>CM072164.1:5380892-6772025 GCA_036850595.1 Rhyacichthys aspro
GTATCTGAATACATTTGTAAGGAACCAGTTTTAAACCCATATATGACTCTTGAATATCAAACAAAGGATGATGTATCTGTGATCATATCTAATCTACTTTATGTCATGTGAGATTCAGCGGTGGGGCCATAACGCAGGCTGGTGCTCTGAATACACAAAGAGTAGGAGCTGTCACGTCTACAGCAGGATATTGCATGCCTCCCATATGATGATGTGCAACTTTTGCTTGAGATGCACATTGTAAATTTCCCAGAGCAGTGTTACAGATGAGAATAATATGGTCATGTTGCAAATTCACTGATACATTATGAATATATGGTTTGTAATACATTATTGATGTGGGTTGAGTTATGTGGTGCATAACACACGGAGACACATGAGCCCTGTTTAGTGAAGGCTGACACTTCTCTTTTCTTTTTTTTTTTACTGCTACTACTGGATCCCGAGGCTGAAATACATCCTCTACCCACAAACTGACCACTTAAAGAATCTGACATTAGACACTTTAGGTTCAATGTTGCGCCCAAGAAAAGCTCAGTAACACGTACAGTAGATGATTTGCCCCTGTGTGGTCCTGGGAGAGCTTTAAAACACTGAGCCATTGGGAGCTGATCACCCTTTATCAATTGTATTTAAAGACAGGGAAGCAACACATAGACATGAATTATATATAAAAAAGTTTATAATTTGAAAAAACCCTGAGTCTCACTTATTTATATTCAATTTTTGGTGTGTTTATATTGCATCTTAGTGACACATCCTCTTTGTTTTCACGTTAAAATTAGGCGCTAACATAATCTGTGCCGCAAATGATTCCTGGGTCCACACCCTAAAATAACTCCGCCATCTTGTTTCCCAGCCCCACCTACACACCCTAGAATTAACTGTGCTTTATCCCAGTTGCATTATGCTTTAGATCGTGAAAATCTGCCGCTGTGGATTGATTAGAGAGGAGCTCCCTGCATAAAGTGCCATTATCTAAAACGGACATCATGATAATAATCTTAAACAGCGGGACAGGCAATTAGGATTTGAGTGTTCACCGACTGGCCCCGTGCATCAGAGTGTTCAACGAGGGACGCTACGGGTCCAGCAAACTGATTGTCTTTACATTAACTCACTATCTCCGCCGCAATAATCTCCTGCAACTGTCGGGGCAGGTCGAGAGGGCTCCACAGGCCGTTCTGTTTTGCACACGCAACAATCTTTGATGTAGCTCGGCGACATTTGATGTGATTTAATTCAAAAGAGCGATAGCAAGCCACTTAAAATTTCAGATAAAGACACTATTTACTGAGATTTAAAGGAGCAGACGCCTTATCTACAATTTAAGAATACAGCCGGGCGTCTTTTGAAATGGATTTCTAAGGAACGGTGGCCCAAGAGCGGCAAACGCAGAGCTATCAGACTCTTCAGGAACATGTGTCACAGCTCAGACAACACACAGATGCTACAGAGCGTCTCATTCTACTCTATATCTTCACACAGATGCATTTAATAACTCTTTTACAATACGCTAAGGAGGTGTAGTGAGTAATAAAGTAGGGCTGCTCGATTACGGAATACTCATTGACTTTGGAAATATGTGTGATTTATTGAACAAAACGGGGAATTCTCCTTAAAATAAAAAATATCTTCAAAAGTATAAAAAAAACAGCTTAAATAATAAAAATAAATTATAATAAACATACATAAATAAGTGGAATCTTGTGGAAAACAAGTAAAAATAAAAACAAGAAATTAATCATCGCTTTTGTGATTGTTGGGAGCTGAATTAAAGAGCTTTGACTTAATGGTTGAGTATAGTCATTAATATCAATCACAAAGGCTGTAGTATTTACAGATGAATTTGTTAAATAACTGGTTTCTGTGAAGCCTGTGAGGAAATATATCTGAGCATTGGAACAGGCCAAGGCTTGACAGAAAGGACGAACATCCACAGATGGCTTCAGAGACATGGACGGCCGAGTTTAAAGGGGCAGGGCACTGTCAGGGACGGGGCAGGCAGCCTGGATTGGTTCAAGGAGGGGAATGATACTGACTAAGCAGACCTTGTGTAGGTGTAAGTGTTGGTGTCCTCATTCACACTGGGACCCGTCGCGACTGGTTTAAAAGGAATTGAAAGGGTAAAACCGAAAAGAAGACAAGGCAGTACAGTCCAAATGTAAGCTTAAGCTGTTGGTGAGGCAGTCTTCATTATGTTAGTGTTGCTCTATGTTGTATCAGGAGTGATTTTGTGTAATATACTAGGTTTCTACAGTGAACATGAAGTGAGGCGCCGAGGTGAAGTGTTCGCAGCACATCGACAGCCGTAAACAGTGCAGAGGGCTCCGCAAACAACAGTGTCAGGTTTGTTTCCTGGCTAATCAATTATTTAGTCCTCTCACCTACACTGGTAATAGAAATACAGGAACACGCCTCAGAAAGTTGTGTGACAGCTCGGTTTAAACTGTACACCTCAGAGATAACACTCGAGGGGAATATATAACATTTGGAAATTCCCACAACGGGCAACTTTTCATTTTTTCCAAATCCCATGCAACTTCCAGAGCTCAATGCTGTTGTTTATAGACATATGTGTTTAATGGAGAATGGATGATATGAGACATTTTCTGATCTCTGACATTCAGTTATAATAAATTATGATAGTGTAGAGATAGCCACAGAGTGAAAAAAGGGGGGATTTGTGCAGCAATTCTTTGTAATGTAGTGTCATTTTAATGTAATTTGTCCAAAATCAACCAATGTCTATCACTTACTTTAATTTTTGCTTTGTCACTCTTCTGCACATGACTCCCACGTGACTATATCAGGTAGAAAATGGCCTTTTATTAAATGATTCATTCACAACCTATTGTTCCACCTTTAATCATTGCTCTGTGCTGACACTAGTTTGCTCGGATGATTGAAGAAAATGAATAAAAAGGAGTCAGTTGTCACTCACTTGATGCTGATGGCGTACTCGGTGCACTCTTTGCTCCTGTGGCGGATCAGGAAGGTGCCGTTGTCCTGCTCCTGGAGCTCCGCCTCGGCCTGGTACCTCTCCATGGGCCCTGCAAACCTGAACCACCCGTCAACACTTACACAGCAATCAATCACTCTGAATATGAGGATGAGAACAGGCAATACAATCAATAACATCAAGCAGGAATGACTTGTGTGTTATCGTTGGCAATCTCCAGGCGTTTGTTTTCAGCACTTACCACGGCTGGCCCGAGTAATCGACAGGTTTTGGCACCTAGCATGGGAGAAAACTGTGCTTATTTTGTGTTTTTACTGGAGTCAATACCAAGAGGTTGAGATAATTTGATATTTTATCCACATCTAATGACTACAATCGGGCTTCTGCAGTGAAAAAGTGCGAGTGAAAGGCAGTACAGTCCTTCGCAGAGACATCAATAGTAGCCATTATCCTGTGAATGCATTGTAATCATACTAAATGTGTCTTATTGATTTGGAAAAAAGAAGCACACTTACACAGGGGCAAGGCCTCACAGCGTCACTGGGAAAGAAGCCAATCTTGCTGGTTGCCAGAATTCTCCCCTGCAAAAGCAAAGCACCGGTTAATCGCATTATATTTGTCTGGGAGGAACATACACCTCTTTCTCTCTTCCCCTCCCACATTGGCTCCAATAAATCCTCAGCAATTAGCGCGCACAACAAGCACTGCATCTCATTTGTAGTTAATTACGGTTCAGACTCTGTCGGCAGTTAGATTTGTACTGCATCAAAACAAGGGCCTCGTTTAAGACTAAATAATGGATCTCTTATTCTGGTCTTTGAATAAACAACAAGGGCTCTGCAGTTCGCACCAAACAACTAGCAAAGCCGCCTGGAGCAAACACACGCCTTATATGAAAAGCATTCATTCTTAAAATAAACACACCAGAGCGTTTTCCCAGCCAAGTAAACCAATTTGGTCAACAAATTACTCCTGCTTCGATATTGATTTTCAGTCTATTTTATAACTCCAATATTGTGTCTTTTTATTGAGTTGGAGATATATATCATGTGAGTTATCCTGAGTAGGCCAATAATCTTATATATCTGAATTATGCGCAGGATAATGTGAGGTTCAATGAGTTCTGGGGTCAATTTGAAGTCCATTGAGTGGGTCTGAAACGACACAGAGTGGAAACCATGTGCAGCTTTCAAGCCTGTTTATACTTCCATCTTCACTCCTCTTTATTAGGCTATCGAATGCTTTTTGGGAGCGTGCAGGCCTGAGCAGTAACTAAATTGGAAAGCCAATCTTTGCCCATCTCTATGATTCATTCTGTGTAATAACATTTCATCAAAGGTTTTTCTTTTTTCAGAGCTCTTCTCTATTTGTTATGCCATGATAAGCGTATGATAAAGATTAAACTTATTACGGCCTTGGCATAAACAGGCAGCAGCCAAAGGATCAAATGAAATTACAGTGATTGATTGTATTGTTCTGCCGCTGGGATGGGGGATAATTGCCTTCTGGGTAACAGGGGATATGAATTCTCAGTGTTCTGTAATTCCATCCTCTGGCGCCACTGGGGCAGCTCAAGATAAAGGCAACCTGCAGAGAGCTCACTGTAAACAAACGCAGAATCTGCAGCCAGTGGTTCTCCCAAAAACACAGAGAACGACCAGAGCAAAGCATTTATTTATTTATTTATTTATTTACAGTTATCTATACACCCAAGATAATGCTGATCTTTATGTTTATGTTGCTTTCATAACTGTCATCATCATATCACAAACTGGTCAAATGCATGGGTTTGTAAAAGGAAAAGACCCTTTCTATGGCTCTCTACAGATTATTTTTTCATAAACCTTAATCAGCTTCCAAGGGAGACCCATTCCAAAATTGTCTTTACTTATGACATTGACAATGGGTTGTGTACATTTTGATTTTTTGAAACTAAATTGAGAAGAATCTTCCAAGCTTTGTTTTTTAAAGTGACGAATAAGTACAAAACAAGTGGAGCAGCCCAGGTTTGAATCCTGACTTGAACCCATCACCTGAATATCATCAGCTATTCTCTCACTACATTTCTGTCTCTATATTTATTCTCTGTTTAATAAAGGCTCAAAAAAATCCACAAAATACATATCTTCTGTCTTTAGAAATAATAACATTAAAAAAACATATTCATATATTCATCAAAAACAAGTTCTGCTGCACTCTGTCCTACTCTTTATCCTTCTCTATCAGTCTGAAGAGGGCGCCCTATGTTGTTTAATCAAGCGACCATCATGTTACTAACCTGCTGCTTTAACTCAAAATACACTTTTATATAAATAAACAAATAAATATTAAGTATAGTTCAACGTAATAACACACAAGATATAAATGACATCAGTCAACTACAACAGGGCACAGCTTCATTTGTGTTTTTGTCAGCTCTTGACAGAATCTGCTTTTTATCCTCTGCCTAATTTAGAACAATGAAATGTGCCAGTGCATCAACACAAATTCAAACAGACAGCTTTTAAGTGTCTGAATGAGTGACTGGGCTGAGATTTAATTACAAAAATAGCAGCAAATGAATGAGGTGGTGATAAAGAGTGAATGAATCAGCTGACGAAGTGCTGTGGCCGATCAGCACCGAGACTGTTTGTGTCATGAATATTACATCACCGGTAAATATGGAGGCAGACACTGTGTGGGTGTTGACCTATTGTTAATTTATTATCAAGACTTCCCTGAGGAAAGACAGCTGTGAAAGTGTGGCTTCTCCAGGGCTCTGACTCTTTTGAGGAAACCAGGACAAAAACGTTCCTAAAGCTTCATGTATTTTCTATGATATTTAAAAGATTTCTTCCGTCATTTGATTATCCTCTAGCCTCGTGCATGTCAGTTTCCATGGCAGCAATCAAAACTTGCTCCATGCCCCGGCTTTACGGCGTGACATTTGTGGAGCAGTCGTGGTGGATTAGTGGAAGTCTTATGTCCTCACACTTGAGCAGAAAACCAGCTACCGGCCTCAACTCCCAGCCTCGCCACTGGCAAAACACTGCGTTCTGATTGGAGCGTCACCAGGAGCCGGATGAGGCTCTAATGCCGCCGTGAAGCACAGTGAAGAACAGCGAGGGCCGCGCCGCCAGATAAATCGCAACCCTTTCAAAAATAGAGAAGGTCAAGCGCTCTCAACCGCCGACCGACCTCGTGAGACGCCTGCTAAATGTGTCGGTACACGAGGTTGTGCACCGCCATTAAAAGACCCACCAGAGGCCCGAGCGTGTGCTGTTTTATTGTCTCAGCGTGGCACGTAATTAATCAGCTGCAGCCGCTAATTGGTTAGATCATCTGATGCTGCACTGTGATTCAATCTAGGAGTGAAGGAAAGGACACATGGGCCATTTGTAACGTAGCTGGGCATCAGCGGGGTTCATCAAGATCTCCGCTGATGTTTCTAATTGAAACTGACCTCATCATATTGTCCTGCGGCGGGTTTATGGCTCGTCTATGGCCTACTGTCGCAGCGGGAGTGAAAAGCAACAACACGAGTACAAAAGATAGAAAATATCTGCACATCTAGCCTAAAAGAGGAAATTACAGATTTTCTTTTTAAGTAGGGTTGTTTGGGATAGCTGTAAATAGAAGGACTATTATTTGGTTAAACAGCTCTCAAGTCTATATAGCACTATATAGCGGACTATCTACTAGACTCATTTAGTAAACCATTTTGAACTATTTTCTTGCCGCAGTTAATCACATGATACTGGATGAGTGAGAGAAAAGTGAGCTGAACTTTATTGACTATATGCTTCTGTAATAAAACTTGACAAAGCTTAAGGTATAAATGATTGTGTTGCTACAGAAGATCACATTTGTGTCTCTAACCCGTTTCATTCCAACATGTTTCGTACTGTTTAAAGAGATGTTAAGGTAGGACTGTTCTCCGGCCAACCCCGCCCAAGGAGGGAGGGGGGGGGGGGGGGGGGGGGGGGGGGGGAAAAGAAAAAAAAGGGGGGGGGGGGGGGGGGGGGCCGGGGGGGGGGGGGGGGGGGGGGGGGGGGGGGGGGGGGGGGGGGGGGGGGGGGGGGGGGGGGTCGGGGGGCGGGGGGGGGGGGGGGGGGGGGGGGGGGGAGGAGGGGGGGGGGGGGGGGGGGGGGGGGGGGGGGGGGGGGGGGGGGGGGGGGGGGGGGGGGGGGGGGGAAAAAAAACCACAAAAAAAAAAAAAAAAAATTTTTTTAAGAAAAAAAAAAAAAAAAGGGGGGGGGGGGGGGGGAAAGGGGGGGGGGGGGGGGGGGGGGGGGGGGGTTTTTTGGCACCCCCCTCTCTTTATGGGGGTTTTATCGGGGAACCCAACCTCCCCGGGGGAACCCCCGGGGTTTTTGGGTTCGCGGGGGGGGATTTCCGGGCCCGGGAAGCACACACCACACCCCCGGGAAATGGCAGTCCTTACGGATTCCGTACGGAATCCCTTTCGCAGTCAGTGTAAATGAGGCGTTAAGGTAGGACTGTTCTCCTCTGGCATCTTGCAATATTGCTGTTCACTGATGCATTGTGGGAATCTTTGAGGGCACTTCAAATTCGGACACAACTACAAAATGGCGTGGGCTACTTTTTAGAAGTCATGTAGTTTATTTGGGGAACTATAAAAGACCTAAAAAAAAAAAAAAAAAAAGGAAAAACAATCATGAAAATCAATGCAAAGCAGCCCTCGAAATACTGATGAATATAGAATAAAGGGTGATTTTTAAATAAGCATTTTTTAGACTGATGAAAGAAGCCTGTTGATCTATTTCTAACCGATAACTGTCCCTTGAAAATCATTTCTCTTGTGGATTAATTTATTATTGTGTTGTTCTTTACCTTTTGAGCCACTCATAAACAAAGACAGACCGGGACCACGGCTAACGTCACCACTAAATATCGACTGTGTGCCTTGTGTGACATCTATAACAGCCATCCATAATGAGAGAGCCATGAATTCAAACTCACGACGGAGCGGAGACGTGTCGTGCGCCGAGCCGAGCGCCGAGCCGTGGCGTGTTATTTTTTTCATAGAGTCACAGATGTTGAGATAAAACGAGGGATGAGGCGGACGACACGCACCTGCCACCAGGAGCTGTGCAGATCGGCAAACATCACTTCAATGACGTCCCCCGCGTGAATGCTTAGTGGGGGCCCGCACTGGGGACAGGGGACGCCGCTGTAGTCTCTGATCACCACCATCTTGGGTAAACCTAGACGACAGGGAATACAAACACATAGATAAGTCAAGCTCCACAGACATCCATCTCAATCTGTTAATATTCCACCGATGATACAGATACAAGTGCAATAATCCAGCACATATGACTCATAGTAAATACACGAGGCCAAATCCAACTGTGATCTCACAAGAAATCATCAATTCATTTTAAAATATATTATTCCTTGACTTTGGTTCAACTGTTTTCTTCACATCCAAGTCTCGAATGATTAAACATTTCTCTCCATTGCCTCAGCAAATACAGTGAGTGAGATAACCTGCCTTTAACGATGAAATTAACATTACAATGTGTTTTTTTTTTTCCCAAACAAAGCAAATGAGAACTCAGGAGTCCTTCACTAAGGCATAACCTGAAAACGAATACTTTAACGGGCACTTGTCAAACTCCAAAGTGGTTGCTCTGTTGATGCAAGTGTTGAATGCTCTGTGCAAACAAAAATGTGGGTTTTGAGATGTTTTTCAAATGAACACTCTTTCACTTTGGGTGAAATGTAAACACAACAGGAACCTAAGAAAACTAAACAGATCAAAAACAGCTCGAATAAATGCAGTGGAAGGAGTGGAATGGAATCAATACCTGCTGAAGAAAAGAAAAATGAGCAGAATCCAAATGTGGAGCCATTATATTAATATTTGGCACATTTTTTTCTTCATTTTTTCAGTTTACAATCCCATTCAGTGCCAGAAAAAGCAGTCAAATTATCATTGTCTCTCTTTCTGTTTTGGTCCAAGCTAATCTAAGTAACTAAATGTGAAAAACATACCCTTAGACTTTAAATGGGACACCTCTATAACAGCAGGAACAGCTTCTCTGATTATTTTTTTCATTGGCTGTTCACATTCCTACATATTTACACTGAATATCTGGTAACTATTCAAGTAAGAACACATTTACTGCTCAGTGTCTTTCTTCTTAAGCAAACCCCCTGCCGTTTGTCAGTTTTATTTACTCTTATCATGTTGTATGTGATCCTTCTCTGATATAAACATGTCAGCCTGACACACCTCCAGCCCGTCCATACATGAGCTGGAGGTCCCACTGTGTTTTTGATCACGCTTGCACTGCCACAGCGGCGCCGTCCTAAAAGGGCAGAGCAATTTCCTCACGCCACAAATTCATCTCTTTGATTCCTGTACGATCTCGGGCGCGCGAGGCGGACAAACACAGCCACGAGCATCGGGCTAAAGCTAAGACGAAGCGCTCCTGCCAACATTCAAGACACGGCCACTTACTCTCCCCAGACTCGCACATCTCTCGCCTTTAGACGCTGGCGGCCACGGCTCCCTCTGCGACGCCCGGGGAGACTATTAGCTGCCAGGGCCCTCGCATGATTGGAATATCTCACATCAGTGTTTTTAATAAGAACAATAAGCACGCCTGTCTGCCTCATAAAGCTCCTTATGGAAATTGATTTATCACAAAGACGATATAGACTCCTGCAAGTGCTTTTTCTCCTTCCTCCTAACGATCCCTCCCACTACACTTCAGCTCAGCAGGAGGCCTTTTTCTGCTGGAGTTAAACATCTGCATTTGATCATTTACCCGTCATTGTCTCTCAAATATATTTGTCAAGAAAAAGAGTTGCCTTTGAACTGTGGATCGGAGCTGAGCATCAGAGACTCATGTCAGCGTATTTCCAAGAAAAAAGCTATAGGGTTTTTTCACCTTCATTAACCTTTGATCAAAACGTGAGCTGGATCGAAAAGCACACGAGGCTTTAAGAGTTAAACATGATCATCTCTGGCCTCTCAATGACAACTGTCTGGAGTTTAAAAGTGCACAGAAAAGAGCAGTTTTTCAAGGTTTTTCCACTGGTCGAGATGCACTGACCTGGGTCTAGTGGACTGGCAATTTCCTGTGAACAGAAGAGAACAAGAGGCAAGTTAGTGAAATTCAAGAAAATAAGTATTTCAAGAGGAACACACTGTTAAATAGAATCATTAGACTCTTAGAGTGAACAGGATCACGGTCACCTCAAGAAGTACTCAGGTCAATAAACTATATTGAGTCTTGTTTCTAAGCAATAATTCTGAACATAAAAGCAGTGGATCAGTTTATGACATAGACTCTCAAAGTGAGGGTTGGCTTGAAGAAAATTATTGCTCCTCATGATTCGCATTAAATATCTCCAGATACATAAGCAGTGTGTTTATTTGCTCTTATATTCATTCTGTTTTGATGATGTTTTTAGGAAAGTACAAGACCAATTACTGTGAATGAAAGAAGCCAGACATTGTAATTGATAGCTGGGTGCCTGCCTCGTGTTTGAAAGTACTTTATTTTAAAGCATGACAATGATCATAAAAAGACTCCTCTTTTAATGGTATTGTAGCTACAGAGGCTAATTTTCTGACAAATCTTATAATAGTCACTTCTGGCTCCAATAAGTCCAGAAGGCCATTGTGTTCTTACATGTTTTCCATTTAAGACGAGTCCATCTATGCACTGGACAACAATACACTCACCAAACTGATTTGTGTCAAGTGTGTCCCATTTGTTTCCATTTAATTTGCACGTACAGTATTGTGCCAGCTCTTTCATTCTTTATTCATCATTTTACCTTCACCCTGGTTTATGATTAAGAGTGAGTGAACTTTAAATTCTGCTTAAATAAAGAGACGGAGCAGCAGCAGGAGCTGTGTTCACAAGCTGTTGTGTGTGGGCAGAGGTGCCTTAAATCTCAACAACAAATAAAAAGATGAAAAAGAAACTTTAGATTCGGGTTATTTCTGCACATGGCGACACAGACTAACAATAACACTGCATTTTTATTTTCATTTAGACGCTGCCTAAATGTCATTTAGTAAGATATGTTTTTCTGTGACTTGTGAGAAATCTGTGAACAAAAACCATGCTGCTGTAATTCCATCGATGGGTAAGTGCTATTAGTCCATGATAAATACTATTGTTGTAGTACTCAAGTAGTAGTAGTCTTGGTCTTAAGACTGTTTTGTAAAGGTCTTGGTCTTGTCTTGACTCATTTTTACTCAGTTTTATCTCAGTCTCGGACGTCAAGATCAACCAAGACTAACCAACTGAGACCACAAATGGAATATTTGTCTGTTTTGGGGATAGAATAAAACCTTTAATTATTTTATATTCAATTCAAAATGTTCTAAATCTGCCTCCTTCACTAAACACTAACCTCCACAAGTCTGGATCTGGTCTAAAACTGGACTAATTGACCTGGTCTTGCCCTGACATGGTCTTGGTCTTGACTTAGTCTCAATACGCTCTGGTCTTGGACAGTCCTTGGTCTCAGTCAGTGCGGTCTTGACAGCAGTACTCATAAATACACAATCATTACACAAGCCAAAATATTCTTCCTGGAAGCTGTTCACAGGATTGTCATTTATTTTTAATTATTTTCAGAGCCAAATTAAACTTTTTAAGAAGCTGTGTGACCTAAGTTTTAGCTGCACTTTCAAAGCTTCCTTTTCAAGATCAGTAATGATTGGATTAACTCTTGTGAATACTGCTCTCGGGGATAAAGCGAACATCTGAAAGTAAAGCCTCGTAAACTCACTCCAAAGCAACAGAAAGCGATGTGACCTCTCTGACACCAGGTAATTAGTGACTGCACCGACTAAAACAATGAAGGTAACCTTGATGAGAGTTTGCTGGAGTCAGAGGAGAAGTGGTCTTACCTTGGGCCGGGGCTTGGCACAATCTGCAGTCAGGTGAGAGACAGACAGGGACACAGTGAGAGGAATACGCTATCAGAGAGTGTGGTGGCTTTGTGACATACAACCTCAGCTGTCAACCTGCGCTGGCCCTTATCACGCCTCAGCATGCATAAAGAGAGCACTGCGTCTGCTAAGAAGCCTGTCAGAGGCCTGAGACCTGCCAGCTGTCTGTGTGTTCAGAGAGTAACATGGACCACAGCAGCCACTAAAACTCACACTGGCATTTCAGGCAGATGCAACTACGGGACCTGTATTCACTATTAACTAGAAGCTTTAACGTAAACTTCTGACACTTTAGGCTCTTTACCTGCTTTAACTGAACACTTTCTACTTACTGCTTTATGTGAGCAAAGTTTGAGATGATGAGAACTGGACAGACACAAATGAACACCAGAAATTGATGTCAGCTATTTTTTTAAAACTGAAACACTCATATTGGCTGTGTTTGAAAATGTCTGCTTCTTTAAAAAATAGTATCAATAAATTAGCATAAAAGTACTTCTTCTGTGTCACTGCCATAATACAGACTCACTATTCAGTTATGTGCATTCACAACAATAGTTATCTATGTCCTTACCCAAACCAAAGGCATCTCCTAATGTCCTATGTTAAAAATATCATAATTATGAAACATCTTTTTACGTATTATCTTAAATTATCAGAATAAAACCTCATATTTACCATTTCTGCCTCATATTTTCTTTGATAGTCTCTTAATGAATCAAATTAAGAAAACGAGGAGCATTTTCACACTCTATAAGTCCGTATTTGATAAACTTTTACTGTGGTTAATGTATCTCCTGAAAGTTCTGCACAAATAAGACTAATCTAATCTAATTTACTGCAGAGCACGACATTAGACTGAACTAAACATGAATGAATTTGCTTTCATGCATGACATAAACATAAAAGACTTGGAAATCCTATTAATAATGTAATGTTTAATTAAAAGCCACTATATCTTTCCCTTTGTACCTCATGTGGTGTTGTGCTAATTCTAATCCAAATACATTCAGTTCAGTGTGTTTTCGTGTACAGTGGGTAACAGCTGTGTCCCACCTCTTTGACATTTTATAAGGAAGGTCCTCCAACATGAGAGTGCTGCTCTCAAAGTGTTAGGAGCACTGTCCTCCAGAGAGATGGACTGTGCTCAGTAAATTTCATGTTAATCTGACTTTCAGATTTTGGTATTTTGTGTGTGTAAGTGGAAATTGTATGACACTAAAAGAAAGGTCACAAAGAGCCATAATATCACAGTGATGATGCACTAGTTCTAAGAGTTGATGTTACCTGTTCTTCCACAGAGTCCCAGTCGACCCAGACACTCCTTATGTGCCCCCACACCACACTTTAGACACAGGTAACCCTGGTTAAAGATGCCCCTGAGACAAGAAAACACAAGACACATTTGAAGTTGCACAAAATGCCTTGACATTTGAGATTTTTCAGCCTTCTGTCTCATTGTGGAGATAAGAGAAGTGACAGATGAAATGTCCTTCAGCATGTCGACGCTGTGAAAGAGATTGTCCGTCGGAATAAAAAAGATCTCACAGTCTCTGGGACATATTTATTCTAATTAAAAACAAAGTAGACAAATACTAGACTGAATAACATCCTGAGGGAAGTGTCTGCAGTGGAAAATGTCATCAAGTTCCCTTCATTTCTTCGAGTGTGTTTTCTGAAAAAAACAAACACACTTCATAATAACTATGAATAACTATGATCTGTCTGATGTGTACAGGTCTTTAAAGGCATGTTTGCACTGAGCAGTGTGGTTCAAGTCAGGTTCGTATGGCTTGGTTTAGTACAGGTAACTCCTAAATAGGCGAGAACATATTCTAGGACCTACAGAAGCAACCAGAGAAGTGAAAATGGATCGTCTCTGTCTCGTTACATTAAACACCAGAATCAGCACCAAGCTTGAAGATGATTCTTTTGTGTCAAAGGTAAAAGATGAGACAGTTACTGAGACAAATATTACCTGAGCAAGAGGTGACAGAAGCTGCAGGACATGATCCTTTCGAACGTGTGCATCTTGAACTGATGGCAGTTGTGGTTGGCTTGCTCTGGACGGATATTAGATCTGGAAGAAGTGAAAGAGTAACATGAGATAAACTGTGCATGTTCTTGTGTCAACATTTCATTTAGAAATAATTGCTCAGCCAGAGAACATGATAAAACTGTGAAAAATACCAATGGGAAAAACCAATTCTGAGACACGTGTGTCTGAATGCAGTTGTGAAATCAAGAGTCACTTTGTATTGAACAGCAAGCAGAGCCACTTAAAGTGAGTGCTCCCATAAATGGGGACTGCTTCAGGATCCTTTTTACAGGTACAATTTCCACTTTTTCAATTTGTCCTTTCCGCTCTTACAAAACTCTACTGAAAAGACCAGCCGCTTAAAGAAACTGAGAATACTTTTATTTTTGACCTATACAATAGTTTCTAAGAACCAACAATAGGTGAACGTCCCTGAACTTAAACTAAGCCACTTAAACTTTTGCTTCACCTCAGAATAAATGTATGTTGTATGCAAATTCAGAAACATTGCATTTTCCTTTCCATATTTTATATACCAATCATAATGCAGCACACGGAGGAATAAATATGTATGAAGCAGATAGTCGACTGTACTCTTCCATATTCACCCCAGACACAAAAGCATTGTTTCAGTCACTCACAATGTAATGTCAAAACAACACTGTATTCTTCCAAATCAGCATTACAAAGCATAAACACGGGATGTTTCCTGAGTCAAAATCTCCTACTGTTAAAAAATAATACAAAAGATATAGCTCCGTAAAACAGAAATGTGAAGAAACGCAAAGGCAAAGCAGATATTTATTTGTACTCTACAAACTTTGGAGAAGTCTTCATGTTTTCAGTGCTTTGTGTGAGACTGTAATATAAAAATGTCAATGGTGTGTTGATTATTGTAAAACTGGATCTAAATAGAGCACAAGAAAGAGTCTCCGTCAGCAGCACGACTAACAGGTTTTCATTCTGCTTTAGTCCAGGTTTAAGCCTAGTTTATCACTATCTTTACTTCAGTTTTGTCCAGATTTTAGTGATGGTTGAGTCCTGGGTTTCATCGTGGTTTAGTCCAGGTTTTGACATGGTCCAATCCTGGTTTACTGGTTTGTTGTTACTCTGATTTTAGTCAAGGTTCTTCTACATTCTGGTTTTGTCCTGGGCTGTCTATAGTCCTGGTTTTAGTCTTGGGTAAAGTTTGAGTTGGGCCCTGGTTTGGCCCTGGGTTGATTCCTGGTTTAGTCTTTGTTAGTCCTGGTTTAGACAAGACCTGGGTTAAGTGATGGGATTAATCCTGGTTTAGTCCTTTTGTGGATCAGATATTAGTCTTCATCTAGTTCTTAGTCCTGGTTTAGTTAAGTCTGTGAGTCCTGGTTTAATCTTAGGTTAAGCTCATCTTACGTTAATTATTTAGAAGTCCTGGTTTAAGCCTGACTTGAGTCTACTCCTAGTCCTGGGTTTAGTCTTGGTTTAATCCTGGTTTAGACATGGTTCAGTCCTGTGTTCACTCCTTGTCATTTCTTAGTGAAGTCCTGGTTCAGCCTAAAGATGGTCTTTTGACTTGACTTGGGTTTAGCCCTGGGTTTAGTCTTGGTTTTGCCCTGTTTCATCACTTGTTTGTTAAGTCCTGGTTTGATCCTGGGTTTAGTCCTGGGTTTAGTCTTGGTTTTGCCCTGTTTCATCACTTGCTTGTTAAGTCCTGGTTTGATCCTGGGTTTAGTCCTGATTCTGCTGAGGTTTAAAGGTCTAAAGGTCTCACTTCAGTCTTGAGTTTATCCCTGGTTTAGGCTTGACCTGAGTTTAGTCTTTGATTTAGTCCTGGTTTAATCTGAGTTTGTTCTGCACAATGTCCCAGTTTAGCACCGTATTTAGCTTTGAGTTTAGTCCTGGTTTAAACTTTGTTAGTTCTCATTTATCCAACATTTGGGTTTAGTCCTGGTTAGGTGTTGGTTGAGTTCTTAATCAGTTTTGATTTTGTCTTTTATTTAGCTCTAGTTTAGTCTCAGTTTTGTCCTGGTTTGTTACATTTGATAAAGATAAAATGTTATGAGACTGTATTTTTAATTGATCTCTTTTGAACCCAACTGAATAAGACTGATTATGAAGCTGTCCTTCTGTCGTACTCACATGGCCATCTCAAACTGATCCAGCCACTTCTTCTTCAGGTCCCTGGTCTTGAAGAACAACTCGAAGCCCGTGTGCTCCTGCAAGTGCATCACGTTGAACCCGTAGCACCACTGTAGAAGTCAACGAGAGGACACCGATAAAACTCACACGATGCTGCTGTACATTTACATATTTATGTCCATGAAGGGGAAACCAGCTGCATTTACAGCACACTGATTATCTGGAGGAAGATTTCAGATGCCTTTGGGAAGTGTCATGCTTTTTCCTCTTACAGCAAGATGCAATTATATACAGTATATTGTACAATGTGAAAAGGGAACATAAATAGAGGTATTTGTTTGCACAAAACTTCACATTCAAAGAAGACAAACTTTCTTTAGTTTCTCAGTTTGGCATTTTTTCCAACAGTTTAGTGCTGATACAAGCAAGTCTGTGTTCTTTACTAAACATACAAACATTATTCTGGCTGTATATAATACCTTGTTAAGTCACTATGGGAGAGGACTGTCTAAAACTTTGTCTGATTTGTTTCCTAGATGTTTCACTGGCCAGAGCATGTTATTTATTTTTATCAAACCCTTCAAAAGGACGTCAGTGCACTCAATCCGTCAAAGCCCAATGGTCAGAGTGAGAACAAGAGGGAAGAAAAAAACAAGACAAAACAAGAGAAAAAAAAGACAGCATTGACCCTTTAATGGATTTTAAACATGTCCATTTAGTTAAAGTTAGTTAAGGAGACTGCAATGAACCTTCAGTGGATAAAAAACTGCAAATAAAGGCAAAAGGTGATCAATTGATTACATGTATGTGCTGTCAGTGCAGGGATAGAAAACATTAGGGCCCAGATTTTTAACATTTACTATCTTTGAGCATTTAAATTATACCAGATAAAGATTAAAAACTACATGTCACTGTTTACTTAGGACTTTGTTGTGTTCGACTTGTACTGAACGCCTAATATAGCACCAAATGGACAATAAAGATGCAGACCAAGATTGTTTTAGGACCTGTGCTTCTTCATCAAAGAGTGTTAAACTGAGATCTGCCAGACGAGATTTGCATATACTTTCCTAAAGCAGCAAAACCTACACATAATGTGAAATACACATTGCCATCACAGACATTATACAAATGCATATTAAGTAAACATGAGATATGTGTTAGATACTGAGAGTTTTTGCACCTTTAAAGTATCTTAGTCATTTTACCTTGTACGCTCATAAATAAATGGAAAATACAGTCGCTTTTGTTGTCACAGTGGGCATGTATTTTTAATGGTATTTGTGAAAGGGTCTACAGGTGCAATGATTGTAATGAGCGTGCTATATGCTTTACAGAACATGGACAATGAGCAACTTAATAAAAGCAAATAAAGTCATTTTGATTCTGGGTCTTGAACTTTAGACATACTCACAGATTGTTATTCACATACAAAATAGTTTTCAATGTTTAAGTGGATGAAAGGGTCCACCTGTCGCGTGTTATCGTAATCACCTGCTCAGCCTTTAATGTCAATTTTAAAAACTGGACTATTTGGCAAAACAGCGATTTACAATACATAAAAAGATAATGATAAATGAATTGTGATTTACAGTGTTGAGTCATGTCCAGGTGAGTAATAATCTGGGCAAGGTAAATAACACAAACGCTAACTTCAGCACATTAAACTGTTTGTACGGCGTATGTTTTGAGCTCAGCCGCTGACCACCGTCGTCACACCGGCCTCGAGTCGCTCTAAAGCTGAAGTAAATACCTCTCCCATCGGCATATTATGGAGCGTTTTTCAATCAATTCTCAAATCTCTTGACTTTTGCCCCCCTTTAATCTGTTCCAGCTTGTTGTGTCATGTGCGATAACAGCAAAGTGGTGGCGGGGCTCACTCGTCTCTGATTGGCCCGGCCGCACAAAAGTGTTTTAGAGCTCCGCTGAGTGTTAAATCATTGATGAGTGTGTGGGTGCTCAGTGGCGGCGCATTCACACTCTGAAGTTTCATTTAGCACAAAATGATATATGGCTATAAGCAACCTTGGAGGACTGCGCACATTCATCACCTGATATTAGCATGTCTGTCCCGCGCCTTGTGTGTGTGTTTTCAGGCGGATATATTGGAGCTGTGCTGTATCTATTTATCTGCTCACACATGCACTGTTAAGACACATTAATACATCTTCCCCGGTCGCTGTTGTTAAATTAATGTTGGAATAAAACAAATGCTAACGATGCCGTCGATCCCTGCTTGTCCCTCACATTCATATCCACGTTATCCTCAAATTATTTTACAGCCAACAGGGCAGAAAAACATGTAAATAAACCGCACCGATCTGAGCGCGAACACATGACACGCTTGCACAATGGAGTAAATGAGCATAATAATGGAGCCCCCTTGATTGAAAACTACAGAGCCTTCCCATTTCTGGCAAGCTGTCACATTAGCAATCAGCACTGGAGTGAGAAGACACCATCTGTGGGCATACATCAACAAGACATCAACAAGTCCCCTCCAATACAATACAAAAAAAACAGCATACAGTATATACTCAAGGGAACAATGAGGCTGGTTAAAGAGGGTAGTCCAGTATTTATGAAACAGAGGTCATGGAGATACTTAAGGATGGAGCTGTGCAACTAATCACATTTTCAATTTAATTTTCTGCTCCAAACAATCACAAAACCTGTGTAATGGAGAAAAAAACAATTATTTATTACTTGTTTTCCATGAGATTGTGGAAGTGCATTACATTGTTGATCTAATTTACTCATCTTAATTATTATTTCTGTTTATTTTTTTAAGCTTTATATTTATATGTTTTGAAATATTATTTATTTTAAGGAGAATTCACTGTTTTGTTCAATGAATCCAACATATTTCCAAAGTCAGTGAGTAATCGTTTAAAACAATCGTGATTTCAATAATGCCCAAAATAGTTGTGATTATGATTTTTTTTTTTTTTTTCCATAATCGAGCAGCTCTACTTAGGGACTGGTAACTTTTCTTGGTAACTTTATGTAAGGCTGCTAATGCTGTGAGCAAAAACTGCTTCTAAAACTTCCAAAAAAATAGATCGATTTTATCATATGACAATTTTTTACTCTTTTCTTTATTCATACAAAAGCATCCCTCAGTAAAAGCACTTCAATGTGACTTTCTGAACTAAAATTATGGGCAATCTCTCAGCAACACACATTATAGAAATACTGTCTATAGACCACACAGTTAATTTAAAATTGACATAAAATCACATTTCAATAACCCCATTAACAGGAAAATAATAGTTTATGTGGTATTTCTATTGCCAAACAATGAGAACGCTGACAATTACAAACTGCTGGGAAAAAATTCTATCTAAAAGAATCTTAAAGAACCATTTACAAAAGACTGAAGATCACTTTTAAAACCTCCAAAACAGCAGAATATCACTGTCAACAGGTGTCTTACAATTATTTTAAAGATTAAACAAGTAGCGATTACTGGTGTGGTTTGAGGACACTTATTTAGGACGTGTGGATGTTACCTTTTTGCCCTCTCGGTCAGAGGTGGGGTTGTTTGTCACCTTGAAGTCGTTCAGGTCGAGGACGTCCTTCATCTCGTAGTTGTATCCGCGTCTTTTGCAAATTATTACAGCGATGTCAAATAAAAAGATGTGTCTGGAACATATAGGAAAATATCTGACAATAAAGTAATAACATGCAGACATTAAAACGTATGAGGTTGTTAATTTCACCATCAAGAATTAGCACGTCTTATTTAGTAACCGTGAATGATTTATGTGTTGTGTTTTGCATTTAAACTGTAATTACATTTTTTTTCATACATGAAATGACAGAATTGGTTAATGTTCAATAAAAACATGCATATTTCCTGGTCTGGTGCCTTAGAATGATGGATTAGAGCCCATGTGTGATTCATGATAAATAATAGCAAATGTGAGACAATTTGTATCACAAGCTGTAATTCATTTTCCAACATTAAGATTGGATCCAATGTAGGATTTCTCGCACACCTCGTTTTTTTTTTTTCCCCCAGCCTTGTTGTGATGATGAATGTGACATATACCAAGTGTGACTCTGGAGGAATTTGATTTGGCCGGTTATGACTTTCATATGGAAATAGGATCATATTAAAATCGTATTGAAATGTATGATGTTTCCTATGTGGCGATGCTGGGATCTTTGCACAAGAGACTGTACAAAACAGCAAATGAGAGTTACATAATACAACCAAATATTAATATAAGGCTAGGTTAGGTTTAAAATCAGCATTTAGCATGTTTCCACAGGAGCAGAGGCGTTTGCATTGTCTGAAGTGGTTTGAAATATGCCAAATGAGCACAATGTAAGCGTTACTCTGCTTTCTAGATTTAAAATTTAGAAAGCTGGGAACCAAAGTTTTCTTTTTAACAGTGATGTAGTACCTGAGAACGGCCTTGGTCTTGAGACTGGTCTAAAGACTATTTTTCAAAGGTCTTTGTCTTGTCGTGGTCTTAATTATCAAGACCAACCGAGACAAAACACTGTCCTAACTCTGCCTTCTTAACAAAGCACACACCTCCATGAGTCTCGACTTGGTCTAAAACTGGACTATCTCTACATCCTTCACTAAACATTAACCTCTATGAGTTTTGACTCGAAAACTGGACTTGGATTGTTTGGATATTTTAATGTTGCATCTATTACAGTGTATCACACGCTGCTTCTGGTCTTGACTCGGTCTTGACCTGCCATGGTCTCGGTCTTGACTCAGTCTCGATTGACTCTGGTCTCTGTCTTGGTCTTGGTCAATGCTGTCTTGACTGCAACACTACTTTTTATACAGATATAACTCTAACTCTTTGTTCTGCTGTGTTCAGATTTATTTACTTCTTTACTGCAGTAATGGTGATGCCCAAAGGTTTGCTTCAAATACCATTTATCTTTTCTAAAGAAACAAAGGAAGTGATCGGATAATGTAATTGTTTCTATAACTGACGCCTGAACACAGCGCAGTGGAAACAAGCTAAACCGTGACTGACTCGACCCTTATCACACTGCTCTGTTGCTACTGATTTAGATAGATTTGTGAAAAAGTGCTGTATGTGAACCCACCTGTCCTGTTTTCTTTTGTCCACACTAGAGATCAGCCGCACCTCTCCGTCTCCTTTGGGACGACCGTAAACCATTAGAGGCTGGCTCTGGAAGTCAAATAATTGTTCATTTTCATAACATTGTTCTCCTTTAAACATTGAGTACAGAATTTTCTAACCTTTTTTTTGTAGCAATGGATACTGTTAAGAAACCTTTGACTCTGAGTATCTGTGTAAATTAAATATAATATAATAAAGTAAATGAACATGTGTGTCAGATCTATATATAATGAAAGAGAATAAATACGTAATTTTGATGCTCAATATTTCTATCATTATGGGTTTTAAAAATGTTTCCCTTCTCTCTCCACCACTTTGTAGTGATGGACGCACTCCAATGGCTCAAAACTCCCCCTAAAGGTACAAAGTGGTATAACAGGAAACCTTCTGAATCTTTTAGTGATATTTCTGTAATACAACATTTTTTTTTTTTCTATTTTTATAACATTTTTTGTCATTTTAGAATATTCTTTTATCTTCTAATGTTTCTACTTCAGGGGCAGGAGCCTATCCCAGCTACTTTATTCATTCACAATGGGCAATTTAGATTCACCAGTTCACTTATACAAGCATATTTTAGAGATGATAAAAATAATGCAGAGCCCCCTACAGGCCTCTATATATAAGATAATAGGGAGCTTAGATAACAGTACATTGTCACAAAGTATATTAAATAATAACAAAAAATCATTACCAAGTTCTCGATACATCTCTGGTACTGGTCGATCTCCCTCAGAGTCTCATTATCTCTCTTCACTTCATTGACGTACTGAGCCAAGTCCTGGGTCAAAGATACATATTCAGACAAACATATTGCTTCTGTTTTAAGTTGCTAAATAAATACAATAATATATGTGTGTGTACTGTTAAATTAAGCGCTCACTGAGCTCAGAGCAACCACAACAACACCTGTAAATACACCATTCAGTGATAACACACACAACTGAGAAAGAAAGTGAATAATATTACACCATTGCCAATGTCAGTGGATGAGATAGTGTGAAGCAGCAAGTCAACATACAGTTTGAATTTGAACAAGTGCACTCTTTTACACAAGTGCTGTCCTCAGTGTATTGTGTCCCTTCAACAAACACCAGTGAAGCTTGTGCACAGAGCTTCATGAAGAAAGCAACACGTGTTATGGAATAAACATCTGCCCAGAGTAGCTCCATGCTTGATTTAAGGTTAGACGTGTTGGTCCTTCTGTTTCAGTCAATCACTAACACTGCTTTCTCTTGTGTTACCTTTCACTCAGACAGTGATTAGGTGCATAAATACTCAGTATCAGGCCAGACTTGGGTAAAGGCCAGTAATATCAGCCCACCAATATAATATATGCCAATATAATACAACATATTTACAATTCTTATAGGTCTTTGCTGTACCATCACGTCTGTTAATGCAATACTAATGCAATATAATGGTGCCCAGTGCAACTTCACTCTTAGTTTAATGTTTAAAGTGGATTTTTTTAAGCTATATCCTATTCAACAAATATACTAAGTTCTGTTTGCTGTTGGCGTTACCTTGGGCTACAGATGTAATTTACAGTTAAGTATTAATTTGCCAATGCTGTTTCACAGATCTATCTATAAACATGTAATTACATTATGCGTAAGCTACTGTAAAGCCTATTGGTAAAATCATTTAATGCCAATTAGTTGATTCACAGTTAATAATTACAATCACTTGTGTTGACAGTCATCTAATACAGGTTAAAATAAGAAATGCAGCAATTTTCCAATAAACATCAGCACAAGCTCTGGAGGTTTCAATAGTCAAGTATTCAGAAGTTTTGCAGAAGGCATCAAACTATCTGCTTTTAATCAAAAATCACCAGTAAATCAGCACACTACTGCAACAGCACACCAACTAGAGTAAATGCAGATACACATTTAACACAGGGCAGTGGGAAATCAATGACGGATCACTGTTTTTCTGGGTTACATGGCTTTTTTGACCGAAAGACGAGTGGCAGAAGTATTCTCTCAATCAGTCGCTAACAGGCTCAAATCACAAAGATTACAGACCATTACCACGAGGAGCACTGCACTTACTTTCATGGCATCGAGAGCAACCTTCAAGTTGCTCTTGTCAGCTGCGTCGTGAGTGTGTTTGACGAGCTCCTGTCAGAAAAGAACACAAAAGATATCATGCATTAGATTCTGATATGGCTGCGAACATGTGGAGAAGATTTAGTTGGAAATAAGTCAAAGCAAATACAGGAAACCACCCTTTAGAAGTCTTTGTGTTTACTTTGAAAAATGAGAAATGAAATCCCACACACGTCTATTGGATTAATCAACTCGTGGACATTATTGTTTGAAGTGTAATGTGCACGCAGGCGCCAATCTGTTGGTGAAATCTGTCCAGAGTCTCCTGTGGAATCCTTGTTTTTAATTATCATGCTAACACCAGTCAGGCTGCAGAGGAGGCTCCAGACAAACACACTCGCTCACATTCACACTTCATCATATGCTCACAATGCACCTTATATTTGCTCAGTGTGTCTCAGCGTTTTGACAGATGGCCATGTTACAGCACCGATGGTATAATTTTAAAGTGTTTACCCTGCGTTACCTTTCAGTCTGCATCACATGAGCTGAGTCCTTAAGCAACAGTGTGAATGTGGTGAAAGTGGCGGCTCCTTTCTCAGCTCTGATTACTCTCAGTGAGACCATTATGAATCAGCCTAAGCTAAAAGACTGAGCAATAGGGCTGCAAATGATTAGGAAAACATGTGATAACTATGTTTAATATTGACATAATGATATATTTTTGATGTTTAAGGGTACCAGAGTATTCTTAGAGTTGTCTAATGTAAGGTAAGGTCCTTCCTTTTCCTCTCAGCATGGAGCAAACAACACCTTGAATAAGCACCAGCCAATACAGTTACATAAAACAGCTCACTTTCATAATTTCCTCATGAACCGAGGCTGCTGTAGTGTCATCTCTGACTCAGACAAACCGAGGGAGACACTTTTATTGTAATTATTGTAATTTGGTGTCAGTAAAATGAAATGGACGACTGAAGTATCTGATTATGCAGTTAAGGGAGATTTTCTTTTTAGTTTATGTCCGATAAGTTCATTTCTGTCTGTTCTGATGGTGAATGGTGAATAAATAGAAAAACAAAGTGCTCACTGTATGGTCTGCTCATGACAATGTGTGGAGAACAGCGCCCTCAAGTGGTTGGTTTACATACTAAAACTAATAACAATAATAAAGAATGAATAAAAATAAATAAATGTCTATAAATATACATTGAAAATTAAAAACACAGCTTCAGTCTCTAAAAAGGATAAGATAAATTTTTAAAAAGTACATTTACTCTTTGACCAGAAGTTTGAACAGTATTTATTACAGTTAAGATGCATTTAAATGTCATATTGCACTTTCTCTTTAGTGTTGGTTTAGTTGTGGTTCTATAGTGCTAAAAAGCAATTTCAAAGTGAAAGAGACTGGCAAAATAACTTTCTTTTTACGGGGCATTTTAAAGCGCACCTCTTCTTCAAGCCCTTTGAATCTCAAAGTGTTACTAAAAACTCAGTCACTTACTTCGTTTCAGTCTCATCTTAATACGCATGTTTGTTTTTTTGTTTCTGTTTTTTTAAGAAAGAAACTGAGATCATGATCTGCTTTTTTTTTAATTTATGCCCAGAATATCTGTCATTATTACCTGGAGCAGAAGGTGGTACTTTAAGACTCTCTGCATGGGCACCACCAGCAGGTCCCTCAGAGTGAACTTCCCATTGTTGGCTCTTCTGGCGCACTCCTGGATGAAACAGAACACATATATTTATAAAAAGTACCAAAACAATGCAAAATGTTAACATAATGTTGATTTTCCACCTAAAATCAGGGAGGAGCTTACCTGGCATTTACCTGGGGCCCCAAACTCAAAAGGGGTTTACCAAAGATGGCTGCAGATTGCATTTATTTCCAGAGATTTTGATTATATTTGGCTGCAGTAATGCTGTTTAGACAATACATACACAACCTCCTGCCTAAGGCCCCAGTATCATTAAAAACACTTCTTCCTAACATTTCAAAGTGTGATAAAAGCTGCAGCAAACAAGGTGTAGTAGAGGCAGCTTTTGTGTGATCTGACTGTGTTACCATGTTGTTTATCTAACCTCCAGCTTCAAGCGGACATCCTCTTTCTCTTTGCAGATCAGGTCTAACACAGCGATGGCAATCTCCACCCGACTGCAGTAGATGCCATAAATGAGCAGTCTGAGAGCAATGACAGAGGAACAATCATCAGAGTATTTCAATGACTGATCAAAAATGTCTAAATGGTAAATGTGTAGATACAACAAGTGAAAAGTGGTAAATAAAATGCATGCACCTATCTCTAAATATCCATATGTATTAGATTTGTAACTATCTGCTGAATGATTGTGTATTTCACCAAAAAAACTCCAGGAACGTTTTTTAAAATAACATCAGATACCTTTCTTTGTATGCGATGAAGATCTGGTAAAGATTTAAGGCATTTTTGTTGAGTATTGAATCCTGAACTTCAGCCATCAGGTTCTTGTGGACTTTAACCAGGTCCTGCATTAGAGAATAAAATAAAACACACAAAATGATCCACAGTTTGTATTGTGATGTCTGTCGTGAGAAAAGAGCCGGGTGTGACTTACTGGGATGTTGAGGAAAACTTTGTCTATTTCAGCTGGAGTAAAGAACTTCCTCAGAGGATTCAGAAAATACTGGGTTTGAAAGAAAAGACGCAGAAACTAGGTTATTCCAATCTATGACTCTTTAAAGTTACAACTAAATCATGCAATAATATACAAGATTTAGATTTAGCAAATGAGTAGTGAGTGAAACAGTGTCACAAATCTATACAGCGACATTTAACAACTTAATGTAAAAGGTTTATGATTCAGTACCTTCTCAATAGACTCCAGAGTCTCTGTGTATTTCTCTTCCGTCTGTTTGATCTCCGAAAGGCAGCAGCTCCGAACATCAATTTCTGCCTGCTTCAAGAAACATAAACAGCTTTTCAAACCTGTTTGTGAAATTTCAGGAAATGGAGAAAATATTTGACAGTAGCAGATGCTGAAACAAGCACTTTTGTACAGTAGCTGATGTTCTTTTGGGGTAACTTCAAAAAGTATAGTATAAGTATTGGAGGTTTCTAATCTATTGGCTTTAATTATCTATCATTTTCTAAGTGGGGAGTTTAAAATACATCTTTCCATAATGTAACCACTAATTAGTAAAGTGTAAAACTGTGAGGAAGTCAGCAGATAAATTCCAGATAAAAAATGGTGTTTTTGTTATCCATGGTAAAACACACATGTGATTAAGTCATTACTTGAAGTTTAATATCCAAACAAGTATATTTCAGGTTTAAAAAGAAGCAAGAACAATGGGCCTGTGATAGTCCCCTGTGATACTCCAGCATCATGTTTTACACTTTCTCTGGTCTAAAGCCAGACTTACACTGTACGATTTAACAGCGTTGCAAATACAACCCCACAATTGTCACAACTTCGCCAGGATGAAGTGCTCTGTTTTTGATTTCACTGTTTGTGTTCGTGTGTGTATTTGCGGCTGAGTCATTGCGGTACCAAAGGAGGATTTTGGTCGGTCCTCATGAGGTCTTCATAGATCTCTCCTCCAGTGTAGTCGTCTTCAAGGCCATAAACTGCAGCGTACAACTCATCTTCATCGTCTGGGACATTCTCACTAGATCATGAAATCACAGAAATGCACATACACAATATTTAATCTCTTAACTGCGTAAATTAACAGTAACAAGGTGCAACTAAATAAAGAAAGTATCAAGAATTGGTTCATTGCTCCAATAAACACCATTTGGACTTTCTTAATTCAACTCTAGAGATTATCATTACTGCATGTGTATTTAGATTAACCTCAGTTGCTGCTTTGTTGTCAGCTTAACTGTCAGCTTCACCTTGCTGTGGGTGGTTTGCATACCCTCAGCACAACAGCAGAATTACTCATTAGTTTCCTCTGACAGTAACAGTGAAAGGGAGCCATGCCTTTTACCAAAACATGTGGGCGCGCGGACCCCTGGAGAGCATGGATGATGAGCGGCGCTGCTTCGACTACTGAGCTAAATAATCATGTTCTATCAACAGCAGTAATGGGACCGCAGGGAGGAACCTCATACATACTCAATCAAGTCTTCCAGATTATTGTAAATGTCCTCATCTTTTAGGCTCTCCTCAGATGGAAATGGCCTGGAAATGACAGCAGAGCGGCGTGAGAGGAGTGTTTAAGAAAAAGTCTCAAAACACACGCTCGAGTCACATGGGACAAGACAACTTCATAATGCATTATATTGTTCAGTGCAGTGTTTGTGTACAAATTACAACTGTGACAACCAGCAACTCATGATATCATTATAAACATGTTATTTAGTGACTCACTTGAAGCCTCCTTGTTGTGCAATTGCAGTGTATGACAGCTTCGAGAGAGTATCCATAACCTGTGGCAAAACAAATGTGAACAAATGGAGAATGGGTTATGGTTAGGTTTCTGAAATTTTTTTAAATATTCCTATTTCCACTGGGTTTGTTTGTAGACAGGAGGATGTCCCTGCAAGGCTACCATAGGCACAGCCTGAAAGGATGGTAAAAGCACAAAGTGAAGTGTTGCCAAATACTTCTCATTGTACCTTTAATATGTGTTCACCAACGAATTCACTCTTTTACAGACATCCTGATTAAAACCTGCTGTCGTTTCAGGTAACAACCGCCTCAAACTATGAACTCTGGTCTTTTTAACCTCCTCTGTCTGGAAAATGTGCTGCTTTTAGATTATTACCATACATGTTTTATCTGTAAATTGTGTTGTGAGTGATTTCACATGTAAACATTTTTAATACTTTTTCTGTTCCCTTTCCCCTGACAGATCATTATTGTAAATTGCATGTTCTTAATAACTTAACTGGTTAAAAAAAAAAAAAAAAGAAAAAAAAAGATAAATGATATTGCAGATCTCCTTTCAACTCTATCTATATATCTATACACATTCACAATCATATAGGTGCAGATGGGCAACATGTTAAAGATGAGGCAAATTTTCTCAATTACTAATGTCTATGTACTAGTCTCAACTGCAAACAATGATGACCATCTGTAACAAATAAAACTGGGAAATATTCCTGATTTTAGCAGGATTGTTCATTTTCATCTGTAGTCCCCCGGCAGGTAACAAAATATAAAACATTGGTGACAAGTAATACACAGTAAAATACAAATGATGTAAGTTTTATTTTGTAGCTGTTTTAATACTACATTTGACTGCACTTTGTAGTTGCACCAAGAAAAAAATGAATATTTAAATACAATAGTTTCTTTATTAAGTATTAATAATTATCAACATATAAAATGTTACCATAGAGAATATTTTTAAAAGTATTGTTATTGTTATTGTTAGATTTATTGCGTCAGTTTGAATCTGGTCTGAGTTCCATCGGAGCCATGACGACTGTAGAACGCTCAGACGTCACACTGAGCTCAATAAATCTGATTCTGAAGCAAGAAGTTCTCACTTCGTACCTGTCTTCCAAAGGGAAAACACGTATCTTCACGCTCAGAGAGATTTTACTAAACAGTTCATCGCCAGTCGACTTACAAGTGGTATTCTATCAAGAAGATGTCAACTGCTCATGGAAATATCCTGTCTTCAGCCACTGAGCTGAAAGATATGGAGTACAAAAACCACATTACCCAGGTTTACGAGTTGGCTACAAAGCACAACTCGAACGTTACGTTTACCGAGATGATGGTGGAAGGCCCGGCTCACAAGAGGACCTTCACATATCAAATTAAAGTGGGTGAGTTCACTGCCCAGGGGCAAGCCGCGTCAAAGAAGGAGGCTAAGTCCCGCGCAGCATCAGCTGTGCTGGGCCGTCTGAAGAGCTTGCCTCTTCCAGATGGCATCCAACAGGCTCCAGCCTTTGAGACCAGCTCAGAGCCAGAGAGCACTTCTTTGGCACCAAAGGGTCTGGAGCCTCAGGCTTTCTCCGCGGACAGGAACCCCATCAGCTGCCTGTCTGAGCTGGTTCAGGCCAGAAGGATGAAATACCCTGAGTACTGCCTTCTGGACTCCAGGAAGCTGGCCTGGGGATGGCTCTTCTTTATGAAGGTGACAGTAGGGCACCTCGCCGCAGACGGGTCAGGGCCCACGAAAAAGGCAGCGAAGAAAAACGCAGCTGCCAAAATGCTGTTGCTGTTGGGCAGTAGTGTTCCCCACTACAACCCACTTCTCATTGAGCAGCACACCCCACCACCTCAGGTACATGAACTTTAAAGTCAATCATTTATTGAACAAATTCAATATCTATGTAGTAGTGTGTTTTGTATGTATTATTCTGTATTTCTTGAGAATAGGTGTAAAAGGGGCTTGCTGGATACACTGATATTTAAAATTTATTTGACACTTTGTTCCACTTAGGTTGTTGTTCTAAAAATAAACTTTGTCTTGACTTAAGGTGGACCAGCAGCTGCTCCCTCCAGAGACCCTGCCTCTGCTCACTCAGATGGGAGTGATTGGGTCTCCTCTGCATGACACAGAAACCACCTGTCATGCAGACATCCCCAGTGTGTCAGCAGCTAGCAAGGAGGAGGTTTTCAAGGGTCCAGAGACCTCCTCTGAACCTGATACCATCTGCCAAGAAGACACCGACAGCGAGGGTTTCAGTGGTCCAGAGAGCTCCACCAATCTGGAGACCACAAGCCAAGAGGAGGCCACCATTGAGCCAGAGAGAACCCACCAAGATGAGGTTCTCAGTGGACCAGAGACCTCTTCTGAACCAGACATGACCAGCCATGAAGATACTACCACTGAGCCAGAAACTACCACAGTAGAAGAGGTTTTTCTTGAACCAGAGACCTCCACTGTTCTAGAGACAGCTGATGAGGTTGAGTCAACAAGGTAAGGAAACATTATGACTGAATACTTTGTTTTTTGTTTTTATAACTATTAAATGGTGCAGTGAAAGGTGCTATGAAAGTAAATCTGACTTCTCTCTCACAGTGAAATGGAAACCCTGAGTCCAGCTGCTGTTGTACTAGACTCCTCCAGTCAAGGAGTTGAGATGGTCAATGGTCCTGGGAACAACAGGTATAATATTCATACAGGACATTATTTTAAAGAAATTTCTGTTTATTGATACCCACTGGTCCATTTTTGTCTCAAGTGACACTGAGTTTACTCCTTACAGTCAAGTAGAGACCACCAGTGAAGCAGACATCACTGGAGCAGACACCTCAGATCAAGAAGCTGAAGACTTTAGTGAACCTGAGAACACAAGGTAAAATGTCCCTAAAATACACTTTTTCAAAAATTTGTTTTGATTCGTCTCTTTTTTGTGTTATAGAATACATACATTATAACAGTAAAGTTTACTTATTCCTCACAGTCAAAAAGACACTGAAGATGAGGTTTTCATTGGACCAGAGACCTCTTCTGAACCAGACATGACCAGTCATGAAGATACTACCACTGAGCCAGAAACTACCACAGTAGAAGAGGTTTTTATTGAACCAGAGACCTCCACTGTTCTAGAGACAGCTGATGAGGTTGAGTCAACAAGGTAAGGAAACATTATGACTGAATACTTTGTTTTTTGTTTTTATAACTATTAAATGGTGCAGTGAAAGGTGCTATGAAAGTAAATCTGACTTCTCTCTCACAGTGAAATGGAAACCCTGAGTCCAGCTGCTGTTGTACTAGACTCCTCCAGTCAAGGAGTTGAGATGGTCAATGGTCCTGGGAACAACAGGTATAATATTCATACAGGACATTATTTTAAGAAATGTATTTTTATTGATACCCACTGGTCCATTTTTGTCTCAAGTGACACTGAGTTTACTCCTTACAGTCAAGTAGAGACCACCAGTGAAGCAGACATCACTGGAGCAGACACCTCAGATCAAGAAGCTGAAGACTTTAGTGAACCTGAGAACACAAGGTAAAATGTCCCTAAAATACACTTTTTCAAAATTTGTTTTGATTCGTCTCTTTTTTGTGTTATAGAATACATACATTATAACAGTAAAGTTTACTTATTCCTCACAGTCAAAAAGACACTGAAGATGAGGTTTTAAGTGGTCCAGAGACCTCCACCAATCTGGAGACCACCATTCATGAAGAGGCCGCCATTGAGCAAGAGAGAACCCACCAAGATGAGGTTCTCAGTGGACAAGATTCTTCTTCTGAACCAGACATGACCAGTCAAGAGGTCCCCACTGATTCAGAAACTGTCACAGAGGAAGAGGTTTTCATTGGACCAGAGACCTCTTCTGAACCAGACATGACCAGCCATGAAGATACTACCACTGAGCCAGAAACTACCACAGTAGAAGAGGTTTTTATTGAACCAGAGACCTCCACTGTTCTAGAGACAGCTGATGAGGTTGAGTCAACAAGGTAAGGAAACATTATGACTGAATACTTTGTTTTTTTTATAACTATTAAATGGTGCAGTGAAAGGTGCTATGAAAGTAAATCTGACTTCTCCCTCACAGTGAAATGGAAACCCTGAGTCCAGCTGCTGTTGTACTAGACTCCTCCAGTCAAGGAGTTGAGATGGTCAATGGTCCTGAGAACAACAGGTATAATATTCATACAGGACATTATTTTAAAGAAATTTCTGTTTATTGATACCCACTGGTCCATTTTTGTCTCAAGTGACACTGAGTTTACTCCTTACAGTCAAGTAGAGACCACCAGTGAAGCAGACATCACTGGAGCAGACACCTCAGATCAAGAAGCTGAAGAGTTTAGTGAACCTGAGAACACAAGGTAAAATGTCCCTAAAATACACTTTTTCAAAATTTGTTTTGATTCGTCTCTGTGTAATAGAATACATACATTATAACAGTAAAGTTTACTTATTCCTCACAGTCAAAAAGACACTGAAGATGAGGTTTTCATTGGACCAGAGACCTCCCCAAAAACCCAAAAACCAAAAAAAAAAAAAAAACCCCCCAAAACAAAGAGAGAACCCACCAAGATGAGGTTCTCAGTGGACAAGATTCTTCTTCTGAACCAGACATTACCAGTCAAGAGGTCACCTCTGAGCCAGAAACCACGAACAAAGAAGAGGTTCTCATTGGACCAGAGACCTCTTCTGAACCAGACATGACCAGCCATGAAGATACAACCACTGAGCCAGAAACTACCACAGTAGAAGAGGTTTTTCTTGAACCAGAGACCTCCACTGTTCTAGAGACAGCTGATGAGGTTGAGTCAACAAGGTAAGGAAACATTATGACTGAATACTTTGTTTTTTGTTTTTATATCTATTAAATGGTGCAGTGAAAGGTGCTATGAAAGTAAATCTGACTTCTCCCTCACAGTGAAATGGAAACCCTGAGTCCAGCTGCTGTTGTACTAGACTCCTCCAGTCAAGGAGCTGAGACATTCAATGGTCCTGAGAACAACAGGTATAATATTCATACAGGACATTATTTTAAGAAATGTATTTTTATTGATACCCACTGGTCCATTTTTGTCTCAAGTGACACTGAGTTTACTCCTTACAGTCAAGTAGAGACCACCAGTGAAGCAGACATCACTGGAGCAGACACCTCAGATCAAGAAGCTGAGGACTTTAGTGAACCTGAGACCACAAGGTAAAATGTCCCTAAAATACACTTTTTCAAAATTTGTTTTGATTCGTCTCTGTGTAATAGAATACATACATTATAACAGTAAAGTTTACTTATTCCTCACAGTCAAAAAGACACTGAAGATGAGGTTTTAAGTGGTCCAGAGACCTCCACCAATCTGGAGACCACCATTCATGAAGAGGCCGCCACTGAGCAAGAGAGAACCCACCAAGATGAGGTTCTCAGTGGACAAGATTCTTCTTCTGAACCAGACATGACCAGTCAAGAGGTCCCCACTGATTCAGAAACTGTCACAGAGGAAGAGGTTTTCATTGGACCAGAGACCTCTTCTGAACCAGACATGACCAGCCATGAAGATACTACCACTGAGCCAGAAACTACCACAGTAGAAGAGGTTTTTATTGGACCAGAAACCTCCACTGTTCTAGAGACAGCTGATGAGGTTGAGTCAACAAGGTAAGGAAACATTATGACTATGAATACTTTGTTTTTTGTTTTTTTATATCTATTAAATGGTGCAGTGAAAGGTGCTATGAAAGTAAATCTGACTTCTCTCTCACAGTGAAATGGAAACCCTGAGTCCAGCTGCTGTTGTACTAGACTCCTCCAGTCAAGGAGTTGAGATATTCAATGGTCCTGGGAACAACAGGTATAATATTCATACAGGACATTATTTTAAGAAATTTCTGTTTATTGATACCCACTGGTCCATTTTTGTCTCAAGTGACACTGAGTTTACTCCTTACAGTCAAGTAGAGACCACCACTGGATCAGACATCACCAGTGAAGCTGAGACTCCCACAATCCCAGAGACCATCAGGTATAATGTCTTTACTGGTCACTTTAGTTCTAAATCTTTGTTTTCGTTTCACAGTCTGTTATTATCTGTGACAGGAGCCATACCAACAAAATGTACTTATTTCCCAACAGTGAAAGAGAATCCACCAGCCGAGGAAACACCAGCCCTCAAGCTGAAACTGTAAACGAAGAGCTCCTCGCTGCAGCCGGCTGCACGAGTGAGAAGAAGAAGAAGAAAAAGAAGAAGAAGGGGAGACTGGCCAGATTCTTTTCGGCTGTGGCCAGATTCTTCCGTTCCTAATGAACAATTCATTTTTATACTTTTTATACTTTCATCACTTTTCATTTTAAAGGAAACATCAACCTGTTTTCTTTAAGATGAATAATCAAAATAAAAAAAATCAAAATAAAAAAAAAATATACAAAAAATAATACCTTGAGTGACCATAATTAATGTGCTGTAATTTTAAACTGATGTTAGGTGTTTGCAATGAGTCTTGAACTGAACAAACATTTGTGACAATAACAAATTCAGGTATTTTGAGTATCTTAAGCATTAGTGTATTTTTATTACTTTAACTTTCAAGGTTTAGACATTTTCTGAAGTTCTTTCTAGGGTTACACTGTTTAACAAAATGTACTATTTTAATATAAATATTGATTTATTACAACCAAATTCAGATGGGAATATATGGGGAAAAAATCCAACAGAAAAAGAAAATAATGATGTGTTGACAAGACAGAGTATTAAAAAAGATGGTCAGACATCACAAAGTGTGATGCAAGAAAAAATACTGTCTCTATAATGTAACGCCTGTGAGTATGGCCTACTTTAATAATACAAACGCACCCTGAGACACCTGCCATGGTTATACTGTGTAATACACTGAAAAAAGACTATTTAAACAATCAAAAACATCTGCAGCATGACACGGAGCCCTGATTTAAACACCTGTGACTACATAAATATACACACACTATTAAAACATGCTGAGCTTTTGAAAACTGTAGCAATTTTGAAACTAAATGAGGCCAAGTGAAAAAGCACCTGTAAGTGGAACTCATCAACTCGTAGCATTAAAATGCATATCTGCTTGTTCTTTACCTCTTCCTGTGTGAGAGCATGTGTGAGAGCATGTAGTGGCATTGCCTAAATGGCAGGTAAATTAATGACATAGAATCATAAACCGAGTTACAGGAAGAGATGCGGTGTTGTTTTCCGTGTGGTTAGTGCTAAACCTTAAGAGGCTGCACACCTTAATGCAAAGAGGAAGCTCCTAAAATGTAAATGTGAGCCTGTAAAATCAAATTAAGATGTCTTTGGGGTCTTGTGCAGCTTCCCAAAGTGCTCCTTGTAGTAACTCAGCAGGGGAATGTAGGTTAGACCACTCTCTTTGGCACAAGTCAGCCCAAGTGGATTAGACTGGCTGAGATTTGTGATGTTCTCTTTTGGATGTTTTCTGGACACAGGCAGGAGATTGAGCGCTTCTTTTTGGGTTGAACAAGCCTCTCTGGAGACCATCCAACTGATCTGAACCTGAGGACGCCTGTATTTTTTTCAATGCCATGCAATCATTCCCCTTTAGAAGCATGTGAGGAAACAGAAACTAAGATCCTGAACTAAGATTATGCAGCAGCCCGGCTCGGATGTAGTGTACATATTTGCAGGCAGCAGCTCCCCGGTGGGATTATGAGCGCCCAGATTAAGTGGAAGCTTCTTTAGAGCACAACACAGTGAAGTGAAAGAAAACAGTGTGTGGGGAAACTACACGAAAGGCTCACAGCACTACGGACTCCCTCAAAGATTTCTGTTAAAACCCCACTGACCACATCACAAACATTTAGGGGCTTTTCTTGTTACTGTTGTGTGGAGTGTTGTAGTGTTTTGACTAATTTAATCTGAATGTATGCCTCTGCAGCTTGAAGTGAGCTGACACTGAAATAAGTTCTTCAACCATGACCAGCACAAAATAAAAAACTTTAAAAATTAAAAAAAAGCATTACAAAATTAAGGGCTTCTGTTTGAGTGCCATAAAGTACTTTCTATGTGTTATGTATATATTACTCAGACTTATAAATAAGATAATGACTAGAGGGAATTGATAATTATAATAATGTCCAATATCTATCTATATTGAAGGATAAACGATGACTATCCTCAATGGAAATAACAGTACTATGAAGTGTTTGTAGTGGTTTTACATTTGTTTCGATAGTATTCATTACATATTAGTATCTCAATACACAATAAGTTACTGGTGTATGTCTTACTGCATGAAAGCAGAGCAGATGGGATCAACAGAAGGCAGATGCTGAAAAGCTGTGAAAAGTTGTGAAGTGAAAGCTCTTTTTTTCCGTGTGTTGAGCGAGAGTGAAGCTATAATCAGCTGTAATTAACACCTTTGTCTCCTATACGCAGAGTGAGAACATAGAGCACTCACATTAAAAACCTAATTCATGCACTGATCTGAAATGGGTTTGTTTTGACAGTTTCGATGTTAAATAAAGGGGTTATTTGAGTATTTAATTACAGCAGACAATTTTCTTGATACAAAAATGCAAAGTGCTGAAGTCGGAAGGTCGGGCCTCGAGGAAACACTTTTGACGAGACAAAATGAGCCCCGTGTGTGCAGTGTACATCTAATGTTTTTATAACTAACAGACATGGCGGTTTATTTGGTAGAAAAGATCCATTTTACAGTGATGAGTCCATTTCTACAAGTGTTTTGTTGCTTTCAAACGTTGGAAAGGCAAACTGGACCTCTGAATCTTTGGAGGTGATCTAAAGCAGTAGTCTAGCCAATATAATGTGGCATTTGTGGTGTGTAATCCATGTAAAAATGTCTGTGTAAAATATAATGATCCAGATCCACAAATCTAGGTATTTAAAGTACAATTTCTTACTCATACTGCAATGGAAAAGCTAATCGACAAACACAAACAGCTCTAAAGGAAAAGCTAAACTAAAAGTACAAACCTAAGGAAATGGAAATAACCCCGGTCAGACTGAGGGCTCTTTTCTATTAAAAACAAGCTCTCTTCCTGCACAGCCCACAGAGAAGAGCAGCCTGGAAGAGCACACTGCAAACCTACTGACCTGCTAACACTGAGTGCACCGCATTGAGCTCTCACAACAACACAGCAATAAAAAAAAAAAGACGAACAATCTTTTAGAAGCTATGTGAGAGCAGCAGGGAGTGAAAACACAGAGAACACTTTGAAGCTCACAGGCATCAACAGAAGCTATGGGTCTATCAAAGTAAGACCAACCGTGGACGAAATTATAGTCAAACTTTTCTATCAGTGTGTGGTTATTGAAAGATAAGACATTTCACTGTGCTTTACAAATACCTCTTTCATATTTGATTCTCTGAACAAGCTGTATTGTATCAAAGTTGTTGTTAGAGTTGTCACCTTTCCGAAGTCTCGAACATCGAAGAGATCGAAGGCTTCAAACAGGTCACATTTCTTCATCCCAAACACCTCACAGCAGCAGGTCAGGAAAGTGCGGATGTTCTTCAGACACAGAAACTGCACACAACAGCAAATGACATGCATTATTTTTTAAATATGATGCAACACGACATCAGCTATAAGTAGGTTATGAATGCCAAATGAATACAGAGAGAGACATTCAAAACTGTTGATTTGAATGATTCTCTTTCAATGTTTTTTCACAGCAAAGCAATAATACGTCATCGCTAGAGGTCCACTAATGTCTTCTGAAGTTTAGTGTTACTTTACTTTACTACAACCCCAACCCCCCAACAAATCAAAATGGATGGGCAGTGTTGATGAATTGCCCCTAAATACGACCCGTTGAAGGTGACACGTTAATAAGATGATCAGTGTTACTGTATACGTGTGTTCATTATATTATAAATGTGACAGATGTAGCTCATGACAATAATATATATACAATAAACATCAACATCTCTAGAAATCTAAAAGACTCAGTGCTTTATTCTGTTTAAATACACCATTTGTTAATCTCAAATCATGTTCACACTGTTTGTAACACTATTTTGGTCACTGAGAGTTCACCTTTACACAGAACTGAAAGCTGCGCAACATGAAAGCCAATAAGAAGATGGTCTTTTGATGTTACTTTCTAACGACGCCTGCAGCTTTACCTTTCACCTGTGCTAAGGATTAAATGAGTGTAATGTAATGAAATGAGAGTGTTAGGCTACGTTTTCATTTACTCCCAAAACACAAACTGACGCCGCATTATTGAGTGATAAGAACCACAAACTGTACTCAACATGTTTTGCAGTGAAAACTGAGGCCTGATTCTGGAGAACAGATAGTGTGCTGTTTATCGCAGCAACTCATCATAGAGACGCCTGTAATGAGCCCGCTGCCCCCTGGGCCCTGAGTGTGCACGAGAGGAAGTGCACGAACAGGATGCCTCTGCACCATTTCACTGTTTTCTTATTGAGACACATAATGTATATAGTTTTGTTTGTTTTATTTTGCTTTGTATTAGTTTCACATTAACTCTTTGCCCTTGTTTCATTTTATTTCCCACCTTTGATTTTTAAAGTAAAGCAGTGTTTTGTAAAACTGGGGAAATGGGATATTTAAGGCACGCTATCTTCTTCCCTTCATTTGAATGAAATCAAGACCTAAAAAGATCATTCTTCCCTTGATAAAGTCTGATTAATGTCTCACGACTCGTGCGCCGAGGTCTTACACACAGTTAAATGTAAAAATAGCCCTTGTGTGCGTATTAATCACAGCACAGTGCACTCTCATCCTCAGTCCATTACCTTGACGGATCCATTTGTAAGACAGTGGGTCAGGGGCCGCAATGAATGGGACGGAGAGAAAGTGGAACCCACTGACACACATGTCTTTCTGGGGCAGATGACCTACAGCTGCAGGACATGACGGGCCATTGTCCTAAACGTTATGCCCTGTGTTCGGTGTCAACGGCAAAGAGGGGCTGGTGGAGATGTCAAAATGGTAGATAGTGTCTTTCAGTGTTTTTAGAGGGTCAGTATGCAGATGTGATTGCTTGGATATTTTACATGAACGTGACTGGAAGAGCTGTACTAATTGATCACAATATCAGTTACAGCAATATCTATATCACAACGCACTAATATTACGGTGTATTATGCTCAGACATTCACACATCTTCACATGACTAAAGAGAGCTTAAGATATCACTGTGACGTGACCAAATGTAAAAGTTGGACATTGAAATGATTGGATCACAGCGACACAGATGCAGCAGACAATACAGTATTTCATGATATCTGTGAAACTGCAGCAGGAAGCAAACCCTAGATTAACATTTTTTGTGCATTTGAGTATTTAATGTAATTTGTCTAAAATGAAACAATACAACGGCCAAGTACACATATTCATAATAACCCTTTGATCACGATATCTGTGTCTGTATCACCAAAATGTATCACAGCAAGAAAACAATACATATGATATAAATATTTGAACTTTTATTTCACCAAAGGGGACTATCAAATACTGCAGATCATATGACAGTCAGAATATTTAACATAACTATAGCATATCACATGATTTCCTAATAGGGTGCAATCCTTGAGACTCAGCAGAGACCTATGAATCATGAAAAATGTTTTCTATGAAATTATAACTGAACATTGCATCATCAAAGTTTACAAACCTTAAATATCTTTAATTGTTTTTAGTGAAAAGATAAAAAACACTGATGAAACAATAATTAAATACATATATACTATTATCATTATTATTATTATTATTATTATTATTATGGTGATACTGAAGTGACATAAATAAAAAGCCGGGAGCAAAATAAAACTACATTGTGATTTATTGAATGTTGGTGCCATGAAAAGAGCAAATCATTTCTACAGAGAAGCTGGAAAACTGACTTGTAAGGGTCAAAATATCAGAAATGTACAGTCACTTTCTTCTTCATAGCCATCCTTTCTATAAATTAGTCTTGTGACTTTGAGCATTTATGATCATGTGGGAGTATGAATAAGTCTTCTGATACAGAATGTGCTTTATAACTCAATATTGCTTCCTGTAGGCTCTAAAACAAAGATTAACCGGTTTCCTGTTCTTATCAAACATAAGTGAAGCTGTTCAGAAGCTGCCTCCGAGAGTTATTAGGCTTTAAACCCAGTCACAAGTAAATGACAAGCTGCTGCGCAAATACTTCAAGTTTCCAACTAATGGGTGGATCAAAGCCAGGATTTTATCTGGCCTCTCCTGTGGCAGCGCATTGAATTATGGGTAAGAGGGGTCAAGTCTTTTACCATTCCTTTGGATTTCACAGACTCAGCTGTGTTTAACAAGTCAAGAAGGCATCATTGTTATTTGTGGCTTTGTAAAAAAAATGGCATTATTAAATTAAATCAGCTGATTCTTCTCTATTGTTAACTTTGTTTAATGCTCAAAATAAATAATAATATCAGCAATGGACATGGGTCTTTATTAAAATGTGAGTTAACTACAATTCAGCATATACTAACAAGCCTGTAATACTGTATTTAAGCTCTATCCATTAGGAATATTTATAGTAAGGACTGTAAGCTACTATTGAGTATTACTTTCATTGACTTTTGCCTCTACATAATGTGCTATACTGTATGATTTGATACTCCCTCATTAAAATGCTACTTCACCTTTATGTTAAAGTCTGGTATGTTGATGTATTTAATCCTGTACTTTTCCCAAAACTGAGTAAATACCCTTAACATTAATCTAATGCAGTATTTTTACACACAAGTTGATAGATGACAATAAATAATTTAATTAGCCACAAAAGTTTGTGGCTAAAATTATTTATTGACACACAAAGAAATTAATTTATTATAATATTTGTTTATGGCAGTCAATTTAATTCTACATTTTTGAATATAATTTGTATTTATTCTTTTTTCTTATTTCTTATAAGAGATTCTTATTCTTATTTCATTAAAACAAAACAATAGGCAATAAACTAAACTGTTGTTGTCATTGATATTCCTTATACATTTTAAGTGACTGATTTTAAATGGCTAATTATTGAGCACGTGTTCAATGGTGTTCAATTAACGCCATTATAATCAATTCCACTTTTTTTTTTATCCCATTTGTTCAACTTTCTTGGTGTAGTCCATAAACTCTTCGTCTTGTAAGTGTTTGTGTAAGTTCGTATCTGTGTATTTTCGGCTGTACCTGAGACATCTGCGGCCGGAGGTTGATGTCCTTCAGGTTGATGGTGTTTGGTCTCAGGTTGTTGAGCAGCTGGCACAGAAGCACCCCGTCCCGCAGAGTCTGGGCCAGGTCAAACACCTGCGCCGTGTCCACTGTCACCCGGTGGTTCGTCGGCAGCACGTTACAGCTGATCAGCCACACCGCGCACTGCCTCCAGTACTCCATTGTTGTCGGATTATATAGTTTAAAAAAAAAAAAAAGTAGAAAAAGTTATTTGAGAGCTAAGCTGGTCATGTCTGGTGATGTTTGCGTGTGCGCTGTCCGCCGCTGTGTCCAAACCGCAGCGTCGCTCTGAGACACACTGAGCTTTAGAGGCTTAAGAGGCTGCTGTGAGAGCGCCCACCGGCTTCAACAACTTCCCCTTCCTTATTCTGGTGTTTATCTCCACGGTTACAGCAATAAATCAAGGCTACAAACTGTAAATATATTCTGAGGCTTTTTATTGTTAATCTTAAAGAAGCTTTTATTTTGAAGTAATCTTTTATCGAAGTAATGTTTCCAAAGCCTATTTTATGTTACAACACAACACAGGAGATTACATGGTGGAGATTTAAAACAACTACATCAATAAGGAATAGAAATCAAGCAACCAAAACAATTGAGAAGGCTATATACACTATTAATTGGGCCTAAATAAAGCTGGTCAAATTTAAAACAAAAATAAATTAGGACTGTATTTTTTAACTTTAATATATTTTCTGTCAACGGTGTAAATAAAGGATCAAGTTGCTTTATTGTCCCTATATTAATTCATAAATTCATTCATTTGATTTGACCCATCCATCATCATTCAGCGCTAAGGATACATTTAGCCCATTCACTCCTCACATAAAACTCTGTCCAGATTGAAATGAATGGGGCCAGAGTGAGTAGTGACATAATGAGCGTATATCGCACATGTTTTTAAGGCTGCTCCTGTAGGAAACCTATCCTCATCAGTTTGGTTTAGTCCTGATGTTGCTGGGAGTGACTTCTTATTACTAGTTACTAGTGCTTAAACTTTTTAAAATCATAAAATATGTACGTTATATTGATTTGTGGCCATCACACGGTGCACTCGTCTCTTAGCTGCAGGGACATTTCAATGGAAAAGACAAACCAGGCAAATACTTAGGTCTCCAAGCAGATGGAAGCCGATTACATGCATTCATATAAGTATTTATTTGCAGAAACATCCAACATTGAATCATCTTTTTAGTGTATTTCCAGGATAAAGGGAAAATCTGTTCTGCACATAGTATAACTTCCTATTTATCTGTTTTTACTGTGTTGATTTCATATTTCTATCTTTACTTCTAGTTTACTTCTAGGATCGTTAAAGTTTTCTGATTCTCAAAAGAAAACATGCTCCACACAGAAAGGCTCCCAGTTGGTATATTGTGTTGGTGACCCGTAACTGCACAACACTGGGTCCACCTTTCTCTCTCTATGTGCATTATAATCTGCACTGAGTAATGACTAATCTTCACCATGAGCCTTGTACACCAGGGAGTTGTGTGGTATCTATGTTTGAGTGTATTTATAAGTGTTACAGATAAAAAAGGAATTAAAGGATTCAAGTGAAACGGAGAGAATGACTCTGGTGCACAGCATCATATCAGCGTCATTATGGCACAGTGATAAACACAGGAAGGAAACATGAGGATGCCAGCCTAAGTTTGTAAGAGGGAACTGCTTCTCTGGAAACTTTTTAACTTTTAGCTACCTTCACTGTGTATTTAAGTCTCAAGTTAAAGGGTAAAAATTAAAATAGCCGTCTAATAAAATCACTTTAATGAGCACAGCACTGAAGGACCATTTTAAATTATGATTAGGATGCATCAGGGCTAAAGTGTGCTACCATAATATTACTGCATTAAAACTTAATTTGTGATATATTGATATACCAAATAAAATTCACTTGGAATAAGATTCACAAGAGGGAAAAATACATAGATAAGTGCAGCAGTATATGACAATGTTCAAACTGTGGGGTTATTAAACACTGTCCATGTGCATTTATTTTATTTTATTTTATTTCATTTTATTATTTTATTTTATTTTATTTTATTTCAGAATAGAAAACGTGTACACCGAAGCATAGTGCATATAAATTGTTATAAATATTGGGTAATAACGGGAAGTAGAGCACTGAAAGACATACTTGCCATAATAATCATTCTTGTTGGTCTTGAACACACTTCCGGGAGAATAAAAACAAAGCGAGTACGACACCGGAAATGGCTGCAGACAAAAAAAGAAGCTGAACCGTCAAAACATAAACACAGCAGCCAGCCTTATGTAGACGCAGTTAGCTCGCTTTATACTCCGTTTTTCCTCTTTGTAGCTTCATGCAAGCCTTCCTCATGTCTTGTCTTTTTCTCCAGAGACTTCCCACTCGAGGCACTTAGCCCGTTTGCAAAGCAGTGCGCGGAAAAATAAATCTGCGATAAAGATTAGGACTAAACTCAGAAGTACGCCTCGTCGGGCCTTCGCGCAGAGGTAACGCTAGCTGCTAATGCTAGTTAGCCTCCACACGCACTGTTAGCTGCACGCTAGCTTTGACAGCCAGCTGGTTAATCACAAATGACAGCAGTTTATTTTTGGTTAATGCTACTCTAACATTTGCTAGCCAAGATTTTTGCTCATATTGTCGCATTGCCATGAGCCATTGCACTCTTGTTTATGGGACGCTGTCAAATCAAATAGCTTAAAATGGAAACTGTATTGAAAGACGTATCAGTTAGCTGGTCTTTTAAACAATATGCTGATGTAAGAGTGGATAGACGGGTTGTAAAGTGTACTTGTTGGATATTTTTTGGCTGCCACTGAGCTAACAGGTAACAAAGTGCGGCCTCAACACTTGACTGCAGTTCAGCCAGTGCAGATGCGTGCTTAGTAAGGCACACACGCAATGTGATCGTCTGACAACTCCAGTATGGGGCAAAGAAGCCAGTGTAATGCTTATTTTTGCGGTTGTTACAGGTTGTACCTCAGTAGCATAAGCAGAGAGGATGGCTGAGGCTGACGGCAAATCCACAGTGCTTAACGGTAAAGGATCAGGGTTAGAAAATAACACTGACTGTTTTTACTGGCCATAACTGTGCAGCAGAGTTATTTAGACAACCTGTGTGTGCCTTTTTAGGTGGTTCTGAAGATAAAGAGCCAGACGAGGATCAACACAAAGAGGGAGATGCCTCTGGAAGCAAAGATGGACAAAGACAGTCTTCTAATACAGATGGTAACCACTGTTGTTTACTTTGTGAGAGTTTCCAGCAGAGGTCAGTAGACTAGACAAAATATGTACTCAAGTAGAAGTATTGCTACTTAAATAATGTGAAGAATTGCTAAGTTAAATTACTTGAGTAAAAGTAGGATTATTATTACTTGAGTTATTATTACTGTGGTCATAGTATATAATTGTGTTGGATGTGTTGGTCCAATAAGCCAAGCAAATAATAACTAATACTTCGACTACTACGTTTTTTCAAAAAGGCCTGTGATTGAACCCAGGACCTTCTTGTTGCGAGGTGACAGTGCTCACAATTACAATTCAACATTTACAGAAATTTTTTGTATTTACTTAATTAAAAAATATGTATGCTGTATACATATTACGTTCATTTTTTTCCTAAAAAGTAAATGTAACAAGTTACTGCCCATCTCTGCTTTTCAGCTCACCCCAATAATATTACCTAAATGAAACGTATAATATATTAAACAGAGGTATGTCCTGGGTACAAGTTTAGATTAGTTTAGATTCAGATCAAAAGGGGTAAAATTGCTCGTCTACGCTCAGGTTCAAGCGAGTTTCTGCTCGTACCTGAATCTCAAATTTATTATCAGCTGTTACTTTGGTGATGTAGTTCCTCAGTTGCTCAAGGTTCAAGTTGTGTTCACATCACTTGATGCTTCCTTAAACAAGACAGTTTTGAAATGTATAACCACCAGTTGCTTTACTCACTAGTGTCACTCTTGGTGTAAATGTACTTTAAGACACAGTAATAATATCTGATACAAATACAAAGAAATAAGCTCAAACACAGTGACATTAGGGCAGTATTCTTGGGGCCACCTTGGTGTCTTTCCCTACCTCCCTGTTTCTTGTCACTCTGCTGTCACAAGCAGTAGTAAAAAAAGCCAAAAATGAATCTAAAATCTGTTTTTTTAACCTGCTAAATACAAAGAAAAGAAGCATTTTTGCATATGGTTCATTTGTCAAATAGGTTAGAAAATTGGTGATAATCTTGGACAATTTCTGGTAAATATGAATGAGTAGACTGAGACCAGTAAATGTTTTCTAGCATTAGTTATATTTTTCCAGTGTCATTGGTTTTGTTGATTGCTGTTTTTGCAGCTCCAAAAGAAACTGGTGAAGGTTCTGGAGATAAGCCTATGCCTGATGCAGAAGGAGAGGCAGGTAACAACCGAGAGGCCGAGGAGGAGGAAGATACCGACAGTATGGACGGCAGCGGGCTTTACTCTTTGACTGAAGACGGTGAAAGAGAAAGTGAAGGAGGCCGACGGGAGAGAGCCAAGGCTAAAGACGCAGGAAAGAGAGCGGCCAGAAAGAGGAACCGACCCGGCGGCGGCGGCGGCACAAACCACTCCTCCAGCTCAGACGATGACGACGACGACGATGATGACGACGAAGAACAGAAAGACGACGACGATGACGATGACGACGACGACGAGGCGATGGAGGCCTGGCTGGGGGCCGAGCTGCGCGACATGCGAGGGCCTGTTTGGCGAGCAGTGCCCTCTCTGCGCTGCAGGGAGATCGGGAGGGACTCTCACCAGTTTGTGAGACGGGTGTGCGGGGCCCGGGGCCTCGTGCAGCGGCTGGAGCTCCAGGGCCGGCTCGAGAGGCACGCGGGCTGTGTCAACACATTGCACTTCAACCCCTCGGGGACGCGCCTGGCCTCGGGCAGCGATGACCTGCGGGTGATCATCTGGGACTGGGCTGTCAAACGCGCCGAGCTGGAGTTTGACAGTGGGCACAAAAGCAATGTCTTTCAGGTAGGCTCGGGAAATATTACACTATTGGACAAATAAATCAAACAAATACTACGGCAACTAATGCTACTTTTTCCACAAGGCCAGAGATTGAACTGAGGACAAGAAACAATAGTGACAAGTTCAATCCGTGCACTGTCCACACACTATGAATCATATCACTTGAGTAAACACAACATTTTTTTCCTCTGTTTACTTTTTACTAGTAAAATGTATGTTTAAGGCAATGTAATGTGTAAAAACATAAGAACATGAGGCATATTTGATACAAAAGTTAAATTACAGTGACGTCATTGTAAAATTATTGGAGGGACCTTGGTGGCTCATATTTGAACAAACCAGGGTTCAAATCCAAATCCAAGTGGTACAGTTCTGTCCACATCTGCACATTCACCCAAGGCTCCTTACTTTTTTGGGTTTTCAAACTTAAATGCAAATGGATTGACTAAATTGAACTTTTTACACACCAAGGGTTAGATCCAGAACTGACACAGAGCCTGGCTGCTGTGAAAGTGGTGTGAATTGGAAAGGACTTTGGTTTAATTGAATTGAACAGAAGTGGGTCACATATAATTCTTTTGATGGTTAAATTTGGGCATTTATTGTGTTGACGTGAGTTGGCTTCAGACCAGCTTATTATAACATGATTTGGTCTGAAGCCAAATATTTCAGGGGGTCTAAAATATTCAACACAGAGAACACAACATTTCAAAAAGTGTTACAGACACCACTCAGCTTTTATTTATTTTTTAATGAAAGTAATTCACCTTTTGAACACAGAAATTATGATTTTCTGTCACCCTCTTCTCACCCAACAGAAAGGTGTCAGAAGAAATTGTCCTGTACAGATTGCTTTTGGCACACTTCACACTATTTGAATGTTAATGAGTACACAATGTACCAAACTGAACTGTACTGCTTCAATGTGTCAGACGTTTAAATTGTCTGCTCTTCGTGCCCATAGGCAAAGTTCCTGCCCCACAGCGGAGACTCCACCCTGGCCATGTGCGCTCGGGACGGTCAGATCCGAGTGGCCGAGCTCTCTGCAACACAGCGCTGCAAGAACACTAAACGAGTAGCACAGCACAAAGGGGCAGCGCACAAGGTTAGAACCTCAATGAAAACATGTTATTATCCCGCGTTACCCCAAACAGTGAATGAGTGGAGGCCATATTCTCACTAATGTGGTTCTTTGTGTGTTGAAATTGTCAGTTGGCCCTGGAGCCGGATTCCCCCTGCTCTTTCCTGTCGGCCGGAGAAGACGCTGTTGTGTTTGGTATTGACCTGCGTCTAGACCGTCCTGCCAAGTGAGTAAATCTCTCAAGGCATTTCACCTTCAGTTAGTGAAGTTCAGAACTGTCCCAATCGATCGAGGAGTCAACCACAACACAATGTTTTATTTACAGACCAATTAATTTTGGACATTTAAAACATTTAAAAGATTAGAAGATAATGGTAGACGAGAAAAGGGTAAAGAGTTGCTGCTGTCTGTTCCAAATGCTGCACACATTAAACAGTTTGGGAAACCCTGAAATTTAAATAGTACTTCTTCATACATGGAAATGGCCTGGAAAGTTAGTTTTTTTAGAATTTAGTTGCAATTTACTGATTAAATTGAATCCTCACATTTGGCTTTAGATAAACCATGCAACATCCCATGTATGCCCTTAGTATGCCCACTGGGAATTTTGTCCCTCTGAGGCTCCTGTAGTTTGTGGAATTGTATTCATATAAAGTCAAAGAGAAATAGTTAGAGGACTGTGGCTAAGCACTGAAAAATAAAACCCAGATTTGTGTTAATTATATGGCCATAAAATAAATAAATGTCCTAAACGGTCAAAGAAAATGTCCTGTAAAGTGAAAAACCTCATTTAATTAAACAATTGCACTACAAATAACCGCTTTATGGCAGCTAAAGAGAATTTTTTTTATAATTTGTGATTTATATTAGATCTTTTACCCATTTCTTTGACTGTGTTTTGCGTTTGTCTCTGTAGTAAACTAGTGGTGGTAAAGGAGGGAGACAAAAAAGTGGGACTGTACACCATCTACGTGAACCCTGCAAAGACACATCACTTTGCTGTAGGAGGCAGAGATCAGTATGTCAGGTATGGACTCATTTCTTGTTTTAGATACCGACATTCATCTCTCTTGTTGAAGGTTCTGACTTTTTACATTTGAACTTATTAGGATCTATGACCAGAGGAAGATAAATGAGAACGATAACAACGGAGTACTGAAAAAGTTTTGCCCTTCACATTTGGTATCCAGCGAGTCCAAAACCAACATAACTTGTCTTGTGTACAGTCATGACGGCACAGGTAAAAATATTCTTTACAAATCATACTATTGCATTTGATTTATAGTTAAGGATGCATTATTTGGTACAGGGTTTGAACAAATCCTGTCAGGGGAAGGCAGTGCAGTGCTTTGTTTCTCTGTTTGGTTATTTTGTCTATTCAATGCAATCAGATAGAGTTAATTCTGTGTCTCTTGGCACTACCCAATGGGAATCCTGCTCAAATCTACAGAGACAAGTGTAATTCTTTGTAAAGAATAGAAAAAGAATTGAGATGGTGAGCCTTGCTAGTCTTCTGCTGTGGTTTTATTACACAAACGTATCACAAGTCCATACTGTTTTAAATTATTCAGTTAAAAGTAAAAGGATGAAGACAGACTCCTGTAGTTATATTTAGCATTATTCTGAAAGCTAACTATAAATGTCTGTGAAATAAAAGGGGTCCACTGTTTTTGTTTTCAATTAAAATCCTACAAATTATACTTTAATTGTACATGACTGTTTTTGCAGAGCTCCTGGCCAGTTACAATGATGAAGACATCTACTTGTTTGACTCGAACCACAGTGACGGGGCCGACTACCTCAGAAGATACAAGGGACATCGCAATAACGCCACAGGTCTGACATTCTACGTCTCAAACATTTTCCATTCATCACATAGTCCTTTAATATAAGACATATCTCCTTTATTCGAGTATATGTTTATTATTCAGTGTTCCAGAGCTCTGACACTGTCTAATATCTCTGTTTTTGTTTCAGTGAAAGGGGTAAACTTCTACGGGCCTTGCAGTGAGTTTGTGGTGAGCGGCAGTGACTGTGGACACATTTATCTGTGGGACAAATACTCTGCCCGCATCGTCCAGTTTATGGAAGGAGACAGAGGAGGAGTGGTGAGTCAAAATCAAACCTGATCATGACTTTGTTTGCAAAAAAAAACTAAAAAAAACTCCCATATGAAGCATTATTTTGTGTCTTTAAAAGTGCAGATAACGAAGCCCTGTAAGCTTTAGCATCTTACCTTCTTCTGTGTCCTGTTTCTGGACAACCCCAGGTGAACTGTTTGGAGCCACATCCACACCTGCCAGGGATGGCCACCAGTGGCTTAGACCATGACATAAAACTGTGGGCCCCCACTGCTGAAACCCCCACAGCTCTCAAGGGCCTGAAAGAGGTATTCAGATCAGACTGATTTAATATTAACAGTCCTTTTTCACTGTGATATTGTTTGTCCCGCTTTGTAAGTACTCACTTTATTATCCAAATGTTGTGTTTTTGCTAAGGTTATGAAGAAAAACAAGCGGGAGCGTGATGAGGACAGCGTTCGTCATGGCGACCAGTATGACACCCAGCTGCTGTGGTTCCTGATGAGACACATGAGGAACAGACGGCCGCAGAGGGTGAGCTTTTTAACAATAATCCAGACCCAGAACATTTTAGTGTGTGAGTCATGTCAGCGTGTGATTATTTTATCAATCACACAAAAAGATTTTTAGAGCAGTGTGAAGAAAGTACCTCAAAAGCGTCTGTAGAGACAAGATTTTTTTTTGGCTTATAAAATTTCCATTATACTAAGTCTGGAAAAGTCTAAATCTGGGCGACAACTCTTATCGGAAAAAATCTGAAAACAGTGAATAAAAATGAATTGTGTTGAGGATCCTTCCCTTCAGAAGGATCCTCAACACAATTCATTTTTATTCACTGTTTTCAGATTTTTTCCGATAAGAGTTTTTTGATGTTAACACCAGGAGAAATCATTTAAAACAGCCTTTTGTCTTCCAATAATAAGAGGCATGCTGCTCTTATAGGTTACGTTCTTGCTCAGTTGGCTCAGTTTGGTGCAGATTTCCTCCTTTAAGCATAAATCAAATATAGCCTGGCTTGTTGCAGTGGCCCAGCACTCCATCTAATTTTCAATACAAATGCTGGGAGCAAATGCTGACGTTCATTTGATTTACTCTTGGTCTTAAGCTCCAAATATGAATACATTTCTTCCAAGAGAATCCAGCTAAACTATAGTTGTTTGTTTGTGTCCACACAGGCCCGTCGTGAAGGTGCAGACCCAGACACAGACGAGTCGTGGAGCTCTCCAGATTCTTCAGACGAAGAGGAAGGAGGCCCAGACCACGTCCAGTGCATGTCGTCCTGAGCCACACACATTTAAACACTCAAACACACACATACATCACAAAACATGACACACATGAACACACTTTATTGCCCTTGAATTGATGCACATAGGCAAGTACTATTGCTACTGGCGCATTCAAACACTGACGAGCCACAGACCTGTTTTTCTTTTTTTTTTTTTACACACAGATAGACATCTATATTTACATACAAAAACAGAGACAGATGCTTTTGCCTCCTTTCCCAGCAGTGTGAAAATGTCTATTTAATACGTCCCTTTCGCTGATAATTGTACAAAAAGGTTCCCTGTAAACTACTCGGAGGCCCTTTATGGTCCATACATTTTCTCTAAGCTCTGCCTAGAAACCCATAAAAAGTACTGTGCGTGTATGGCAAGGGGTACCTCCACATTAGACGCCCTTTAGTAAACGAAAACACCAGCACACTATCCCTCCTGATGGCAAAGGGAGTCTGCTCTGAGGAAGGATATCCAATCACAGCCCCACCCCGCACAAATGTGACTTCTTCCTTTACATTTGAACTTCAAGAGGGAACCCCCGTCCCTCACGTCATCTTCCCTGTCATGAACTCATTTCTGGCCCTGGGCTTGAGCACTCGCTCGCATTTCTCACACGTTCACTCTCTGAGGACTACTACTAAACCCCGACATGCTCCGTCAGCCGTCGGTTCTCCTTTGCTCTTGTTTGACTTCCCCCTCACTGCTGAGTGCACTGCGAATCAGGGATGATATAGTTTTAAGACAGACATAAAGTGCACTGGTTTGTGATTTCTTTTTGCTTGGTAATCTCCTTGAATCCGCAGAGAAATGTATTTTTTTCCCAAGCAGGGGGATATTTGGCACTTGTTTTTTTCCTGACTGAACTCCAGCTGATCAGAAAATGGTTTCTTGCTTCCACCAGCCGCCCCCCTCTCTCCTCCCTCACTCACTGATCACTCATGTGACAGGTTATTGTCAGTTCACCGCTTTGAGTGAACGTGAAAATGCAAAGGTAGAAGGGAGTCGAGCTCGTGCTAATGAAATATCTCAGCTCTGTTGGTGCAGCGAGTAGTTTTGAGCCAGACTTGACCTGGATCATGTTAAAGCACTGCCCACAAGTGAAGATTGGAGTGATTTTAATGATGCACTTAGTTTCTGAACGTTGAATGTGTGACATTCGCTTCAGATGCAGGATACAGGTCAAGTCCAGAGTGAAAGGCTCATTGTGGAGGACACGCAGAGGGGGGCAGGGTCAGTATGCTTGCCAGTCATTTGTTGTGTGAGAGCGATAAAGTCCAGCTTTTCTCATTTTCTATGAGAACTCTAGTTAGAATTTATATGTACATATATAAATGTATATTAAACTGTAAAAAATCGACTTTAGCAAATGCTGTTTGACTTAAAAATGTCAAAACATTTGATTGGTAATGATGCAGAGGTTTATATTATATATGAGGACAAAATACTTTTAAATCAACAGAAAAAAGACACCACTTCTGTTATTTTTCCTTTTCAATGACACCCCTCTGTTATGAACAGAATCGCTGTCATTCAAAGTATTACACATTTGATTCTCTTCCTTGTTCAAGACAAGAAACATATTTCCTTTCCAGATCTAAGCCATAATTTGTGACAAATGTATCCAGATTTACCACTGGCTATTTTTGGCATCTTGTATACCTAAAAAGGCTTTTGATGAACATTTTTCCACCATCGCCTAATATTTCATTCTATAAGTTTGGTTGGAAATATGTACGATTTGTGCAATAAACAAAAAGACCGTGCTCTTGATGTTGTCATTTATTGTTTCTGTCTTGTGTTGGTAGTCAAAAGATCTACATTCATTTTAGTGAATTTTAGTCAATATTTTCTGTGAAAAGAGAGAGCCTGGGACACACACGATTTGTAACTAATTAATTCTGAAAAATTAAGAATTGTTTTCCCACATGCCACACATTCAGGCCTAGACCAGGTTTGTCATTTGTTCATAAATACTATTACAACTATTTATTTCTGTTTACTACACAACATCAAGGTTAGGTTGGGTGTGTGGTTTTGTGCCTTTGTTTCCTTTATTTGATTGGACAGTAGCCAGGATACAGGGTGAGAGACTGAACAGCAATAGTAGCTGTACCAACATATTGTTGTCTAACGGTGGTTTCACAAAACCAAGAAAAATAACATGAGCTCTACTTTTCCAAGATATAAAAACGCAAAAAGGGTGTAATTGATGCAATAATTGAACACACAATGGATTGACGTGTCAAACTATATACTGCATCACAAAGTGCAACTTTAAATGACACACTTTCAACATATTTAAAGTACAGCTACTTGGTGTGTGGGCAATATGTGAATGGAGTATAATTTGTAATAATTTCTTTTCAAATTTGCTAATTTCTAAAGGATTTCCTTTTTCAAAAAGACTTATTGTATTTCCACTTTCAGCAGCTACTACTGGACTCAGAACAAAATTCTCTTTGTTAATCCATAATTATTCTTACATACTATTGCTTAATTAAATGTAGTGGTGTTCAGACAAAGTGGTGGACAATCACTTTGACATGTTTTTTATTCAACAGGTCTTTTCAATTTTAACTCAACACGTTGTCAGAGACAAAAACACACTGTCCCTCATTTACAACAGCCACACACAATCTCAGTCCTTTTCCTACATTATTGCCATCCTTACCAAAAACACACACACAACTTAATTCCAAGCTCCACTGTAGTAGAACCTGGGCAGACACATACAGCTCTAAACCAGTTTGCCACAGTGCTGTTTTAAACAATTTGGAAAATATAGAAGTCTAAAGCCACCTGTGAAACTGTAGTGGACGAAATACACACAATCTGGCAGTTCATCCATCATTCTCTCTCATCACACCAAGTACTTTTGTTCAGAAGTCATACAAATATATAGTAAACATTAAATGAAGGCTTAATTGCAGAGAACATACATAATTCAGTACAAATAGCCCTTTACAACTCATCCTAAGTAACACAAATCTGATTTTTCTTTAACACAAATCTTTTGGAATGAGTTGCTCTTTGTACAATCAAATCTCCCAGAACTTTGTATCGACTTCTCTGCTTCAACGTGAAGGAAACGAGATCTAGTCTATCAAATCCAAGCCACCAGGACATGAAGGAGATAGAAATGTTAAAAGAGGCACTTGTTGCCTCACTTAAGCTGATATGCACACACTTGTATCCGGTTGAAAAGAATCAGAAGACAATCAAAGAGTTATTAGTGTGTTATTCCTTGTACTCCAGAAAATGCTGCAGTCTTTTCCGGTGCTCTGCAGACATCTGAACAGCACTGAGGATCACAAAGACAGAAATTATACACATGAACACCTTACTTATTAAAGAGTATTTGTATTTGAGGTATTCTTACTTGAGGTGTTCTCCAAATGTGGTTGTTATCCTGTAGATGGCAGTCTTGAGCGTGGCCCTGAGAGCAAAGCGCAGCGTTTTATAACTACAGTCTCCCATGTTGCCGCTGGATCGGATCGGTTTACTCGAGGCATGAGGCAGCTTGAAGTGTCGATCTACAGCCTGCACAGGAGGGAAAAAAAGAATTTTGAATACCTTTATATAAATGTTTATGGAGCAGTTTTCCTCAAAGGATCAGATCTTGAAAAATTAACTGCATCACATTGACCGAGTACTCCATAGCTGTACTGCTGTGTGCACAGAATGACCAGCTGAGCCCTTAAATTTTCACTGAACTCCTTCATCTAATGGTTTTTTGTTTAGATTTTTTGCATCATAAAAATATTACATAGCGACCCGTATTTAACTATACTCCTTCTTGTAAGACTGAAACAGAACTGAGAGGTTTATGTTCAGTCATTGTTTGAGTGGATTGCTTAGCCGCTGTTACAGTTTAGTAAACAGAGCCTCCAGATTTAATGCTGTGACTCTAATCAGCTTGTTAGCACATTTCACAATCTGATTTTTATGTAAGATCTTTTAGAAAAATGAAATGCAGCACTTTAAACGGATTTATTTAGCTAAATATTGAGCTATTTTACCTCTTGTAGGACCAACATTGAACTGAGAATTCTAGGTAAAGTTGTTTGCACAACCCCAAACTGGTCTTCTGTGAAAGAGGCTTCAACAAGGTAAGACAACCCTGGAGAGATAGACAAGATAATGTCACATACAGGTTGAATCTGCTATTTACACCAAAAAAAAGAAAAGAAAAAAAAGACTCTGACCTTCTAGAGCCCAGATGTGAGCCTGGCTGTCTGCAAACAGCGCCTGACTGGAAGCTTCGGGGAGCTGTAAAAAAAAACACAACTATTCAATGTAAGGACAACTGTACAGATGGATTTACACTTGGACCTGTTGACTTACAAAGACGGGAGATAAACAAGGATTAGTAACACTACACTATGTCACACATGCATCATTTAAAGAGTTACATAAACCACCAACACAGACTCAACAGGTTTTCTACCAATAGGAAACTAGAGGTGAAGTATAATGCTAATCCATACTAGAGTGATTTAAAACATGCACCCAACAGTGGACTTCTACGTCAAACTACTGCTAAAGTGTTGACGAGTAAATTACAAGGAGTGAAGAATCAAGAGTTCGTGTGTGTGTTACACGAATCCCTTTTTGAAGCTTTTAGGGTAATTAGTTAGGCTCCTAGTAGCAGCAGGGGCAATGGAAAGAGTCTGCAATAGTAATGTGTGCACAATTAAGTCCTGAAACCAGGCTTAAATTAGTCATGCATCTAGATGACATTGTAAGATCTAATGCTAAAACAGTTTACTAGAAGATGGGAACATGCAGGGAGCTCCTCAGTGATCACACGCCGAGAGAGACGTGAATACATGCTACACACTCTTACCTTGTTAAACAAATACATTATCAGCACCCGCTTTCCCAAGAAATTTTTAACCTGAGTGGAACAACGTGAGTGTAAATACATTTTAAACTAAAGAAGACATTTCATAGTTATGGAAAAAAGACAAAGGGGTTTCTACACTTTTTATTAAGGGCTGCTCACTGTAGGAAGGGAGATGCCTCTAATACCTCTACCACTGAACTAAATGAGCAGTAATTACCAGAGTTTATCTTAAAGTTCTCAATAGATCTGCCTAAATTGACTTTAGACTTCAGTGGTGGACATAGGTTTCTCATTTGTTCAACATGATCCAAAATAACAGTGTGCTATTAAAATCATGTCAGATCAAACTCTTTAATTATAATAATAATAGTACTCCCATGTGTCCCCTCAAAATGGTTTACAAGTTATTTGTTTATACATTGCTTATTGTATATTCATTTGTTTACTTATTTGAACTAAGCTACAAAGACAGAATTTATAAAAAAAGTAATCATTTATGTGAGGACTGGATATAATACCCAAAAAGACCACCACAGTTCAGACACTCCTGGACTAACAGTAAGATACAGAGATGAAGTTGGAGAATATCATGGGCTTCACATTGGGCTATTTTTTCCAGATAGAGTCAATTATTGTACAAAGCTGGATTCTTGGGGATTTTCTGAAGCATAACACCAGCCTACAGAGGTGTGATTTACTTGAGAATTGGAAATGCAGTGAGCAGAATCTAACCCCTGTCCCTTTTCACACCTGTATACACCTGGCCATTATTAGCCACACAATTATTAACTTGGACTTAATAACCATGAAGAGTGAAAAGCTTAGTGTAATCCAAAGTATATGAACCTAATACCTGCTCTCTTCTGTTCTGGAGGAACTGAGCCAAGAAGCTTGGTTTAGAGGCTTCCTGTTTAGGAGACGGGACGGAGGCAGGAGAAGGTGGGGGGCTGCCGTTAGCCATGGAATCTGCAACAGGACCACAGTATGAGGGTCTAAGAAATGAACTTTCATCCAAAAATACAAGTCTAACAAAAGGGGTCTAACATTACAACAAATAAGTTGGTTATTCTTAAGTGACTTGTTTCATTTTCAGTAGTTTCAGTAGCAAAGTTTACACACTGTAGTCAGGAATCTTATATGTTTCAGGATTAGCTTGGCTGTAGCATGTGGCTAAACAGCAACAACTTGCACTGGCTAACCTCACCACTGTCACTAGGTCAACTTGACTTTAACAACATACGCAACAAGCCACCTCGAACCATTACCAGAATTGTAGTAAAGTGGTTGTGTGTTCATTCATCCTTTGTTTGGTCTTCAAAATACATTTGGTTTTTGGCCTTTCATCACTAAAACAGGCACCATGAAGTGCTGGTGGGGATTAATTCCAGTCCTCCATGCTATGGCCTTGCTGACCAAGATCTAACACAGGTAATAAAAGTCTACCAATTTGCAAATATGACATACAGCCTAAAAAAAATCATCTTTGCTGTTGAACCCACTTAACATCTACTAAATACAGGACACACAAAAACAGTGAACTTGACATTTACAACAGGACCCCAAAACAGGGTGTAGGGCACCATAAGGAACCTATAATTACCTAATTAAGGTAAGGTAAGGACTAAGTATCAAAGACGAAATATTCTTGGGGTGGTGTGCAGTTTTGCCAGCTCTCATCTCACCTGTGGAGGTGGACCACAGTTTGGGGCCTCTCCTGGTGATGTGTGGGCTTTGGACTGTGCCGTGCCAGGGTGAATTCTGCTCTACTGGAGCGGTGAGACGACGCAGTGCTGGAGACGCAAAGGGACTGTCCAGGTCAGGGGTGAATGGTGAAGTCCAAGGGGTTTTCGCACCTCCGGCGATGGAGCGGGCAAATACTGAAGCCGGAGTTTTCAACATGACAGTGGGCCTTGGGGTAAATGGGTCATCACCTGAGGTTACTTCAAAGATATAAAGGATTTGTCACTGCAGTAAACAATCTGCTGTCTTGATCACTTTTACAAACGAAATGTAGAACAAACTGTTACATAGAAAGTACAATTTACAGTCCTACTGTTGATAACCAAACTGTTTTAGCTGAGTTTGATGTACCTGACGCCTCAGATGAGCTCTTTCTTTCACTCCCAGTGGACAGTGACTTTGCCCTGCCATTAGTCGCCACAGTATCATGATAAGCAATAAGTCTCTGGGTCAAATCCGAGAGCAGAGACAAACACTCCTTACTGATGGCATTCCAGTTATGGGGATGTCCACCTTAAGGAACAAAAACAGACAACTGACTTTAATACTAACTATTTGTATTCAAGAAAATGCCTATAAACCATGAGTTCCTTGAGCAGACAATGCAACATACCAGGCTGACTTAGACTAAAGACCTCAGAGCGGCGTAATGGGGAGTGCTGAGAGAGTAGGGCCAGGTCTTGCAGAGCTAAAAACTAAAGAAGAGACCAATCACAAACACATAATATACTTGCAGGTCTAAACATAACATAGATTTATTTTACATTTTACCTTCATAATCATTGGCTGCTTATCTGCAATGACCTTAGGTAAACACTGGAGGGTATCGTCCGTGAAAGATGTCTGCACAGGAAAACTGTACACCTACAGATAAAAATCAGTAATAAACATTAGCATTTTCTGCATTAACAACACTGCCCTCTAGTGCTTTAATGTAAACTGACTGTAAATAAAAAAAGATGTCAAAACAATTAAGAAGCCATAGATTTGGAGCGTTTTTTAAGTTTACCTCAGTGACAAAGATCCTAAAAAGCAGCAGAGTGATGTACCATGTGAAGAGCAGGAAGGTGGCACTAATCCACAGATGGTAAAGTAAGGAGAGATCCAACAGGCCGGCTATAGTGTCGAGAGGGTGCAGGGAGCTGAGGAGCACGTTACAAACAGATGCATTATTAAGACACTACAAATCTATTTAAAGACAATGTAGTTGGGGTCAATAACAAATATGTCATCTAAATGAACTGACCTGTCAACACGAAGATTCAGTGTTTTACAGATCCAGGTTTTTGGTACGTGTCCTGTTAAAAATAAAGCACTTTAGAGTTATCTTTAACCCCATTCTTTGGAAGTGTCCATAAACTTGTAAACTACAGAAAAAGTAGTGACCATCAAAGTGAAAAATCAGTGTTAAAATGTTCAACCAACCTTTCTCCTTTTACTAAATCAAAAACTAGAACTCTGGACCAGAAAAAAACTTGATCTGATTTATCTGACTCTGTTTTTCACTGTGCATGACTATTCAAAGCCCAAGATTCCCAGTAAGACAACATATAATAAGCTCATAAACGGCATCAGAGCCATAAGTCTAAAGTCTATAAAAGGCTTTCAATCAACTGACTTTGTATAGCTTCGTCTTTGTATAAAAGACACTTACCCAGGAAGAAATACACGACAATGTAGTTTCTGACTGAATAAAGTGCTTGAGTGGCGCTGCACTTCACCACCAGAGGAATGGAGCCCTTGAAGCGCAGATATTTGTATTGCTGAGGCAAAAGAAAAGCATTTATACAACCATTCAAGGAGATACAGTTGAACTGTTGAGGTAGGATAATACATATGCACATGCAACTCCTATCACAAGTTTAAACATTTTGACCAACACTTGACCTACGTATGCAATTGACTTTAACAATAACATAACAATTACCCTATAGATACCAATACACTGACAGTGTCATAAAGAGGTCTCAATACATGACATAGGAGCAAAGACAAAGTTCACAAGTATTGTAGAAGTGACTAGGAAATGATGTAAAATTATGTCACCTACAGTTATAGTTTCATGAAATAATTTATTGTAATTTATGTCCAATTATAAAACCACTACCATGGTGTACGAGTTTTTTTGTTCAACCAGAAAAATAAAAATATTGGCTAAGGACAATTCTACAAAAAGCTTGATGAATGAAGCAAGAATCACTTACTTCTTCTGAATAGATATTTCAGTCAAACACCTGTATAACATACCTGAACTGTGTGGAAAGCAACATAATTCATGTTGTGTATAACACCCAGCAGACTGTGAGAGAGACCAACAAAAGCTCCCACCAGCAGAAGGACGAGGTGATACTCGTTCAGACACATCTGAGCAGAACCTTTCCTGAAAAAAACAAACAAAGAAAAAAAAAAACAACAATTAGACAACGGATACTGTGCAAACATAATTGGTTGGTGTTATATTTCAGCCACTTACTCATCACTCTGAGAACAGGAGTAACCAAGGGTCTCATATCTGCCTCCAATGGTGAGGGCACAACACCAAGCCACAATGATTCCCATAATGCAATGGACCAACGAGTTGAAAAACTGACGAGGATGGAGCAGCTGACCAAGCAGGGCGATTTTTGAGCAAGCAATAGTAGGGATGACTATCAAAGAAAGGAAAATGGTGTTAGAAATCACAGATTGACAACAGTAAAAGGTGAATACGCTGCCTACACTCACCTGTGTAATATTCCAGGTTCAGAAAGCCAACCATAATAATCACGCCACACAGAAGGATCAAGGAGAAAATGGCACTTATACTCATTAGAAGCGAGAAGCATTCTGTAAGGAAAAGAAAATTCTTTTAGTTTCAAGTCACACCACAAAAATAACTGAAAATGGATGTGGATCTGACCTGATATCCATTGGACTGGGTAAAAAATACTGAACCGGCTGAGTATGACAAATGCTGCTGTAGTTGGAGGCAACAGGAGGACTGCCCAAGCAATACTGGCTGCAGCTCTCCAGCAAATTACCTGGAGAGACATGAACCATTATCTATGAATTATTTGTGTCTGGGGTCATGTGTTGAAATATTAGCTCTTCACACATTAATATTATTGAGTAAATTATCCAGTATGAGGTCAACTTTATGCTGAACAATAAAAAGCAGCAGGTAGAATTACAGTTATAAGCTAGAAAACCAAACTAAAATGTACTTTTGTTAATGTATTTTGTGCAAGTAAAAGCCATTAAAACAGTACCATGTGTCCACACTCTTCTATTTCACATGACCATAAAAATTGGTTTGTTCATGCAGTTTTCTCTGGCACATCTACCAGTATACACTCAAACTCAAAAGATAGCTTTCCTACAAATTGTCTACACCAGCTTTAATAGCGATAACACACCGATTTTGTAAATATGCAATAAAAATATTGGGATCAACTTGATACAAGAATAAAGATATATAAAGGGTTCGTGGTTGGCAGGGAAAGTAAATCTGAAGAACAACCAGTGCTCGGTGTAACTTAATTATTTAATGTCACTTATCTATTGTGTTATTTGTTGAGTGTTTTCATTTTAACGAAGTAACTTACTGTACATTCAGTATTCAGAACATTCAGAAGTGCACATATCACAAAATGTTTATTTTATATTTTTAACTTAATTGCTTGTTCTAATAAATGCCACTTGTATATTTTTAAGTGAAAAGTTAGCATGACAGCTAGCAAACGCTAATAACATTTCTTAGCATGCTAGCGCCCACTGTTTTTGTTTCCTTATACTTTAAAGAAGGTTTAAGACTTACCTTTCGGACAAACCAACAACTTTGCTGAACGGAAAACATGTTGTTTTCCTTCACAGAGAACCACAGGGCACAAATCTTCTCTCTGGGTCTCCTCCTGTCAAACTATTTTCCACTCAGTTTTCCACATCGCGCCACATGCATTCAAAGGACCCCGCAGGACCCCCGCTAGAGGTGTCCATCTTAATGCCTGTCGCCAGCGTTTCGCACGCGCAAGCGACTGCGGCTTACTCAGCTTCACATTGGAAAAGTTAAATCATGAGCGTGAAATAAAGAATAATAGCTTCAGATAGATAGGGTTTGTAAAAGGGAAAAGGCTAAGGCTTGAAACAATGTTACAACAGTGCATTTAATTAAATACCAACACATGCCACAAATAGGCTTTCCATTTATCTGAGGTATTATATGTACACATTTACATATAAAACAATGAAAAATATCTCTCTCTTGCTTGTAAAATGCAGATCAGTTATGAATCCCTTTATCATGATGATAACCATTTCCATAATTTGGGAAACTGTGTTTATCCAAAACAGTCTTTTTATCGTTGTCCCGGGTGAATGGCTTAGTTTCAAAGGCATTGGCGGGCAGCTTTTGGGATAATCCAATGGACATTTCAGTTTGAACTAATTTGTGAATAAACTGTTTCTGCCCAGGTTTGTGGTTGATTGCAGGAAGGGCAAGCTGCTCCCTCTGGACTTTCTTGTCCTCCCACAGTTTCAGCAGACGGCGTTGATTGTTTGTCATATCCTTCAGATTCTGCTGCAGGGACTGCACTTGGTCTTCTAGGAGTGTTTTGGAGGTGACTGTATTAGCCAGCTCTGACGTCAGATCATCAATGGTCAAGCTGAGTTTGCCAGTTTTCTCGACCAGAGAATTGCACTCTCGCTCCTTTTCATGCAAGTCGCTGATTATGTCCTTTGTGGTCTTGCCATTGAATTTGGGACTAGCTTCAAGTCCAATCTCTGTACGAAGAGTCTTCACTTGTTTCCTCAGTTCCTTGTTGTCCATTGTCAAGGTCTTGAGTTTCTGCTTGAGAGCCTCTGTGGAGCGCATCCTCGATTCATACTGCCTCAGTTTTTCTCTCAGAACACTTTCTCTGTGCAAAGCATCATCTCTTTCCTTTCTGCACTTCTCTAAAAGCTTAAGAGTCTCAAATTTGGAAACCTTTGCATCCTTTCCGTTTGACGTGGCCATCCTATGGCAGGGTTTCCAGACCACAATGAAAGGTCTATAAGTACAAATGCATTATTTAAGAACTTAAAGCAATAACTTACAAGACATCCAAATAATCCTTAGCCATTGTTTTGATAAATCCTTTTACATGTGCAGGCAGCAGGCTGCATAACTGAGACTGAGCAGGTGACATTCTTCGTACAGGGTTATCTCTCTGACAGGCTGCTCGTGTGTAACTCAAAGCTGGGGCTAGAATGACCATTAATTAGGGCGCCACCATCCTTTTGACACAGTTTCAAGTGACACAATTTTTTTGTTTTGTTAATTAATGTAAAAACACTGCTCAGAGGAAATAACAAACACAGGTCAGCGTTTTCAGAGCGCGATGGTAGCCACTGGGTTTAGTAAAGAAACAGGTGTCACACCAATCTAATTTTCCACTGCAGGTGACCTGTGCATCACACCGTGACATAGTCAAGTCTATTAATGTCTCCACACCATCCACGGCATTGATGAATGAGTAGGAAAAACAGTATCAGCCAAATGTTTACTTTCAGGTAGATGTTATATAAAGTCCTATTAGTTTCAATCTCACTTTAAATATTTAAAAAGTCAAACTGTTGAAATCTACAGACAGGCTGCCTGAGTCATGTTGCCTGCACGTGAGGGAACTTAGGGCGATAGAAGGTTGTTTTGCCAAATGGATGTTTGTTAAATGAAAGATTTCTATCAGTTCAAAATCTACTGTGAATTCTTCCAGAAAGACAACTGAAGAGGAGAAAACACAGGATCACTAGATAGCCAGCCATCACTAGATATATATGTATATGTAGATGTAGATGTGTGATGTTAAAAAACATTATATAATTAAATAAATTTGTAAAATGAAACTCATTACCACTCCATTCATTTTTCCACAATGAAAATAAGCCTTTTTTGGACATGTTACAAGTTTAATTACATGAAGGTATTTAAACAAGTTAAAAATATTAAACTTTACATTTAGAATGCATCTTTGGCATTTTGTGACGGCACTTAGTCCGATGACAAAAGAACAAATATATTAGAATCAATCCCCAACTGAACCTCATGAAAGCACAATATATCTTAGTAATTCATACAAAATATTAAATCAAATAATGTACACAATATTCTATTCACGCTAGTAATCAAAATAGTTTATCAAAGGAGCATTAGGTGGAAAACTACTATACTAAAAGAGATCTTCTGTGCTGTGTAACACCATACCCCATTTATCTCCGAGGAAGTTTAGAACCCATCCCATTAGAAATAACATACTTGGTACCAGTGTTCATTTCCAAAGGTCATGTAGCTGTAGCCAAGCTCCACGTTGGACCTTAAGGTCTGAACCAGAATGTTAAAGTGCAGGTGAAATCCAAACGACCCATGACTTCATAACCACAGCAACTTGATTCCCACTAATAAGGCAATAGGAGAAGCTGCGTTTTGGAAAAAAAAAAAGAATAACACTTACTTTGGGAAGAAGAAATCATGTACAGGAAGTGCGGTGTCAGTTTTGCTCCTCATAGACATTAAATGAAGGCACATGAACAAACCATGCCACCTAATTAGGTCACCAAGTTGAAGTAGCTTTTTAATTTAATAGTAAGGCTAAAAATGGCCCTGAGAAAGTACAAGGAGGCCAGTGGGACTTAAACATATCAGGTTTAGAGTGTATGTACAAAAAGGGATCATAGGTTACAATGAGTGACTGTTACTATTGTTTACCTTACACTCGGCTTTCATGTTGGTACTTTAATCCCTGCTGTAGGAGCAGATTTTTCAGGAAGCAGTTCTGTTTCTGGTTTGCTGAAGAAGTACATCTGAAAAATGAAGCGAGTAAAAGTATTAGTAAGGCATAATCAATCAAGAGCTAAAGCCCCTGTGTCTGTGAGCAACTGTGCAGCAAATGTTGAAGGGCGCTCAGGAGAATACAGCAGCCCCAGCAACCCATTTATCTTGGTAAGCCTTCAGACGCTGGCTTACTTTGTAGACTAATTACATGAATGCGAGCAGACATACGATCCCCCGATGAAGCTGACAGTGTTCACATTAACAAGTTCACTAACAGCTCATTCTCACACCCGTCACAAAATGCGGTCAAAGTTTCCGATGAATAGTGTGGCGCCAGTGGGACGAGTGAACTTGACACTAGTGAGTACAGTAATTTCTCGGAAGAACAAAGAGCACAACATGCAAAAATGTTGGTGTAGTGTGCCATCTGTGACTGACATAGCCCATTCTTGTGCCAAAGCTTGGCCAGGATACTGAGATCATTTAAGACAAATGAGAAGCTGATGTTTATGGCTGTCGATGCTGAGATGGACAAGCTGCTTGGGTTTATACAGACAGCAGCAGTCAGAAGCCAAAACAGGATAATGAATGTCGTATCCCATTTCCCCAAAGAGATTTATTTTTCATAGCTTTTCAATTTGTTTAAATAAGAGGATTATGTAAAAGCTGAAACGTGCATTTAGTTGGCGTTGTTGAGCTTACCTTACAGCCAACAGCGAGCAGGACGTTGAAAGTGACAATGGCTGACAGGATTGCTATGATAACTTTGGGATGGTCATCTCTGACTGCAGGCCAAAAGGTCAACACCAAAACTGAACCAGAGAGGCAGAGCGCTATCACAATGGAAAACCACCGGAGCCACTCAAATGGGAGAATCCACAGGACCTGGTCAGAGAGAGAAAAAGAAGTTGTGTCAGAATGAATTTGGGTGGTGGTGCCAAATGCATAATTTTCAGAAACAAAACATTAACCTTTAACATTTAACAACAACTTAGTTTAAAGTACAGAGAAATGTCCTAAATATATAATAAGAGTTTCTAAAAAAAATTGTCTCATGCTACAGACATTAATACATGCTATTACAGTGGTATCTGGTATATCAACATGTATCATGGAGTCCTATTGTGCTTAATCTGCCTCAAAACAAACTGAACTGGTTTTCTGCTGCATTCTGTAAAGTCAGATACAATATAATCAGAGGAGGAGCCTTCGCCATCTGTTTTATTTGAAAGAGCAACAAAACAGAGCAACTGGCTGACTGTGTGTCTGAAGAAACATGACACTGATTTACTAGGAAAAAAAAAGAAGATTCAGTGCATTGAGTGACGGCCATTTTTTCTCCTACTTCGGTATTTTGCAGGACTCCTTTAGATCTTTATAGGTATAATATGCAGCAGAAATGTATTAGTATTCAGAGTTGACAGTACAGGTGAATCAACAGCTTCATACCTGTATTTCACTATTTTATTCCTTTGTTTACATGAGATTAACTTTTTTGAATGTGTAGCTGCACAAAGTTCGAAATTAGCTACAGGAATATGTAGCTAATTCATACCAAGGCCAGAATATGACATTTAATATACTCTGTCTTTAATAATAAAGTAAAAATGTTATATTCAGAATAATTGAACTACTACTGAACTAATTCCAGGTCTTACCACAGCAGGTACATAAATTGCCAGTGAATATCCGTACACACAGACAATCTCCATAAAGGAATATGACACCAGGTTCATGACCTTGTTGCTTCTCCAAAGCAGGACACCCCAGAGTGCAAGAGGAACCAGCCATGCATAACTGAAGATCGCTGTTGCAGCTATAGTTACTGGAAAAAAAAGCAAAAATGTTGCAGTTCACAGTGAAATTCATAAACAAAATGTGTTTAACTACAGCACTCACCTTTTCGAAACTCTGGAGTGTACTTGTAGTTGGGTTTGCCTAAATGCACCAGAAAGTTTGAAATATTTCCACTAATGGCAATGGCAAAGACAAGAGTAGTGCAAATCCAGAAAGGCCCTGAAAAGACAGTTATCACAGTAGAAATTCATCAGAATCATAAAACTGACCCTCTTAATGAAACAATACATGTACAAGACATACTAACCATAAAGATCAGGATTTCGTCGAAGGTAGACATGGATGAAGTTCCTTCCAGGCCATGGCAAGACAGATCCTTTAATTCTTTCCTTCACCTGAAAAATACACATGTAATATCATGTAACATTTCAGGTACATTTCTAGTATTTGAAAAGTATGAAAACTTACATGATAGGTCTCGACATCAAAAAGACTCTGGTAATACTCAAAAGTCCAGAATGCAGGACTTTTCTTTTGTCCAGAGAGAAGCTTCAACAATAAAAAAACAAAAACAAAACGGGGTTATATTCTATTATTTATTTTAGTTCTGTTATTAATGTTTATATTTTAATTTAGCTGCAATCTAACCTCTGTCTGGTCATCACTAGTCACTGGTTCTTCTTCATAAATATCAGCACTTGGACCAGCAGCCTTTCTCTGCTTGTCAGATTTAAAAGCTTCATCCTCAATGCTGATTGTGACTGTATCTCTTTTAGGCTCCAAGAGGTTACCAGTATCATCAAAATCTGCATTTCAATACAGAAAATTAACAAGAGTAAAACAAGTAATTAAAAGTAGTAACTGAACCATAACAGTACTACTCACCCTGAAATTCAAAAGGATCTTTCATGGACGCCATGTTCCACTATTTTCCCCCAGAATAAACTTTTGATTCTATACAAGTTTGTGTTGCATAAAAGCATAGACGTGTCTGTATGTAGAAAAAAACACTGTTCACTTTAATCCTTATGCACCTGTTTTTTCACTTTGTTTGTTTATACCGTTTAATTTCGCGAACTAAAAAATACACAGGATAAGAAGTTTGTTGCTAAGTTAGCTTCAAACTATTCTTCGCGCTACACCACATTAGCCGCAAGAAAACCAGCGATTAAAACAAGCTAATTTGAATAACAAACACACAAAAATTATATCTTGCAAACAACAGACACGTATACCTATTTATTTACTATAACATGTCAAAAGTATTGCATTTATCTCAACTTTGCTTGCGTTGACTGAAGAACCGGAAATTCCATACACGTAAACAAGAGAGTTTCCGGTATGTTTCCAAAAACTTTCACAATAGTGACACAAAAGAGAATTTAAATGTAACTGTGGCATATATTCCGTTTAATTGTATCTTTGATGGTGCAGAAAGTGTTTAAAAGTGTTGATGTCTTGATATAGTTTCACACTGTGACAGATTTGGGTCTTAAAAAACGTGCTTATTAAAACTAAGCTTTTATGTTGATGAGCAAAAGCTCTTGTGCGGAACTGTCGTGCTAACAGGCTAGGCTAAGCAGAAGAACTCGAAATACCTGTTAAAGATAACTTGATCAATCACGCATTTGTGAAATATTGTATTAGTTAGCCCCTATTTAGTCCGTCAATCTTTCTAATCAGTATACCTCCAGAGAGTTTTTAATGTTTATGTTTTAGCTAACTACATTTAGCTTGCATGAGTTGTGGCTTTTTACTTTGTCACAAGAAAAATTCTGCAACCCTGATATGGACAGCAGTACAATTTATGTCCGAGAAAAAGGCAGCCTTCGTCGAGTCAGTGACATAGTACTTGCACAGCCAAAGCCAGTGTCATCATGCAGAAGGACAAATCCATTTGTGCTGAGAAAAGAGCACTTCATATTCACCTATAATGCAGAGGGAAGTCTCAGATACACATCCAAATCTCTCTTTGACATCACTCTGTTATTTGTCGCTGATAACATCCATTATGTGGACTCTCTGGTGGGATTTCCTGAGCAAATAGGAGACAGGCTTTTTGCTGCTGCAGAGGAGAATCGTATCTTTTTAAACCCAGATGTGTCTTCCAAAGCAATGCAGTTATTCAGTGATGCATATGGAGAGTTGGTGCTTAGATCCTTGTGTTTACGTAACAGGTAAGCAACAAGGGTGACCATTTCTGTCACATAATATTACCTATGCAAACAACTTTACATGTGTTATTTTTATGTCTGCAAGGTTTCCTCTTTTTCATGAGAAAATAAGGGAAATCAAAACATTTCATGGGTTGAAGTCACTGGATTTATTTGGCTGTCGACTGGGTGATGATCATGAGATATTTCAGCATCTGACATCCAGCACAATGACAAGGTAAACCACTCTTGTCTCATATGAATGATGCTTCAAATTTACGTACTCAGACACGAAAACAAACACAAGCACCAAACACCACTCATCTTGAACAGCAGCTCTTACAAGTGTTTTAGAAAAATTACCTTTCCTTATTAGAGATGAAATTAACAAACTTTATTCAGGTGATTATATAATAGAGTCACAGATTTATTTTTTTATTCCCTTTTTTTCCCTTAACCCTTTTAATTTCACTATTTGTTATCATCAAATGTTGGAAAAAGAGTGAAAAAGTCATTATGACATCAAATTAATTTTAATGTGAAAAGTTGACATAAAGTAATATTACAGTTACAGTAATAGCAATAAACATATTTTTAATACTGTGGCCCATCTTTTGCAGCTTGGAACAACTTTTCATCGGTGGTAACAGTCTTTCAGACGTGGGCATACAGAGACTGACTGCACCAATACGAATGATGAAGAAGGGGCTGGACTGTCTAAGATCCTTTGATATTTCTTGTGAGTTGTGAGCAATTATTAAATGTGGCATTGCAGTCTATTTAATTGTGTTCTGTTTTCATTGTAGACAATCCTATCTCTGAGAGAGCTTTCAAATACCTCACGTGTCTCCCCAAACTTGAAAAACTAGATGTATCTGGAACTGGTATGAAGGTACTATATAAATATATTTTAATTTTCAATGCCCTGTACTTTGGTTGATATTTAACTGCCAATATCTTTAGCTTGGTCCAGGATTGAAAAGGTGCATACGGGACCTGCTGGGGCTCATTCATTCAGAGAAACCATTGGACACTTTTGATCATTCCAAATGTAAAACAGAAGGTTGGGCAGAGCAGGTTGTAAACCAGTGGGAGACAAATGGTACACAAATGCCAAAGCTGAAGAAAATTGAAGAATCAAGAACATCAGCATTACGCTTTTGTATGCCCTTTTATTCCCTTATTAATGAAATATAACTAAATCAAAGCAAAGTACAACACACTATAAAATGCTTCTTTTGTTTTCTAGTTGGCAGGCAGAAGTTTGTCAGAGACATTCTGAATGCTGCGCCCGTTGTGTACGAGAGAGGTGATGAGGCCAATAAAGAAACACTGCATTTCCATAAAGCTTCTGCAAACAACCTCATACAGGATAAACAGCATGCTTCCTCAACCTGTTCTCAAGTGAAGACCTATCTGCACAATAACAAAAAGAGGCAGCGTCAATCAGAGAGGTGTGACAGTGCACAGGAAAGCCCTCCCACTAAGCGCTCCTCAGCTTTGACAGCAGAAGACATGGACTTGTTGAACAGCTATTAAGGATTGTTTACCTCTTTTCAACTACATTTTTTTAAGGAGCAATTTTATTAATAAAGCTTAATATTTGTTATGAGCTGGCTTGAAATATTTATTGTGCAGCTGTATGTACTAACACTACACATGTCTCCATTTACTGGTCAACAGCATTATTGTAATGATGTTTTTGTAGAAAACAATATACAAACAACTTTTTTATTTTGTTGTTTCATAGCTTAGAGTTTAATTGTAAAAGTCAATACAATGTGAAATTCACTGTCATACAAACATGAGAAAAAGGGAGAGTGATATAGGGATAGCACATCTATTTTTCCAAAATTGAGTGTTTAGGAGAAACCTTTCACTTCAAGTCACTGATATTCAATTTAAACATTACTTAATAAAATAAGCACTCCAACTAAGATGCACACATCAAAATTAAAGAATTACCCCAAACCCATTAGACTGCCATCAAAATAATAATCGTAATGCCTCAATTTACCAATATACAGAAAAAAATGGAGCATCAAATAAGGTGAGACATTTTGGTAATAAAAATTAATAGCAAGTAGTTACCCCTGTTAAGACCTCAAGCCTGTACCATCAATAAAAAAATCTAGAAATTAAATTCCCTTCTGTGCTACGTTTTGGCCACTAGATGTCTGACTGGCCCAAGTTCACTTTGGAAGGGAGTGGACCAGCCTCTTCCTCAGGTCCCTTGGAAGTGATGATCACCAGAGAGGAAGGTGGGTAAGGAGTCAGTTTCTTTTCGTTGATGTACTCGTTGTCGCCATAAATGCTCAGTTTCTAAAAGAGACCGAAGATAGAAAAAAAAAGGGTTTCATGAGGCAAAAGTGATGAAAGTGTTCAGCATAACCATCACCATTAGATCTGAACATCTGAACATATTGAGAAATGACAGTCCCATGTGTTTGCACCAGTATTATTGCAAACAAAATTCTTGGTGAAAATCTACTTAGTGTTGCTTTAAGAAACAGCCTCACACGTTGCTTACCTCGGCTGGCACATACTGATCTACAGCAGTTGCCACAGTGGCACAGCAGATCCAGATAAGAACCAACACAGACAGGACCAAGGTTGTGGTCAGAATCCAGCCTGGCAGCCATGGGTTCCTAAAGACAAAGGTATTAACACTTAGCCAAAACAATTAAAACATTTGTATCTTAATTTATTTGACTTACCTTGACAGGCAGCCGAAGATGTTATAGTCATCATCATAGGTGCGTTCAATGGTCATGTCTCTGTCCCGGTCCTGGATCAAAGTGCGGTGGTATTCTTTGTAAACTGGGCTGTTCAACCCTAAGACTTAAGACAGAGAATGAGAAAAATAAATGTTACTTCAGTGGTATAGCCTAGATGCAAGCTCTTAATTTTCCATTTCCATTTTGTTTTAAAGACAGACTTACAGCTTCTCTGAGGCTCCTCTTTAACATCTTTTTCTAGTTCAAACTGAGAGTACACTCGAACTTGTGGCTCCGACTGTTGAAGAAAAATCAAGGCACGGTCAGTTGAGTTCCTAATGATATGCATAACCACTACAGAAAATGGTAAAATGTCATCATCTAAAAACAATATAATGCCTATAATCTATATCCTCTTAGTTTTTAACTCTTTATCTTAAATCTAAAAAAACTGCTGTATGCACACAAGTACTTAATTTAGAGATACAATTGAATGCAATACCTGGAAAATGACAACTTTGCCATCATCAGCCTGCAGGTAGAAAGTCCAGGAGGAAGTAATGAAGCTGTGGGCCTGGCTCATCATGTCCTCCCAGAAGCCTCTGACCAGAGTCAAGGGGTACAACAGGTGCATCCTGGGCATCATGGCCTCCAGCTGCAATGAAAACAAACATTAAATTCTTATTGCAGGACCACACTTTTTATACTGAACACTGTAAAAGATTATTTACCTGTTCTTGGCGTCGTTCTGCAAAAGGCACCTGATTGTGGCAGCCCAGGTCACATGCAAACTGCTCATCTGACTGGCTGTAGGCCTCATGGCATGCTTAAATTAAGAAGACATATTGATTATTTGGAAAATGTCGTGCTCTAGCGCCCGCCCTGTAATGGTTAAGGTTGTGTAAATGCAGGGCGACTACAAGCACGTAGAAGTGTTTATGGATTTACTTTAGTCGATTATACAACACGCCATCATCTCACGCAGGCCTGTGCACCGAAGCAGGTCCACTCAAAGCCTCATTAAGCGCGAATTACTTACATGATTCACAGTCGGCCTTGGTCTGATTCAAATCATCGATGTCCCGAACAAACTGACAAATAGCAAACAGACGACAGCCTCTTTGACAGGCGTAGAGTTCATCCTCCTGCAAGTTAAAAATATACAACAAACCGATTGAACACAACGACTCCAACTGTGACTACACGTTCATATTACAGGCTATTGTTATTGTCCAATAGTTTTGTAAATAATTCAGACTTTGAATACGTGATAGCAAAGGCTAACACTGCTCAGTACGAAGAGTGCTTACCCGTGGATAAGTGTGTAAACTGTATGTCATTTCACAAGACTTTCGGCAAGACGCAGTGTTCCCCAAAACAGAGTCAAACACATCCTGCGACGCCAACGAGCAAGTGAGGAGACTAAAAAGGCCTGCGACACACACAAAAGAGGAAAACGTCCCCATTTTGCCTGCGACAATCCAAACAAACAACACTCTTCTTCCTCCTTAATCGCGCTGACGTCTCGCGTTGAGTACAGTTCTCGCGATACGTTGACTGAATGTTTGTTGCGTTGAGAGATCCTCTGATATTCGGCAGCTCTTTCTGACTCGAAACTTAGTCCTTCGTAAAAAATGAACGATTTAACTTTTACTGGGTCTTTTTAATAGCATTTTCGTATATCATAGAGTATTATGCTTCTTTTTGAGCTACAAGTATGCAATAGAGACCACAGTATATCTAGGTAAATCCGTTTTATAGATCCAAATGTTTGTGGATCATAATCTGGAAGACGGTACTTAAACGTAGCATTACCAGTGCTTCCTTGGACTCATTTTACATTACAGATATCGTTTCATTTTTTTCATATATACGATGTTGTAACTACTACGACATTAATTTAACCTCATGTAGAACCACATTTGACTAATAAATATCTGGATTTTTACCGGCAACGCAACAGCCGCTAGCCCTAGTTAGCATTAGCATTAGTTGTGCTCAGACAGTCACCGGTATTGTGCAAAACCTTTAAATTAACCAGTTTTTTAAAACCTTGATAGGAATTTGATTATCGCGTCATGGATAAGTTTGTTGTGCGCGTTCCCAGAGGAGAAACTCCTAAAAAAGAAAAGACCAAAGAGAAGGTGTACAAACAAGCTACTATTGAGTCTCTACGGGTGAGTTGTAAAGCCAACACTAATAAGTGAAAGTGACTGTATTAAGTGATTATTTTGGATTTATGTGTTAAAGAGGGTTGTTGTAATTGAAGACGTCCTGCGCTGTAAATCCATGTTAGAGCTGCCAGAACAGAGTAAAGAAAACCTGCTGGCAGCTTTGACTGAACTGAGCCAGAAGATCCCATCCAAGGAGGTGCTCAAGTCTACTAAAATAGGTAGGTTTACTATTTAAGTACCTGCGTTTAATTCTGCCACTACCACTACTCATGGCAACTCTCTCAAAATAACCTATATAAGTAAACATTTAAAATGTTTAATGGCTAATATTTTCGTGCAGGAGTGGTGAAATAGTGTAATCCATTGCTGTAATGGGGCCCCTTAAAACAAGTAATAGCACATATTTTTTGTTTATTTGGATTCATGTGAGCACAGATATGAACCTTTAAACAACAACTTGCTTTTGACATTAAAACACAGTATATCAAATTGCTTAAAAAGTCTCATTTGACTAAAATTGAGTGGCTGTGCTGGGACCCTCTGCCTGTGGGCTCTGGAGTCTCTAGTGGCTCTGTGCATGCATAGAAATTGTTTTTGCATCAAACAGCCACAAAAGTATTTACAAGTACTATGCATTGTACAACTGGCCAACACATTTCAAAACTTCTTTTGTTGTAGGTCACACAGTGAACAAAATGAGAAAGCATCCAGACCCAGAAGTAAGTTCAATGGCAGCGAAGGTTTACACCGAGTGGAGGACATTCATTGAAGAGCATTCTAATAAACCGTCTATTGAGGTGCGCTCAGATAAACAGTCAGAAACACTGAGGAGTAATGCTAGAAGACTAATGGCTGAAGCTCTAGAGGTCAAGGTAAGACATACAGATTCTCCTGAAAGTCACTATAATAGTAATACTATGCAGTTCTATTGACTTTTTAGAATGATTGAACATAAATGTGCTTATGTCACCTCCAGGAGGACTGTGGTCTTATAGACAACATCGAGAGAGAAGTTTTCCACCAGAGCTCGCGACTAGTGAGTAGCTCATACAGAAAGACGGTGAGAGCACTTGTCTTTGCCTTTAAACACAACCCTGAGATCAGAACTCAAACCAAGGGCAACACAATATCAGTCAACCAGCTGGTTTCTAAATATAAGAAATGAAGAGAAGACAAGACTGAAAAAAATGATGTATTTTTAAACTTGAACAACTTTTTTTGTTTACAAATTTAAAATTGTGTACATTTTCGCAAAGGAGATAAACATGTTTACAATCTGTGGCACATAGTTAGCCTTATAACATTTTATAAATACTTTTTATTCTTTGTCAAGAATGATTTATTTGATTGCAGTACATTTTAATAGATAATGTATATGTGTGTATGGGTAGAAGGTGCTTACATTTTGTATTGCAAGTGAAAATGTTTTACACAAATATGATCTTTGAAATATAAAAAAGGCAAGGCATTGAAAAATATAAAGTTGTATTGTTTTATAGTAGAACAAGCCACACAATTGCTATCACCATGAGAATGACAGCCAGGACACAAATGCTTATGAAGACAATATCACTCAGGTCATGTGGCTCAGTATTGCCTTTTTGAGTACTGCTGCTGTCATTCTCTGGTTGCTGGGCCTGTTCCTCGAGGCGGCGCTCCTCTGCTGAAATGATGGACACCGATGCTATCTTCTTCTGTGCATCACACTGCACACTGTATTCCTGCACATTCTGCTGATTTCCATCAGAGAAATCAATGTAGAGTTTGTTTACCATTACTGTAATGTTGCGTCGTTTCTGCCAAAAGGAACAACAATTTTCAATGTTAATAAAGGCTTGATGAATTTGTAATCGAATAGTCCCTCTGTTACATATTAATGCCTCTCTGTGATTATAATACATATTAGTGAGTCCAATGTTATTATTGTATCAGCTGTTTACCTGGCCAGCAGTACCGCAGTTGACAAATTGAGCAAGTATCTTGTAGTATGAGGTTGTAGTTAACTGTGCTGTGCATGTTGGATTCCCCAGGTAGATCCTCTCACGGTCCAGCTGAGGAAGGGACTGCTGTGGTATCAAAATAGAGAATTCTGATCTTGTGCAGCTAACGTTTACAGGTACCACTAGAAATTTTGAGGAAAAAGACAGAACAAGTTTCAGAGAATGATGAGACCTTTTTGTGTAAAACGTTAATATACAATGATATATATATGTGAGTTTGAAGATCATTTGCTTGGTTCAAATTCTGAAAAATGATGCAGTGTTGCTTTAAAGTGCCAAAACCTATAGGTAGAGGTGCACTGAAAGTTTTTACAGCGACTAATCCTATATAATTAAAGTGTGATTACCTCCGAGGTAAGAAGCACTGAACCCTCTGTGGGCATTATTCCTGTCAGTGCTGAGTACCACCAGTAGCTTGTTGCCTTTGGAGATAAGAGAGGGAGACTGTTCCCTGCCACACCATCGCCCCAACAAGGTGTCTGTCTGGCTCTCTCCATCATAAACGGCCACGTAGTCATAGTCACACTCGTCTGACAGGCTATTACGATCCTCCAGGTCCATGATGGGAAAGAAGAGTTTGATGCGGTATCCAGCTGCCAGACTGATGCTCCAGTGGCAGTTGATGTTGTTGGGGTAGATATTGGGGAAGTGTGGGCTACTGAAGTTGCCACTCACATCTGACAGTACCTGCTGACATTCACCTGGGAGAGCAGTCAAACAGCTTTATTAATGTTAGGTATGATTTAATATACCACAGTTATTAAAGCGAGAAAGAATTATGGCCTGAAGGTGATTATCTTATCCTTTATGAAAGGCAAGGCTTACTCTACTTAAGCATTGCCTTCTTAATACATACCAATATATATTTTAAACAAATTCCTCATTCAGTGGGTTCATGAATAATACATAAACATTTGTTTATTTAATGGCTATGGAATCTGTTGTCCTCTTTGATGCTGTAAAAACACACACTATTCACCACAGTTTGACAGTTATAAACAGAAGGCGCTATTTAGCGAATCATGTTATATCACTTTGTACCAGTAGAGGAAGTTGTGAGCTACAGACAGCTTTTTAATCCCCGGTCGCCCTCAGACCAGCAGAAATGGGAGGTTTCTTTGCCCTACAGAACCTCATCATTATATAAAAGGGCATCTATTTATCATGCAGGGTATGGCTAGTTGTTGCATTTAATATAATCATAAAATCTAATGTTTCTATAGAATCACGTCACGTTCTTACCTGAGTAATAATAAGCCTTAAAGCCCCGGCCTCCGATGTTGAAGTCAGACTTGAAGACTACCAAAAGCTGGTTAGATGTGGTGACAATTTTAGGGGGTTTATCTGTCCCGCAGTATTTGCCCAGGTGACGGTGAGTGACTGTCGGGCCGTCAAACAGAGCGACAAAGTCAAAGTTACATCCCTCATTGTTTTCCAGCTGGAAGTCTAGGAAGACCAGACTGACGACACTGGTGTTAGACACATGGATGGCCCAGGAGCAGTCGGCATTGTTGCTGTACTCGTCAGGATAACCTGGGCTGGATATAACCCCTGACAGGCCAGTTAAAACACCACCGCACATATCTGGATAGAAACACAGTGCAGGAAATTATATTCACACTGAGCATGTCCTTAAACTGCAAATTACTGATAAGCAAGAATGAGACACAGGCCAGGTTTGTTTACAAAGAAATCCTGCAATACTACTTTACATAAGTCTAAAATAACTTACTGTTCCTTAGTGGCACAAGAGGGTAATTTGCTTGCCAGTTAGTACCAGATCCAGCCCTGTTTAACCCTTATTAAATCATTGTTTAGTTCTGGCTTTAGACCTGGTTTACCTCTTCTGGTCTTCTCGTCTTTAACCCCATCTTTAGTTTTGTAATAGTTTTTTGTTGGTTTTAGCCCCTACCTAAATCCTGGTTTAAGTCTTTATTCAGACATGGCAGGTGAGGTTTTTGTCTCACTGTGAGAAAAATTGCATCCATCCAACTGATTTTTCAGCAGACAAAAGCACTCACTGCAATACCTTTTCTGTAGCCAACACTGAACCCCCGATGGGCCACATGCCGGTCTGAATGGAAGATAATGGACATGACATTCCAGGAAGAAGTGAACTGTGGCGGCGAGATGTCTCCACAAAACGTCCCGAGGAGGTTCCCCTCATCCTCAGAAATGCCGTTGTAAATTCTGATATAGTCGTAGGCACAGCTGGCATGGTACTCCAGCTCAAAGTGATGAAAGGTTAGGAGCACAGAGGAGCCTTCTGCCACCACAATAAGCCATGAACAATCTATGTTATATGGATACAGCCCTGGGAAGTTCGGGCTGGAGATGTTACCCGATGGAGCTGAGAGGATCCCGCCACATTTGACACCTGAGGAAAAGGTAAACAATTCAGCTCAAAAAGGGACTAACTCAACAGTTCTATATTTTCTTTCTTATTTGTACAGACAGAGAGGAGCAAAGATATTTACGGTTACAGTTAAATAAAGCTTTTTAATGACTTGAGGAACAGTAACAAAGTAAATAAATCACAGACTGCTGTTAGTTTTGATTTGAAGCACAAAATGTAAAGAGCACAAATAAAATATGAACAATCACTGGTTTAAATGCATAATATGCAGGACTCCTATGAAAAATAAAATGAATCCACACACACCTAAAAAAATTTTCTAACACCTCTTAAACAATATGGAGGTGAATGTGTCTGTAAACAAACTGCAATCTGCCAGCATTTCACAATTTTTACTCTTGTTTACATACGGGGATGTTTTCGAGTATGTAGCCCTCAGCCAATCACAGCTCACAGAAGAAAGAAAAACACAGCAAACCTAAATGACAGATATAGAAAAAGAGTTGAGTCAAATGTTAGCGTAATGTGTTGAATTTTGCTGATGAGCACTATTTGAGAGTATGGGACCCAAAAGGTTCGTTTCCTTGGAAAGCCTGCATATTGTGCCTTTCCAAAAATATAAAACTACAAGTGAAATGGAGACGCAATGGACAACACTGAGTAAACATGCAGTATGCAGTATCTTAAGTACTGTGATAACAACATGATTTGCAAATTAAATTTATTCAAAGCCAGAGTAAACCTGGATTAGACATTTTCTCACTGATAAGCATTAAAAGAGGGTGTGGCACAAGGCTGGGTTTGTTTACAACAGTTGCCAGGATTTTTGCATGGTATGCTTTTGAATAAATGAAAAATACAGACTGAATCTAAACTAATGCACACTTCCTCTTGTTACACTGAGGCACTTAATGGTACACGTAATGGGAGGCCTGGCACACTTAGTACTCTTACATCATTGCATTGAAGCAGTCCTTGCAATACGGATTTGTGCATGGTAATACAGTTATAAAATCAAGTAGCTAATTTCTACCCACCTTTTTCCTCAACCTAACACAACATTTGAATGTCTTTCAATAGTTGACAGTGAACTATTTATGCCCCACTTTTTCTGTATAAAGCAAACCTGTAAAGATAAAGCACTTTCATCAAACTCAGGCTTTGCCCCATAAAGATAACAAATACCAACTCACCCTTTTTAGAATGAGCCTTGTCAACCAGTAGAAGTAAATGAATCAGTAGAGCTGCCTGGAGACTCATGCTGTTATTGTTGATTCGGCTTTTGTCACGCCTCAGCTACAGTCGAGAGCAGACATAGACCACAGCGGTGTCAGAGCGTACAGCCTTGGGACGTCAGAGCTGCCGGCAGCAGAGGTAATGGGACTTTGAAAAATTTATCCACCTCTCGACACCGGGAACCTGATACTTACCTAGGACCCGTGCTGTCCTCTTTGGTAAATTTTAATGACTGATATCCAATGAGCGTGAGTGGCTTGTCAGGACACTGTTTGGAGAAATGTATACATTTTTAATGATGGCCTTCTGCACACACTCTGAACAGCAGCTGTGAGGGGTGCTGTTTATTCGAAATATGGGATCCCTTTGAAGGAGAATATATTGACAGTGATCATGGCCTTAAACTGGGAATTGTTTCAACTGTGTAGTACTTACCAGAGGCAGAGTCACAGGTTTAACACTGTGGGGACAAAAAGTGCTGTTTAGCCTGGAGTTAGGTTTTTGTGTGCTGCACTGTATAATCCAGGATTTACTTATGGTCTTTGGTTCTTGGGACTAGTCAAGTTTAGTCTTGTATTATCAAAGGGTTGGTGCAGGGTTTAGTTCTGGTTTAAGCCTCTTTCATTCTGGTTGTATCATAGTTTGGTTCTGTACCTGAAATGCATTTTTTCTTTATGTAATCCTGATTCGTCCATAGGTTTATTTCAGATTTTACTTGTCATTTAGTTTTGGATTAGTCTTGCTTTAGTCTTATTCCTTGTGTTACCCTTAGATCCAGTTCTGGTTCAGTCCCTGTTTTAGTCCTGGCTTAGTTCTAGTTTAAACCTGATTTAGTTTTGGGTTCATGTTCAGTACTGGTTTGGCTTTAGACTCAGGTTTAGTTCTTGTTTGATTATGGGTTTAGAACCCGCTTTAGTCCCTGCTTGGTCCTAGCTAAGTGACAAGTTTAGTCAAGATTTTATTGCTGGTTTTAGTCTTAGGTTTGGTCCTAGATTAGTTTGGCTTTAGATCCCCATGCAGTTTTAATCCTGCATTTATCCTAGTTAAAAATACAGGCCTGTGAATGATAATAATCCTTATTCTAAATAAACCACAGCTATTAAATCCTGGCTTATTATTGGGTTACCTATAATAAGTATTAATTTGAATATGTCAGTATTATTATGTGAAAGCCACTGTTTTGAACTGGCATTGACTTTTAAACTGCAATATTGAGAGTTTGTTTTCCTCATGTAACAACCTCAAACTTTCTAAACAATGAATCATGCAAATCATCATTTCAAATCTTTTATTACAATAAACAAATATTCTCCACTGGAGTTATCCCTGGTTCTGACTCAGCCTGCTTTTTTGTCAAAGATGCATACTTTATTATTATGTTTACTCTCAACAAGAATATTGCTTAGATTTTGTTGCATTTGCCAAATGTCAATCACGGCCCATGAATCAACATTTTTGAGGTATTGGTAGTCTCCCAAGTGAACAGCACAAACACGTGTAGACAAATAATAATCCTGACTCAGTGGAGTAGACAGAGGCAGGGAGATAAAGTACTCAGCGAAAGCCTATTCTGCAAATAAATGTTTGTTATTTCAGCAGTGTTGTTGAAGAGTTTTAGTGAGAATGTCTAATGGCTTCAGAGAGCAACTTACTGTCTTCAGAGGCCTACTAGATGGTGCTGTTGTACCACGGGACGAGCCATGGAAATCACTTCAGGCTGTTAAAAAGTCATGGCGAGCCCTAAGCTGAAATAAATAAGAATGTGATTAAAATCAGTCAAGTGTTTTTCACACGGCAGTTCCTGGAACTAAAATGAACCGCCTTGCCTTTGAATTTTAATTCTGTCCTCTCTGAAACGCTTGTCATTGTTCAAGGATGTGGGTACTGGGCAGCGAACTAAATGTGTTTCATAAAGATATGGTTGTTTAGGGCAATTCAATCACCTATTAGCAAGTAAATGCACGAGAAAACAAATAAGATTGAAACTTCTGGAAAATTCTAAACGAATAAAGAGCTCTGCAGTCACAGTATTAGCAGTTTGTTTGATCTGGTATGTCTCTTGAGGCTTAATTGAATGAATCCAGCCTGAAACACTTGAATTAAATGTTTTGGTACAATTAATCACATCCAGCATTATAAATACGTTCTTATTAATACGACATAAGTAATGGCGAGGATACATTTGAGTTTATGAGGTTTTGCAGAATGTATTGGTTGCTAAAGATTTGACATTTCAGTATGCTACATAAGCATCTACATGGTGCTTACACATCTTTTTCTATATGACGGTGATATTGACTCTGATCAATTCTCACTAAAGCTCCTGACATTCATGGAGAATGAGATGAATACATAAGCACTAGGGTGTCATAAAAAGTTAATGTTTTGAACAAAGTCAGCAGCTCAGAAGAACATTTCCATATAATTTGTGCATACATTTTGCTCTACATGCTCTTTAATTTTTATAATGTTACATCACATTATTTAATGATATATTCAGTTAAGCCTTAAGCATTTGTGTGGCCTACATTTAAAATCCTATAAATGCAGTTGTGAGATCTTTAAGGCTGTGGTGGCCTGGACAACTTGATTGAGTATAAAAGCAACATTTCTACAACCTTGCACCTTGTATTCCCAGCTGGTGTTCATTTACAGCCACAAATGCAGTTTTTCTCCTCTACTGAAGTCGTTTTGTTACATTTCCACCTTCTCTCGCTACCAAGGACAATATTGATATGTCATTGCACTGCCAATTCAGGGAGCTCACATTGGATTATAGGACATAATAAGCTTAGGCTGCCTCAGTAGTTATGAGGCCAATGTAATCAGTTACTCAAGTAAAGACACAGAAAGAAGAACTGACTCGATTTAGCAACTGCCTTTTCCACAATTACACAGTTTTCACCATTAATTCACAGTTATTTTGCATCCATAGTTAATAAATGCCATGTAAGTGTTGAAACAGAATTGCATTTTTACTGCCAGCTACAATAAACTGGTTGATATATATACAGTAGTCTCATTAGACCTCTTGATAAATAGGCTAATAAAATGTATTTGCTATTTAACAATTCATTTAAATCCTATGAAGCTTGAGTCGCTTTATATACATTTAATGAAGACATTTAGAAGATGTAGCCTGTAGCTTAGTGTCACAGGTGTAATTAATAAACGTAATTAGCTTCTTTTACACTGAGCTGCCTACAGTGTAAGGCTAATTAGCTTTCCCTAGCCACCCGGAGCAATACAAACATTACGATTTTACAAGTGTGGACATGGACTTTACCTTAAAGAGTAACTCAACTCCTTAAATCCATCCACAGACGAAATTTGAAAAGTCTTGGAAAAGCACGAGGCATTTTTAGAGAAAACGGGTTCCGTGATGGTAGAGTAACTTTAGCATTACGGCTCATTTAGGCTAATGTACAAAGCATAGACTGATGAACTGTAAAATAATAATAATAATAACCATAACAATATCAATAATAATAATAATAATAATAATAATAATAATAAAGAATGCTTTAGATTAATTTTGATGTAGATATACTGCTCCGCTCAGACTAATGCTGCATTCATGTGGCCTTGTATTTAACACCATTAAGACTTTGTAAAAAAAAAAAAAAAAAAAAGAGAGAAAAGAAGGTAACGTTAAACCTGACTTGTTTGTAGTGTTTAATGATCATATGCCTGGCTGATTTACTCAGTAATCATTGAGACATGGATAAAAATCAACGGTAACACTCCGTCTTTATGAGGTAAAAAAAACATAATATCAACAAACTAAGAACAACACATCGATTACTCTGCAACGACGCTGTGTGTGAGCACTTGAACACATCATAAACTACGTTAGAATGAGCTTGTTCTTCTAAACTTTCTACGACATGAACAGAGCAAAATAACAGGAGCCATCGGCAGCGTGACCCAAAATATGCTTCTCTGTTGATCTAAAAATGAGTGAATCTATCTCTTCTGCTGTGTTTTTTCTTTTTTTTCATCCGTGCGTGTGACCGTGTTCAGTCGCTGCAGTGACCTCGTTGTGACAGAGCGCCCCCTGGAGGTGCAAAGGTACAAAGGTGTGGTTACCTGCTACAAAGGTGTGGTTACCTGCTACAAAGGTGTGGTTACCTGCTACAAAGGTGTGGTTACCTGCTATAAAGGTGTGGTTAACGTACATCATGGCGTCATCATGATCAGGAAGTACGGTCGACAGTGTTTAACCTGAGGAGGGCCGCATGTTTTACACCATCTTCATGAAATTAGACGAGTTTTTCCAGATTTTGTCAAAAAAAAAGGACTATAAACTATGAACTGTATTACTAAAGCCCCATTTATACACACCATCAGCTCAAAAAAGTTGTTTTAGGGTTTAGTTACTCTTTAAACACAAAAGGAGAATAAAGGGTCAAATCTACTTAAAATACCTTTTGGAGTGCAGTGAAGCCAAAAAGTCGGTCCATTAGCTGACCATGTGTTAGCTCAATTGCTAACTCTGCTGCTCGTTTAGCATTTCTTCAACAAGCTAACCACTTCAACTAATCACTCAAGGACTTCAAGGAGGCTTTAAAGAGGAAGAAAACAAAGGATGATATCTAATGTTCATTAAAAACTATTAACCTATTCAGTATAAGTGTCAAAAGTCAAGATTGAAGAGGAGTTTACCTGGAAATTGAGTTCGGGGCCATTGCTAGCTGAAGCTGAAATGCATTGAGGTAAGTAGCAAACTTGATAACATTAATTAAGTGACTTATTTCCAAAGACAAGGACACACCTGCAATACAAAAGTGTTTAGATACTGGCTTTGATTGTCTTTTGTTGTTAAATTCAGGCAGTAGTTAGCCATGTCTTTGGCAGGTGTCTGGCTGCCTCTTCCAAAAATGTTTTCTTTTCTCTCATTGTTTCTAACTATGTCCTCTATAACTAACTGCACAACATTTAATTTAAGCACTTACGAATAGTTTGCAGCATTTCATTTACAGCCCATAGACAGCTTTTACAATTCACATTCAGTTTGTTTTCTCTCTTTGTTTTATTTATTTTGGGGCTGTAAGAGCTGGACTAAATGCATGGTTGAAATGCAAATACAAACTCCTTTAATTAATAAGGGACCACATGTGCATTAACTGTTTGATTATCATCCAGAACTGCATGAGGATGCAGATGTTTGTCAGAATTAGTGCGTTCAGACATTGGGAATTCACACAGCCAAACCTAAATGACTGAAACATGTACTCATTACTGCTTTTCAATCCTGTGGGAATGTATTATTCAGCAAGGTTGATTTGCAGCTAATTTGCAGTCCATTTCTCTCATTTAGAAAACATAAGCATTAGACTTCATATGAAAGTCACATGTCAAAGCTAAAGCATTTGACTTTAGGTTTTCCATAGAGAAGCTAATTGGCCCATTATTTAAAGTCATCACATTAAAGCTCTTCATTAATAGTTTTATGTATATGGAGCATTATATCCTAAAGAGAAACAAATCAGTTTAGCGTTGATATCTTTACCTGATTTAGGTTTCTGCAATTCTTCTATTCCAATATATGACAATGTAAATGCAATGTTAATTTGAAATGCCCTTATTTAAATAAATAAAAATAAACATACAAGAAGATAAGATTCATCTCGTCCAAACATCAATGTAAAATAATGTAAAGTTCAAAGACACAAGAAAATTTGCCTTGACTTGATATTATTCAGAGCAAAGAACTGTGTAGTGTAGTCTAGAGCCACAGCCACAACACATCACCGCAAACTATTGTTTTTTTGTGACATTATTAAAATATGGTGGTTGGAGAAAATGCTCAGAGCAGAGAGGAACAGAGTAACACACATAAACAAGTTGAAATACTGCCTATATATTCAGTGGTTTTCAGACTGACCAAGATATATTATGGGTCACTCTGCCGCTGGCTAAACATGTTTGCAGATCAAACTTTGCTTTAGCATTTAAAGCAACAAATAAGTCTGTTTCAAAGTCTGCAAAAAGACAGATCACTGTTTAGGAACTGTTGACTGTAATTCAGAATTTGCAGATGAGGTTTGGAGGTATACTGCACAACTTTGGCAATCTTCTATTGATATAATCCCTTTTCAAGGCCCATGCTTTTAATTTTAACTTCATCTGGGTTCAGTGATATTTTCAGATATACACCCATCATTCAGTATTCACTCAATATCATAAAAAGTCCTGCAGATGAACCTTTGTGAAATCAATCTCTTTAAATGTTGTTTGAGAAAGCAGAGACTGTTTAACTAAGCCATACTATCTGGTACATTCAAATCTGGATCCAAGTTGAGCAGTTCTTGTTGAAGTTTGTTTGTGTTGTCTCTGAAACGTCACTATTGCTTTGTCAGTCGACTCACAGACGGTTCATTAGCCGTCTTCATGAACTATTTCTTTGCTCGTGTCTTTTGTTGGATCCCTCAAGAATCAATCCTGCCTCTGGACCATCTGCTCGATCGTTTCATCTCTTACCATTGCTCTGCCAATGACATGCAGTTCAAAAATCTAAAGCGAAAATAACAACTGACAGAACACCCAACAATAGTTCAGTCAGGCACTGCTTGTGTAAAATGCAGACTTCAATTAGATTGCAACCTCCAAATATAAATACCTTAGATTTTATATATGTTTTTATTATGAGTAGAACTGAAAGAACAAAAACAGCATCACACAAACGCAGCTTTATTAATCAATTCCAACTTGGCTGTCTAGACGGCTGTGAAGTTTTGGGCAAAAAGTGGCAACGTTTTAATTATCAGTCTCGAAGTGATGCAGCAGTGTAAATACTCCAGATAACAGGAAGTCAAACGGGGAGAGACGAGCACTGCAGCGGCACGTAAACAGGGTACAATTATGGCCTTCAGCAAGAGCACTTGATAAAGCTTTTCTCGCTCCGGTTACGTGCTCTGTGCTAAACTTCTGACTCATATGACATCAGCTATGTATCATATTGCATCTACAATTAAAAGAATTTTCACACAAGTAATTAGGAATGAAGATGACACAGACAGGAACAAGTGACACAGAACTTTGCAGCAATACGACGAATTGCAGCAGTATTTTGTTATTTTTGAAGGTGGACAGTGTAAAATGTATAGTATACAGTCCAACAAATGGAACACATCAGTCAAATCTGTTTTCATTAACATAACATCACAGCAAAGTAACACTCTTTGCATTTGTCTATGTTGGAAAAAATACATTTAAAGCTACACACAGTATCCAGTGGAAGTCCCATTATTTTATTTGTCTGTTATTGTTTTGCCGAGAAAGGACAAACTGAGTTCTGCTGGAAGAAAAGCACACAGATGTTTTTTTTTAAGCACACATTTTTGCATAGATTTAAGGCAAATTGAATATATTTAAAATTTATAATGTGAAATCACCATCAGATCTATTTGTTTTTACTGGGTTTGTTCATAGACGACATGTCCCTGCAGGGCTACCATAGCTGTTCACATGCCCTACAGAGGTGAGGTGTATAATTGCAATCAGCATTTTGCTAAAACAGCAAAAAATTTCACAGGTTTCTACTTCTTCTCCTTTTTGAGCGATGTATTATCATTTATAATTGTTTGTTGTTCATGCTGTTTTCCAGTGGTTGCTCTAAATAAATAAATGAAAAAAAATGAAAATGAAATGTGCACCCATTTGTTTTTTGGTTTAATAAGATTATGGATGTCCCAAGAGTGAATGTCCAAAGTCTAATATCCTGCCAACATTTTAAAAAGATAGTTTCCTATTTGGGTTTTGATAGCTTACTTGTGGATAATTAATTTGTTTTTGTTAGTCTGTCCCCAGTGTAGAGAAACAAACAAGAGTAATGACTGTAAATGCAGCCAAAAATAAACAACAAAAATCCCACCTGGGGATGACTAATTCAGCTGTGTGTTACAGATATGTACTTCTTATCCTGCCATCTGCCTTTTTCTGTTTCATTTATTTTTTACAACTCAACCTCACCCTCTGTATACCATAATAATAGCAGTTTGCCGTTAACAGATTTGTGTTGCTCTCAAGATTAATTTATTCCATATCCATACATTGATTTTTAATGTTAGCTATTTCCTTGAATCTATTTTTAGCATTTCCATCCATCGGTGCCTTCTTTCTTCTGCTGACTGTCTTCAGCGTGGGGTGTGCTGACAACTGCCTACTGTGAGTACTGCAGTAACAATCCCTTTAGTCCTTCATGAAGCCATGCTTAAAATGTGCAGCTGTGTTAAATATACAGTGCAAAAGTCTCAGGCCACCACTAGATTTGTTATTTTAGCTCTGTTATAATAGCTATTATAAAGTATAAACTATGTTTGGAAAAAATCTCTTGTATGTGAGGCCAAATTTTGGATGGTCAAGTGGCCTTAGACTTTTGCACAGTGCTGTATCTTTTACAAAAAAAAAGCCTTGCAAGTAATCTTTCCACCATTATTACCACCATAGTGTTGAGAAGTGCATGAAACGTTGATATAGACCTTTTTTGTATTTGTGAACTACAAAGCTGTGTGCACATTTCTATGCTTATGTATCCTTTTGTTTTTGTTCTGTTGCATTGTGCTCTTTTCTCACCCACCATATGGAAAACAATCAGTCAGCTTGTGGCCCAGAAACCTTTTATTTAGCGGTTTTAGTTTGCTAACTCGTTAAAGTGAATGGTAAAAGGGTCCTTCTGTCCACAAAATGTGTGTGCAGCTTTTAACAACATGAGAAACTAGAACAGAATACATTTCCTTTTTCATACATTCACTTAGTGGGAAAAAACATGAATATCCGTGTTGTAGCAAAGCAATACAAGTGTGCCACTACAAATGCTACTGCGGTGGTTTGCCATGTGAATATCCTACATAATAGTGCTGTAATTCAACAAAACACTGCAGCGACATACAACAACCTCATTATGTGACGTTTCTCTTTTCAATATTTGGCATTGTTTTTTGCTTTTTTCGGCAGGCACTGTAATCCAACATACACACTCCCTTTGCAACAAAACAAAACGTGTTTGTTTGAGATACCAGTTTAAAGCACTCTTGAGGAATAATTGACTGCGCATGGATAAACAGTTGGAGATAATCAACCCCTTATTGAGAACCAATGAAAACTCATCCCAGAAGTCGCCGGGAAATGATGCCCACCACTATATTAATAGTTTTGGGGGACAACAGCAGAGATAAAGACAGAAGGTTAACAGCTATTGGCCGGCGACACTCCTGGGATGCACAATGACCAATTACTGTGATTAATAGTGGGCTAATTAAATAGTCCCAGCTCCCAAATAGTTTTCAGTGCAACAAAACACCATGTAGAGAGTTGGTATTCCACACTATATTACTCCGAGGTTGCATATATCAGCGTCAGTGTTGTGGGTGGATGGTCAGATGCTTCTCATAACACATTATCATTAGCTGCATGCTGACTGATGGAAGTGTGTTGTATTTATGGCTGTGTGTGAGCTTAGGCTTGTTTATGTTGTGTTCTGTCATCTATCAGTAGGCTGCCCTTGTCTGATGGCCACTGAAGCTCCATTAGCACCACAGTCTTGATGGATGTTGCCCACGAGTGTGTTGGAAGAGTAACACTGGGATTCTGAACTAGCAACATGCTTAATACAGCACATAAAAAAGGATAACTGGGGTTGTAAGTTCAGATTTTCATAGATCAGGGTTGTTTTAACCTAGAGAGCAACATTTGGTCTTTTGAAATAACAGGTATCAACAAATATACTGCATTTCTTTCACACAAATGTAGTGTAATATAATAAGACTGCACAATATATCACATTTATTTAACTAAAATGCACAATATCCGTATCACGAGAGCTTGAAATGAATATTATCCATATCTCATTGCATGTTAAATTGGCTGTAAAGAGCCTTGTGTTGCAGCCAAATGTAAAAGTCAGTAGCCAAAAAGTCAGCAGCACCAATGTGTTCAAGTGGACGTTAGTTTTGAGAGAGAATTATTTTTTATGTTGAATACAGTTATGATTTACTCTGCCAAAAAGGGACACTCTCAAATCAGAAATTATTCTGTTATTGCAGTATTCAACGTTTTTCTAAATAGCACATGTTTTTCTGGTGTTGTCCTGATCTAGTCCAAATCACAAACACTATAAAGGAGATAAAAATTCATTCGCTTGTATATGTGGAAAATGCTTTACGGGGCTGCATCCGAACTATTATAGTGGGGTTTTATAGTGACTTGTCTAATCCAAGATCACGCAGGTTTATTTGGGTTAGTTTGGATTGAATAAAAAAAACTCTGCTGTTGTGGATAGTGGTGTTGTCGTGTCTAAAAGTGGTTTCTCGTTCTGCTGCTGGTTGTTTGTGATTAGTGACAATGTGTTTACAGTGCATGCGGAAAGTTCTCAGATGTAGAAAAATCTCCTGTTATGAAGACAGTGGCTGAGATGTAGGTCTAGATTGAACTCCACTGTGTCTGTGTGGGTTTCCTCCAGGTGCTCAGGTTTCCTTACCTTGTGCAGCTGCTGGATTCTTGCAAGATTAGTGAGTTCACAAGCCCACGCAAATCCATCATGTGCCGCTCCAAGCAAAGCGTCTGCACTCGCAACGCTGGTGTTTCGGCCAAGGATGTGGCTCGCTGGCAGGTGTGGGTACTTTTTAGGTTTGACGACATGGGGCTGCTCTGGATATTAGTTAAAATTGAGAAATTTACTGTGGTGTATAAGCTGAGCCAGTCATTGTCACATTGGTCAAAGTTCCATGAGTTCAACATTTTTAATCATTCACTTTCCAAGAAATTGTCCATGATCTGTCAATGCGTGAATAACGCATTTGTCTTTGAAAACAAGGCCATTTATTTATATAATAGCATGCACTGAAGTCTTTCACGTGGAACACTTCTGGACACCAGCTGACAGACTGAACAAGATCTTTTTACGATAATCTGATGCAAACGGCGAAATTTAATTGGTGTGTCTCTTTAAATATGGCCACCTCTGTAAACTGGCAGACTTTGCTTTCTGTTCTATGACAGTGGGTCAGTCAGGGCTGCTAATCCATTAATTTTCTGTCTGATGTGTTTATGTGAAATGGATGCAGGTAATCTGACAGTCCAGTGATCCCATAGTATCCCTCTGTGCTAAACATTCTTGATCACAAGTTTCACACATACTCTAGCACTATTAAATTGGCACTTTTGTTTGTGTTTTTGTGCATATATTAATGTATCTTCAGACATACATTCTCTGTCTCCTCCTCATGCTGCGAGCCTCTGATGTGCCAGCGAAACAGCACATAAGAAAAAGTGAACACTCGAGTGCTGTCTCCACTTTTCAGTATTGCTTTTGAATTCTTGTCAGCATTCATTAGCAGGAAGCAATGGTGCCATGAGTAGCAGGGCCAGCTGCCAAGACTTCTATGCCGCCAGACAACGAGCAGGACCGCCGACTCTGTAGCCCGCTGATGAATACACAGCGGCTTTGATTTTCGAATTTGAGACAGACATTAAGCTTGTAGCAAGATAAACTGTCATACAGAGCTGAGATGAATCACTCCACCGCACCATACATTTAGTGCTTTGTTTAACAGCACAGCGTTGTTATCAAGGTCATTATGATTAAGAAACTGAAATAAAAGCACTTGTGCGATTTATTCTCTCAAGGTTTTTAAGGATTATTTGTCTAAGTGTGGGTTGTTGATGTTGATAAAATGGTGCTTGAGATTTTTGACCATACAGAGAAACGGGAAATAAACGGAGAAGAGGATGCCACGCACGAAGCCTGAGCAAGATTCAAACTGACAGCCACAAGCAGCTGAGCCTCCTACACACAAACAATTCGGTTTTTTATTGTTAAATTCATGGCGTTTGGCAGATGGTGTATATTTTTCGATCATATTTCTCTGCCAACGTTGCATGTGTGGCTTTGCCTTGTGTAAAACGATGTGACAAAGAGCAGTGATTGCCTTACTGCATATTGAAGCTTCTATTTTTGTATTCAGCAGTGCACATTATTACATCCACATTTCCACACATTAACCTTTCCAGAGTTCGTTCTTACCATTGTGCCCATGTGTGTCTGGACTATGATTAATACGTCTTTTCTCTCATCTGATAAAATCTTGCCAATCTCGCTCCCCGTCTACCTACAACTCCAGTCAGCCTATTATTTTTTTTCCAAAGGCTGTATGGTCACTGAGCTTAGATTATTCCATTCCCGGCGCTACATCTCTCCATCCGAATGCATTCAGTCTCCACGAATGGAATATGGAAATGTCCTTTAGCTCGTGTGTGGATGCTTGCGTTTCATTGTGTCATATAACCAGTTCATCAACTCCCCACTGGTGTGGCATGTGCTCGGCCAGTCGATATTCAGCTGCTCTTTTGAGGTTAAATTGCTTTGTGGCCCAAGAGCAATTTGGACAAGAAATTACCTGTGTTTTGTAGACAAAATGTGAATCCTGTTGACTACAGGCCTTTTTACACTTGTCACAGCTGCCTTTTTAGTTGAGTGTAGTTTGTAGACTGGGGGACTAAAGCAGTATAATTATAGCAAAAACATGGACCATGACCCTGGACCCTGGATATTTTATCGAACCACCTGGGTCTGTTTACTCCCAGCTTTGTACAATGTAATGTTTGGTGTAATACATTCATAAGCTGACTCATTAGCCACATTTGTGAGCTAGCTGACAATTTATAATGTAATAACAAATTACAGAAGTTTGACGATGTATCAATGTATAAAGAAATTTCAAAACACAATATTAAAATCACAAATAAGGTTGCATAGTTTTTGGAAAATGAGCAAATGAGACAAGACAAGAGATGACTTTTACAAAACAGCTTCTCTATAACGTAACGTATCAAATTATTGATTGAAATTTGTTTATGACTTTAGGTGAGAAGAAATGACACAATTGCTTATGGATTCAATTCCCTTTTTTCATGTGTTTCCCATCCATTTACCTGCAATATCATGATACAGTTGAATCTGCAATATCATGATACAGTTGAATCTGCAATATCATGATACAGTTGAATCTGCAATATCATGATACTGTTGAATCTGCAATATCATGATACTGTCATACTGTGATATTCATGGGTTATCATATTGTCAGACTCTTACACTGTACCACACCTACACTATACTACACTACTGATATCCCAGAATCTCTAAAAAAAACTAAATGAATGACCATTTAAACCTAGAAGCTAAGTGTAAACACTGATTATTGTGTCGGAGCAATTTTTTCAGACTTATTTTTTGATGAGACTTAAATCTGGCCACCCACAAGGTACAAAAGTAAACAGTTTTTGAGATTACTCATTGCCTTAAACCTGGGCTTGGAGGTTTATTTAGTAAATGTTCATTAAGGAAAAAAGCATAAAAAGACCATATTCAGGCAGAAGAATGTGGTGAACTTAACTGTTTATTATTGTTATATCACAACATAAATGTATAAATTATAACAAAACACATACAGTATATTTTAAGTCTGATTTTGTGTGTGTGTCTGTGTCTGTGTGTGTCTGTGTGTGTGTCTGTGTCTAAGTGATGCTGACTCCAAATACAGTAGCTGAGATTATTATTTTTTTCCCCATTTTCTCGTAATAATCACAGTCAGACATAAAAGGACTGGTCTGGGAATAGCCTAAAATCAAACTGAACAGTTCAAGCTTTTATCTCCCAACAGCCCAGGGAGCCTGTTATGAGTCATCAAATTGTGTTTAATGGAGCAATAAAGTCCAGATGGACCTTTAGAAAAGTTCACCGGTTCACATTAAGCAAATGAGACAACAATTAGGATTGAAAATATTGTGAATTTCTCATTTGAAGAATCTATTGAACAGGAGTGTCTTTTTCTGGAATTACACCTAAAGATTGCTGCCCCTCAACATATTTCTGATCAAATGGATGTAGTTTGACTTTTTCTCAGCGAGTATTCAGTGAGGACTCGGAGCTCACGGCCTGTGCCTCTGAGCTGTCGTGTCAACATGTCGTTACATTAAACATGAATAATTGATACCACTCAGCTCTTCTGAAATATTCATACAAATTTATCAGCTAGATTTGCTATGTACAAACATCAGACCTCTGGAATAAACTATTATCAGTGGTGAATAATGCACAATAATCTTTTATACATGACACCATCTATTATTTATTCATTGTGGTGCCTTTTTCTACGTGAATGGGGAAAATATTGCTCTCATGGGCTGCACTCATTGCTCCCATTAACACATTTCACTAATCTGATCTGCCATGTTGGGATTGATTAGATGAGATGAGTACGAGATGGAAAAAATGGTGTTGAGAAATAAAATGGATCCGTTTAAAATCATTTTATTATATTGACTTTTTTCCTCTTAAGGGAAATTGACTCAATATAATGTGAAAGATCCCTAAAGCAAAGAAGCTATTAGTTGTTGCTTTTATGGAAAATCTTCACTGTTCACAATTGAGGCAAGAAAGTTCTCTCTTGAGATGCAACTTTCGTCAAGCAGCACTTACTCCGCCGAATACCACTGTGCATTACGTGGAGTTAAAAGCCTAGTGTGATCAAATGGCCGGCCTATCTAGCCACAGATTGAGTTTGAGTTTGCACAAAGACGGTGAAAAGACATCCATTACAGCCCACAGAGCCTTCTCAACACTGATACATCTGAAGTAGGACGACAGGAAAAAACAAGAGCAGGGAGTGATTGTTGTTGTGTATCGAGTTTCTCTGGGGACAGGAGCTGGTGCGAGCTTACACCGGATCTTTTCAACACTTTAGCATCTTCTCTGAGAGATTGAAATACAGCGTGTTTACAGTCTTGTGTTCATTGTACTATTAATGCAAACAGCCCAAGACACTTGCATAACACTTCACTGAATGGTTTGTTTTGACAAATTATTTAGTCTTTACAGGTTAGATTTTTACGTGAGAAGAATACTGCTTAGAAAACTTTTACTTTTGGCTGTTAAAGTATAAACCCTGCAAATTGTCATATGAATTCAAATGGTGTGTCGTAATGCACCTTTTTAAGTCAATATGTAAACTCTGACAAAGATGTTCAAGAAGAAGGTCGCTCACATCTTTTTTTCCACGTTGCCAAGCAGAGCTGTTTTGTAACACACCATTTTATTTCTGTCTTGTCTTGCTGCCTTCCTTTTAGTGAAAATGTTTAACAATATAACAATTATAGATGACTGTTAAAAGTCAATCAAAAGGTGAAATACAGACAGTTCGACTCGAGAAGATCATCCTGCTGGAGCCTCTTCTGTGAGCTTGTGCCTCATGAGGTAAAACTCTTTGTCCTCTCCCATTTAAGGACACTCCATGGAGCAGCAGGTTTATCGTGGCCATGTGTGCGCTCGGTCCAAAATGGATGAATGTGCATGTCTCTGCCTGTCTGGTGTGCACAGGGCTATTAAAGGATGTACATGCTGTGCAGATGCCCTTTCCATCATGGCAGGACCTGCTCCTAATGTCACCTGTGTCATTGTGACTGGCAGCGCTGAGCGACGAGGGGAGGGGGTCAGCTGCCCCTCAGCTCAGGACCACCTGTCAGAGCCAGCAGGCCCACACGGATCATGTTTAAGATCAACTTGGGGGCACTGGACCTCTCTTCAAGGATGTACGCTTCATAAACTTAATAGTGAGGCGTTCATTAGCTCCATTAGAGCTGAGGCTCCGAAAGGTAACAGTGTCATTGACCTCAATATAGCAGTTTCTGTGGGAACCATCACTCAAATAATGTCCTGAAGTCCCCTCTTGTCTCCTGGGTCCCACTGGTCAACTTTCTTTTTTGCTGATGGCCCATATCCCCCTTTTCAACAAGATTTAATTTGCTTTTGGTCAGTGTCCCAAATCCCCAGCGTGAAATCAGGATTTCTACACATCTCATATGTGTCCCATTACCAAAAGTGATGTCACTTTACAGAGGAATTTCCGGAGGATAGGTGGTCCCCTGCTTCCATAGGAGGCTCAGTGAAGCAGCAAATTGAAAAAGGTGCAGTGCCCGATTTATGGCCCGTCACCTTTATTAAGCCTTGTTTGCACAGACAGAAAAGTGAATGTGTTCATTTCACGCTTAAAGTTACAAGTGTCAGCTGTAACTCTGAAGGGGAGAGACAGAGCTGCTGGTGTCTTCCTCAGCTTTTACACAGATGGAGCACATCTGAACTGAAATTAAACATGTTCAACAACAGGAACATACCTGATATCAAAGGCACCTTACACCGTCCTCACAAGTGTTGGGTGTTATCACCTCAAATCAAGATGACGATTGCTTCAATATTTTACTTGCTTACAATTAAGAGTCAAGAATTAGAAGTCATTTAGATTTTCAGTTCACTGACATTTAGCTTGGCTGTGAACAACAGATGATTTGCTGTCACAACCCCTGAAGGGAGCAGCCAAAAGAAATAGTTTGTAAGCTTTAAATTACAGAAGGAAGAAGAATAATCACTCTTTTACTAAAACAGTGCAACTGTTCGCCATACTCACACACATAAATCTATACTGAAGTCTCATTTGACTCTGCATTGTGCAGCATTAAGCATTGTCTCGTACCCATATTATTCTTTCTGTCTTTGCTGTTTGTGTGACTATATGACTCAACAGGGCAACAGCACATCAGGACAAGATGTGGCACTGACCTATTATATTATTTGGGAAAAAGCTTGCCCATCCTATGACATATGTTTTTCACCTGAAGTGAACAACCAGCAGAATGGATTTTCTGTCTGTGTGATCAGTAACAGCTCACTGTCAGTAACATTTAGAGTAACACGGTACAATCCCAGTGGAACAGATCTAAAATGAGCCCCTGGGTCCAGTACAGGTCCCCTTTGCAGTGTCATTGTTAATATTCTGTCTCTATGCCTCGCTATATTTGAGTCAGTCACAGGCTGCAGACACCATTATGTAGAAGCTGAAAATAGCCAGCTGCTACAATACTGTGGAATCACCATGGGACACTGAAAGCAAATGACCAGTTACCCCTGCTGTGACCCTGCCGTCTGAAAACCCACAGTTAAACAAGAACACAAGGATGGAGCCAGTGCAGGAATAAGCAGCGAGACGAGGAGAAGCCAGTCCTGCTCCAAGACAAAAGTGGGTCATGTGAGAACATCTTCAGGGGACCGCTGTGAAATTCTAAAAAGTCATTTGTTGGGAATTGAATTTCTAATGACACTAAATGAAAAGTGTTGGTGCTGCAGTCCCATTTTCTGCAGCTCCAAAGAGACTCCAGTCGACACGAGAGGCTGCACAAGGCATGGCTTATGGAAATGAATGGCACCGTGTGAACAGGCACATTTTATTGTGTTATTGAACTTGTTTTGAACGAGTTGTTTGATGAGGACTTGGACCCTGAAGGCACGGTGATATGGCTGGGGTTGGTACGGAATGGTTTAGTTCGGGTATATCCAAGTGAGGTTTGTGTTTCCACTGCGCTGTGTGGAGAAGTAAAAAGAAGACTGCTCCTAAATTACTACCTGAACTTCAAATTCAGAAAGCTGCACCAGTTTCCAATAGCTCTGACATTCACTGTTTAATGTGTCCTACTCTGCCCCATGTTTAATTTAGTGTAGATAAGGGTCAAATGCAAGGTTTTTATTCACAAACGTAGACCCGTAAGACACTGAAAAGTGCACACAACTGTTGCTGGTACTGTTTGACTTTATTTTAAGTTCAACATTTAGCATTCTTTCTTTTTTGAAATATGGTACTTTATCCTAACAACAGAAGACCTTGATAGATTTTCATACTTTTTCTTGTTTCGATATATGATTAGTAAAAAAGAAATAGAATATAACCTTGCACTTGCCGAGCTCAAACCTGACTAACCAATATAAATCTGTATTTATATGTAATTCGCCACTGCTGTAATGTGATGGAAAAAAGTTTGAAGATTTGAAGATGAGAAACATGTCTGAGTTTGAGTCCAGCTTAAAATTGTTTTATTATTTAATGGAGACTTTCATTGTTTTCTTAATTTAACTGTCTGATAATCAAGAAGCACAGATAATCAAGACGTCTGCTGCCTCTGTCAGATCAATGGGTAAAGTCTACAGTAATGGTGATCATAAGCGTATTGATTATTGACATTTGTTTTTTATCCATTAGCTTGTCTAGACTTTGTGTTTGTCTATTAGCTTCGTCCCCGATGGCCCTCTCTTCATTAAAGAGTCATTCCAGTTGTTGCTGCGTGTCTGGCAGTGACAGCACTTCCTTGGCACTCCATTTAAAGTTACATAAGCATCTGAAACTCTCCCAACTGGCAAAAAACACAAATAAATAAATAAAAGTAAAGTGGATTATCTATGACTCATTCCAACATTCGTGAACACTTGAAGAATTTTCTAATTTGTTTGATTATCTTTGAACTGACAGTCATGCATAGTAATCCCCATTTATGCTAATGTGCTGCTGCTTTTCCGCTGCTCCTCAGATGATGCTTTTGAACATATTGGCTTCTGTGCGGCAAGTCCAGGTCTGAAATATCACGTAAAAATGGGCCAGTGGGGTCTGCTGCTCCGAGTGCAAGCTGGGATATGGACACTGCGGGTCTGTTTGCCAACACCAGCAGACGGACGTGCTCCAGATGCCAGCTGCCTTCTGGAGAGGCCCTGCTTTTAGATTAATGGGGGGCACATACCGGCGGGGTGTGCCTTTCTGCAGGTGGTGTGGATGGAGTTAGGATTTCCTTTTCTCTTACTCTTAGAGGAAGGTGAAAAATAGAGAAGGTGGTCTGTTTGTCAGGAATCAAACTGAAGACTGGCCAAGATCTGTGTGTCTCACGAACAAGCCTCTGTGAATGGACAAGAGACGAGTAGATTTGGGGTTTGGAGATAAAAAGCACAACATAAAATAGCGATATTGATATTGACCTTTATTATTGTTTTGGATTTAATCTGAATTACCCTCAAGATAGAGCGTATACCACAAGTAGAGGATTTGAGAGAGAGGATTCAAGAAGTCCGATCTGTTTGCTCCAAGTCAGTACGCCTCTATTAGTTTTACTTATTACCTTTTTATCTTTTTTGCTTGTTTTTTTACAAGTTTTGAGACATGTTGAAACAACTGAAACAAACTTACATCTCTACTGAACAACATGGAGTCGTGCTTTCCATTAGCATTAGCTTTGGCAAATTATTATCTTGGCTAACTGTTTGGCTAAATTCGTGAGTTGAAAGCCATGCTTACTTTAGTTTTATATGTAGGGCTTTACTTGTGTGCACCAAAACTACTCCACTGCTCTACTACTGTCTATTTAAAGCAACACTACAGAGCATTTTAGCATTTGTTCCCACCAGTGGACCTTCTGCAAACCAGACTGTTATGTTACAAGATCTGTTCTTATGAGATGGTATTGTCACTGTCAGTCAGAGTTACACAGGGAAATATCTAGTCAAGTCTTTTTGAAAGATTCTTCCTTTTTCAGATCCTACATATTTGAGTAGTTATGTAGCCTTGTCTTTTCTGGTAAAAGTCACTTTGACTCTTCAGGCTTTTCACTTTCATTTACTGCAGCTGCACACAAATGTTGCCGTTTTATGTTTCAGTATATATCTTGCATATCTGTAGAGAGTTGTGTAGATGTGTTAGATTGTTTACACGAGGATGGCCATCACTCAGTTACATAAGAGCAGTAGTGTATTGAATTACAGGATATACTGCGTCCATAAAAGATGGGTTAAAGTCAGGGAATGGTCAGTGATTTTGTAGATGCACTTTTGAGTCAGGGTACTTTTAAACATATCATTTTGACTTTACATTAAAAAGGCCTTCATTTACTGAGACGTCCCAATTCTTCTTACATGATACATGCAAGAAGTTCATAAGCAGTATATTGTAACTGTGAGGCTAAATTTATTCTGGGGTAAGTGTGTTAAGCATATTAATATTCTGGAGCACTGCAGAGCACAAAATGAATTGCTATTAGCAGCCAAATGTACAGTTTAATGTTGATTAATGTGCACGTCATATGGAAATATCCCTAAAATAAATACCCCCCTGACTGCTCTGATATGGCTATCTACACAAATGAAAAATTACACATTTTCACTCCAGCTCAATTTAAGTCGGATTAAAAAGCTGGAAACAGGCTCATGTTTAATTTGTGATATCTATAACAGTAATAGCTTTTGTTGAAGAGGAGCAAGCTTTGACCAAAGCAATTCCTTCCATGTGTCGATAAAGTTGATTTAATTAGTCATTGTAAATCACTATTAATTTTTTATCTGTAATTGTTGCCTCACAGAATTGTTATTGTGTTTACAGTGCAAGTGCAACTCATCGCGTTTGTGCTGACCAGCCTGGTTTACCGTAATGATGTTTTCTGTTTCGAGCAGAGGTCACGAAATTAATTATTAAAACAAAATTGGAACGAGGATGCAAATGAGATGTGGATTATACCCCAGCGTTCCTGTTAGTAGGCGACAAGTCAGGAGGATGTGAGTGGGGAAAACATGCATAGTTTTCTTACATTTCCACTGAAGAGACTACAATAGTTTACTTTAAAAAAAATTGTAATTGATTGTGAAGAACTTTTGACACGCTCTCTTGGAAGAATTCCCACTTTGCTGGATTTTTGCAGCTTTGAGATGCCAGTCAACTCCTTTGCCCTTGAATGGGAGACAAGTAAACTACCCTTGACGGTCTGTTCGATTGTACTTCAAGAGCAGATGTCTTGAAAAGATAATGTTTGGGAGATTTACTTATATTTAGTTTGACTGCAGATCTGTCAATGGTAAATCGCATCCGACTTAAATAAAGATAAAGATATTAACCTTAATGTGTCAAAGTGTATTAATTGTATGGTTGGAGAAGACAATGGAAAGAGCGTTGGATCCATACATTGAGTCATTAGTAGTCTAGTGGAGTACTGTCTACACCCCATGCCTTGTCTGAGAATAGAAGTGCACCTGACGGCAGCAGCATCACACACAGCTCTGCCTCCCGGCGCTACAGAGAAAATGATTGCCTCTGAAGATATTTATAAAGATTCACCATCACTTTAAAAGAATTGTTTACCACACTCACCTTCTTTTTACCTTTTGTTTTCGCCGGTATTTTGTACAGCCTGTCGCCGCACAACGTGTTCCCTCTTGCTTTGGGCTCTCTTTGTCCGGTTAATGGTGACAACGGTGCCTACAGACGAAGGGCAACTCCCAGGCTCCGCTATCGATCAGCCCAAGGTGCCACATATTCGGTCTTTGTCAGCCCACCCAGACATTCGTAACAAGTAAAATGAGTCCTCTGGAGCATATGCAGCTTTTTTCATTCAGTTATATTTAATAAATGGCACAAGGAGAAACTGCATCATACAGGTGGCAGCTTAGGACTCTCACCCATATCTCTATATGATAACATCCGCACAGAAAAACAACACTGATATATCACTTTACTATCTACAGAGATGTTTTAAAATAAGCTCTGCAGTCATATGTCACTATTAGACTGAAAACAGAGAATTGCTGATGTCTCTGTATTGCACACACTTTCAGCTAAAACAAAACGCATCTAGAGGGGAGGATTGTAAAAGTAGCTTTGGGCAGTCAGCTTTTTGCTTTGGAGCATCATGCACCTGGAATGGCGTGCCGCCTACAGAGCACATCATGTCACTGAATGTTGTGGAAAATGTGTCCGTGACTAAAATGTTCAGAGGACTGATAACTCTGGATGGATTTCACAGGAGGTACTTTATAAACAAGTGTACAAACTCAGAGTAGTGAACCTGTTGGAGCCATTTTGTATAGTCCCCAGTTGCTATTTGGTGCTTTACTCTAGTTCAGTTTGTACCTCTACCTATATAAGGTTGGGCTTCATTGGCATCAGGTGTTTCTAAGCGGAGGATATTGTTTCTTGACTCTTCCAGGCAGTCAGTTTTGTGTTTTATTTGTTTACGGAGATTGGCTCATTGGAAGCTAATAAAGAATAATCCTGTGCACAATATTTTTTACTGTAACTTGGAGACATGTATCTGGAACGCCAACACTTAAGCAGCCATAATGGCAACTTTTATAGGGCAAATTTGCTGCTACAGAACCAGTTATAAAGGCTGTTAACACTAAGTTTAATTGATATATGTTTTAAATACAACCAAACAGTGGCTAGATGAGGAATTTGGGTTGTTCTATGGAGAGTTTTCTGGTCAAAGCTGGTTACCAAATGCAAAATGAGGTATTCAACACACACTTCCATGCAAAGATTAACATAACTCCATTATTATCTTTCTCTATTACAGTGAACAAGTCTCATAAGGAAAAAGAAAACTGTCCCCAGACTGGCACTAAATGATTTGCATCTTGCATTTCTACCACACGTACATCTCTGAGACAGATATTACTGGACAGTTTGACATGTTTTACCATCCAGAGTCATAGAAATGTATTTTACAAAGCTTGGCCTAACTGCTCTTTAGAAAGAATCAGTCTGGACTCTGTTGTTTTAGTCCCTTGCATGACCTCTTGTTTCTTGAATACAGATACAAAAACAAATTAAACATAGTATAAAGTGTCCGTTTCAATGGGGTAGCCTCTAGACTGTACTGAGAGCAGCTAAAAGCATGTATGTATGTGTTTATGCAGCAAAACACAGTCTGTACGTGCAACATGGCATCTCCATCTTTTTGGAAATAATCATATTTAACAGGTGCGTTTTGAACAGAAGTAAAAACTACAGCTAACTTCTAAAAATAAATGCAATATTACTGTGATATTTGCCTTTTCACAGAGAATTTGCAGAAATAATGTGGAGTTTTTGTCTCATGATATCTTCTTTGTCTCTTCCTGGAGTTTTATTTTACCAAATAATGTGCGTAGCCCTTTGATAAGCTCCAGCACACAGAGTAATGACTGCCTCACTGGAAGGGGTTTGTTTAAAGTGCCTGCCTGTTGGACCAAAGGGCTTATTTTAATTACGTGGCAGCAGAATTCAAGGGCATATACAGTACTTCACCCACTACAAATCTTATTCTGCACAGAAGCCTGACCATAAGTGCCTAACAATACGTGTGTTCATTTTTAGACTGCAAAATCTGTCAAACTCAGCAGCAAATAATAAAAATCCCCAGTGTACATACTCGACAATATAAAGCTGCTTGTTTGTTTTGCATTAAGCAGTGAACCTAATCTGTCCAGTAGATCAGTAATACTCAGGTAGAACTGTGAGCGTTTACATGCTCCTGTGCACGTGCATCCATCAGAGAAGCCGGGGCAGGCCTTGTTTACCATCCACCGATATTCATCTTTAATCAGCCGAGCCACCGATGGATTAGCATGCTCCATACAGAGTTGTGTCAGACATTAACATGCTCCCGTGTTGCTGGCTCAGAGGAGATGTGAGGGAGAGGAGATAAGGTCAGCAGTTAAATATTATCACTAGCCACAGGAGAGGGACCTGAGTCTGGAGCAGGGAGGCAGCCACCATGTTTAAACGGCTCCATAAACGCCACTCAGCCAGGAATAACATGAGCCCTAAGAGCCATTGTGCTTTCTTCCAGACATCACAATAACAAAAATAAGTAAGACACCAACAGAAGACAATCTCATTTACATTATCTTATTTACCCGATTCTGTCCATGCCAAATGACACCTGGTGCTTTCATGGTTTATTTAAATTTTAGGCAATGTCAAAGCTTTTGTTCACAACGTCGGTAAAGACTTTTTGGTGATGTGTCTCTGTTAGTATTCAGTCTGTTAGTGCTTTGTTTGCAGGCTTTGTATGTGCAGAATGTTTGTGCCCCATAACAGCGGCTTATTTTACTTTGGACAGGGGCATTTACTGTTTTAGAGTTTTTAAGTAGAGTTTGTGTAGCTATAATCCTCTAATCTAGCACAAATTAATCAATGGGTCTCCGGTAGACCACCACAACTTGCAAGTTCAATTTTACAGTAGACAGTGGAAATGATATGAAAAAAGAGAGAAGAAAAAAAAATACACAGAACACATATTACATCCTCTATAGCCTATGTCTTATATCTTTGTAGCTAACAGATACAACTCTGCTGTAACTCCTCTCTACTTTTGAGTTCAGAGCATTTGAGGTAAAATCATGAAAGTCCCACAGTATTTCAGCATTATTTTTATTGATTTTTTTTCACAGACCTCAGCGGTATCTATGCCGTAACAAAAAATATATTAGATGCAAAAAACATGCATATTATACTATTCCTCTTGGTTTGAAAGTTAAGCCTTTCAAGTCACTTGAGGATAAATAGTTTGTTAATCCTGCAAATCAACAGATGCATAGTATAACAACGGGTTTGTCTTCTTTCTGCAACATATGGCAGCTTTAGCTCACTCTTATGTGTCTAATATTGTAATAAGGAATGCTAATGCAGGTGAAGTCTTGCATCATTGCTTTATTGAACACAATATAACATAATATGATTGAACAAATGCTGCCTTCTTTAATCATATTATGTCTCCGTTAAACAACACATCTGTGGCATGGACTGTTCTAATCATTATCAGCTCGCTTAATTATTGCAGTACTGACACACTTCAGAGTACATTTTTAAATGTGTCCTGAACCTGGTGATTTAGTGGTGAGGCAGTGTCTCTTTAGCACAACAGATAATCACAGCGGAAACCATTCAATGTCACCTTTCTGTCTTATTGACATTTCTGAGCCAGATCGAAATCAGGCAGGACCAAGTGCTGGAATGTACTCAATGACATATATTTCTGCCGAAAACGCGGTTTCGGCCTGGGTCCTGTTTGTTTTTCAATCAGCTGGGACACCCATTCCATCTTCCCTGAAAGCCATGTTCACCCTGCCATCCCAGAGCCAGGCCCATAGTCTATTTCTGAAGTCTGCATCACGTTTAGTAGATCCCTCTAATAAGCACAGGTCAAATAACCTCCATAAATCATAAAACACAGCACTTTTCCTCTGGTTTCGCTGCAGCTGAGCTATAATGGAACAAGGGGCCAAGATAAATTGTTATTACTGTTTCTATAGCGGGGAGCATTGGTGGAAAAAAAAAAAAAATCAATTGTATAATCACTGGTGGAGCAGAGGAGGAAAGGGCGACATTGAAGCGTTCCTCCATTTTCAGGTTATTCTTCTTATGGAGGCTTAGCGGTGCACACAGCTCTGGAAAAGAGGCAACGCATAGCAAAAACACTAAGACAAATGATTCATATGGCTCTCATCCAACTCGAGCACCCAGTAAGAGAAAAAAAAAGTGGTATATGCAAGTCTTTGTGCCTGGCATTTACTGTTCATTTGTTCTCACAGGAAGTCATTTTCATTAGCAAAACCAATTTCCCCCAAAGTCCTCAACCTGAATAATAAACACAAGTCTCGTAAAAGCAGGGCAGAGTCTTCTTCTCCAGACGTATTTCGGGATGTTGTCTTTGTTTGGGCTCCAGGTAAGAGGTGTCAAAGAGTTTGCAGAGCATGTCGTAATCACTTGCCTTAGGAGAATCCATGCAACAGAGCTAATCATCAGCGGTCCACTAGCTGCTTGTTGAGAGGAAATCATTTCTCTTCCTCAACTTTTGGGATGTTTTTTTTGGTGACTGTAGCCTGTCAGACAGACCAGCGCTGGATGAAAAGGCATCAAAGCGGTTCACAACACGTGTTCATTCTGAAGTTGCAATGAAAGATTCAATGGTGTCTGGCTTTAATCAGTGCAGATTATTCACAGTTTCCCTGAGAACTGGCTGGTGTCACTGACAGACACAACTCTGTTATAACCCCTCTCTTTTGAGTTCAGAGCATCTGAGGTAACATCATAATTCTTTTACAGTATTTTAGCATTTCTTTTTTTTTTTTCTGACGCAGGTTAGGCTGACCAACCAGCCTAATTCTTTTTCTATTCTATACAAAGAACTGGTCTGGTCCCTCTCAATCCGAGTTTCATTTCCGGGGGGCGGGACAAATGGGTGCAGGTTAAACCAAAGAGAAATGAATGACCCTGACATAAGAAACGAGAAAGCCCGCCCTGTTTTAGATAAACTATTTAAACTGGTTATCACCAGACTCAATGGGTCGGGTTCCAGACCCACTAGCGTTTGCTGAGAAAGTCATTGGGTCTGACTGGTCTGGCTAGTATTAAACTATATTGTTTAATAGACTAATTTCATTATTAAATTACTTATTACACTTATAATGTAATGTAGAATTAGTGGGGCCGTGGGCTTGTTGTCCCATCTAGAGCTTATGGGAGACAGTGACATTTAAAGAGTGTTCCTAGTCTAGTCTACTCTATAATCTTGGTTTAGTTGCTATCATGTGAGAAAACCATGCCTCACAAGGGTAAGATGTTGGAAAGAGAAGCAGGGCTTTTGGAACAATCTCAGGGTATTCCGTCTTGACTTTAATCCCAAACAGTGTGTTGTTTTTTGTTTTTTTTTAAGGCTGCTGTCTTTTGTGATAAAAAGCAGCTGGGGCAAATGATTTACTTGTTGCGAGAGAGGCATTGTTTAAGAAGAGCTCTTCTTCTGGGTCATGATTGATCCCCGACTTGTGCCACTCAACTCATACAAGATTATTGGTGAAGATTACCTTCAGGTGAGGTTAGACCACATGTTTAAATCCTGCTTTAATTTGACTTGCTTGTTCCTCCATTCCCGTGACTTGTATCAATCTTTGTTTATGAACGACCTGTTGGGCAGAATACTAATGTGGTCCCTCTCCCGGATGTTGGAAAAGAAAATGTGAGTTAAAAGTAGGCCAGGCATTTTGATTACTTGTGATCAAATCCTGATAGCTCATCTTTAACATTCACCGCAGCACAGTGTCCACCCCCTAGAGCGACTAGATCAAATTCTCAATTAGGCTTGTTGTAAGAGCGCCATCGACCTTGTGAAGGGCAGTTTTTTTTTTTTTTTTAGACCTGGGTCTTGGTTTGAATGTTAAGCCTCAAGTTGCTCGAGGATAAATAGTTTGTTGATCCCGTAAAACAACAGATGCATGCAAAGTATAACAATGGGTTGGGATTCATCTTTATGCAACATATGGCAGCATTAGCTCACTCTTATGTGTCTGATAGTATAATAAGGAATGCTAATGCAGGTGAAGCTACGCTAAGATGCTCTCCGTTGGCCCCCTTCAGTTTGTTTACATCAGATGAATTATAGCAGACACTTACACACAAACACACAACTAATTCCTTGCTCCTAATTGGCCTTTAATGGAAGCGCTGAGTGTTCATAAAAATCAACCACACGCATCTTTTGAGAAGTGTTGAACCTTGGGAGGAAGTGATTAAATTGGTTATTAACAGGTGAGATGCTCAAACACTGGTGTGACTAATTCCTCCAGGATCACTTTGCACCGAGGCATCCTCCAAAAAAACGTGTGTAATTGTAGCTATTCCCAAACTGAGTATCTCTGTCTCAGCCCTAATTCACTGTCGCTCCAGACCAAGTGGACAAAACAAAGCACTGACAGATGCGCTGCAGAGAGGAAATGAAAACTGAAAGCACTAGCATCCAGAAGTTATATGTCAATTAAACTATGCAGTGTAGTAAAATGGGATTTACACAAAAATGATCAAGGGATTTATTGATGAAAATGAAAAAATTGGCTAAAGTTTCTGTCCGTCTGCCACCTTATATGAGTTATTTTCATTAACAAATGTCAAACCTGAAACTGAACGAGTGCTGCTTACTCTCCCTGTGTTGCTGTTTATCAGTAAAAAGACAAATATAACTATTGCAATCTCTTTTTGATGGAATTTGCGTTATAGATTTTTACTTATGAAAGTTTGCGAGGCATTAAAACTTTACCCTCTCACTGCTCTAGTTTGCCCTCTGGTCATTTGGTTTTGGTGATAGACAATATTTAGTTTTATTCGTTTTTTCTGCTCCCGGGGAAAAGGAATGTTATGTTTTTGTCGCCATATTTTGAGTTCAGCATGTGGCGATTTATTTATTTTTTGCCTTTATTTGTCAGTGTAGACAGACAGATAAAAAAGAGGAGAATGACATTAGGCAAATGATCTGAGCCGGAATTAAACCTAGGTCTCCCAAGTATGTGGTATATGCTCTACCAGGTGAGCTACCGAGGTGCCTCAGGAAGGATAAAAATGTTCCATGTTCCAGACCTGATGTCAATAATACAGTCTATGTCCTGAAACCTTTCTACAGCTCTAGCACTGCAGACAATTATGACATTTTATGTAACATAAACTTTTTTAAAATAAACTTTTTAGCTGTGTGCATATGTAATGGGACAGAATGGTTTTATTATTGCTAAAACAGCCTGAACCACCATCAAACTCATATTATGCTTGTTTGTAGCTTTTACAACACAAACATGGCCTTGTGGTCCAAAAAGCTTTGTATAATTCCTGCTAAGGCCATTTACATAATTCTGAAATTCACTGTTAAAACCCATAATGGCAAAATGGATCCTACAGCCATTAAAAAGTTTGCTTTACAACAAAAGAAGTATCTGTTGATTGTAGAGAGCTATTTTGATAAAGCCATCAACAGCGCATTTATACCTCCGTGAAAATACTTGTTTCTCTTTATTATATTTGAAAAATCTAAAGACTTATAGAAGATATGATTTCCAAGAAGCGCAGCGAGGATTTTATTATTGTTGCATTTGTGTCGGAAAACAATCCCTATTGTTCTCTCAACAACTGAGAAAGAAATTGTTATTTATTACCACAGAGATGTTTGTTAGCATCTAAAACAGGAGGGTTTTAGTGATATAAAAAGTGATAAAACTTTAGCACCTCATTTATAACAGCATTTGATGTTATAGGATTGCCTAATAATGTGCTGCAGGTTTCATATCTCAGCCATAGTTTCATGGAGCTGTTTGTGCAAATGCGGTTATTGACTTTTGTCTGTTACTATGAGTTAGGTTCGGACAATGATGCCATTACACTAGTGCTGAGGAAGGTAGCTGGGACTGTAACATGGCTACAACCTGGTCATAACCTTGTATTGATTGTATTGGCTGGGAAGTGTAATCAATAATATAATATATACTCAATCCTCTTTTACACCATGGAGTATAGGGACTCTTGGAATGAAGACAAACCACTGCTCTCCATTGAATTTGAAAGAGATGTTTCCAAAAGGTTGGAGAACATCTAAAAAGCTTCTCAGAAATTTCATTTGATCACAAGCTGTAAACTCCAACAAAAACTAGGAAATAATACTCCGGGGTGCTCCTATGCGCTAATGCTACGAGTGTCATATGCCTGCTATACTTCACTGCTCACAGACAAACAGATGCACACAGAACAGAGATTTCCTTCTCTTTTTTATTAGCTTGTGTGAACTGGACCTGAAATTAGGAACAGGTGCCAATATAAAGTCAATAGAGAGCAGTGGATAACGTGGCCCTGATAGTAAGGTCCAGTTTAATACGGCATTTGTGTTTCTATTGTGTGCTGTGTGGTAAATGCTACACTTTACACATTCAAAGTAACATCAAAGTCCTAAAAAGTCCTCCCTTCAGCAATATTTTTCATCAAACAGCACTGCTTTTCAAACCATTACTATTGGGCATATTTCATGAAGCTGCTGTTGAATAAAGTGAGCGCTCTATTAGGTCGGAGACAGCCACAAGGAAGTCTCCAATATTGTATTTTACATTTGAGTAAGTAACATTCAGCTACTCCGCTCTTTGATTTAGTAAAACAAGAACACTTGATGAGTGGAAGGGTTGTATTGAGCTGCGTTATCAAGTGCGTCTACGATAGATGGAACATTTCAAATGAAAGAATTGAAAATCCTGATAGCGCTCGGCTGAAAGGATGTGCTAGAAAGGCAGAATTTCCTGAATATAAAACTTCTTCTACAGCACCTGGAGAATCCCTCAAAGGCTTCAAAGTCTGCTCTAAAAAGAAATGACAGTGCAAATATGACGGATGCTCTCATCATATAACTATCATTAAGAAACTTGTCATGAGGTGTCTGTGGTTTCTCTTCATGCTCAGGGTTGGGAGTTTTTAAAAGCTCTGGTGCTGTGTTGGGAGGAGATGTATTTTCCAACATTTCATCAAAAGAAGCTTGTGTCTAGTGATGGTTGTATCAATCGCCTCGTGACATAAAGCGTAAACAGCATGGCTTTGGCAGCAGTAACAACTCAATGCCAAACATCTGAGTGAGATGATTTCTTTTTACTTTTGTGGAAGAGAAAGTGTGTGATTCCTAATTGCATCGGATACATCCTCCATCACTGATCCATCTTTCATGTTTTATTTTGTTCCCATGTTCCCAGAGGACCATTTAATAGCATAGTGGTCTATAATTGCTTCTCGGAAATATGTGCAAGTCTGAGGTGAGTTCAACAAAGCGTAACAATATGAATGTCTTCTTTTGTGTTAATAAAGTGACTGTGAGTTTCTCCGTTGCACAGACCTTTAAGATTAATGATGGAGGCCAGCCCCCCCTTAAGGCTCATTCATTACTATCTCCCTACAGCCAAATGGAGCGCCATGAATCACGGACCTCTCTGGCACGTCACTGAACAGTCAGCTCCACATCCACTCACTGTTTGTAATATCCTATTCACAAACAGATAAGAGCTGGAAAACTGTGGTCAATATGGACACAGTGGAAAATGTTAATATAGAGGTTTGGTCATGTGAAAATGCCCAAACCAAAAAGTGTTGTACAAATCATTGTTGTAAGCTTTTTTGATTTTCAATAACAACAGCAGCAGCAGCAGTAGTAACAATATGTTCTAAATGGAAATGTCTGACGTGTGTAATTATTACAGTTTGCATTATTCTTTGCTGTCAATGCACAGTGTTTTGTTCAATGTCACCCCTAAAGTTGAAGCTTGGCAAAAGTCTAGAAACACAATAGATTTTATGACCTTTCAAAATTTATTTTTGGGATGGCATTGGACCTTGGGCTATATATATATAATATCATTAAACATCATCAAAAAACAATAAACTGAAAGAAGGGGATGGCCCATCACTCAAATATAGGAGAACTCTGGGAGATTGGGATGGATGCAATATTAATAGCGCTGTTAAAGTTATGCACCATTATCTATATACTGTGGTTGTGAGAAAAAGGTGAGTGAGCAGTGTGTGTCTAAAGTCAATACAATGTATTTAGATAAGAGGGAACAGTTACAGTGTCTAGTGCCGTAATGAAAAACGACAGAACTGCTGCGATTACTCAAAGATGGGACATTAGCACTCGATGGTGGACTACAGAAAGCTGTGAAGTTTAAAAAGTGTTGTACTCCTATTGTTGAAGTTGCAGGCACTTTGAAAAGCAGGAAAGAAATGGATGCATTATGTTTCAAGTAAGATAGATATCCTGATACACTTTCTCATCTCTTCTGCTTACAGTGCCACATAAAAAACACTGACAGGCTCATTTCTGTCCTCTGACAATCAGGCACTAAGAGTCTTCTCGCTTTAACATGTAACTTGTGTGACTTGTCATGCAGTGCCACAACAACTAGAGCTACACAACACCTGAGTGGAAAAGATATCATGAAGCTTTTAATGAATTTCCACATCCCTTCGAGGATCCCTTCTTGATTTCTGTAATTAGTGTTCTACATAAACTATTAGTAATGGACCATGCTGCTTTCATGTTTCTCACATTTCCCAGTCCAACTGCAAATAAAAGTTAGCAGCTGTACCCTGCTGTAGGGGCATGAAGGATTACAGTGGGTGTGTTTTGGCGCGCGGTGAATATAATCAGCCATGTAATTGTTGTGTGTAATGGCAGTGACAAAGCGTGGCTTCAGCAATAACAGATCGCCTCTCTGCAGCAGACAAAGCTGTTACGCAATGGTATTCAGCCTCAATGTTCTCTCCATTTTGTCTCATAGAAAAGAAGTGAGCAGCCATTTGCCTGTCAGCGCAAAATGACAGAAATTAGCCGTAAAATTGTTAGCTGTTCTTTTTATATAACTGCTTTTGAAACATCCACAGCTTTACCGATCAAATCAAAGTGAAGTGTTGACCACAGTGCCGTCAAATTGGGACCTGTATTGCGGCCGAAAAGCCCACAAACTCTAGTGAAAGCAAAGGAAGATGATGTGATATATTTTTGTACAGCGGCTGTGATTGAATCTGGAGTCCAGTCCAGTCGGCAACAATGATATTGTAACTGCTCGGTATTGGCTCGCTGCACGGCTCGGAAAACGGGGAGTAAGTCAGAGTTGTGATGGCGGTATAATGGAGTTCTTCACAGGTCAGCGCAGAACTATTGACCTCTCAGCGGGTTCTTTCTGTCCCGCTCTCATCCACTACCACATCCACCACTCATCACCGCTCCATCAGCCCGAGGTCCCAGCGACGCCGCCAATTGTCAACAAGACTTTTCCCAGCTGCCGCACTCTCTCACCTTTTCCGTACATTTCTCACGTCTCTCAGAAAGCCAGGACTATACTTGACTTATTCTATAGTAATGGAAGGGTCTGGTACAATCAGTGTGGGGCAAAAACAGAAGCACAAAAAAGTTTTGTGTGGGTCATATCCCAAGGTTTTAGGAAGATGTTAGATCAGAAGCCCAACAAATGGCTGTGAAGATTAACAATTTTTTTTTTTTTTCCTCACTATCCTTTGGGGATTTTCCAAAAGAGCTGACTTGGAATAAGATCGAAAGATACCTTTTGAAAATTGTTCCATACAAGCGTTTACTTACCTGGTTGCTATTATTTCTAATTTAAAGTAATAGAAAACCAACTGTTGCTGAAGCTGTGTTTATATGCTGTTGAATCTGAGGGGTGCTAAGTTGTGCCCATGTCTTTTATTTCCCATTTCTTTCACAATTGGACATAATTTTTGTTAAATAAATTACCACACTGTGAAATAATTTAAATGTTCCTCATAACAAGACCCACAACAATCATTATTTTGTTTTTACACAAAAACCGGAAACTCAAAGAGGGGGCAGTAATGATTTCACAGAACAATGTAATATGAGGAAAAATTTGATTTTCTGTTTCCGCTCAGTGTTTAATATCCTCCTTTCTCTTTTTGCTACAAGCTCTCAAAAATGCAAAAATACTACTAAAAAAGCTAGAAAGAGTCCCATTTACTTTTTAATGTGGGATATTACTACTGACGTCACAGAGGTGAGGCATGTCAGGAAATCAGTGACACATTAGTTTATTTATACGCATTAGTTATGTGCAGTTTGCTTTTTTGCTGTTGCTGGTTGAGCATAAAAAGACACAAGTGCAACTCAGGTGGGATATTTATGAGAAGGGGAGCATAAATAGGCCTGTACAATTTGTATATGGACAACTGGTTCAAAAAGAAACAAAACTGAGATGTAACGCTCCGATGAAAAGCCCCAGTATCAGTTTTATGTGAGAATAAACTATCTGTGAAGCCTTTCTGACACTCAGAGAATTAATTTGCAGATAAAGACACATTTTCTTCCAGGGAAAAGTGCTGAGGTGGCATCCTTTTTTTCCCTGTACCTTGCCTTGGACCCTTACAGACACTTATACCAACCCATATAATATTATGCTTCAGGAATCCATATCTCTCCACAACAAGTCCTCGGGGGGATGTAGCAGCGCAGGGGGGCCGTGCATCAGAGAAAGTCAAAATCGGCTCAACGTAACGGCCATCCTCTAAGATCAACTGGAATTACGATGTGAGCCCTGCACGGTAAAACATCCAAGCAAAAACAGCCTCCGTCTCACGTGGACAGAAATCTGCTGCAGTAAGGACCGTGGGGGGAAAAAACGCAGACAGGATTGTGTGGGCTGTTAAGGACAAGCTAATTCAATGTTTCCCGCACAGTCCAAAATGTAAATTGCAAATGAAAAAGGGCAGAATAATAAATGGAGCATGATAAGCAGGGAAATTGCTGATAACGAGAAAATTGTTACAGAGACTAATGTGCTTGGAACCTGGCCAGTCATTTTGTGTGGCACCGTCTCATTTGTGATTTTGACTGATGGGCGAAAACCGGTCTCGGGCAAGTTCACGCTGGGTGTTGGAGGGAGAAGTCAGGGTTCCCGCTTAACTCAGGGTATTTTCAGGACTCATCCAGAACATTCTCAATGATGATGGTATGATGAAAACATGGACAAAAAACACATAAGTAAATCAATGAAGAAACCAAAATGGGTCACATAACCCAAAGGACTGTTTTAAATGTTCACTCAGTATGCACCGTTCAGTAGTTAACATTGCTTTATGCCTTTGTTTTAGTGGTTTGTTTTAAATAATACGTGTTGCATGAGTATTGCATTAAAAGTGTTAAGTGTAAACTGATGTGCCTTAAAATATGACTGCATTTAGGAACAATAATTAGTCTGCTAACATTAAGCTTATGTTTAATTGTGATTTAATTATGAGAAATAATTTCAGCCTCCCTCGCAGTACCACTCTAACTCTGAACAGACTTGACAATTCATTTTCCAATCACAATGCCTGCCAATTTTGGATCCCTTCACACCTGACAATAAATTGCAAGCTCCCCTGTTCACACATTCTTATTCATTGTTGTCCATATTTACTGTAATTGTGTAAAAAAAAAAAAAAAAAAGTGTTGTCTTAGTTTGCTTTAGCTGATTACATTCTAACTATAACAACATGACACACAAGTCCACAGTTATAGCCTGATGATGTAGTGTAACCAACAACCTGTGTGACTGCATCTCTCCACATCATTCACAGCCTTATGTTAAAAGTTGAATAAATGAATGTAATTTGTTTCAATTGCATCAGAAGTTAGCATGTAGCACTACCTACATTTTTCACTCGTTGGAGCACGAAGATCTGCCAGGGGAGAAGGAAAACAATCCAACAAGGGTTTGCACATTGCACTAACCATGTCTTACAATGTGGCTGGGCTGGCTTTGGGCTGCTTGATTGAAAAATGGATGGAGTCATTGTTTTCCTCCTGTTTTCCAGCCGCTGTGTGTGTAACTGTGATCCAGGTTTTTCTGTATCAGCATTTGTGAAGCAGAAATTGATAAGATCTACAAGCGCTAAAGTTGTACAGTAACAGTAAATAGACACAAATCAAATGTACAAAATACTAAGAATTAGAATTGGTATGATTCAAAGTAAAGTCACCAATAAAAGGATATAACAACCACACTGGGGTTGAACAAGGTGAGGTAATTTTGTTTAAAGGTTATTGTTTAGGAACAAATACTGAATACCTTGTATTAGTTTTATAACAGAATACAAATACAATCTCACAACCTCTTACCCAGTGTTTGTAATCACAAAGTGGACATCAGGAAATAAATAAATAAGTCTGACCTTCCTGCTTTACTGATGTTATTATGAATGTAGATCCTTTCTTTTTGAGTGAATTCGTGCTTCGTTCTTAAATGAACTGCACAAATTTCCGTCTGAACAACACTTTCTGCTTCTTCTTTTCTCTCGATGCATACTTAAACGTGTCTCCTCTGTCTTCAGCATGTATTTGCACACAAAGGTTAATTAGCCCCATTGTGACAGATGTTTGCCAAAAAGCTGCAGTTTTAGAGACAAAACTAAGATAAGCCTGTTACGAGGATGAATACGAGACATGTCACCGTTGAAGAAAAGTGCGTTCGAGGCCCTCGATGCCTAGAGGAAATGTGTGTGACGGGGGACACAGCAATTTGTACCGTTCATGCCACATTACACAAACAGCCGTGGAGCTGAAGCACTATAAAAACCTTTGTTATACAAGGTTCACATATTTTTTACTTTATTTTTACAGGATTTTCTTGTCCAGGCAAATATTTTCACATTAACAGTAATCTAATTGAAGATGTTTTATTCCTCAGTTTCTTGGAATAATTCTGTTCCTCTTTGCTTTGGTTTAAACTTAGCTGCACAAACTACAGCAGCCTCACTGGGTCAAAACGCAAATTTAACATACTCAATAGGTTTAAAGCAACTCTAACTTTTTACCCCAAACTTTAAAGCCTGAAAATCATTACAGCAACAGTATTACATTTATTTTGATCTTTTCTTAACTCCAAACAAAAAACACCTACCTATTTAAAAACAAAAAACAAAAACAAAGTGAGCCTTTCAACAAATTTCAACAGATACTCAACGTAACTAGAATAATTACAGGAAAATTATTACCTAGTGTTCTTTTAAAGAAGTCCGAGTTGCATTTGAGTTTGAACTTGATGTGCACTGAAGTGTAAAAAAAAAAAAAAAAAAAAACGATTAAAATTTTCTTTGATATGAATATGTTTTATGTTCAGAATATTTTTATGACTGAAAAATACTCTACTAAGATTTTCGTCTAAAAGTGCTGCACACCTGGTAGAGTACATATTCTCTCACCTTTTTTCTTGCCCATCAACAGTGTATCTATTGAATATTTATCTGTTCATCATTCAGTAAGGAGGCACTGGTGCACTTTTTGATATTTTATACTTTTGTCAGTCTTTTCTCTTGTATTTTTCACTATGAGCACTGCTTTACAATGCCTTTGAGTTTGTACAGTTCTGTGCTTGCACAAGTGACAAATAAAACTGAACCTTGAGGTTTCTTTTGAGGATGTGGAGGAGCCCTGTTGTACTGAGTAGTTCCTTTCATAGTATGGCATAGTTTTTAATAAGTGGATTCTGCAGAATAAACTTGTTCTCACAGTTTGTTGATCTCTGATGGGACGATACATGTGAGGAATAAATGAGAACCTTGTGTCTCTAATTATTGTTGGCGTTGCTGGTTCCAGTAGGAAAAGCTGCTGTGATCATAATGTTCTGGTGTTGACAAAGTGAACCGCATCAACAGTGGCAGCAAAGCCGGTGTGCGTTAATGAAGCCTCGACGTGAGACACAGAGCAATTATGTTCCATGTTACTATGGGCTCCTGTGCTTGTGAAGAACCAGCCAATTATCAGCTGATCTGAGAGTTTCCAGGGGATCACTGCAGTTGTCACTTGTAATTCTTTGTGAGGCTCAAATGATGAAAACTATAACATAGCAACAAATGGAGGGCTTTGCGGGCCGTTTGTTGATTCTCTTTATTAAGTCTGACAAGCATCTGCCATTTTCATTGTTCTTTTTTAACAGTGGCACCTACACATACATTTACATCTAACACGATGCATAATTTATATAGCAAATGAAGTAATGGCAACAGGGCTAAAAACAACAAGGCAGGGTTAACTAGAGCAATGAACACACTCAAAGGTCTAAAGGCAACATGTCTAAAAGTATATTTCTTAACATAACAACTACAGAGCCATTAGTACTTAAACACTGAGCCACGTAATCATTAAAGTATGTAGCCTGAAGGTTGTTTTGAAGGTTCTCTGACGATGAGTAACCCATCTCTCTCAGGCAATGTATGCACAGCTGACCAGACACTACACTATGGATCATAACTTTGAGTGACAGGACATATTATTATCTCATGAAAACACATTTCTATCAACACAATTTTCCATTGTGACACATAACATTCCCTCATAGGTTTGCAGCAGAATGAAGTTGGAGTCCATTATTGAGAGCAAATCCTGAAAAGCTCTATAGTTTCCCCAATCTCTCTATTATTAGAACACATTGTGAAAATGGTCTTTCTCATGAGACTTTGTAGATAGACATTTGTCCAGCTCCATCTGAGCCAAGTGACCTTGCCCAGTAAGAAAGAAAATTAAAGATGTAGATCACGCCCCTATAGTGCCGATTTCACTTTAATATCAGGACATTAGTGGTGTGGGTCGTCGGATGTGGATTTCATTCTTCCATTTCTAATCCTTTATTAGGATTTCATAAAGAAATGAGCACAGTGAGTCAGTGAGCCCTGCCTGTGGGTGATTCTCCAGCAGTGGCTAATGGAAGCGAGTCAGCCTTGGCATGTATTTGGCAGAGCACCTGAGCAGCTGTGCACTCTCCAGCCGGCACCGAAGGAAAAAAGTCCTTCACTTGCCCAAACGTATGCTTTTGCAGATTTAATTTGTCTTTTTGGATGAACGAGCATGTGGTAGCCATGTTGCATTCTGTTGTTCTGTCCTGGTTCGTCCTGAGGGGACTGATATTGGCACAGTTTTTGAGGTTTGTTTTGTGTTAAAGTAATACATCATACGGCAAATGAAAAATCTTTTGCTTATTCAGGTTGCTTGTATGAGTTTGTCTCAATCTCAAATGTCCTTGCAAGATTTAAACAAACCACAAGGGGGCAGTGTGTCATTTCCAGTTCCATCTCATCTGTGGAACAGTTTCATGTGTGTTTTGAGCAGTGGGGTCTGGTCTTCTTCAGCCAGCGTGCTCTGAGACCAGTGTTCCCACAACCGTCCTGTGTGTGTTAGTGATTTGTCTACATACACCCAACGGACAGGCCACATTTCAGACGAGCAGTAATTTAAAACCGCTTGGACAGAGACTGGCCAGAACCTCCCACACATGCAAAATGAAACAAGATGATTTGGAAGAGTTGGCATTCCTTATACAACCCATGTTTACTGCAAAGTTACTAAGCGCTGAAGTTTGAAAGAGTCTTTTACTGTCACAAAAATTTAGTCATCCTTTGGGTTTGTGCTGAACTCCACCTACTTCATAATGAGATTTACCTTTATACCAACATTTTCTTCCTAACGCCAAATATTCCATTTGAGAGTATAAATCTCTTCTCATGCCCTTTGCTCTTCAACCACTCAGTGCTCTTGGCTTATTTTAAGGCTTCTCTTTCATAAGCTGCCAGATGTAATGGCTGAATTACTTTCATATAGCCTTTTCTCCGCCGGCCACCTACTACCCTTTTTCTATACATAAATTCGTCGCTATTTAGATGCTTTCAAGTCAGAGCTATTCCAGCAAACAATAGTGAGGTGGAACACATAAAAGCTCTTACAGCGTTCTTTGACATGCCCCTTTGTTCATTTATGCAGGGTCTGCTTGGTCCTTGCGTGAAACAAGAGGCGTGTGGAAGCATGTATGGCCCGCGTAAATACACTGAACACGCCGCTGTGTCGAACTCAAATATGCACACTGTCACCGTTCAGCGTCTCCAGGCTCGTTCAAGCAAATCAAATTCCAAATGTAAGGCATGTGGAGGTATCTACCTGATGTTCCTGGATAGGGCGCCTTCTGACTTCAATCACAGGAGACGCACTTCAGCACAGATTACATGCCCTATGGTTGCCGTTGTAGAGGCTGAAGTACACATCAATCCAACTGATATTACACATCCAATCTTTTATTTCAAGAGTTGCTAACACAGGGAATATTTATCTGTGTTGTAGACCGGCACAAACCAAGAAACAAATCTTGTGTTTTTATAGATCTGTAGTGCTTTTATAGGCTCCATGTGTTGTCACTAAAACTGGAGGTGGTTCTGTCGAATTTTGAATCTAGTTAATTGCCCAGTGATCTAATTAAAGCAATATTACTTCACATTATTCTTTACCTTTAAAATATATAGCCTCAAAGTCATTTGGAGCGCCAGTAGCTCCTCTTTCAGAGTTAACACAGGGTCGGCCGCTGAGAAACTGGACGAGTCCCAGAGATAAATCTTACCAAAGCAAATCCTTTTATCGTTTTTTCCTTCATGTTGGCCGTAATAACATTAGCATTAGACAAACTCTTACCTAACTTAATGTGTTGAATGAGCTACTTTTTTCTGACAACAAACAACATTTTTGTCACGAGTAAACTGCAAATATACATAAAGAATTTGCAAACAACAAACTAAAAGGCTGGATATTATCAGCCAAATGCAGCGTATACTGTGTCTGCGCACCTGCTCTCTATCTTCACTCTGTGCTGGTGTTGTTAAAAAAAAAAAAAAGCGAGCTGTTTGTGAGGCTTGGCCACGGTGTAACAACTCGATGTGTGAGGCAACACAGTTTCACTGTCGGAGCATGTCCAGGAACGTTTTTGGTTTAAGCTTTTGTTGTCAGCGCATTCGGTTTTCACTCTGACTGGAACTATCTCAGTGTCATTATCCGAATATGGTATAGTCAAACGGATTTAACTCCGCAGGTTAAAGCTCACAGCCCAAGGTCATAGCATTACACCCAATTTAAGAAGTATAAGTCAGTGCACCAGTGTATTATGTTCTCTCTTCTACAAATATTGTTTCATGTGAGTCAAGGTCAGCATTCAACTAAAAGTGCTGAAAGGCGGACCAGATACCTTTTTATTAAATTCCTGAGGAGTACATACAGTCCACACAGAGCAGCTCGACCAGGTTGTCGTAACATGCTGCAGACTTTTATTTGTCTCCCTCATTCTTGCAGATGCCTGAAACTAGCTTTTTTTTCCTTAACAAATATAGAATCAGTTAATAATATAGAATACAATATTGCAACATGAGTAATAGCGGCCATGATTAGTGTTACTGTCATCTAAGTTCATCTAAATCTTGATTAAAATACTGAAATAGATTTTAATGCTACTCCACAAGTCTAGTGTATAATGAGCCTTGTTGCATTTGTTTGCGGTGCCTTCAGTGGCACAGCTGAGTGACAAGTGAACTAATGTTACTGTAGGCAGTTTATTTTGTAGTCAGCATACAGCCTCATCTTCAGACACACTTTTATAGTAGCTGTAGCGTCCAAAATGTATCCTCAGATGAATTCTGCAATGCTTCGCTGGGTTTTATTGCTTCCTGTTTTGAAAAAGGCATTCATACATTGCCAGACTTGTCATTAATGCATAAGAAACCCTAACATTGCGAGAGGAAATTGATCATTGGAGGCAAAAAGTCTGCATATGTTCCAAGTCTTTAAAAATGTCTGCACTAGTGGAAAAACATTAGTTCTTTCTCTGTCTTCATCTTTGCTGTTCACCAAGAAATATATGATATAATTTATTTAGGGTTTGTCACACTTTTGGAAAGGGTACCAACACAGGAAAAACTGGAGTTAAATACACTTTGTTTCTTTTTCTCTTTTGTTGGCTCTTGTTAATATCTTTAACAACCTTTTACATCATTCGTTTGTGTATTATGGCTTCAATCACAGCATTTATTGTTTACTTTGCACCAAACATAGCCAGTCCACCTATTCATTTTACAAAATCTCTGGAATCTCTTCTCTTTGCAGTAATTTCCACTCAGTAGAAATGCTGTTGGACTAAAACAGTGGAGGTTTTATACAGTGCTTTGTTTCTGTCATCGGTTGTGTGTTGATCCAGATGTGTGCGGAGGTAGTTTGTTGTGCGTTCGTTTTTACTGCTCTCTGGAAATCCAACTTCAATCTATAGAGCCCAAGCTAATTCTTTGTATAAAAAGGAAAAAGAATCAATATGGCTAGTCGTGCAGTGTTCTCTAGAAATTAACAGTGAGAGTAAATTGCCTCATTGTGCAACTTTCTCCCTTTTTCTGTTTCAAACTTGAAACAATGCTGTTCTTCTGTTTTTTTTCAGCTCCTGCCAGTCTCTCTCGTCACTAAACTCATTTGCTTTTTCAGTGTAATTGTAACATATCATACCACCATCACTCAATTCAAACTCACTTTATAAATCACATGTTTTATGTCTCTATTTACATAGCTGTCGCGGCCATAACCACATGGATACACACCCCGTGGTGAACATACCGTGGTTGCCGTTCCAAACTGTGCCATATTAAACTCAACTCTCCTGTGTTCCTGGCTGGAGAGCGACCTTAATGCATTATCGTTGTCTCTGCAGTTTGCTCTGACTTGTATGTAGTCTGCACTGGGAGTTGGGTGTCACTTTGACTCACTAACACAATGGGAGGTGGGGAATCAATAACCTGCCTGTGAGAGCGTAAGGGAAAAACAGACAAGAAACTATGCATATATTCAACAGAATAGGGCCCAGTCATTCCCTGTTCTTTGCAACAGAGAGCAGATGCTGTGAACAAGGCTGTATTTAGGCAGAGAGCACAAAACATTTTACACTCCATAGCCTCTTTATTGAGGACACATAGCTGGAACTGAATAGGGAATGGTCATTGACCCAGCAAAGTGAAAACACTCCACAGGGACCTGGCTCTATTTCATTGTGACTTTTTTTTTGTGTTAACATGTGTACAGTAAAGGTGCTCTGTTAGCTTTTAAATACGATGGAAAGGAGCTTCCTGTTGACATCTTGATAATCTCACCTGAACTCTAGAATCTGTTTTAGTATCGATTTTATAGACTTGTGCCAGAGATTAGAAAATCCGATTTATTTACATTATGATTAGTGTAATACCTGGTCCAATCCATTACCTTGACCTGACCTGTAGTCTTTCTTTAAACCAACCACTCTAACTGCTGTGTATTATTACCCTTTTATGACTTTGCTCGAGGGACAATGGGAACATTGATTTTGAATGAGCCATTCACTCCGTTTTATGACATTTTGAAAGATTTATCACTAGTTACAAAAAACACACACATTCAGAGGTTCCATGTTTTTTGTAGACAGACGAATCAGGTTTTAACCCAACAGCTAAGGAGAAGAGATGATTAATATTGATTATCCTGGATGCTAATACAGTTGAGACCAAACCACATTTTATATAAACTTCATGCATTTTTAGCTCTTTTAACAGCTGTAGTCTGAAACATGTGGGGAACACTGGCTCAAAAGTTAGGTGGTTCATTCCCCCTTCTTTTCAATACACTGGTGCCTACCATGCCTCCAGTTCTTATAATGCTGATATAAGTGAGAGTGCATGTGTGTAAAGCCTTTTGAGTGCCAGCATTGGAAGAAAAAAAGCTAAATAAATCCATTCCCTTTGCTATTTTTTATGGTACCATGCTAGAGTCAGCAGCACACTGGACAACACACGGTATTCAGTGTTACCCACGAGCTAAGGGCAACACGAGGCTGGAGTGACTCTGCCTTCAAGTGTCTGGAACGAATTGGCGCCAGTGAATAACATCAACAAGATTATCACAAGTGTAGCATCGTACCATTCAAGAAGATGGCTAACAGTGGTAAATCTGAATACATTAGACATGGTCCATCTGATGCAGGGGATCAGACAAGTTCAACACTAGTGCACTCTGGTTGGACCCTAGAGCCTCCAGTGATCTAGACTAGAGAATATCCTTGGTGCAATCGTGGTTATTATCACTTTTACTATTATTTTTACCTGTTATCTCAAAAGCATAAGCAGATTATGAATTCCTGTTAATGTGTATTGTACAAACTTAATTCTTTTTTTAGTGGTGTATCGTGTAAATGACCACAGCTGTCAGATAAAGTGGGCTTCATAGTGTCTGTCTGTATAATCTGTCCTTGTTATTACAAATTATTAATTACACTTTGCTTTCACAACTAAATATAAGTTTATTGCCAAAAAGAAAGCACATCTTCCCGAATTTTGTTTTTGCCAAAGTAGACTGATTTAGCCTTGCAACACTTTTCTTCTTATTTTGGAGTTTAAAAGTTTTAGGATACAGTTGAATTCACAGCTCTCTACTCTACTTATGCATATGTTTAATGCTGTTCAAGCCCCTTACCTGAGATTGTGCATGTTTTCTCAGATTCAGTTGAGAAAGTTGGCTGCAGGCTGTAAGTTACCCGGAGTATGTGACACTTGCGCGCTGGTGCGTTTCTTGGGCTGCGGGAGCGTCACACTCCCAGACTCTGACAGCCAGATACATGAAGAGCAGACTTTGCAAATGTAGAAAATACCAGCAAATTCAGTCGTTTTTTTTTCCTGCGACAATCCAGTTCACTTGACAGTTGAGCTGGCAAGTGGCAACATTGCTGGTACCAAAAGTGAAAGTGCAGAACATCACACTAGCATATTTTATACAGCTTAAAGTGTGAGCTATGTCTATTTTTATTAACTCGTGTGCAACTTGGTATTCATATGAACTTAAGTGTAGGTGTTGTAATTGTTTCTGTTAACATTTATAAGGTTTGCTTTTATTTATTTTGCCCACTGTCACTTACACCTTAAAGCCTTCATTGATCTTGCTGTATGGAGCAATTAGTGTGGAGACTCTGGTTTGCATTTAACCTGGTGTCTGCTATGTGTACAGCCATGTCATACAAATGATACACGAGTCTTTACCAAAGAAATAAAAGGTATCCGGATATAATAAAGAAGTGAGTAAAACTTTGTGCGAGAGGCTGGAGGTGTAGTCATATTCTGCTGCAGTAATCAAAAGAAGATTGTTTCCCTTCTTTTCCCAGCGTTTCTAAACTTTAACTTAACAGAGCTGCACAAGTTTTTTTATGTCACAAGTTTTGTTTGTGTTTAATACAATGTCAAGGTTTTTTTTTTTCAAACCTCAGAATCGGGACACTTTAATTGTACCGCTAATGAGATGTCAGCACAATGGAAAATAATCTCGCCCAAAATCAATAACTCCATTAAACAATAAAAAAAACCCTAAACTGATTGCATTGATTGGCATCATTAAAAAAATGATTTCACGTCAAAGGAATACAGCTTTTCTACTGTGTAAGATGAAAAATTGACACTTAGAGTACTTTTTGTAGACAGTTATTCCTGGAGCTCATTTGTAAATCATCTTTCTCGACCTTTTTGATGAATGTATCACACTGTTGGGACCATAGTTGAGAGGTAGTTTGATACAATTATTTGGGACAGAATGAGGATGTAAAGTGATTTGATTGTATTTTTTCAAACCTTATAATCTAATAGTATATATTTTTTTCTACACAAAAACAGAGAATGGTCTAAAGAAATAGAAAATGTACAACGTACAACCTTGTGTAACAATAGACCACAGCAGCAGAGGCCACTCCTGACGCGAGAAACAGGGAGAGAATGTGTCCGTCCACACAGGCACAAAAACGGAAAACCTTGTCTAGTCTGATAATCAAAATGTAACAACAATAAGCTTTGACTTTAAGTGTTATGATCCATCGGACACCAACAGCTGTGCCATGTTCACCAGCTTCTTTTACGCTCATACTTGTTGCACATATTCCCAGGATGTGGAGGTCTCATCTTTTCTTCACACACAGCTCGAGCAAAAATTGGACAGACGTGTTAGATTGGCATATGGCACTAAATGTAAAAAAAACCCCAAGAATTTATAAAACAACACATTTGGGTTTATTTTTTGCAAATTATCAATATACCATTTGTTTTTTATTTCAATAAGTAATGTTCTTCTTCTGCTGTTAGTGCTGTAGTATTTAAGACCACTCTTAAGACTATTTTGTAAAGGTCTTTGTCTTTTTCTCTATCACTAAAAGTCTTGGGCTTGTCTTGGTCTCAAATTCCTTTTTACACGGTCACAAATGATCACAAATGCACAAATGGTATATTTGTCTGTTCTTGGGACTGAGTGAAAACCTCAGTCATGTTCAATTAAAAATCCTCCTTCACTAAACACTTCACTCCACCAATCACTGAAAGAACCATCTACAGGTTTAAATGCATTGAGTTGCTGTCCTTCAATTGACTATTTAATTATTTGTATTAAGAGGAAGTTAAAAGTGGCACATGTATGTTGCCATGGTGACATTAAGCATTACCTTCTATCAAACTACTAATTAATTTGTGCTTGCTAAAACCCTTACATAATAAGCAATCCAAAGACATTGTTTACCCATGCAGTAACCCACTTCAACACATAGCAGTGAGATATCGTTGTCAGAACACATTATTTACTTGGACTGAATCACATTTTAATGTCTTTGACGATTATGTTCCAAGTCTCAGACAGACTCAGATCAATTCTTATGGTATTGTTGCTCAAAATGTCCTTGTAATGAAACTGAATTTCTCTCATGAATTATTTCTAAGTGGAGTAGAGCCGTTAGATTGTGTCAAGTGATTGAGCATTTTTTTTCAGTTCTGAAATAAGCCATAATTTACCCAGACTTTATTTCTCATAGTATTCAAAAATTAAACAGCTTTTGGGATCGTGTTTTTGTGAAATCTATTCTGGGCCAAATTTAAACCTTTATGTCTGAAACTGACCCCTGGTCTTTATAATTTACCATAATCGTTAAGGGGTTTAAACCCTGTGAACCTTTATTGCAGATCAAAACAGTTTCTTGTAGCTTCTGCTTGTTCATCAAGGTCACTTAAACTACACATTTTCCCTCTGTCACTTTCACTTGAACCAAGCGTTTTATCAGTGTGCTCTTCGTACTTAAGCTTTCGTCACACATGGCTGTGGAGGAGTCGTGTTTTGTGTAAACACCGAGGTGAGCCAGATAAAGTGGAGAGTGTGTGTATACTTATAAAGTGTGAGTTTTCGTGTTGCACCCTAAGGGGATGATGGCTGAGGTGCTTGGGAGGGGAACTGCAGTATTTACCACCCGCTACGAAACAAGCCTTCTGCGCTGCTCTGATAGTGTCACACAACCTGAAATGAAAGTGATGCCTCTCCATATCAATGTTTTAGAAGAATAATTTCATGACGCTCTTACTTTTATTAGATTGTGGTTGCGGCAGTAGGAGGAGACGGGAGCCGGGATGACAAGGCCACAATTGTCATGTTGGCTTTTGCCTGACAAGCTTTTGGGCTCCCCGGGATATTTTCCAACCACAGGACATGTAGACTCAGCCCATATTTAGGCATCACTCACAATAACAAACCAGACATATCAGTTTACGTCCACAAAACAAAACTTTTTTTGTCCATAATTTCACTTGACAAAACTGCAATTGGACATATCCTATCCCGTAATTAACTTGTCTGATCCAAGCCTTTAGTGACATGCCATAAAAAACAACACCGCAGGATATATTGAGTAACTAGATTCCTCGCAGTAAGCGCCAACACAGTGCCACCTTAACTATAGAGGGCTGGAGGAAACACTGATCTTCAATATGTGCACGATGTGAGGAAAAGGCACGCTGGTGATACAGCAGATGACACTTACATACACGCCACGATTGTCATGGCATTTTTACATTTATAGTTTTGCTGTTTTGTCCATTTGTTTGTATGACCAGTCAGTTACTTGATCACTCAATTCTTTAGTCATTTTAGTGATCTATTGCTGTCTGTGTCAAGGGTTACCAAATGATCAATTTAAAAGTATATGATATGTTGAAATACATGAGTCAATACTGGCATCAATACAAAAGGTCTCTACATCATAAAACGTGTAGAAAAAGTAGTGTCATACCATCGCTATCTCACAAATCGAGCACCATTGCTAACAAAATTGCTTTTTTTTCTAGGATTCCTCTGAATGGTGCAGCAATCTGGTGCATTATCGCCATCACTGAACTGAAGTGCCTGGATACGTCAGGAAAAATAGATTCAGGTAGGCTCCATCATTTTCTTTTTGACAATGCTGCAGAAATGCTCCGTTTTACTTCATTCTGTCACACTTTAACTGTGGGAGATAAAGGTATTGGTATGAATCTGCTGCCTCTGCGGCACTAACTGGATGCACCTCATAAACTGACCCCCTGGGATGACCACTACAGCCTTGGGTGCTCTCAACAATGAGATGAGTCAGACAAAAGGGATTGCATTTTTCTATCCCTTTGAGTTTGAAATGGTAAGAGTCGGTGCTTCCTGAAGAGAAGGGTCATTTATACGTGTGCCTCTTGTATGTGTCATGACAGAGTGTTTTCTTTACCATTTCTCAGACGAACCAGAAGAGCTTTCAACATTTTAGCAGCAGACACTTCCAAGAAATATAGGTTTTCATTGCAGAGCATAAATCATGGTTTAAAATATTTTGTGGTCTGCTTTTATAACTTATGAAAAACCCTTCATAAATTGGTGAATGATCACAATTTAGATCCTAGATCAAAAATGACTGCCATCATGTAGGAGCAAAGACAGATCATTAATGTACAGTATTGTGCCAAGTCTGTTACAATTCACTGAAAAAAATACGTAATAGAAAACTTTGATGACTATAACAAAACTATATCTAATCATTGTCCAAGTTTAGATCTTTGGCTGTGGGCCAAATGGGACATTGTTGTTGCAGTTCCTGAAGTGGCCACTGGTGGAAATGGGCTGACTCTGATTGAGACTAATGTTATAAAAAAGGCAATGTCTTTTTTGAGCTTTTTTGGAGTCTGTCTATGGAAACATATGAGGCTGTAGGTAAAATATATCTTCTGAGTAGTATAAAACATCTTGGAGACTTACTGTATATTGCATCCACTGAAGCTGTTACCTTTGTGTGGATTTACTGACCTTTACCTGCTATTTTTTCCTTACATTTGAGTATCACAGAATGGATTAGGCTCCAGCTAAAACCAAGTGCAGCTAAATTCAGTAAGGCTGACAAAGACCAAGCAGTAAGTTTGTTGGAGAGTGTGATTCATGGCCACTCTGACCTTCCTTTAAGGGAGATGATGAACAGCCCTGCAGCAGAGCCCAGGCCCGGGGCCGCGCTCTCCCTCTCAGCTGTCTGCCGCTTCACCTTCAACTCACATTCAATCACTGTGGCAGCCGTCGGACGATAAATACCCGCCATATGGCTACCTTCCTCACCTCTCACTCGCTCCTCCAAAACAAACATCCGACTGTCAGAGGCGCTGCAGTGGTGCCCCCTAGTCTCCCATCGGCCCAGTGTCCTCCTCTCCTCACTTAAGGGGCTTCCCATCATTTTTCATCAGAGCTAATTGGTGCTTCTTTGTCCTTGATGGGATTCACCTAAATCTGATCATCTGAAGGCAACATTATCTCAGTTAAAGAGATTATACAGTATTGTGCAAATGTCTTTGGCCACTTTAATATCCTTCCGAATGTGGGTCACAAATACAACAGATGTGTACAGAAATTACACATTTTTAAGTAAACTGTGATCATATCTCCATCAATTTGGACCATATCAGCAACACCAGGGAGACAGAAGTTTTCTTGTCCTTCCAGTTTGGTTTTGACATTGAGCTCTCCTAATTATTTAAATCCCTTTACTACATCTTCAATACCACATTCAGAGAGTATTCAGATCGATTGTGTTACTCAGACTTAAGGGGAAGACACACACAGAACATCAAGAGGAACCATTTCTTTTATATATATATTCTTTTTTATAATACAGCATGCACATTTCCCTTAACTTCTGGGTGCCTTATTGACACTGAGTTTGTTTACATGCTCTTGAGTATCACAGATTTCAACCTTATCCTGGTTCTGACAATATTCAGTATATGTACATTTATATACACAAAGACTAAAAACAGGATACTTTAAAAAACTCAAGTATACAAGTGCGTATGAACACTCATATTATATTTTACGTGGTACTATGGTATAGCTAGAACAACAAAAATAGTGTCATAAGACAAAACCAAGCCTTTCAGCTACAATTCAATTACAATTCAGTCCTATGTCTTATTTGAGACAGACTAAAGGCGACTGGGGATGAGTTTAGCCTCATGACTCTCCCTAGTGGTACAAAGTGGAGTAACAGGGATGTGATTTTACATTTATCTCTTTAATACAGTAGACTGACACTGCATTTCCAGTATATTTCATTCTTACTTACCTACTGCTATTGCTACTTCTATTACATACTTTATAATGATGCTTCCTTGGACACATTTTTTTCTTCAAATGCTCTCTTCAGTCCTTTTACATCTGTATTTTTTATGTATGATTTTTACTGGTGCTCACTCCAGACCTCGCTGTATCCTGATAAACCTCCTCATACCTCGAACATGAAGACAGGACTGACTGTTTTCCTTATCGACACGCTGAAGAATGCCCTTGGGCTTTACCGGTGAGAGAAGGCTGTATTTCTTTGTCTTGTGTAAAAAAAAGATGTGCATTGGCCGGCAGTGGCTTCTCCAAAGCTCTGTAGAACAAGGTGCACAATGTGCTGATGGCATGTCAAGGGAAACTAGCACAGGCTGTTATTATAAGTCCTGGCGCATTTCTGTCCTGCCGTAGGGAAGCTGCCTGGCTACGAGTCGACTGGAGGGTCCTCTGGAAAATCAACACACACTTCACATTTAAGGACAGAATTATTTTAAAATGACAAGAGAGAATGAATTCACAAGCAGAGAAAATTACACTATCTACAAAGACTACACCTATTCAATTTATACAAACACTTTGACTACATTTACGGTAATGTATTTTCATTTCAACACCACATTAAAGAATGAAAGCAATCCCTGTGAACACTAGGGCTTCTATTGGAGTAAAAACTATGGTCATATTAACAGCAAACATCCTTTTAATTATCATAAAATCTCCTGAAAAACTATAGCTTATTCATCTCAGGTTAAATTAAAACCTAGATTATGACATTTTTTAATGGAATCACTGCTAAATAGTCTTTTTTGCGACGCATCAAAATGTTTAAAAAATTGACTTTGTATTTTATGGAGGCAGCTTTTGCTTAAAGTAGTTCTGAAAGTAGTTCTTAAAGTAGTTTGCCAAGCTTAGCCACAAAAATGATAGCTTAGCATATGTCACATGACTCACTGTGAGCCAAACTGCTTTTCACAAAACCAAATTCATTCTGTTTTGAGGCTTATCCAGCAGTGCTATAGTCGCTGTAAAAACACTGCTGAGTTTTTGCATTTGAAATAACAATGCATTTGCCTAGATTTCAATGGGTTTCTACTTTCTGGTTCCTTTGCTGTGGTGCGTCAGACTGGGACATGCTTTTTGTTGTGTTGTGTTATAATGAGAGCGCCCCATGAGCAATTAGGCTTCTTAGGTTTCCTTGGAAACGCTCATTAATTATGATGCCGTAGTATGAATGCACACATTATCTGCCAATGACTATGAGACATTTTAATGTTGCAGTCTAAATGCAAATGGTGACTTAATGACCCCAATTGAATTACAATGAATAGTTTCAATTTCAATGTTTTTATGCCTTTGTGTGTGCATTTGATGTTGGAATTAATCCAGCATTGCATTTCAGCACATCTACACTGAATTAAGGCAAACAAAAACAGCTCTGTGTTGTCAGGTCAGATTACTGTCATCAAGCCCCTTCTATTTTGAAATGACTGAATAATACGTTATAATAGTCAGGATAATAAATAACCCTTCGCCAGTGTTGTCAGTAATTACCTGAGTGTACAGTGAAATAGTGCTGAATAGCTGAATAACAGATCGCTAATGTGTGCGTGTGTGGGGCGTCCCGGCAGCTCCCATCACGTGCCGTCGAGTCCACGGCCCAGATGTAACCTTGGCCAGTGCTCCATCCCTACAGGGCCCATCCCGGTCAGAGTGGGTTGTAATACCACTAATCACACGCTTTCACTTTTATGTAAATGGCTCTGGCTTATGAATGTTTAAAGGGGTGATGTCAAAGACAAAAGGGGGCGGGCTGAGGGCAGGTGAGTGCACGTGGGCTGTCAGAGATGAGACCTCAAAATCTGATTAGCCACTGCTGCTTTGCATAGACCCCTCTCCCGCACTAATAAACTGCTGGAATTAGTGGCATTAGCGATGTCGCTGTGAAAACTAACCACATGTGTATTTGCAGTCTGTTCTCATTCCCGGGTGTATTACACTCGTGATTAGTCAGTGGCCAGTCCTCATGACACTGGCAGACCCATTAAGCATCCAGTGTTTGCCGTACACACCAGTGTTAATACATCTTGAAAAGCTATTGGAGAATTTCAGATTTGATTTGTTAGAGGAGATTAGTTTGGGCAGTGGATGGGACATACATTTCAGGACTTTGTGGAAACAGATTTCTGTCCCTAAAACCAAAGTTGAGTCTTATTCACTGAGGTGTTAAGAGGGTTTTTTGGTTTACTTTATTCGAAGGAAGTGAATCTGTTTAGAAAATAAAGCCTTGGTTACATGTTGCTAATTATAATTGCAGACTCGTGCAGAGAAATACTTGTCTGTTTTGGTTTAAACCCGTTGTGTTTGCTATTTTTTTATATATATATATTTTTTTGTATCATTTCGGTCTTCCTTTGCCTTAAGGCCTTAAGGGCGTGATGCCCCTGAACAATCATTAGTTAATGGCAGGGCTAACTCAGAAGACATAAGTCATTTACATTACATGCTTTTTTGATACAATGCCACAAATGCCAGTAAAACAAGCGACATTTAAATGTATGGCCTGTCAACAAAGACAGCTAAAGATTAATTAATTTTTATATCACTTCTGTGACGAACCCACTCTGGTTAAACAGTGATTTTATTAAAGTCACGTAGTGCAATGAAGCTTTACTTAAATTTAAAAATAACTTTGGTTTAGTGCTAATATAATATTATATGGAACCATGTTTGTCAGGCACCGGTGAAATAATGATATATTTTTGAAACTCATTCTTAACTAACAAATGCAGATGTTTTCTTTTTCAGTTTGCATAGAGCCCCAGACCCCAACCCCACAGACTCAATATAAAAACTGTAAAATGAAAATTAAGCAAATACACAGCCCTTTATTGAAATTACAGTACACCGTTTTCAGTAAAATGGTCATGATTCATAAAGTGTTGACACTGGCTATAGACAAAGACATTTCTCACACTTTTCTTGTTGTGCTAAATGACCCGATTTGAAGTCGAAGCCGAGAGTAATTGTTGTGCCTTCAGGTGCGATGGAGCAACATCCATATATAGACAGCAGCAGATTAACAGTGACATACAGATTAACAGCGTTGCTCAACTGAGCTAACCATAATTACTGACCTGCATTCCCTGCAACCCAAGGCTCATTTTAAGCCTCCCGCTCACATACGCACTGCACCGTTGTTGCTCTGGCAGAATAATTTCTTCATTCAGGTCAACAAGAGGCCTCAGGCACATAAACCAAAGTCTTCCTGTCTTTCACAACTTAATTTGTAAAGAATAATGACTCGGATGTACAACGAGGCCATGGTACTTTGTACATTTTGGCAAAATATATTAGCCTCAAGAAGTGGGCTCCCACGCTAATAATAAACTTCAGTGTAACTCAATTTGTCAAGCACAATAACTATCTATTAATTTTCCTTACAGTGGCATTGCTCCAAAGATAAATAGTCGGCCTGAACAATCACAGAGGGCAAACACTTGTTGAATATGGTGTGTGTAATGAATAGGCCGGGTTTGTGTGGAAGAAGACTGTACAATGATTGGCCACGACAGGATAGGACAGAACATCGCCTGGAGCTGGAACAGACAATAAACAACTTCATTTACATCTGGCAATTACTCTATAACTTTGGCCCAAATCAATATCAAAAAATTAATTGCATTTTACATGAACTGCACAGTGGAACGATAATGTTCCCTTCACAAAAATACAAAGCATGTGAATGTTGTATGTTTAGTGTTGGATGTCATTATATTAAAGAAGTTTACAAATGAACAGAAGAGCACTCTAATGATGGAGATGGATGTACATAATGAGAAAAATAATGTGTTGCATACACACAGCAGAGTGGATAAATAAACTAGTCCCTTTCACTTTGAGAGAATTCTGCCTTCATGGACTGGGTCTGGAATCCCTTCCCATCACAGCCATTTCCACGACGTAGAAATCATTTCGACCCAAACATAATAATGTATCTTAACTGGGGTGGGTCCTTACTCATTTTTGTTGTCTTAATAAATGCTTCTTAATACTGGTTTTCTATGTTATATGTCACTTATTGTTTGTATGTCCTTCTAGTTACGTTCAGAGGCAGTTTATTAATATTGACTCTTTTTTGGAGTTACACAGATATTGTTACACAGTATTTTCTGTGTCAGTTCTGTTGTGAATCTCAGGTTTATCCAATCCATTTTATCATGATATTTTATTATAATGGCTTGTGACATTTTATCAGTTTATGTTTTGATGATTTTGGTGGTTGCTTACTGAGACACATTAGAGACACTGTTCTGAACTGTTTGAAGGACTGGATGAAGCTGAAATGGACCGGCTGGACTTTATTGTACAGAAAGTGTGTCATCCTGGTTTTGAGACATGGCTGACATGACATGTTACAGACACAAGACTGTTCCACCTGATGCTTAGGATGTAGGACTCTCTTGTTGTTTTCAGTTTCCCCTCAGGGACACATTCATTTGAATTGAATTGTGTTTGAAGTAGTGTCTTTGTGATTAAAACTCCTAACGGTTTCATCTAAAAAACATTGTTTTATCTGTTATTATGCCATTTAATACAAACCAGTTCATTAACTGCCTCGACTGCAGAATACTACTGTACTATAATATGAGTATTTTCAACTGAAACAATAATAATATTTATCAAATCTTTGAGAAAACATCTTTGAATAACATTTAATTTAGCAGAGGGTGTTTTTCAGATACAATGACAGTACAAAAGCCTTCCATCAGGCTCCATGATAAAGATAATGATATGTTTGCCTCAAAGATTAAATAAATTAGGACTTAATGGTTTATATCAGCAGCGAAGTCAGTGGTGTCGTAAACTTAAATGATGTCAGTGTTTTGAAAAAGTCTTTGTTAGGGAGTTCATAGCCATGGGGCAACACAAGCCTCGTTCTGCTCAGTTTGACTGTTTTATGATTAAAGAAACATCTTCCCACTCTCCTTTGGGACGTGACGGTTTCAGGTCATAACACATGCGTGCTATTTTTCATGTTTTCACCTGATTTATTCACATCTTTAAACATTCTCAGGTCGCATCATACGCTCCTTATTGCATCTCGCTACAACTCAAAGCAGAGAGGTCATGAAGTCATCTCTAATACGAATACGAAGCTCCCCAGACAGCCCAGTTTAAATGGAAATGGCTCGCTCTGTCCCTGACTTCATCTTGGCTTTTTGGTAATTGGGCCATGATTGGATTAAGAGAGGAACTGCTGGGGACAGAGACACTCGTCATAATCCACTTTTAGGCTTGTTTCTGTTTTTGCACTCTGAAATACTTGGAAAGTCCATTTACATTTACAAGTCTAATCTTAGAAATGAGAGGATGCAGAGTTTTCTTAGACATTTATCACAGTCCGTTTTAACAGCACTTTCAAATGTGCAATTATTTTCAACTTTTAGTCAATTTTATCATTACTAAAGGCTTGTGTATATCACACGCAGATGTTTATCTCTAATTTGTGTCATCAACATGCCAATGGGAGCTCTGAGGCAGCGGCGTCTAAGCAATTAATTGTTTTTCAGCACATGCTATGACAACTGTAAGGACAAAGATGTGAGATATATACTTCCTGTTTTCACAAATGAAATTAGACTGGAACAGCTTCATATTTAGATGAAGTAATGAGCTTTTTCTCAAAAGGCAGGAGGAATGTTTAGGCGGTGGATGGGAGGCTCCTGGAGACTAAGACATTTTACTTCTGAGGTATTAATACTGCATTACTTCCTCTTTAGATGGTTCAGTTAGTTTTATTTATATAGTTCAAGATCACAACAGCAGCTTCCTCAAAGGTCTTCACAGACATAAACAGTCTGAATTTTAACCTTGCTTACACAGACAGATTAAATTATTAGTTAATAAATCCTTTCATTAGCATTCCTTTCCTTTATTCAAAGCTGACTCCTAATAATTGCTCAAATATAACCTTTGCAACCTGATTGTTAAATACTGAGTAAGTCATATTAATCACTATCTTTTCTAACAAATCCAAGTCTTTTGTATGCACCAACTAATCTTAAGGCCAAATAAAAAAAACATTCTGGCAAAGTCAGCGTGCAATATGCAAAATAATAACAACATTGCTGCTGTGTTGATGACTCGAGACTGGAAAAATGTTTGAACGTTTCTGAGGATCACATGAATGAAACATTAGTGTTTTTGTTATGTTTAGATCAATTCCTCGGTATCTCACCATAAAAAAAATCTGTGTTTTAGTCAATGGGAATTATACAATTGGCATTCAAAAGTCTTTACAAATTGAATGTAATGTTATTTTAAATAATACTGCTAAACCGTGACTTAACTCTACTGTATTATGTAAAATAGTGTGAAGCTCTAATGTTTTTTTTTTAATATATTCATATTTTAACCCATTGTTTGTAGGGCAGAATAAAAGAGTGTGTTCATTGTCTTGACACAAAGGGGTTTAAATTAGGCTTCGGGACATAGTTTAACTCAAAACTAGACATTTGATTTGCATCTGTGCAGCGGATTTCTTGGTTATTTGAGAGGAGTAACGTACAGGAGACGTAGGAAACTGTTTGAAGATGAGAGTTTATCGGTGTGTTTCAAAGAGGCTGGCTTTGGAGATGCTGTTTGTGACAGATCTCGCAGAACAAAGACTGTATGAAAATAACTGCTCGTGCTTCGCTCTAACTTTATTTTAAGACATCAGCAGAACACAGGGGCCAGTGTAAGTCCTCTGCTCGATGCAATTATAGCCCGTATCTCTACTGAATCTGTGGTCAGATGTTGTGCAGCCCCCCGTTTGATTGTTTTCCTTATTGCATTACGGCACGGGCGGCAGAACACTGACACTGACTGGTAAAATGGCCTCCTGTCAAAACCCATTCACTCATTCAAATTAATTCACGTCTCTTTCTTCCGTCGCAGCTCGATGCAAGTTTGAAGCAAAAAGGAGGTGTGTGCCAATTTAGAGCTGCTCTCTTTGCGGAAAGCCAGGTCATTCGCATGGAAATGAACCAAGCAGGCAGATTGTGTGATTGAACACTCTCCTCTGGGGATACATATAACCTCAACAAATGCAGCCTGTACACAGTAACTTAATTGGAAGTAACGAGGAGCTGCTCAAAAAGGCTTCTTGCACTGAAGACTAATTATGTTCACATTCCCTATTCTGTGTGTGGGTAAATATATACAGTAAATATGAAAACTACTGTGACTGGATGACTGTTAAATAACATCTGAATTCAGGGCTGGGGCATAAACAGTTTCCTCCCTCGCTGGATATTCAAAAGTCATTTGTAGTGGCCTAGTGTCTAGTGTGTTGCAGGCTTATTTAAAATGCAAACAAGCTTTTATGGTAATATGTCTTCTCCCAAGATGCTTGCACTTTTTTAACACTTTCGTAACACTATGAGATGAGCGTTATAGACAGTAGGGTTTTATTTGATTTATTGTCACCCCATGCAGTCATCCCAGGGCAAAATATACTGCTGAATTGCCAATGATCCTATATAGAAACTACTGACTTGCAATACCACTTTTTATCCCTACATCAGTGTTTACTTTTCAATTTTGAGGCACTGAATTTTATGTTAATCCGCCTCAAGTGATATTAATACGGATCCATTCGATTTATATGCTTTTTCAGTCGGCAGGAGCTACGTTGGAACAGTCAAAGAGCTTTACAATATGCACCCATCCATAAGTAATGTCATCAAACAGATACACACACTCCGAGGCAACAAAAGCAGCACTATTTTCTATTCAAGTCAATGCACTGCTGCTGGACTTCACTTCTACTCAAGTATGTTGGCTGAGAGTATGTTTACCTTCAGCAGATGGAGCATAAATGCTAAGAGTATATAGCCTTCACGTATTTTTTCATAGCTTTCAAGTCATATGTGTGTGTTGTTTAAATGCATTTTAAAATAAGGTTTATATCTGTAGTGGCAACGTGCCTTTTACCTTGAAGATTTTGAAATTTTAGCAATATGTATGTTTGTAGTTTTTCCTGTCTAAAAAAGTATTTTTTCTGTATTATTTTTATTTATAAACCATTCAAATACAGTAAGGTAAATATGTGTACACTTTCAAACCGTAGTTTATCACAGTACATAGTGTGCTAAAGGGTGCCTTCACTGGCGTTATCTTTGTAACTTGAGCAGTTTCCTTCTACTTTCATTCCTACACTTCTCCAAACTCTGTGGCGGCCTCAGAAAAAAGGGCCATGAAATTGTTGATTTTAGATAGAAGAACTGTGTGAGAGCCACAGTGATTTGAGTTTTGCCCTGCACTTTATGTAAGTGCATCATGTCCAACTGTTGGAGAGATGACTCACTGCTGTTCTTTTCTTTGGTTTTTATGTTGTAAATTACAATTTTTGTTTTAATGAGTTGAAGCTCTAATGATGATAAACATTTATGCTCTTTGCTTCTTATACAGTTCCTAAATGCTTATTGCTTTTACTAATAGGCTAAAAGGTTAAACTAATTAAAAATAACGAGCTCTGGCATCTTGTGCTATAGGGAGAACTGATGACTGTTAGTAAACCTTTGATGTCAGACAAGTTTGTAATCAATATTTTTAGTTTTTGTCAGTTTTACAGGACACTGTAGGTCCAGTGACACCAATATTTCATATTCCAGAAAGAGATCAGAAGTAACAGAGTAAATAGGTGTCTTGCAGAATGATATATCAGTTTCTGACACTAGATGGAATCATGAGCTACAGCAGTGCTCAGCCTCTCTTACCCTCAGTCCAGCACAAAGGAGCAGTAGTAACTGCTTATTTTATGCTAATTGTGTGATCAAACATCATCACAATCTTTTCCTGCACAAAAGCCTATGTTCAAATTTAGTTTTTTCTGTCCAAGAGGCAGTTCTTTTGTTGCTGAGAAACTAACAGCTGGTGCAAAATTAGGCACTGACCCCAAAGTGCCTCACTGGAAATGGGGTAACAACAGCAAGGCACTGCCTGACGGCACATTTTAAGCCATTTTAAGCATTTTTTTTAAAGTGATGGTAGAGAAAAAAAAGGTACTTCACTATTGTTAAGGCTTGTCAGCGGTGCATTAGAGGAAGTAAGAGTCCAGGTAGAGCAGTTGTTGACAGGTTATTTGAGATAGATTCATGCTTCATGTGATGGCAGTGCATCACCTGCCAATTACATTTTCTCGTGGCCACTTTGTCTTTGTTTGTGCTCTCAGACTACATTATGTTCTGTCAGACTGAGGGAACAAGAGGACACTCTATATTATTCTGCAGGGGCCAGTGTGCAGACAGTGTGTGTGTGTTTTTTTGTTTTTTTTTACCAGTCTGATTAAAAATGTTCAGCACACTATCAGTAATTTTTCTTAAGCGGGATATTTGTCTGTACCTCTGGCTATGACGAGGACATTCAGTTTCAACTATCCGTTTACTGAGGCTGCTGTGATTCAATAACTGCTATCTGATGAATCTTAACACGGTTTGCAAGTTTTTTTTTTCTCTGTAGTTTGGCGCTTAAGGGTATTTTTTTCATTTTAGTGCCATGTGCCCAGGGTTTAGTACAATGTTATCATTCTAGTGCTAAATACAATTGTCTTCTCTGCAATATTTTATAAATTTATAAAACAATGTTAGTGACTAAAAGAAATATAGATCTGCCTGTTTGATTCCAAGGCAGGTCCAGTTTTACTGCTTCAGTTATGCTTTTTTCAAGTGTTTTTGAATAATCATCTCATTAAGAAATGCAGAGCTCCACTTAGGCATTAGCTTCTTGATTCTTTTTTGTCAGTTTTAGTTCTCTTAATGGTTCTACTGCACTGTTGTGTATTTCACTGATGCCCATTAAGTGAACCTCTCATGTTTAGGTTCAGAAGACTTTTGTTTCTATTGAAGCCTTAAGCTTTTTCTTGTTTTCAGCACAAATTCAGCATACAGGAATTCAATACATGATTAAAATGCAAAACAGGGACTCTTCTAAATATATATCTGATAAGTTTAGTAAGGTGTCATGACCTGGTGGGTGGTCTAATGAGGTGGTAACATGCTCTTTCCACAAAGCTGTGGGGAAACTTTGTCACTGAATGAGAGGTTATTCTTTTTTCTGTCAGGGAAGAATGACTTTGCTGCTTTGTTGTTCTACCAAATTTTCACATAGAGAAATTAAGAGAGGAAATATCTAAAAAATAAAAACATAATCACACTGTGGGTTCACTGCTGTTAGCATTGCTAGCTACAATGACTGTAGCTAAATCAAATGAGACCTTTTCCCAAGTATTTACTTATGGATTCATTAATACAAACTGCTGATTTTGTGGCTCTTCCAGTTGGCTGTTATTTCACTTTGTACCACTAGATGGAGTAATGAGCTACTGCCCTGCCCAGCCCCAGTCACCCTCAGTCCGCCTTAAATGGTCAAAACTTTAGTCACAGTGTATATTTGAAGGTCTTTACTGAAAGAACAGGTATTTGACAGTGATGTGAATTTTAAATCAGTGTTTGTTTGTATGTGCACCATATTTTCCAAACATATTTACTTTTAGCTCCATGAATCATGACAGCAAGTGCAAATTTATTAGACTCGTATACTTCCCACTCCCTTCCATAAAAAACTCGTATTTTAACTATAACAATGAGAATACAGTATACTTACACAGTATGAATATGAATTAGTCTAATAATGGATAGCGAGTATGATTTGATTTAATTCCCCTACATAATATTGTTTTGTTGATTCTCTCCAGGAAGAGTCTGATCTTTGTTCATGTTGTTAGTCCAAAAATAAAGCGAAGAATCTATTTGCAGAATCTCCATGCCTGAAGAGCTGGAGTTAATTGGGTGCATAGAATAAACTGGAGTTGCACATTCATGATGAGCGACAATAATCATGTTTTATGCTCAACACGTTGCTTGTTACGATCCCGGATCAGTAGAGCAGCCTGTATTGACTGATGACTTCTGCCTAATTAGATGCAAATGCAAATGGGAAGCAAAGACAACGCTATGGAATACATTACCAACTCCGTAATATCCACATATAAGAAATATAGAGTTGTAGCCCGACGTGTTTATGTTGTCATAACTAATGCACGCCCAGTGGGTTTTGTTTTAAACAGACAAATGAATGTGATGTATCGGCCCTTCAGTTTGATCTGTCTGTGCAGTATAACAAAGTTGGAGCGGGAATGTGAGTGACAGTCGGGACGGCGCCCTCTCCTCCGGGACATGTTTCTCTGGCAAACACACTTACTCTGGCTCTGAACACTGATTAGTGAGCGCTAGTTCTGCGCCGCATGAATTATGCTCTTTGTGTCAGGCAGATGCTCTTCCTGGAGAATAATGTCTTTGTCAGCAAGATGTTACACAGGCCAAAAGGTCAAAGGTGAACAGTTGGGCTTTGTTTGCATTAAAGCACTTTGAATTCCTGCCTAATCTTCTAAATTAAATATGAACACATCTACGGTAAAAGTTTGAACTTGCCCCTTTTATGCTCACTTTTGATCATGGGATATTCCCTTTTTTTTCTTCTCAGCTCATCCTGAAATGTTCAGTCCTGCCATTGGGTGTGTGAAGAGGTCTTGATCCTTATCCCACATCAACAAGTAAGAGGCATCACAGGTGAGACAGATTGAGAACTGAACATAAAGGAGGCAATGTGTTTTAGTAAATGTAGCAGTAAATGCAAAGAAACAAGAATTGTATGTTTAATGTGCGACATTTGCTTTATAAGTGTTGATTTTCTATCGTGCTTTTTCAGTGTAGTTAATTAATTTGCATAATATGTCACACTAGAAGTTTGTCAGCTTTTTTTTTTTTGGTGAGAAATTGCCACCAGTATCTTGGAAAGGAGCATAACAACAGCTACTAATAGATGAAATATATTAATATGTTTACGAGACAAATGTGCATACTAATACAATCATTCATTCATTCATTTGATTTAAGCAGTCTAATTCAAATGACATACAAAATTGTTTATAATAATTGTGATCAAAAGAACTAGGAAATGGAAAACTTACAAACACCTACCCACTTTTCCCCTTGTTGTACACAGACAGCTGCTGGGGATTACATTCTGTCATATATATGTTTACATATGTAGCACTCACATACATACATATATGCATACATAGATACACATACTCATTCTCATTCAAGAGTCAGACCCAATAATACCTACATTACGATATATCATTTCATATATTTGCGTATATTTCTTTAGATCGGGACATTATGAAAAAGAAACTAGTCAAAAAAAGATGATTTCTGTCTGAGAGGAGCTACATTCTGGTTTATATCCCAAAAAAATAAGCCATGCAACGTTTTGGAAAGGTGCCGGTTAATTACAGGGCTTTAAAAACTGGCAGCATGAATTCCTATAAGCATTTCAAAGTCACCAATTCCCCCAAGTCTGACATACATGGTGGACTTTGGAAGAAAAACCTCAACCCAGAAATGTAAATGCTACACACAAAGTCAGACGCATATCAAACCACAAAACTGTAACAAACCAATGTGGCGTCTGTACTGACTCAGAATCTTCAAATTAGAAGCATTCTTCATGAATACATTGTTTATAATATCCACTTCTGTCCCTTTTGCATCCTTCACTAATGTTTAAACCAAAGCATACAATCATGAACGTAATCAGACTTTTAGTTTATGACTGAATGCCTGAAGTTAATCAGTTTTTTAAGGTATGTTTTTAAAGCAGTAATAATGTATAAATGACAGCATTTTTATTCAGGATCTATTCATAGACTAGACGGTCTATTTAGGACGCTGACTCTCTTCCTGGAGGTAATTTGCTCTTGTATTGCAGCTCGCTGTAGTCCATTCATTATCATTACAAATACAACTCGGGGAAAAGTAAGACAACAACTCACACTGGAAGGCTGAAATATTGCCTTTTTTGACAGGTTGCAATGGAGAAAGATAAACCTGTCAGGATGAGTGAATCATTTGTTTCCCCTGACATCTGTTATGGGATTTGGGAGTATGGTGCTGTTGGTCATAGCCCCGGGAATAGTTATAGAGACAATGGGTGACATACTTGGGATTAGAGCAATCCTTGCCAGATTGAGAGTGGGAGATAAAGAAAACAGTCTCTCCGGGGAAAGACTGGAGATACCAAGTTGCATCAGTATATCCTGATGAAATATCTTGAAGTCCCAAGTTTAAGATTAAGGCCAAACGTGTTTTCATTTGGACTCGTTTTGAAAAGCAGGAGCAGCTGTAGCTATCTTTCTGTAATTTGTTAAAAAAAATCAATCTGTTTGTTGGCGTTACTTCCATTGGGAACGGAAAACACAAAATCTAAAGCTTGCATTTAGCCATAGAGCTTTTAATCCCACACTTTAGTTGCTTTTCTCTTTTTGGACTAAAACCAAGACGCCTTTTTCACTTGTCACATCCAGGAATGTTAATACTTTCATGACTTTGCCGGAGCAGATGGAAAACCTTAATAGGAAAAAAGAAAAATGATTTAATGCTCTCTATTTTTTCCCTGAGCGTGGAGAACATAGTGGGGTGCGGCATTCATTTGAAAAAGTTTTGATATGACAAGAATCAAATTATGCACAGATGCACCCGGCAATCTGTTTGCTTTCTGAGGACCCTCTAAACTGAGTACACATATGTATTTCCATCAGAAATGCACATGGGCTGCATATTCTATTTTTATCTGCTAATGCCGTACTGTAATTGTGGTGGTTCCTTCGAAAACAATACAGTGGGAATAATTACAGCAGAAATCCAATTGACGGAAGCGGCAAGCCTTATCAAATGGGAATAGTTAGAGCCTTCAGCTTCGCGTGTACAGATGCAGCGCTCTCACAACTGAAGAAAGCAATCCACTTAACATGGAAATTGTCCTTTCATCTTCAAGGAACTTAAGAGAGAACCAATCAGTAATAAAGGCGACAGTTCAGCCACGGCAATGACTTTGGGGAAAAAAAATCACTCTGTATTATGTGTACTCAGTGTGACATTGTTTTTGAACTGTGCTGTCAGATAACCTTTGAAAACAAATTATTTATATTTATGTCAAGAAATGTCTGGTTTGAGAAAAATATTAAATACCACTGTCCTGAAATATTACTTAATATCACCGACTATGAACGTAGATCAACACATCACAGCAAGTTGTTCACGCAAGAGACTGCCTTTACCACGTGATCTATTAGACTGTCATGGCATAATAATAATTAACAATACTATATTGTTAGTATTAGCTGTAGAAGTACACACCAATTACTGTTCCAGGAAAACCCAGGCCTAAAAAGTTGCTATATTTTTGAGGACAGCTCTGCATTTACTTCTTCTTGTGCATAATGACTGAAGTGGTGGGGTTCACAGTGCCCCTACTGGTCTGGTAGACATACTACAGCTGAGTGTAACTGAAAATAATAAAAGACAGTAGAGGACCGTACAATTCTCACACAGAGTTAAATGTTTCAAATGTGGAAGCCATTTTAATTCAGGGGTCTCTGGTTTTAAGTCTCAACTCATACTTTTTGTTTTGCAGTTTGGGCAGTTCCTGGTTAAATTGAAGAAAAGACAAGGGCAGTAGAGAGGGGAGGTAACAATATTTATAGCCCCAGTCATATTTATGGTAAAAACTCCTCTGGGCATGAATTTTCTTGCGGCATATTGTTCATTTTTGAAAGAAAAGGGAGACGGTGGTTTGTAAACTTTTGTGGCTACTTACATGAACCATAACCATCTCATGCTTGTCACTTTTTAAGTCCCGTTTTTTGATTGATTTTCTGCACAAAAGAGGCCACCAATGCTCTTTTCTGTAATACATGTGATGAATAAGGTCCAATAGGTCTGAGTGGAGCCTTTTTCTGTGTGTTATAAAGTATTTCCTGTATTCTGTGAGATGGCATGTGAAATATGGAGACCTCTGCGGCATGTTTCGACTCAGCGACCAGTCAATTGACCTCAAAGGCCACTTAAGATCTGAGAGTGTAATATTTCATCTGATTGAATTTGCCTTAAAGCTCCACTTTTCTGCCCAGCTCTTCATTTATTTGAAGCAAATTTGATGCAGAACAGGGTCTGGACTTTGTCTTGTGTTAGTCTCTTCAGATTAGAGCAGACAGACAGAACTTTACCCAAAGGCCAGCTTCATGTGTTTCAGATCGAGCGTAAAGACATGACAAGACTTAAAGTCCAGTGGCATGCGTTTTGAAATCTCACAACCCTGTAACTCTTGGGTTTAGTCCTGGTCAAGTGCTAGTTTTAGACCTGGGTTAAGTTATAGGTTTAGTCACATCATCGTCTTGTTTGTTAATGTAGGATTTACTTCTGGTTTCATGGATTTTAAGGAATATTGTATGATTTTGTAGATTTCTTGGGATTTTATTCCTTTGTCATGGTTTAGTCCAAGGTTTTTTTCTTATATTTAGGTCTTAATTCTGGATTTAGTTACAGTTTGAACCTGTTTTTTTGGTTATTGTACCTAGCATTTTGTTATGGATTAGTGTTGGGTTTAGTCCTAGATTTTTTTTTGGTTAATTTGGTGTAACCCCAGGGTTTACTCCAATTTTCTATAGTGTAGTCCTGTTTGGTCATTCTTTGTATCTGAGGAAGTCTTGGTTGTGCTTGATTTAGCCCCGGCAGCACTGTATTTACTCCCTGGTTTAGTCCTGAATCCTTTTTTCTGCAAAGCTCATTGAACCTACAGCAGATATGTCTCTTCCACCCAATTAGACCAAACCTAACAAGGACAGACTGACAGCAGTGTGGTATTAATCAGTCAGTCTCAATATTATGCCCATAATTAAACCCATTCTGAGCGCAATGCCTTTCAGTATAAATGTGTATGGAACTGGTTTAGTTCCAACTTGTGGATATCACTTGTCACGAGCCAAAGTCAACGTTTGCTTTAGGTTAGTGCTCCAGTGAGTTGTGCCGCTTGTCCACACAGTATTTCCACTTTCCTCACAGTGTTTTTGTGATACTGAAACCCCAAAGCTATACAGATGTTACCACACTGACCCCTGATCCAGCTTCGTAGTACACGACCCTGGTCCTGGTTAAATCACATTTTCATATGGATTTTAGTGTTTGGTTTGCACATAGTTCGATCCATGTTTTTGTCCTGGTTAGTCATACCATAATCCTGGTTTTAGTCTTGATATAGACATGGTTTACTTTGATTTAGACACAGAAGCCCCAGATTTATTCCCTGGTTTATTTGTGGTTGCATGCTTATTTTTGTCTTGAGGTTGCAATTAGTTTAGTCCTAGTTTAGCTTTGGTTTAATCCTGGTTTAATCCACTTTTAAATCTTTCTATTATAAATCATGGGTTTAATTATGTTTCAAAATAAAAGCCTTTCACTGGGAAGTCTCCAAATACACGTATGTTGTGGCCTCACAGGGAAAAGTGTAAACCCAGTTCAGTTCTGGGATCATTTTCTCCCAGCTCAGGCTCTACTTTGAATAAGCTCTACACATTTGTAGCAGTCTCCCTTTTTTCATTTGAATATCTTTTCCAGCTGATGAGAGGCTGTTATGTCTGATCGCCTGAAAATATCAGGAGGTGGCGTGTAATTGAACGTTAGCGGGAGAAGAAAGCTCAAGCGCTAACTGCAGTATGACGACTTAAAAGGCAAACAATCGTATCTTTGGTGGGCGTCGCTTGTGTGGAAACCACTTTGAATCCGAGTGAAGTGAAATGAAACGGAAAGCACAGTGAATGATATGCATAGTTTAGCCTTTTACACGAGACATCTGAGAGCCTATTGGCTAAAAGTAAATCTAATTAGGTTTAGAGTAAACCACATTATCGCTTCATTACTGTTAATTGACCTCCTGGAGACCTGTTACTGGAAGAAGATGCCTGTGTAGAGACAAAAACATTAAGGGCTTAAGACGACTGTGAAAGGGAGGCGTGTTAGAAGGAGACATTAGTCCTTTCCAGACATCCAGTTCACACAGTGGTCTTAGTCTTATGTGAGCAGTATTTTCTAGGACTTTTTCAGGTCAGTGTCAGTTTATGGACTGATTTTCGAGGATATTGGAGGAAATTGCTCACACTAATATACTGTCTCTGTCAGCCTTGTGTCTCATTTAGGTTGACACACTCCTTACACTTCTTTATGTGTTTTATCTGTCTTATGTGGAAAAATACTCGACCCGTATATGGTGTGACTTATACAATATATACCATACGAGCATTAAATATCCCAAAATGTCACACATGTGCCTCTGAACACTTTATTTCTCTATGCTGTCCCTTTTATGGTGGAGCCATCTTGCTCTGTTTCACCTTTGTCCTTTCTCAAAAGCAGAATAAAACATCAATATAGATTTGATTAGATTAGATGGTCTACAGCAGCATAAAAGGGCAAAAACAAGCTTAAAAAGTCCAGAAACCCAAAGAGGCCGGACTCTTAAAGAATTTCCTTGATTACAGTGAATTAATCTGTCCATTTTCTTGTGATAACTCCATACATAGAGATGGAAACTTTAGATTGCTGCAGATCTGTTACATCTATTCTAAGGCTGAAAGAATAAGACAGAAACCAAGTCTGAACGTTGCTGTTATCCTAGTCAACGGTTTTTGTTTTTTTCCACTTTCTTGGAATAACAAATTGAAGGAGTTTGATAATATAAAGAACCAGGGAAATAGTAATGAATGGTTGTCTTAAAAATGGACCTGCAAGAGTAAAATAGCATAGAGATACTGACACTAACCAAAAAGACTTTAGATTAATTCCAAAGTAAACGGCAGCATTTAATCAATATTATCCAAAAAAACTTCAGATTTTAAAGCTATTTATCTGTGAAATTATTTTTCAGGAATACTTTTATCCCATTTCTTTTCCAGGACTCAAAAAGAGGTGAACTACAGTCTAGGCTTTTCAGCTTTTCTGGGATGCGTACAAACCCTGATAATCTCCCCTAAAAAGGATTCTTGCTCTTTTCTTTTTGAACCGAAGCCGTCAAGGATGTGATGGAGCAGTTCTAAATACAGTAAGATTACAGTGGGGTGTCCTGATATCAAAGGGGAAGCACTAGCAGCAGCGGCTAATTTTCTCTCTTACTTCAGACGTGTGTTGCCTGAGGCGTGCCTTTGAATTCTGCTCTCTTTCCTGTGAAAGATGAATCGGGGGATTTCGGTAAGGTGAAGCGCTGATCACTGACAGATATATTCAGATTATTGTTATCTGCGCCGCTGTCTTCGGGTCAAACTGTGGCTATAACTCGGTTCAAGTCCGGGTCGCGAGCAGGACTGCACAAGACAGCTCTCATTTGGAAAACAAAGCATGTTGGCGGCAGAATATAGTGTGGGATTTCATAAAAAGGTATCGGCTCATAAAAGCAAAGAGAGAGGAATCCCCTAAAACATCTCACATCAATAGGCGTCCATAGCTCTAGGCTTACTCCCATCTTGCCTCATTAAATTCTCATCCAGCACTCATCAAAACACATCTTTCATCTAGACAGTGAGTCGGTGCAGCGTCGAGACCAGACTGCACCACCAGCGATAAGAACTCACTCCATTGGCTGCATGCTGCGGACGGATGCTCGCTGCTAACTCAGTGGGATAAGCACTTTGTTTTTGTTTTCCGCTCACAAACAAAATGGATCCTTCAAGATGTATAGGATCTTTGAAGTTAATCTTTTGGCAACAGCTGGTGCCGATGTGAAAAGTCCACTGAACTATTGGCTGAGTATGCACAAGTTGAAATAAATAAATATATATATATATGTATATATCAGCTGGGGAGCCACAAACAGGGCTTTTGCTTAGAGAAGAAGTTGTTCCTGCAGTAAAAGACTTCATCCAAGATATGTCTCTGGATAAATGCGCCGAGCTTACTTTACTATTGTAAGCATTTCTGCAACTTCTTGTTTGTACAGCAGGAAACCTTTGCAATTTTTCTGCTGCAACTGTTATAGTGAATATGTTTTGCCAAATAGATGGTCTACAATGTACCACCTTAGCATCAAATGTTTAGGCTCATTTGTGGTACGTGGTATGTCTGTGATACGTATTTCCTGAGTTAAAGGGACACTGACTAATTTTGAAGCCAAAAGATTAGATATTATACTGGATTTTTGGCAAAAATGTGCCTTTTTTCATACAACATGCATAGTTTGTCACTGACTGTCATTACTACCTCCATTTGGGATGCATCATGTTTGCTATAGGTGTTATCTTAATGCATCCTTGTAACTTTTGGATGTGTTTGATCAGAACAGCTCTAAAATTTATGCAGGTTTGTTTTCATTGACAAAAATTTGGTTGGGGACATGAATCCATGTTAAATCCCAGGGTCTTCCCATCAAAGACCTTTGTTTTCCCTGTGATCTGAGTGTGTACTCTTACCTTTATAGCACAAGTACATAATACCCTAGATTAGGACCAAGAGGAGCATCACATTTCCATATTTTACTTAACTTTTCTACTACACTTTAGATTTTTTAAATTTATTTATTTATAATTTTTTAAATTTTTTATTTATTTTTTTTTTCTTTTTTTTTTTTTTTTTTTTAATAATTTTAAAAATAGATTTTTTACTTTTTAATAAAAAAATTATTTAAAATTTTAATTTTTAAATTTTATAATATAGAACATCCTAAGTTTGTTTCTGGCCTACAGTTTTACAGATAGGTAGTTTTTTTTGTTGATCAGACATTGTTACAGTTTGCTGTTGTGAATTGTGCTCATTGGATGAATTGGTGAAAAGCAGAGGCGCAATGGCATTATATGCAATAATAAATCCAAGCCTCAGATCATTTTTCACACAGGGCACTGGCATGTTAAAGCCAAACTTTTGTGAAATTTTCATGTTGTTCCAAGAAAAACACAAATATCACAGGGTTATTATCGCCTTATTAGAGTGTAACAAATTAAATCCACTCAGACTGAACTCTGTAATAAATAGAGAAACCCACTAAATAAACTAAAAAAGTCTTGCCTCTATCCCCGAACATGAATGTCAGCCAGACCCAGGTGCTTTGAAGTAGTCTTTCCCCAACAGTGTACCATTTGATGTTTCTGCTGCTGGAGTTACACTTGCCTTTCATTTGCGAGAGTCCATTAAAGTGTTAGAAAAGCTTGAATGAGCAGTCAGCTGCCCGTCCCGACAACTCAAAGGCACTTTCAGCGTCAGAACATGACAGGCCGGTACAGCCACACCCGGCTCGGATTCTGCTCGGACAGGTCTTTGTGCTGTGTGTTTGATGTTGTGATCGTCATTATCGTATGATGGGCTCTGTCTGGAACATTGTAGCTCTGCCTCGTCAAGTGTCAGGATGCCTCAGATAAATCTAAGACAAGTGTCGGTGATAGAAGAGTGTTTTTATCACAGGGTTTACCGACGTGTGGTGGCCAATATAGTGTCGACATGTTGACACACAGTTTTGCCATAGACTGAAGTGTTACATCACCTGTGTCACCATAATATGTGTGGAGTCAGACATGTGTTTTTCTTGATTGACAGGAGACAGTTAATGATGATGGTTGAGACAGGACAGTGTGGGCTGTAATTGTTGTCACCTGAAGTGGGTAGGTTTTAGGAACACATTTGGTCTTGAGCTGGAAATGGCTACATTAGATTAAAATGCGAGTAACAAGGGGTGGTACTATCTACAAGCACATCACATGCTCTTCACTTACTCATAAAAAGGCAGGTGTCTTTAGCGCTAACAGCTGTTTATTCTGGACAGGCAGTTATGATGGATGACATCAAAAGCCAGATCTGTTAAATACCGTATCTCTAGCACTTACCAGACCAGCAGCAAACACAGTGAGCCTGTGTTTGCTGCTTTATATTTCCACTGACATGTTGCTTACCATAGTGACCAAATCCACTCCTGTTTTGTTTGAGTCCACACAAAAACACTTATTCCTAGTTCCTTTGTTCCTTTATCAAGCTTTATCAACTTGTATATATTCACTGTACTGGAGTTCCTTTGCTCCACAGTCATGCTAAACCTATGGATGTGGAATAAGAGCATGTAAGCATTCATTTTGCTTTCAGATACATCCCCCCATATTATATCTTTCTATCTTGCTCAGCTTTTGTCAATCTTTGCAGTAAGTAATGCATTTGGCTGCTTCCTAAAGCCATAATAAATACAGATCCTTCACCTAATACAGGTACGCCCACTCAATCCTAACCCAACATACTGTACAAACATATGGCCACAGGTCATTATTAATGTGCATAGGTATTGCACTGGCTTTTCTAAGTCACATTAAAAGCTTTAAAATTTGCAGCTAAAGAATACATTTCAAGTATTTTTCTCAGCAGTAGTGTTATACTGTTTATGTTGACTAATTGTTTTGTTTTCTAAGCACACAGATCTTACGTGTCCCTTCGGTACGAGTGTAGTGTGCAGTGGTCCACTGACCGAACATGGCTGTTTTACCTTTGTGCCTCAGCCTTGGGATTGAGAACAGATTCATCTGATGGTGGTGTGGGCACGTTCTGCTGCACAGAACATGAACTGCACCTTTAAAGTTCAGAGTTTATATGTGCTGGGGTCTCCTGTGTATCAAGTCATTTATTTTTCTTTTTGTTGTATTATTTCTTTGTGAATTGTAACACCTCTGACTCCCAAGGGACCTCCAGACCTGCTACGTGATTCCAGGTAAATCTCTAATGCCAGATGTATTTCTCTTTTTCTTCTTCTCTGCTTTTACTCGATGCATCTGAGTGGTTCAGTACGACTTTAATCTTTTAATGACAGCCTTGTACCAAGACCTGAGCCTCAATTTTGTGCTCCTTGAATGTTTTAATTGCACTTTTCTGAAGTCCAGGTTGCAGGCAGTTGTTTTAGTCGAATAGCACTCCCTCTGAGGCGTGAGAGACTGTCATCAAACACATGTAAGGCCATGCTTCATGTGATGGGATTGGAAAAACAAGACCACACCGGTTCACGGCCGAGCTGTGTGACTGTGAGACTTACACCACTTGATTGTTTACTACGAACACTGGCCTCTACATTTCTCCAAAGAAAGTCTTTCTCGTTCATGTGTAATGTGACTCCTTTGATCGAAATGTGAAAAAGATTTGTATTTTGTTGATTTCTGGCTACCTTCTATCAGCTCAGAAACACACAGCTGCAGTCTTTGTATTTTCCAGCATGTATTCAGTGTAGTTATTGGAAGATATGTGAGGCCCAGATGGTATGTTATTGACATATGTTTGAGTATCCTCCTCCTCCACAGCTGCAGTTCTGTTAAAAATAATGTGCCTCATTGTTCCAGTGTGTTTGAATGGAACAACAAGTGCTTCATTTTCAGTGGCTTGATAATATACATCTAGACTGATACGTTTCAATCTCAACTGGTTTAACATAATCACAGCAATTGCTCTGTGACAAGAGGCTGTGTTGTTTCCTATATTTAGAAGTTACAGTTGTGTGTGGATGGACAGAGCCACGTAGCCTCTGATGATTTTAGTCGAATTACGCTATTTTTAACATCATCACAGACAGTTTTATTACTGTCATGTTTCCCTTTATCTGTGGTGAAGAGCATAGGGCCGCCGTTTAGATGAAAATGAAGATGGCGCTTACTGTGTTGGGTTCTACACATTCATTAAACTGCCTCACATTTTAGACCTAACCTTTATATATTTCTTGACTACAGCTAATGTAACAGAGCAGAAAATGGCTTTTGGAACTGCTCTTAACATCAGATTGCATAAGGGTAGCAAATAATTACGACTTTATTTCAGTATTGTGTTATATTCCAACATAAGCATCATTCCTTCATTGTGGACGGTGTCAAAGTGCAAGATTGACTGATGCAGTGGAAGGTGACTTAGCATTTGGAGTGGACTTGTTTGTATTTAAGATGCTTAACGTGCAGTATTTTAATATTCCAGTTTACTAAAATACTGTGTTGTATTTTCATTCATATAGACTACAACTGTGACTAAAGGGGCAACTGTGTACATCGCACTAAGAGATAATTATCTTACGTGTGAAACATAGCAGTATCATTATTTAAACAGCCATCAACATCACATCACACAGTATAGGTGTGACTTGTGTACAGGAAATCTCATTTACTAGTGCTGTAGTTATAGTCATTAGTTTTGGCCAGAAGTGAAGGTGTCATTATCACTGGCTTCACACCTCGTCTCATTTACCTTCTCTGGAGATGTATTTCTGTCCTGATGGCCAATTAGACCGCCAATTGTTCATTCATTAACCTTTTTTAAACGCGAGGGCTGGTTCTGAGCCTTCTCTGCTGCGTATCGTCGTCCTTTCATTTTTTTTTCCATCTCTGACAGAAGCGAAGCCAGCCTTGGCATCTGAGCTGATGAGACCTTGCGTCGCACCCGCAGACCATCTCCCTTTTTTATCATTGTAGAATATATGACGTCTCCACATGAAAAGAATGTGAAGTGCCGAGCTTGCACGGACGCAGCCTGGCACTCGAGCTGCCGCTGTGATTATTTACCATATAATGAGCAGAGCTGTGAGTTTTGAACAGATTTGTGAAGGCTCTCTGATTTAGTTGGGTTTTCTTTAAAGAATAAGTCTTTTGTGTCATTGATCACAGTGTTGTTTCTGCTGCTTTAGAGAACATAAGATAGAATACATATGTTATTTTGACCTTTATTGTCTTCCTCAGAGCATTCACACCAACTTTTTTGCATGAAGACGCCAGGAGCATGAATACAAGGCTGCTTTCAAGTGTGTTTAAGAAAAGTGGAGGAAACAAAAGACTGACATATTAACATATTGTGCTACAGTTTCTTAATATTGTCTTAATTAAAATAGGCTATGCACAACTGCTGTATGTCATTTGTAATTCTTGTAGCATTTGTTGCAAAGTGAAGTAGTTCTTGATTCCCTGATAAGCCAGCAGAGGTTGGCAGGCGTAAATACTAATAGATGCTGTTGCTTCCAATAACAAGACTTAATTTCACAGTGTGCTGGCCCTCAACAAAGACTGATCTGCCATCACTGCACCTTTGTGACGCTGAATACACCGCATTGTGCTGCCGCCTGACAAACAAGTCAGTGCTGGTTCAGATCAAGGAAAACCAATAAGACGCCAGGTAAGCCATGGTTTTAGAAATAAAAGTAAGAATGATAATTTCTGTTACTGGTGCCTGTTGTGTGGCAGCCTTTACAACAGCTACGGCTTGCTGTTTTGTGTTTTATTTATTTCAGGGATGTTTTAGAGAAACAAGTCACAAAGTAAATGGTGCATTCTGGAGGTGTTGTGTAGAAATAGAAATCACATGTAGGTTTTTACTGTCCACTACTCACCCAGTATTCCCCAGTATCCCTGTTATGATGTGGATATGACAAAACCAGTTATCAGTGTATCCTGATACATGACAAATATGAATATACTGAGTTCTTGTTCTTAATCTTACGCAGCAGTGAGTATAGTGCTATTAAATGATAAAGCTGTTACTGTGACTGTCCTTTTTCACCACATTCCCAGGAGGTGAGGCTATTAAACATGCCGTAACCTTTGACTGTTCTGTACGAAACTGTGTTGAACGAGAAGGGCACATTGGTTAAAAGGTCCATGAGACACATTGGCCCAGTAACTTGGACACAGTGCAGACTTTTGTGGATTATCACCAGGCTTCTAACAGTGAAGTCTTTTCAAAGCACAGTTAAAAGTTACTTGTGTCTCTGGATGAAGTTTTCTGGTTGTTTTGTTGCACATCTCTCACTCCATCACTATTCATCTTATTTTTTCATTTTATAAAATAGAGCATTCTCATTAGTTAATGGCTTTTATTTTATGGAAACATAGCTATTCATTAAGATGCTTCCCACTTGAAACTTTTTTAAGTGACGAGACTTGATGCCCATATCTGAAGACACATTTGGAGACGATCTTTGACACTTCTGATTGGATCTGTGTGTGGTTTTCAAATCCAGTGTAGTAGATATGTGTGTATCCTGCCTATTTTTTATCACTAAAGTTAATAGTTTGATGTTTATTCTCCTGCTGTGGCGCATAAAGTGTATCGTATCCTTTTTCTCTCTCTTCACAGATACCCAGTGTCTTAAAATGGCCGACACCCGACCTTTAATTGTGCCCTAACTGTGAAGCCTCTCCAGATAAAAGCATCCTTAAATATATAAAAACCCGCCTTAATGTCATCCTTAATGGATATTCTTGAAGCGCTACAGTTATAATGGCAGCATTTTTTAAAATCAAATTGAGGTGCGCTTTTTTTTAGAGGTCTGTCATGACTTGGGTTGGCTTCCAGTGAAAAACAAAAGGCTTTTAGCTCCCACTCACACACTCTGAGTACAACAGAGGTTCCTCTATGTCTGTAATGTTCAGAACGTGAAAGAGTCAATTGTATATTACATTTAGTTGGGCCCCCTCTGATGCGGTGAATGGAAGTTGTCATTGCCTGATAAAATAACATGTTGTAAGTACAGTCGCTTCTGAACGGAGTTGATGTAATAGCTTTTTGAGTCCCAACAGCCCATTACAGTGCAGAGACCTCTTTATGAAGCAAGGCACTAAGTGGAATACAAATCACAGTGTAATTTCTTCAAGTACCCCTCTAATGTTCATCAAGCTCGGTAACCACTGACACTTAGAGATGAAATATGACAAAGAGTGCAATGATAAAGTCCTATTAAAAACAAATTTGATGGTTCATCCTGAAAATACTGAAGAAATTATATTTTTAAATGATGTGGTGATGTGATATACAAAAAGCCTCGTCGTGCCTTCAAATAGTTTTTCTGACTGTCATCATAAATACTGTCATTGAAATAAATTGAATGATGAGCTGTGAGAGTAATATTCACTACAGTGGTGTGCGTGAAAATTAATCAATTGCACAAATGTCTATGGGGCATATAATAATGCATTTAAGATGTGGCATCTAGGGAGGGTATTTGTGGACTAACAGAAATAACCTTCAATTTTAGGTAGTAGTCTGGATTTACAAATTCAATTAAACGTTTGTAATCCCCAAAGGCAAATTCAGTCATTAGGTCTGTTTAAATGAATTGACTCAGACTTCCTCTGCCACAGACTGATTGATTTATAGAGTGTTTGTTTGCAGTCGTGAAGAAGCAGTTCTGTCCTGCAGCTCACTGATCTCACACATCCACTGGCTCCTCTCTGTTGTTCAAAAACCCAATGCAGGGGATGGTCCATGTTGTTCAGTGTAACATCGGTCCCTTGAGCAATGTGTTCATTTTGTAGCATTTAAAATAACATTGAATTTATTGAAAACAGGCCAAATCAAATCACACCTCCAAGTACAACCTTTACCTGAAATTAATCAAATTTATTCCAGTTTTTCCATCCTTCATTTCTGATGGTTCAACAGGAAAAAAAGAAGTAAGGCCTGCAAACTCACTCCCAAAACTGCGTTTCTTTGACAACGTTTTGATGGCTCTTTCCCTGAGGATGAAACATGTAAGATCAAAGTGTTTAAGTGTGTGCAGGCCTTACTTCTTTGCTCTAAATGCTACAGATAAAGGCCGAGCAGCTGGTGACGTACCTATAATTACACACTGTTTCAACAGGTAAAAAGCCCATACATGGTCCAAACAACATAAATTACAATTCTGTCCATTTAGTGTTTTTCTGTCTGGCAGGTTTTTACAGTGTGCTCTACGCTAGACCAAACTTGTCTGCTTGTAGTAATTCGCTACAGGCAACAGTTGGGGTCTGCAATATCCAAATTATATGATGTAACTCAGTGTTATGATTGCTTGTATTGTATCCTGGCATTGAGTTGAGTCTTGATGCAAATTTAGGCAAGATTATTTTTCATGGACAAATAAATTGTCAAAAATAATAACATTTTATTAACAAAATTCAGCAATATTTGTGATTCTGTCATTAGTGAATGTTTTAGCTGAATTTAGATATGTGTATTTAAATATGTAGCAGTAACAGTGACATTTTAACTATATATTAATGACTAATGGTAAACTCAGGAGCTATTTTCTCTCCGTTTTATAAAACCAGAGCCAAAATAACCCACTGAATCATAATATTTTCTGTATAATCTTTTAATAACATCACCAAACAAACAAACAAATAAACAAACAAACACCAAATGCTTTTCTGTTTGCTCCATGTTGAACAGACCAGTCTGCAATCTCTTTAAAATGTCAAGCTAAACTCCTTTGAAATAAAGTACCTTTACGTTTTGAGTTGTGTCTCATCTAGCCACAAGACGATGGCATCATTACAGTAGTAGGCACCTTCAGCTTCACGGCCAGGTCGATAATATTTCTCGAAAACCATTACGCTTGTGTACTCCCCAGGGGACGGTCCCACGGTGGAGAAAATAGAAGCCGTGGACTGATCGTATCAAGTGATCTAATCACTTCTGGAGCAAAAGCAGATAGTGAAAAGTGATTTCTTGTTCTTTCTGTGTCACTAAGCTATATACACACAATACAATGGCGATAGCTGTTATGAATTCCTGGCATTCATGATTCATAATTCCTCTTTCTGAATATTGCTGGTAAGAGTGGCTGTAATTTCTATATCCGTGCTGAACGCTGAGAAGTGGCCAGGCAGAAACAGTACTCGACGCTGCACGGTTTGTCAGGAAGTAATCAAATGCTACTTATCTTCATCCTCATTAGAATAAACAGACATCACAGTCACATATGCTTCTGGTTGACAATAGCCACAGATGGGTGATTAGCTGAAGTGTTTTGAAGGCCATGCTGTTCTTTCTCCATTTCATATGAAGCTTGGGCCCCAGTGGAAAGTGCTGCTGTAATCACCGATCCTTCACAGCTCCAGCTCGCACTAATGAACAACATCTTTGTCTTCATTCCCTGAGACAAATTTGGCCACGCTTTCACAAAAATACCATTCATCTTAGGTATGGCATGAAATCAGATTTACACATCTTTACTTACCTGCCTGCTGCTTAAAGGAGAGATTTTTAGATAATATATTTATATAGTTAATAGATTTATACTGCATCTTTTGGTTATAAATGTATGGTCTCAGCATCTTGATTTGTGGTGCTAAAATGTGTTTCATTTTGAGACTTTAACAGAGCGAATTAGAGGAAGAAAATAAGTGGCTCTATTAGGACCCTTACCTGAACAGCCTTTAGATCAGATCATCTGAAGCTGTGACAAACCAAAATTTAGTGTGCAAAATATGGCAATCATTATTTTTATTTGGCTTTTAAAGGATTTTACATTGGAGCGTACAAAAGGAATGACTCAATACAAGTGTGGGTTAAAATGATATCATTTTTTTAATCTAATGCAGTTCATATATGTTGCATATATGAAAATGTCCTAGAGGATCTGTTATCTTACTCCCGTTTTGACGAGTGGAAGAGTACAGTCTGGTGCAGGTGGCCCCTGCCTGCTGCCAACAGACTCCCTTGTTTAGCTCCCATTTTTGAAGAACAAAAAGCCAAGGGGTTACCAAATGGTGTTCTTATTTGGGACACTTCATACCTATTTTGACAGACAGACCTGTACCGTTCTGCTCCAGTGAAAGTGAGGCTTGAGGTGTAGCTGGGTGTGTTCTTTTCATTAAATTTTTTTTTTGGCTTAACAGCTTCCCTTCGATGCTAATGAATATGGAGGGCAAAGATGGCTGCAGCAGGTATCATAAAACGCTTAAAGCAGCTTTTCCAGCCAGTATTCTGAGAGGTATTAATGGCTTTGTGAATCTTTGGATGATTATCCCTTGCTGGGATGGGAAGTGAGCATTAATCATACATTTTGATCTGGTGGATTTGAAGGGAACCTCGGCGCTCTGCTCAGGGGAGTCTGCAGAGGTCACTAATTGAAGCGAGTGGGGGGTCCGTGCAAAGTGCGATCCTCCAGCAATGATTCGGATGAGGCGTTGATTAGAAATATACGCATCTATGTAACGCGTGCTTGATTTGTTTCGACGAACATGCCGGAGCCTTGATTGAGAAGGTCAGTGTGGAGAGCCACTGATGTGTTCTTATGAAAGATGTTTAGGTGAAGGGCGATAAGCAATGTGTAGAGATGGTAGATTTACTGTCACAAAGGACAAAGCGCTAGTGATGGCCAGTGCATGTAAATCCATTAGAATTAATGTTCCCAAACTAATGCAGGAACTGAATTAACAGCCTCCCATCCTCCAGGCAGCACACGATAGCTCAAGTGCGTGTTGCTAGGATTCTCACTTACCCCAGACAGACATGCTTCTCTGTCTCCTTTTGTCATTCCACCATTGCACTGGTGCGCTGCTGTGGAAACTGCAGGGAGGCAGTCCACAACACACAGTGATGGAGCAGAGAGCATTTGAAGCCAGCGATGAGAAATGAGAAAGTGAGGCTGCAGTGTCATTAGCACACAGCTCTGGAGGCTCTAATGGACACTGGCTCTAGGCACAAGTCCACACATGTACATTTCTTCCACACTCAAACACTGTCAGCACTCTAAACAAAGGCATTTCAAAACACCACCAAACATACAACACAAACTCAGCCAAAACATCAGCCAGCGTTCATTAAAAAAGATTAGTCATGTTCTAGTTGCATACACAGAATAAACATGTATTTTTTTGCATCAGTATCTTTTGCAGATTTTAATTCAATTATTGCCTGAGTCCGACTAAAACTGGACTTGTAAAATGTTCATAAACATTCACAGTAATTTTAAACTCTTTAAAGAGTCGAGCGATAACATACCTTGATAATAACTCGATGTATTTCTTACTGGAGTTACTGCTGCACGGATACAGCTTAGACGGACTGGAGTGTGACTTTTGAGTTTTTCCTGTGTACTCCGTTGCTCAATGCACAAAGAAACAGGAAACAAATGGGAACGATAAAAGCAGAGAGTGCTTAGAGCAAAAGCAAGACATGGAAAAGACAAGGTTTATGCTTCTAAACTGCAGACTAAACCAGGAGTGAATTAGGACTAAACCAGGTCAAAACAAGTGCTAAACCATGACTATTTGAACTTTCTGATATATTTTGTTGTCCTAATAGTAAGTCAGAGCTTTTTGTGACCAACTGTAAGTAATACATAACATTACAAATAAATAAACCAAAGTGATGTTACCCTTGTATGTAGAAAAGCTAAGTTAAACAATACTGAACTAATGGAAGAGCATTGAATGCAAGCAAGACTATCCCAAGAATGGCACTTTTCTCCAAAATACTGACCTTCATGGAGTTTTTTGTATGAAATAATCTAATATGGATTCCTTTCATTCAATCTGAAATGCCAATTAAATTAGGAATTTGCTTTTTTTCTTGCTCACGCTGATTATCAATGATCCTTTGATTGGCCCATGCAGCTCTCCCGTAACAACAATAGGCCAGTATCATTTAGTTCACTGGAAAAATAATTACGGATTATCCAGCGAGCTTCAGTTAATTATGTGAGCAGCGACAACGGGATCATCCTGATGAGGGTTCCTCCGTAATGACCACTGACGTTTGACAGCTCTGACTGAAAGGACAATTAGTGAAATATGAACCTGCTGTGTGTGTCTGATTCGGCTCACACTCGGAGTGAGTACAGTACAGCTTCATTATTTATGTATGGCTGTTGATGCACACAACAATATACCTATACTTTGCAGAAGCAGAGCTGAATAATATCTGCCCCATTTTCCGCCCACTCCAGTTGATCTCCTACCATTCATTTGCATAAAAGTTGCATAATTAGCTCCGGCTTTCTCTCGATAATGTAAAAAGGCCTGATATGTCACAGTATAGAAATAGAAAAAGTGCTTATGCTTCAGTCTGAAAATCAATGGGTGTCACTCACATCTGATTCTGCTCAGAGGCCTTTTAGCGAAGCCATAAAGGATTTCCCTAAATGTGCTTTAAGGTCAGTTGTTGTTACTGCTTAGCTGGCCTTCTCATTGGTTACTGACTGACCAACGCATCTTAACAAATGTCCTTTCCCCTTGGTTAGATAAACTTAGCTCTGAAATTCATTGTTTTACAGTGGAGTTTTTAAGATAATTTGTGTTATTTTGAATTGATTCATTTTCTTCCTCCTATTCTTTACAGGTCACTTTGGGCTGGAATCTATCCCACCCGCTTTGGCCGTGAAGCTAAGACTTACAGACACGCACTGACAGACTTATGACTCCGAAATTTAGATTCATTAGTTTGCCTCTCGATGGATGTCTTTGGAGAGTCAGAGGAAGCTGGAGCGCCTGGAGAGCTCTTGCACTGACACGGGGTGGAACCTTATTATACAAACAAAACAATCAGTAAGGGTTTGCAAAGAGCAGGTACTTTAGATGAAAACATGGCCAGTGTTTTCAGTTTTACTCATTAAGAGGAACATAATGTTGTTTACATAATTAAAGGTAAAGCTATAGCCTTATTGTCAAAAGCCCAAAAGCACACCCTTGACTTCCAGTACTGCCTCACCACTGTCCCAAAATCTACCGGTTTTTGAGAAATCACGTTGCCTGGAACAGTACTAGGTTGACTTTAGTAAGTTTGTGAAATCTTGTGAGAATAGCTGCTGCACAAGGTAATAACACCTGAATAGCAAGTAGTAAGTTACATCATACATACTACAATATGGTAATAAATAGGTGCCATTTGAAAAGATTAAAATGCATATATCAATTAATATAAACACCTGTCTTCCTTAGTATTTGGTGCAGCATGCTTCCAGTTGTTACATGTTGTATTTGTTGGTGCTATTCACGGGTTGAGGTCTCCATAACTCACAGAAGAGTCTTGGTTGTATGAATATTAAAATCTGTAGTTTTCCTTGAGACGAGACATGTTCATTTTTCGAGTCCTGAGTTCCTGAAATATCATGGTCCTGAGTAATCTGTGAGGTCACAGTGACCTTCAGCCTCTGTTGAGTAAATGTTTAATTCACACTTGATAAGGTTTTGATGAGAGTAAAACTGGCGTGTGGGTGGTATCATATGCCTCTGCTACAAGCGGCAACCATCTGAATATTCTGAAACTTTTGCCTAAATTCGAGTAAATGCTGGTCAGTCGTGTTCCAAGAGCAGGGAGTGTGTTACAGAGAAACCTCGACACATGTTTTGTTAGAAGCTGTCAGACTGAGAGGAAGAGCTTTTCTTTGGTTTCAGCCACAATGCCAGGAGAAGCCTTTAGTCTTGTACAGTCTTAGAGAGCGGGAGCTGGATGAATAATTGATAGTGTGAGATGGATGGATTCCTCTCAGTGGAAAGCTGCTCCAAATGTGTGTTGTTACCTGGAACGTTTGGTCCGCTGGGTTTTCTGTGTAATTTCACCATGAGATTCTCAGCCACTTTTTTGTCCTAATCACTAGTATTTTCTTTTAATCCTCACTCATTAGCAAACCTCACAATGCCTCTGTATAATGTACTGGCCTTAACAACTCCAAACATCAATGATAAAAGCCAAATTATTTTATTATGATTTAGTATTAGTGTATTGTCTGCTTTTCTTAAACACTTTACTGTAGAAGTTAACTTTTGAAATCTGCCTAGAATAATTTGATTGGGAAATATTACTTTAGTCTTCCCAAACTTTCGTAATTTGCAAAAGACAAATGTTACTGAAATTCTAATCTAACTATTAAATAAAATAACTGTTTGTAAAAGCTGGAGATAAAGCAAACCTCATATACATTTCTTCAGATGATAATCATCATCAGAATCTTCTGGGCTGCACATTTCTCAACAAAGCCCGGCTCATTCCTTTATTGTGTCTAATTGGCAGCTTTATTAGCCGTTTGTATTTCCAAAGTCAAGCTTCTTTTGTCTAAAGAGAGCCGGCCTTGCACCAGCACAGAGGACATGTTAGCTCTGTACTCTAACTCCTATAACCTAGTACTGAAGGACAGTACTGAAGGACACACATGGGTCTGAACAAAGCATCATGTAATTATCAATTTATCAGGCACATTTATTCTGTAAGGTGGATTACAGAAAACCATAATGATTATTTGTTCAACACTATAGGCATCTTTGTCATGTTCCATTAGGGGTCGTAGGCGTCTGGAGCCTATTCCAGAAGTGTTGAGCCTGAGGCGGGTACAACCTGGACAATGGCCAGTTAGTCACAGGGCTGACACTTAGACACTGACACTGACAGACAATCCCTCACAGTCATTCACTAGGGGCACTTTAGACTGTTGAGGAGGACATGCAGACTCCTCACAGAAGGATGGAGAGTTGTCTGGCCCGAGGATCGAACCCTCGACCTTCTAGCTGTGAGGCAGGAGTGCTAACCACTTGTTCATATTAGCAATATACTGTTTATGTATACAGGTCAGATAGGGAGTAGTTTTTTGGGGTTTTTTTGGTGACATTTGCTGACAAAAGTACATACTCCATTTGTTTTCCTCCGTTTCAAAGGCACGTGACCAGTAATCGCATCCTGCAATGATGATGAAATTATGTATTGATAATGGCAGGTGTTTTTGGACTTTTTTTTGCGCTTTGTTTAATTTTGTCTAAATCTTACACAATGAACACACTCTCACTTTCAGTAATAAAATGGTTGTTGACAAGCTCAAGTCTAAACCCTCATCACCAAGTGTTCGGGTTAACAACTCTTGGTTTTGGTTGCACGACCGTCTGCCCACAGCTCCGTTCACTCCACAGTGGTCGCACACTTCCAAGATAAACAGAAGGACATTTTGGTGTGACCCGTGGTCCTGTCCCTTCGCTGGGAGTTGGTTGAAGATGACCATGACACTGAGCGGGAGTGTGAACGTTTATAAGTGGCACCGGACACCTCCGGCCATCTACAAAATGTTGCACTTCTAATGCAGCGTGATGCCAGAGGAGAGTTTGAGCCCAGGTCAGACGGAGGTGAAAGAATAAGTGTGAAAGAATGGTGCGACGAGAAGCCAGTCATTTTACACTTTTATAACGGCTCTGAATAATAAATGAACTGCAACAAAAAAAAAAGTCTCTGCACAGCTTCAAATCGCAGCATGATGTTCAATGACTGTCAATGAGAGGAAAACTTCTCACAAGGATCAAAACAGTAGAAGCCCGCGGGTCAGCAAAACAACTTATTCCCTTTTTTCACCAGGAGCAATGTCTTTTTCTCTCTTTCTTTGTTGCACTCCACTAAGCTATCATATTTGACAAAGACGGTTAGAGAGGCACCCAAATTGCTGAGGTCAGTCTTTTCAGTGGAGTCTTCCCTTTTGAACTTAAGCACTGGTATGAAATTTAAGCACCCCTTCAAGGATTAATTACCCGCTGAGTGAGTCTTTTATGGCCAAGGTTTATTAGAAGGAAGAGGGCCTACCTGTGATTCTTTGATTTCACTGAAAGGTATTATTGGTAAAGGGAGACTGTTGATCGTATTCAGCACCACTTATCCAATCAGGGTTAATCCAAAGAAAGATCTGAGAAGCCCGGTGGAAACTGGAGACGGTTATCAGTCATCCCAGCCCAACGGGATCCAGAGGCACTGAGCGCTGTTGTCTGCTTGGATGTCGTCCACAAGGGGAATGTCATAGAGAGGTTTATGGGAGCGCACAAATAGGCAAGCCATTTCCATATTTAGGAAGCCATCTGCAGTGAGGAGATGAGTGCAGGGTTTATGGTTGCCCCGGCTCGCCTTTCACTGTGCTAGGAAAGCATTTGTTTTATCTACACTGTTTTCTATCAGGAGTATACTCAAGGTCAGGATGTTGTTTTTGACGTACCGTACAGCTTTTTATTATGGCAGTCGGTCAAACCCTATCAAAATGTAATCTCTCTATGTAAGGTTTTCAGAAATGTGAAATGGGGATGTTTCAGAGGAAAATGTATGGATGACATTTGTAGATATATTTAGCATCTTTGGCATTTGCAGTGTTGTATTAGCATAATAAGTCATAGGTTGTAATAATATAAAATAACATAAGGTATTTAGTTTAGACAGCCATCCAACCTGTCTAGGGTTAGAAAAAAGCAAAAAACTAAATAGAATGTAACCACTATTGAATAATCCTTTATTGTAAATCTAAACATAACATAAAACACTTTTAGTTTGCAGATCGAATTAAAAACACTCATTTAAATGTTGGGGTATAAGTCCTAAATTTGAGTTCCATCCACCACCCCAACCTATCTCAACTAAAATCCCTAATGACCTGGGTTGATCATAATGCCCAGGTGTAACAAGCACATGTAGCTGATAAACATTAAATATGAATAATAAATGAATGGTATATTAACATGTTTTACTATAACAAATGTCTTTTTGTTGGCGAGATAAGATTATATAATGTACTACAATGTGCAGGCATATGTTCCCCCAAATATGACATAACATTACCATTACTGCACTTGTTCTCATGCCTTTTGACAGTCTGTTTGGATGGTTGTGCCATGGCTGCTGCTCACAATGTGTATTTGTCCAGGAAAGTCCACCAATTGGTAAATTGAGGTAAATGATGTACCTCTGTTGCAATATGAGGTCATAATGGTTTAAACTAACCGATGCATACTGATCCAGCTTACATTTATGTTACATTATGTGGTATTAGGCTTGAATAATAATGTCAACATGGCAGTGTGTAAAATAAGTGGACAGCTTACTGTCTACTGTCCCCCCCCCCCCCCCCTCCAAAAAAAAGAAAAAGGGGGGGGGGGGGGGGGGGGGCCCCCCCCCGCGCCCCGCCGCGGGGGGGCTGGGGGGGGGGGGGGGGGGGGGGGGGGGGGGGGGGGGGGGGGGGGGGGGGGGGGGGGGGGGGGGGGGGGGGGGGGGGGGGGGGGGGGGGGGGGGGGGGGGGGGGGGGGGGGGGGGGGGCCCCCGGGGGGCGGGGGGAAAAAAAAAAGGGGGGGCCGCCCCCCCCCCCCCCCCCCCCCGGCGGGGGGGGGGGGGGGGGGGGGGGGGGGGGGGGGGAAGAAAGGGGGGGGGTTCCCCCCCCGCCCCCCCGGGGGGGGGGGGGGGGGGGGGGGGCGGGGGGGGGGGGGGGGGGGGGGGGGGGGGGGGGGGGGGGGGGTTTGTTTCCTGGGTGCGGGCCAGTTTCATTGGTGGGGGGGAAAAGAGGGGGAAGGTCTGGCTGGCCAGGCTAGTCTATTGTATACAGTCTATTCAAATATCAGCACTGGTCTTGGCCTGAGTCCACTATTTGTCAGGTTGTCTCCTCTGTGTCTCAAAGCAGCAGGACTACAATAACAAGGGGCTCCAGCTGTTATTATTCCAGCTGCTTCTAAACTGAAAGAAAAGCATTCAGTTCTCTTTTTTTTTTTTTTCATGAAAATACGCGTCATGCATAAGAAATATCCAGTGTTTTCTCTGTTGAAAGCTGAGAGGTTAACAGCTCTGATACTAATCACACTGCTGCTCTGATAATTGCACAATATTATCGTATTACGTGCCCCCATTAGATAGATATTGATTCTCATGCCCAGGAGGGGAGCCGTGATTCAGAGATCCCACCAATAGCTGTAAAAATATTACTCCGCCTCTAGCTGCTTTTGCGAAGTCATTTAAAGTCTTTAAAAGTTTTAACTTGGAAATATTTAATTAAAATCACCCATTTACATACGGCCCGTGGCTTTAGAAAATGGGATAAAGGCACAAATGGCAAGGCTATAATTCAATCTTGAAACGGAGCTTTGTCAATATGCATCTGTTAAGGTCAGGTACTTCACAATCTCCACCTGCGTCCTCCAGCTGAGTTATGAGCACTCAATTATATTGCTCCATAAAGATTTAGCCCAGGTTGGTTGGGTAATTGAGTAGAATTGACAGAAAAGTGAAATAAAGGATTCATATAACTGTTTAATCCTCTCTGACACAGCGGGGGGTCACTCAAATGTGGGAGACAGCCAAAGATTCATGGCCTTGATATTCAACTCAGCAGATTTAAATATGGAACTAATCCAGTGCTATCTGAAAGAATATATCACAAAGAATTTGATGCTTTGATATTGCGAATATATATATGTAATTAGCTATGGTTGGTGAGTATCAGTAGCACTTTACATTAATTTTATCATTTGAAATTCTTGCTGATTTGGAGCAAAAAAAAAAAAAAAAAAGAATGATTAACTGTACGTCCACACTTATGTGATTTCATGTAAAAACGCAGCTGAAAAACAACAGTGTTTAAGAAATGTCAAAGATGTTACCCTCCTTTAGTTGAATCACTAGTTGCTCATGAATATACTGACATTTATTTAATATCAAACCTTTATGATGTCAGAACTAAAAAAAAAGTACAAATAAATCATAATATTCTCAAACTCGGAAAATCGAGCACAAATTATCCTTAAAGACAAGTACACACAGAATTATTATGCGTTATATTCAGATAACGCAGCCTTGACATACGCTCGGTCGGCAAATGAATTCAACAAAATTAAATGGTGTACACCTCATTGGGCACATTAACTCATTAACATTAACTTAAGCGGAATAAAATCACGCATCTTTACGCAATCTTCAACTTGAACCCTGTTAAAGATAAGAGTAATCCAGCGTCTTTGTTAAACGTATTACTTACAGGTGTCAGTTTTACACAGCACCTCAAATCATTAAGTTGCACTGATCACACACATCAACACAGTATTAACCACAAAACACACCACAAATTACTATTTTAAATCTATTACATTTTTTAAACGTATTAGAAGATATTGTAAACTGTAAATATATATAAAATGCTTCTGATATCTGCTGCAGCCATAACGTTCAAGACTAATTCTTCATACTTTGTCAAATGAAAACAGATTCCTAGTACTTGCAAATTATTTTTCTGCAGAACTGTATTTTGTGTAAATAAATTGATTGCTCTTCAAAGATACCACACATGAAGCCTTTAACGTACTATAATATTATTTATATATGGACCCTCACTCTTCCAGTGCTTGATTACCATCCAGTCTGTTGTACAAACCAAATGGTAATACTCTGACTAACCCTTTCCTCTGAGTTTTGCGTGTCTCTCTGAGAATAATAATCCCCCTGCCGCTTCATTTGACGTTGCATCGCCTGCAGAGACTTTATGCTAAAGAGAGCCCAACATTGTTCAGTGATTCTAATTAAAAAGCAAACATAAGTAGCCGTTCAGGTTCAATCTATGGTTATTCAAGTGCCTAATTATCATTGTTTGTTTAATATTTGTTTAATTTATGAGCGATGATTCATTCAAGAAAAGTTGAAGGGGAGTGCGGTGGAAACGCTCAGGGACTAGTTTGTTTAGGGGTCGACTCGGAGGAACGGGAAGAAAAATGGACCTGTCCTTTGTCAACATTATCTGAATATGTTAGATTGATGGCACTTTGTTAATGAAGGTAAAATGCCACCCTTTTTCCTCACAAATTTGTCATAAAATGCTTTTGATTTTGAAGGCCCAACACTAGACCACACACAAGTCTAGCCGAGTCTCATAAATTCTGCAACATGTCAGTATTAATTAGTGCTTGTTTCTTTACTTCAATTTGACCAAGCTCATAGTGTAACCAACATATATAGCTTTAGAGTTTTATATAATGTCCACTTTAATCTTACATTTTAGGGCTTAATGACCTGCCTCTAAGAATCGCAATAAAAAAGAGAGGTGCAATTTAAAGGCCAACATTAACCCATTTATTTTTCACCCCAATCAAAGTCGTGAGGTGGTGGTCTTTTATTTGAGGGAGAGACACTGAGGGAGAGATTGTTTTAAATTAAAATTCATTTGTGTGGACATGAAGTCTAAAACCTATTCCTTAAATGTTATAGTTCCATCAGACTACTAAATCACATCCTGGCTCTGTGCTCGCGTTTGTTTTGGTGTGAAGCAATCAAGATTTAAATTTAAGAAACAACTTTATTAATTAAATTCACTTGACTCACGATGTACTAGAATGAATATTCAAAGCTTTCTCAGTTGATGAACACCGCAGATGGATTAGAGTGCGACACTGGATGCAGCGAAATAAATATTTATGCACTCCCACATACAACGCAGGCTTTCACAGGTGTTATGAAGATTATTTACCCATTTTTCATTTGTCTCTCACATTTCCAGCCACAGTTTACTGTCGGCTGGCAATTAATCATCTATAATGAGACGTGCCATGTTTCTTATTGGCGACAATTAAGGCTGGTGGAAACAAACAAATGAGAGTGATCATGTCGTTTCTGTGCAAAGTGCGATTCTGTGTGTGGTGCAATTAATTCTACATATTATGAGTCCCCACTTAGCACCTTGATTTAGATTGTAAATTTATATTTTATTTCAAAATCTTAATACATGTTTGCTAAACTTGATGAATGATTGAATTTGTCGTCTTAAAAGCTTTAGACCCTTGAGTAATGACACTGAAATGAAGTGTGATCTTTATATTCATAGCCTTCCTCTTCCCCTATGGAGTTATTAATTCATTTCATTTTCTGACTTTCTGATTCATTTTTAACATTGTTGTGGTGTCATTTGGGGTAAAGTGTTTTTGACTTTTGTGAAGTCAACCAAAGTTCTTGTTTGTGTGCTCTGTGGCAAATCTTTTGACATCTTGAAATGGAAATCTGATCTTCTCAAATTCCCTCTGATGCACCCATAGTCATTACGTTTACACGCAGAGCTTACCCCGACTACGCTCACAGCTCGGTTAAAGCCTCACAAACAGGACCTACGCTTGTCTCTGAGTTTATGGCACGAGAGAAAACTGAAGTGTCACCAGCCTCTGTTCAGACTAATGCTGGCCTTTGTAATTAACAACATTTTGTTTTTTTTAAAGATTATTTTTATGGGCTTTTGGCCTTTATTGATAGGAGCTATCAAGTAGCTGGATAGGAAATGGGGTGAGAGAGAATGGGCAAGAACACCTCCCATTTAACAGCATTAAGCCTTTGTTAAAAATAAGAAAAGAAGCTAACGTTAAACCTGGCTCGTTCTTAGCAGCCGTTTAATGCAAATATACCCAATAACTCGTTGATAATATACTAATCATCGAGTCAAGCTATAGGAAACGATCTTGTTCTTTAAAACATTTTACAACATAACAAAATACCCACAAACAGGATTTCCAGTGGCTGCAAGACCCAAAAAGTGCACTCAGTCCAACCTTAATAAGTGTAAGCCATAAACAAGCAGCAGTAAACTGACTATGAATCACATTATCCAGGTTTGTTAATCCGATTTAGCCCCCAATAGTAAGGTGTTTACAACAGTTTTAAAACTCTGGTTATAATCGGGCTAAAGCAATAATTCAAATGTTTCTACCTGCATGTAAATGTACTGAGTGATGTTTAGTCAACTACAGTACACTGGGTTTATGTTCAAAGTATACAGTCATCAGTCAAAGCTGGTCCATGGGGTCCTGATGAAAGGGTCAGACTCAAGTTGACTAATTACAAAATTATTCAAAGACCTTTAACGTTGTGTTTTCTCTGCTCCACAGGAGTCGGATTGACTTCCCTCATTAAAGTCTTTTGCAACCATAGAATTATCCTCCTCTCTAGCCCTCTTGAACTAAGTGGTGGTTAATGTATGAGCACACACACTTCTGCCTGTATTGATTGTTTTTCACTTTTTTTGAAAGAGGCAGGGACATTTTTGTCGAGTAAACAATATCATCCAACAGAGCCCACATAATAATAATAATAATAATAATATAAAGGCCAGGCTAAAACAGTAGAGTGCAAAATGACAATGACAAATATGAGAGAGAATCTTATTGACACACAAATAACACCGCTTTAAGTTGTGGAAAAAAAGCTCTAAAAAGGGTCAACAATTAATGTGAGGTTAATGTGGCCAGTTGCTGCAAAACATACAGTAGTTTGAGTATAAGTCGAACATGTCTTGTATTCTGTAAACCAGTAAAGGACTGTCAAGCACTAGACAGATGGTTTAGTTATGTTGTTACAGTAAAATTAAATCAAAGTTGAAGTTAAAAACATAGTGGTATGTGTTACACCTTATTACCAAAATGTACAATGCACAATGTACTGATATGATGATGTATGTAGCTGGTATTTATTGTGCACAGGAGGTAGGGGGCTGTAATCTAAAGTGTTAACGTCAATTCTCATCAAAACTTTGCCAGCAACACTTTTCTGCAGAAGGGGCTTTTTAAAAATCCTTTTTTTTGTTAAAAGATATGCAGAAATGCGACTTTGCCGACAGCATTAGTCTGTAGGTTGGTGTGCTAAAATCTCTGAAGTGCGCCTCAGGTAAACGATGTAGAAAACAGAAAAACTGAGCAAAGAGGAGTCCTGATCCCTTGTGATGGAAAGCCACTCGACTCCTCCCAGTGGGCCCATTTGAGAGTGGACCATTATATTCCAACCAGTTTGTAGGGTTTGGCCCTAGGGGTGCCAGGCCTGATCCATACACCTAAACAATTTGCTGCTGGCTGTCTTGTTCATGATCCAGTCTTTTGGTCTTCACCATGGGAGCCATCTCAATCATCTCTGGAAAAGCTATCAACAGAACACCTCAGAAAATCACTGCACTATTGGAGTCTGATTTAGACGAGCCTCCTGGTTACAAGAGTGCCACTGCAGGGGCTCAGTCTTTCTCTAGCAGCGACTTCTGAAATATTTATCACCACAACTTATCGCCCCTTGATCAATTATACACCTGCCATGGGCCTGCGATGAATTATTAACATGCTCCCGATAAGCATCTCTTCCATTGATTTCTGTCACTCCTCAGAGATGGATATACTGGATGGGGTTTTCTCTCAGTCTTTCTCTTGACATTTGGCCAATTACCAGGAGGCGTTGACCTGAGCTGACAATTCAGGCTGCAACGGCAAACACACTCCAAAATTCACAGCAGGAGCCATTTGTATTGGGTAACAACACTTCAATTCAATTTTTCATTCAGACCTTTTGCAAAGTTTTTTATGACGATCTGTCATTTGGTGTCAGACACTCGAACAACAGGCTTCAGGCTCGACAAGAAATCATATTATTTTTTATTTTATTTTAGTTTTTATTTTTAAACATTGTCAATTTTTGATAAATCTGATCATAGAACAGGTTTCCATTGTGCCTCAGTCTGTTTTAAATGAGCTTTGGCCCAGAGACAGAGAGTCTGGATGGTGTTCACATATGGCTTCTTCTTCACTTGATTTGTGGATGCTACTGAACTGTGTCACAGACAGTGACTTCTGGGAGTGTTCCTGAGCCCATGCTGTGATTTCCAGAACAGAATCAGGCCTGTTTTTAATGAAATTGATCATTTTCATATTTTCTTCCAGATTGCTGAACCTCAGCCCATCTTTACTTCTGAGAGAGTCTATTTCTAAAATGCTCCTCATATTGCCAGTCACGTTACTGAACTGCTGCAAATTAAATGCTCCTCCAGCTGTTTTTTGAGCACCACTTACTTTCCCTTTTGTTCCCACTATACCAAATTTTTGAGATGTCTGGCTTCCATCAAATTCAAAATGAGCTATTACTTTTCGTGAAATTGAAAATGTCTGAAATTTGCAAATCATTGCATTCTTTTTATTCACATTTTAGACAGTTTCCCACTATTTCAGAGCTGGGTTTGTTGAATAACCCAAATCAATGTTTCTATCTTGTTACTGGACAAAGACAGAGATTAATGGAAGCATAGAAGACAGAGATGATGACATGTGAGTAAATGTCCAAAGGTGCTCTGTCCATTATGTGTGTTTTACCAGCTAGGCCCTAGACAATCCACCTTTTTTGTGTCTTTTCATACTGCAATGAATAATATTTTGTCCTTGCATTAGCCTTCCAGTGGTGGCAGCTGCAGTTGAATTCTCACACTGAATGGAGGACAATCTGATGAAATGGTAATGTTAAAAGCGTATGCACTAATTTTGAGTTGTATTAATACAGAGACTTCAATGGATCAGCTGTGGCAAGGACAGGGTCACTGCCCTTGCATCAGCAGACTAATGAAGTAATCTTTTCAATGGAGTGACTCACAGAACCCTATTGTGGTTGAGTCTGAATTTAACATTAGCATCATTCGTGCCGTAGCTATTTCACTCTCAATGTCAGTGATGCTATTTTGTGAGCTCCATAACAAAGCCTTGCACATTAGAGCTGCCGAAAACCCTGGAAAATTACAAAAAGTTGCTCCAAAAGTTTCCTTGTGCAGCCTCTTGTGAAGACTGCATCCCACTCCTACTTCACAAGCTCAAGATTATTAAGGCTTAAGAAAAGTGGCACGTCTTGGGTTAGCATGACATTTCTATTAAATCGGCGGGTTTCTCTTTTGTCCGATGGTCTATAGTTGTTATGAATATAAATTACAAGGCACTGAACAAAACATTAGATATCTGTTCATATTCCTTTTTTAAATGTGTTTTTTGGTATTTTTGTGATCGCTGGTGGTAGATTGGAGTGCAGGAAAGGAAAAAGAAAAGCAAGAACTAAACCAAAGAAAGAAAAACTCAAAGGTTTTGTAATTGCTCTTGAGCTATAGTTATTGCAGTGAATTGCATGTGACTGTACTGCAGAAGATTTGATTCTTTTACAAATTTTCTTTCTCTTTTAGTAAATTGATTATAATGTAAACATATGTTCCAGGGAAATACAGTAAACACAGTAACACTACATAAGTTTACATTCACTTTAACAATGTTCTTCATATTTAATGTTTACTCCTTGTTGAAAAAATTATTAAAAAAGGAAAAGAAACCAACAAATCCATATTCCAGAGACCGTAAGAAGAAAAAAAACAAAAAAACAGCTCATCATTTCAAGGAAAGGATAGAGAAATCCTGGGGTGATATAAAACCTGACCGCTGAGTTGAGGAGAAGTTTTAAAAGCCAAAAGTCTTTTCAGTCGAATCTGAATGCTGGAATCAAGACACGCTTCAGCCACAGTGAGAGCAGAGAGCAGGAAGTGAACCTGCCCGGATATTTCTTATTCCTCCGACAATGCAAAGGCAAAAAACAGGTGACATGGATTACATTTTATATTGTCTCTAGGTGATATTTTTTGTAGAAACAAGGTGTATACAGTGGCTCTGCTAATTTAGGTTAATACCTAAACTGAGGACAATAATCACGAGTCTTTCTTCACTTATTCACAAGCAACAGTTAATCATCAGAGGTTGTATTCATAAACACTATGTCGAGACAAAGACCAAATCAGTTAGCAAACAAATTAGCCAAAAGTACATGGGTTTTACTTCAAGAACTGAGTGCCTGTAAAAAGATTATGAAGTTCACATCCATTTTAAAAGTATTCTTGTTGGACTAATACCTTCCCAGTTTCCCGATTGATAGTTCTCGACGCCTGTAATTCCTTTGCTCTTCACCCGAGAGGACCACACTCTGAGCTCTTCACAGGACAGTTATTACACATTTCTCTGCTGCAAGTTGTGAATTATAAATGTAAAAAGAAATTCATTTACGTTTGAAATGTCCATGGAATATTTAGACACAGTGGAACAGCAAATATTACTCCAGCGCACTACAAGGGTCTATTCAGGTTATGGAGAATCATTCACTTTACCTCAGATAATCCTCCCTATCACAAAGCAGAAAGTTTCTGTCTGCCATCTTGAATCCTGCTGCCCATTACATGCCCCAGCAGATCTCTTTTCACATCTCACATCAGATATTTCATTTCTCCACTTCCTCGTACAGAAATCCCCCTGTTGCCCATTCGCATTGGTTCCACCCAGTGCCAAGGCTAACATATGCCGCCTGCCAGTAAGAGTTGAAGAGAGAAATTGAAATGTTACTTTCTTCATAGCTATGGATCCCAGCTTCGACAGACTCACCCTGCCAGGGGAAGATTGATTGTTGGAGAGATTGAGTTTGAAAATCAGTTTTCACCATGGATAAGGCACTCAAGATTAGTTTTCAAAATGATGTGTAGATGCTCAGGTTTGGCAACAGAAAGGTTGGACGGAGACCAGACTAATTCTTTGAATCGTTTTCTCCTCTCTCAAGTGTGAAACAAGTCGAAGATCTTATTCCTAGATGAATTCCACGCTTGTGTGCCTTTGTTTACAAAATGCCAATTCACATAGAGCTCGAGATTTCTCCTGTCAAAGATCTCTCAATCACAAGTCTCGTCGCACTTTTTTCCCAGTGTTCAGCACGGGCAAGTCATTTTGTATTTGTATTTGCGCTGTTACCTCTTCCTGCAGTCCGTCACCATTAGATGAAGTTGGAAGTGTGGAGACAAGTGCTGTAGATGTCAGGACTAGTCCAGGAGGCATATTAAACAGATCAAAGGCTATGAGATTAATAGCTATGCCCCAGATGGAAAGCAGTGTAATTAATGAGGAGCTTAACAGGAAATTAAATAGAAGGCAATGCAATTATAGGGGTTAGTTTTGATCAATAACCTTGACTAGCAGCCTCCGGGATGCTGCATCATACAAGAGAAATGTAACCCACTCGGTCTATCAGCAGGAAAACATTCGAGATGCACCAGCAGGGGTTAGAGTGTCGCGGCGCATGTGTTGAATAGATAGCGTTTTTGTCTCTCGGCTTCCCACAAGATGAAATGTATCCTCCAGACTGGAAATGAGCAATCAAGCAGCCCCCTTACTGGTATTTATATTCACTGTGAAATCAGGAGCATTGGCCCCATGACCCCCTAGAAGTTATCATTAAATTGGTTAATGAGAAGTTGTTTGAAATTTGCATTCAAGAACGGTATGAGAGTCTAATTGGTTGCAAAATAGAATCTGAGGAAGGCTCTAATTAAAGGGATTCATCCCCACCCACTACACTGTCTGTGCTCTGCAGTCATAGAGAAATTCTCATCCAAGAAAAAGAATATATCCTGTGTGTTCAGGTAACATTTTGCTTTCAGGACCTCTTTGTCTACTTTGCATTTCATTATAATACTAATAAAAGACTATAAATGCAGTTCTTCTTCATCTGAACTTAATCTGTGCCACATGCTTCAAAGACATCTCTACGTTTTCTGTGTACAAGGTTTTCTAAAAATCTAAACTATTTTATTACGGGCAATCCTTCAAACCCCCAGAACACAAACTGCAATGGAGTAAGGCGCTCCGAGCAGGTGGGTTGTGGGAGTTTGGCACCAGCATTAACAAAAATGGCTTCCAGGAACATTACGCCTGTCCCCATCTACAGCTTAGCTCCTGGGGAAAATCTGTCCTGTCCTATGTGTGTCCCGTCCATTTTAGTCATTGTTCTGCCTTTCGTTAAACAAGCAAAAGCACATGTGACCTACAGTATAGAGCGGTAGTCTTTTGGTCTTGGTCCACAGCACGATAGCAACACAAGAGCAATTAGTAAATGGTTAAATGAAAGGATCAAAAGGAAGAAAACGTGTGTGCATGCTGAAGGTGTTGTGAAAACCTGAGACATGTTCACACATTCACACAAAGCTCTTTTTTATGTAACTGTAGGGTTCAGTTCAGGGAGAGCAGCACAAGGGCAAGCATTAGATATGTCCTGGTCTTTAATGCACTTTTGTTCTTCTCTGGACTACGAAAAATGTCAACACAACTTTGACCCTGGAACTTCTTTTAGCATCATAATACATTTGGATCAGACTAAAACTGAGAATGGAGCAGCATAATAATATTTCTACCATCTGTGCAGGGTGACACAACAGCTGATACATTTTGTGTACCATTAATCTGACTGCCCTATTTACACTGCCTATACTGTATGTACTGCATGTGCTGGACGCCTGTTCTCATTATATATTATAACAACAAACTGCGGCGTGTCACCGTATTGTCATAAGCTGCATTTCAACTGGAGCAGTGTGATATGGGTTGGCTAAATAGGGCTCTGACGCAATGTGCCCAATTCTGACACATTTTTGCTTTGAAGGCAGAGGTTAGTGGGATTCATACGTCAACATAAAACAGGCTAGTGCCTCTTGAGCATCTGCACAGGACCATCATCAGTGTACAACCACAATAACTTTAGTCTGGCTAGTGCACACAGACAGAACACACTGAACCTTAAGCTACTGGATGCAACAAAACACACAATAAAACACTGGTCTTTATCAAACTGCTGAAAAGCCGCTGAAATACATCCAGTTTTTTAATCTCTTTCATTGTAGGTTTTAAAAATATGGATCAAAACACAATCCATATTTCATGTGCCAGACTTTAATTTTCAAGAGACACTTCTATTATTTAGAGAGAGCAGCAGATACCACTTTCAGAGCTTATTACTGTAGTTGCCAGCCTCCATTGTTATTTTTAACATATCTCCATCTTTCCAGCTGAATTTAATAAGACTTTGTCTGTGCCTGCAGTTTTTGTGCAATAAATCACACCTCATATTGTTAGTATCGTCTGCTAGAAATCAACATCATTGTTTGTTCAACAACTTCAATGGCAAATCCACTGTCAAAGTGAGGGGCTTGTACTTGCTCCAGATTTTCCATTCGTTATACATTTATCATAAAGGCTTGCTGATAACTGCAGTGACTGTGGAGCTGCCACAGTGGATAGTTAGGCCACGGGCCGGCAGCGCTTTTCAGATGTATAGTGTGTACTGTAATGAGATGGCTTTTGCTGCTGTTTCTGTCTGGAAAATCAAATCACTGCAAAATAATAACGGTTTGCCTTAAGCTTCCTTCACTGTCTTTTTTTTTCCAATTCTAACAGAGGCACAGATGCAAATTAAAATATCTCTCTAGAGTGCTCCTAAAGCTATCAGCTCTGTGCAATACCAGACTTCTATGTTGGTTGAGTTGGTTTTTCTCAATGTATGATGTGTCAGACTCAGAAAATTAGCAAGTTTCCACTGTTAATGATCCGGTTTGATTTGTGCATAGTAGTTCAGCTGATCCGCGTAAGAGTGGATTTTAGAAACGCAGAATCCTGTTTCCTCAGGGGTTTTTCCCTGAGTAAGTGATCCACATAATGCTAGTGTGGAGAGAGATAAGACAGGCAGAGGAGACTGGGAGTGTGGCCCTGGAGATGGGGGCTGGCTCACAGTGTGACATAGGAGTGCATTTCAGCTTCACTGCCTCCTATCCTGTGACCGTGGAGGATCTGAAAACCTCAGCTTCGCCCCACAGCTACAGCGAGGAGAAGAGAGGACTGTTCTTGGGGAGACTAAATTTAGACTCAATGCGCTGTACCATCAATCCCGATTAAGCTAACTGCACTGCATTGTGGGGGGAATATGGCTGAATGTGTGATCGGGGTTACATAAGTGTTACTTTGTGTTTGCGGGCCTGAGTGGCTTACAAATGCACTTCAAGTTCAGAGTGTCTTTAAAGAGCTGTATTATATATCTATTCCTGGGTAATTACTTGGTTTCAGGTCTTCTAGTACTCTCTTAATCTCTCTATTGGTGCAGAGAAAGTCCTCAAGCTACTCTCAGCTTACGTGCACTCAAAAATCTGATTAACACAACAAACACTGATGCAAAAATATTATCTTAAGAAACAGGAGAGCAGCTCGAACAAATAGGGCTGCAACGATTAGTCGACGGAACTGAGCATACATTAAAGAAAATAGTCGACCTGGACACTTTCTATTTGTACATATTACGACATTAATATCGATTTATAAGAGCAGTGGAAGTGCTGGAGCAGTGAGTGCAGTCAGGCCTGATAAAGAGGAGCTTTTGAACAATACTAGAACAGTAAGAGAGAAGTAGAGCGCTCTCACATCTGAAACACAGACCCCACAGAGCCGCTCTGATTACTGTAGACCAGAGAGTTATATTAGCACTAGCATCTGCCTTCCGCTTATTCAAACTCACTAATGTCCAAATAAAAGCAACATCAATAAACAAGGTCTCAAGTTCTTTAGGTCTTCTTTAAAACGAAGGAATGTGAAATAAATCAGTCAATTGCAGAAGTAGCACGTGTTGTCATCAAATATTTCTGTTGGCGTTAATATTAATGTTTGTTCAAGCATTCTCTGTTAACATTGATTGATTAATAATTCAGCTGTATTAGACTGCATGTATTAGATAAAGCAAAGTGCTGTTTTAACAAGGAAGCCGGCGACTCTATTAATTATGTTAATGTCAGCATTTCTTGAAGCACATTTTAATTGAAGATCTTTCTAAAAACATCAGATTAGTCAATTGCCAAAATAATTATAAGTTATGCTCTACATGATGTCCAGGATTTATGTGGTTTTGTTGTCTCTAATACCCGTCAGCAGACAGGATACGGTTTGAGAATCCATTGATCTAAAACATCAGATATGTATGTCTCGTCTCTTTCACTATTTATTGCTGCTCAGGCATTGCCATTTATTAATTATCATTTAATATTAATGATCAATTAATAGAAAAATTGACGGAAGCTCGACACTTGTTCATTTGCTGTTCATTTGTGTCATTATACGGTAATTACATTTAGACTTAAACTGTTGAGCAGAGGTTTGTAATGCTATAGCCTCGTGGTAAGGATTGGTAATGATTTTACATGTTTTTATTGTTAGTTAACATTTTTCTGTCATGTTTGTGTTGTGCCATGCGTAATGTTTACTTGCCCTTAATAGCGTTGCTTTCTAACACGGATTACAAGATGGAGTGCTGTACAAGCCGCTAATGCTAGAGTTCATCTAATTATCACAGCATAATAAAGTGTAACAACAACTCTGTGATTTACTTTGATTTACATATTACATAAAGTAAAAATAGTGTGCCATTGTCGACAAATCAAAAAGAAATTGCTATCTTTATCAGAAAAGGCAAGTTTAAAAAAGCAAGTTCAAATAGTAAAATTAAAACGAACCCCCTGGTTTGTTGCCAAGTTTTACCTGAACATTTAACAAAAAAAAGCAACATTTACATAGTGGACTGGCAAAAAAAAAATCTGTTCCATTTATTCCTTGCAGCAAAACAACAAAAACATACTGTATATCATCACATTGTAAAAAACTAACCTCTGCTGTCTCTGTATCTATCAACACTCATCTTTAAATGACAAGATTTCAGGAACAAAAATCTAAAATCAGATCCTAGCGTGCTTTTGATACATTTTAAATTCACACCTGGCGCTGAGAGTTTAGGATTGTACAAATATTGACAAGTTGTTGCATTAAGTGATTGCACTCCCAAATGTCAGCGCTGACTTTTGTTTCTGCCAAAAACATCATGTTATAGTCATTCACATAAGGTTCAAACACACAGAGCTGTCACCTCATATTTCATACTCAAAATAATCCTTTCTGTCTGTCATTTCGAGGTTTGCATTACATTCATACATGTGCTTTCTTGAGATCTCAACCTGATATCCTGCTCTGTTGGTAAATCATAAACATGGCAGCACAGTCACAGTTAATCTGAAATTACATTATCTTGCTCTCGTTTAAGCTTGCCTTTTTTTTTTACTGTTGGATTTGAGAAGGATTGCACATAACGAGCGTGACGTTTCTTCTTGATATGTGTATTAGTGTGAGCGTTTTAGCATCCACACAATCACGCTCATAACAGCGTGCTCCACTCTGAGCTTGATGATTCTTTTACACAGACTTTTGTGTTTCACTCTGACATTTCCATTTTCATCATCTCATACATTATGAATGAGTCGTGGCATAAATAAATGTCTGACAGGCATTTATACAGGATTTTTCATCTTCATCACGAGTTTCTCCCTGAGATCTTGTTTAAACAATGGCAGGGTTTAATGTACATGTATCATTTCCTTTTTATCTCCACACAAGATCCTCATTCGTTTTCCTTGATAAGGCTTTGTGCTGTGGGGGATATTTACACATCCACAGATGGTAATTTGTGCCCTGCAATCTGTGTTACACTCAGTCGGGTATTAAGTGTCCTCACTATTTCATGCTCCGCTTTCACGTTCTTAAAAGTAAAAGAGAAACAAAATGTGTGTTTAAGAAAATGTGAGTTTCCCACAGACTCTTCCGTGGGTCTGAGGCAGGGGTCACGCTCCACTGTTTCAGGGACAGTTTGAGCAGCATTATTGATACTTTCACCTGCTCTGTCAAGTTTAGATCACTAAAGTATGTATTCTATCCTAGATTTCTGTTAACATCTATTATTTTGGGGTATTAAAGTGTGTTGCTCAGTGGTAACAGCCCCCTTCTCTCAAGGTGTCCTGAATGTGGTGTCTTGAATACATAGTTGGGCCATTTGCTCAGTGTCATCCTCATGTTCCCACATTTCTCAATGAAAATACTGGTGTTGCATTATCTTAGGAATGCAAGAAAAATGCTTTCTTTCAATACTGGATTGACAAAATGAAAAGATTTTTGACATCGTTAACAAGCAAACACCTCACAAATCTATTTCATATTTATTTGATGACGGGAAAAAAAATCTTCAATCACTTCAAACCACAAATGAATTCAGCTTAAATTGTATATCTGATAGTTTTGTGATAAAAGTTTTCTAAACATGCTCTGAACTTTCCTTAACCTAACTGCTATGTGTCTTTCTTAATGGGAGAGTTTCTTAGTGTCATTTAAAAATGTATGAAAATGCTATAATTCTTGCAAGGCTTCACTTTTCTTTTGGCTTTTTACCATGACAGAAAACAGTTCTTCTGGGCTTTTTGTCATTCAGCCCTTCATGAATACACACACACACCATCTGTGTGCTATTGTCTCTTACAATTACCAAATTATACAAACTACGCCGTATTTAACTTACTACAGACACCAATACAACATGGAAGACAAACTAAATCTAGAGTTTCACTGTCACATTTTAAAACCAAGATTGAAAAAACACATTACGTTTTTGTTAGCAATAAAGTAAAGTATACTATGAATGCCTAGCAGATATGTCTATAACACTAATTGCAGTTCAAGAAGTCTGCTATTTAAGGCATGTATATTACACTATGATATTTTGATATTCTGAACAGTAAATATTCTCTATATTGTGTATCACTATTTCTGTGCTGCATCTAAAGCAGAGGTGTCAAACTCCTTTTAGTCCAGGGGCCACATACAGCCCTATTTGATCTCGAGTAGGCCGGCCAGTGTGACTATTATAATAACCTATAAATAACAAACTGTATATTTTTTCAATAATATAACGTCAGAGCTCTCATCAATTGCAGCTGAAAAAGGCACATGATTTCTGCAGCCTTCAGCATGTTTGTTTTCATGAACTCACCTTCACAATATAGCTTTGATGCTAATGCTATAAGCTAGTAATATGTACTTTTTTACTGCTGCATCACTGCTGTCATTTTATGCACTTTCCAAATTAATCATTTCACAATTCAATGCCGGATTGTAGCCTCTGACGGGCTGGTTTTGCCCTGTGGCCCATATATTTGACACCCCTGTTCTAAACACTCTTTTAAGTATTCAACCTCCTCTTTGTAAACACAATTGCTGTTCTCCTTCATTTGACATCCCCGTATAAATACTGAAGCAGACATACTGTATTAGACCAAATTTGCTGACGTCATCGCGGGTCGAGTGTCGGCCCCAGACAACAACGCCTCCCTCATTAAACGCCCTGTAAATATCATTTGTATCATCCAAAAATTGTGATGGATTTTCCTTGTCAAACGTGCACGTATTCTCTTCCTGCTTAATCAAATATTTATTCAAATGCGTGTTCCTGAAATAGTGTGATAGTTAACGCTTCACTTAGTGGGGGGAAGTACTGTATTGATTAATTCTCAACACTTCATCTGCATGCAGCCGAGTGCGTCCTCACTTGTGTAGATGTAATTTTACCGAGCCTTCTGAGCTAATGGTGGCTCGATTCATCACCGAAATAAATGCATCAACATTACAACGTAGTTTTTCAAGCGAGACATTTATAACATGAATATATGGAGTGAACTTACCATGTCACTTTTGTTTGCACTGTGCTTGTCAAATTACCTGTCGCTGTCATTCTTTATACGAGATGGGCTGTGTGTTGTGGGGGCATCCTTCATTTGCAGCTGCTGGAAGACAAAGTAGCATGCACCAAATATGTACCAGGCTCAGTGGGCTATGGAACGCCTCAAATCTGCTGTTTCCAGAAATATAGATGAGCAAAATATAGTAAACACCTTTATTTTTGGGGATTTGATACGATTCAAGTTGGATTTCAAGTGGGATTTATTATATTTTTTTCTTTTTTCAGCACATGCAGTCATTATTTGCATGTTTGTCACACTTAACCAATTTAAATATTAGAGGAAGATAAGTCAAGACAACACAACATGCAGTTTTTAATGTGATGATTTTATTAGTTAAGGTCAAAAACTATCTGAACCTTTATGGTGAAAGTGTTCAATTATGAATTAACTATGGTTAATCAGAAGTTTTGAAAAGCTGAGTTCAATTTAGGGACCTGGACGACTTGCTGTGAAATAACTATGAATTCTGCTCTCTAACAAAAGTCTAACAAAAAATGTCCAGCCATCAGTTCGTGCCCTCAAGCTGAATGGAAAACCCTTTAAAGTGGCTGAATTAGAACAATTTTGCAAAGAAGAGTGGGTCAAAACTCCTCCACAGCGATGTGAAAGACTCATTGCCAGTTATCTCAGACTCTTGATTTTCAATTGTTCCTGCTGAGGGTGGCACAACCAGTTATTTGGTTAAGGGGGCATTCCTTTTCAGATAGCTTTTTTCCCTCAACAAATAACTTCATCCTTTAAAAACAGAATTTTGTGTTTGAGTTATCTTTGTCTAATATTTAAATTTGTTTGATGAAACATTTAAGTGTGACAAATATGCAAAAAACAAAAAACAAAAAAAAAAAAGGAAGGGGCAAATACTTTTTCACTTTGTATCCAGACCTCTTGGACCCTGGCTTGTATGGAGATGTGAAAGTTTAATGAGGCTACCTGTAGATGGGGATACAGTGTACCTGCCTTGAGGTCAGGGCTGTCCCTCTGAGGAAGTGGCTGGAGCCTGTCACATTGTGACTGATGGACGGCCGTGGACCTGCCTCCGACCTCAGAGCTGCCAGATCACTGTCCATTACTCACATCATCCTCCGGCTTCCAGCGCACGGAGGGTCAGTGCCTTTGTACACATCCAAGAGGCTGGAAAATCAAACATGATGCTGCACATTCTTATCTTATCCACTGGGGACGAATAGTGGACTCTGATGTCCCTCAAAGTGATTCCTGTATTTGGGGAAAAACAGAGTTCAGGAAGCAATCAGAGTGTTCTTTTTTTTCCCCTTTCCCCACTTTTTTTTCTTTGCACAGTGGGAAGGAGGTTGATTGTTGCAGCAGAATGAACAAGGCCAACGTATGTAAGTGACCCTTGTCTGTTGATTAGGTGAGAAGATCCTCACTCAAGAAGATAACACAAAACACAGCCTTTTTCTAATGAAGCGAGGCTTGTTCTTGTGATAAACAACCAAATTACAACAGACAGAATATTGTTAAATTGTAAAAGCAAGAGTTTATTGGCAACTGCTGTTTACGGTTTCAGATAGAGTCTGTCTTTTTTTCTCTTTCTTTGTTAATTAACAGTACTGCATTTGTTATGCTTTGCAAGAAAACACAAGCAAAACGTGACATGAAAATGAAGAAATGTAGGAAAGTTATCAAGATTTTTCTGTTTAAAGTTTAGAAAAATTTAAAAGTATGGCAAACAGTTGTCTTTTACTGTTTGTTGCAGCAGGGTACAGTTTTACATCCAGCCTCACTATATCAATGTCACAACTGGGGACGACACAGTTATTAGGTTTAGGGGGCCACCTACCTATCTACCTTTTCAAATAGGGCTAGGTTTGTATAGCTTTTTTCCTTTAATAAATAAAATCACTTAAAACTGCATTTTATGTTTACTTAGGTTATCTTTGTCTCATATTTAAATATATTTCATGATCTGAAACATTTCAACAAGTGTGACAAATGTGCAAAAAAAAAAAGAAATCAGAAATCAGGAGGTGGGCAACTGGGCATTTACCTCAGAGACCTCGGCGTTGGCCCGTTCTCTCCGGACTTCCATTGGAAGTCAGAGCTAAGTGAGGCAAGCCTGTGTTTTTCTCTCAGCACACGTTGTTATCTTTAGCGGCGCGTTCCTCTGACATCCCAGTCGAGTGGGCAGAATAGCGCAGGTGGAGCGACCTGATGTCAGATTGACAGAGTCATAAATAATGGAAGCAAACAGGGAGCTGCGGCGCTCACAGAAAGCCACCCAAGAGTGATGAGAGGGGCCCAGCAAACCCAAGGACACTCATCTAACGGCGGGCCATAACCAGCGCTCCTGTCCCATATCTCAATCAAACCCCGGCCCACCCACACACACACACAGCGGAGGGAAATATCCTGTCGTGTACCTTTCACAGATGAAGATCAAACGCTCCGTGAGCAACATATCCGCCCTAAATATGCCTCAAATATCAAAGAAGAGACAACCATGATTAAAGGCACAGAGGAGTCGACACTGGTCAGCGTTCAATTAAGGAGCGCCGGCCCGGGTCCTTGAGTGGGATTCCTGCTCTGTGATCATTAGGAGCCGGCTCAGTGTGGCTCGTCCAGATGGAGCTGTCACGGTGAAGCATTCCTACACACGTCCGCGGTGTCTGTGGGACGCTCTGCTCAGGGCTAAACGGGGGGCTTAGAGGGGAGGGGGGGGCGCCGCAAAACCAACGTAACCTTGTGTCAAAAGATTTGCTCATAGTGTAAGAGTGATGGTTATTGCAGGAAACACTGTCTGTCCTTGAGGAGATGGATTATTGCATGAGTAACTGTCCTTTTGAGTCAATTAATAGAATAAATAAGTAATGAAAAAAAAGTGTTAGTATTTTTTTTGTATTAAACTCACTAGTCTAAACCAGCATAAACAGGAGCATATACATTGAGTGCATTATATATGATATTTAAATGTGTTTACCTCAACACAAATTAATTCAGGGATGGAAGTCTCATATTTATGTTCATACTTCCTGGCTGTGTGCCTCAAAGGTGCTCTGCTAATTGCATTTCTTTTACCTCTGTGCAGCTGGATCGAAACATATCATTAATGCTGACTTCCTGGTTACCTTCATCTGCCTTTAGAGCCTCATATTAATTTTATGTCTGTGTTTGTGCATTTCTCTGAAGGCACAAGTCTGTTCAGGATTGTATGATGTACGGATTGTGCTAAACTTCACAAAACTGGAAAATGAAACCCAGGTCCTTCCATTCCAAACTGAGGAAAGCTATCTACTCTACATCAGCTACAGTAAGCAAACAATTTGTGTCTATGATTTTTTAAAATTAAAAGCTGTAGCATTTCTTATGAACTGCAACATCTTCACTGATTTCTACAAAAGAATTGAGCCGTGTAGGTTTTGCCGTAAACACAGTAACAACAGTGTGAGCTGTGACATTTTCACAGACATTAGGAGAACACTGGCGTCAGGTTTCTCCTGGACAGAGTCTAGACAGGACGTTCAAATTATAGGCCAGTATATCAGTTTATAACACCAGCTCTGTAGCTTTTGAAGAAAGAACTTTGATACATAGTTCAATAAGAAACTAATAGCTGTGCATGAACACCTTTGATATGTATTCTGCCTGCTCAGCCCGGTGCAGATGCATTATGCATCTGTCTTCACTCCAAAAGTAAGTTATATGTCGGAGTGTTTTCCGTGGAATGAAATAGATTTCTATTCTTTACACCCAGCCACGGCGCCTGTATTTTGAGATCTTAAGTGATTCATTGTATGAATGTTTTATGGCTGAAAAAATGCAATCTGTCAGATATGGCTTTCTCTTGTGGAGTTAGCATATTTCTCTTATTCTGCTCTGACTTTGGGAAAGCTTACGATAAAGTGGGACAATGGCAGACAAACAGGTCTCTATAGACTTGCTTTTAAAAGTTACTACATTAACTTCTGTCTGCATCATTTAATTATATTAATGGCTTCACTTCTGATAACGGTTATTTTTGCCATAATACAAGTGGGTCAGTAATTTTATAGCTTTTTACAATCCACTTTAGAAAACGTTAATGCATTGTGCCTTTTAAATAACTCTTTAATCTTTCCAGCAGCAAACTGTGCAATTCAGACTAGTTCCAAAAGCTCTGCTCCAGTGGTCAAGCTTTTGAACTATTTGGGCTTTGAACTGTGCACTTGTGTCTCGCCAACATTTCAGCTTACGTATATGTATTAGAATTAAAGTTTTTTCTTACATTATAATCTTTTTAAGAGATAATATCAATTCTTTGCTTTGACCCTTTTTCAGTGGCTCTTTCATTCAGACAACGCATCTCTCTGCAGTCTGTCAGCTTTGAACCAAACCCAGTGTGTGGTGTTCTTAAATGTATCACACACAAAGAATCAAACGTGTAAAATTACAGGTAAGTGCCCAGCGTTTTAGCGCCGAGGTCAGAGACTGAGCAGCAGGTTGTTGGACAAAAGTTTGCTAAAAGTACCAAAAGTGGTTGAACTCTTATAAACTCCTCTGCTGCCCTTTCACTCTCCCTGTTTGAGAACAGAGCCACATCAAGGTAAATGTCAGCAATTCATTACCTTGAGCCACAGATAAAGAGTCCTACGGCTGTGTTTTTACTTTTATCATACATTTAATCTTTAATAGATTTTATATGAATTAAAAAGGCTTGTGATATGAGGTCTCGTCCCGGTCTGGGTAATAATCCACTGAGTCATCTTCTTTTATTTAACATCATCTAACATCATGAGCTTTACAGATCCTTTTTGACAATTGCAAATATGTGGAAAGCGTTGCTATATTGCATCACAAATTAATAATGAACTGATAAACTGGTGTTTTAACAGACATTTATGAAATAATGGTTGAGGCAAAGTACATTTTAAACTCATTACAAAGTGATCACTTGGAGATTAGCGTCTATTGAATGTATTCAGGAAAGCTTGGGAAGTTGCATAATGGATAGTGGGATGTCTGTGCTCAAAGAGATGAATAAGAAAATATTGAAGCTCCTTTCCGACGCGATGGCGTTACTGGGCCCAGGCATGAAGTCTTGTTCCGTGTGTGAGTGCAGCTCAGTGAAGGGAAAGTCTACCCAGTCCTTCATGGGCATGGAGCAGTTCAAACAGAAATGGTGTGAGTGCAACCGTAAATAGACCAATGCAAAGAGAGATGTACACTATTGTGTGGCCGAGGTTTCTAAACGTTTATGTCTGATCAGTATTATGTGTGTAATAAAATAGAAACAATGAAGAAAATGCTTTAGTTCATCAGCTTGGTTTTTCTCATGATTGATCGGTATGAGATTAGAAAGCTAGATTTACAAGTCTAAATCCTTTTATCGAGCAGTGACATGTCATTTCACCGATGATTATCGGAGGAACATGCCTGTATGTTGATGTGACATACAGTTGTGTGTTTCCTAATGTTAATCAGCAGAGCAGAGACTCACAACCATCTCCCAGTGGACGCAGTAATGAAACCATAAATCACAGCATCATTGGACGTCTTCCCTGGCTCCTGATATTTTCCAGGACATTTTCATTCCAATCATTTTAGTGTGCCTATAGTGTTGAACAGATTAACCACGGAAGATAAAGTTAAATGACTTTCTCCCTGTGCCTGTGACATTACAAGAAATGAGGAGGAAAAAGAGCCGTGAGTTAGGCTTTAATACTAATATTTTGGTTCAGAACCAGCAGCAACAGAAATAGTGGTATTAAAGAAGTGCATTTCGTCTGCATTGTGCCGAATGATAGGGATGGAATGGTATTTAAATGTCAATGAAAGCCCCTTTTATAGAGCTACATATTATCTGTCTAAGTGGCAGCACAGTGAGTCCCTTTGAAGATTTTCACCTAACGCTGCTTCTGTGAGCCATAAACAGGCAATGATGGCTTGCACAGTGGCCCTGTATGATATCTAACCCTCCCCTAGGTGCTAACATGACAGAAAAAAGGACTGTAGTGCATTGAGCCAGGAGAGAATCTGTGCCATGTTCCTCTTCTTCCAGAGAACTACATCATTCCTCTTTGGTCTGACTCGCAGGGCTTTGCGGTAATGACCACAATCAGGACTGAAGAGCACAGTGAGAAAGGGCATGTGCTGTCGCAGGGCCCGTGATGACTACAGGACTTGCCAGTACGGTAATTAGTTTGGGCTGTGGTTGGCGTTGGCTGTGATAGAAGCCGTTTATCACCCTCGAGACAATGATTGCATACAGCAGCCAAAACAAGGCGGTGTGATGGCTTCCTTTCGCTGTAGCTTTGGATGTAAAATGGTTCTCGAAGCTGCCGTGGGAGTTGGCTGTCAGGTCCTGTCTCTCCGCTGCTGTGTCCCTTTAACTCAAGACACATGGACATATTCTAACTAAGACAGAGGTTTAGTCATAAGTAGTAGCACCTGTTTTAATCCGCTGCAGGAAAAGTAAAACAGAGGTACAGAGATGTTGTAGTTAAGACCAGTATCGAGTGTTTAAAGGACTTGTCTCAGACTCAAACCTTTTAATTTGGTCTCGTCTCGATGAAAGATCAAGACCAGCCTAGACCGCAGCTGGTTTCTGATCATTTTATCTTGATGTCACCAAATGCGAACCACCTCCATGAGGTTGGTCTTGGCCTACGCTTGCCTTGAACTGTCTGGACTGGTATTTCCTGTGATGTATTTTAAACTATTCTTGGTCTTGTCTCAGTCTTACTCCCTAAAATCTCTTGAACTCTCTTTTAGTGTGGCTTTGACTGCAATAGGACTGAACACATTGAATGACATTGCAATTTTAGGTCGTTTTGAATTTGAAATTTCTTTCTCAAGATGTTCAATCCTCTGTATTTGTTATATAATCCAACTGGACAATGGTGCAGTTTAATGGCATTGGCTCTGGTTTGGTTGATTTCCAGAAGAATAGGGCATATATGAACATGAATAATCACGCAAGGCATCAACATTTGTACGAGGTCCAGCATGGATTGTCTCTTTTCTGTGTGTATAGTACTCCAGGAATCTAGCTCGCATTGACTTCCTATTGAACTTAATCATCAGTGATTTTATGAGGTCTATCTGTAGATAAGAACTGCATTTAATATAATTATGTGACAATTAACAGGCCAAATCTAACATTACCTCTCTTGAATGAAGATTGACTGCTCTCCTTCTGCTAATTTAAAAGACGACCTGGAAGCGCATTGTGTAAAATGATGTAGTAGATGAAGAAAAGTACATGAAGCAGCAAAAGAAGATGTTTAATGCTATATAGAGGCCAGTGGAGGTTGATTACTTCCTGTTTCTACGGCTGCCCAGAGAGGACAAACTGTGGAGTGCTGCTGGAGAAACACATTTACGATTCTTTTTGTTTACACATTTCTGCTTGACGTTTTACTGCATTTATGAAGTAAATTGATTTTGTACCAACTTTTTTCCTCGTTGCTCATGGGCCATAGCTGTTCACATGCAGAGTGTGGGGTGGGGATTCGCCATCTGTACTTTTCCACAACCATATCAGAGAAAATACCAAAAGTTACACATCTCACCTCTAAAAACAAGAAGTATATCTAACTAAAAGTATCTACAAGTCCTACTGTGTCACACTGTCTGTTACCTGCTACATACAAAAGCAGGTTTAAGATCATGCTTTGTGCCCAAACTCTGTCTCATGAAAAACCCAGAAGATTTTTTCTGTTGCTTCAGTCATGACCAGCCCCAGTTCCTTTTCAACATCAAACCATTTTTATTTTTAAACTAATGCACAACATAATTGATAGAGGAAGGTCATGTTCTTTTTTGAGTGCTTTGGACATTTGGAAACTTGTCATTTTGACCTCACATATGACGTCATAATGCAGTCAGATGAAATTCAAAAGCAGTTTATAAAATACACAATATAAAGTGCACTAGACGAGGGGCATATGGACTTTTTATGGGCCCAGTAATTGTATAAGGACCATTTGGTGAAAATAATGAAAGAAACCAATCATAAAGAAGAACTTAAAAGGGGTCACTGCATCATAAATCATGAAATGAGATTTGAAGCAAGCTCCACTTTTGCACCAAACTATTCAAAGCCAGGAGCCGTTGGGAAGCTTGGGGCAGTGGAGGCAGCACAGAGCAGAGGGTTATAATACAATGAACTCATGTGGAAAAAAAGACTGAGTGTGAGCGAAAACACTAGAGGTATGAGGATGAGCGTATTGTATATATCTCTGTCTGTCCACACAGTTTGACAATTTTACTGCAGATAAAATTGGAATTATTGTAAAATGCTATTCACGTTGTTATAGAAAATGTGTATATACTTATTTAGCTCGAAGACAATAAGATATACAAGGTCTTGTGTTACCTTTTGGAAGGCCCAGACACTTTTGGAGCTGTCACTAAACTGTGAAGTGAAGTGGCCCGACGCTGCTCTCTGATCGTAGTTCATTGCTCTGTGATTTATGATGGCCATCCTCTGACCCGCTCTGTCAAGGCCAAGCGGTTTGCAGCCCTCCTGGACAGCATGGTTAACCTTTAACCCCGAAAGCAGAGCAAGCAGGTTCTATCTTGGCAATGAGCCACAGACGTCTCTTTAGCTTCCTTCCCAATCAAGTGATTTAATCCTGTAGAAGAGGATGGAATAGCCTTGGCCCCTCACACTCTAATCCAGCCAAATCCACAGTCTTTTCCAAAGCCTGCATCAAGTGTTGTCAATTACTGCCTGAAAAAGCTTAAAGTGAGGGGTGAGCGTTTTAAAGTCAGGCTGCGCCCACACCCAGAAGAGCAAAAATAGACTGTTGTTTACCCGTGACTGGAAATGGAGAAGGAACATGGACTGTCATTGTGCCCTGACAACAGTTTAATTACGAGAGTTGGCCAGCTGCTGCTAATCTCATGGGGTTTACCTATGTAGATGACTTCTTTTAACAAACTCCACTGCAAATTCAGAGTCGCACACTGTTAGCCATGTTCCAAATTTTTGTGCAGGCCCTCCAGCTGTGTCCAAGCAAGTCGAATTACAGCTCATCAGAGAATAGTGCGTAATGCAGTTAATAATAAACACGGAGAGGGTTATTTAGTCCAATCACAGTTGCTGGATTTGGTTTAATGAAAGATAAAAGCTCTCGGTACAGTGCAAATATGTAATCATTTTTCAGATCAGGGCTGTAAAATGTGATGCCGGATTACACTCTACAGAAGAGTTTTATTTATAGCGCTGCAGAACTGGGTTCAGGCTGAGATCTTTGCTTGTAGTAAATCATGCTTGTCCAACGTTGATCTGGGTCATGGAGTTCTTTGGGTGTGACTCAGAGTTAAAGACATTGGTTCATTTCTGGAAATGGCAGTGAGAGAGGAATTTCTTGCATTTTTAGCTGGAATGCACCACATCTGTTAATGGATCTATACAAACAACCTGTTCAATTATTAAACCTATTTTTTAAGAATTTTCTTATAGCTTTGTGATAACTTGTCTCACCTACAGCATTCTTTGTCTGTGTCTGTGTTAAAAAAGCTAATTCAGGGCAAAAAATACAGTCAGTGTTATCTTTTATCAATCAGAACTGACTTGTGACTAGTGCAACGTGTTATAGACATTCATAGAGGCTCATTTAGTCCATGCAGAACACATGCCACACATCTTCATACAACATCATGCAAATGCAGTTTATTTACTATTATTTGCACTAAGCATAGTTCTAAAGGGGCTAATGTAGTGCCTCCTTTCACTCTGTAGATATTTTAATTCATTGTTGTGCAGTGGACTACAGAACAAGCAGGGTAATTAAAATCTTGAATACAGCCAACCCAAATAAAATGAAGTGACTGGATACATCTGTGACTTCAAAGTAGTCGACACTAAATACTCTGTAACTGTCTTTGTATTACATTGAAAGACTTACATGAGAGCTTACATGTTATGCTAAATGTGTGACTCTGAAGTTGTTAAAAAAACATGGCTGTCTTACATTTGTCTAGACAGTGTAGGTTCACAGTAACAGTCTAACAATAAAGATGTGTCTGGTGCTTAATGGAGGGTCAGGGACATTTATTCTGTTAGTTTATGACAAAAAGCTTGTGGAATTAAAGTGCTAAATGAAATAGGGCAGTTTGAAATCGGTTCATTTTTCATTTTCTTTTGTCTGCCAAAATGGTGGATGGAACACACTGAGTCACTGAAAACTGGAGTTTAACATTCAATAAATATTTCTAGTAGTTAACAGTATGTGGTGTCCATCAGAATAAACAGAGAGCATCCCAAAAGCTTCAGGAGAAGAAGGGCCCCTATTTGTATTATGGGTAAATTTGCAAATCTGCACATTTTGTGCATTTCAGGATGTTGGCTTACTGTCAAAGCTAGAAATATTTTAGGTTATTTTGAATAAAAATATTAGATTTGGTCCGTTTCATTATAGCTGTTGTTATGGCAGCAGAGTGAGTGGTGAAGTGATTACACTTGTAGATTGGTCCATCTGTGTTCAGTCTTGACAGCATCCTCGGCTCAATTTAGAGAACAGTGGCTGAGAGCCGGGTATTTTTGTCCAAAAGTGCAAATCAGCTGCAGCACAGTGAATTTACAGAAATGCAGTCAGCAGTGAACATCCTTCTATGTAAAGGCAAATCTAATTATTATAAACCGGCGTTCTGTCTTTTCACATTTATTGACAATCTGACGCTCTATTCATCCAGACGGCAGGTAGTGAGCAGCACAGAGCTGATTATCTATAGGCAACAGCATATTTGTTTGAAGCCAAACCGCTGCCTCCCTCTGAACCTGTCAGAACTAGATGCAAATGAACCACTTTCTGGCTCAGTGCACCTCAAAAATTAATAACTGCGCGCACCGAGCATTACAGTACAATTAGATTGTCCATTATTTTGTAAACGCCAGCAGAATCACTCCATCCTCTCAAGCATATTGTCATGTGGCTGCATTTGCCTAACAAACGTGAGATCAAAGGCGTATTTTTGAATCCTAATCAAATCTATTTCAAGTCCCACGCTGGCTCCGGATGGCGGGCTGCGGTCTGTGGCTGGCACGGTTTGAGGCCTTGTCTGAATACCTGCAACAGTAAATAGATGGGCAGGCAGCTTGATTTGCATATAAAAAGGAGCCGTGATAAAAGAAAGTACTTAACCTGGAGTTTCTCACTATCCTACGCACTGGCACCACCAACAGAATGACAGAAGACCACGTTTTATCCAAGTGGATCCTATTATGAGATAATTGTATTTATGCTGAATTGAGGGAGGAAGTGGAAAATAGAAACAAAGCGCACGGTCTGCAGAGCTCCAGACTGAAGACGTGTAACTGTAACTGATGGAAAAGCTGCTCGCATTAACGGCTCTGAACAGAGCAGCAGCTATGTTTGTAGTGTCAGCGTGCATTTGTAACGCAGCCTGTTTGTTTTTTATTACCAAGATGGCTGCTTTGAACTTGTTTGAATCCTATAAGGTATAATTCATGTCTTGTCAATTACTAAGCAGCGGATGTACTGAGCTGAACAGAGGGAGTCCCGAATCATAACTCTTCAAACAGTTTGCGCTGGTTTCTCCTCCCTGTTACTGCTCCTGGTGTCAGTCACGCAGTCGATCGAGGCAACGCGACTCAGCACTTCTGAAGGCCTCTGTCCTGGTTTGGATGATTTGTTTGTGGAAACTAGAAACTGCATGTAACATGTTCTTCAATATTCCATGTCTACGGGGAACAGTTTAATAATACACAGTTTATGGATACTTGGTGAAAGTTTTCAGTGGGAGAAAAGTTAGCGGTCTTTAAAGTATGAACAAATGGGCTAATGCCAACAAAGTCAAACAGAGGGATGGGAGTTCTTTATGATAAAACAGTGATGTTTTCTCTTTTCTTAATTTTTTCTCAACTCTTCAAAATGTTTTCAGTCACCATCTTGTGCAAATTGAAAAAACAATTCAGGGCAATTCCATCATCTTTTGAAGTGAGCTCAATCAAAGGCCCTAGTATTAACCATCCTTTACCTTAACCACTCACAAAGGGACGTTTGGGGTCCTTTTAAAGCCTCTCAATTCATTCTCTTTTATGTCTTCTTTATCACTTTGATCCTTACTGTGATTACCCTTCAGCAAAACATCACTTGTGTGTTGATGAACTTGGTAACATGTGAGCTATACCTGCATAACCAAATATCAGTGTGTCAAAAAGTACATAACAACCCCAGCTGTTAAGAACTGAAGCTAATACATATGTGACAACTGTAAAGTATGGAGTAACAGTGCTGCTCATCCAAAGGTGGACTAAAGCTTCCCAGATTGTTGTTACACGAGCTGACTCGATCTGTGGTTCATGGCGCTAACGGAGCAGCCCACAGCAGCTGTTCTGAGGCTCTGATTAGACCTGACAGTTAACGTTAGTTTGTGTTGGTATTTGATAACTGTTTATGAATCAAACTATTACCACGAGGGGAGGTAAAAGCTGACTTGGAGCAGGCATTTCTGACTCACCCAGACATGGTGGTAAACATGATGTTGAACCGTGTCTTCTGTGGCTTTGATCTGCAGTGCCCTGTGTGCGAACATGTATGGTACACTCGAGTTCACAACACAGAGCTCATTGGCTGGGAGTAGTTCCATGTGACCTCGGATGCGGTTCAGCAGATGACCAGCATTATCAGAGTGCCATCCAAACATCTTCAGGGCACATTCAATGTCAGAGTGCCTCCATATCTGCTGCCTCCCCGACTGAGAGACAGCTGGCTGCCGCTGCTGCAGGGGCCCACAATGAGCAGTCTGTCCACCAGGGCATTTGCTCCAAATCTCCCGGGCTTCTTGTAATGAACAAGAGTCATCATGTATGGCAGCATAGCCTCACAAGTTCCCCAAACATAAATAATCCCGGCGTTAGTAAAAGGCAAGGAAGGAGCTTGTCGCTTTTATTTTCCACAGCTTTCAATCTGTGGTCACATCTTGCTCGACAATCTCCTCGGAGCTGGTCTGATACATTGACTCATCTTCATGGCGGCGAAGTGACCTTGACAATCAGCACTGATGTTCCCCCACCCCTCGTTCCCCGTCTTTGTAACAGCACTGATCCAGGGCCGGCGTTCCTCTGGGGGGCTGTACATCCAGATAGGAGAGCCATCAGTCAAGGCGGCCATTGATCGCCACGTCAGATGGTTTGATTTCCGTGCGGAATAATCGGCTCAGTTTTGACACCGTCACTAATGTGTAAACGGGAAAAGCCTAGCAGGGAAAATGGGTTGAAAAGGACAGCTCAATCTTTTGTCTATTTAACTGTGGAGCTCATTATTGTCAAAGCATAATGCACTGATGGTGCCATGTCTACACAGATTTACAACTACATAGATGTGGCATTAGCAAATCTAAATATTTCACAAAGTGTTGTCAAAAGATCCAACCAAAAAGTCTCTTGGTGAATAGTATATAACATTTTCATTGTGTGACATCAGTGACAACATTAATAGAGTCAAAAACATAAGCACAGAAAATGTAGAAGAAGATGTAGTTTGTATTGTATTTGTATAATCTATTGATTTTATTTGTTATCATTTACTGTGTTGTAATGCACTTCATTTGTGTGTATTTTCAGGTCTGGACTAGTCAGTGAGGATCTTGCTACCATCGAACCAGTTGAGTTTGTTGTCATTAGCTGCAAGAACGGTAGGTACAAGCCGACTGCAGCTGCACATCAGCTCACAGCTGTAATCAAGTAACACACAAACATTTGGACTAATTATCGTAGTATCACACACGTCCTTCATTCTGAGCCAGATTCTTTTTACTCCTGTCATCCCAACAGGAGTCCAGAAATAGATTAAAAAAATTATCTCACTTTGTTTAGTGTTGTATCTCATTTGTAGAATCACAGTTTGACTAATGCAACAAGGTCAGAGTTTGTTTTTTGCACATATTTGTGTCTACTGCTCCAACGTGTCCATTGCACTGTTCACACCATCACGTCTGTTGTGTCATGTCATTTGTGTGCAACATGCCTCAAAGCAAATATGTTTGTTATGAGACAGTTGTACATTTTACATTTAATTCATATGGAACTATTTGTGTTAGTTGGTTATCAATGAGCTAATGATGGTGTGCTCCAAACTGACACTAAAGCTAAATGTGGCTGGTTGTTTTTTTTAGTTTTTTTTTTAGCGCTTTTCTAGCTCTGCCCTGATGTTCTAAATTTGAATGTCTAACCCATAACCTTAATGCTTTGTGTAATCATTATAAATTAAAAAAAATGTGACGCACAAAGGATGTCCGCACAACAGTCCGCCTTTAATGTCAGTACTTTCAAATGGAATAGTGAACACATTAGAGGATTGTGTCATGGAAATGTGATCACACCGAGCAGTAAGGCTGATGCATTTATTTGTAGAGCCCTCATGCAGTTGCCGCCACTTGAATTGATTTAAATGTCGCCTAATTTTCCTGTATGTTAGAGGATCATGTGATTAATCCATCAATCATCTATTCAGAATGGAACAAATACTTCACTGCGCTATTATTCCCTGTGCAGCCTGGAATAAGACATACTTTAGCATCCTCGTGTGGGTGCTGGAAATGCCAAGCAATTGTTCCATTTTGAGACGGCGGTGGATTAGTGCGTCGGGTTCCCTGTTGTGGTCAGTGTGCTACTAGGACAGTCAGAGGCAGGCCGACATGTGTTGGGCATTGATAATGGCTGGTGAATCACAACGGCCCATTGGAGCGTCGGGTAAAATAAAAGCACACAACTGTATCAGCCCCGAACACGGCGGCAATCGGCCACAACAAAGAGCGCTGGGTGTGCACGCCGAGCTGAGCTGATGGGTTTTATAGTCAAATAATAAGGACAGGGAGGAATACCAGCAGCGGGGGATTTCTGCCTACATTAGACTATCAGGAGCGGCCATGTTCCTGGGGTGTACTGATATTAGGCTGTAGAATTCCTAATTTGGTCATGATCCTTTGCGAAAATAGGCTGTTCGAATGGAGCGGTAGACTTAAAAATGCATTCAAGCAGGACAAGAAAACAGCACCATTCAAGTTTAATTCCATTAAGCCGAGTGTTTGGCAATGTGAAGCTGTTCTCATCAATAACTTGTTGATTTTCAATGGGCTCTCAGTATATAATGAGGGGGAAGTGTACAACATCTTGTTTTGTTTACCAGTTCTTTTCTGTCTCCCTGGTCAATAGATTCAATTTGATTCAGGCTGTGGGCGGGAAATAAATTGGAAATGCAATAGGGGTCATGTACAACAAGATTTAGTTTGTATTGGTGTTTATCACTTTGAACTGAGGTAATATGGTCACCATTCATTGAGCCACAGAATGCCCTTCCCATGTGTCCTTAAAAATGTTGAATACCTCTCGTACAGTTTTGTTGTTACCCTTGAAATTTAGCGAAGAGATCAGAAGACATTACAGTTTAAAATGAATTAGTTTCATATGCGATCATATTTAGAGTTGGATGGTAGTTTATTAGTGAAGGCAGCTTAATTAGGCCACTCTCATTACACCAATTGGATGAATTTAAATGGAGCACATAAAGGCTGGCTGACTTAAAAGTGAAGTGGCCCAAGCTTTGATTAACATCAGCCACATCATTTTGCAATTACTGCCGGCTGCTACCTGAGGAAATTTGTATCAAGTGTGTGACCTGTTTCTGTCTGATTTATTGCAAAGATAATTGATTGGTGTGTTTGGTGCTGGCTGATAAAATTTAGATATCAATGGATTATTTGGGGAAAACTTCAATGACTGACTTTATATGTACTCTTTTTTTGTTTTCAGTTGTTTGCTAGTCTTTGTTTTTCCTATTTGTAGTTCTAGTTTTTCTATGTTTATTTTACCCTTACAGCAATAGTCCTAGACATTGATTCATGAAACATGAAACATTTATCCAATGTTTCATGTTTATCTTTTTTAGCTGTTGTGCTGTAAAATAAGACGTATTTTGCAACAGAATAACCCATTTCCTTGGTTTATTTCCTTGTTGACCTTGTCGACCAATGGGAGTGCTCCTTTTTACCAGAATCGAGCTGTGATTAGCCGGGGGGGGGGGTATTTAAAAAAAATAAACTATTTTCCTTTTATTAGAGGGCCAGGGCCCGGGTGGGGGGCCCCTTTTTCCAAGGGTGATGTTGTTACAAGAGGTTGGGGGGTCCCCGGGGGAAAAAAAAAAAAAAAAGGAAAAAAGGTAAATGGTTTTTTGAGGTTCACCCACGTATCCAAAAGTGAGGCACATAAGACAAACTGTTGGCTGTTACCTTTGTACATTCTTAAAAAGAGCGTAGACTTGAAGTTGAAGTTGAGGTGTTGGTAAATTCTTTTGGAAAAGAAAATACTGGTTTCAAATGTGTTTTAAGCAATACAAAGAAAATTTAGATAAGAGGATGCAAGGTCAAAACAGAGTCAAATGGCAGTACATTTCTGTTGTATAGAAATGTCTTGCCTGTATATACTTTGAGTCAGACTTTCACACAGATTGGCCTCAAGGACAATCAGTGACAATAAAAAAAACTGTGCTGTAACCCTTTAGAATAAAAAAATGGTGGTCAGAGAGGTCAAAAGATGATGACAGTTTTGAGTAGAAGTGAGAGCTGGCTCCAGAAAGCTGACAAATACTGGCTTCAATTCAAAAACATGATAAAATACAAACTTGTAGACTTTCAAGTCTTAATTTCCTTGAGGTCCATCTCTAAATGATTGTGTCCTTAAACAAGAAACCTCATTTCAAGAATAGTTACATAAAGACTGCCTTCTCTTGCATTATTCTGCACAGCTTAGCAAACTGAAATTACTCCACTAATGCTGTCTGAAGTTCAGTGGCACTTTCCTAACCATTAGCTTCATTCCTAGCCTCTTTGTGACTGTCACGCTTTGTGGTTTCTGAACTCTGACCTCCTTTTAAATAACTTCTGGCTGTATGAACTCATTCTGCCCACTTCCACAGTTTCACAAGCCCTTTTTGGAAGTTTAAATGACCTTTTGTCTGTGTTTGAAGTATTCATATTCTCTGTTACATTTCAGCAAATACAAACAAATGCAGTCAGTGTCATTATGTTTGTCAGTTTGTGTGGAATCCATTACACCGTCGTTTTGCTCATGAAGCTCACATCACTCGTGATCAGGCTTGTGTTTGGGTCAGTGCATGACAACATCAACATCACATTTGTGCTGGAGATGAATTTGGCTTAGCTTACTCCAGACCATTTTGTGAGTTTAGATTTTCTATGCCCTTTTAAAACAATATCTCTGTGCACATGCTGTTGTGCCGCATGGAGCATGAAATTGATGGCATGAGCTCTGATGTGGGATCTGACAGAGCGTTGCAGATACAGCAAAGTGCACGTTTGTTGAAGCCTTTTAAGATGAAAAAAAGTCTTTAACATTCAAATGTCTGTAAAAGCTCAACAAATGTAGTGATTCAAATTAAAATTCTTCACACAAAGCTATCTCTTTTTGGGTAAATTCCAGCCTGTGTCTCTTCAAATAAACCTGAGATAATAGCCCTGTCTGGTGCTGGCTCTGATTGTCATCTTTTCGAAAAAGGCACATGTTGTTTCCGGGAACAAAACTCCGCGCCCTGACCTCTCTTTCCTCTCTGTTCCCATTGTTTGCAGTGATTTCCCTAGTTTAGCTCTGACAGGCTGATACAATGAATTGGAAGCTCCACAAAAGAGACTTTTACGCTACATTAGGCAAGGGTCCCACATGCTTCTCTGACACAAAAATACAATTTATTGAGACGGAGCCATTCATCTTGGCAGAATCTCTGCTGATATGATGGGCTCTCTCCAATAAGCCTTCCTCTGGCTCGCGCTAACTGCTCTGCTGAAGACGACGTTAATGTTAACATTTATTCTTTGAGCTAGCATATGGCATTATCAGACGCATTCAGAGTGACGATTCAAAGCAGGCAGTTGTGCAGAACCAATGTCGTTTTATGTATTAGTCGCAGCACTGTATCACTGAATCTTAACTCGGAAAAAGGAAAGGTTTTAGAACAGTGGCACATGGACTACCTGTAGTACTTTTATTTCATGTAAAGGAGGAGAAATAAAAGTGACTATGACCTATTACTGACTGTCCCTTGCAAAATCTTTGAACCATAAAAAGTCTGATAACTGATTAATCTGCATTCAGCTCATTGGTTTGAGCTGTAGCTAAAGTCCCTCTGGATTCATTATTTCTCGATGCACATTCCAACAATACAAAATGCTGCTTGCTGGCAGATCTTTTCATTTTAATTCAACTATTGTGAACATAATTGTCTATTTTTTAACATGACAGCCAGCATATACTTCTTACAGTTGTGACAGAGTAGCTTTGATGCTTGTCAGCTGCAAAAACATAACCACTATGAATGTGTTTCATTCAGAAGGGCTGCACTAAGGCTCAGTCAATGTGTTGACAACTATGTTTTTACTGTGAACTGATGTTAATTCTCACTAAAACACGCTTGTCGAGACATCACTGCCACAGCTCGTACATTGCAAAAGTTCAGATTTTTAATAGCTGGCTTGATTTAACAGTGTTTTACTCTGTTTCTTTACGATCACTTTTTATTTTTATCTCTTTCACTTGGGTCTCAATTTAGTTTTGTAGTTGTGTTTTATTTTTTATTATTTTACTTACACATGGAAGAAATAATGTTTTGTTCTTTCATCCCTTATCGAAGTTTATTCTGTCCTCCATTATTGTCTTATTGTCTTGCGTAGGTCTGTCATCATTTTATCCTATGTTTTTATCTTTGTGCACATATAGGATTTTGAAGTGGAAATATTATAACATACAAGAAGCAGTCTTTATAAAATGAGGTTGATAGAATAGCCTTTAGCATCAGGATTTAGCTATCATAGACTTTGGAACTGCATTTCCTTTTCAAGTCAAAGTGGCCATCTTGTCCGATCTATTGAGGAGGTAGATCTCACATACTTTCTCATTCCCAGCCTCACTGTCATGTCTTCTTCATTTCTGTGGTTCTAAAGAAATCTCTGATGTCCACAGTGTACCATGGTGCAGACCAGTGTGGTGTTTATCTTATAAGGTGTTGGTAAAGTCAACCTTAATATCCAAAAGCCAGTTTGATGAAGTGCATCCATATAGATTTTAGGATCACTAAAAAGCATACAAACTATTAAATTAGAAAAAAATAGAATTAAACATTAGAACAAAGGGTTATCTGTTGTGAAGGTAGGTCATTTTTAGTCATATTTTCCATCTAAGAACCAGACTTTGTCCATCCTCGCCTCAGTCTGTGTTATTGTGTGTGACTCAGAGGGGTTGGTCTGACATTGAGACATATGTGGAGCTGCTGATTAATCACAGTTGTATCAGTGACCTGCGCGCCGCTGGTGGGCTTCCAGGTCATCACATCAATGAATCAATTGGCTGTGTGCTCACACATGAAACGAGACCTAATGAGAAGTGCCTCAACCTCAATCACAGGCCAACAAAAGCAATCACTCACTTTCATTCTGATGCTGTTTTCCCCTTTTGATACCGACAGCTCTGTAGAGGGTCTTGATTTTCCCCACTGCTTTTCAATTTCTAACAGGCTGCTTATCTCACCTGAAGATATTTTCCAAACCGTTTCTGTCACAGAGTTTTGATGAATCGAGTGTGAAGTTCGATGCTTTACAAACTCGCCATGTTCCCAGCTGCTCGTGTAGTGCAATCAACAGATCTCCATCTCCACACTGGGTCATGTGCTGACTAGGTAAGTGCTGTGTGCTCGCTGCAATGTTATGAGCCTTTCCCCTCATGCAATCTGTACTTAAAATTGCAACTTCAATCTTTTTCCCTGAGAGAACCGATGTAATGCGCATTGACTTGCTTTGATTGGAACTGTTTGACGGACATGGGAGAAATTTTGCCTTATCCGCCGTCGATAGCTCGGAAACCTAAGGGCAGGTGCGCGGAGGCTTCGAAGAGCAAATGCACTGACAGAAGCCATTACCCCTGCTCAAGAATATTTACACATATCCACTCAAATCAGAAAACATCAGGGCATAAATAGGAAAATGCTCTCTATATAGCTGCTGGCAAATGGACCATTATCAGACCTCTATATGTATTTGAAATGAGTCTTTGGCGTGCTCTCGCTATTTGTAGAAAAAAGCTGTCAAAGAGCAGAGAACAAGACGCCGCTGTTGAACTTTAGGATGATGGTTCTTTAAAAATGTATGATGTGTCTATTTGCAGGTGAATAACAGAATCACTCCAGTATTTATGTAGTGTGTACAGAAATGGTTTGAAGGGCCTGCTTTTTATCATCTTCCATCTGAAGTTACTCCAGTAGCTTCTGTAGGTTTCTTTCTTGATGTCTTTGCTTTAAACCAGTTAATAATGATGTAAATATAGATACATAATGATTATTTATCTAACCATGGTTTAACAACTGTCTGTGCTTGGTTGAATAGTGCTTGGCTTAACTAACTAGTGTTCTTAATGTCCTCGGTAGCTAGTGTTAAATTAGCTTTCATTCAACCAATCCACAATGGTTTCTGTCTGTCATTAAGCCAAAGATGGGGTATTATCTCCTAACGATTCATGAACAATGGAGGTTTCCAGCCCAGACACCAGGCCACAGCAGTGCAGTCCTTCATTAGTGTCAGATTAGTTGTTCTGACATTTGAAGTACATCTTTTATACATTATTCACAACACCAACATCTGTTTGAGTTGTATATTTTTACATCTGTTGACATAAATAGCTGTTTTGAACAGTGCCTCCAATCAGTGAACTGTCTGGAAGTGTTAACAAGTGAACAGCGACTTACAAAGCAACAAGGAAATAGACTTTTACCTGGGAACAATGTGATGTAGAAAACACAGGGGAAAAGAATAGAGGATCTTTTTTGGAGACTAAGAGAGCCATGCTGCCTGGTGCTGCAGATATTCAGACCATCAGTTCAAAAAAAAAAAAAAGCACTCCCTGTAAGTAATTGTCTAATCAATTTAAGCAATTTACAGTCATGTTTTGAATGATGAATGAAGACAGCTAAATCAAAAAATGCCCCTGACATTTCTTAAATAATTAGTGAAGTCTCATGACCCCATTTTATGCTCACTTTTCCAACTAGTGTGTGGGGTTTTTTTTTTTTGGAAAAGTATCAAAAAATAACTTCAGTTTTCAAGTCAGTATTAATGAAGGGCTGACAATGTGACAATGGCCGAGTCTTTAGCGCTACTGCCTCAAAGAATCAAAGAGACTGAGACTGCACTAAACCGCAAACCCCTTAAATACCTATTATTACAATGTGTGCCAGACATGTTAGTGGTTAAACGCACAGTTATAAGTTCCATACAGACAGACATTTCATGTGATTGGATAATTCTTATCACTGAGCCAACTTAAAGAATAGTTTCCTACATAAAACTAACAAAGCTGGTGATTTATTTCAGAAGGCTTTAGTGCAACAGTCATTCAATGAGCAGGATAACAATGGAAAATGCACATTTGATTATAAATATAGGCTTTGAGAGCGAGTGTGATTGACTCTAATGGTATGCAGTGTTTGAGCTGTTCAGCGGAGGCAGCGACTTTTTCTTCCTCGGTGTAACTTTATAAATGTGAAAGTTTAGTTTACAACTTTTAGTCGTTTAGTCAATAAACCAAAATAAAACAAGTGCTGATTGATTAATCCTTGAAGAAATAACATCAGATCTCACAGGAAGGAGAAATGAAAGGCAAATAAACATGTAAAATGTGTTTTTGTGTGGATTTCCAGATTAAGTCTATTTACTGGAAGTCAGAAGGGACATTTTGCAAGGTTTGAAAACATATGGTCAAATAAACAAACCCAAATGCTAGCGCCGAACACATGTCCTCAGATGAGATCTAGTCTGTTATCAATCTAAACCAGGGCTTAAGGCAAAAATAGGAAGCCCTAAAAGGTTATTTCAGTCCCCAGATTGTTAACATTTCAAAAGGGTAATTCTAGGGCCTCTGTTTTGGGGAATTTTAGTGAAATTCAATAAGTTCTGATGTGGTTTTCGATCAGTGCTGTTTGGAGGAGGAAACTCCCTTGGTGGTTGTTGGCCTCCGCTGAGACTCCCAATGAAAGTCCTTACAAAAAAACAACCCTGCGCCACAATTACAAGGCGTACAAGCATCAGGTCAAAGAAAGGACACAATTGTCGGACATATTCCAAACATGAATCATATTTTCATCACCGCAGACAGTGGAGCCGAGGGGGGCAGAATAAATCACAATTATGTCAGAAGGGTGTCGCTGTCAGAATCACAAAGTCTGACATCACCAATTTACAGTCAACTTTTGGAAGATAAATGAAGACAAACAAGTTCCAAAGAGGCAGCATGCTTGGACTGCACAAGTGTTTGAGAGGACAGAGCTTCAAGGGATTACAGCCACAGCATTTTGACAAAGACATGAAACACTTCTAGTACTCTACTGCTCAGTAAAATGTTCACCAGGAGTTAACCATCAGTAAAATATAATTGCATCTACACTTTAGTATCATATCTATGTTTAAAGCAACCCTGTGCAACTTTTAGCCAGTAGAGGACACAGATCTCACTACAGACAACTGGAGACTGTCCAAGTGGTGTCCTCTGTGGGGTCATTTAATTGTATTTTGAACAAAGACTACTCTGCTAGGGTCCAGTGTATTGGTCTGTTTCTGCTCCTTCTGTTTGACCCGTAAAGCGCTCACGTGAAATCGATGACGTAAAAGGGTTGCACCTATGTACAAATACATTTGTAAGTGAACAGTTTATATTATTGCTGAAGAGGAATATTGTCAGAAGTGTCATGTGTTGAGGGCGAGATATGACTCGTATCCACTCGGTTGACGACACTAATTCATAGATATGGTTCTATTATGGACATAGTTTGCAGGATTTCCGGTTGAATGTTTGGTGAAAAAGCCTGACCCTGTGCGCCGTTCGAAGAGTCAAATCAATCTTCTTTGTTTGAATTCTCTCCAGTCTCTTGTCATATTGTTTGCTGCATTGTCCGTTCTTTGATTCGTTACTGAATTAGGTCTAAAAATGTCTTGTGTTTATGCAAATTGTGCTGTTTCTTTTTGATTTCACCTCACACCACATCATTTACTTATTTTGTCCCATTGGGTAAAGAGCTTGTTTGGTGTCTGTATTTTACACCACACTACAAGCTGGTTGACTTTTTTAACAGAATGCACAGCAGCTTGCCTTTTTGCTCCGTCAGTCGTCCAACAATTTGACGCAAAGCTAACTGAGTTGGGATCTTGGTTCAAGGAATTACGACGAGCATCCTGGAAAAGAGTAAAGGGGTGCCATAGATGCCAGTCAGTAGAGACATCCATGTGACCAAGAGGATCCCTAATTTCTCCTCCTCCACCATAGCTCTCTGGAAATATTAGGTGTGTCCAGAGAAGCCATAAACCGAGCCAAAAGGACAGTTGTAAAAAAGAAAAATCAGATTAATGCATATTTTCTCTAATGACAGCCCACCAACAGTCACCATAGTAACAGACCTGTAAAGCAGCAAGACATTAAATGGTCTGAAGATTAATTTTTACAGTTTCCACACATGTGGACTGATATGAGACCAACATTAACCGCTGTTAAAGATGTGCAGAGGCAGCCGTGCGATACACTGGGTATGTTCACTGCTCTCATATAACATGCAGAGAATATGACGCCATTTAACACAAGAGCCCCGCGGTGCCAGAAGCGCTCTCTCATGACGCCCCTTCATCCTGTATTTCCAAGAACACCTCAATAAATACACAGAAATGAATTCAGAGGTACTTCCATAAAAACACCGTGACATTAAACACCTCAATAAACATATAAATATTGTTGAACTTTTATTGGAAGTAGATTTGCGGCTTTTTCATTGCCGGGAAACTTTTATGTTATATTCGTCTTTGTTTAATGCTTTGTCTGATATTGGAAAAGGCTTGGGACTTATAAAACGTCTTTATTCCCATGCAGGAGCTTTAACAGTTAACATGCAGATATTGCCTGTGGAAGAAATTCATATCCTTTCATTATAATAGTGTACCACTCACATATTTGTCTCAAAGACAGTTGTAATGCAGTGATGATGAATTCACTATAAAAGAGCTCCCAGGTCAATAGGACAATAAAGTGCTTTAGTGAGATATTGGATGAAGCCCTCTCTTCAAATAAAATAAAGCATATGCAGCAGTTTATAATTATTGCTGGAGGAGAATATTGTCAGAAGGGCCATGTGTGAGGAGGAAATATGATGCACTCACGTCCACCAAGATGATGCAAATCTTCACAGTCTTAGATCTGGGTTTGTTAAAGGCAGAAGGTGCAGGATTTCCAGACAAAAGACCCTGTGCTCCATCCTCTTTTTTAATTTCCATAACGGAGTATAAGTCACAGTCATGATTATTTTTGTTTTGTGCCGCCTTTTGCGTAGGTTTGCTGTTTTTCTGTTCTTCTGTTCCCTCCCATGTAAACAAAGATGTAAACAGGTAAAAATATAGGCAAAAGGCAATTGATTTCCAGATACAATCACCCCTGGATCGTTCCAACAGGCCTCAGGGTTGGAACAATTTACATTTTCTTGAATGTTCTTCTTTTAAGTTTAGATAATTGAATGTTAAGTATGACATAGCAATGCAACATGTCCATATAGGCCTCAGTTGTGATTGACATGGCATCCCACAGTGTAAGAAAGCAACATATACTAGTGACAATTACGCTTAAAGAGCATTCAGCATCTTAAAGCAACCCATGTGGTTTGCCATAGACACTGGTGTTAATGCTCAAGTATAATGATTATATACAGTGAGTAAAATCAGAGCAGATACTGGGCATTTAGCAGTGAATGAGACATACCTGACTTGTCTTACTCTACAACGTTTTCCTTTTGATAGTTTAGAGGAGCCATTGAACCTAAAAAGTACAAGAGTAAGAATATCTCATTATATATACTATTTATTTCTTATCATTTCCGACAATAGAAATTACACTTGTATTTGTAAACTATTCTGGTTACACGTTTTAATTAAAAATGGTTATAATTTATTATACATATATAGAAATATAGTTAATTACAGTTTATTAAGTACTTAGGTTTTGCGATGACAAAAAGTTCTGTCACATTTATAGTTAATGTTAGTTTATAAAGTAATTTAAACGATGTGCCTTTGTTAATAACATTATAGAAGCCACCTCATAATGTACCTTATAATACCTTCATCAGTGTTATATTATATCTCTTTTTCTCTCTATTTTCCACTACTTCTGCAGCTCCGTCCCATTTCCAGCTCTGTAGTCCTGAAAGGGTTAAACCTGTATTTTTCCACTGCATTAGGCCAGATTACTTCATCTCAAATGCAAAATTAGCGCCCTGATTTCGGGCCTGAGCTGCTGTTAGCGCATCTTATTCATCATCATCTGCTCTGGAGAGTCATGAATTTAGCTGTCTAATCAGCAGGAACAACAAACAGGAAACACTTACCAGCAGATTCTCCGACGCCTAACGGGCCTTTTAAAAACGCTCTGTGTTCATCACGTCTTCTTAGAGTGCCCCTTAATGTGAACTGTGCATTTGCTGAGACTCGTTTGATGGAGAGCCTGGGCTAAAGTGATCCAGGACGTTGCAGCAGGGGTGAACAAAACTCTCAACTGAGATAAAATGACAGAAGCGTGGACGGACGGACCGAGCGCTTCATTCACACTGTATCGATTTTTCCACTGTTTCTTAAGAACAGAGCCCTGTTGCTGTGGCCAATAAACAGGGCTCTTTTGTATCGCTTTCCACATGTTAGCCCTGACAATGAAGACACCACAAAGCTATTCTTGTCCAGCCTCTTGTAATCTAATGCAATAGATTGTGTTGTCAAATTGTGGGGTGGGACCCAATGAGGGGTCAGTGTTGATTTTGTTTGGGTCAAGAATCCACAAACATCTTTGTTGTTCACTTGTATTTAGTGACAAATAGCTGCTTCGATGGATCATGACATTTAAGTACGATAGTAACGGTTCCTATAAAGCATGCAATCATTAATATTAATATAGCTGCAGTTATTATTGAATATAATTGCAAAAGTTTTATTATTATTGAAATTTAAAATCTTAATGTATACACTACATAAACCTACTCATCTCTAGTAGACTAGTAGTAGTCTAGTCATCATACGATAAGCCTGAGGTTAAAACTTTTATATTTAACCTGCTCTGGGAAATATGACCAAAACAACAAAGGAAATGTTGGGTCTTATAAAAAAAAGTTTGTTAAACACTGAACCACTCATCAACCTAATACATGACCTTGACAAAACAACCCAAAGCGTCTAACTACAATTTCATCTTTTAAAGGATTCACTTTTTAGGATGTAGTTAAACGTCCTAAATCTTAAATGGCCCCTGACTGAAGCGTCAAACTGCATCTGTTTGTGATGGCGTCCCCTCGACGTGCAGCCTGTCTGCTTTCGGCTGTAAAACCGATAAAGAGTTTCAGTGGAAGTGGACACAGAGGACCAGTGTGCTAACTGTTGTCATCTCTTCTGGCTCTTTTCTGTACACAGCCATCACGAGCAGGGTCAACAGCTGCTAAATGTTTAGCACGCTAAGGCAAAACCCCAACTGAGTGCTGTTGGCTCACAGATGCGGCAAAGAAAACTTAAAATGCACACGTCGTAAAGGAATCGAGCAGATGTTTGCATGTTAATGGAGATGGGGTGTGGAGGCTGTCTGATGAAGAGAGGCTTTACATCTGCTGCATTACTCTGTACTCTGTTCTCTGTACTGTATATGAGCCACAGATGGATGTGCCTATACAGGCCATATGTAAAGACATGTTCACAAACCTGCCCACAGGTATTCTGTGCACAGGATCTCCTCAAATACAGCATGTATGGCCAAAAGCCAAAATACAATCTGGCAGTGGTAAAACATATTAAAAAAACATGCATATCCATTCTCCCTTTTCTAAATCCCTGTGCACAGCTCAGTTCAATCATAGAAGGTCAGTGCAGAGCGCCTCATGTTTATGTGTGCACATGAGCTGGTGATCACTGATTCTTTATAGTGAATCCCAAAGGCACTGAGCATAGTACCAGCTGATTTATTAACATTAAATGTGCATCACCACATTACCCAGGTTTATTATAACCACAATGAGAAATGTAAATGTTGTATTGCATTATATCACAACTTGAGAAAAATATATCTAAAGTTCTCACTACATTTGTTGTTCAGTTTGTTACAGCAGTAAAAAATGAATAAAGTATTTTATCTTATGACAGTGTCCATCATTGTGTTGCACTGTTGGTAAAATCAGTAAAAATTTAAAAAGTAAAGTTTAAATTTTCTATAGATTAGTCCAGTATGACTTCAGTTCACCACCTCCCACTATGTCATCTAATAAATATGTATACACACAAGTTTTCTCAGTGGTACACAGATTCTGTACTGTATCAAGTTTGATTTTGTAAACTTTCTTTCGGTGTGAATCAATTTGAGGGAACAGAATAGTTACAAACATAGCCTCAATACATTTAAACCATTTCTTGCACAACAAATATAAAAGTTGGCCGATAAAATGTGTTTTTCACTTCATCAAGTGCCAAACGTGGTAATGTGTGAGGCAGCTTTAAGATGACAGTGCACTCTCAAATGGATTGACTTAATGAAACATCTAATTAAATCAAATCCTGCATCAATCTCTCAGAGTGTGACAAACAGGATATGCAGCATTTGCAAATGGAAGCTTAGGATCAGCACAGTCTGAACATTTAGTCAGGATTTCACAGCAGTCACGATAACATCACAAAATACATTTGGGGATAGTTGGTTTTAATTTAGAACTCCAGTATACTTCATCAAAATGAATAGACGTCAATACAGTTTTATCCCTGGGCCTTAGAGTAAATCAAAAAGAAATCAGTAGAGGCCTCAATAAACACTGTTTTTGTCAACTTAACTGTCAGTCAGAGAATCCACCAGCCGCCAGTGTCAACAAGGATAAAAATGACGGGTTTCTCAACACATAGAAATATAGAGACTGGGATTTTGTGCAGATTTTTTACAATAATACACAAAGACGTGCTGCAGAACTCTGAATTACTTGCACTATCAAGACCAAAACCGGCTCCTAAACACAAAAGACATTCAAGTAGACCATTATGTTCAAGCTAGCCTCAAGTATTTTAAACAACATGTATAATCCTTTTGTAAACTCTAGCTGAATCCACAATAAAGGCCTGTATATGTACATTATGTTAGTCTGTTGTATGAAATATTGAGTGAAGTACAGATGTAGGTGACTCCTCCCTCTGAGTGTCTCCAGGAGTCTTGTCTCTACGTTAAATCAGCCGTCCGTGTGCTGTGAATGTCATGTCTCACAAAATGACAGTGAGAAATTGTCTTTGGAGGTGGACACAGTACAACGGAGCACGGAGGCGTTCCTGAATGCAACACACTGTATCAGACACCAATCTATTGATTTGTTCATTCAACAGCTTCACCAGGCCATAAATCTCACTTCACAGATCCACCGAGCACAAGGGCAATTTGTTACTGGACTCACTTGCGAGATTACCTCAAAGTCTGCTCAGGACATGCAGTGGTCGTGCTGTTTTATGATTTTCAGCTTAATGGTAATGTTTAGTGGTCACTTCAAGCCTATATGTATTATTACAGGAGGCTATTAAGATATTTTCCTTTGCATCTGACAGCATAAATAAAATATCTCTCAAGGTGTGCCCAGCCTCACGCCCCAAAGCACCTGTATAAACCACGACTTGTGAAGGGTAAACATTACAAATCAAGAAGTGAATGGGTCTGCAGTTAGAAATGGATGGGTTATTTTGTTCATCTGATAATCAACTAGTTATCTAGGTCTTGTCTTATTTTTGCATTGATTTCTTTTTGTTGTTTTAACAAAAAAATCTCATTGTGGGCTGAAAAAAACACAGCAAAAGGCCTGATTGTACCTGCAGGGCTTTGATATGTTAGCTCTGCCAAATGTGCACACTGCTCACAGAAATGATTCAAGCAGTTCATTTCCACATTTGATGAGGTTGTATAGTTGTTAGATACAACATGGGGAAAATCCTAAAATCTAGAACCAAAGGCATCATTATTATTGAGTCTTTTACCATAGACACACGTATGATACAAAACATGTGTGTGAAAGTTGTCAATAGTATTCTGAGTGGAGCTGTAAGCTTATGAAAAAGGTTTTAAAGGTTGGTTTTAAAGGCGTTTTATCTCCAATCTGAGAGACAGTCGGTTCCAAACGATTCGGAAGTCTCTCAGCCTTAAAAAAAAAATCTCTGCCCAGATGCCTGCTCAACTGTCTAAAACGGCCTCAGTGAACGATAAAGATGCACCAAGTGACCAGTGCCATTTACTTTCAGCAGCTGGATTCTCATGAGATTTTTGAGTCACAAACCTACAGAAATCTATCTTGCTTCTCTCTAAAAGCTGCGGCTGATGCAGATCAATAGTGTGGACTTACAGCCCCCTGAAAAGACAGTTATGGACGTGTTTTAAGTGTGACATGTGGACTACAGCGACGAAAAGACTGTTAATGTCATAAACAACACAGCTACACCCAACAATGTTAACCCTTTCCAATTACTGCCTTTGGTCGCCCTCGTGGATAGTTCTGGGACTGTTGTCACCATGTAAAGGACTGTTTCCCACACTTGAAAAATGTGCTATATCTAGAGTTGTTAGACGAGAGGCTCAAAACGCAGAGGAAATTGGTTTGCTAAAATATCCCTATACGTGTGGACTTAGCATTAGACCACAATCAGCTCCCATTGAGTGCTGCTGTCACAACAGAATCAGTGCAAATTAGACTTCCACATGCTTCTGCACAGAATACAAATGATCACATATGTTGTGAAACTGAAAGCAAAATGAGACTGCGGATGGACAGATAGATGGCTCTTGACGATCCTGCTGTGTACACACTCGCTGACAGATACACAGCAGGGAACAAAACCCAGCAAACATGAACCGATGGCAATGAGCTCCACAATTCCTGGAAGTGGGATGCATAGAAAGTGTGGGGTTACAGGCTAATAGCTGCTCATCTTCCTAGCTTACAATTGTCAACAAGTCAGACAGTCAACAAGATTAGAGCAGATGAGATATCACTCTTTGATGTTTGAATGTTCCTAGTGCATTAAGCCTAATGGTTTTACATCTAATGCAAGATTTGCATAGGAATTACAAGTTTCAATTGGCAGGCGCGCAGCATGGGGCCCAGTGATGGTCTAGTGTTGGCTGGCGCAGTCTAAAGAGGAAAATACCACTGGAAAAATACTACTAATTAGAAAGCAGAGAAGAAATAAATCCGCACACATAAACATAGTTAGAGCTGACCTCAGGGGGGCTTTGCTGGAGGCTAGATTTTCTGAAAAGAGTTGTGACTGATCTGGGCACTGTCACAATATAGTCAGGGTAATGTGATGTGTAGTTAGTCTGTGAAATCATCGTGGCTAGAAGTCCAGGCACGTTCTCTCAGTGCCTTATTCCATACTGTCTTCATTACACCATACAAGATAAAGTGTCCAATTCTGTGTCACATTTTCTCTTTCTCAAAACCTCACAACCGTCCTAATAACCATGATAGTTCTGCTGTTGATCATGAGATTTTCTTGTCTTGAGCTGTGTTAAGAGTTACGAAATTCACTTGAAGAATATCAGGCAACTCTAATGTTAAAGTATTGATATCTAACACATGAAGTATATATAACCTCATGGTGGACATACATATATGGCTTCTTTATTCTGTCCTCTCTTCAACTAATGGTACTGCAGCAAAAACAAACAAAAACAGCTATGTATTGTATTGCCTGATTTTAAAAATAATTATATAATGCCACCACAATGTTTTGCATCTGAGTCATGGAAGGCAATAATGGGTTAGTCTCACACAATGGCAATAATAAGCACGCTCGATGGACCGCTTAAAATGGAAATAAACTGATGGGTCTGAAGCTTTTTGTAGCATTTGTAGCAATTAGAAACTTTCCATTGAAAATAAACAAAAGCTCGCTGCACTCAAGCGTCAACAGGTGAAACTTTACAATTCAAGAGACATTGAGACGAGTGCTGCTGATTCGTAATAGTTTGCTTCTAAAACCAAATAGTGTTGCTTGAACATGAGCTGCTGTCCTTTTCTGAAATACATCCAAGAACCCCAAAGACGTGTGAGTGTCATGTGGAGTGGAAATCAAAAGTCGGTGGATAACAAAGATAAGGACAGTATCTTATGCCACTAGACTGTACGATTCACATGTATAGCTTTTCACCTGTGCAGTATGTTTCTTTTGTAATCCCATTGTGAATGTGTACATAGAGTGCTCTTTTTATTATATTGTTTATTTATCTTGACCTGGTTGTACCTTTTAGAGTTTCTTTATATTTTTTATAAATTTAAAATGTGCTCTAAAGTCTGTGTATATATATTTTTATTGCCTACTCTCTCTCTTTTTATTTTTCACTATTTGTGAACTGCCATCACATGTGAATTTCCACATTTTGGGATGAATAAAGTCTTATCTTATCCGTATAGTATATCACAATAACTGAGCACAAACTGCTTACACCAGTCTCTAACCTACATTTTAATTCATTTTTCTTAATTAAAGGTGTTTCAGAAAGTCTTCCCAGAGTTGCAGGAAGAACTGTCTGGGCATGAGTAAAGTCTGGGCACTCGCTTAGACTGCTGCCCCTGCAATCCAATCCCAGAAGAGCAGAAAAAGGATGGATGGGGAGCTAAAGAAGCACTTCGAGGGAACATCGCCATGATTTCTTAATAGAAGTGATTTTACAGTATTGAGAATTCAAATCCCTTTGTGAATGGCATCTATAGTTTGTGGCGTGCTGTCTTGTATCGCTGCAAACTTTTTTATCATGTCAAATGTGGGGTCTCTTCTCCATTTCAAAGTCTGATTTAAAAATCTTTTTACATGGGCCAATCTTTGAACAGTTGTAACAATTAGGACAGATTAGAGTGCAGATAGTGCCCCAGGTCCTGGCGACACTTGAGGGAGGGATGATGGCTGGATCGCTGCTGCTCCTCGTCCCCGAGCCCTTCTTTCCAAAAGGGAAGAAAGAAAGGGCGTTCGAAAGAGAGCCTTTTTCAGAGCTTTGAGAGAGAAAGCGTGAGAACAGTCAGCGCAGGGCTTGGGGAACATTGTATCTGTTTGTAGGATGAAAAGCCTGGCCATAGAAAGAAAGAATGAGAGAGCTCTTAAAGAGCTGGGCTCGGTTAGAAAGAGGCGGGGACACAATGAAAAGACTTCAGTACTTCCCACTAAATTAGATTAAGGTGAGTATTGATTGGGTAATATACGCCAGAAGACCTATAGTACAGAACCATCTGAAGCTGTTGCTACATTTCACAAAGACAATGAAAGTGGTATTGAAAGAGCCGCTATCTGATTACATTCACTGATGGCTCACACACCAGTAAAACAATAGAAGGTAGAAAATATCCCAAATGTATCTGGAGTCATCAGGTGAACAATCGCTGGTGCACAATTCCTCCGCCTGCTCCAACTAAAAGTACAATGCTGAGATAAGAGCGCTCGTGTTGGTAAACTTGCAGTCTCAGCAGTCCAATAGATATGTTGCTGATAATGCTAACCTGGACCAAGCAGGCCCAGATGCCAAAATCCAGGCCAACACTTCTGTTTTGTGCCCTTACTGCAAGAACTCCAGGACTTTTCATTAATCTGTGCTTAAGCTGCCTGGCTTCAAAAACAGATGCTGCCGGGGGATAAGGCAACTCAGTGGGAGAGGAGCTACCTAAGCCTGGGTTGGATAAGAAATAGTGTCAGCTTTAGACTGTACTGTATCACTGAGATGAGACCTCACAGGAAATTGTTTCGTTATCGTCCAAACTTGTCTGTATGTGATCGGCATGTGCTACTCAAGATGTCACCCGCTGCTCTCATAATCATCTGTGACAACAGACGGAAGGCCAACACAGTTGACAGTATTTAATAGGAGCCATTCATCAGCGCTCATCACAGCTTGGTGTCCAAACAAAAAACATTATTTGGTCAGAGAAGCAGTATCTTGTCTTAATCAGCTGCAGCTGCCTTAATGCTTATTGAATTGTTTACCTTCTGTCATTCTGCTTCCCACACACTACTCTATTAGTCATGTTAAAGCAATATTGATCTAGTTAACTGTATGATGATACTCAGTGAGGAGTAGGAGCAACTACAAACAAGAACCTGTTCAGACATGGCTCTAATTTGTGAAATAAACTGTATGATGTGCGTTATTCTCTTAATTGGTACCTGTCATGTAAAATACTTTAGTTGGTGCTGTTGAATGCAAGTACAGAAACTTAATAAGGCTGTAACCAGACTTTTACCATGCGTGTAAACATCCATCCATTAATCTGTATGGCATCGCTTTGACAGGACCAGGTCCCAAGAGTAGTGGTCTTAACAAAGATGCAGTCTTTGTGTTCCCTTGACACCTCCAGCAGCTCCTCTCTATCTGCACACAAGAGGGAGCAAATGGTGGGCACTTCATCCCAGATTTGAACCTTTCAGTCATGACCCACAGCTCAACCCCATAGGTGAGAGTGGGAACATTGATTAAAGAGCTTGCATTGTGTAAACACTGTCAATCTGTCAATCTTGTCCCATATTTTAACTCATTAACAAGACCCTTAAGGGAACTAGTGAATCTTGGAGAATTCACTCTTTTCTGATGGAGAATCTCAACATTCCCATCCTTAGACCCAGCCTCAGGGAGAGGGACATAAAAAAGAGAAACCTCAAGGAGAGCTGCATAAGGAGGGATCCACTCCCCGGAACAACAGGATTTTGCCAGGACAGTTACAGACTTGTCTTGTATATAACATAAAAAACATCATACAGAACAGTATTTAATATTAGCACAAGCCAACCATGAAATTTAAAGATTGTGCCGTGTCATTAATGGCTTGTTAATGCAATTCAACCTGTCACACTGCCAAGAAAATATCCACTAAATAGGAGTTTTTTTGATGAAAGTCGAGACTCATTAAACTACGCTGCTGTAATACAATCAGAAGGTGCTCAGGCCACCACAGAGAACACTTTGAGTCCATTCACACTTAACATTAAACTGACCACTTGTAATCCAATCACTCTGGACACTTTAAAAGAGACTAAGTTTCTGTGAAGTGCAGGAATAAGGTGGTAAATTATGACCTGCTTAATAACTGTTGGCTTTAAATTATGCAACATTAGACTGCAGTGAAACAGAGGTGATCAGGTGATGTTTTCAGGCAATTACACATGAAAGCTTCATTTTATTGTTATCTTTACCCTCTTAGTTCTCCCATTTCGAACATCTGCTATCTGCAAAGCTGCTGTTGTCTCTTGTTGGCTCACTCTTGAGACAAGCTGCTACTTGTGGCGGCTGACTTTTTATCGTTTGTGTAAATTACCGGTGTTTTCTTAGCCGTGGCGTATTGTCCTTTTAGACGGTCAAGGTCAAAGCGAGACGATAAACAGAACAGCTCACTTATCAATGAATCACTGCATTTTTTCCTGAGAAACCGTGGACCCTGAGCTCTGTTGTGTCGCCAGTGGAGCGCTGAGAGAAAGGCAATCTGCGCAGATCATGTGATAATCTATGGCTTATATGACAGATGTAAGAGGCTAAATCAATACGTGTCGTCGTGCTCTCACTTTAAGTGCATCATATATTATTCAGCACCTCTCTATATGCATATTGTATTGAATAACCAGTGAATGGGATTGATATCCTGTTCTTGTAATGAAAACGTCCAACTCCTTTCTGAGAGTTTTTGTTTGTGTCTTACATCATTGTTTCCCATACTGAGCCCATTGTGCATCATGGTATCATTTGCATTTTATGTTTTTGCCCCCTTCAGTAATCAGTATCTCAGGGATCTGCTTAATGGCCCGAGACACTTACTCAACACATCCCATGATAAACGGCCTATTTCTGCCCAGTCGTTAGATTATGTTTTCAGGCAAGCAGTGCATCAGCATTCAACAATATGTTATTCCTGCCTGTGTGGAATTGCGCTGGCGACTGTGAGCATTTAATAAAAACCTGTTAAAAAACGACGGCGGTCAGAGCGCCGCGGGCAGGGACGCTAAATCTCTGCTAAAGCACATTTAAATCCACCCCTGCGCTCGCCTGTCTTCCCATCATGAAAACACCATTATGTGTAGTCATTGAATTTTATGATTACGCATAACAACTTAGCAGAAAATATAACAACAGACAGCCAACTCAATTACTACAGCCCAGCACCCAGGTACGATGATTTTCTTTCATTTTAAGCCTGACTGAGCTGATGATGGCTTGTTGGGGACAGTTAAATATTGCAGAGCCACCTGCAGATTCATGCAGTGTTTGTGGTCAATTTACAGACTGGGCTTTGAGTTCAAATACATCACAGTTATGTTTTTAGACGTCCTCCGTGGTTTAGACAATGGCATTGCTCACCAGGTATACAGGTGTAACCATTCTTTTGCAAATATGACATTTTAAGACTAATAACCTTTTCATTTGGTCATTTGAGTAGAGGCTTCATCTACAACCTATAGACTCATCTAAGACTCTAAGACTTCATCTGTTTTTTTTGTTTTTTTTCCAGAAAGTTACATAGCTATATAGTGTTTTTGATTCTTTTGCCCCCAAAGTATTTCTGTACTGCCATAAAGCAGTTTTTGTTTTTATTTTTTTGATTCTGCCAACTGCATTGCCATCTAAGTACTTTTTTTGCCAGTTTATGAAAGTCATGACTTACTTAGGATTAAATATCTAGGGGAAGGGGCTCTTAATTATTTTTGTGCATCAGGTTTGGATTATGAAGCATTTTTATCACACATTATATCCTATGACACAATGTGAAACTTATAGTAAAATAGTTCTCTTTTTTATGTTGATCATGTTACTATTTTGTGTCTGAGTAGCTCTGTGTCCCAAACATTGATATTGTTATTGAATGTTGTTGTTCCATGTTATATTATTTGTGGCTGTACACTTTCTGTTGTCTGCTCTGGTTTGTATCACACCTGTAAAATGGCTGCAGCAAACGCACCTCACTTTCACTGAATGGTGGTATATGTATAATACTGTGTGGACTTCGGAGGACATGTGTAAATCCAGGGGTCAACAGAAGGATAAAGACTGGCTTCTCGAAAGGCAGACTAAACCAAATTTTAATCCCAGGTCTGAACAGGGCCCATGGCACTTGGTGGAGATTGTGGTCATTCTCTTGAAAAGTGAAAATAAATGTACCTTTTAGATAAGAGCTCAAATTAGCTGCGCTGGCTGGAGGCAGACTGCTCTTTAGCTCAGCGGGCTAATCTTGTCACTTTCAGGGAAAGTAACCTCTCGGTTAGTGGGGCTTTAACCTCAAGGGCAACATGCCTTCTGGGGGCTGGGTTACATACTTCAGTGGATTAAAATGCGTCTGCTATCATTTCAGAATTGTGTGCCATTTCTAAATTAGTCACTCGTAATCACAGCTCTGTAACATTTGCAGTGCGTCTTCTTCCCCTTTGGCTCCTCCAGAGCAGTTTGCACTCCTAAAAGTGCCCCGGTGGGTGTGCCATACGTGACGAGGGAGCGCCCAAAAGTGCTGTGGAATTCACCAGTGCTCTCAATACTCAGGCCGTCATACAAACGACACGCTACACATTTAGTTAAGACCCTTACACACGTCGACATACAATACACTCACACAGAGGCTCCCAGTGGAATGTGTGACCCTTGACCCCGATACTTCCAGACAGTAATTAAAGGCAGACAGTGTATTATGTGACAGAGTGCAGTTGGTCGGATTAAGACGGAGAGACACGGTGAAAGGGGGCCTTGGGGACCCATGTGTTGTCCAAAATAGACCTTGGAGATTAGGGGCCACGCTCAAACGCACCTACATTTGAGCAAGAATGTCACAGCTCGCCATGATTTTGTATTAGCGCCACCAGCAGCCCTTTCCATTATGACTACATTCCTGCGGCTGCAAAGGTTAACACACAGCTCCAACCCCGCCCCAAAATACATGACATTCTTATGGATTCATCTCAATTGACTTTGGAGGTTTTGGATGACAGGGTCTGGTCAGGGATTAGGAATGGCTCACATAGTAACTCTGATCTACAAACATTTTGACATCTCACAAATATGTTTAAGATCCCCTACGTTTACAACTTCATTGTATAAGATTATGTGAATCAAAGGAGAGACAGGTGACTTACTGAATGACTGTAAGTACAATAAAAGCTTTCCAACAAGTGTTAATCCATTGAAAACCAAACACAGACAGATGTCGACCCTAAATGGGAGCGTCAGTGCAAAATATGTGACCAATTAGAATCTGGTGCCAGTGAAGAGGATGGGAGCCTCAGCTATGGTCCAATCAAAGCATGAGTTGGAGTTGTTTAAAGTCACGTCCAGCAATCAGATTTTGTTTGGTCAACCAGCACGGGAATAACACAAAATTCAGATTTTTGTATTGACCTGACTGGGAAATATTTGGTCAGTCAGTCTTTCTTCTTTTCTTTTTTTGGTTTCTGCCACAAAATTTGCAGAAGCAGGGTGCAGTGTGCCCCTACTGGCCAGGCAGACATACTACAGGATTTCCAGGAGCAGAGAGTATCTGATTGCCCTATGGGGACTCTTAGTTGGCTGTGGCTATCATGGACTCCTGTGTTCTATGGAAACCGCTCACCACTATTTAATTTTTGGAGCAGCAATGACACACATTTCTTCAGAGTAGTTTTGTAGGAAAATGTACCTATCAGGAGCAGACCAACTGTTTGATCCTATTCCAAATATAGGAACATGTGGCTCTAAGAAGTAACTGTAGGTTTCACAAATTCAGATATTTAAAATGAGACTCTATCTTTGTTGATTTCTCTCAAATATTGATTTGTGGCCTACACATTACTGCTGGTCACCCTGACTCTTTGGTTTTTCTGAGTTAGATCAGATCACAAAATTATACAGATGAAAGTAGATTTATTTTTAGGGCACACTGGATAATGCAGCAATGACCTCGCTAAATAGCATGCTAACTCTGGAGACAAAGTGATGCCTTTTACTAATGCCAAAATAGATATACTTTAGGATAATAGTCGATATGTGATTGTTTTCAAATATCTGACACATGATCTGTTATCATGAGCGCTGGCCTTGGGGAGCAGTTCATTTCCAGGTCACTCCTCTCAATGTTAGACAATAAGTGCCATTATTGTGCATCGTTATATCTTTCACTGCGTCTTTGCTTTGCGTTTGCCAAGAAGGGTTATTAAAACTCACAGCTGTCATTTTTATCACGGGTTTGGCAGACGAGGAGCCGTTGAGAGAGCATTGTTTCAGAGGGAATAACCACACACGGCTCCGTTACCAGAATAATACAGAAGGGAATTGTACTGGCACAGTGCGGTTAACTTTTGAGTCATGCTGCAGATTTGGAGGATTAGCACAAGAACAATGAGAATCTTTGAGGGACTAAGATAAGCATATTGTGAAAATAGAGGACCAGGGTGTGTGCCAGAAACTTTTTGGGTCTGACTGATAAGAGATGAAGATATGGTCTTAACAAACTGTCTGATGTGCAGAAATTAATTAAGCCCTGAATCTGTAAAAACACAGTAAAAAGGACAGATCTGATATTACCAAAATCAAAGCCTTTTTAATTAAATGAGACAATACAGTAGCATTTCTGCTTTGTGTAATAATTATTTGCAGCAGTAAGAAGCAGAAGTGGGTAGAGAAATTAAATATGTGACCGGCTGAATGAATGAATAAATAAATATGCTGCCTTGATTTATTGCTAACATAAATAAAGCACATAATTATCATGTCTCATATGTCCAACAGAAAACAATAGAGTCAATAAATACAAAAAATAATCCCATTGGGATAGCTTGATTTATTGCAATAAAAAGTTGAACACATTCAAAATATAAAAGTGTCAGCAAGAAAAATATGCATCCACCATTGGTGCTAGATGGATTGGTGGAATTTGAGTAATTTATTTTAATATTCTATAAAAGTATGTTCCAAGAAACCTTTTCTAATGAGAGTAGTTTCTTCCAAAAGTTACTTAAAGTAGAGTCATTTTAGTGTATTTTCTACAAATACAACCCTGCGAGGGTCCAGTGTATTGGCCCATTTTCTTGATTATATGCGCAGTGTGGTAGAGCACGTTACTCTCTTAACCTCTGGTGATAAGTTCACGTCTCGGGACAGGAAAGTTACAGCTGAGGGTACTGTGTTAGTGAGATAGGATTCTACAGATCTCATGACTAAGAACCATCAAAATGATTTAGAGAATTCTTTTTTTTAACTAAAAGTTATGTGGCAAAACCATGTAGTACTTACCTCAAAATAGAGAGCCTGGAAATAATTCAAATATTAGCCTCAAATGTGTTGTGATGGTTTCTTTAATTGAAGCACTCTTGTTTTAGATTGAGAGCAGTTGGTTCAACAGATATCCCCCAGTGTGACTACGAACGGCAGGGCCCTCCATCTCATGAGTTTGCAGCAACATTCATCTTAACAACTTTAGTGGGTTTATATGAAAAGTTGCTTTAAATATTAAGTGAAAGTTGCTGCTATGAACTTCTAGACTGTGCAGTGTCCAGGTTCATTTTAAACGAGCCACGGAGCAGTGCACTGGCCTCGTGATGCACTGTGCACACCAGGAAGTAAAATCCCCCACAAGCAGCTACCTGGGAGATGACATTGATCACGCGTGAGCTCTTCCTGGCACCGGCTACATCTCTGCGTCTCACAAATTAACTACGCGCCGGCCTACAGACTTGTTTTGACGCAATTTGTCATGCCAGCTTCGTTTGCCCCGTTTAAAGCGGCAATTAGAAACCGGCTGCGATGGCGAGGCCCAGGGGTAAGTCACGCAGACCCAGTTCTCGACCTTCGCACTGCTAAGTTGCCGGTGGCCTCGTTGATGATCAAGAGCGTTACATTTTAACACCCAGAAGGACGCTCCACATGCGGGTCCCTCAGGTGTAATCCGGCGATGCATTCTGCTTCATTACCATTTCAAAATGCAGAATTACCTGTCAGTGCTCTACTGGGAGCCGGCGTTGCCAACACTCCCATACCCACAGTAACAAAGGGTGCTGCCTCTTTACACATAGATTGTCATTAAACCAAACCGGAGCTATTTGTAGGTTCATTAATTACACCCTTTCACACACCACTTCCCTTTCCCCGGAACAAAGCGAAGGTGAACGAGGACTTCCATTTTTGCTGTACATCAATGTCAGATTATTGCCTAGTCGTCCTGGCTTCAGCCTCCTTCTCTCTACGTGCCCCAGAGATATACGATTAATTATATGAAGCGCCAAAAAAAAAAGCTCTGACATTGATGCAGCTGTGTATACACTGTCACCTCAAACTTTATGCAAGAGTCATAACCGTGAAATTACATGAACCGGCTTTGAATTTTGATGATGGTCACAAGTGTTTGTGTGCACGACTTCTCGTTACACAGAGGGAGACGTCATTCAAGAAGCGGTCCATTTCCTCCAGACAGCACAGACAGAACGTCCCGCTGCAATTAGTTTGGGCCAGTGATGTTACTCGTGAGTCATCATGTCGGGATTGTTTAGCTCTAATGAGTAACTGGAACTTATCTGTTTGTCTACTGTGGAATGTGATACTTACTGTACATTAAGCACTTGAGAAGATAGCGCGTATTAGAGTCAAAGATGGAGGAAAATGACTGTAACTGGCCTCTAAGTGAGTCATTAGGCTATGTTTATCTGTTAGGCCAACACTTGAGCTTTATGTTTGATGAGGGAATGTACTCACAATGGATTCCTACATAATGTGGGGATTGTATTACCACTTGTTTGTGGCGTTTTAATGAGGGACTGGCAGACATTGAGGCTTTGTCCGCAGTGGTATGTTTTCATTTTAAAGAAACGCTATTTGACTTTTTATCCCAGAATATGGTCCCTGAAAACCATAACAGCAATAGCATTACATTCATTAGGATCTCACGAGGGTATTTATGGATTATTTATGTAAAGTAGAGTAGATTAATGTCGAGTTTTGCCACAGAATAGGCCTCTATTACCATTTTAATTGGTCGACAGCTGCAAAAGTTACATGGTGTTGCTTTTAAATACATCACCTTTGGTCCATTTTGTCATATAGGGCTCTGGTGTTAATGAACACAAAACAGCAGTACTTTTTTATAAACACTGCACATCCTCGCTAATTTTTTTATTTATTTTTTTTTGTATGTTTCGTTTTGGTTGTCAGGCTTCCAGAAACCAAAACCTGCAAATCTTCACACAGCATTTTTAAGAACAGCAATGGGAGAGTTGTTGATATAGGCAGGAGTTTAACCTGTTAGCATACTTTTTAATTAAAAGCACTTAGTTCCTTGGCCGTTTTAAAGGTATAGTATAGTTTTTGATACTATTTTTTGAGTGATTTTATTTTGACCAGTTCAAGGCTGTTGCAGTTTTGATGGTCTTTAATGAACTCCCCCCCCAAAAAAAACTAGTAATACTAGAAAAGATCTTCTCTAAAACCACTCATATGCTTTGCCCCATGTATTATACAGTTTTATAGCAGTGGGGATGTATAAGCCCTGAAAGAAATTAGTCCAGCATTGTATGGATCTAATGTGTTGATTAACTGCTCTTTGTTGTTATAGAGTATCTAGAAGTTGGTCTAAAAGTCTAAAAGTCTAAAATAATTAGTGTGAGTGTGTCCATACAGAATCCCACTCTTCGCATGTTGAAATGTAGCATGCATAGAGCTGTCTCCCCACTTTACATATGTTCAAATCAGCATGTAATTGCCATCACTAATCTGTCACATTTAACATCCTAATTAGAAGTATAAATCATAATACCCCTGTGTGTCACCCTCTCTATTACCACTTGAAACCTCCCTCCTGTGTAACGAATCACAAAGCCAACAAAGCTAATGAAAGTATATCAAACTCCGGTCCCTAGTTGAATGAGACAAATTTGATCAGTATCTTTCAGCGTGCAGCAGCTGCCTAAATACATCCGAGGTGTCACAGACTCTTAAGGGAAATGGCTGAAGACAGGTATTGCCACAAAAAGAGCAGAAATATTTAAAATTGTTGCTGTGCGTGCACCTAATAAACCACTTGATTTGATCTTGAACTAACAGTGTTTGTCACCCCTGATAGATGCTGCATTAATGCAATGAACTTCAACATTTCCACATCCAATAATTGTATTATAAAACACAAAAAGCCTTGAGTGTTATGGGTAATGCTTGTAATGCATTTTCCACAAAGTACTAATGAACTCTTATGTAACTGTAATTCCTTGACAAAGTAAATGAATGCCTTTCCATCTGTGCTTTCATATAACACTTCTTTTAACACATATATTTTTCTCAGAATCTAGCATGTTCTAAGTGATAAATGGCCATAACCTGAGAGCAAGCCTATTATAGACGCTCACTATTTCATTAAATGATAGTTTATCAGCAGAATGGTTATCACCTGTTGTGTGAAAATGGAAAATGACATGAGGAATTGCCACCCTATTGTTTCGTTCTCCGCCAGGGCTCTACTTGAAGGAGACTAATTGAGGGATCCCACCGCTGCGCCTTAATAAAAACACAGAAATAGTGTTTTGAACATTGTGTCCAATGGGTCAGAGAAAATAGTCCAAATGAGACCGGATTATGGCACTTTAACGAGTGCAATCCAGGATTTTCGGTTGTTATTTTACATTTACATGAATCCTCTGCTCATATTAAACTAACATTTATGGTCCAAAAGAAACCAGAAACTATCCTGAGCATCTGCAGTTGTCAGTGTTAGCTACTTTCCAACACCATAACAATGTAACACACAAGTTGCATCCTCAATCCGGGTCAGTGCTTCTCACTGGGAAAAAAAATATCTCACATTTCTGTCAAGATGTCGACAGGTTCATCTTACTGCCTCCAATTTGTGCATTGGATATAAACTCAGATCATTAGCACTGCTACGTTATTTGTCCCAAAATAATCTGAACAAGAGATCTCACATTTTCTAAATCTAGACGTCCATCACTTGTCTCATGTTTCTCTTTGGTGCTTAAGGCTAACAGCTAATGTTTGGAGTCTACAGTTAGGCCATGGTCCAGAACGTTGATTATTAAAACTGGATAATAAAAAATAAAGAGTTTTCGTCGAGACTAAGATAAAATCTCACTCTTGTTAGGGTTAAATAAACAGCAATGGGTAAGAAAGGGGTAAACAAATTATAATTTAAATCATAGTTAGGCTGTTGCATTGAACATAGGTCTGTATTGTACTTTCCATAAAGGGCTTTAAGCCTAAACATTGCCGTCAATTCTTTGTGTTGTTGCAGCCTCATTTTTAACTCATAAATCTCCATTGTTTTAACAAGGACATTAGGACTAAGTATGTGTAATGTAAATCCAACACATGGTAAATACATTTCCAGGTTTTTTTATGTAATGAAATAGATTTGGGAGACAGGGTTTAACAAGATGATGACACACACCCAACAGAAAGTACCATGGAATTCAAAAACAAACCTGTACTTGAAACTCAGCCTGATTTCTTTTGAGATGGGACTTAAAACAAGGTTTGGTGTTTGGTCCTTTGATGTGGTCTTGTGACAGCCTCTGTAGTGAGAGCAGGGTCACCTTTCTTCCTAAAGCCTAGATGTTGGACTGACCAGAAGGGCTCCATGTGAGGATCTGAAGCCGGCCACTGGCTCATATTAAATTCAGTGGTACAGAAGTAGTCCAGCTGGGCCAGAGAGCCAGCTGTTCTTTGAAAACACTCTAAAATCTGGGTAAACAGTGCAGAGAGTGACTGATCCCACGTAAGACTTATGCTGAAGATATGATCGTGATTAGTGGTGATAACAACTTCAAAGGCGTCTCAGTGTTGTTAGGAGTTTAAAGAAAATTGCACAGAAACAGTCTACACAAACATAATTTTACGACTCTCTCTCTGTCAAATCAGTCTCCGTCAAATCAGTCGGGAAGCAAAAACAGCACCCAGCGTCTCCACTTGGACTGATGGAGAGAAGCTTTGAAGAAATGACGTTACAGTATCTCTATCCCTGCTGGCCAATTTACAGCCAATAATTCCAGCACTTCCTGTTCCTACTACTGCCCAGAGAGGAAAAACCGAGCCCAAAACAAACAACTTCTCCTTACTCTTTTTTTTTTTTCTTCTATTCTGTACAAAAACACACACATCACTGTAGATTCCAGTTGGATTTTTGGAGGAAAGTAATGCACAGGAGCCAAAACTGCCTCTGAATGGAACCGAACAGATAACCACTCACAAAAACAAAGTATTCAATAAAGCCTGCCTCATTTTAGATAAAAGTTGATCTCAGAGCAGACAAACTAAGCACTGCTGGATAAGAAGCACAGTTTCGTATTTGAGCTCACAATCTAGCATGAAGGCACAGGACATGTTTAAACTTTTTTTTTTTTTTACTACATTTTTTTTTAACTAGCTAAACTAATGATTTGTTTTGTTTCTACTGGGTTTGCTCATACCCTTGTCCCAGCAGGGCTACCATAGGTGCTCACAGGTGTTAGAAAGGAGGGGTGTGAGGTGTGACTGGATGACAAACTACACACTGCACCTTCAAAATTAACTTAAATATGAAAAACAACCTTGATTTGAAAGCACAATCCACACATTTTCTCCTTCATTTGGCAGTAAAAGCATTTCTCTTTAACGTCATTGTAGGTTCAACTCCAAAACAATGACCAAAGAGTCAGAGAAGCAGATTCACAGGTTTAAGCAGTTACTCTAACAATGACAAAGGCACCATAATAAAACCCATAGCTCCTCCCACATTATACAATAAAGTAAAAAGTCATTTCTCAGTGTTAATATCCAGATAAAAAAGAAACCCACATTTATTTGGGTTAAGTAAACAAAGACACAGCCCTGTTTTACTGCAGATTTTGAATTCTTTTCCTGCACCTTCTTCCACCTGCTGTTTGTGGACATTTTAAAACATTACCAACATTGTCCAGTGAATATCCCAATTATACGTGACCCGTCCATGACACCTGGCCTGAGAATAAATCCAGTCCGCTCTCAGCTGAACCCTGCTCCTTTTTTCTTGCCCCACAAATACGTCTTCTGCCAGCAATTTCCAACTTTGATCTTTGCTATCTGGCTCTCATCTTATGAGCTGTGTGTGGGTGGTGATTGAAGGTGATGGGGTGAATATTAGAAGCTGACATTTCTCTGTCATCCAACATCACAGGCGGCACATTGCAGAGTGGCAGGAAGCGCAGGTGTTCTGTCCTTCAGAGTGGACCATTACTCTGTGTGGAGCCTCGAGGAAGAGCCACAAAACCAAGAATCAGAGGGGCATCACATGGCCAAACAGGTGTAGTCTTAGAGGGAAATACAGTGTTAGGGTTTTAGACACAGCAATGGCTATAGTTATGGGCATATTTCGTCATAAATTAACCTGAAAATATAAAATTTTGATATTAATGTATGTGAGATGTGTTAAAAAGGATTATTGTGAAAATATGTACTTATCATTCATGTTAAATCAAATTAAAAACACTAAATTAGATCCTCGAGGACAACATTTTTAGTTTTGAAGTATATTAGCGGATGGAGCTGCTAAAAAGCTAGCATACATTTTTCAGCCTTCATGTATTTTTGCATATCCTGAGGCTGTACTTGTGTTAAATAATGTCTATGTCTAAAACGGTGACCTGTGCAATGTAGGTTTTGCTGCTTCACAGGCCAACTTTTGTCCTCTTTGTGTTTTGTGCAAGTCCAGCACAAAATAAGCCAAAGCATCCAGTGACTTGTAGTGTGTAGCCTTTACATTTTGCAGTCTGAATCCTCTTATATTTTATTCTGTTGCATCCTTATTTTTAAACAGCTCAACATAGAATCACTCTGTAACAACCTCTACCCACTCACTGACTGCACACACAAAATCCAAATCAACAGATGTGCAGAATGTATTTTTGGAGACTAAGGCCCATCCACAGTATCAGGTCTATTTACAATAAAGAACAAGTCATGATACATTGCTTCTCGTCCAATCAGATTGCTTTGTGAGACTTAACTGTACAAGAATCAGCTCCACATAAAAATTTGGCTTTTGATAAATTGACTATGATACTTCCATAAAAAGTCTGTCTTTTTGATTAATGCTGTACTTCAACTAACTATAAAAGTGCTTTGTGAACCTGTTTAAACCCAGGCCAACCTTGGTGGGTAAATAAACAGAGACAAGGTTGTGAAATAAGCCTTTAGCCCGGTTTAATGAGGCCTAAACTACAGCCATTCCTCTTGTCACCTTTATCTAGTAAAACAAACACATTACGTCTGCGTTGACCTCTTTTTCTCTCGCCTTCTCTGTGGCTCTAAACCACAAGTGACCGTGGTTGGGCTTTCTAGTGTTTGAGCATTCAGATTTGTGTCTTGTCATGTGAAATGGAGATGTATGGGTTCGCGGCCGTGGCCCTCGATTGAGGCTTGACGTGTTGCAGGGTCTCAGGTGTCAGGAGCCATTTCCCGGCCAGGGTCCACACCAGAACGAGATTAGCTCCATTTATCTGATTCCACATTGCTCTAAACCTATTTCAACTGTCATTTACTGTGCGAGTGGGTCATTAGTCCTACATCTGTTTTGTTTTGTGCCGGCCTTGTGGCTGCGAGGCTGTCCGTGTGGCTCCAAGTGTTTGATCAGATTACACTGGAATCAGCTGCATCGCAACAACTACACAATGAAAGCAATTTGCCTCCCATAATCTCGCCAAGAGAAACTTAATTGCAGCAGTATTGACGTTTGTTTGATAGCATAAAGAAGCCAAACTGTTTTTTGCAAAGTTTTCAAAGTCTGTGTTAATATCAATAGTCACATTTTCACAATTTTACAACCGCCCAAATGTTACACTACCACAAATTCTTCCCAAATGTTTTATGCTCATCTGGGTTTTCTCTGTTTTTCATCAGCAGCTGTTTTCTTGGTTTCAGAGTAGAATATTTGGGAACATGTTTGTAACATGTTTGTAACAAAAGTATTCTTCAGCTGAACAGAGACGTGCCTCAAAATGTGCCATTATTTAAAAAAAAAAAAAAATATATATATATATATATATATATATATATATATATATATATATATATATATATATATATATATATATATATATATATATATATATATATATATGTACTTTTCTACTATACTATACTTTCTTCCCCACATTAAACCGCTAAAAACCTCTACTTTCTTTATGGTTTTGCAAAATCTATTGGAAGCTTTGAGACTCTGACGTTACTCAAAATGTATTACTTTCTCAACAGTTAATGTGAAGGCACCTGTTTTATTTATTTGTATTGTTTATTTTTTTTTATTTATTATTTTTGCAACGTTTCTAACTTTTATACTAAATCTAAATATTTTGTGAAAACATAACTGCGGTAACATTTAATCTAACATTTTTGAAAACATGCATTTAGTTTGGACAAAAATAATTTAGTCCCAGGCGTTTTTTTAAGTCTGCAAATCCCAGGAGTAAAATGTTGTATTATTAAAATTTTTATTATTTTGTGTACCCATCCACTACCACAACTAACCTATGGTGCACATTATATAAGATTTTGGGATGGAAGTTTGTGGGATTATTGGAAGTGCGCTGACTATTTTGGAAGCAGGACAAACTGAACTGAACAAAGCCCTTAAGAAACACAACACACTGCCTCACTCGGGATCCAAAATATAATAGAATATATTGGAAATTGCATACATTTCACACAGGGCTTGATTTGCTGGGCTGAAAAATTTCATTTTGTGAGCAATGAAACCTACTTACTGTTTTGTTAGGCTTTGCTTTAAAAGATTACAGTGACTGAAGCTTTGACAAATGACTGCAGATGGCTTTCCACTGTGTAACATGCTATTGAACTTCTTTGTTTATTCTGTCACATCCTGTCAGACTGAATTAGCCCGAGCGTTGGTGATGAGTTTCAATCCGGATCTAGCTCACATGCTAATGGTATCTGGCTATTGTTTTGGGCTCCTGCCTCCAAAGCAGACAGAGCTGACGGGTTACATTGTGATTAATCTGACAGGACTTTCCTGGTGGGAGAACGGCGAGCTACCTCTCACAAGATTATAGAATTATCTGCTCAACCGGCAATTAGCTTCCCCCTACGGATGACGTAACAAACAGAGACTGCCAGAAAATCCTCATCCTTTATTCAAACCAGGTTGCACATGTTGCTGGCAAACAAGCTGATAATCTACCAGTGTGAGCAAGAAATAAACAAATGCCCCTCATGGGAGCGCGAGTGACGCACAGGCGAATGTGGAAGAGTTGATGAATACGGGTCAGGGGATCACATCTGGAGGGAAGAGGCAGTGAGGGAGAGTGCTAAATGAAACCTATTCAAAATGCACATAACGTTATTGACTTGACTGAGTTTTGTTACTTCAATACATAGATTACTCTACAGTTGCTGTCATTTGTTCCAACAGGAGACGTACCTGTGATTAAAACAGAAAGGAGTCTGACGTCAGTGGAAAAAACATAAATCAATACATGTAATTTATCCAAACACTGCCTTTTCACACATGCTACATATTGTCTGTAATGTAATGTATCTGTTTTCTATAATCCCAGACTGGGCTGGTCACATGGGCTCCATGTCATCCCACTTTTGTTACGTCTCTTTTTTGGGAAATGTGTCTTAAAATAGTTAGAAAGCCAAAGGAAATGTCTACCACTGTATTTCCTTCTGGGCCAGTTACTAAAATACAAAACAATCAGATTAAGTAAACAGTTTTTCTGAATTGTCTTCATAAAGGAAGTTACATCCACAGACAGACTTCAATGATTGTTTCGATTGTTGATTGCTTTTCTATAAAGATTTACTGTATATTTATTCGAATATATACATGTATTCACTGTATATTTAATGATATTTATATGCATCTAGTGGTGCAAATGTTGTAACAGTTAGCACACTGTCCTGATATCTGTGTTGGTATCTGTGTCAAGACATGAAACAGATACTTTTTTACTCAGTATTGGCTGATACTGACCAATACTAAGGACATTTTAGTAGCAACATAGATAGTGGTCACTACATACTTAAGTCTTACAACATTTTTTCTGCCAACTGGCTGCTTTTATCTCAATATTAAAGGCAGCCATCGAGCTTCTCTCTATACGTCTGTGATTTAATACTGACTGCACTTTTACATCTATCTGCTTCTCTTTCATCTTCCAAAATCTGTTTCAAACATCAAAAACCTAAGGATTGAATGACTAAGTGACCTAAAGCTGCCCCGGCTTGAGGATAATAAGACCCGAACCAAATGTTGTCCTGTCCAAACAATGGCAGACGGCGAGACTGCTGTTTGATGCAACACCAATTATCCAGCAACTGCCACTGAAAAGAGCAGTAATGCACGTCATTTTTGCATACAGACCCCACTCCCACTTCACATTCTTTCTGTTTTCAACTGCACTGATTGTGTAGCACCACATCTGAGCTAATGACCGTGGCTGTTTGGATCAAATCAAGTTCTAGACGTGGACAACAAGGCTCTGATAAAACCAGACTTGACTGTAGACAATTTGGATTCATATCATCTCATGTGTCCAGGTCTCATTAAGTGAAGCTATTCTATGATCTGAGTCTTGTTAGGGTATAGTCTTGTCTAAATCCTTGCAGAAGACATTGGTTATGATTATTGGAGAGTAGATGACTTTATGACCATGATAATCAGAAAGTATGTCAGTATGGAATTATTAGAACCAGGCACGTCCTTGCTGTAAACAACATTTTTCCTACTTTTTGCTAACAGGATCTTAGTAAACAGAAAGCAGACATCCATATTCAGTTTTAGTCATCTTCTGATAGAGCAGTACTATAGAGCTTTATGTGTCATCCATCTTTTGTCCAGCAATATTTCTTAAAGCTTCATCCTTTGTTTCAGTTGGTTCATCAAAAATTCTTCTTGAACAGTTGCTTGCCATCAGATTTTCTGTTGGTGTTTCTGCAGTTGTTCCTTAAAGCCCCCTTGTTTTGTTCGGGGTTAAAAAAAAAGTATTCAAAAAAGTGTCTTTTTAGCATGAGACTAAACTGTATTAACCGTAGTTCTTCTCTTTGGCAAAGGTTTTCATATAAAACAGTTAAGTATTGTGCTCTTTATTTGTGGCTTGCAGCCTCCAGGTTGTTTACATAATTAGTTTATCATTTTGAATAAAACATACCAGATTGCAGTAAAATGATTCAAACATTGATCAGAACTGGCAAATATAACCAGACCACAGTAAAGGGCTTACTTTATATTCCATTGAAATATGAGTGGCAGCCACTGAATGTATTTTTCAAGTCAAGAGATTTGAGCTGCACTTTAACAGGATGTTATTACCTCAGTAAGCATTATGCTGCATATGATACTTGTTGAAATGTTAGCTTGGTTGCCGGGATATGTCTTGCTGTCTGTGAAAATGCTGACAGATAATTAAAGTTTGTCTGCTTCTCCAGGAGTAATGTTGATTTAGATCTTGCTCAAATTTGACTCAGCTTTACTCCAGTTAGATCAAAACATGTCATTAACCTCAGATATATAATACATCTGGATCCAACATCATTTTCTGGGCAATATCACCTTAAAAAAATCTAAAAATTTACAAAAAAAAACTGGATGAAAATGGATAGCATCTAAATCTTCTTCTACTGCATTGCCACATTTTGCCCAAACAATCATCTCCACCTAGAAACAAAATTATACCTTATATCTTTCTATTTACTATGATTAGTACTATGACTAACTCTTCCTCCTTCACCAATTACTTGGACACAAGTCTTGTCTTGACTCAGAAAATGTTAGTCTTGTCTTGGTCTTGATACTCTCTGGTCTCATACACGTCTCAGTCTCGATCGATGTAGTCTTGACTACAACACAAGCTGCTGACATGTTCTGATAAATGATGAATCCCTCTCTAAACCCACAGGACGCCATCAGCGTTTTGTTTCTTGTTTACATGCTCCTCCCTTGTCTCCACGCCCTGCTCGTCCTCAGAGTCCCTCTTCCACCCCGGTCCTGTGTCGTAATGAGGACATTCCGCCATTCGAAGGTTAATGGCAGACAGAGAGAGGTACCTGACGAATCCAAAACCTCATGACTCCTCAGGCAATTTCACAAGAATCTTTCTTTTTTTTTTCACTGCAAGGAGAGTCCATTCAGTGTGTGAATGAGGCAGGTAAATCCAATTCCAAAAGGCAATGGGATTTGAGATGGGGAGCAAATTGCACCAAGGTGATGCTGGACTGGTCAAGAGACCCTTGAGGAAAAAAAAACGGGCCTCATTCCGACACAATAGAGGACACTGCTGTTATCTGTGCTGTTAGTCGTGTTTTTATAATTGATTTCCCCCTCCAGCACAATGGCCGGCCAATAATGAAAAGCCTGTCATTCCTTTTCTTTTGTGTTGTACCTTGATGAGGTCAGTGGCTCAAGGTGGACGACTGTATGGTCTGCTCAGACAGTGGTCAAGGGGTTGAGGACATATGGGTAATCTAAAATTATAAAGTCCGACAGTCAAAATACTCCCGATAAGTATTTACTGAGCTGTGCCTTTAACCTTTGGACTGTTACATAATGATTCGTTTGTCCAAAAGTGGTGATTATTATAATGCTGCTGTGGCCAAACGGCTGGAGTGGAAAGCTGTGGTCATTAGTGGAGTGTGAATAAGCAGCAAACACTGGTCTGCTGTGGTAGCACTTTCACCTAAATAATGAAAGAGGAAACTCAAATGGACATAAGGCAGGGGTTAACCGAGGCTGTAACATCCATTAATGAAAAGAGGGTCCATTTATGTCAAAAAGGCCCATTGTAAACTCCCTCTTTGTGATCATCATTAAAGCAGCAGTTCTATAGATGCCTTTTAGTAAATAGCACTTCATCTTTAATTCGGTAAAAGGCTCCATTGACGCACTTTTCTTCTGTAATTGCCTCGAGGCAAGTTGAAAAAATGTGATTGAAACAGTCATACTGAGAATCTATCAATTTTATACACCTGTCACATGGAAAATGACTCCAACTAGAAGAGCCATTTGATGCATTCACAAAGATAAAGGTAATGAGGATCTGCAGAGATGCCTTTCAATGTATCATTAAACGTTAGGTGATATGAGGAGTTTTATGCTTTTTACTTTTATTGGACAATTGGACTGAGGCGGGGCCTGAGGAGAGTTACAATATGGAACAAAAGTCTCTTTGCAAAGACAAGTACTTTCTGCATGAATAATGTTGATTAGTTGTACTTCCTTGAGATGATCAAAAAACTTATGCTGACATTAGGCAACATACGTTTTTGGCAGCACAGGTTTTGGCCCTTTTAATTCATTTTAAGGAAAATATTTTCTGTGGAAATGTAGGTTTTCTAGTCACAGTTTGATAGAAAAAACTGTTGTTGTCCAGTAATGTAGCCACATTACATCTGCAGCTGTTCGTACAAGTCCAAAAAAGTGCTGTGTATAATTTGATGTTGATCATGTGAGTGATTTTACTGCAGGCCTCTCAGGTGTTGAGCCACTGCTGCAGCCAGTCGCATGTTAACTAACCACTGTTTAAATATGAGGCCAGTGGAAAAGTACATTCGGCTTAAAAAATAGCAATAATGATCAAAGTTACCTTATCTGCAGTCTCTATCAGCAAAGCATTTGTATCCTTTGTTTTATTTGACAGATACAAACCATTTGAGTGTCATTCAAGAGGCTTTTGTGTTGAATATTCTCATGTGATAAATATTTGGAAGAAACAAAAACTTTTTTTGGACAGAGACAGATTAAGGATGAGGTTTAAAATGAAATCTGACTGTTTTGACTGAGCCCTGACATCAACTTTTGAAGTCGAACTTTTGATCTTGAATGAAAAATACATTTGTCTGGAAAACATATTGTTTTTGAGGTGAAGATGTTAGACTGAAAAAAACTTTTGGGCTGCTTGAGTTTCCTAAAGTTCAACTTGTTCATTTTACAGAAAGGAAAGTCACTTTAAAGAATGATTTTCGGGGTCACTGTGTGGCTCACCGCGTCATTCCCCTCTTTCTCTGCTTCCTGTCTGTCTACATTGTCACTATAAAATAAAGGCAAAAAGATAATAAACAAGATATATATTTATTAAATAAAAATATGTTGTATTGTGTGAAAAACAGGTAATCCAACAAGAATGCACTAATAGGCAACATAATCACTATGTAACTATTCAGACATTTCAGTTTAGTTGTATAATGTCATCTTAAAACATAAAAGATAGTTCAAGATGGTTAGAGATCTTTTTTTTTTTCTAACAGTGTGCCCCATGTTTCTTTTTCTCAAAACTGTTAATATAATAACCTAATGACTAGTAGGACACACAGAATATTCATTTAATTAGATTTACTGTTTACTGCAGTGTTAAAGGAACATTATGCAAGATTTTCATTCAAATTCACCAGGAAACTCTTCAAATGAAAGCAGCTATTCAGTTAAAGTTGCAGTGGAGCCAGAAATTGAAATTACAGAGTGAGGTTCGGGCCAAACATTGCACCATTACTGACCGAAAATAATCACCTGTGTACTCGCTCAGGTAATTAACTGGCCTCCTCTCACTCCTCATCAAACATGATATGTCTGGTTATAAACAAAAATCTGCTTCAGACACATTTGGAATCATCTTTAAAGGCATCTCTTATATGTCGACAGGCTGATATGTAATTCAGGCAGTTTGTTTTTATGATAAACATCCTGAGTACCAGCAATTTCACACACTTGAGTTGGAAAATAGAAAACTCTAAACCACCATACAATACGACATTATGGCACAGATAAAGGTTAACTTTCATCCTGTGGTTGGATTATAATAAGGACTGATTAACAACATCCACGATAAACACAAACAACATGACTGTCTACTGCAGCCTTTAATTAGTCTCTGGGCAACGAGCACTCAATGCACAAATCACAGAGAGACGGATAAATCAACAGAACCAGTCGACACAACTGCAGTGGTCTGAATGTGCTGCCATTTGTCCATCTTCCCCAGTCACAGAGCTCAGATTTATAGAATGATAGAATAGTAAAGCTTCTAATCTGACTTCACATGTAAACAGTTTATAATTAGCATGGGTTAGCCATGTTTGCTGATGCCACTTAGTGCTAGGAGCGTATTTTTATTTCTACAGAAGAGCTTACAGACTTCTCCTCAGATCTTTAGAAACAGCTGGTGTGTTTCTAAAGCCATGGTCCAGACCTGTGTAGTGTTCCCTAAGGCTGAGTTTTTGGAGTTTTTCCTCGCCCTGATAAAGGGTCTGAGGACAGGGGATGTTGTCTAGTTCAACCTCTTTGTCTGATACTGTCTTTTGTTTTTGTTCAGTGCTTTAAGGCAATTGTTATTTTGATCCTGAGGTATATGAATAAAATTGATTGAATAGTGTTCATTTTTAAAGCCAGACTAAACCATATTATTAAAGTGTCTCAGAAAACATGAAAAGCACTGAAAACAAATATATTTTAATCAGATTCAAGATTCAATCCTAGTATTGATTGAGTTTATTGGGGTTACATTATCTGTTAATCTCTTTGTTAGCGTTACCGTAACTCAACTCATAAATGTGAAAGCAGAGCTAATGCTTAATGCCTTTTTCCTTTTTTAGATCATAGACAGTAGACAGACAGGGGAATGACACTGGGAACCAAGCTGGAATTGAACCTGGGTCACCCAAAGATATGGTATCCGTTGTATCAGATGAGCCACTGAGGCAGTCCGGCCTCATATCTTCAAAGTCCAAGTCAAATTTCAGAATGATACGTAAAAACTATAAGTGCAGTGATTAGGCTGGCATTATTAATGTGTTGAAGCGCGCCGCCACTCGCTGCACCTTTGGGAGCTCACCTCTTGTTCACCTTGTGTTCCTTTGAACGGAGTCAGATAGTAGCAATCCCAATGCTGCATAAGTAAAAGGAAGATTGGCATAAGTGATAGGAAATATAAGCATAAAAAGTTTTCAGGGTACTTTTTCCAGAAATGAATTGAGCCTGTTGGAAGTGCCAAGCCTGCGGTTGACAAACACACGATGCAGCGAGTGGCCCTGCTGAGAAATGTGAAGCTGTGTTCTCACTAGCTCCGCAAGTAGAGCTTTGTCATAAAGTCACAACGCTCCGTGAAGAAGTGCATGTGTGATTCAGCGAGAAATTTCATCGCTGGGAGCTTCCTGATCCACAGCTCTGCTTGTGATGCACCTGATGATGCCGAGATTTTAGGAATGATAGTTTTTCCTTGAGGTTTATATATCTCTCTCTCTGCTTCTATCAAATCTTTGCACGTAATCACTCTCTCCACGCGAGCAACAGCATTCGACGGTACTGTACGTGAAAAACGAGGAGGTAAAATTGTCATGACAGCTTGCGGCTCACTTGTGTGCACACGGGCTCTCCTCAGCGGGGGCATGCGTGTATTCAGCTCACGGCTTTCTCTCGAGCCAACACGTGCGTCCCATCAGAGTGGGCCCTTCACAAAACTCAGGGGTTACATGGGGTGACCAAAGTGGCTGAGACCGGAGCAAAATTGCACTTCCCTGGCAGGCGGCTGAAGAGAGGCTCATTTGAATTACATGGAACAATAACTCAGTGGGATTTAGCTGAGGACTGCTGTTTTATACAGTGGCCCTGAAATCTAAATGAAAAAAAGTAACAGCATAAGCGTAAACTCTGATATAAAGATATAGGAGGAGGTCTGTTATTACTGAAAAAAGTGTTGTTTGTGTCAAGTTTAGTCTTACACCAAAGACAAACACAAGTTGGTTTGGTGAAAAAGGGCAATCAGTTACATCCTAAGCCCTCTATGTCTTAGATAATCGCATTCCTTCAATGACACATTATTTTTGGATGAAGAATGAATAGCTCATCAAAAAATACTAAAACAATAACAGAGTGTCCCCGGTGAAACAAAAAGCAATATATCTTTTAAATCAATTAAATGTGCTGACTTTTTAAGTGAACTCACCCCCAACAGCAGCCTAGAGACCTCTCCTGCTTTTCTTTTATTAAAAATAAAACTGGACCAATTTATCATCCACCATATACTAATATATTATATCAACAGAAGTTTAGAGGTAACTCTTATCTCTGCCTCAGTGTCAGACTCAAGTGATCTGACGTTTATCTCTGACTCGTTAAACACTGAGTGATCGAAGTGCCAATATTTATCCTGTTTCACGTTGCCTCCCTTCTCTCTATTTATGTTTTTCCTTTTTTTGCTGTTTCGCTGTCTTTCTTTGCCAGCCAGTACTTCCTTATTGACATCAGTGTCGACCAATGAGAGGGCTCCTTTTTCAAAACGCGAGCTGTGATTGGCCAAAGCTTCTTCTCATCTATTAAAACCCTCGATAATAAAGCCTAGATGACGTCTTAAGGTTTATTTTTGGTGTTGGTGTTGGGTGATTAAATGGTTCTTTTTCTCACACGCATGAAACATTTGCAACACCCTGTGTTAGGCGTCATCTAGGCTTTATTATCAAGGATCACATGCTCGCATTTGAATAAGAGATGGCTGGTCTTCATGTTTTGTTAACATTGAATCAACAGCAGCAGAAAATCCTTCTGGGAGGAGTTTTCAGTTTCCAATATATAAACTCTCATCACTATAGTATATAACAATATGGTAACTATATTTTACACTCAGTTATAGTTAGAATTGGAACTATGCTAATGCTGCTGACATGTAACAGTACGTGAAGTTAAGAAGATGCTTAGTTTTTGCAGCAACATTTGTAAAATAACAAGAGACACAGTGTACACACATGTGCACTTACATTGGTGCATTATCTCTATTTTAATGTTGTTTTTTATGGAGCCTTCTGAGCCACCGTAGTTTTTACCCTTTCATCTGTGTTTGTTTGACCCGGGCCGTGGTCCTCCCGATGGGCTCAAATCCCAGGTCACTTCTCACATTACATGATAAAGGTTGGGCCTGCATGCTTGTCTATGTCCTCATTTATAACCGTCTTGATTAATTGTGGGAGAACGTAAGTCTTGTTGAAACAGGGCTTGTGTAATTAACTATCCACTCAGGGTCTGCCTTGAAATTAATAACTGTGATGTTTAATCAAGATTTACATCAAACAGCGGAAACGGTGTATGCATATTTGCCCAAATTGCGCCCTATCAGTTTGACACGAGGCTACGCTCACTATTATGTTTCCTTGTGGTGATGATACTGGGCATTATGGAAATAGGCTGAAGTCAGTTCTATGTGGTATCAGCACCTGCCTCTGAGGTAGCGCTCCTTAATTAATTGAACAGTAATTAACAGTTAAGGTCCGGATCTGGAGAGAAAGTGAACTTGAAAGGCAAATCTAAACTAATGAGCTTCTACTTTGAAGTAATGAACTCTCTGGATTTAGGCTAATCATAGGCTTTTGGGCTTTAGTCAGTTTATCTTGCCGACAGCAGGGATGTACACTATTGTTCTGATTTTCAACTTTCTTGACTACTTGTATTGTAAGTTCAGTTTTTCACTCTTTATGAGACTCTTAAGGAAAGAAGTCCTTTTGAAAATGTCTTTATTGGTGATATTTAACAATCTTCTTCCCCACAGGGACATCCATTTAAACCATCCATCCTCTAGTCCCTCGAGGGCTACCCACCAGGAACAGTGGACAGTGCTCGGGGACTGAGCAGTGCTTTGGTCATGTTCTAATTTAATTTTCTGAATATAGATATTATTATATGGATTCCTGAGCACCACTAAGAATCCAATGTTAACCCTATACACACTGTGCTCTTGTGTGACCCTGAGGCAACAGTGCTCATAAGCAAGGTCTTAAATAGCATCATATCTTGGTCTGGCAGAATGATATGTATGGTGTTATTATCCATAGCAGCTACGATATAGCAGTTGAACCCTAAACACAAGCAGGATTATTAATGTTAAGGAAAGCTGTAGTCTAAACATCAATTCCTGATAAAACTTTAAATGCATTTGTTTAACGCTGATGGTGGTTTAGATGTGTGCCATAAATGATTTAACTGCAATTCATCGAGGTTTGCATCATTCATTTAAAACCCTGTCGTAAAATGATAAACTTCTGTAGCATGCAGGCCTTCCTTTCACGTAGTTTGGGGAGACAGCAGACATTTAAAAACGTGGTATGTGCAAAAACAAGAAGGTGTGCTTTGGGAAAAAGTGGACAGTTCTTAATGTTTCGCAAAGTTTTCCACATTTTTTGCCTTGGACAGCCCCCCAAACATTTTCTTAGTTCACCTGCCTTTGGTGCCGGAGATTGGAGGTTCGAATCCCATAGGGAGCAACTCCAGCAGCACACTCCAAGTCCCAAGGTCCCAAGCCCGGGTAAAATGTAGAGGGTTGCGTCAGGAAAGGCATCTGGCGTAAAAAACATTGACGGGGATGAGCTGAAAGACACTTACTATTGTATTAATTTATGTAATAATAAAGACATTTTGTAAAAAAAAAAAAAAAAAAAGTTGAAGAAAGCTGATTGTTTGATCAATTGTTTTGTTGCTCAAATAAAATACTTTAGTTTATTTTAGGAAGAAAGAAATCTTCCCACTAATGGACTGCTTTTACCCTTGGCCTGTGTCCGACCTTTCACCAGGTTTCATGATAATTGGTGCAGTCATTGTTGTGTAATCCGCGTAAAAGACAAACAAACCCACAGAGACAGTGATTACGTTGCCTTCTTTGGCGGAAGTAATAACAGGGAAATGAACATTGCATAAAGGGTGACGTTTAAATAGTCTCTCAGCAGTAACCTGGTGTGCATGTGTTATTTTTCATAATGCTCACAGATTAAAAGTAAATGTCAGGTATTGGTAAACAAATAAAAATAGCCCTTTTTGTCGAGACTGAAATAGTCGGCGTATCTGACAGTAATAAAAGCGTGTGGCTCTGTGGCACAGGTGGCTCTGTGGCCGGCTCCAGCTGCGTCAGTCGAGTGTGAGGTGCTGCGGTTATTATAGCGCAGCTGTCATTAATATCAACTGCTCTTTCTGAGCCATGCAGAGGTGATGCAGGTGGGGGTCATTACATCGCGCTGCCTCTCGTCGAGCTGTCTGGGCCTCCGCGCGACACGACCACAGCCGAATAAACCAAATTGAAAATAGGTGTTGTGCCAGTCATCCCGGTCGGGCTCCAGAGGGATGTAGTAAACACCCCCCGCCCCTCTCTGCCCCTCAGCCTGCCGCCTGCTACATATGAATAACGGTTATTAGAGCAGCTATCAGCAAGGGGCTGTGTGGCCATTACTGCTCATGATGACCATAAACAAAGCTGTCAGAAGGGTAACTACGGTCAGTAAATTTTAATGTTGTGCAGTGGGATTGGTTTGTTTTAGCTCAGGGGGCGGAGCCATAAAGTAATACGTCCTCCTCTGGATTGAGTGAAAGCTGTGGAATATCTGAGAGTAGCACTTTATGATTACTACACATTCCAATTATTTATTCCTTATAGAAATACAGCGATAACACACATTCTAGATAAGTGCACTTATCATCAGGGACAAGTAAGTGCTTATTAATTAAAGGTGCTTTGTGTAAAGTGTTGCACAGCTGCCTCAACAGACTGTACAAGATAACAGCCCCTGTCCTTAGACCCTCCATCAGGGTAAAAACTAAAAAAGAGAAACCTCAGAGAGAACCGCAGTAGCAGGATCCACTGTCAGGACGGACAAATGGTGCAACAGATGTGTCCGGGACAGTTATATATTCACAAATAATCCATCATAAATACAGATAAATAAGAATGAATGTGATACAATATGAGCAGAAGGAGAAACTGCTTCACCGAGGGGTCAGAGGGGGTCCTGGGGTCGGGTCAGGAGCACAGATGAGACCAGCTAAGTCCAATCATCACCACAAAGGTGCGCTAATTGTGCCGAGTTGTCTGTTAACTTAAAACACTAATAACTGTGATTATGAATTACTGGGTATTATTGCTGGCCATGTTGTAATCACTTTGAAATGAAATTAAACATTTACTGAAGGGTAACTAATTGTCTGTTACTCTAAAGTGTCACAAATAATACAGGTATTTTCTGTTTCTTGTAACAACTCGTGGGCTGATTTTTATGTAGAGGACGTAAGAATCAATGCTGAACACTTCTACAACCCTCAGTCTGTCATTATTTATTTAACCTCACTGTTACCAGGAAAGCTCTAGAGATTAAATTTCTTTTCTGAAGGAGTTCTGGCCGAGAAGACACACCGTGATGTTCCAGCAGTGACCCTGAAGCTGACAAGTACAACGCAAACTGAGGTTCACGCCAAGTTTAAACTGAAACTTTTAAAAATCCGTCTTTATCAATGAAACTGGAAGCCACTGAGTGAACTACTGTTGACGGACTGAGAGGGAGAGGCAGTACACACAACTTTTGACTATTTTACTAAACACCAAATTATACAAGTTGTTCAGGTAAAAGTGAGCTCTCATGTGGTTCATTTAATTTTAACTTGAGTGAAATGTCTAAAGTTTGAAATGTTGAAAAACAACTGAAAACTACATTGTTGTTCTTTGTTTATTGCTGTTGCACATGCAGCCTCTGGCATCACTACACAGGAGAGTTTATTTACTTTTAATGGAACAACCACAGCAGCCACAAAAGCAGCAGTAATTCCCATTTATTTATATGAGTGTGTAAGTTAAAGACTAAATCAACTTCTCGTCACATTTATGTTTAATATAGACTTAGGAGTTATTTTTGCGTAGCTTTGAGGTGTTATGTGTTCTCTACCCACTCACTGACAGCACACACATAGTATAGATAGATTGTCATTTACCAAAATGATCTTGTTCAAGCTGAATTTTTTATTTCAGGAGGTTAACGCTCTGTCTTTCATTCAAAATCAATCTGCTCTAGTCCTGTTGCCAAAATGTGCACATACCTCATTTTGTTTACAGTCAAATGAAAAAAACAGCTTGGTGAAGATGATGCTTGGATGAACGTCTTGAGCTTCTTTGTTTTTTCAGTCCAGTGATTTTAATTTAAAAAAGCCTTTTTTGAAAATCAGTGAACCTGAATGTTTTAAATGAATCTACACAGATCCACCATTTTTACCTTTACTTCACAAAGCAGAACTGCAACATTAGCTTATTAATATCACCTTTAACTTCTGACTGGCTACATTTATATCCTACTTTATTGTCACAACTATGTGTCAATACAATTCAATTGATTTAAATTATCATAAGGATTTATATTAATTTAACTTTACATAGACAGATTTACTTGCTTTAACTTTATTAATCCCCAAAGGGAATATTACTTGTTAGGACTCTTCAGATGAACTGATAGACTCATTGATGGGACAGTATTATTGCAGTCGGGAAGAGGAGTTCTTGTGGCATCCACTGATCTCAGACGTCCACTGGTGGCTCTCTATTGTTCTAAAGCCCAATGCAGGGGATGGTCCATGTTGTTCATTTTACACTGATGTAGAGGGCATCAGGAGCTGGGTCTGTTTCTGAAAACAGTTCAGGTGATGTCACAGTCAGGGAGTGGATGGAGCAACTCTTGGTGGAATATAAGCTGTAACCACGACCTCTCTTGGGATACGGTATGGTCTCTGTCCCACTGCCAACAGCTCCACATCCTGACAACAGTTCCCTTTACCTGTAACATGTTGTGGATTGCACCATTGACTGCTCACGGCCACAGCAAACCCTCCTCTCTTTCATCTCCCACTTGAGGCATCTCTATCTGCTCTTTTAAGTGCAGTATTTCAACTAAAAGAAAAATCAATCTCTCCACTTGATGCAAAGAAAACTCCAGCTTCAGATGGAAATTTCAATGCCGTAAACATTATAATGTAGGAATTACTATGCAATGTAGGATTTAACTTAAAAGTTAATGCTACTCTAAGAGATTGTTTCCCAAAAAACAAAAAATACACATTACAATCAAAAGAAACACACAAAAGCTACAGTACAAATACACTTCTTTCTGGCTTTGAGGGTTTTCAGGTGTTTTCACGATGCTGTGTAATAAATAAATGCCTGCATATAATTAGACATAATGTGTAATTAACAGCAGTCGGAGAGGTTTTCACATTTGGCTGTGATCATGATCCTGCTGCTGACAGAAAAAAAAAAAAACCCTGCCTTAGACAAATTTACATAAAGACCTGTGCTTCCATGTTTATGTGCACATCACAGTCATGTTCACGCTCACTGTCAAACATACCCCAACACATCCACCCCCTTCAGCAGTTCATTGCAGGTGGAACAGCTTTACGGCGCGGAGACAGATTGGGTGGACTCGCCGTTTGCCGAGGAAGGCAGGAAACTGTATTAGTCTCCATCCCCTTACGTCAGTGGTCATAACATTCGCCATTACTTCCCCTGCAAGATTCAATCACCTGCACACAAAGCCATGCCTCATACACAATGAGCGGCCGGTGCTTTTTGTCAGTCATTGGACGCGCTGGATTGCATATAGAGTGACTCGCTGATAGCATTGTTTCTGGCTGCCATAAAAAAAATCTATTTAAGGCAAATCTAATCTTCATAATCTTCTCCCTCAGAGGTGGTGATGGGAAAGATTTCCATCCAAGTCCTGGGTGTCTGCCTGGAACATGCACGTCCGCTGGAGGATGTAGGAAATTGCGAGAAGCAGAGGATATTAAAGTTCAATTCGCAAATACTGATAAGCAAAGAATTGGTGATTTATTTAGGCATTTTGTCAAGTAAATCATGCTTTACGTTGGACACAAGTATATTCATGAACGCCTCTCTCCTCTGTGCTTTACTATTCTTGTCATATCTTCCATCTGCACGGCGCACGGGGAAGACGGGATGTCCCTGTACAAGTTGGAGATATCATTTTGAATAAAGATAATTTTTCCGCTGATTAGCTGCGCCGGAGCCTAGCAACCGTGGGTGTATGTGTGAAAGGATTTTTCTTCTTTGTCGACTCTCTCCTTTTCAGCGTAATCTGTGTTGCCACTAAAGAAGCTCTGCGCATTACTCTAGGTGCGTCATTTTGGAGCGTGGAAATGGGTCTAAGGGGAAAAAAAAAAAGAGGGCCCTATTCCAGATCTGTGCCGGTGAATGAATTATCAATGGTATAAATCCCCCAAACAGAGAGACAGGGCCGAGACTAATGTCCACTGGCACAAGTTCTGCAGAAATGGGCAGCTTCTCAAGGATATGCTGCAACCTGGCAACGTCACTCGAGGACAGTAAATCAGTGAACAAGGAGACACACTCAGCTAAGTTCATCCTTGGTTACCTTTAGAAGAAGGGCGACGGTTTGGACTGAATATAAGACCAAAAAGCTTCAAAATAGTTGTGACAGCTGAAAACAAACACACAGACGGTTCTTCCTGCAATATTACTTTAAGGCCAGCTGCCATGTTGATTCAGTAATGCATTATGAGAGCCACAATCAAGGTTCCAGTTTATTCAGTTTCATTTTGATCTAAAACATCCAGTGTGTGACATGTGTCTTAATTCTCCTGGCATGCGTAACAAAATGTATAATTCTGTGATTATTTTGGGTAATAGTGTTTTCTCTGAGGAGGACGGTTGATTGTGTGGCTCCCTTTGCTCCCATTTCAAGTGTCAGTTTGTTGTTAATATCATCCCGTTAGAAATTGGGTTTTAAATTTCTTAATGCCTACATCAGTCATTCTCTAACTTTTCATAATTACCACAACCTCATGAAATATGTGGGTTTTGAAAAACTGACTAATCTTCTGGATTATAAAAGTAGAATAAAGGAGTGTAAGCCTCAGAAAATTCTGAACATATAAAGCTTTTAGTTTTAATGAACGAGTTGTATTCCTGAAATTATTCACAAGAAAAAAATGTTCTAAATGGCGATTGCATTTGAATAGTTTATACGAGGACTAAACCCGAATTAAACCAGGATTAAATTCAAAACAAAACCAGACAACAGTCAAGCCAATGTAAACTTTTATAATGTAACATAAAGTTATAAATATACCATATTTTAATCTGAATGTTGACTTGTTGGAGTAACACTGAGAGAGAATCTGTAGATGTTAACAGGGACACTCATTAACATCTACTGATTACCTGTTGTAGTTGTAGTGAAGTAATACAAAAGACTGTACATTATTAACAGACAGGTTATAGTTGTGTGAGGGTGATCTGCCAGTTTAACCACTTGGGATCGTGATGTGTCAAAAGCAGTAACCAATCCGGTAGGAGTCCTGTGTCATGTGACTGCATCTTATGTTTGAGGCTGAGAATTATGTTGCGTTGTAAAAATGTCTGATAGTTGCACAAATAAACACAGATGATAACGTTACTTAACAAACACTGGCTTGCATTTGTCACGACGTAAGTTCTTCACATCAGTAAGCCTAATTTTAAACTAAAAGCTCTTTATAGATCGTTTTTCTGGAATCCATTTTTGTCATGTGATCATCCCAGAGCCAGGTTATGACACATATATTTACCTGCCTATTCTATTGCTTTTTAACAAATAAACAGCAGCACTAAAGACATTGAATACCCAACGCAGAGAGGTAATTATACTTAAACCAGCTGACAATACTCTGGCATGAGCACGAAGATCTAAAGTCTACTCAGACCATAATATTCAGAACGGTCATTACTGATTTCTGCACACAGCAATTTGCCTGATATGCTTTAATATTTACATGAAGTAAAGTCCTCTTTATATGTGTGACCTTTAACACAAAAGCGATCTGGATTTTTGTATAATTATTAAAAAACACAAATGCTGAGAAGAGTTTTTTTCAAAATTAACCAAAAAGAAATGGTGTTACACTCACTGTTGATAAGGCCCTTCTCTTTTCTGGAACCATTTACTGGCCGTCCTCATGACTCATCATAATGAAATATCTTCTCTCTTCAAAAAAGATCCACAAAAGTTTCATTTTACAGTAAAATAACATTTCCAAGACTGACACTCAATTTTAAAACACTCTTCTTGGGAAATGTTGAAACTTAGGATGAATTACAATGTAGAAATTAGCCACCTCACTGCCTTTGTCTTTTGAATCACACGTTTCAGGAAGCACTCTCAGTTTGAAATGAAATATTGCATTTTAAGTAAAAGCTCACTGATTTTATTCTTATTTAATGCTCCTGCTGGTGCCTATCTGCTCACTATTCCACTTCAGATTGGATCTGCTATGTATCAGGGTCTGTGTGTTGGTGTGAGTATTGTTCACACACTGCCCTAAGGGTATGATACTGGAGTTTTATGGCACAGATCTGGTCAGTGTGGGTCAGTTTCTTTTGGGAGAGTGTTCCAAACAAGAGTATTATTGTGTTTCTTTTTAACCCCTCAGTCTTCACTTCCAGCAGTGTGTTATGGTACGAAAGAAGAGAACAGAGAATAGAAAATCATTACCTCACCATATTTGGATGGGTTTAAAGTGGTTTACCTCAGATTTAACTGATGTTGAGAAGATGTAAATTGGTTATATCTAGATTTGGACAGGTTCAAAGTCTTTTTCAGTTTTGGATGCTTACTTCTGCACAAAATCTTAATTAGTGATTGAATAGTTACATAATTCCTTTTAATGCGAGCAACCCCACAACAACCCACACTCTACATTTCACAATCAGAAAGCTAACAGAGTGACTTGTACTGGAAATTATTTTCTCACATTATCTCAAGATAACAAAGCTGCACAGATTGACACTTTCATCTAAAGAGTAATAATTTTCATCTGACATTTATCGCCAAAATCCACTTGTTTCTACACTTTCTATGATCCAATCTGTTTGTGTTGGCATCACACACTTGATGTCCGATAAAAGTTTAAAGTGTTGTAATGAGAGGAAGCAGTCAGGCTGTGCATTAAGGATTTACAAATAAAGAGAATAACTTTGAACAGACTTTATTTTCACAGCACACATTTTCTGCCTCAAAGCTTCAAAACACAGCCTTTGTGCACTTGTTGCATTCTGTTAATTAACAACAAAACTTTTCCTGATTAATTACAGTTCACACTTGTTCTCTTGTTGTATTAGTTTGACAAGGTCTGAAGTATGTAATGTTCTCTTGAGAAGACTTAAATAACACATTGGTATTTGTTACTTCCTTTCATCATTAAAAAAAGGACATTTCTGTAAAACAGTTCCAAGAATTTCTTTCTGTGCAGTGATTTAAGTAGCTCCATGTTTCTGTTTCTAAGATTGTATGTGGCAGTACATTATGTCTATTCATCTCTTCACCGTATATGTACTTATAATAAAAAATAATTAGACTTTTGGATGTTTAAAAATGTTGAAACATGCTGTCATTTACTCATATAACTTTAACTTTATCATGGGGCTCACCACCAGAAACTTGTGTACAAACGTGCTACAGGAGTAGGACTACATATTCTGACTGGGACACTTAGAGTGGTACAACACCAGTTGCAACTTGAATTATGTTGCTCTAGAATCAAGCCTGAATGCTCATGATATTTGCTTTTATTCTAAAATATACAACTTAAAAGACATTTTTGACATGAATCTGGATGAATAACCTCTATACTATGGCACTTTTGTTCCTAACTATACTACACAGACCTTTATAAAGTAACAAATGCATTATTATTATATTGCGAGGTAGCAAAGACTTGTTATTCTCACATCCTACAGAAATCTTTCACAGTGTATGTATTAATAGTTTGTACATTTGTACTAGTGTGCAGTGAGCTCAGTTGAGTCTCAAACACTAATGTTACATGTAATAATGAATGCACCATGTCCCAGAGCCCTGCTCCACACTGTACTGTATGACCACCATTGAAAGTATTCCACTCACGGATTCTACAGTACCTGCACTATGTGTTCTTGTGAATGATATAGTGCGTATTCAAAGCCCTGTGTTGTGCATTTTGAATGTTGGCGCTCCATTAAACTTGTTATTGATAGGATAGACCTTGGTAACAAGGCGCAGAGAGGAAGCAGCTGTGCCTCTGCGATGCTTTGCTTATTAACAGCCAGGGAGTTAGAATACACACTGAGATGAGTATTGAGCTGTCCGTCACCAGGGAAATAGCTCCCGTCCGTGCACCGAATGTGTCCATCACCGTCAGCTATTTATTTATTTGACCGAGTCTAAAAATGACTGCTCGACAAATGTTAAAGTCTTCCAGAACAAGAGAGTGACAGGGACTTTATTTCATCTGTGAGCTCACTGCTTCTCCACATACATATCATATACCATCCATCTGTCTATCATACATCACACATCATGTCTGCTACAAGCGCTAAAGTCAAAACTAGGGACTGTGTTCTATATAAACACGGATGGAACCGCTGCACATGAGGCAGTGTGATGTAAATAAACTGTTTCCACCTCAGATAACTCAAGGGAAGCCAATGGTCTATTCAGCTGCCAGTCTCCTGTTAGTAACGTGACCAATTACTGACGCAAGATCTGAAGAAGAGTCCACGGTCATTTTAAAACTGAAGTCACTCAAAGGAAAAGCCCAAAGTTCAAGTCTCTAGTGGCAAAGTTGTAGCAAGTCATTAAATCTGAGTCCCACACTGGTCTAAGTCACAAGTCAGAGGATGAGGCTATTGATATAAAGCTTTGTATTTTCCATAGAATAGTCACAGAAGAAAGTTAATTCAGTGCAGTTTATTTGATGGACTGGGCCGGCACAAGAAGAGAATAATAAGACACATTGGACGGAGCAGATCTGTCACAGCAGGTGAGTGCCATATATTCCCACTGCTGCTAATGAAGTCTGCCAGGCTTCTGTGTGATTTCTCATCTCCGCCGGTGGAGCAGGCTTTAGAGATTAAGTCACTTACAGATCCTGTTGGTCTTTTGAAGTGAAGTTACATAAGAACGTGAGGGCAACACCACGTGTCACGGACCCGGCTCGGTCTATAGGGATTTCTATGCGATTACTCTCCTGAAATGGACCATAGCTTAATGTGGCGTCGACTTTGTGGAATGTTAATGGAAGGAATAAATGGAATAAGGCTATTGGAAACACAAATGACAAAGGAGCCATTGTAAAATGTGAACTGTATGGACTGGTTTTTAGGCTCAGAGAAAGGTGATGGGCTTGTTATTGTTATAGTATTTAAACAATTCTTCATGTATTCAAACTCTTGAACACAGCTTGAATTTGCATGTTTCTGCATCTCCATAGTTTGTTGATAACAATCTATGAGATAGAAAGGTGTCATTTTGCCACTTGTGGTGTTAATTAATTTTCTTTTGTGTCCAAGTGCTATTAAACAGATGATAAAATTACAAAGAGACTGATTTTTTTCAGATTCAGATGAGCTACTGCACAAGGTCACTCCATCCTTTTATTTGTCTTTTATCAAGAGTGTCTCTGACTCGAGGGATCTAACTCTGACCATAAAGCTATATTGCTAATGGAGGTCTTACTACATTCAAATAGGGGTCTTCTGATTATAAAATGACTTTCATATGCTCCCGGTTCAGATTAGTGTGCTTTCATTGCCTGTGAAACTGGGATAATGTCTCTTAAGGTGAACTTTTTTATGTCGGCCCGGGTTTGCACAGCCTCTAAGCCCCAACAATATGAGGCCCAGTTTTGTCACTCTCATGGTTTTGCAAGGCCCGAGGTGCAGAGTGAAATGAATCTTGGGTAAAGGCTCAATTAAAAGGCAGGATCCTTCGGCATGCCAGAGGCACTCTGCGGTCTCCGCGGTTTGAATAGAAAGTGTCAGGAGACGCTAAAGCTTTGAGCGCTGACCGTCAACTCAGACTGACAGCATGTCATCTCTCCTCTTTCAGCTTCAGCAAGCAGTGCCCCCTCCTCAACCCCATCCACTATACAAACACTGTCTAATACACATCACACAGCATGCCCACACCCCATCTGTACATACTGTACATACCAAACGCACTTAGAGCAGCCTCCTACGCAATAGCTGCCAGCTTTTCACTCACTGCTGAGTAACTCATTGACTCGCACTAATATTATCTCACATGTGTTCACACACACACACCTAGTCCCTACTCAGGAATGCACGTGCACGTCTGTGTACGCGCTCATAATGTAATTAGTGAGATGGAGTCCTGGTGGTTTGTGGTCTGGTCCCAATAAAAAAGCTCAGTTTGCCTCATTAATCTTGGTTTCTGCACAGACCAGTTTTAACCACAATATTTTTCTCACCTGGGAAGCAACCATCGCAATAACCTTTGTAACAACACACTAATATGATTGTAAAGTTGTTATCTGCTTGTGTTTTAGTGCTAGAAGAAACACAACTCCATCCAGCATTAGCGCTGCAGCCAAGACAACAATATCCAACACCAGCCCAGAGCACACGAAAGACCAAATCAAGTAAGTAAATGGAATAAAATAAAACATATTCTTGGTTGGATTCAAATCTGATAACAATAATTGTGTTGACGAATCAGTTGTGGCTTGTAGTGATTTAAAATCCTTTGTCCTCAACTACCTTCAACAATAATGATTTTAAACCTAGAACAAGACGTGGTAAATCTCAACAATGACAGGTCTCAAGTACTACAGTTAACAGTGGTTAACGTGTTCATTCAATGACCATTAATCTACAGGTGCTTACATAAAGCATCATAAGTGGACTCCAGCCAAAGGTTAATGTATTGGGGGTACATACAGGTCTCCAATCTGCATTAATTTAAACAGCAGTAATTTATTACCCAGCACATGCTGTGATGCTGAATAAAACTGTTCCATACAGTTAATATTGATGAAGCGCATCTTGCCCCATTGTGTATAGTGTGTATATAAACACCCAAAATAGTCAGTGTTTTATGTGATGCAGTCATCAGCTTGTATTGCAATGCTAAGAAACAGAAGTGCATTGTTAACATGCTCATTCAGTGATGTAGACGCTGCTAAATGGTTGACCCAGATGGGTTCAGCTGAATCACCATTAGACACAAGTGTATCTGGGGGAGTACATTGCACAATGCCCTCTTATCCACATACGTTGGGTGCAGTGGCATGCTGCCGAGCCCAGGCTATTTCCATTCAAATAGCTGCTGTCACGTGTTTGCAGCCGTTTGCGCTCGACTGAACCTGCCCCCTGAGTTGGATCACTTAATAAAGGCCCCTGATAAGAATGTGAAAGTAGATTAGTCCATGAATCACCTTCCTCTGGCTCCAGCATCAAGCGGTTTGTGTTTGTGTGTTATTGTGCGCTGGTGAACATACCGGACTACCACAAGAGCAGAGCATATGAAAGTTTGGTGGATTCATTTGCTCCATAGTACACAGTACACCATGTCTCTGTATTGATTTCTTTAGCTGAATGAATCAGACTAGACACAAGATTGTAACTCATCATTTTCAAAAGTGTCAGAGCTTTCCAATTAATAGTCAGCATTGTATTCCTCTGTGGTGTTGATGGATGCTCCATAAGAGACAGCAAAATTTAATGTGTTTTCAGATGAAAACTTATGGTAGACTTAATCTAAGATGAGCCATTGTAGAATATAAGTTTAGCAAAATTCTGTAATAAATCTCTAAGGTTTCTGTTCAGTGTGTCTGGTGTGACCAGATTAGCTGCTTTTTACTTTCCAGTCAGCCCTACTCATGCTTTTCCTCTTACAATTATGAGACAAACAGAGCAACATGATCAAATAGATATAATTAGATCTATAAATGGAGGTTTCCGTTTAAAATGGAAAATACAAAGTGAAAATGGGAAATACACATTAAAAAACCAAACCCTAAAATAATGCTTATCTGAGTGAATGAGACAGCTGTTTTCCTCAGGTGCATCACTGATACATCCAGGGTCTCCAGGCTGCACACTGCAACTGACCACAGACCTCAGGGCTCTCAGATTTCACACAGGTTTGTTGGAAATTAAAACGTCGAAATGATTAGGAAAAGTAATCAATGAAACCTAAGCCAACCTGAGCCGCAGATGTATGATAGTATGTCCTGGTTCTGGTTAAAGGGCCCTAGTGGGAGCTGTGGACATTCATTAGCAGCAGGTCCAGTGTGTGGACCAGCCTCAGTTACCTACAAACTCCTTTCCTCAGTTCGTCTGGTCTGGGCAACCTCAAGAATATGAACAAGAATTGGAAGTGGTTTAATTTTTGGTGGAAATGTGTATATTTTATTTTGTTAAATTCATTGATCTATAAGTACATTGTTATGGTTTGGAAAGAAAAGCTGAAGACATCATTTTCCACATTTGTTTCCTGTTGAATACAAAACCTTATCAATATTTGTCTAATAATTTCTTTCTTTTTTATTTGGTGGAAGTGAATACATTCAAACTCATTTTACTGCAGTAATAGTCAATGTTCTTTGTGATTGTCAGAAGTGTTCAGCTGCCACTGGCCCATTCACAAGGAACACATTGTTGATAATTAGCGCCTGCAGACATGGCTGCTATTAATGTGTATTCCTGCTCCCTTTGACTTCTTTTTTACCCGTACTTGTTTGAAGTCATTCATATTACATTTGGAAAAAGCCGGCGTGTGTTGAAAAGCTCTGAGATGGAGCACTGCCAGTGTTGCTTCACATCTCAGCTGGATGGGGCTGATGGAGAACTGGTTCACAGCTGTTGTGCTGCTGTTTATAAACCTGATAACAGGGCTCTATCTCTGCAAATATTCAAATCTTATGCATACTTTTAAAAGGCTTTGTCTCACTGTCAGATGTTGTTTGTGAAACCATTCATCTCAACACTTAAATTACACACTTTTTTGTCACTTCAGTAATTTTGGCAATGAAATGTTGCAGTCCATTATTCACAGATGACTTCTATTTGGAAGGATTTGTGCTGTATCATGACTACATCACTAAACCTTACTTTCTCTGGTCATTTTACAGAGATTTTTATCTTCTATTATTTTTAATTCATCTCCAGTCAAACTGATTTTGACTCTACAAGTTGTGGGGTAACTCTGTATTAAGACATGTTGTCGCCAGATAAAAACACTAATTAAAGTGGGGACGTTGTTAAGTTCTAAATGAACACTTGAAAGTAGGAAAAACAACTTCCATCTGAGTAGGGCTTTTGTTTCCATGGAAACTTGATTCAAGCAGTGTCAATTGACTCAAGAAATGCATGTGTTATGTTCTGCATCGATGTGGTCCTCAGGTGGTCTGCTTTCACCTTGTGTTGCTGAAATCTGAATGTTACTGTTCACAGATCTACTTTGTTTATCTACTTGTTGATTGTGTAGTAATGTTATATTTGAGGGTTTAACAGGGCTCACAAGTCAGATTCATTAGTCATTCATTAGTCATCATCCCTCTTTCCAATTTAAAGCTTTATGTTGATTCTACTAAGCTCCAAACTTTATCCTGACTTCATCCAGAGGGCTTGATGAACACAAAGCATACTTTTTTTGTTTTTTGTTTCCTGGCGGTGCCTTGTACAACCTGCAGTTGAGCACCATGTACGAACGACATCAGCAAATCCTTTGGAGAAATACAAAGAGTCAGTCCCTGTTTTTGATGTACATTTTAGTGACGGTATATTGTATGATTGTCGCTCTAAGCAGAGGGAGTGCAGGTCGAGCCCTTGTACTCTCTGTAGTTTGTTTGTAGATTACTTTACACTCTGGATATGTCGCTATATGTCAGCTCTGCATGGGATCAGTATTAGTACATTAACCACTGTCAGTACAAAGAAGTCAGTGCCTTTGCCCACACTATTGTTGGACAGTATGTGTATGTGTGTGTATGAAGACAGATGTGATTCTCTAAAGATCATGTTAACATCGGTGGAAAACTGTATATTTACCAGTTAAAGGTAGTGTGTGCAGCGACAATTACCTTCTCTTTGTTTTGTTATACAGTATTTATTAAATCCTGCACAGTGTTTTTAAGTTAGTGGCGATGGAAGAGTTGTTGTTAGTATTCAACTGATAATTTCACTGACCCACAATCCTCTCTGGTTACCCAGCAACAGGCAGCCTGACACTATCCCCCAGGAGGCAGATTGGGTTTAGGAAGCAGAGGAAGCGTGAGGTGGCTGGCCTATGGCAGGAGAGTGAGCGAATAAGGACAGAGATGCTATCACTCATGTAGGATGGCGGTATAAGCGGCGCCGCACTGCTCCTTGTTTGGACTTTATCTAATACGAGTGTCGCGGGATGCCTCGCGGTCAGCTGCTGCACATGAACAGGACACAATATATGGTACAGCAGCTTGGCAAGAGGCTGTCTGTGGCCTTCGGCGCTGCTATAAACATCCCACGCCTCAATAATCTTTGTGAAGGAATTTTATGCTCTTATAAAAAAGTTTTTCAAGAAGTATTACTGTAATTTCTCCTTCAAGTCTCAGGGTAATTCTGGCAGCGTCCTACTCTGGGTCACACTGTGAATGATGCAGAAGATTGTCTATGTTTCTCATATTCCACATCAAATACAAGGTAAGACAGCGTTCAGAGAGGTAAAAAATTCAATGCATAATAAGCACTATTAAGTAATAAACACTGTTATTAATGTTTTAGTCTTGAACAATAATCTCATGTGTAGGTACACATCTAAATGTTAAAGGAGCATTTATAAATTGATTACTCATTAATTCATAAGTTCATATTAATTAATGCTTCACTCCTGCGTAATAGTTATCATATAGATAACATGTATTCTAAGAGGAAGGCAGTGGTCATAGCAGTGATACCTAGACTAGCCCTTCTCCCTAGACAACTCCTCCATGGCCTTTAATAAGCAAAATGTTTTAAAATGACTGTATTTTTTTGTTTAAACTATGAATGTATTAATGTATGCTGAAATGGTTGCACACATCAGTAAATAAAGTAAATATATAGTCATTTTGTAGTCAACAAGTCAATTGCATTTACAATGCTTTTTATCATTAAATGTCAAGTAGTGCTTAATATGTGTCTGAAAGGGTTGAATATGATACGTTAGTGTTTTTCAGTAACATACTGGAAATGTGAAAATGTGTGGTTTACTGAGGCCTGGTCTCTGAATGTCCTTTAAACATGAAAAGTTCACTGCTGTCCTGAATACATTTGTTATTGATGGAAGAGTAAGCTACAATGTCTGATCGCTGCTTCTCCAAGGTTTTCGCCTTGTGGCAGATGCTCTTCTGTTTGCTTTTTCTATGACTGCACCTGTGCTACACAGGCGACATTATGACTTTCAGTTGTCCATGTTGCAGGTTGGGCCCATGCTCTTCAATGTGAAAGAAATATCAGTTTGCATCTGAAGACTCCTGGACAATATTAAGCCATGCAAAGTTATGATTTCAACAACTGTAGGTTACATCCAAACAGAGCAGAGTTTTAGACGTGCTCTGACAGTCGTATAGCCCTCTCTATGTGGCCCTTGTCAAAGACACTCAAAGCTTTGTCGTTATCCCATTTTCTTTCTACTCATCAGCTTCAGTGTTACTCACTTGTCCTGTCAGTTTTCATGATGGTCATATTGTCATTGATTGTCAGTGTATGGATCAGAACATACAGTATGTGCTTGTAAACCTACACTTGGTATTTTTACAGTCTGTTCAAACAGGATAAAGATCACTCGGTGAAAAAAATGATATGAACCAAAGGGTCTCAAGCACAGAGATCACACATAGCAATTTTATCCGATTAATACATGTCAGCCTGTGTGATGAGAGGTGCTGAGTGCGTCATCAGCAACAACTAAACCATGGTCATCAAAGGCAGCATCCGCGAGGATCAACCTGAGTGGCCTTCATGTGATTACAATTTTTTTTTTTTTATAGAAACAAAAAATAAATAGTGTCTGGGTTTGTGTTTTGGAAAAACAGGAGAAATTAATTCCAGTGTTTCAAAGAGATCTAGAAGTAAGTTGTTAAGATGCTAGAAAAAACTATACTAAACTTTTTTAATATTGGTCACAGCAGGGTCTTTGTTCATACCTCTTTGAGATAAATCACCTTTGATCCTGACAGGCTGCATCTGATTCAAACACTACAACAGCTACTTAATTGTTGGCGATGGCACAGTCTTACAAGGGCTTTACTTGTTCATTAAGCGGCCAACAGATTCTCATTTCAGAAACTATTTATTTGGAAAATTTGCTATAATACCCAATACAATTCCCAACACAATGGGAAATGGAAAACCGGAAAACAACTGAAAAACAGTTACTTAAAAATGAGACTGTTGATGTTCTGTTCAGTTTTAATTTGGCTGAAGCGGTCGTAACCACTTAAACCACTCTTCAATATAAATCAGGCGTCCCACAAATTGAGACTGTGTCCTGCATTTTGATTGGCTGAATATAATTAAAGAGCCAGCTCTGCTTTGTCCTGTCGTAACGAAGTGGGAAAGACCGTCATTGCAAAGCTGTCAATCGGCTTTATTCACGTGGACTTTGAATGACAGTCTCTTATTTTGAACGAAACACGGAAAATACGGCTAAAAAGAAGATTCTACTACAATAAGGACAAGGAAAAGACTAAGGCCAGTTCAAGGAGTCTCTCAGTCGTTTTTGTGAGTTATGTCAGAGGATATTCTCGTTCCCATTGTTTGTCTTTGTCGTAAAACACAGCTGAGTAATCATCAGCATCAGTTTTCCTGCCTTGTCCCACAAAAACAGGCTTGTTGTCCCACATTTGGTTTGTTATGACCTGGTCATTCTAAGTAAGGCATCAAATATTAAATCATAGGTGGCTTTGTCGAGAAACTTCAATCTATTCTTTTGCTCTTTGTGCTAACATTGTAATTGTGTTATGTACTAGATTATCCCTCTAAACCTGGATGTGTATAAAACATGCAGTTGATGGGCTTATCCTCTTCAACATGGTTCAGAATCTTGATCAAATGTACATTAGTGAGCAGATGAAACATATGCAGAAGCTGTTTCAAAAGCATGACCACTGCACAACTGTGTCTTGGAGCGGTCACATAAAAAGGCCACTCTAAAATGTACAGTTTATCTTAAAGGCCTTTATCAGGCAGTGAAGTAAGGCTTCACTGAGGGCAGAGTGCCTTAAATGTGATTGAGATCTGAGCCACTGGATTGAGTTAAAGGAAATGTACTTTTCTAACTTAGATAAGCATTTCCGCTCTGACTGTACGGAAAGGTCTAAGCCTCGTCCATATGCAGTTGAACATTATCGGTTTATGCTCAGAACAGACTTTGCAGTTTGGTTTCAGTCGAATAAACACTCGTTGAGAAGCTTTTGTTGCATTTATATTTTTATGTTAATATATGATCTTTAAAAACCTGAGGGCAAAATACTCTGTGATACAAAAATCCTCTGAGCTAAAATATGGCTGCATAAAGTGGTTTAAAAATGTTTACTTTTCTTTGGCGCAAGCTCAGATCCTCAAGGCAGTAGTAACAGTGGTCTGATCAATGGGCTTTAGTGGCTGGAAATGTGTTTGTGTCCGGGGCATACAGCAGCTCAGGAAGCGTGAGTCAGCACAAACAAACTTTTATCCTGAATGGTGAGCTAGCAGCGTGCATCCTGCAGGTATTATTCATCTGCACTTGAGGCCATTCATTTCAATAAAAATGATTTTACACATTAAGAGAACCTCCCAAATATCTGAGGATGACAAGATCCAGAGGAATTTACGTGCAGACATATGTATTGATGCATGCACCTTTTTCTATTGTTGAGGTTGCTCCAGACAGACATTGATTCTAATTCACCCTGCAGACGACTGAGAATCGATCGCCTTTTTGTGTCGCCCAGATCTTCTGCCAAGTACAAACCTGGCAAATGTCTTCCATTCAGCAGAGAGAAAACGACTTTGTGTTGAGAGAAAAAAACACGCCAACACAGACAGCATTTTTTTTCCTATGGTTTAGCACCCTAATTGAATTTTTTAATAACACTCACCAAAAGCAGCGAGAAGAGTTCGCTCCCACTCGACTTTCGCTTCACTCCTGGATTTACAAGGCATTAACATTCTGCAGAGAATGGGCCGCTCTCCTTTGAGAGGAGGGAAAAACACATTGTCAGGAAGCAATTGTGTGTAAATGAATGGCAGGGTCACCCGGCACAGTAAAATGTTAATGAGGAACAGTACACTGGTTCTGAATGCACCAGGGCTTGAAAGAGGCAGGCTGAATACGACACGCACAGTAATTGAGGCGTGCTCTCCTTGGCACAGACCCTCCAAATAAACAGTATTAAACAGATGGCTGCGTGGTCACCGTTTCAAAGTCTTTGCTTCATTAGAAATTTTAGGAAGGAAGGAATTTGAGGTTAATGCCACGAGAAAGTCAGCAGATTAGTCAAAATCTGAGTACAGTTACTTACAAAAACATAACATAGTCCTCATTAAAAGTCACTATTTGGTAACTTCTGATTTATGGCACAAATAAGATTTAAATCACATATCTTTAAGAATTATGAATGCCTAATAATAGTAGTAGTGGCACTAAACCCGGGATTTACTGCGCTCAACTTTGTCAGAAGTTAAGGAAGTCAGTTGTTGACGGTTGACGATGACCCTGCGTCACTTCCTGTTTTCTGCAGAGATTCGAAATAGAGCGGAGTCATGTGTTTATTTATTTTTTTTCACAAGATAGAGTTAGACTAGTTAGACTAAGCCATTTTCTTTCATTCTACCCAGGTGTAATGAACCAGTTTCTTGAGAAGCAGGGAGAAGGGAAAAGAGGGGGACGACGCTTAATTAGTTTTACCGAGCTAACACAAAGCTAACAAATAAATGAGTCAGTTCATTTGACTCTAAGTATTGCTCTAACATAAAAACTACAGTTATTCAAAGATGTGTAACTTTACCAAACAGTAGAAAGTGAAGTACAAACAGCTGCAGAGAGTACGAGGCTTCAGCTCCAGACACACAGCGTTAGCATCATCAACTCACCACAGAGATGTCAGAGGGTCCCTGAAGGATCGGCTCCATGTGTGAAAACTGTGGGGGTGTTCACACATTCAGGCCACGCAGGTAGAAACAGCATCCAGCCTGTACCTCAGTGGATGTAGACAAGGGCTTTACGTTGCAGTAAACACAAGAAACAGTTAAATCACATGGCCAAATAATTTGAATGACTTCACACTGTCAAGATAAACCACAATAAAATAAAAAGAATGTATGTGTAGGTGTAGAAAATGTTTGTTAGACTGTGTATTATTGATCTTCACTATATCAGCTGTCTATGATCCATCTGACCTACAATGAAACCATTCAGATTGTGACTGTATCAGAATCAGAATCGTTTATTAATGGCCACACAACAAGCTGGTGGAATTATCTGGTTCTAGTTTCCAAAATCAAATCCAAAAATTGGTGGGAAACAGCCTCATTTAAACTGAACTACTCTTACTCTCAGTTATGATATATTTATGATATGGAGTAAGAGGGACTTCCACTGTGTCAGTTTTCAATTTATTTTTAATGGAAATCATGCGTACTATACTTTTACAGAGGCGTAATGTGTCAACACTATACTGCTACGATCTACATCCTTCACTTTTATCTTTGTGAAAGCAGCAGTAGGAATAGTAAGAAGAGTAAGAAGGTCGTTGGTCAAATCTACAATGCTCCAACGAAGCTGTAAACATGCTCTGCTCCGTACCCTGTCCTTTTATGTGAACATATGGAAGAGGAACAGCCTTGTAATAAATGGGGTTTAATCTTTCCTGCTGAAGTCCAGGGCTGTGTGATGTAAACGTCTCCACACATAGCATCTTCTGAAGGACAAATGCAGTAAAATGTCACTCAGTGTCTGAGTCACTCTGCAGCAGGTAGCACAGTGTCACTGCCAGCGGTTTGATCAGTTTTGATTGGTGTGGTGTAGAAAGTGGGTGACCTTTCCGGATGTGTCGGCGCTCTGTGCTAAAGGTACCTCCAACGTGTGCTGTATGTCATATTGAGTTTGAGACTCAAACTTCTGCATTTGCATTTTACCACTGCATTATTCAAGGGTTAATTAACAAGAAAGTGGATGTGACACTGCAGAAAAAATGGAATTGAAACCCTGTACTGCACACTTCCATGTCGATGAATCTGATTATTTCATTTGCCATTCCATTAGAGTTATTAGGTGCATAATTTCTCAGCTATTCTTGTCCAGAAAATGAATATTTCTACTAAGTGCAGTTGTCTTGTCATTTACTGCTGTCATTGCACAATATCAGGGAAATATGTGATGCAATCATGCAGTATGTTAAATTTTGCTAAACTGACTTGTTTTATTGAGTTCTGCCTTTGGGAGAATAAAAATTAAAGTGAATTATTATATACTTTGTATAAAGAAAAGCCAGGCTGTGGACTAACTTCCATTGTTCACACTGGTGCCAGTCACTTTTATGTTTGGTGGCATCACAGTTTCACTTAAAGCTGCATAGCAACCAGCGTTTATTTTATAGCAGTACATTAACATTACACTACAGCAGTATAACAGTACATTTGGCCAATTTCCCTGTGAAATACTAACTATATGGAGCAGTTCCTCTAAAAAATGCCATTGCCAGAACCCATTTCCTCTTCTTTTATCATCAAATATTTTGAATATTACGTCCTCCATTGTTTTAGTAAGTCATGGCAATATTACAATAACACAGATTTTGTTATGAACAAATGTTTATGTATATTTTCTATGTTTTTTTCACTGCATCAGTTTAATTAATAAAGCATTAACAAGATGTTTAACATTTTAATGCAGAGCTTTGCTAAATTCCAACCTGTTAATATTAGATATATTTCACGAAGTGAATAAGTATTTAAGACTTGTTTGATGTTCAACTTAGACGTGAGCAGTAATTGCAGGGTCTGTTATGTCTGCAGAAGTGTTATGAATTATAGAGGACCAAACAGACTGTTGGAGTCAAAGCAGGTCTAGACACTCCAACCTTTTCACAATTTCAGAAGTAAAGTATTTTATCAGCAGCACTTTTTAGACAGAACTGGTAAAGTAGATCTGATCACATCTGATCATGTGATCTCCGTCCTGCTGTCAACCACTGACATTATTAAAAGTATTTAATGAGTTAAATGTTACTGTTTAGCCACTTCTAAAGCTGACACACAAACACAACGTGATAATCATCATGTTGTGTTTGTGTTATCTCCTCATCTCCAGGCGATACAGAGGCATTTGTGGATCTGTTGCCCCACACCCCCAGGTGGACTAAATATGAGTTAGATCTTAAAGTTCTAAAGTGATAAATTGCAAAAAAAAAAAAAAATAAAATAAAATAAAAATGGATTAAATGTTGCACAGAACTAAAGTCTTGTGTCTAACATCTGTAATTGGGAAATGTTTAGGATTTGTCTCCAGAGGATTTTATTTCTTTCTTTTGACCATGAAAAATGGTTTATTTGTCTTATCTCTGTTAAACTAAATGCTTATTTCTCCAATTTCAGGACATAACATGTGACCATATAGAGGCACTGCTATTCCACTTTTAAGTAAAACCCTTTGTTTTGAAAATAACCTCAGTGTAAAAACTCACCCAGTGTGACAACATGCCCCTTTGACTGTTTCAGAAAATATTCTTGGTCTGTAGGGGTTGCCATTACTGATAACTGTAAGGGAGGGTTTTTGATCTGATGAATTTTTATGTTTACACTATAAGTAAATTATAGTAAGAGTGCATTTTTTTGGTCCTTGATATCTCTCTGTGACAGATGCTTCGGACCTTGTATTTATTAGGTACAATTATACTGCTCGTGTATAGATGTTTGAGGTTTGGCTGCTGTAACCAAGCATTCATATAAAACTGGCCAGTTTCCTCTTACTTTTAACCATTTTATCAAACTATTTAAATCGAGCCAAGTTGAAACCTGCCAAAATCCAAGCCACAGCGCCAAAATGGCAGTCCACAAACAGTGTGTGACAGAAACAGGTGTTCAAAAATGGGGCAGAATTAGATAGATAATAGATCCAGTCACACGGTTATGTTGAGTTGGCAAACCTACTGTCTTTTCAATTGGCACCTAACCATCACGCTCACAATAGAAAGCTCAGTAGTGTGGCGCTTTACTTATAATACATCATTAATTCTTGAATAGCCTGCTGCTCTTATTCTTCCTCTAAATGTTTGCCAACTAGCTTAGGTTCAAAACTAACCTGAGAGTTTGCAGTTGAGATGTAACAGTTGTATGAAGCATTTCAAGCTTGGTCACAATATTCCTGGAAGAACAGGACTTGGTATAAAAAGTTATACTCACAGTGGTGGAAAAAGTTAGATATAATGGGATGGCTTTTGGGATATTTTTTTTCTCCAACAAACTACAATTATCTAAACACTAGTTGAGTCCACATGCAGCACCTTGTTGCCATAGTTACCCAGAGTTGGAGCCTGAGGTGAAAATGAATACACATTGTTGAGGTGTGGAAAACAACCGAGCGACAATTTGTTCCAACTCATTATGTTTTTGAAAATTATTTCCAAAACTTGTACTCTTAAAAACATGCTGTAGATGTTCTCTAACTCTGTGGGCCTAAATAATGAGAGTTACACTGATGCATGTTGACTAATATAAGAAATCACTGTTATCTTTATCTCTTTATGAAAAAAAGACTTAATGGCGGTTCATAGAAATATCTAATTTTATTTTAAAGTGGCACTGTGTAACTTTTAGCCAGTAGAGGGCGCAGATCCCTCTACAGCCCACATGTCAAACTCAAGGCCCGCGGGCCAAATGCGGCCCCGTGCAGTGTTTTATGTGGCCCTTCAAGACATTTAGTTGGTGACATTTTTGGCACTATGCTTTAGAGGGATTTGACCTGGTTTTAGATGGGTTTGAATCAGATTAATTTTATTTGTTCATGAAATCTAAGCTAATCTCTACTACAAAGTTATTTAATAATCTCAAATACACCTACACTGTGTTCAAATCCAACTAAAGCCTGTTCAAACCCATCTAAAACCTGTTCAAATCCAAATAAAACCTGCTCAAGTTCATCTAAAACCTGTTCAAATCCAACTTAAACCTTTTCAAATCCAACAATAACCTGTTCAAATCCATCAAAATCCTTACTCAAATGAAGATCAAACCTCACATTCAAAATTTAATAAAACCGTCTCAAGCGTCACAATCTTCGGCCCCTGAAAGGATTCTTATTTACTTTCACAGCCACTCATCACTTTGAGTTTGACACCACTGCTCTACAGACTCTCTGTGTTGTTACAACAGCGGTGCCGTATTCACGGACGTCATTTATTTACAGTTGGAGACTATCCAAACGACGAGTCTAAACCAGTAGGGTCATTTTAGTTACAAATACGACTCTTGAGAATATATATTTTAGTTATAAAGGCTTTTAAGTTGCCAAGATTTGATATAGTCAGAGGACAAGAGCAAAAGAGACGGTAAGCAATACAAACTCAAAAACAACCTCACATAGCTGCAGTAGATGAAACGATCTATTAAGATTTTAGCATCTGTGGTATAAAAACTTAGTGTAACTTAATGTAGGTTAGACATCAGGAATTAGCCATGATAGCCACTCATATTTAATATTGGCTATTACTGCTATTTTTGCTATGTATGTACTATGTCAACATCCAGCAGCCACTTGAACCAGCACTGTAGGTTATACTCACAAATGTCCAATATTCAGTCAGTTGGCTTCCAAATAGTAAAAATCAATGTAATAAATGCTTATAAATGACCAATTATTACTTTTCTGTTTCATAATATAAATGTGACTATATCATTCTATAGGACTGACGTATTCTTCATATTCCTCAACTCTGGCCTTACAGTAAATGCACTTCTCCATTGCTTTAGCAGCCATATTCCATTTAAGACTGCATTGGTCTAGTACTCAACCAATAAGTGTAAAATGTTCTCCGAGGAACACTATGAAGCATGTTAATTATAAAACCCTGAGGTGGCCATTTTCTGAGTGAAATCAATCATTTTCCAAAAGCGGGTTGTTGGAGTGCACTTGCTCTTAATGAACGCAATATCTATCATCTGAGGCTCATTAGGTTGCACATAAGCACAGTCCATCATGCTCTCGTATTTAGATGATTCATGTGCCTATAAAACAGGGAGTGTATCGTTAGCTTTATGCAACACTCTCCTATACTTTATGGCACACATGATAATATCACCCCAAATTGTGATGAGTTGTCTGTGTTGAGAAACATAAACAAGTCACTTCACAAGCAATACTTCAAAGGCAGACAGTTGTTTTATTTTTTTTTATTTGTATCTTCAATATGTTTTTACTTTACAACAGCAGGAAATAGAAATAGACATCAATATGATAAGCTACATTAGGGATTGTGTGCAAATTACAGAACAATGTGCAGTTAATGACAGTGGTTTGGTCATAATAATGGTAGAATATATATATATAAAACAATAGCATATGTAGGCGTCATGTATAGCATCTTTTGGACGCTGCAGGGGCATGATCTGAATGTACCAAAGCCACACTGAGAAGGATCTACCCCAACCTCTCGCCTGTCAGTCCCATATCACACAACTGTCGAAGTGAGTCTTCAGTTTAGTTAGTATTCTTTGGTCACATTTGGGGTATAGTCAGAGGGTGAACAGGCTACTTCCTGTCACTTCCACTTTTTGTCAGATGCACAACACGCAACAGGACTCTTTATTATTAATCATTCAGAACAGGGGGACAAAGAGGTCAAATATAAAGCAAACATAAATTCTTTGTGCATATATTAATATTTAAGGTGGTGTTCTACTGAAACTCCATTTCTTCTCATCCTCCCGTTCCTGCCCCGGCCCATAACACACCTGTCTGGTTCCTTTGGCTAATGTGAGTGCTTCCATTTGTGCTATTATTCAAGACTAAAACACTAATAACAATGTTTACAACATAATGGTTCTTATGAATGTAGGAGTACTGCTTTGTAAATTATGAATATTGAAGTTTCCAATACGTAACTTATCCTTAACTAATGTTTAACAGTGTTTAGTTTTTATGAAGTGTTACCACATGAGAAATAAAAGTCTCACTAATGCGAATCACAACACTTTCACACTTCTCGTAAACAAAGGGCACATTATCCATGGAGCGTGTGTAATTAAGATTTAACTAAGTTACCATGAACAAAAAATACCCTTAACATCTGCCAACTCAAAAAAGCCAACTGAATTATTTAATGTTCAAAGTGAAAAGTGCAGCTTTTCCGTCAGTACCACCAGACTTTTATTTTCTAAACTTTAGCCCTTTTATTTTTTAGATACAATAGTAACTACTTCCTTCCTAAACTTAACTTAAACACTGAACATCATTGAAGAATCGTAAAAGTACAGTGTATTTCACTTTTTTAGTCATTGATAGTCAACATTTTTCGTATCTATGTAAAATGTGTGACACTCAAATGCTACATAATCTCCTATTTGAACTTAAACTAAGCAATTATAACAAATTATGTGTGATTAAATAATTACTCTCTGGTCATATGGGCACAGATGTTAAATCCTGTTCATCATTTCTCCATTTTGTGTAGACATAAACAAGCATAATTCATCTTCACTAATTACCGAGCTCGAGAAGTGTTCAAGGGTGTCTTTATGTAAAACTATTTCAAATAAATACTGTGAACTCAAACATTTTTCTCTCAAATGAGCACATTCATCAAACAGATCAATTATGCTTCGAGCGGAGGAAATGAAGTTGTTATAAGCTCAAAGGGAATGAAAACTTCGGTGTTTCTAGGTCAAGAGGGTCAGGTACAAACTGTGCAGCGCCCGTCTTTGATACAGTGCGATCCGGCGGCGGCGGAGACAACACGACGTGGTCAGATTGTAAGTGCTTTAGTCTGGAGCGTGTACTGTGACCTCTGGCTGGGGCTATTAGAGGAAATGTCTCGGTGGTCTACATGCCTGCAACCTCTCTGGCAGCCACCGAGCAACATCAATTACACCCACAGCAGCTCCAGCCGTATAGCTACAGCACACTTCGCCATCACCACAGGGGTAATTGGTCCGCTATATACTTGCAATTCTCTGCCAGTCGCAGTCTATTTTTCCAGTCGGCCATGTTAAAATTGCTATATTAGCCCGCAGCGTCACTGTGGGGTTCTGAGATTGGACGAGAAGGAGGAGGGGCAAAAAGACTGTATTTCACGGTGATCAGCGGTGAGATACTGATGCAACATGAAGACCTGGAACAGTACAGTATGGAAGAGTTAAAGTTGGACAAAATGTGGGCTAGGACTGCCGAAAATGTATAAGCATGGTTTTACCCAGGCTTCACTGGGTATCTGCTCAGGTGTCATGTGTTCAGTTGTGTTTATTAATGGTAAAAGAGCTAAATAATTGATGCAGCCATGTAATGTTTTTTATTTCTTTGTTTTCTGTTTTTTTGCTTTTCTTTGTTTTGCCCAAGGACACGTCCACAATTTTAACAGGAGAGGCTGAGATCAAACCACTAGCCTTTCCATAGACTTACTACTTACTGTTGAATTATAAATTAAGTACTGACTGCTCCTGAAACAATCGGTGTATAATTCTGGATCCTCCGTGTGATGTTATTGGCATTTATGTCCTCCATAACACAGTCCTTAGCCTCCAGTCACTCCAGACCTTATAGCCTTTAGCAGCTGTGGCCTGAATACTTGTATAAATAGAGCAGCTGAATATCAAGCTACTCACTAATGTTCTCTACTCTATCACTGACATCACACACATGAAGTTAGTTTTAGTGGCTGATGGCTTTTGGTCCATTAAAATGTGTTGTGATCTGGTTAAGTTCTGCTGTCAAAATGTAGATTTGAAGAAGACAAAGAAGAATGCAGTTGTTGTGTGTCTGCAGTACCATCAGTGGCCACTTGTTGGAATTACTAACTCAGCAAACAGTTAAAACAAAAAATTATAATAATTTCTAGTGATTATTTGTAGCTAGCTTAAACTGCAAGTGAATGCTGACATTGCTTCAGGACAAACTCTGAGTTAAACGTATAGAATATTCAACATAGATGTGTCATGAAGGGAAATATAAAGGTGGTGACATTTTACATCGCAAAGGTTAAAAGTCAGCTTAACTGTGCCATAATGTCCTAAGTTATTCACCGGAATAAGACCTTTTATAACACATTTTCACGACACATTACAGATTATTGGACAAAATGGGACTTGACTGGTTGGAAGAGCAAACAGTTCTGTATTTTCTTATGAAGAGACAGAGGTATTGCATGAGGTGTCTCTCCACATGTAGCACATCCAGCTTAAATGCCCTCCTCAGCAGTGGTGCACACAGCGTTGTCAGTGCTGGACTCGTGACCTTTACAAGATCCTTTGTCTCACCCCACCAGGCCAACAACACCACGACCGGTTAAAGTGACCGGCCTTTAGCTTCTGTATCACAAAGGCTGACAGCAGTAATTAACTCCATTTATTACACAGTCCTGGACAATGTAATGTCTTGTGTCATTTCTGTTTAGAAAGCTTCACTTGATTAATATTAGACTTGACAGCAAGAGAGAACCGCAACAGTACTCTTGAGCTCAGTGTAATACACAGAAGAAAGACTAGCGTACGGTTTGTCTAAATGAATGTATGCTGTACTTGAAATGGATTACAATAAGAACAACAGCAGACGCATCAACAGGAGTCACATATTCACTGGTGAACAACAGAAGAACAATGCAATACTATACCAACAGCATACAACAACAAACAATAGTTATGAACAGCCTGAGCTTGAGCTGAAAAGAGTTTACCTTGTTATAGGCCTACACGATATACTGCAGGTATATGTGTCTAAATTTGCATCTGTGTGTGTATATATATATATAAATGTCATATATTTGTATATATAACTTTGTGGTGAGACCATTTGAAAAAGTTGCAGGTACTTTTGTGACCAGTCCAGGTGTAAATTAGTGTAGAGTCTTGTTTCTTTTAGAAATCCCAATTAAAACAACATTTTTGTTTTTGTTTGTTGCAAATTGTGAAACAGTATTGATCATATATTTTTCTTGCAGTTAGTTTTACTTGCACTTACAAACAAAAGAGTTTCTTTTCATTTTTTTAAAGGAATGGAATAGAAATCCATGTTTAATGAAAAACATTTAGTTTTTTCATTTTGTGTTGCATTCCTAAAAAGCACAATTATGAAAGCAAGAAAAGACAAAAATGCTATTATCTTGGAAGCTTATCTTGAACCATGTTGTTCCCTTAAAAAGCTCACACAATACACAATTTTTTATACATGAATTACCTCAATAGTACAGTCCCACTGCTCAGTAAAGCAAATATAAATAGGAAAAATAACTAAAGCTTATAAAGAAGGGCTAAAAAAAAGGGGGTCCTACGGAGAAAGAATTACCCTGAACAAATGCAACAATAAAGATGGTCCTCAGTTCAACACATGATAGTTTTCTGGCTGCAGTTGTTGGTCTTTTATAATCTTTCTGTTTTTGTTCTGTTCAGGCTGTTGGATGTTTTGTAGTGGTCGGTACATAGGAATTAAGAAAAACAAACAACATGGCAACCACCAGACACTGCAAGTCCTCAGTGAATAAATAAACTAATGTTTGAAACCTAAAACCAGCAGCTGCACTGTGATTGGCTGTTCACTCAGAAGGAGGGCTTTTCCATTTCCCCAAAAGAAATTGCGGGGAGTTAATTATAGCCAGAAACAAAGAAATTCATATGTAGGTATTGAACCATGACAGCTGTGGAGTTCAGAATTATATTGAGAATTGCTGCATCACTATTCTAAAGGTTATTTTAAACTTGAAGACAATTATTTAGTCAGTAGCCAGTAGTGGAATGCATTGCAAAAGCAGTGAAAAAAAGAAGAGCCATTTTGTTGTTAATAAGCTATTGAGAAATTACAAAAGTGATGATAATGATGAATAAAATTACTCAGCAAAACAATTGAAAGTCATAAATGAAGCTAAGCCACTGACAATGGGGCAGATCTGCCAGTGGAGGTTTTCCTGTGTGGGTAAATCCTCAAAGCAGGTTCCACCACAGCAGTAAAGGTCAGTGGAAGTACATCCCAGCCCCGAGCGCTGCATGTGGTGTACATTCAAAAAGACAGGACACACACTCTCGCACTCAGCCCTGAGCACAAACAGCCTCGCACCTTCGAAAAAGGAGAAAATGCAGATGCGTCCGTGGCACAAACAGATGCGTTGAGCGGGCAAAGGTACATACAGGGGGGCTTTTAGGTACACGACGCCAAGACAAAGAGCAGAGCGAGCACAAACACACATGGATGCACAGCAACAGCAACACCAGGCCCCGCGGCTGAGGCACTGGGGCCAATTAGGATGCCAAGGCCAATGCATCATGTGAGCGAGCCAGCTGTCCGTGCCGCGCTGCCCTGATGTGGCTGTCCTCGATGCTCTCCCGAAGCCCGCTAACCTCCAGGGGGCCGGATGCACACACAGCCAGTCTCTCAAAGCAACAGGTTCTCTCCATTCCGCCTCCATTAATGTCACTGTTTAAACTTTAAACGTGGTCAAGATTATCGCTGTCTGCTGTCCCGCTGAGTTGTTAGCACCGCTGTTTCACAAATGCTACACTGGGATCCTCATGAATAATGTTGCTGCCTCTTAGAGGGAAATGTTTCTTGTGAGCGTACTGAGCTGAATAAGCAGGCCTAAGATGTTGTTTCCCCTGTTGGCTTTTCCTAAATTCAACCATCTGCTGTAATCTTTAGCAGCGTGCATGTTGGATAAACACCTATGACCCAGTGGCACACTAAAGAGAACAAAGTTTTAGGCTTTGTTCTTGGTAATTATGCTAACTTTTCTCTCAGTTTTTTTTTGTTTTTTTTTCTTGTTTTAGTTTCATAGCATTTTTTCGGACGGTGCAATTTAAAGTGTAATAAATTTGTTCAAATGTACTTATAAATCAGGCTCGGCTAGTGTGCTGTTTATAGGGTTTAACAAATACTGACCTCAGTTCAGAGGTGGGACCAAGTCATTGTTTTGTGAGTCACAAGTAAGTCTCAGGTCAAGGCTCACAAGTCCAAGTCAAGTCCAAAGTCCTATACTTCAAGGTTTCAAGTCCTTTTGAGTCTTTTCAGCAACACTAATGTTATGTTAAAATTAAACAATGTAAGCTTTTAAATCTGTATTTATTTAAATTAAATTAAAAATAACGCAAGTAATAAAAGTGTTGTCCTAATGATTTTTTCTGCGCTTCAATGAACAGTGATTTACAAAGTGTGGGCTGTTTTTTGGTCCTTGGTTGTAAAGTCTTGTTGTCATGTCAAACTATTTAAGAAAATGAATTGTTTCGTGCTCACTTTTCACATAACGTTCTTTTAATCTTTGGGAGAAGCATCAAGTCTTTTCAGGTCAGAGTCCAAGTGAAGTCTGGAGTCTTTGGTGATAGTGCTTTTTACATGTTTTCAAGTCAAGTCAGGAGTCATCCAATTTGTGAATCGAGTCCACACCTCTGCCTCAGTTTGATCTCCTCAGCCCTGGATGCCATTTTGAAATGACTCAGACAAAAAGAAAAAGCCAGTGTCTCTCTTTTATTATTAACCCGAGCCCCACACCGAGACGAGGAGCTTATTGGAACTGAAAATGAACTAATGACCTAAATGCTCGAAAATCCTTAGAAATTTTGAGCAATTATTCTTTATGTCAGTACGGCCAAAAAATTATATTGTAGCCAAGCCGCGTGACCAACAGGAAGTTGGCCATCTTGGATTAAACTTTCAAAGTAAGATTTTTGTAAAAACCCCACCCCTCGAACTTTAATGAACTCGTCCTAGAGCATTTAACCCAACGACACCTAACTCGCTCCACATCATCTAGACAAGTGGCCCATTAAAAGTTGTTGAAGGTTTTGTAGAATATTAAATGGTGTTGCCGCGGCAACGCTGCGATTTTTTTTCATTAGGTTTTCACTGCTCGCCACCAAAAATGAAAGTGTTATAAACAGCACATACTGTGTCCAATTTGTCCTTGGCACTGAACAGATTTAAATAGGGAAAATCAGGATGGGCACGATAGCGCCCCCTGCAGAGCAAAAAAAAACCCTTAAAAAACGTTTGTATGGGACAAAAAAAAAAATTATTTTATCGTAGACAAGCGAAATTTGGTACACAGGTCCAGCACATGACCCTGATAAAAAAAGCCAATGATGGCCGTACCCCAACCCAAATCATGTTGCCATGGTAACGCCACAAAATCTGCCCGTTTGCCAATGGGACGTCCCCAAAACTTACTTTGTCGTAAAATAGCAAAATTCGGCACATACATGCAACATCGGTGTCGCCATGGCAACACTTCAAATTTGCCTATTTTTGGAGTATTGGCCACCAACACTAACATAACTTTTAGGAAACAACCCTCGGCAACAGCCCCGGGTCGCAACGGCGAGGGCCAATCATCGCTGCTTGCAGCTATATTTAGTAATGCTTTCTGTGTTGATGCCTTCAGCACAATTAAATGAATCCCAGTTTCAGCACAAATTCATTGTCGCTGAGATGTTAACAAAATTAAACACAACTGTTTTTAGTAAGATTTACAATGGATCAAACCCTTTCTTCTTTCTATTTCATGTGAACAGAATGCATTTCAAAAGCACAGAAACTACTGGAAGTGACATTGGGAGGGAAAAAAGTGTTTTGGCCACAGTTTGATGTGCAGCAATGTCCGGTGGTTCAGTGCTCGACCTTGACCATCTGTCGAGTGAGACCGGCCTGATGTGTCCCACAGGACCCAACAGAGGTGCTGCTCCGGCTGAAGGAGAAACCGCAGCCAAACACACCGACGAGAAGAGAGAACAAACTGGAGATTATCTGAATGAATCCTGGAAATGCACATCTTACAACATAAACTAAAGTAACCAAAGAACTGAAGTAATACATTATTCAAATCACTTGTTCATATGTTGAGATGGAGTGTTAATCAAAATGTAAAGAGAGCGTATTTATTTTGGATGCTCTGCAGATGTGGATAATATGCGGTCAATTAGTGAGCACAAATCAAATCTAAAAATAGGCCAGTGAGGGCAGCGGTATATGAAGTGTGGAGATGGAGCCGCAGAAAGGATACAGCAGACTTTTCACAGTCGAGCTCACAGCGAGAAGGCAAACGAAAACATCGCAGCGTCACACTGTGATCTCACCGTTATATTTGTCTTGCTGCCTGATGGGACGGAAAATGTAAGAAGAGCTAGAGAGTTAGGACGGGGTCATCCCAGAGTCTTCTAACCAATTCAGACAATAGGATCCAGCCTTGAGTACACATCCCTTCAGCTGCGGTTTACAACGAGCAGAAAGGATTATGTAAAGCACCCATCCACCTGTGTTTCAGTTGGGCTGGGTTGTTTAAGACACACATATTCATCTAAAGTATGGACTGTGTATTACTGACATTAACTTCCTGACATGACATGGCATTGTTAATATTAGATAATGTTGTTGCTGCACCACACAGAAACGGCAGCTGAAAACACTATTTAACTTTTTCCCATAAATGACCAAACAAGACCAGTTCTGCTGCAGATTTACATTGGACTGTTAACTCTGCGTATCTTATATATTGGAATTGATGTAAAAGTGTGTCAGTGTGCCTTTCTCTGGTGAGATATGTGTTCTCTCTCTCAGTGGAGCATGTGTTGGTCCAGGTGCTCTTTGAGGATGTGATATTTTATATTCTTAGACTACAAATGTAGAGGTCAGTGGTCATTTAAGAATAGAGAATGAATGTTGGTACGTGGTAAGTGTGTGTGTGTGTGCAATGTAGATGAACCTTTTAAATGATTATAAGAGCTTTTTTATATAGTTTATTATATACATTTCAATTTAGATGCACTTGATTTATGCAGATTTTTTGCTTGATTTCTAGTCGGGGCAAAGTCTGCACCAGTCTGCACGAGTTGAGGGCAGTCAATGAAATATGTTTGAATGAACATGAGAGGGTGAGACACAGAAAATAGTCACAGAAGACGACAGGAAGTAGACTTAGATTTGACTTTATTAATCCACAAAGGTAAGGTAAGGCTTTGTCACAGTAGCTCAGTTACAAACAAACAAACTGTCATGAACACACACAATAAAAAAAGAAGTAAAATAAATATATACAATAATATACAATACAGTACATCTTAGTTGGTTCGACTAATCATGTAGTCTGTGATCCCTCATCAGACACAGTTAATAAGCGTTTGGTCCCAAGTCTTTCCATCTTCATACAAAAATCTGCTGAAACCAGTCTGATGTGTGAGTGTGTACTCCTAGTCTTTTCAAAATCTGTAAAGACTGTGAAAGTTGTAGTGTGTGAGCAAAACTTCAGAGAGTTTACACTTATTCTTTTTTTACCTTTGAAGACCAACAGTGCCGAAAATTAAATAGCTTAAAGCTGTAGACTTATTTGTCATGTATATCTTAGCACTAGCTTCAAGCAACAGTCAAGAAACAGTAACACTTGAAATCCTTTATTCATTGTGCTCCTAGACGCTAAGCTATTCTCATTCCGCATAAAGTTATTCTGAAACTTTCACACAACCTCCATTAAATCCACTTAATACTCAGTGTAAACAGTTGAGTCCTTTCTGGAAACAAAAGAGCCTCTGTTCATTTTGTGCCACACAGTTAAAAACCCTTGGACATCTGACAATGAATATGGAGGCGACTTTGCAGTTCGGATGTTGCCGCCCAGGCTAGCGCGAGTGGAAATGGGCACCGTTTCCTCCTGACAACTGTTAGCACTACAGTGAAATCATTTGGGTGTAAAGGCTCAGACAAGCGGAGTGCGAGCCAGGCACCAATTAGTTGTCAATGGTTCAGCCTCAACTTTAGTCACAGATCACTGGCTCGCTTCTCCATTTGGCAGACATTTGTTCTTTTTAGCAAGTAATTATTAAACTCCCACATCATGAAGCTAATATATAAGCACCACTTTATATGCTCTTTGTTCCCTCTGTGTTAGAAGTTGTTAAGTACCTTGATTTGAGTAAATGAAACTGCTCTGCCACAGGGAACTTCTGCATCAAGAACCGCCATCGCTGATTACACATAAATTATGGGATAAAATGACTTTAACCTTAAATGTCAAGCTGCTACAGTGTGTCCATTAAAAGTGTTGCTTCTATTGGATTTGTGATTCAGGCCTTTTTCTTTGCTGTTTTCTTTTGCATGGGGCACTTTGTTGCCTTTGTAAGAAGAAGTAAAAAGAACAAACAAGATCCTTCTACAAATTATAGATTCTGTAGACACTGGGAATACATTTGGCCTTTTTGCATATACTTTTTGTCATTTGAACTTCTGTTAGTCTTGTTTGTAGAAATTTTAGTTGCATATTACAAACACAACACACTCAGAGTAAACACAAGTCACCTGTTGCTGTTGCACGCTCATCACAAGCTACAAATGCTAACGGAAAATGCTGGTGAGAGATGCTGGTGAATAATATGCTTGCTCTATGTCGGCTCTTCTGTCGTGTAGAGGTTAGTACACCCGGTTTTGGTGCAGGAAACTCCAGCCACACGTCTCTGTGCCAGTCCCCAGCCCGGGCAAATGGAGAGGGTTGCATCAAGAAGGACGTTTAGCATCATACAGCTTACTCCACTGTGGTGACTCCCTGAAGGGAAATAGCCTAAAGGCCCCTACTTTTATGTGCTTCATCTGTGAGGACTTCACATGTTTTTTTATCTTGTTGAGTCAGTTCATTGATGATGCTGTTCAGAGACCGACCATCTTATTGTTTAGTAATGTTACTGTTTATTGTTTAAGGCTTACAAGACAGATTTATATTCATATTTATAACTGGTACATCTGACTGTTAAGGGTTAGATACTATAGAACGGCTTTTGCTTTTCTAACTAGTCCAGATCTCTCCCATGACACACTTCCACATCATAAACAGTGTTAATGGAAACTAGTCTATGTTCTACTACTTTGCTGCCAATTCTTTTAATAAATATGGGTGGGCATTTATGTGCATTTTGAAAATAAGATTTTTTTTAATTTTTTTTTTCCCCAAGGACCACATGAATGCTTCAATAGAGATAACTACAGTGATAGTATCTAACACTATTATGATTTAATTCTAGCAGCTAGGGTAGTAGTAATAGTTCGATGATAGTAGTAATAGTTATAGTTAGATGATACTGTAGTTTACTGGCCAGGCTAATTCATAAAAAGAATAAAAATCTTTTGAAACAGCAATAATCTAAAAATAGACTTCCACGTAGTAATTCCATCTAACCAACTTTGTGCGCTCCTGTTTCAAAGTCTCGATCAATCTGTAATTTGAGTAGTTCTGATCAGTGCCCCAAAAATGGACTTCAAAAAGGACCTCAAAAAAGCAACACGGTTGTGATGTATCTGTGCAGCCCCATTCCTCTCCGGGCATGTTTCCATTACAGTTTGTTTATGTGAATCACAGAGCTGTGTCTTTGAAGCGCGATGGTTTTTAGTCGAGGTGCAGTGAGAGATGGGACAGAGTACAGCTGCAGCGCCGGAGACACCAGTTCCTCTTGAGGGCAAACAACGCACCGGCCTGTTGCAGCGGATGATAATTGAATGAAATAGAGATTGGATTGGAAGCTCCTGTCAGTGCCAGACGCATCGGCAGGTTGATGACTCCTCGCCCCGGGCCCCCAGGGTGCGACCGGTGAGAAGGGAACAGCCTTTTTGGTTGGATCCGTGCTTTGCTGTTACCTTTAAATCAGTGTGCTCCGAGCTCGAGCCTGGACAATCATATTCTTATTCAGCGCAAGCAAACCGTGTGCAATCTTGCCTGTCCTACTCTGACACGCAAATAGGGCTTTCATTTAACTACAACAATCTAACTGGCACACTGAGCAAAAACAAAGGCGGGAACAGGAACCCTTTCGGTTTTAATTAGTGGCTGCTGTGTTTTGGAGGCGGTGCAGGGGTCAACAGTAATTGGGTTGTTTTCATATTGAGGCATTCAGAGCAGAACGCAGGGATATGGGTCACAGCGAAGTGATCCCACAGTCCCACTGGCTGCTCCCCTTCCCTCTTCCTGCACCCCACCACCTCCACCCTCCATCCGCCCTGGCAGCGAGACCCGACTGGAAGGACTTGTGGATCCTGGCAGCCCCGGTGACTGGAGAGGGGCCACGGCGCCACCCTTTACCAGGGACGCTCCAAGACCAAATGGAGGAATCTGGAGAGCCTCTCTGTGCCATGCAACAACAGACTTGTGGGAAAAGAGACGCAGGCTGAAACTCTGAATGAGCCGAAGGAATTGCGATTGGAAGAAATGCCAGCGTTTTTCCTTCTCCAGCAGAAGCAGGAGATGCCAAGGCAAACTGAGGGAAGCCAGTTTAGCAAAACAGAGAGGAAGAAGATGATAGAAATGGTAAGATGACGGAAATGATTTAGTGAGAGCACTGCTGTGGAGGAAAGGCACTATCCAGATGGTCAGCTCAGTGGTTTTCAATAAATAATTTATCCACTGCTATCTTTTACGGCCAAACTGTCCAACTTTATCCTTACTTAGTATTCACAAATCAAATGTGAAGAGTTCTGTTGGAATGAACACTAGTGTAATACAAAAAAGGACATTGGAAAGAACAAGTGTGTTTTTTTGGAGACTGCTTTACTCTGAATAAAAGTAGAGCAACATTTACATTTGTTAATGAATGGCGTGTTGCTAAAAGTCACTGAGTTCATTTCTATGGAGCATGTTTTGGACACAGTGTAAATGTGTGTTATATGGTGTTGATACCATGTTAGCCTTGGAGTGCTAATGAAGTAGGGAATTGTTGTACTAAACTAATTCACTCATGTCCAAATATTATGCATCTCCACCACTATTTCTCTGAAGCACTTTGAATAAATTGCGGGTTTAATTATCCATTTAAATGTGTCACTGTGCAGCACGTACAAGTGGTACTTTTCTTGATCAACATGTTATGTCATGCAGTAGAAGGTCCTTAGTGCATATTTTTTTGTAGACATTGCTGTTCAGAAGTGTCCCAAAGCTCATCCCAACCCGTGTGAGTGCATTCATTACTTATTGTATGAGTTTATACTGATTTTGGTGATGAACTCTGGGTGTATTTTGATGCTGGGAATGATGCATTATATTTGTGGTAGTTTGGTCCAGTGAAAGTAACAGTCAGTGTGAATAGCTGTAAGAATCTCTCTTCTTGTACAGTTTGGTGCAAATCCCCCTTTTACTTGGTTCCAGCTCAGTGACGTTAGCACCAAAGACCTGGTAATACCTTCACTTTAGTAGATTAGAAGAATGTTGTAAAGGCACCACTCATGTGGCCACAGAAAGCACAGAAACTCACTGTTTAGACACAAAGTGTGTGTCTCACACAAGCACACATAAGTTTAATGTTGCATAAGCATACGTTTTTTAATGTTTAATAAATAAAAACACCCTAGCATTGCATTGACGCAGTACTAAGCCTTTAAGGATTTGATATGAATCATCCCAAAACCTTGAAGACTTAAGACCATAAACCACTACAAGTCTAGTTTGTTTGTACTCTCTGCTCTGACACACTGCTCCTGAATCAAGGACATCTATTGTCTCACATTTACTTTGTTAAAATAAACATAAGATTTTTCATGAGGTTACATCATAATCCATCCCTACATGTTTCATCACAGTGAAAAACCTGTTGTGTTGTATAATGTAGTAAAAAGCCATCCTAAACCAACACTGTTGCTTGTTTGCAGCAGCAACAGGACTCACTTGCACCTAATGCACTTAATTAAACACTTAATCATTTGGTGGCTGCCTTACACTTACTGTACTGGCTCTAATTACAAAGAAATTGGAGTTTGTTTCAGCCACAGGAAATCCATGTGGAGGATTATCCTGCAGTTCCTGTAACAGTGGATAAGGTCTACCTCTGAGCTCACTTTGGTTTCATATCTTGTTATAGAAGTGCATCTCCAGCTGCAAAGTGCTACTAATGGCAGGTTTTTGAGTTATTTCCTCAAACACAAGATGATCAAGCAACACACAAGTCTCTCTCATTTATTCATATTCCTAGAGCTGCAAACCAGAATTAACTTTATGTACATATGTGGCCATTATAGACATCATACAAATGCTTCTCATGTGAATTAACAAACAGAAAGGGCTTAAAGGCTGTGGAAAAATATGTCATGGCTATAGCTTCTTAGCATAATGGTTAACAACACAGCATCTACCATACTTGAGTTCATTAGGAGTTCGTTAACGCTCTCGTAAATACATAAGATGACAAGTTCTTTGCCGCCTTTAAAGAAAAGTGTCTTTGATTTGACGATGCAGATAAGTAAATGTGAAATACTGCTGCTTTTTAGCTGCAGTGGCTGTGTATATATATTACAATGCAACACCAGCATTTTCTCACTACAACAAAAGTCTACTGTTGGATTAGTGCAGCAAATGTAGAAAAGGTTGCGTGTCACACTGTTTTGGATTAAACCAAGACCTTATCTATTTTAATTGTACACATTGTTACTGTGATTGGATGGAACATTTCTATGTATGGGGTCACTAGCGGTGTTAGTCTTGTCTTATACTGCCTTATTAATGGTTCCGATGCGGTCTTTGTTCCTAAAAGTCTTGGTCTAGTCCTGGTCTCGGTCCACTCTGATCTCAGATAGTGGTCTCTATTCAACACTACAAATATGACACCGATGAGACCAAGATAATGAGGAGGAATCGAGATCTGTGCAGGCTGCAAAATCACACAATTACACACAGATGCATAATTAATGCACAGGGCCTCTCAATGCTGTGAAGAGCCTTTAAGGGCCACAGTGGTACAGCAGGACAATGGCAGTGGAGTTTACTGAGCTGATTGCACTGAGCAGCGACGAGGGCCATCCAAATGATGTGGAAAGAACCACTTTGTAACACACATCAAATGGACTTGGAGGACTGTGACTGCTGGTGATAAGATCAAAACCAAGAAGCAGCAGGATTATGTCTCTGTAGGGCTCTTCTACAGTATGCTTCTTATATGTACTTGTGATTCCACTGGGGTTTCACATATTTGTAGTGTACTATACTATAACGCCAAGGCTATTTATGGAGGTTTTACTGCCCTAAAAGCATACATTCTTATGTTGTCTTTTCTGCTGGAATAAAATGAGCGTTCAGACACAGTTACCATTGAAGTTACAAAGAAATATATTGGCGTGTATCAGAAGAAAATCTGTGACATTTTTCCAAAAGAGAACCATCATTCCTAAAGCAAGAAGGGATTTTATAAATCAAAAGTGTAAGTGTAAGTGGTGAGGGAGAAGAGGCAGAGCTTGGGAAATGGCTGGGGATCCAAACATGAACTGAACATGAGTGAAAAAAAAACTATAGACCAAGAAGAAAAAGGTGACTTGCTTCCAAATGAACATTACTCTGTTTGACAGTAATGTGACCACACAGACCACTCACATCTGAACTGACTGAAGCCAGGACAAACAAATGCAACACATTACTGAGAATCAAAAGATCAATGTCATTTTTGAAAAAATGGCCAAACACACAGCGATGTCAAGGCCATGGGTCTCATTTACTTGTGCTTTGTGAACCATAAAAGAACCAGGACTAGAATGAGCAAACAAAATGAATTAATTTTCAGCTTTTATTTAGTTTGAGTGGACAACATCTGCTGGATTATTATCTAACATCCACACTTCGTTAGTGTGTTGTCAGCCCTAAAAATAAGACTCGTGATTGGCAACAGTGCAAACACCATCCAACTTACTGCTGTTTACTTCAGTCTTTTTGTGCATGGTGACTTCAAAACTCAAAGCAGCCACAGTCACAGTAAAGTTTGTGATTGTGAATGCTTTGTTCATTGTACAGCTGGGGTTTTGCTATGTTCAGTGTACTCCATGTAGTAATACTGTACAATGAATCAACATTTGTTCTAATCATCTGCACTGTCCCCTAATACGTACTTTTTCAAAGCGCATAACTTTGCATAATTTTCAGGTCGTGTCCAAGGTGGTGAAGGATCATTAAATCTGAAAAGCAACAGACTAAAACAGAGACTTTACAAAATGATGTATTCTTTGTTTGGTCACCTTCTTTGATTTGCACCAAAACAATGTAATGTCCATAAGATTTCAACATCATTCATGTTTGAAATGTTTTGTTTTCTCTGTGTGTAGATAGTGAGAATATTCAAATTGAATCTGTATGAGCTTGTGCTGAATCTTTGTCTTATTAGAGTGTTCTGCTAGCCTGGACTAATGCTGCATTCATGTTTTTTCTGAGTTGGAAAATGTGCAAGTTGAAACAATTCATAAATTCTGAGATATGGGTGCCAGACAAGCCCTCCAGGAATGGTTTAAAAGTGAATGCTGCTCAATCAAAGTTAACAAGCATAAGATATAAAACCCAAGAATACATGTAGAGGGTGACCTGTACAATAATTGATCAAACAAGCGTTGTAGCATTGTGAATGATTTCTGTTCATAACTAGTACTGCCTTCCAACAAAGGCTTCGTGACAGCCCAGTAGAGGCCCATTATCTGGAAAACACTCACGAGTTAATGACAGGATCTGAACATCTGAACTTACTGATCCTGTTCTAGTTCAAAACCAAACCCCACAGTTTCCTCACATCTCTCAACAGCGCTCAGAGCATCTCCCACATCCAGCTTCCACATCAAATTACGGGGAATATTATCCTCTTCCCAGTGCCACCCATCGGACGCCCCGTCGCGGTTGCCAGATTTCAATTGGCGGCAAACATCGTAAAACTGGAGAAGCAGAAGCGAGTTTTACTTTGTGCCTCGGCTCACGTCTCGACTCATCATTAGTGTGATTAATTCTCCCTCCAGCTCCACACAGCTCATTGGTGATTCCCCTCCAACACTTTGGCCGTGCTCCACACAAGTGACAAGTGTGTTCCCATGGAAACAGACCTGTCACGCCATTGTCACCGCCGGCCTGTCAAATGAAATCCTACTCTGGCAGAGAGGAAGCAGCTGGTGACCTGACTGATCTCACATCAGTGCAACAGTGCGACTTTTGACAACAAGTAGCTTTAAAAGTGCGTCTGAGCGCTGTCATTGTTAGACACAGACATGTAACAGTTGCTTTAGTCTCTTTGTTTCGCAGACTCCAGCTTTGTCTGCCTCCCTCTCTACATCTCTGCCTCCTGTGGATCAGCTTCTACAAAGGCCCCGCACCTCTCGCCTGGATGAGACTGACCAGTTAAAAAATACACCTGCCTTGAGGCGAGAAAAGCTTTCTCCAGCCTCTCTATCCACAATGGTCAGCTAATGACTTTCCACACACATTTTTTAAAAGCTCAAAGTTCCTAATGATCAAGGACAGCTCGAATGAGACTGAGATGCAAATACAGCCTTTCCTTTTGTAAAACTGTCTTACTCTAAAAGTCAAAACTTCTCGGCCAGAGTCAATGAATGACTCAAAATAATGAATTCAGTTTCTGTTCAGGTCTGGTATTGATGTGTTTGAGGTGCTTAATGGCAGGTTGGTTAGTTACTTACTTATTCCTGCCTCACTGCAAGAAAAGTCATGTGATCGGCAGCTGGCAATGGACTTTTGGTTAAGGCTCAGGTATTTCTTCACCCTGTGTCTAAAATCATATTAGTCCAAAGTTCAGGGTCATAGATTGCTGTATGTTATATTTTCATTCCAGATATATGAGAATAACAAATGACTTACTTTGGTTAAAAGCAAAGTCACAAGCCTGGGGCCTTTAGATAAATGCCTTTAGTGCAGTGGTGTCAAACTCAAAGTGGTGAGGGGCCACGATAGTTAATAAGAATCATTTCAGGGGCCAAAGGAGATCAAATTTTGAATGGGAGATTACATCTTCATTTGTGAACAAGTTTTACTCAGATTTGAACAGGTTTTAGTTGGATTTGACAGATTTTAGTTGGATTTGAACAGATTTGAACTGGATTTAAACAAGTTTTAGTTGGATTTGAACAGGATTTAGGTGGATTTGAACAGATTTTAGATGATTTGAAAAGATTTTAGTTGGATTTGAAAAGGTTTTAGTCAGATTTGACCAGCTTTTAGTTGGATTTGAACAGGTTTTAGTTTGATTTGAACAGAATTTAGATGGATTTGAGCAGGTTTTAGTCCGATTTGAAAAGGGTTTAAAGGGTTGGATTTCAACAGGTCGTAGAAGGTAGTAGGTTAATCTTTGTAGCAATGTAAGAACCAACTAAAACCTGTTCAAATCCAAATAAAACCTTTTCAAACCTAGTGCCAAAATGTAAACTACTAAATGACTAAATGAATGGAGGGCCACATAAAACACTGCTGGATTTACCCCCTCGGGCCTTGAGGTGATGGTGGTTAGTGTGTTAGTTCAGAACTGTTCCTGCTGATATTATCATGGATTATATAGTCATAGTAATTTCTCATTTATTTGTAAATATGATGGACTAATTTGTCAGTGACTGTCCTGGACACATCTGTTGCACGGCCTTCTGGGAGTGGAGCCCTCCTTCTGTGGTTCTCCCTGTGGTTTCTCTTTTTCCAAGGGCTTGGTTTTTTCCTCACTCTGATGGAGGGTCTAAGGACAGGGGATGTTGTCTTGTTCATCCTGTTTGTAAATTTACTGTCTTATGTTTTTGTGAGGCCCTTAGAGGCAATTGTTGTGATACTGGGCTATACAAATAAAATTGAATTGAAATAGAATTAGAAATTAGAAATTAGAAAAAGAAAAGTAGCTCTGAAAAGCAGAATAAGTCTGATATAGTCTGATATATAGAGTAGTCTCATTTGATCTAGATTCCATAAATGTTATATTTGCATTTTAAAGTACTCATTGACTTGTTTTTCCAAAGAGTTGAAAATAAGTACTTCATGCTGGGTTGTGTTTTGTTTTCTTGTCAAATATATTTCAAGAGAGCAAATGTCAAACAGATGTTTCCATTTTTTTAACATTCATATTTTACCCTCATGGAATAAAACAAACGATTCATTGTTTTCATTGAATTAAACACAGAGGATGATATTCGTGCTGTCTTTTTAAAGCCTGTATCACAGTGACTTTATGACAGCTGTATAATGGCTCCTTTTCCTGATATTTCAGAGAATGAGATTCAGCCGAGTGTCACATGAAGGTTGGTGATAAGGTTAGTCAACATCTCAGTGCATCTTGGCATTCCCTAATTTAAGGTGTGGGGTTAATAATGGATCAAAAGAAATGAATGATAAAGACAAAACACTGTGTGAAATCAAAATCAAAAAGCACACATTCAATCAAACAAATGAGGCAGATTAAACTCTCACCATTTGTTTTTCACTCAGTGACTGCTCTTTCAGTGGTTGGCCCAACATGGTGAACACATGAACGCCAAAATGCCCCACTTGCTTCCAGCTCACAATAGATGCTTCTTCAATCAAATTCTAAACAGACTCATAACTTTCACTTTATTCGTCAACTTCTGAAGTCAATATTTTATCAGCTGTATAGATGTCCACACTGAAAGCTTGGAAATAATTGGAGGTTTGTTGTTTGAATTTTCGTATTTTTTAAAATAATATATGCTGATATATCCCGTGTTTTCTGTGTTGTGTTTTAATCAATCGTGATGTGTCTGTGGGCTGTTTATCTGCCCACAGCTCAGTCAAGTGCATCAACATGTCGACCCCGCTGCCCTCTCGTCTTAATGCAGCGCTGGGTGATTAGACATGCCTCTCACCATACATGTCTCTGCTCTCACAAGGTGGGAGGGCCGATCGATAGTCTCGCCAAAACTGTCTCTGGACTTCAGAAGGAAAGCCCCGGTGAGTAGTTAAAAGCCCGTCTGTGCGTCACGTTACATTCACTTTCCCTAAAAAAAAACAGCAATAGCTTCAGAAACACAGACTTAAGACTTTTAACTTTAAACAAGACCAATATTGATGACAGACTTACATAACCCCAGCTGCTTGTTATCTTTCACTCTTTTCCCAAAACACTTCATTAAAAAGTACAAAAGACGAAAGCAGCCATTTCTGCAACTCAATCTGAACTTGAATATTGACACTCTTGAAATGCACTTTTGCGCAGCAGCTGCTCGACTTGTGCTCAGCCACACGATGAGTTGATTAAGAATATCTCGATGAATTATTAATGTGACGTGTTTAGCATTACTCATGTGTGAGGTCAGAATAGCACAAGTGGTGGTTAAACTAATTATTATGTGACAGCTTCAGTTATGCCGATCAAATCCCACTGCAGCCTGCCGTACGCTACAGCAAGAAACTCTGCTGTGGTTTTGAGACATGATGTGGAATATCTATTTTCTATAAAAAATATACCGACCACACTGATGCATGAATATTTAGTGTTCTGTGTCTGTGGTGCTTTATGAGAAACAAAAACTATAAAAAAACAAATCCAAGTGACCATGTAGAGTGACACTTTAAAATGTATTATTTTTAACATGAATGCACACTCATAAATTCACAATAAAACAGTGGATAATGGGCCAAGGCCTTCTGTGTCACAATTTGAAATAGCTTATCATAGAGGGTTATTTGTCCTTTTCCATAGAGGACATAAAGGGTCATTTTTGTTCGGATGTATTTTCTTTTCAAAGTTTGTTCAACACAGCGGACATCAAACTGCTGTGAGTCACGCCGTACTTTGGCTTTTGTGAAACAAATGAGTCACTGTTGTATTAAACACAGCAGTAAAACGGCATTGTGTATTTTGCACGTAACACATTCCTGCATTTCATTTAGTCACAGTTGTATTAGTAGCAGAGATATTTCTCTCCTTAATGTTCCCTCTCTAAAATTTGCTTAATTTAGTCCAACAATATTCTGTCCCAGTCAGCACTCGATTAATCATATTTCACAAATTTTGTTGTTCTAGTTATTACTCCAAAAATATATACATCCAATATATAACTACCAAAACAGAAATTGTGTATGAATTCTCTTTCTGTTTGAAAGTAACTTGTATATATCAAAGTTCATAATGCCAAAAGTGAACCACCTCACACACTGAAGCTCATGTAGCCAGGAGGCAAACATGGGTCTCCAGTGGCATGCTCTGGATTTAGGTCCTGTCCACTTTCTCCTTTCTATTGCAAAAATATCCAGTATTTTTGTGCTGAAAATGTCCTTATTCCAGGCTTAATGACACATACAGGGTTATAGTTTGAGGTTAGAGGTCATTTCTTGCCTAAAATTTCAGTAAAACTGGGTCAGCTCAAGTGTCTGCAGAAATCCCCCTCGAACTAAATGATGCATACGATCCTTGAAAGTTTGATATCAAGACAAGTTGTGGCACATAAATAAGAACTTTTTGCCTTATGGCTGCAGAAGATAGATGCACTGATGGAGTGTGGCAGTGGCTATCAGCGCTGTGGCTGCACAGAGCACACCCTGGACATATTGCTTTGGTTAATGACTGGTGACACTTGCAAGATTTGTGCTCTTTGAAGGTCGTGCCTCTGCCGGAGTCACACGGGGAGGGGAATAAGTCGTGGGCCGATCCCGATGTCAGACGCTGCGGGAAGAAACGGAGGCCATGATTCATCTCTGTCTCATATGGACCGCCGCGCTCCATGACACTTTGTTCACTGGCCAGCTCTCCTCTGCTGACACCGGCCATGTGCTCAAATCAAGGCGAATACAGCTCAAATCGAGGCACTATGTCTTCCTCTGGACTTGTAAGACAAGACGAGATTAAAGGCAGCATCTGAAAAATCATGTGAGAATGTCCTGCTTTTTTCAAAACTTCTGGGTCATTTTTGTGCTTTAATCCTGTTGGTAGCTACAATATGGCACTAATGTTGTTCATTCAGCTCAGTGGACCTTGCAATTGAGGGAAGTACTTTTGTCTGCAGCTGCGCTAAGTCATTTACAATAATTCATGTGATGCAAAAGAAATAACAATGTACAGTGTGAAATATATATTTTTTTTTATTATTTTTTTTTTTTTAAATACATTTTGCACAGGATGTAAAAACTGATGCAACAGTTAAAAAAAACAGAAAAAATATGTTGGATTGTGTATTATTAGGAAATACTCAAAAAGTGCCGGCAGAGCCTTTAATATTATTTTCTAGATGGAGTCATGAGCTGCTACAATCTTAGTCTAGTCTGGTGTTGTGTATCCATGCTTAAAATACAAATGAGCATATTTGTTTTGTTGATGATTTGCTTTTTCAATTCTATTTCATTTGGAATGGTCATTTATTATTTATTAAGGTGGGTCCTCCCTGAACAACCACTTACATGAACTATGGGCACTTCAGAGTCTCATATACATGCACAACCCGGGGTAACAAGGAACTGCATACGACACACAGCTTGACCTCTTTGCCTCATGACATTTGTTATAACATATTTATACAAGAAAACAATTGATGACCCAAGATTAAACTGGACCTGCAGAAATGTAACATCTAGTGTCATTAAGATTGCAGTTTTCCCAGCTACACTACGTCTGCCTCGCAGTAAGAAGGTCTGGGGTTTGATCCCGGACTATACTGTATCTATTTCTATGTTGTTTTCAATTGTCCTGGATACATCTATTCCACGGCGTGTCCGTCCAGTGGTTCTCCCTGAGTTTCTCTTTTTCTCACCCTGATGGAGATGTATCTGTTAAACCCTTTGAGGCTGCAGCTGTTGTTGTGATATTGGGCTGTACAAAAATACAAGTATTGTCTTGTCTAGTCTAGTCTAGTCCCTGTCCTTTCTGTGTTGATTCTGCATAGGTTCATCCTACCACCAGAAAACGTGAAAGTCCCAGCCTCGTGTTTTGTCTAAACACAATTATTCCTAGTGTACTTCAAATCCCATCTTCCCTTCAAAGCTGATCAATATGCACAGAGCAGCGGCAGTTCACAGATGATAAACCAGTAAACCAAACGTCTATCTTTGATAATTCTCATTCATTAGTGAATATATTAAGATTCATGCTGAGATTTCTGAGAATTAACCGCGTCGGATTTAAGCGCCCTGTCTGCTGTGTGCTTTGTCTTCATTAACCCAAAGATCAATATGTCATTGGCTCAATTACAGCAGACATTGATGACATTGGGCCCGCCATCCTATTTGTTCCGAGTCACTTCATGCCACCCTTAACCCCCTTTCACATTCTGACTCCTCCCCCTGCCTCTTCCAACGTCGTGGGTATCGCCCTCGATAAAGACAGTCTTCATAATAATATTTATGGAGTAAACAAAGCTTATTATGAGTGTGTGCTCAAAGCTCACGCACAGGCCCAGTGGGAGACGGGTTCACTAATGGAGATTAAAATATGGCAAAAGAAGAGCCAAACTATTAAGTAGAAGATCTGTTATTGCTCTAAATAAATGCAGGCCCATGAATGCTGGACAAATGATGTTTAGCTACGCTGATAAATGGATATGTAATATTGTCACAGTCAGTCTGCAGGTCCCCGCAGGGTTTACAAAGCAGCACGATGTGGACCAAAGTCAAAGCAAACAGCGTTAAGTTTTTTATTAAAGGCAAATTAAAGCTGGAGGAAGCAGAGATGAGGAAATGGAATTGGCCAGGGTTGGACAGTTTGGTCCTAAATGTACAGAGTTAAATATAACGCCTTTGAGCGGAGGATGTGAAAATGACATATTTATATAAAGGGTCAATGTTATTCAGTATTGACTGGCTTCCATTTGATCTGGGAATGAAAAGATGGAATGGAGCCTTATTACATACCATTTTTCTCAGACAGTGGGTATTCAACTCAATGAAAAATAATGGGTTTCATATTACATTTTTATAACTAGCTTTAAAATCAAAGCACCAGTCGCCTTTGTAAACTGTATTTTATTTGCTAATTCTTGGCCTTTTTTGACCTATTATCTGTAAGTAATCAGAAACAGATTTAGGTACCAGTCTATCTGTGATTGATGTACAGTATGATATAAAACATCATCTGAACTTTGGGGTTAGAGTAAAGACACCCCACATTCCTCTTTTGTAGAACATGTGAACAGCTATGGTGACGATGATGTCAGCACAGCACAAACCCAGTGGAAATAGGTCTGTCTGCGATTTACCTTTTTTTTTTTTTTTTTGATGACTAATCTAAGCCAGCATGCATCAGCCTCTGACGGTGCAGATCTGGCACAAGTGGCACCTATTTGTCACGATTTGGGTTTTTTTCTTCTCATGGAAAAGGCTGCAGTGTTGTTTAACTGCTGTTTCATTTCACTCGTGCAGAAATAAAGCCAATCAAACTGCAATCCGTGAGATATTTGTTTTTGTGTGTCACAGTCCCTGTTTAATTTCAAAACAATAAGTCATTAACTTGATTAGGCTCTTGTACTTCCATCCATTTTTACATACAGTCTCTAGTGCAGAATGATAGATGGTATTCAAGCTGTTACAGAGAGCACAGCCAAAAGAACATGTATCTGCTGTGCCTTTTTAAAAAAACAATGTCAGCCTTTTCCTGATACTAACCATATTTTAACCAACTTTGTGCCAAACCTGACTACGTTGAATAATTACTGAAGTGGCCATGTGTTTTAGCTGTAATTTTGATAATTAACCGTAATGAGGCGTATTGTGGCTTGAATAACCAAACTCTGACTCTGCTCTGATACAGCCAAAAACACTATGGCTTTCTTATTAGTGGTATTCCGCATTCATGAAGTGATACTCTGTCATATTGATATAATAATGTTCGTTTTGGCTGTGGATTGCTTTCAAAACAAGCGTTATTGGCAAAAGTCTGTCCCATTTTCACTCATCTCTGAAAACAGATCCAAGTTGAGGTCAAGTTGCTCTCTGTAGTATCAAAGATTTGTTTGAACTTTGTGCCAAATGATCAAAAAACACTTCCTACCCTCGCTTTAACATTTAACACTGAATATTTCAGGCATTTACACTTTTACAAGTTGCATTGATTTTTTTTTTTTCCCTCTAAATAGCTACTACAGTCCAATTCCATAAAGAATTATTTCAAAGGGGATCAAAAGGGGAGATATATGTCTGCTATTTTTTCAAACACAGGATGAGAAAAGCTCTGAAGTAGGATCACAAAGTGCAGCTTCTATGAAATACTTCCCAGTGCAGGTCCTAGGGCTGCTCTTTGTCTGCCGCGGACCAGAGAGTGTCCTAGAAAGACCGCGGTGCGTCTGACACACACAGAGGTCAGTGCATCGGCAGGTCTGGTGGTCAGAGGTGTGAGGAGCAGGTGTCATGGAGCCGTGTTTAATAGGATCGCTCCCAAGCCTCTTAGATATATTCCATGACTCTGGCCCACTTTCTGGTCGCGTTACTGCCACAGACGGTAGATTAGTGCACCGAGCCACCGGGGGTTAGTGAGGCTGCAAGACTGGCTCCCAATGTCGCCTATTTATAAAAATGTCACAAACCAGTCAAGTCAGCAGGTTTTCTCTTTATCGCACCGCTCTGTTCGAGGTCGAGCTGTAAATTAATTCACCCTATGCAAAGTTTGGTGATAAGGCCCCGCAGCCGCCATGTTAGCCCTGAGTTTATTATCATTTTAATAGATAAGAGCGTAGCACATACTGGAAGTTTTGGTCAATCACCTACTCGCTCCCCAATGGTTTACTGTGATGTCAATGAGGAAGTAATGACTACCAGTAATAGAGAAAAAGTGTCTATTGTACATGAAAACGTTGGCACAAAAAGAGAAAAACATAAATAGAGGAAAAGAAGGAAAAGTGATGCACAAATAAATATTGTTGATGAATTCTCACTTTTTTTTTGAGAAATTTAATAAATATATGTTGAATAAACATTTGAAAAATTACATATATTATTCAAGCTGCCCACACAACAGTGTTTCTCAAACTTTTTGTCTTTCCAAAGAATTGTGACTCTAATTTCTGGTCAGGTTTAGTGTTGTTTAGTCATGTTTTGTTATTCTTTGGCTTTTAATCATTTGCATCATTTCCTTTTTAGTGTCCTTTTGATATTTCTGAGCGTTGTGTATTTCCTTTTCTACTCTCATGTCATTACTGCTGACTTCAGGAAGGTTTTGTCTTGGCACAAACTAGGACCATGTTACAGTAATGGATTTAACACCAGAGGAGATTAATTAGTATAATTAATACTTAGTCATCCATGTGTCCATACGATACTAGGCCTATATGAGAATTGTCATACTGGGATATGGTTTTAGACCCTTCATTACAGTTTTAAAGCCCAGTCAGTTATTATGATGGACCAGAATATTTGCACTAATTCTTGTTTAAAGTGGCTACATCTTGGATTATTAGTTACTTAGAGGATTTCTTATAGATTTGTCATAAAGTATAAATGGTTATCTATCTGGAAAAGAATAACTCATGCAGATATCCAGAGTGGTTGATAAGCTTTTTTAATGTGGCATGTCACTTTAGGCTTTGTGCTCTAAAATGCTCTAAGATGTGGCCAATCCGATAATCTGAATGTTATCTTCAAACTTATTGGTTTAGCAAAGCCTGGATATCAACCACTTTCTCAAGTTATTATGAGTTATTAGAGAAATCAAATATTAAACAATGAGAGGTAAATGTCAAGTATTATAATATGTTGGATTTGGTTGACCTCAGTAATGGATTTTGAATAAAACTGTTTGGTGATTTGGTAAGATGGTGGTGACCAAAAACACACAGCTCTATTTTTGTCGTCAGAGTTGGTTCATCCGAGGTGCACCGCTCTAAATCTGTCCGTTCACACCTGGCATTAACACCTGATTATTAGTCCCAGGTTTTATCATCCATAATTACTCCTTTCTTTTGTCATTACGCCTTCAACTGTCTTAAACTGTATCCTTTATCCCAGTCGATGCAATGCACAGCTGTGTATGTGTCTATTTTGCTTTACATAACTAGACGTGATTGAATAACCATTTCATATTTTGCATGCATTATTCAAACTTCCCACATTATCCAAGGTAAACATGTTGCTCTCATTGATTTGAAACCTACACAAATCAAAAAGCCAAACATAAACCACAGTAGATGCCTGGTTCCTCTCAGGGCCGGACCTTCAGAGCCTCAAACATCGGCGCAGACGCAGATAAGCAGCAGTTCCTGAGCTCAGACGGCCTGGCACGCTCTACCATCTGGTGTGTGGTCAGCTGCTCCACACAAAGCCTCTCTGCAGCTTTAGCCTCCCGCCTCCTGTAGCTACATCTACATCAGCTCTGCCCCGCACAAGGGTTTATTTTCTTAGTTAGGTTGGCGCGGCTTATGTCCCCGGAGACAGAGAGTTGTGTGGAGTCTGCCGTGAGGCTCTGCTGCTGCTCGTGCTGTGGGACCAAACTCAAGCGGCGCTGATAAGAAAATGGACTGTTTTACTCTGGGTTTATGTAGAATACGACAAAAATGTAATAGTTTTCTTTTTGGATTTGGACCATTATTACCTTAAACAATAGGGTCCATACAAACAGAGCAATAAAAAAGACATAAATGTAAGCTAATCATGTGCTACTGCTATTTATCTTCCCAAGCTTATCTTATCAGACGACATGATGAAAACTATTTTGTCAAACCATTATGATTACGAAGCACAGTCCGTTTTATTTTTTTCCTGTTACCGTAGACAATAATTTTACGCAAAAAACTGAGCTGAACATTTCAAAGAATCTTATATTGAACATTTTAAGTGTTAAATATGTGAAAAGGGTTTGTTTTCACTCGGCGTTAATGAGAAGAGTCTGGTTCATGTAATTATCAGTGTTGCTTATTCTGAGGTGCACTTCTGTTCACACCTGACATTAACTCCACATGTGTGGCCAGCTCAGGTCGGATCAGGTCACGCTTTCTTCACTCGATGCTATTTATAAGCAACCATATACCTCTTCATTAGCCTCAGACTTATCCAATGGCTGCTAAAGACTGTGTATAAACCAGTCTGGAAATCAAATGAACTTCTAGGCTGTATTTCTTTGTGATACATTACTTATATTTGGTGTTTAACTTCTTCTGTATAGGCCATGTTTTAATTGGCTACTCAAATATTTCATATGTCTTTTCTACTATCAAAGTCAGTGTTATATTACAGCCTTACAACCAATGATGTGGCAGGACAGTTATGGGTGTGTGTTTTAAATGTGACGACTAAGCGATCATTTTGATGTTACTAATGTGGACACTTACTGTGGCCTTGCTCTCATTGGTGCATTACCTTGTCATGGGTGGGTACTAACAGGTGGTTCACCCAATCACCATCAGGCATTTATCTGAAGAACCTGCACTTTCCAAAAGGCCTCAGTGGAAATTGTACAGATCCATGCGTTTAAAGATCAGAAAGCAGTGAAACCTGAAACAATCTTCTACTGTTTGTATCGGTGTACAGCTGTATCTCCTGCCTCCTGCTGACATACACATAAACATCTACTCTCTGTTTTACTCTAATTATTATTATTTGGCAACCCTTGTAAGTTTTGAGTTTGCTAAGTTTGCTTCAGATGTCATTTAAGCTTTATAGAAATACAGCTCAAGTGACATGTGTGATGAGATAACGGAAATGCAACCCTCTTTGGGTTACTGGTACTGAACTGTGCCATACCAGCCTGACCCATAACCTGCTAATACGAGAAGTGTTATGAGAAGTTACAATAAAGTCTGTCTTAAGTCCAAAAATACTTCTTCCAGGTTTAACTAAATTGCCTCAAACCCAGCGTCTTATGAAGTCATTTTCACAAAATGTCACGTCTGTGTAATATCTTAAAATGTTAATTAACTTCTAAGATTGAAAGCTTCTTGACACTTGCCACAGAACACAGTGTAAAGATAATAACTGGGGCATACAGTAATGGAGTCCAGATGGCCATATGTGGTACTTATTGTGTGTAGCAGAGTAGACAATTAATATTCTAAAGGGGCCCCATAAAAGAGACCAATAAACAGCAATTAAATCTAATATCTCTAAGAAGATTGTTTAAGGTGCTTAATCTTTCTCATCTTTATCTTACAAATGTAATGTATGCATGTGTTTTAGCTGTTCCTGCTTTTTCAAGAGAAAATGGAAACACAAAAGAATCAAAAAACACTGAAAACTGAAACAACTCACAACTTTTAATTAATAATACATTACATCAAAGATGAGAGGTTTCCTATCCAGAAGATAAACTGCTTAACCATTGTGATTATGCACGGAGCACCAATATTTATGCATGTATTAATACAATTATTTCTCTTTGCAATCCTCTTTTATGCGAGTGCGTGATTGGCCGAAGCTTTTCGTCTCAGACTGAAAGTTTTCATCTGTTAAAATCTTTTAGAACAAATAAATAAATAAACAGATAAGCTCATTCTTCATACAATATGCTGCCTTTTTTTTTTTTTTTGCAGGTTTAATGCCTCACTGGTAGCTCACCATAACATTTATTTAACTTTATGGCAAATGTGTGTGTACCTTTTTTCTAATTAAATCCAGGATACAGATTTTCCACTAGCAACATTTGGGAGATTTCTGGACATTCAAAAGCTGAATATGTCCCTCAGACTGTACTGTATATTACCCAGGGTTGTTCTATAGGATAATGGAACTTAATACATGCACAAACAAACTAGTTACATGGAACCCTTACTGCAGCGACCCCTGCATTAACCCTTGCTCTGCTGCCACTGAGGCCAGTTTGGAGATAGATATGTTCAAGGCAAACACAATTAAAGCTGTGGGCTGAGATCCATCACTGGCGGCTTTATGAGGGAGATGCCTGCATCTGTATCCTGACATGTTGTACAGCCTCCTGCCTCTTCTCACATAATGCTGTACATTTGTCACCCCCGCCGCCGCCTACTCACTCCGCTCCTGTGCACACGGGTTCACGCTCTTTGGAGTGGCAGCCTCACTTTTATAGCAACAAGGTGCAGCGAGGTGGACACGCTCACTACCCGACGTATTCATTATTCAATAAACATTTTACATATTCCCGGTTATGAAAGCAGCTCACTTCTGTCTTGATTATCCTTTGTGGCTGTGCGCTCCGGGCTAAAGGGAAAGATAAAGCTGGCATATCAATGATCATTGGCTCCCGGGAAGGGCAATAATGATGGATTAGCTGGGCTTTAATAAGCAAGAAGCTTAAATATTCCCTCAGTTCTGCAAAAGTCTAAAAGTTTGAGCAGTCTGTCGATGTTAGCCTACGGTGGATTTACTCCCACTGACATTGATTTGAATCGTGTTGACTTCTATTTGGCATCACGGCTTCTCTATTTTTAAACCTTTCCTCTGTGTGCACAACATAGTTTAGAGGAAGCATGTACTTTTCAATTTAAGTATCATTACTGGTACATGTTTCTGTTTTAACCAAGTGTCCAGACCTATTTAAAACAGGATATAATGTTAAAACAGCACTTCATTGTTACAAAGCAGTTGATTTATTGTAGCTCACAATTTATATTGAGTTAATAAAGACATTAATGTTATCACTGAGCAAACAATACAAGATAGTTTGCTACGATTTTACTCTGGATAGCAAAGTATTATGGGTATTATGGACATTGAGAGCAGAGAATGTTGGTTAACAGTAATTGGTGACATGTTTTACATAAATTGATGCTATTTTAAAATAGTTAATATCTAAATAAAATGCTAATATCTACCATGAAAATATACGCCTAAGTTTAAAAAGACCGACTTCTTAGACAGTGGCAGTCTGGCTTTTGTAGAAGGCAGTACAAAGAGTTGCAGATTAAACTGCCTCTAAATGCAATAATGATAAACAACTAATCAGAGAACAGGGGGAAGTAGAAAACCTACAGAGCACCACAATCTGAAAACATATCAGAGTGATGGAGCATCACATAAAGCACACCCCATTTTAGATAAACACACTTTTAGCAAAATGGAAAAAACGCCTTGTTCTTTCTGTCTTATCTGCAGCCACTTTTACTTAAAACAAAGTTACATATTGAGTTTGTCGAGGGCCATATATTATACATTTTCTGCTGTGGGCCTTGTACAAGCTCTCCACAGTCTTTGGACGTCACTCTTCTACTGGATAGCGTAACTGAAGATGAAAAGAGCTTCGGGCATAAACTGACAGAATCCAACAGAGGTCTTCTCAAGGCTTTCGCTTTTAATGGAGCATTCATTCGGGAGGTGTGCACTCTAACCACTCAGCTATTGGATTGCCCCACAATGTAATAAACCTAACACAATCAGGTCATTGCCACTATGCATCACATGTTGTACAGCGTCAGACAGGAAACAGATTTGAGTTTGAGGTTAAGGTAAAGGTGGAGGTAAAGCATGTCCTGCTGAATGATAGAGGTTAAAGATACAGAGTTACTTCAGTCTTGAGTGAGTTGTTGTTGCATCTGCATGGTTTTCTATTCCCGCAACGCCGCATCTTATTGAAAAAATTATCTGTGTATTTGTGCCATTCCTGCCAAAAACACTAGACTGATAACCTGATTTGCTGGTAACCTTACACTTGGGGGACGCTGATGACAAATACCTTCCTGGGAGGCGCTGGCAGCCGCAGCCCATATATTACCGAGGGGGTCACCTTGGACTGGTCCCCATCTCATCACAAAATAGCACTCTTCTCACTGTGGACAAGGCCATACTTCATACGGCCATATATCTCATCCGCCCGACCATCTCCGGCTGTATCAATATAAATAGTCGAAACTGATAAACTCACTGCACATCGAGGCAGCGTCGAACAGAAGCGATAATATTTCCGACAGAGATATAAAACAGTTTCTTATGATGGTCCTGTGTGCATCATGCAAACTGGAGACATGTTCATTTGCATGGAGCCAGACGTATAAAGAAACAGCCATGCACAGTATCAACTAAGACAAGTGTAATATTTGATTTAGTATTGATGTGTCACAGCGCTGTAGCCCGAGGAGTGAAACTGTATCTGGCATGTGTTACTGTAACTACAAAAGACACTCTGCCTAATGTGGAACAGGCCTCGTAGCGATGGTAGGATGCGGCAATAAAAGTATAAAACTACAACAAAAACAGTCGTGGGGGTTGATAAATGCCGGTTACCTAGCAACAAGCGGCTTAGAGGGAGCTCAGACAATAGCTATGGCTCATGTGTTGTGGGCAAGTGTCATATCATTTGTCATGATTAAGCGGAGGGAGGCAAGTCAAATTCAGAGACAAACAATCATGGCGGCGTTAATGGCTCCACTGTTTCTGCCAAACCATTAAGAGGAAGCTAAAACGGTGGGCTATTGTTTGGTGGGAGCACTTCCAGAAAGAAAAGAATCAAAATGGATACAAATGGTCACCTATTTGTGGCAAAAGGGGGGTTTGTTAAAGTGCATCTTGGCAGTAAATGACAGTAAATGAGAGTTTTGTTCTCCCATTTTCCATGCATAAATTACTTAATTAACATTACTTGTTACAAATTATCATTACTTATCCTTTTATTGCTGTTCATTTAAAAAAATCTGACATTATTCTGGTTTATTTTTTTTCCCTAAAGCTGTGTAAGAGATAGCTGTCCATTAAGAGAAACAGGAGCCAGTATTGAAATGGATAATGTTGGTAGACAATATAAGAATAGTTGAGTGAGGAGCACTGACGTCATCTTATAAAAACTGGCAGTGAGTCTGTGAAGTCAGCACAGACTCAGTTTATGGAGCTAGTGTTCGGGAAGCGTGAACCTTGAAGGCCATCGACTTTAGCTCTAGCTACAGCTTAACAAGAAACGCTAAAGCAAGTGTTGCTAATGGTCTGTGTTAATGGACTGTAAAGTACAGCTGAACACCATGAAGCTAATCTGAAACACGGTGTAGTCAGTTTTACACACAATTATTCTTTAAAAAAAAAAAAAAAGGATCTTTGACAGCATTTCTTTAACATAGCAGCAAATAATATGTCATTCCCTTGGGTTGTTATTTAATATGAGTTTAACAAAGGCATAAGATTGACCTCCAAAGAAGAAGAGAACAAGAAAGAGATATATTTGACAAAAAATACTTACCTAGCTTTAGTTGACCAGCCAACCTTCACTTCCAAATGACGCATAGTCCAATATTTTTATGGTGTCTGTAAAAAAAGGATTTAATTTGATGCTAGCTTAAAAGTGTGAATGCATAACAATATCAGTTAAAGTGGCACTGTGTAACTTTTAGCCATTAGGGGGCGCACATCCTCTACAGAGTCTCTCACATATGTCATTTGTTTACAAGTGAAGACTATCCAAGCTGTAGGTTTTGAAGAAAGAAATGTGATTCATCATTCATCATTTTTGGAAATTTTGTACAAATACGACTTTGCTAGGGTCCAGTGTTTTGGCCTATTTCTGTTTAAACTATTTCACCCACTAATCTCTCACAATTAGTCCTCATCCCGGGACAGGAAGTTAGATTGGAGGGTTCTAGTGTTAGTTAGAAAGACATGATTCTACTGATCTCATGTCTAAGAACCATCGAAATGATTTTGAAAAGTTACGCAGTGCTCATTTAAATAATATTGTGTCTATGTAAGCATGCAGATAGAGTTACATACTATCCTACGTGGCATCTCATTAAATAAAGTATTCAGAGGTTTTCAAACGATTTGTGTAAATGTTATTTCTTTATAAAGGAGCAAGGCACTGCATGAACATACTTCAAGACTGTGAAGTAGATAAGAACAGTTGGCCTTTTGATGTTTCGCTCTGGTGCCGTGATAAAGTAAAAAGTCTTGAGTAGATTTCAGAGTTTGTGGACTTGAATGCCAACAGGAGTGTGTGTAAATAGCTTTATGGGTAAACTTGTGTGTGTAGGTAGAATTTGATAGGCTCTTTTTTTCCTCAGTGTTTCGCCTCCAATCAATGGCGTCCCACAGGAGACCCCATGACTTCACTCACTCACAGATTCTGTTACCTTCTCCCTCTTGTCCGAGAAACAAGACCCTCACCAACCCAGAGATGTCTCTTTCCCCTGACTATTCTTCTTTCTGGGAGCCTCCATTTCATTATCCACTCCTTTGTGTCTCTTCCTTATCTGTGTAGACTGATACAACGGTCAGCATCAGTCCAAGCTTAATACAAAGGTCACATTAACAGATAAATGTGCACTCAAGCATATACTGTACAAATGATCCTATCTAAGTAATTAATTCACGATTTAATGATTGAATACTCTCGACTGTCTTTGTCATTTTGTGTTGTCCATCTGCCCATCTGTCAATCCATCTGTCCATTTGTTACGGTCCTGTGAACGCAGCATCTCTCGACTAAATGCCTTGATTGATTTTCTTGTTAAAACCGAACAAACACTCTTTAATTTAAGAAATGCACACGTCAAAAGCCAAGCTCTCAAACACAGGACATAATAAGTAAATGGGAGTTAAGAAGAAGTTATGCTCATGTTTGGAAAATGGTTGGCTTTCTGGGAATATAACTAGATGTTTCTATAGTGATGCTATCATCTGCAACGTACTGATGAATTGTATAAAGCATCAATAGGTTTCATTGTATGGAGTATTCTCACGCACTCATTTATTTGATGCTAAAGGAAAATGTGAATGAAGTAGGTTTACATAAACTATGAAGCCATCCAGTTTCATGGGTAACTCCTACAATGTTTTTATAATTATGTCTCACGTTTAGCAGAAGAATGGCTTTGTCCTCTCAACAATCCACCGAGTTTGTGTTCTCAAACGTCAGTACAACCAGAAACAAGCTGACAAGGAGTTTTTATACATTTTCCTGTTGCATTTATGTATATGACCCTAGAAACAGTGAAGGAGATGTCATTTACAGACGTCACTCTTATCCCATCTTCATCTTGTGTAACAAAGCAAATATCTCCAGAAACATAAATGTAAAGAGTAACGCTAATAAGACCAGAGTTAGTAAAAAGTCAACGAGAGTTAGTGAATCCAAACCCCACTTCTGCATGAGCTTCTTCGACAGCCTTCCTCAGTCCCACAATACCACTCTCTCTGGTTAAAAAGAAAAAAAAAATCTGCTTGAGAATTACTGTCGGCAAACACTGATGCATGACGATATAGCAACCGTTTAAATGAGCTTATATAATACATGTTTCATATTCTTTATTGAATTATTCCTCGGTGCATGCACATGACTCATGGCAGGAAAGGATGGGAACTGACACTTGACTAGTTGGAGGAGGCACACATCCATGAAATGCTAATAGGAGATGTTGTTTCTGTATATAATGTGCTGCTGAGGAATGTTAAGCTGCACTGGCATCTCACTTTCAATTGCAGTCTAATTTCATCATCGCAGCTGAGTGTTATTTTTTTCAGTTTCCATTTGCATTAATACCTGGTCAATCAATGTTCACTGCATACCAACAGCATCAAGTTGAAATCGGTGCAGAAATAAAAACCTGCTCTGCAATTACCAGCAGGGGGCCGGCTGTATTTAGGGCCTTTAATAGCCATTTTACTTCAACAGTCTTTCCTGATCTCAGAAATACTCACAACTCTATTTAAAATTTTGCATTAAAAGATAAAATATGGTTAATAGCTCTCAATTCAAGATTTTTTCACTGTTGAAAAGTGTACAGTCACTAATGTGGATGTTGTGGTCTCTATTCCTTGTGCAGCGTGTAGAGAACACATTTTCTGGAATACAAATTGAGAATGACGAATGCTTTCTGTCTCCATTCTCTGCACAATCACAATGTTTTAAACAAAAGCAGCCCAGATAATAAGCAACGTGGAGCTTAACTTTGTCCTTTTTTAGCTCAGTAGTTTAGGTTTGTTGTCAGTGATTAATGGATTGTAGGTTCTTGTCTCAGATAAAGAGCTAAAGAGCTACTGCCATTCTTACTGTTGGTGTTGAAATGCATTACTAGCTGCAGAAATGAACCAAAAGATGTGATGTTTGCCAAAATGACGGTAGATCAGATTAATACTACATATACAGTACTGGGATTGTCCAAATGTTAGAACAGAATCGGCTCATTTCTTCACTGTTTTGAGGCAAAGTCACACCAAATATTGATTTGATTTGATTTGATTTGAATTGTCTTCTGTTTTTTCATTTTGTAAACTAATAGATATCACCATATTTTAAAGTTTACTGTACTTTTTATATCCACACCTGCAGAAAACGTGTGCACAGTACTGTGTGTACTGTGTTGAGATTGGTTGTTGAGTGTACATTAACAAACTATTGTGATATGCTATGTCCCTGTGCTAACATAAGAATTTAGTCTTGTGGCTCTTCCTATTATAAAGAGCAACTAAATCTCGAGCTAACATTTCAGCCTAGGCCCTCTTATTTATCTACAGTTTGCGGCTAATGCTAATCACTCATTGAAAATGCACTGCGATGGCTTTACTGATCTCACAAAGTTTTTTATTAAGTAGGTCTATGAGTGCTGAAAAGTATCATAGTGTTGCTTTAACTTCTTTGTCTTTTATTCCAGTTTGGACACCTTTATTAAAGTTAGGTCTGACTTGAGACCTGCGCTGGACAATTTATTAAACGTAAAAACGAGGAGTCTGTGGAACGGTGCAAAGTAAGCATCACAGGCTGCAGTGTGACAGCGCAGGAGGATGTCACAGATAAACTGTTGTTATTTAGAGCCAGTGCATAGGCCATTGTTTCACCTTTTCTGTGAAGTATTCGAGCTGACTCTAAAAAAGTGTGGTTCAACAAGTTTGTGCTTACGGTGGCATTTTCGGGGACATTGCGAAGTGGCTGCCGACTCATGCAGAAAGAGCAGGTTGACAGAATGATGATCCTCAGCCTCGCAGTGCTTAGCAAATACAGATGGTACAGTGTGGAAATGGAGGCTTAAGAAATGGAGGCGCGCCGGGAAAGAGAGCGCTGGGATGCAATGAGACGTGTTCGTCCAAATTGAGACAGTGAGCAGCGCCGAATGAAAACAGAGTGTGTTGGAATTAAACTGGGAGATAATGGGAGCGAGGGGTGGAGGGAAGAGATGAAGAGTAGCAATTGAGCTCCGGTACGAGAACATGAGGCAGATACAGTGAAGGAGCCGAGAGTGGGCTAAGCTGAAAGAAAGAGCTGTTTACCCGAGAGAGGAAAGCAGCGAGCACGAAGAGGACAGCTAAAGAAGAGACACAGATAATCGACGTGGGTGAGAGGCAATGGAAAGAGGGGGAGGTCGGGAGTGAAACAGACAGTGACAGAGTGCGCAGCGGGTGCAGAATAAGATAACGCTAAGAGGGGGGCGGAGGTGCTAAGGAAGAGATTTGAAGAAATGTGTGAAGTAAAAAAATGAAAATACAGGTTAGTGTAAAAGAAAATGGAGAGAATTGGCTTGTATCGTTTGGAGTAATTCTAACTTAGATAAGGGTGAGTCAAATTCACAAGACTTCGAAGCTTCTTTTTCACTAGAGTGGTATGATATGGGTCGGGTCAGTAGGGGTACGTTTCCATTTCCAAAAGAGGTAAAAGTGTCCCAAAATATTACTTTGCTCAAACATTTGGTTCCATCGGGCCCAATTTATAATAATATAATCTTAATCTTAACTCATACAAGAAAAGCAAGAGAAATACAGTTTAACAATGGTTTCTCAAATGGAGCTTGTCTTGTTGTTCTGATAAATGGTTATATTCTGATAAGTAACGGTGCTGAAATGTATTTGAAAAGATAGGATTTATATGTTTCTTCTTTTGAATAGAGTTGGCTTTGTAAGGTCTTAGCTTCCTGAATGGGAAAAAATGTTTTTGTTGTCTACATTGCATTTACAATGAGCATTAACATAATAATTATTGAATCAGTAAAATGTGGGTCTCTGGTGCAGCAGTATAAGGGTATAAGTCCTTCCTCTTGCACTGCTACACTTTGTTTTTTATTTGAATTTGACTTTCCTTCCGACCTGTTTCATACCACTATGCAGAAATAAAGTCTCTTCACATGGTCTAAGTTGCTTCGTGAACCCAACATAATTGGACTGGGCTCTACATACACATATACTGAGCCTGCTGCACCTAAAGTCCACATTTAAGTAGGTGTCTTGGTACTACCTGCCCCAGTGACATGCCCTGGGAACATGTTGAGGTTGACAAACTGTGGACTGCCTCTGATGTGTGTGAGATACTATCTGTGCTGGAGGGGGCTGCCACCATCACAAGACGCTGCCCGGGGTGAGTCCAGGGATCTGTTGACTCCACGTCATTCAAGACCCTGTCACTGACCTCCTTCCACTTACAGTTGTGTCAGAAGAGCTGTACTCTGTTGGAAAGTGGATGTCAGTCAAGAAGATCGAGGCTTCATCCTTATAACAAAGGAATGAAAGGGGCTATTTTTTGGGTTCAGACACTTAGTACATGCCTCCAATGTGACCAATCAACAAAAGGCAACCCACAAAAAAACCTCTGTGAATTTATGCAGTTATAGCCTAACACCAAGATTATCAACTAAGATACCCTACTGCCTTTTTTTTTAAAGGCCGTTTAAGGCTGAGGCACTTTTTGCTGAATACAAGCCAACCTATAGTTTCTAGATGTGCAATATTTTTTGGTAGAAGACCCATAAAACTGAAAAACAGTGAGACTTTGGATGGTCAGTGCAGCTTAGTTAAGTATTTACTGTTAGTGGCTCCTGAAGCAATGGTAAATAAACCTCCTGAGACCTCCTGGGTCCTAAATCTCCTGAGAGACACCCAGCCTATCTATGTGTGTCAGGCTCTGGTTGGTCGAGCTGTGAAAGTTTTCTGAACACGGACATGGCGTCTGAAAACATCAGAACGTCCAGGACAGAGCTAAACTTAAGTGTGGACGAATGAGGGTGAACAAACTTCATGGCTATCATCAACTTGTCTCTTTGCAGCCAATATGACACAAACAGTTCTCTGATCAAGTTTGATTTGGAAAAGTCAGTGCATTGTAGGCAGTAGAGAGGGTATTATGTAGATATATGCAGACAGCAATCCATGTAGACAGCCATGGCTTTGGTTATATCATTGTGTGTTATTAAATGGTAGAGCTATAGAGACAATATCCTGGATGCTCACTAGCACAGTTGAAGTGCATATTCAGAGGTAGTGACTCAGTGCTTTGTTCAGTTTAGAGATATGTCCTTGCGTAATAGTACATATATATATGTCAATCAAAAACTTGAAGAAATCAGCTGCAGATGAAAGTCGAAAGTGTGGTGTTCATGGCGTGTCTCCGAGCCCTCTGTGGGGCAACGAGGACGGATATGAGTGCGGCTGGGGCTGCGGAGGGCATCGGCCAGGACGAGCACTAGCAAGGCGGACATTAACAAAGCGTGAAATTAAAACTGCCACGCTGCAAGGACCCTGGGCCGTGCCTTAACCCACCACCGCCATCCTCATCATCACCCCTCTGAGGCCGGCTCGGAGCGAGAGGGAGGCGCTGCCACCGGGGCATTGACAGGGCGCCGACGGCTAATAGAGCCTGCTGTATTACTGTAATGATGTGTGGAGAAAGGACAGAGGAGCCAGATTAGAAGAGGAGGCTCTAATCAGTGCTGCGTGACAGTATAGCTCTATCTGGCACTGCAGACGCTAATGCTGTCACACATAGGTGCAGTGACCAGCCGCTGATCTGTGAGTGTGTATTAGGATACGCTGACACCGCATATTTCTCTTGTTTCCCAATTTGGCCGAGCGTGCACCTTGTCACTCACTCTATTACACCTGCATGTCTATTTTCTCAAGTGCTCTCCAACTGGCCTGACATTCGAGTAAACAAAACTATTCAGCAATTCGATTTGTCGCTGACACACTCATGTGAAATGGCAATGGGCATAATCACCTACTTCCACAGCAGTTGTCACACAGGTTTGTTTGGATGGAGCAGGCCTGAATTAGAAGAGATTCACCCTGTTGCAGTGTCGAGGCAGATCGAGCCTCTTGTTCTGCTTCTTTTTTTTTTTTTTTTCTGCAGTAATTCACCTGTTGCTGGATTGGAGTCTCTGGAAGAATCATTTATGGGCATAATTATTCTGTCAATCAACATCATTAAAGTGATTTAGCATTCAGTGGAGTTCTATTATTCTGATCGTTCACTGACTTCATTAAGTTTAAGGCAAGCTGCAGCCTCCATCTTGGAAAATTGAAGCCAATGCAGTAGTGGAAAAGCTTATCATTTCTTTCATGTCCACAAATGGAATGTAGTGACTAATTTGCCATGTACCTGTTTTAAAGGAGACTCTCCACTAGATATGACTGACAGCATAGTCTCTAGCTGAGTCTACTTTAATCCCTAAAGGATTTCAAACTATTCTACTACCTCTTCTATTTATACACCAATTGATAAATCTTAAATCGTAGACATTGCAGAGACTTGGAGCTTGTCCCGGGACATGAGACGAGTAAATCCAGGACAATCTGCAGGTAATTCTAGGGCTTACATTTAGGGTGCATTACAGTGGCGCTGGTCCCATGCCCAAACACATTCACACCTAAACCATGCCACGTTTTGTCAGTGTGAGTGCTCCCCGAAGATGCTCAGGCACAATTGAAACAAGTAAACCCAGATTCAGAATGACACAGAGAACTGTCGGCTGCTTTCGGCGACTGTGCCCAGGCCTGGGTTCGCTTGAAGCAGTGTGAGTTTTCAGCTCTTTCTTTTTCAAATAAATACAGAAGGGTGGGATTAAATAAGGTTACACTTCTTCCCACTCTTTTTTGGGCGTGTGCAAGCTTGTGGATTGAATGAATTCCTTTTTTTGTTTTGTAGTACTTGCTCTTCTATGGATTTATTCTAACAAACTTAATAACATCCATTGTGTAAAATGCTCATACTATAGTCAGTGTTTGAGAGATCAGTTTACATTTGATCAAAGAAACAATCAACTTAGATACAACACAGAGCTTAGGCTTCATGGATTTACATGATTATATTATATACCATTGATGACAAGGCATCACAGCAAACATACAAATACATTCCTTTCAGCTTTTTTTTCCACTGACAATGAAACAATCAGATATCCAACAATACCCATTGTCTTCTTCCTCTTCTTTATTGAAAAAGAAAATGTAGTTTATTTAGCTTTATGATAAAATAAAGTGCTCCTAAATCGTTACTGCTTGTAGTCAATCATCAGTCATTCCCCAAAATAACGTGTCAAATGGAAATCCTTTTAAAAGATAACAACTGTAACTATGCAATCACCTTTTTATCCAAATGTGCTTTTCAATTGGCTTTGTAACTGTAACTGAGAGGAAAAGACAACTCTCAAATGACATCCTTTATGCTCCAACATAATTCCCTCCATTGAACCCTCTTTAAATCTCAAACACCATCAACCCATCAATCCCATCTCGCCCACGCAGCAGAAAAAAACAAAAAGAAGTGCGTTACATTTTGTCCGCATCACTGTCAGGCCGGCGCTGGTATTTGGCTGCAGTGGCGGCCAGTTAATAACCCTGGTGTGAGGTCTAGTGACGGGGCATCATCATCCGGCTCTGTGCTGCTGTCAGGAGCCATTTACCCCAAGCAGCTCCTCGCCTAATGGAACGTCTGAGTCAATAAAAACAATCATCACTGCCAATCTTACTGAAAGCAAGGAAATTATTTTAGGTAGTCAAGAAAAACATGGCCGAGGTATTTGAATCTATCTGTCCGGGGAGCGGTTTTGATGTGCACTTACCCAGACAAGCCATTACGAGCCAAATCGTCTGTATTTGTGTTGTGTGTGAATTCATTGATGATCTCAGCAGGGGTTGCTTTGTAGCTTGCTCTATCTGCTCGAGCGATAAAAAGGCCACCGCGGCCTGGCTATGAACCGTTTGTTGTGGAGCTCTCTTGGTGGGCTCGGCCAGTTGTTCGGTGGGAAACAGAAATCTATGTCTGGCCTGTGTTGGGTGGGATACAAACCCTATCAGGAAGCGTGTTTTTACTCCCACCGTGGCTTAATGAACCGCTCTCAGCATCCACTCAATATCTCTTGAGCGAGGACCTCCATTGTGTCTGGAAAAGGTCAATAGCTGGACAGTGTGTCTTTGAGAGGCTTTCTGCTTTACTTCAAGACTCTTAATGGTGTTCAATGGAGAGACCCGCACTCTGTTCCCAAGGGGCTGTTCCCAGATATCCGCCCATGATACCTAATCCGGGCCCATTAGCTGTCCTCCCAGCCATGAAAGCGCGCGGCTCCCTTGCATCTCAGGAATTAAAAATTAACCAGCTAATATCCATTTGTCTGATGGGATGCTCAGCGCGGTTGAAACTGCAGATTCCCAAAGCGATGGTGTGTGAGGGATGACTTGTGGAACCCAATCTGCTGCAGGGAAAACGCTGACAGTGAAGGCAGGAAGAAACAGAAGGATAATGCTTGTCCATCACATCCATCTTGACTGACAGTCCTGTAACAGCTGGCTACCGAGAGATGACCTCCTCCATAAAACCTGCAGTCTGCTCCGGAGCTGTCAGCCCAACATTACCGTCTACTGTATCCTGCGCAACACTTCGCGTTGACCTTGCAGCCAGTGTCCTTACAAGTGTAATATCTGCATTCAGGAGACTTACAGGAAATACACAGCGCAACACATTGCATGTTCTGTCATGTATTGCAGTATATATTTAACATTTCATGAATAATAAGTGAGTTAAAACACAGGAGGCATGTTTGTTGTACTGGTAAGTGCTGTAGCGAACAGCGCTGCTGTATGTCATGCTGTTCTTTTCTGCAAACGCCATATTTAACACTCAGCAAATCCCCCTGATGCAGAATATGTAATGCATTTGTGCTGCGTCGTCTCTATTCTAATTCTTTCTGCAACCCCCTTTCTGAGAAATTCCCTTTCTTTTATTTTTTTTAACCCTGGTTTGTGAAATGATTGGATTACAGCCCAAAAATATGTGTCTATATTTAAAAATATGCATGTTATTTTCAGTTTGGGGAGTTATAAACTTTTTTCAATAGGGAGGAGATGGTACATAAAATCGAGGACCATTAGTAAAGCTTAATTTTAGAGTAGTTTGAGTTTAAGATTAGCAACCCCACATACATTTTTGTTCTGCATATAGAACTAAACATACAAAGCCTGACATCCTTTGCCATACATTTAGAAGCAGAGTTTAGAAGAAGAGTTTTTTTTTCCTTTAAGAAAATAAAGTTCTGGTTTAAAATAATGGTTTGCTTGGTTTTTAGAGATTCTTTTCTACACAACCCTCTGCCATCCTTCTCTAATCCTCCCGTAACCTGTTGTCACTCTAAGAATAACATCACCTGATTTCACCTGAAACCTTTTTCTTTCTGACTGTTTTAATAGTTGTGTCTCTTCCCATTATTGCCTATGCTAGGTAATAATGCTAGGCAATAATAGGATATAACAGCCTGTATATTACAACATTTGGTGCCTTGGTGCGAGAAAGGAAGGAAAAGGAACGTTTCATATTCTGCTTTTGCTTGCTTATTTCATAGAAGTATACAAGAGTAGTGATATAATGGAACTATATTAATATGTAAAGGCCCTTGACGAGAAAAATTCACAGTTATCATAACCATTCTGGGAGGCCTTTAAGGGAAACACAGCAAATATGTGGAGCAAACAGGCTGTGACTGCTCCATATACAGGTGTTTGGTGTGTGTGCTACCTGGTGAGCCACAACACAACTCCAATAATGTCCTGTTCTTCCTGAAACATATTCTTGTATCTGAAATGTTGATATTCTATGAATCCAGGGATTTCTTGGAAGTTTACAAAGACACAGTGGATTTTAGAGACTGACTTGGTTTGTTGCACCAGTAAACGCTTGAGTGAAGAAAGCTTCCATATGTCACGCTGTTCTCTCCTGCAGAACAACAACACTTAACACTCAACACAATCCCCCCAATCCAGAATATGAAGCATGTTTGTGCTGTGTCGCCTCCTATTCCTTCTCAGATCCCAGTGCTCAAGGGGCTCGCCGACCTGCTGGCTCCATACACCTCTCCTCTGTTGCCGAGTGGCTAACTCTCCACCACAAAGCAGACAAACACAAAGACGGGAGGACAGGCTTGTTTCTCTGCCCCCCCATCCCTCGGCGGGGAATTTTCTGCCTTTGATTCCTCCTTTTTTGCAATAACCAAGGGCTCTTTCACTGTTGCCAACTCAATGAGAGCTCATGTGTCCTTCAACCAATTCCAACCCAGCACTCGCCTCGTCTCTCGCTCTCACCACTGCTGTCTCTTCCACTTCGTTTCTCTGTGTTATTCCTTTTAAATATAGCCTGTGTGAAAAGGCTGCTGTGTGTTTCTTGTGGCTCCAGTCTTTGAAGAAGAGCATTTCAGATCATTCCAGTCTCTCTGGCAGCGTACGAGGTGTGCCTGTGATGCACTGTAGTTGTTTAGTTTGTCGTGGCATATTATCAACCAAGTATCTTCTTTAAAGGAATTCAAATCAGGCAGAATATTTGTAATAAATGTGATATCGGACATAAATAGCTTGTTAGCTTCTGGAACGGCAGTGTCAGGAGGGATACAAGGGAGGGATTTTTTTCAACCATAATAATAAAAGGAAGGGATTTTCTGTTATGTATTTTCATCAAGTGTATTTGAATCTCAATAGACAATATATTCACATAAACACTTTTACTTGTCTGCTTTGGTCTTCATATTTCATTGCAGGTCTGTAGTTTCAAGTGGATCATGGTTTTTACAAAACAGATGATATTCATTAAAAAGTTATAGGTTGTTTCAAATGCATTAAAAGCCTAAATCCAGCGAGACCCAATGTAACCTGCATCAGAAATGTTTTTGACCTGAAGTAAATGTGGTCTCTTTCATATTCACTTTCTTATGTTATCTGTCAAGTATTTGTTGCTGTAAATGTCCAGTGTCTTGTTGTTTTAAAACCCTCTACTTTCAGATGGTGGTTCTTTGACATTAAAATGTGATTTTTTATTTGGCAACAACCTGATAAAATAACAACATGACGTTGTACATGACGTGAATTATAAAATAATTCACATCCCATTTTGATTCAGATTTTTTTTTCTAGTTGGAGACCTACGCAGTTTCCTTGAAGGGTGTAGCTCCCTTTCAGACAAAAGTTTGGACCTTGGACTAACACACAGTGGGTTTATTTATCAAATTTCAAATTGCTGCTTCTGTTTGTGACGGCATATTAATAGTTCTTTACTTCTAAGACAGTAATTTGGGCTTTAAAGGTATTACTTTGTTAATGACATGTATTTAGTCACTTTAATCATTAATATTTTGTCACTTTCATCCGTCAAAGAGTGAATGTTGTCTGAGGAAGAGACTACCCTCCTATGATAGACTTCAACCTGTGTATCAATCTTGTATTGAATAAGACATGACTAATGTAAATAATGACAACAACCGAAAGAGCTTTGTTTTACACCAAGTCCTTGGGCTTCAAATGATTACATTGTGAATCTATTATAAAGGTTCGTGTGTGAAAATGCTGGAACTGCTCTCTGTTCCCATCACTTTGGAATACCGTTCATAATTAACAGTGGAAACAAAGCAACTTTCTCAAAGTAAATCCCCAGAGACCGAAAGTGTTGCTACCGAACAAAGCATGATTAATTAAATTACCAGGAAGGTAGATGAATAACTGTGAAATAGCCTTTTTTCCATTTGGCTCTCCAGCTGACTTTACAGTGAATGGCTCTGACAAGTGTCTGTTATGTCCTGTTAGCTCCTCGCTTTTTCAGCAACTCTTTTCTGTGGATATTTTTGTGATCAGGAGGCAATTCAACAACAGCACAACTGTCTGATTTAGTCACAAATGTAACACAAAGCAACACGTAGATAGGTTTGTTTTTGTCCCAAATGAATGTGATGACTCATGTAAATATGACTCTGAGTTTGTTTAACGCACACGTGTTTTTCTTCTTATGTCATCTCTTCCAACTCAAGTAGACCAGACTGTAATTGTACATCTAAAGATAAAACCTTACACTGTGGCGTTGCATTAAACATGTCATAACATTATGGCAAACGTAAAAGTGCATTGTGTAAAATGAATCACATTTATTACAGTATTTTTTCCCACAGCGTCTAGTCACATTGAAATTACACTCTTTGCATGTGTCTGTGTTGAAAAAGTATTCCTTTACAGCCACACGGGAGACAGAGGAGGCAGCCATTTTAGGTCCAGTTATGTCCTGTTTCTAAAGCTGCCCAGAGAGGACAAACTGAGAACTGCTGGAGGAGAAGCACCAAAAACACCCCCAACACCCCTCAGGTCTGTTAAAAACCAGACTGAGGGCACTTCCACATGTCGTCCTGCACACATTTACATCTGATTTGTGGAACTGTGAAAAGCAAGTGTATATGAGTCAAATTTGGGTAACTTTTTGTCATTGTAGATCCAACACTCATAAATACGGCATATCAGCAGCTATTTAATAATAAAACCACTGTGGGCAACTCTTCTGAGGCTAAGTTTGCTCACATTGGAATCTGATTGGGACATGCTCATCTAAGTGTACACATTTGCTGCCAACACTCAACCACAGAGTTATCTGCCAAACACTCTATGATTAGTTCTTTTTAAACTCTTAATGCCTCTTACAAGAGTTGTAGCTGACTAATCCTTTTGAGTTTTTACTTCTGACAATTTAAGTATGCAACAGCAGCACCATACTGGGCGCTAAATTAAAGCGATGCTGTCGTCCTGTCCAACCCGACAAGGTAAGTTTGCACATTCATTAACATGTTTGACTGCGTGTTGGTTAATGATACAAAGAACTCTGGGTGTCCTCATCATTAACTTCCATTAACTGTTTTCTTGGCTCATTGAGTCCTGCGTTAATTGTGCAACAGTTACAAGATGAAGGCATCCTGCTCTGGACCCTCAGGTCCCATAACATAACAAATTATCTTTTTTTATTTTTTGCATGACCTTTAGAGGACAACATTTACAGTGATCTATATTATTCATAATAGTGAAAACCTTTGAAAGCTTCATATATATTTATAAAAAAAAAAGAGAACAAATAAAGATTTTGTTTATTTGTACGTTTGTATGAAGCCTCCTAAAGTGACACATCAACTCGTTATACCCTGTCAATTGCACAACAAAAGTGATAATTCAGGCACATTTTTGGTTGTATGTGTGTATTGTTTTAAGTAAATGACTATCAGCAATTATGAAATAGTGCATATGCAAACAAATACTTAAAAAACTAGAAAACTGGTATGGCTTTGGCTTTTTTGTTTTGTTTTTTTTGTTTTTTGGCCATCATTAACCCCGTGACACCTGCCAGACTCCATGTTGGTTGTGGTTCCTGCTAATTATAAACCGTTCCTGTTTTCACACCCAGCTGGAGCCAAACAACTGTTGGTTCCTCCTTACAAACTGTGGCGTTATGTTGCCTCATTAAATTGCTGTTTTTTATTGTTTGCTTGTTTGTTTGTTTGTTTGTTTTGCCATAGGTTGATATAAAAGGCATTATGACTTACAGTGTTAGGCCATTGCCTCTGGTATTGTATGTACTGTTACATCAAATGTTCTTTTTACATGGCCTGTCCTATAAAAGACCTTGCCATCTTTTTAAATTGGACAAGTTTTTAATGGTGCTTTTTTTTTTTTTTTTTTTTAAATCAACCCTTTTATTAAATGAAGACCTGAATGACTGTTAATCTCCATGAAATATTGTTGGACTTGCATTAAAAGAGCACTCTACAAGCTGCAAAAGGGCAGTATGGAAACATGTTCTGCTCAAACTGGTGTGAACACAGGTCAGTTTGACAGAAGGCACCAAGGTTCTCTGGGATTGAGCCAGAAACAGAACCAGAACAGATCCTGGTTACTGTGGAAGGCGTACATGTGGCACCATCATAAAGCATTGCTACTACACCTTGATGCACTTGTGCTGCTTGTTAGAGGACTTTAGAGCAAATGAAAGCCACCCTCCATAACATTTATCCAGCAGGGGGCGCAGATCCCTCTCTGTGCAATTATAGCAGCAGGCAGGGCAGCCATGTTTATTTACGTACGTCATTATTTACATCTTTAAGTAGAGGCGTTTATGACAGCAAGAAACGAAGAATCCCGTTTCTGAAACTGTTGGGTCATTTTAGTGTATTTTGTACAAAAACGACTCTGTTAGGCTCCACTGTATTTTTCTATTTATTACATGTGTAGTGTGGTAGAGCGCATCACTAATGTCACATATGTCACCGTTCCAGCAGCAGGAAATGTATATCGGAGGTTTGTGTAGAATATGTGTTTTTGGGCTAAAAGTTACGCTGTGTTACTTTAAAAGTTAGTCAATTTGAAAGTGTCAAGGAAATGCCATTCATCTTGTTTATAATTGGATACCTATAAACCTGACCAATTATTCTTTGCTACTAATCCCGGGTCAGGTCAGGGGCAGCAGTCAGAAAAGACTCTCCCCAGACACTAACACCAGGGTCTTTCTAGATCTACCAAGCAGCTCACAAGCATTAGTTTCAGTTTTAAAATTTGCTTTTGTTCCAATAAACCATACTACATAAAACACTGACGGCAAAGTAGTTGGCCTGTAGGTTCTGGTTAGAAACATGACCAGTTACTGACGCAAGATCTGGAGAGGGTTCCTGAGTGCTCCCTGAGCTTCACTGGATGGGATAAATTCAGAGAATGAAGAAGAGAGAAGAGAATTAATTTCCCAATGAAAGAGTAATTTAACTCAACCTGAACTATCATAACTATCATTTGTAGCTTCCTTCATGTAGCTGCAGTTCACTCAGTTACCACTGTCACTCTTTCTCAACAGTAATATCCAACACATGTAGAAACATGCCAAGTCAACGGTCATTTTGTCTTTTGAGCAAACATCAAGATGAGTACAAGTGGTCACAAATAATAAATGTTGTATTCTTTTATCAAGCACCAAAGTTGGAAACCAAAGGAAAATGATAGTTGGTGTTAAATCCCAAATTTGAAAAATATAATTTAAAAAGCCCAGTCATTAAAATTTAAAATGTGCTGGGGCCCTATAATGTTTTTCCTCTATTTTAATTATTGTGTGTCAAACAAAAAGTGACTGTGCCCGTGTTAAATCAGCCTTCAAACTGTCAAGTACCAACTGAGAGGCTTCTAGATAGAAATGAATCACTTTACAACTAATTTCTTCAAACTAATTTCCCCATAGAGTTCAATAAAAAAATGAATAAGGAGGAACAGCTGATAAAGGGATCCATGTATGAGACGCCGTGCCAGGAGTGTTATGGTTTGAGGCTGATTTGGTACCTCTCACTCTTTTTGATTTGCAGTAATTTAGTCAACCATTTATTTCAAATCTCAGCAATAATTAAGAGTAGGAAGTGGTTTAGACTTGGATTTTACATGTCAAAGGAAATGAGTTGTTGAATTGAGACTCAAGAGTAGATGTGATACAGGTCTATTATAAATATGGTTCATGTAGAGCTGTAGCTGTATGTTTATTTGAAAATACAGTTCACATTGGATGTGAGGTTTGTTTATTGTAAATACAGACAAAAAAGGCCACAAGGCTACAGCATCACAGAGGCTGTGCTCTTCAAAGGCTTGACGCTCTGTGTTGTAAATAACATGTTATTTGGTGGATGTTTTTTATACGTATGATGAACTACAAGCACGGAGGGCATTGTAGGACTCTTTTGTACCAAAGCTATAAAAACAACACTAGACATCTTCTTTGACCTTCACAGGCAAAGGTTGTTTCTAATAGGTGTCCTACTCTGGCCACATGAGATGTCTGAAGCAGAAAAACAAGCCCGCTCTTGGTCACCAGAGATACTTAACAGCATTAAGGAGCCCATGCACCGATGTCTGTCTGGCACCTACACACTGTGGGTCTGCACCTAAACACTGCCATTCCTTGAGTGTAATATTTGAGAAAAATCTCTTCCTGAAACACTATACACTGTCCAAGGTTATCATTTGTAAGCGATCTAGAGCAGAAATGTCTTTCATTTGCTGTGAGGTCGCATAGCAACTCATGTTGCTGCATAAAGCACATGTGGGTTTATACTCTATATATGTGTATTTGTGTAAGTTTATGTGGTTTGTACAATATAAGGGAGCCCTACCTGATGCTCAATGGGGGACATTTATTACAAGGTAAAGCAGTGTGTGAAAGTCATTTGCAGCAGTTATTAGGAAGGTGTGGCAGGTACAGGCTGCAGTTCAGCGGGGGTTCTGCCAAGCTAACGATTGATCACGGTAAGGTGAGAGGGGGAGAAGACGGGTTGTCAAATCCTAAAGATATTCAGGTCCTCATTACTGAGGGTCACTCTGGCCGTGCCCTGCACGTTCAGCTGAGTCGCTTGAGTGCTCATGCACTAGCAGCCAGCTGCACTGTAAGCACTCTCTGTCCCTCTGGGTAGTCTAGTGTTTCCCAAAATCTGTTAATTGATTGACTGAGTGAGTGCCAACGTTGAATTATATTTTTAAATTAAAAAAGAGATTCACCCAAGGCACAATACAACACTGTCTTTTAATAAAAAGGTCCAGTCTAGACTTTCTCTCTGGACAGAAGCATCTACTTCCTCCTTTTCCTCCCAAGGCTGTCTTAAAAACAATTTGAAGTTCTTGGTGAATGAGAAAGTTGGCCTGCTCACATAAATGATAAATCACAACCTTGTCCTGAGTCTCCAGAAGGTGAGAGCAACAAGGTCCAGGTGCATCTGTGGAAGCACTGTATAATATTATTTTCTTTCTAGAAAATATTGGGTCAGTGATAGTAATCTAACTATTTACAGATGGTCACATGATCCCGTGAAACCTTAGAACCACCTGAACTGTGTAAAAAAGGTTGCTTTTTGCTTAATGCATGTTGAGACTTCACCATGTGCCTGTTTCCTTTGTGTTTTCAGGTCTATAATGCTACACAATGACCCCTTAAGCAGCGTTTTTGACAGGTTTACTGTGGTCTATCTTTGTAGCAGGTGCTTAGTGTAAAAAATAATTTTCTTTTTCAAAAACCTTATAGCATTTGTGTGTGGTTGATGTTTGGAGAGGCGGCATGGTTTAGGGGGCAGGAATGAATGAACACAACAGCAGTGAGTGAAGCCGAGTGAATCCGCAAATCCTGCTGAGCGCCCTGTGCGTTTCCTCCACAGAGCCACAGAGAAGCGTGACCGCGGAGGGAGACACGGAGCGGCTCGTACCTTCCACAACTCGCCCTGCGCTGTGCACGGCGCACTTCGGCTGTACGAATTAACTTCCAATTGGAGTATTTCACTTGCAAGCGACAGAAAACCTTATGTGTTTGTCGTCTCGCATGCGGGCAGCGACACTGAACACTTGAGCGAAGCTGACGTTGCCCTGCTCCACCGAGAGACACGGGAGTCTGCCACGAATAGATCCAGCAGACGACGAGCCTCTCCGGCCGGATAAGACCTCGTGTTCCCCGGGCACTGGAGCCTCTACCTCTACTTCTCTGCGTTTACAGTCTGTTTGGCTCGTGTTTTGGGCTCTTGGAAGTGGATTTTCGTGCTTGTTCCAAACTAAAGACGGGACTAAACGGAGTGGTTGGGGAGAAGGAGAGAAATGCCAACGGCGGTGACAAAGAGGAGATTCAGTAAGTGCACCGCTATCTTTTTTCAATGCCCCCCATTGAACTTGAGACGCTGCTTTTAGCGCTGCTGTTAGCTAACTTGCAGTCATTTCCACCTCGTTTTTGTATGTGGCTGTTTGTTGGGTGGACTTTGTGGACTGTATTTACTTTGGTAGTGAGTCGGACGAGTGGCTGATGCAGCGTTAAGTGTGAAACATGTGAAGCCAGCGCCGTGTCACGAAACCGGGTCTGGGCTAACCTTAGACTCCAGCATGTTGTTTATTCACACTGGACTAAAGCTAATGGACTTAACAACTTTGTTCATGCTTCGTGTGTGCACTTAGTGGCTTTAAATCAGCCTTAAGGGAAGACTTTGAAGGCATTCCGCGCAGAAATACAGGTATGTGCGTAATTAGTCAATTCATCTTCTCTAAACGACTTTATTTGGTGGTAATTTTCGACGTGAAGACCTCTGCAGAGTTGGCAATTAACGTGCACTTGTGAGCTGACGTAGCTGTGGTGAGTACATGGATGAAGGCGTAAATCAAGCAGAAAATCTGTCGAGAATAACTAATGAAAGAGTAGATTTGAGAGTAATGGTGGTCAGCGGTGCGTGAGCTCTTCCTCCTATATTTCTTCCTCCGTTAGCACTTCAACATTCATCTTCCTTCATTTTGACTGTATATAAAAGTGTTTCTCTGCAAGGTGCATTGACTACCTCAGTCTCCAGCCCTCTTTTCTTTTTTCCTTTTTTTTTTCCTCCATGTGTGCGCGTCCACGGCTGCGTGAGCGTGGCCAGCAGAGCCTGAGCGCCCCCGGCAGAAGAAATATTCACTCTTTTCTTATTTATCAAAACCAGGCACAGGTGTTGGAGTTGTTGTACGCCCATCAGTTTGCAAAAGCTTCTGTCATGTATCTGCCATTCACCTGACATTAAAATTCACTGTTGCTGGCTGCAGACAGGTTTCTGGGATTTTTTTTTTCCCTCTTTGAATGTGGTCTGAAAATACAGTAAGAGTAAATAAAAAAGAATCAGTTTGAAGGGAATTTGGAAATATTGCACAACATATAGAAACCTGCAGAGGATTGAAAAAACATGTGTGAGGTCAGACTCTCAAGGTTACAGTTCTAGTGTGTCAAATATAGAAACACAAATGCACAGCTTTTCAATCGCTTAATGGACGACTTGTGGACGACTTTTCTTGTATTCTCTTAACATCCAGCTGCAAAAACGTGTACTCGTAAGAGTGGAGGCATCAGGGCCGTACTTAAGCCACAGGACCTGTACTTCTGGGAGCAGCCTTATGTTTATCTGCATCAAATGTTGTTTTCTTGGCTCATATTGAAAGGTTTTATTGCCTCACCTTCCCAAACAAACCTATTAGTCTTTCTAGTTCCACCAACCTTTTTCTGAAACTAAGAACTAAAACTTGCCTGTGGGAGATTAACCTACTCCAACCTAATCCAGTTGGATTCTCACAAGATTTGGATGTTTACAGACTCATGAAAATCCATCTTGAACTGCTCCAAGCAAAGTATAAATTTGCATCTGAACTGCGGACAGTAAGGTGGCAGCACTGACAGATCTGGATGGGTTTTAGGTTTGAAGATGTAGTGACCGTTTTACAGTTATGAACATAAACAACATTAAAACTGCGGTTAATAAATCCTATCACCGACCAGTTATTCATTGAAAGTACCTGCCCTTTTGCAAATGCTTTCATCAGGAACCTTCCCAGATGATACTGTTGAGCCGACTATGTACTATGGGCTCAGGTTAGTGTTAGATTGGCGCTAGCTTCAACAACTTTTACCATTTTAAAATTCAGTTCTGTGTGTATTTTATTTTTTTTTTTTAGAGTTAGAGTCTATTTATAAAAGAAAATCATGTTTTGGATCATTTTTCATTTTTAAATCAAAGCAAAAATTGGTGACCTTTAGCCTGGTCAGTCATCCTTATTATTTTTCTATCCTATATCAAGAATAACTCTGTCTTTGTGGATTTAAGTTTTTTTTTTTTTTTAGAGGACAGTACCAACAGACAGAAAAAAAACCTCTGGACACAAATGGATTGATATATAATAATATACATAAAGCCTGCCCCTTTTTGGATAAATGGTTAGATTAATCTGACATGCTTTTGACCAAGTGTAAATCAATATGAAGGGAAGGGGATCCAGACCCATTTCTCCTTTTAAAGTGAATGGAATCGTACTGTTTCCATAAATAATTCCAGACGTAAATGATTTTTTTGAACCAAAGTTTGTTTTCAGAGCAGTTACACAACTTTCTAATTGCAGAAAAAAAATCCATTTCTCGAAACCCAGCTAATAACAATGCAGCATCTTCACTACAATTTGAGACACAGGTGTGCAGGTCCATACAATAGCCTCTTGCCCTCTTTTGCTAAACAGATCTGAAATAGTAAGTGCTTTATGGGGGTGGATGCAGAAGAGCGATCCTCAACATCGCTTCAAGCCCGCAGCCCTGTTGGGTTTATTTAAAGAAAGGATTGGCAGCAGTTTTACAGAGTGAGTGACACGCTGGAGTAACCTCACGGCCAACCTTTATCAATACTCGAATCCGCTTCTAGCTGTCACAGGCACAGTGACGGGGCCTAACCCAGAGCCAAACTGTAACGGGATGATACAGGGTGGGTTAGTTTCGTGGAATTGCATCAGAGGCTTTCTTCATCTGAATCCGCGGCCCTGCTGCATGTTCATGCTCCTCTTTTCTTGACAGCCAAAAAGGAACTGACAGGGTGTATTTTTATTTTTCATTCAGAGTAATTTGGTCTTAAACTGCGCTATAGGCCTCAGATTGTATTACTGTACAAGGCCTCAGGGATGTGGCCTACAGTAAAATCTTATAGAGGTTGTTTTATTGGCTCAGAGAGATACCTGTCGATTAGCAAAGACAGACAATAATTTATTTTTACAACGGGCATGGTTCTCACTGCTTGGGACGAGGCAGAGGTAGGTGTTGTGATGTAGTGGATGGGTATTTTATCATTGAAACCCGTGTTGACAGTGCTATTAGGTGTCATGCTGCTGGAGCATTAAGGTTTTCTTCAATCATTCTGGCTGTAGGGAAACTGCAGGCATGGTTGCTGAGGTTTTCACTTCATGTTTTTTTCTTCCCTCTGTCCAGTGGAAGACATTTTCTCTTTGTCGTGTTATTTTTTTCCTCTAATGACTTAATGACACTCTTGGCCTACTTTTCAGGCAAGCCACTTCAATACAAAATGGTTTAAGGAAAGAATTGTGATTTATTTGACTTAATCCTTGAGTCTCCTGAGGAATAACACTGTGGCCACAATGAATATGCTCCATTTTCTCACCAATGGAGTTCACCATTTTGAAAAACCCAGGGCTTGGACGTTTGTCAGAGAATGACGTCACCTAGTATGCATGCCATTAGAGGAGCAGTAGTGGAAATCCAAGCTAATTCACATGCTTTCAATTTGACCTGCATTATAATAAACTATACTTTTATGTAACCAGAAAGATTTAAACAGCTCAACAACAGTGTGTACAAAATACTAAACTATTTTGTACACGCTCTGATTAAGTGCTTCTGTCTCATCTTTTTCTTTGAATCTAATTGAAGGCTTTTAATTCCTTCTTCTTCCCGTCACATATCTTTTCCCAGGCCTAGTGTGCTTCCTGGTTATGCAGATTTTCCCTTTCAAAGAACATTTCCTTCACATTTTCCATTTTACCAGTAATCTTTTCCCTCAAATGATACCTTTTATGTCTTTTATACGATGAATAACTTTGAGATATTGGACAGATTGAAGAAAATAATCCCTTGTGGTGCAAATTCTTAGACGACATAAAATCCCTTGTGGAGTAACGGACCAGTAAGATGATGCGATCACATTTCCAGCTCAAAAGTCAAATTGCAGAGAACAGTATAAGGTTTTCAATTCAAAAAGATGCATTACAGTAATAGCGTGATTGTAAATAATTGTGCGCAAATCACACAATAGATATTTTGGTGTCAGTCTCAGATTCTGGATGTTCTTATACATGAACCATTCATATTTTGTCATGTGAAAAAATATCTACAACAAAAACTTGAAAATTTGCAAAAAACAAACATTACTTTGCTGTGTAGAGAAGTTTGAAATTTGTATATGTACTGCCATAATAAACCAAAGAAGGAGAATGCTGTTTCTAGGTGTTTTGTTAAAAAAGGTGCAGCTCAAGCTATTCGCTGCAGACCACAAAAGTAAAAAAGCATATACAATGAGTCTGATGTATGTTGTCTTAAGAAAATTTCAATTTCTCGTCGTCTGGAATTTGGAATTGGTTGAAATTTACACAAAATGTTGACAGAAACACAACAATTGACTCTTTAGATCCATCAGAAGTATTGTTGATCAACCTGCTTCCTTTTTTTACGCTCTGCCTGTCATGTTTGCTAACCCCAGTCCATCTGTGGTCTGAGAGAGCGTTTGTATGTCGATGTGGTGGGTATTTCCTAGCAGGCCTGGCCAGGGGCTTGTATCCAGAGCATCTGCCTCAATTTCCTCATTCGCCGGTGCTCCGTGGCCCAGGCCGTGTTGAATGGCACTGTTAAAGAGCTCCAGCCTCTCTGTGGCCACCCGCTGCAAAAACCACTCGGCACAAAGCTCTCCCGGCTGACGCTTTCTCATGCTTTCCATATGGGCTGAATGTTGGTAATTTCAGGGCCCAGGAGTTCTAATGAGAGGTTGTGTCCACAGTGTGTTGGTCTGTGGTGGGCGGGATCAGCGTTTCTCGGCTTTATGGGAGATTATAACTACTTCGAGATGCCTCACTGGCCCAATGTCTGGGCGTTGGCACAGGGAAACCAAGAATCTCTTTTTAACCAGGCCAACTGGTCTAAACTAGTTGAGAATGGAGTTCTTGACGTGGGGAATTGGATAAGTTATAGGCCTAGATTTACATCCAGGGGTGCATTTTAGGTTAAGGGAAGCTCTTGAAATCATTCTGGGATAAAAGCTTGAGGTGATTAATTTGGGATGCCATAATATTTACAATCTCAAATGAAAAAAGTAGATAGTTTGTGACAACATATGCAGATTAATGGAGAATAGTTACTTTGGAAAGGACAAGGCGATGCTAAAAAGGACAAAGCTCAGTGATGTTGTTGTTGTGATGTGTCAGAATCTTCTCCTTAACTAGGTCTAAAGTAGGACTACCCCAAAATAAACAAATACCAAACCATGACTAGTCCACCTCTAAACCAGGACTGAAGCAGATCATAAAGAGATCAGAGCAAGCATCAACCAGGATACACCTAAAACCATTTCTAAACCAAACTATGACAAAACGAGGACTGAGTGCAGGATAAAACCACATCTAAACCTGGACTTCTGGCTCCGACTGACGAGTGGGGTTCATTAGCGGACCTCGTGCGGTTGTAGTTGAAGACCCCAGCTCTATGGAGACATCACTAACGACTGCTATTGTCCGCCCGCAGAGACAGTGCTCTCAGTAGGACGCGCAGTGGAGTCTTAACAGTGCTGTTCCTTAACGTCAGCAGCATCCAGCCACAGAGTGATTTACTACTCTGTCTGCAAGGGTAATGTAGGAGCAATTTGACTGCTGATTGAAACCAGGTCTGCCATTTCAGAGTCCACTGGTGGCATTATAAACCATTTACACTGATGTTTTACAGGGCACGCTCACTATGGGCAAAGTGGAAACAGACGCAAGGCCTAAAAATGGCTTCCTCTACACCGCAACACGCCTATTTATATCTTTTCCCTTTTACTTCAGAAGATGTCGACTGTAGTAGTTAATATGGATGACATTGGGAGGTCAAATGTTAGGTTAATTGGTTTTGTCTGCCTTTAATTTAGGCAGGGGGACCTTCTAGATATAGGCACCGTCTGCTTTGAATTATGCAGCGTGCCCTCTGTAAGATGTACTGCTTTTCTCTCTGGCCATTATGTCTGAACCAAGAAAAGAGTTTGGACTTTTAGAAAAGTAGTTTGACATTCTGCCCTTGTTCTGTATCAACATGTGTTAAAAGCTCAGCACTTGCCCTTTTCACTTAAGTATTGAAAACAACTATTAGGTAAGTGTGTCGCTAAGAAGCAGATGGACTCACTCTCACTCTGTAGCTCACAAAGGACATGGAGGGCATTGAGACACTACGAAGGCAATTGTTTTTTTTATTGTTGAGCATCTACCATATGGGTTAAGTTGCATCAAATGGGGACATCACAAAAATGTAACGACTAAAATACCCACCAAAGAAAAAGTATAAGGCGATATGCTGCGATATATGCAGTGATCTTGTAGCAATGAAACACAAGAAGTAGGCCAAGGTTTGGAGTCTGTTTATGAGTTGCCGGCAGCTCAAACATATCACTGCTCTTTTTGCTCTACAGAAAGTGTTTGATGTAAGAAATAGATCTGGAAGAGTGAGGAAGTTGGCCACCCATTTGTATGCACAGCGAAGTGCGGCGTGAGATGTAGAAACCGTTGCCATTCATCTGCTGTGTCTGTGATCTCAGATGGTCCCAGATGGCATTGTTTCTCAGCAGGCAGGCCATTGAATTCAAACTTTTCACTAGTAACACATGAAAGCGAATTGTTTAGTCTTGTATTAGTTTTTGTGTTGTTATTATCTCTCTTGTGTTTATCCAATGCCCCTCTCTCCAGTAGATTTGCCAGGGTTTGATCCTCAGGTCGGGTGAGGCCTTTCTGTGTGGACTTGGCCTGTTCTACCTGTGTCTGTGCAGGTCTCCTTTGGGTACTGGTCTGGTTGCCCTTACCACTAAAAGCATGTACAATAGGTCCTCTATGGGCCCAGGACTCCCAGCAAAAGAGGTTTGTAATCTGAGTAGGACTTTCCTAAATAGAAAAGGTCACTAAATCCTACGCAAGATAAAATTCATCATAAGATTAACAACTAGGCCTGCACAAGTCTGTTGTTATTGTTATTGCCTATCTACACACTATCTACACACTATCTACGCAGCTCAAACCTCAAAAATATTATCTTCTTTAATGTGTCAGGGGTAAATAGTTTTAAAATGTACTGCGACCAAATGAAAAAGTTAGCAGCACCAGTGTGACAAGCGGTAGTCCCATATTTGTATTTTAATTCAATTTATAATCTTGCCCAGTCTACATAAAATATCAAGCTTCTTTTGTCCTTCAAAATTAAAAAATGTATCTTAAATCAAATGTTTTTAGTATAGTTCAGCCTTATTTACATCCATAATCAAACAAAATGTACTTCCTTAGACCCATACTTAGGAAAAGACAAATACTTCTACTTCTTGTTTAGTTAGTTTAGTTAGTTTTTGTGGATTGACAGTCGCAGAGATGCTTAAATTGCAGATTTGCTCTTTTAAATTTTCCTCCAACACTGCCATTGTTGTGAGTAGACCCCAGCGTCACATCATAACATATTCTCATGAAATGGATGCTTCCTTTAGACTTAGATTTTGCATATTTTCTCAAAACCTTAATGCAACACTGTTGAATACAATTGCAAAAAAACAGTGAACCAAATTATTTTTTTCTCCTACTGTGCAATTCTGACATTATATCCACCACTTATCTCTCTAAAGATTATATACAGTCATGAAACCAAACCCTGCGCATGAATAATTAATTGCGATGGCCAATGTAGATTGATGTCCTACAGACGCTTGTACACAGTGAGTGATCTGCTTTATGTAAAGAATCACACACACACACACACACACACATCAATATCTGAGCAATACAATAGTGAAGCGCAAGTAAAATCTCCTCACATGGGTCTGGTTCTGTTTTATTAAATAGTGCTACTTCTTGTGTCATCCTGTCCATTTGAAGCAGGAGAACTTTTGTATTTCTCATTAATTGGATCATTGTAGTAAATTGAAAATGTAAAAAAAAAATAATTGAATTTGCTGAAATCCAACTGTGAAATTTCTCCTCTCATTAAAGCTCATGTGGCGTCTTGTCCTTTAGCGTTGACACCAGTGGGACAGTAATTCCTCCCCCGTATCCTAGATCCTGATTGGATGCCTCAGCCACAGTTTCATCACCTCCTGAGTATTGGTAAACGTCGCGGGAAGCTGACAGGACCAGGCGACAGGCATGTTAGACCTCAGTGCCTTTACTGCACATTTGCCCTGTCAGCATAAGTGCACGGATGACACACTCTTTCATCTCAGACAAATGCTGGATGGGGACAAATGGAGCAACGACTGGTGTCATCCGTTTCGCCCGTCATTGTCAGCCTATTCTTTTCAGTTCCTAGTCTAATTAGAGAACACAGGGACGCACACACTGCCTCCGCACAACACACACGGCCCGGCACCTAAATTGATGCGGAACATTACATGAAGGTCAAACAGGCAGCCATTTTATCAGCTCGGTTTTAAATGCCACATATCCCATGCTTCACAAAGGAGGGAAATGTGACAGATTCAAACAGGTTATGCAGATTAAACAGTGACTGTAGTGAACAATGAACCAGATTCTCACACATTTCCCGTCACAGAGCTGGGTCGTGATTTTCAATTTTTCATTTTCTATCATGGCGCGTGCCCTACATTTTTATTTAGTACTGACAATTAGCAGCCGTGAAAGATTTTCTTTTAAAATTAGCTTTCTATTACACATTATCTAAAATAGTAAAAAGATACTACTGTATATTTATTCTCAACTTAATTACAGACAGTAGCAACATAAGAAAACACAACATCACACAATACAGAATTTAAGTAGGACATCCAGCATTTTGTTCTTAATATGTGGCTGTATTTGTAGAAAGCACATGAGTACTTTTCCTTTTCTATTAGTTTTGTCCCATACTTCTATAATCGCTAATCAAGGGGCTGCAGAGTAGCTCTATCTTTCAGACATGAGACCCTTGTTTTAGTAAACTAATAGAATGGTAATTATTATTATTTTGGGCATTAGTTATCTGTCTTCTAGGGGCCAAGCTTGGACAGGGGCCTATAATCAATATCTTGTTTGAACATCGACTCCTGATGACAGTTTATGAATAATTATTATTATTGTTTTTCCTTTTATTGTTTACTGACAAAGCAAACTCAAATTGAAAACAGGTTCTGAATGTTATGCATAGGCTGTTGATTTAAGCTTACGTTATCTCATGCTTTTATATTACCCCTGCTTAGTTTGAGTAGTACCCATGGATGTATTATTAGACCAGGATGGTGAATAAGTAATGGCCACTGTTGTTTGTTGCTCAAAGGCATAGCGCACCAACAAAGTTTTGTCTTCCAGGTTACTTTCTACATTGTGTGGCCCATAGAGCATTACTCCGGCCCTGGCACATTCAGTCTGTTTTACCGTCCGTCAAGTTCCACATGTTTGTGTTAGTGGGAGATTTCTGCTCACACAAATATTGCAGTAATTGATCACGTGTTGATTGTGGAATTTGAAACAGTGCACTGATGTGTGTGCCAAGACATAACCGTAAATGAAAGAAAAGTGCATTGCTTGCAGTCGGTGTGCCCTGCTGCTACGGCAGATGGATAGGATGTTAGGGAGTGGGGGAGGGGCTCCTTGGCAGTGAGGGACAGAGATGACAGCTCCTGGTCCGTGGAGGGCTCCAGAAACCTTGGCTCTGTGCACCTACTGTGTCCTGGTGACAGAACCTTGATGCCATAAGAGACCATTAGCACTGACAGCATGTCATCATGTCACACTGCAGCTCATGGTCAAGCAACTAGTGAATACGAGCGGTAAATAAAGATGACATGCTTGGAAATAAAGTGGATTTTGCTAATGCCCAGCTGAAGGCTTCTTGCTTCTTTTGAACATTTCAGCTGGACTCGGATCATGTGTGGGCTGGACTCATGAGGCTACATTTGCAATATCTGCCTTGAAGTCCAGTTATTTGGCCTCAAGCCTTTGGAAAAACTCCACAGGAACATTTGGAGATGTTTTTCAAGAAGTGATTTGATTAAAGTTGAATATATGGCCCAAGTGAAGGCCTGTGACTCTAATAAAGCCATGTAATGTAATAATTCAAAGACTGAATTAAAGGCACAATAAAGCTTGAAAGAAGGCCTTCACAGATGGCCTTGAAGTCTGTGAAAAAAACCGGAAGACTTACACGTGAGCATGCTTACTGTAGAGGCAGGTCAGTAGGTTTTTATGGGTGTGACAATTGTATACTTGTATCTGTCAGATATATTGATCAGTGAAGGGTATTTTGGAGTGATGTCCATTGAGTTTACCCTGAAAGTTTCCCAGAAATGCTCGTGAAAAGTGATGTTCAAGGATAGCCACTATTTGGACAAAATGAACCGTGAAAATTTAAGTATGCTTTACCAATAGTGCAATAATAAGAAATTGATGCGAGTGTGTAATGAGCCCCTTTCTATTAGAGTTCAAACTACTTTTTTCTGTACATGTCCTGTCAATGAAGGCAAAAAGCCCTTCAAAATATCTTAAATATAGGTAGCAGAGTCCAGTGGATGCACTTGCATTGTTCACTGTCCAAATTTGCCTGCCATTTAGCTCACTAGTCCACAGTTAGGGGCCTGTATTGTATTTGAGGGATTAGGAACTAGAGATTTGGGGCACAGACTTTAAAATGAGTCCACCCATCTAACTGCTTTATTAGTGTTTTGTGTGTTTGCATGAAATCAAGCACATTTATTTTAAGTACAATAATAGTACCACATATAGCTTGAAGTCACAATACTCTCCATCATACACCGGGCTGCCATATCTCACATCTGCACGAGTAAATGAAGAAACTAGGAGTGAAGAAGCCCTGGGACTTTTGGATGAGCTTTTAATGGAATGTCTGCGCAGTTACTGAAATGATAAGTTGTTTCCTGCATCCTGTTTATATATAAATACGGGCTATGATAATATAAATGACCCAATACCTGGCTGCGCATTACCAACATTCATCAGACTCGCAATAAGTACGTTTCAAGGTTACAAAGTGTAGTGGAAATGATGTTGAATTTTCCTACCTATCGTCAGACGGTAATAGAAAATCACAGCGAGGGGTACAGAGTGCTTTGGGTGGCGGAAGGAGGGGAAGTCATTTAGCTCCAGCTGTAATAAATGGGATTTATTGTATATTTAATGTTTATGGACAGTGGATAAAAGGCTGCTCTCCATTTCAGAAGGGTCCACAGGTTATTTCCCACTGCAGCACATGCAATCATGGGTGTGGCTGATGCTCCAGTATTTGTTTATTCGCCTTTATGGAGCACATATATCAGCATTGATCATTCACTAAAGGAGCCAAGCATGTTTCAAAGCTTTTACTGCCTGAGACAAATAATAATATCTCTAACATTTACAGAAGTGACACAGAATGGGCACATTTACATGAATGTGCGAAGATATTCAATCCACAGTCTACATCTTGATTACATTTTGTTTTTGTCTCAAGCACTGAAGGGAAGTAATCATTTTGGCAGACTTCTCACCTTGTCATCAAACCTGCTTATAAAAACATTGATTCACTTAAACTGTGCACATTTGAGTGTATTCTTTTAGGAATTATGTGAGGATTGTTGGCTGGGTATTGTATTTTATACATAATTCTGTGTTGTTCACCTTGATGTCCTTCTGTAACAGACATTTACTGAACAAACAGCCCATGTTGCCGTTATATGCCATACACTAGTGTAGCTGCTGTTCTCAACATGGCTTCACTGTAGTGGTCTTCATCTCTTTATAGATTTTCCTTCCCTCCTCCTTGTACAAGAACACAATGAAGCTACCCAGCTGACAGCCTTTGTTGTTCTGTGCCTTTCTCTGCTGAACACTACTACATCCATGTTCTTGGGCTTGGTGGTGGTGGTGGTGGTGTCAGTTGTATACAACAAAAGATGCCATGGTTATATCAAACAAACTGAAAAAAAAACAAAACATTGAGTACTATTGAGAGGAGATTTAGTATCTCTCTTAAACTGAAGGCCTGTCCATTTGATTATTTGTTGTTTATAGCTGTGCGTGCCATGTTTACATGGCACGCACAGCCAAGTCATTTATCAGGACAATTGTCCTTGTTCCTCGACTTCTCATCTTTTTTTTGTTTTTTTTGTTGTAGCAACTCTCTCTTCTTCTGTTCGGATAGTTTTTCAAAATTTAATTGAGTTTTCTCATTCAGCCTATCTAAACATATGTAATCTGCGTACACAGTCAGATTTTAGTTGGGCTGACATATTTTTTCATTAACCTAATTAATGCAAGTTACTTGAAGCTGCCTGTTTCAGTGTTTCATCCATTGTTATTTCATATGCTGACTCGTACATGAAAAAGTCCTTTTTATTTATAAAAAACTCAAGCTGCCAGCAGGCAAAGTGCCAGACACACAGCTTCAAAATGCTGCTCCACAAACCAGTGACGTCACAGTAGCTACATCTTTTTCCTTTATCCAGGATTTGGCTGGCACCCAGCACAATTCACTGTAGATGTGCCACAGATTCTTTCATCTTGTAAACTTGCTTCTTTTCAGCAGTGACTCATTGCGTCTCTCAAACAGGATTTTGGAACTCCTTGGCCTTAGTTCAACCATTTCCCTTCAGTGCCACGCCTTGTTTGTGCCTACCAGGAAGAGTCAACAGGACCCTATGGACTCAGCAAGGTGAGATCCATGCTGCAGCGCCTCTAAAAGGGCAATGATTCATGAGGCCGACTGCCCTGTCCCTGGGGCTGGAGCAATGGCTGGCATTATCTTCTGCAAATGGGTTTGAAAATGCTCTTGGCCAGGTTGACCAAGGCACTGATTTATAGCACAAGATACGCTGAACTGTTAGCCTTTTTTCAGTGTATGAGCCCCCACCTTCGCTGCGCCGACATACCCACACCTCCCTTTTTCATTGCTCAAAACGCTGCGAATCGAACACAGACTGTAATGTATTAGCCCAAAGTTGTGGAGTGAGAGAAGTAGACTCTTGTTCTTAATACATCAAGCACAAGGATAAGCATTTTTCCACCTTTATCTTTCTTTGTCTTGGCCTATATATAGATATGAAGCTTATCCTTGACTTGAAGTAGGAACCACTGTCAGAAAAATAGGAATTGCCTCTTCGAAATTGCTCTTGGTAATCTAGGATCTGGAGACAAATGGTGCAACAAAAAGTGTGCATAAGCCCTTTTGAATAAATCTTCGGACTTTTCTGACATTACTTTCACCTAATTAATTGTAGTTTAACACTGTACCACAGGTTTTCTAGTCTTTCTTGAGTCCTGTCTGATTCTCACGGTCGTTCCGCATTGCTCAGTAATGATCTTACGCTTCACACGCAAGCAGGCATTACTCCTATTATGAAGTCAACACGGATTAGTGACCGACGGAGTGTAAGTGATAGTAATGACGGAACAGCCAGAGTGTTTTCTCATCAAGCATGTTCTTTCCTGTGATAGTGTTTAGCCTTTTCTCTTCATAAAGCTGGGCCCAGCAGAAACAGGGGGTGGGAAAGTCAGACGGCAAACAGGACTTGCACAAACTGGATTTGACTGAGTTCGTGAAGCGTTCAAAATGTAAAGTGACAGAGAATGTTTTAGCCAACATCACCTGCTTGCAGCTTGAAGCTCGCAGCCGGCCCCATTAGGAAATTCCCAGTTCATTCTTACCATTGTTACGTAAGCCTCACATAAAGGTAGCTCACGTCTAGTCCCTCCAAGGAGCCACTGCCGCTCTTCTGAGAATCGACAACAGTTGCTCCTGCTCTTAATAATTAACATCCGAGGGTTGCACGGCTCATGGGTCCCACATGTCTATATGCGCGCTGTCATCCATCTTCCGCAGCACTCGGCGCCCTCTCCCATCACAAAATCACCCCGTTCCAAGCTCAATGCTCGCTCTTTAAATGGATGCTCACAAGTGGATTATTCCAAAGGCTACATGTCAGACAGATCTTTATCGGCTAGCTCTGCTCCGAGTCTCTGAATGTTGATTAGCTTTCTGTTTCTCCACTTCATTTGCTTTACTGTGTGGTCCTGCACTAACTCTGCTCATGCGATGTCAGAGACGGGTTAATCCATGTATTGAACTCAGCAAAAGCCAGTCATGCCATAAGCTTTCACTATCAATAACGAATGAGGAATGTTTTTAATAGAGCGGTAGGATATTAGGAGCACATGCAATATGCAGTAATGTTGAATAATGTGATGATGATATGACTTGTGGTTTAGGAATTGTCTCTCGGGGTTTAAAAAGTTTTTAGATTAAATTGGAAAAGAGGATAGTTTTTGCTTTGGTTTTGTTTTATTAGAGGCTTCTTATATTCAAATGTGTGAATGACTGTCAGAGGGAATGCCATAACATTTATTGAAGGTAAAGCATAATAATCCAATAATTGCGCTTTGAAGCTCTAACAATGGTTAATGAAAACTGTAAAATGTAAAAAAAGAAAGGGAAAAACCCCAAACCAAAACAAAAAAAACATAAAAACTAGTGGCAATATGTTGTGTTACTCTACTGTCCTTATGGTGTTGCTTGCTTTTTGGGACATGACACTGTGGAGACCAAAAATAATGACTCTTGACCACCACCGTAGGGGAAAAAACAGTATATCAGTCTGGACCATGGCTCACTGTGGACTCCAGTAATCCACTGTTAGTCTTAAGCAACACAACTGATATTTCCACTGAGCTAAAGATTCTTCAAATGGGCCACATGACTGACTATACTGATTAATAGAAATGTATGAATGAGCTGGCAGCATACAACACAATCTATATTTGTCCTTCATACTTTAGCTTTCATTTGCCGAAACCCAAAGACATTTCAAATACCCTAAATTACTATGCAAATAATACTGCACCTTCCATCACATTGGCAAGTACATGACTTCATACTGCTTAAGCATTTAATTTATGTTTGAACCTTTTCACCTTGAATATGAATGGCAGAAACATCTCAACGTTAGCATCAGATCCTAATTTAGCTTAATTGTCTAGGTTTTTCTACTTACTTGAATAAATGACGCAAACAAAGGCAATGTTTGTCAGAGCTTAGTTTGCAGCAAATCATTTCAACAGGAATTTAATTAGATTGGCTTCCTCCGAATGCAGTTTGTAGTTAATGATTTCAAAGTGAATGTAAATGTGTTCTGTCTTACATATCTTTAAGTCCACACCGGCAGAAGGAGAAGTCTAGACTTGCCCATCCAATAAAAAGGCACAGTTTGAAGTGAGAGAGAAACCTGCTGAGAATCCGACCCACGGCTTGCAGCGACAAAAGCTTCAAGTTTTGTTATCTTTTCCTTTCTCTTGAGGTAAAAAGGATCATTAATCTTTGATTCAAGAAGAAAAACAATCGCAGTATTTCCAGAGTTTTTACCTCCCTAACATTGTAAAGCTCACAAATGGCTCTTCATAGTCTCTTCATAGACTCGTGACGACGCCTTTCCATTTGTTCCACAGTTTTTTGTTCTTAATACTCATCACAATAAGGCTTTGTTGCGTTGCTGTTAGTTGATTTTGTTGCCAAAAACATAATAAAGCTGCGTAGTCTCACAAACAACCTGTCGTACTTAGGCTCATTTCACATCTTATCTGTGCTTTTGTAGCTGTACAAAGCAATAGCTCTTTGATCTGATGGTAAAGTGGAGCCAATGAGCACACCAAACAAACAAGCCTCAAAGCATGGTCCAGCAGGTTCACCCAGCACAGAGATGCCTGTATTTGAAAATTTAATTGCAGAAGTAATTGATTTTCTTTCTGAGGTACACCCACTGGACAATTGAAAGTAGGGAGTACAATAGATGTTCTTGGAAAGGAAGGACACACACAGTTGCTGTATGTACAAAGTAAGAAAGGCGTTTTGTTGTTCATTCTTTGTATAATAGTCTTCTCAACCACAGTGTAATAATACTTCCCGATATGTTATTTTCACAGCTCTGAAGAAAGGCTTTTGATGCGATTTGGACTCGCTCTTTGGAGAAAGAACATATCACTACAACACACTGTATTTATTGGAAGTCTTATGAATAACAAATACACAATGTAGTTGTTGACATTTGAGTCCAAAAATTGGCTTTTCAACAGATTATGTATAGTCAAGGCTGGGTATAACAATATATAGACTATACCACTATGAAAACTGGTGCTTTGGTACTTTAGAGATTGTGTTCTTTCCTTCACTTGAGGCTTAAATGTGGAGTTGTCACAGACTCATCAGGTCAGCTCCTTCCCTCTTTGTCAAGGCCAATGCTGCACAGATAACTGTGCTCCATGTCTAAGCTCTGTTTTTGGGCATTGGGTGCACATTCACTTAATATGAGGCTTTATAATCCTTGTCCTACAGAAACGTACACAGACTTGAATGTACAATGCTGTTACACTGTGTTCTGTCTCTGTGTCCCGTGTCTCCTCAGCTCTAAGGTCAGCTCAAATATTCCCCAACAGATAGATTTATCAGTTGTTTGTAAAATATGGCTCATTGTGTGAAGAGAACAAGGGAGGCAAAATACATTTCTTACATCCAGCAGCAACTGTACCATCTTTGAATCAGTGACCTAGTGTTTGGCTGCGCTGTCCATAATATTGTCTTCTGGCCTCACATAAACAATACAACCTTTTCTATAACTGAGAGGATGACTCAGAGTGTGAATGTGGGTTATGAAACAGAACTTTTCCATTTTCTATAACCTTGTTGCAGTAAACTTGAACAGGCAGCCATCACTTTGTTTTGCAGTTTGTATTGTGTCTGGGTATTAACTTCTACAACAGATTGCAAACAACCAGAACATGTTCTTTTCAGTTCTGGACACATAATAAAATGACTATTGCATCTTGTATGTTTTCCTCATATGGTGCAGCTGGAGTTTTATTACAACTGCACTGAAGTTTGGCACCATGCCCTTGTCTGGACTGGCTGGAACACCTTGGGAAAGTCTGAGACAAGGACTGGTTGATTGTAAAAGGTTCTAGGTTTTGGTCGGGATCAGGTCCTCCAAAATTTCACACACAAAATGATTTATAGGATAGGCAAAAATAATTTGAGGAGCTTTGCATATTCACTGCTGACTTGCCCCATTACTCACAGGCTCATTTACATTTTAAGCAGCAGATCATGGTCAAGGACTGTGTGTACTTCCTGGTGCAGGCCTCTGGAGCATCCCGATGAGTTTCCTCTTAAAGAGAAGAGATGTGCGTATCGATTGGACACAGGCTGACCTGCGGTAGGGCACACCAGAAGTCACTTCACAGCAAAGCATGACCGACATTGACCTGGTTCAAAGAAAATCAAGACAACACAACATCACCATTTATTCTGTAATCATGATCTAATATCCATTTGTAAGTTAATTAGCTTTCTCAGATCAATGGATGTTACAGTGAAGCTTAAAGAGAAGCGGCCTTTAAATTTGTGTCTTTCCAATCGTCTTGATGCAGCAGTCTTTCATCTTTAGGATATTTTTGGTTACGGATGTTAAGTTTAAGCCAATGTTTGTCACTAATATACCAGTCCGTCTGGGTTGACAACTATAACAACATGTGCTGCTTTGGAAGTGTGACAATCTAAATATCACCAACAGACGTGACTGTAATAAATGTTGCAGAGATGTGAGATCACACCACTCTTTCTGTAGCCAAGCACAAACTGTGTGTTTTTGTTAAGTAACAGGCAATGCCAATATTGGTATTATGTCACCGTTGCTTTAAAGAGATCCTGGATCGTTGTGGCTACACAGGAAATTGTATTGTTATTGTGGTATCACAGTGAGTTTAGTTTTATGTGCCAGGTGCAAAGAAATATATTTGGCCAATCAGATGAAGCAAAGTCAAAGAAAGAAGATGTCAACTCCAAAAAGTATCATCAGTTCAATTTAAAAACTATCTCCAGCTTCATTTATATCTGTATTGTTTTTGAAGACAAGGTAATGAAGTCACAAATAGAACCATGGAGATACAACTTTTAAATGCTAAAAATGCATTTGACCATAACAATCGGCCATATTTGGACAAAATGCTATCTATAAATCTTTTATATCTTTAGTAACAATTAATTATATTGGAATTATAATGAGGCTCAGTTGATTAATTGTCACTATTATTATGCAAGCTAATTACCCTGTGTGTTTTTGGTCTGTTCTATGAGCAACAGAAAGTACTCACAGCCATATTAGTGTGTAGCAGTTCAGTCTTCTTACTCATAAACTGGAAATCACATTAACCAGTTTATTATTTCCCTGATAATCTCATTTTAGCTGCTACTATCATACGCTGCTGGCCTGTGTAGTAGCACATTAGTTTTTTACTCTAGGTCTCTTTAGTGTGTTGTATTTTTATATTTTTATGGGAACGCGCCGTATGAGAATGGTACTTAACATATTTGTGCGAGCGTATCCTCTGTTGGCTTTGTGTTTATATCAATGTCTCGGTTGGCGCTAAGTACCCCAGGCTATGAAATGATGAATTCAGTGTTGCTCCCTCTTCTGCACTGTTGCCTATTGTACTCTTTATGTCCTCTGCTGGTGTTGTTGCATGTCAAAGCTGTTTAAAACGGCCTTTGTGGCAGGCTGTTTGTTTTTCTCTTCATCAGTCCGGCTGCATGCACATATTTGATATAGAATGTGCTGTTTGTTAAAATCTGTGACCTACTTTTTATTGCACTTAATTGCATATTTTTAGTTATGGGGTATTTTTATGTTACACTGGTATCTTAAAGTTGAAGTGTTCAGCTTTTGGCGGCATCTTGTGGCAAAATAGCAGATTGTAATTGTGCACCCATTTTTTTCTTGTGAACACCTATGGTAGCCCTGAAGGGACATGCCATTGTCAATGAAGAAGAAAGAAAGAAAATACATTTATTTATGTCTTGTGTTCAATATAGATGCACTCTGGGCTGTTGTAGAAACAGTCTTTAGGAGCTTTGAATGTCTATTTATCCATGATAGACAAATGCCATTTTAATGTGTCAATATACAATTGAAAATAATATACTTTTAACTTTTTTAACTTTTTTTTACTACAAATGTTTACGCAATGCACCTTTAACAGTAAGAACTTGTAACAACTTGTGATAATACAAAGTAGTCATTTAAAATTCCCAGTAAAGAACTAAATATTGTGTGAATACAGTATATATTGTACAAAATGTCAAGATGGGTATTGGCCGCCTGTGTGGATTATGCCATTTTAACTCGCCAGAATAAAAAACTAAGTTACTGTTTCTCACAGTGGCTCCAAAACAAAACATACTTCCCAAACATGAACAAGTTACATTTGTGTGATAAAGAAGGAATTATATAAAACAGTGAACTTTACTTTACTCAAATAATGTGGAACTGACACAAAAAGAAAGTGAGTGATTGGATGTATTCTATCCATTTTATTGGTGTTTATTCTTTAGTTGCTCAGATATTTTTGTATATTACATGTGATTGTCTTTATTGTATGCATTGTATTTTTATTATTGTTGTGACAACGACTTTAATGTATTTTTACTACTGAGAGTTGAAAATCTTCAAATATGTGATGCAGATAAAGGCTGTAAATGCTTTTGAGCGCCAGACCAATTGCCCATATCCAAATTAGAGATGGAAGAGCGCAAAATGAAACGCTTCCTTTTGTGTGTGATACATTTCAAGGTTATCTTCATCATTAAACGAAGGAGACTCTGATGCTGCCGGGTTCATGGCGAGATCTTAAAGAGCGCAGCGGCAGCCACAAGACCAGAGCTCAGTAGGTGTCTGTCCTGGGGCTGTCCCTCCCTCCGGTCTGTGCATGTGTGTGCTCATCGCATTAGCAAAAGGCCGCCATTCGACCGAGCTGTTTAACAGGCCACAGCGGTGTTTGTGTGTGATGCTGACACAGGAGAACAGTCAGGCCTGTGGAGGAGGCTGGCTGCTTTAGCACATGTCAATAAAGGCCTGTCAAAAACAAGGATTACATTGTGCTCGTCACTCAGGAAGGATCGGAGACGTAAATGGCAGTTGTGCTTGAGGACAAGTCTAAATAAAGCTGTCTTGGCTGCGGTTTTTGTTATTTGTCTTTGTTAAAACTGATTAGAGCCTCCAGCACAAACACAGCAGGGCGTATCCTCTGCATCAGTGCCATTTGATCAGAACTGAAACAGTTGGGTATTAATAGACAAGCTCCTCCATGCCTCTGCTTTACAGTAAGTTAGAAAAGAGTGTGCCAAGTCCGTATGTAAACAACAGGAGACATATGTTTCCATCTCTCAGTCACTGAATCCTAAGCCAAAAGAAACATGCCTCTCTAGAACTGCAGAAAGTCACCTGCACAGGATGGCTGGGCAGGTAAGTTTCCGTCGCCAGAAGAGTTCTGTAGCTTCGCCAAAAAGTGTCGTGTACCGTTTTACTTTTGGAACCCTTTGGCCTTTGCTTCCATCTGAGTGATCTGCTTTCCAAAAGGTGGAGTCCAACACTTCAGTCTCAAGATTGGAACATAAATAATCACTGCTCAGGTAAAAAACGTAAGTGGAAGAAAAAACATAAAATTGACACTTTTATTTTTATGAAGCATTACTTTTCCATAAACAGACATATTTCAAGAGAGAACTAGCAACAGCTCTTTCCAGTTTTAGAGTCGGATTTGTACGTCCCTTTAATGCTACAATGGACTTTGCTCTTAATTTATAAAACAAATGCAATCGGACAAACAGTTCACCCTTCTGTAGTAAACCGAAATGCCCTTCTATCTAGGTGTATCAAATGTAATCTTTTTTTCTTTATTATGATCGTTTCCATAAAAATCCATTTTTCAAGTAGACACAAAGCATTAGTTACCTCACCTCTGAATAACAGCCTTTTCTGAATAATAATCAGAAATGTATTTGGCTTCCATTCAATATTCAGAGCTCACATAAATTTAATCATAGCTGTTTTATGTTTGTATAATTAAAGCTTTACTACAAAGACCTACTTTTGAGGGCAGAAAAATAGATAAAGCTGCTTTAGACTTTCTACTTGCTCACTTTTGATGCTTGAAAGCACAACGCCATGAATATTTCATATTTTATAAATAATAATTATATGATTTTATGAACAATGCATGAGAGGAGCGAGTGTGAGTGAAGAGTTTTTTGTGATGTATTTTGTGGTCTGGTTTAAATGATATTATTCCAGTAGAATCTATGTTAAAATATGAATATTTAAATTTGTCCCGACAGGCTTGCTCAGACTTGGTCAGAACACGGGACATGATGTCATGGAGCACTTTTGGACCTGTGCTGTGTGTGTGAGCAGGCAGCAGCACACAAATCAGGTGATTAGTGTGTTGCGGTGTTCCTGGACGACTGTCAACGAAATGACGGCAAACATAGCCTCGTCTGTGTTTTGGCATGAGCGCGTTCTCACACCCCCACATCACGTCCCATTAATGCGCTGGCAAAACGGATGTGCACGCTAACCAGCCTCATGAATAGCCTTTCACTGTGATTTTCAATGTTACTGCTGATTACATTTACCGCAGCGCTTCTAACTGTTGGGTACGGGGCTTACTCATGAATACTAAATGTGCAACCCGGCCCAATTAATATTATGAAGTTGTTAAAAATAATACACTTTAAATTATTCATAGTTAGTTAAAAGGAACTCTAAGGGGTTTCCCTGTGATTTCCCCAGAAGGCAGCTCCTCGCCCTGTAAAACAGAGCGTAGAACATGGCATAATAATTATAATCTGGTCAAAAATAATTAATTCAGTTTGTTGCCCGGCCAACTAAAATCCCCTATCTTCTCTTTAATTGAAAGTACTTTTCTCCTCTGCCTGCCTTCCACCTTGAAAAGCACTTCTAAGGCTTCATCCAAATTCATGTCTAATGTTTGCTTTAGAGCAGCATTGTAGAGTAAAAACAACCGCTCCGATCATTAGTGTTTTAGAAACGATGACAGAACAATTTATTTGAGGCTAATGCGGCCTCATGTCTCCCCTGTTTCCGATATAGGAGGTTGAATTCTGATTGGTTTTGTTCTGCCTACTGGAAATCAAAATCAAACCAGACTAATTCTTTGTATAGAATTAGTTTTGTTTTAACAATCTGCTGTAATATGTTGGTTTGCATTTACATTTTTAATAAGATGCTTTATCACTGAGTAAGATATATTATAATAGTTCCTTTAGAATTACTTTCAGGTGAAAATTTATTCCAGCTCTGAAGACATTTTAAAAGTTTCTTGCCTTAGTTTTCCTAAAGTTTGTGCTGCTGCTCAAGTCGAGTTGCCCCCGCATTGCTGCTGGAAGAGAATGAGAATGTTTTGCTGCATTAAACACAAGAAAATGAGTGTGATCCGCTGGGGACAAATAAGACCGCAGCTCCTGACACTTTCTAATGGCTTTCCTATGGTTGAATGGCACAAATACCTTCTTAACAAAACATGCATTTTGACAACAAGGCAGTGCAACAAATGTGTGGAATAAGGTTAAAGGCCTGTTTTGGAGAGCGGTAAGACGCCAGTGATTTTTATGGCATGTTCTCCGTGATATGGGACGCCTCATGAACCAGACTGAGATTTGTGCCATCAATCTGCAGCGAGGGAGTGGGCTTCTTCACAGGCTGTCTGCCATTCTTTCATTCTGGCCCTGTTGGGAGTGGTGATTGGATCCCAGTCAAGCAGCGATAGATGGATTGGCCCTGGACCAGGATGATTGAGTGGCGCTGCTGCTCTATGCACATGTATATAGCGTTGTGTGTAGCGGTGTGTGCTTGTGCGTGCCGTGGCTCCGTATGCGCGCCGCTCGCTCTCAACAACAGCACATCTGTTTCACTTCATCACCTCGCTCTCATTTGAATTTGGAGTTCTCTCAATCATCAACAGCTCTGTGGTTCCCGGGCTCTTGGACCACGCCACAGGACGCTATTCTTCTGAACAAGTATTCTTGACTTGAGCCATCAAATCAATATGGCGACGCAGCTGAATGTAATCCCAGCAGAAATGACAATTCAAATGACATTATTGGAGCAGCTGCAGTGCATGATGAATGCATGCACTCAGTCCAGATATACTGTCACTTTGGTTAACTCCTACCAACTTTAAAACTGAACATGAATGTGAATAATAGTGAATAGTAAAGCTGGTTTATGGAATCAAACAATCTCTAGTATCTGACACCAACTTTTGCTGCGTTCATGTGGTCCTCATACAAAACACTCTGCTTAAGTCAAAAGAGAACTGGGAAATGTGGGTTTAGATTTATTGCCAGAGTCATCATCAACATAGAGTTAAATAGTTTAATTAATTTGCACATTGCTCATTGAGTCATTCCATAACACTTTTTTTAAATAATATTGAATTTGCACTTTATTAGCAACAACTTGTTACAGACTCTCAGACATGTGCCTTTATCACTGTTTTCACACTGCAGCACAACTCAGATATTTCATTTAAATTTATCTCTTTCGGTGTTGCAAAAGCACTCAGTTCGTATGGTCCTACACCATTTCAAAGTAACTGCATTTGAAATAAAATGAAAAGGCATTAGTGTGGACATAACCGTGGTTGACCTCAAACAGATGGAGGACACCGTTTGTACACACGAGTCACATAAAACTCCAATAAATCGCAGTGTGACAGCGGCCCGTCTCGGCGCATGTCAGTCATAGCGTGTTGTATTAGTCCATTCCTTTTTTAATGACTTGGTAATTGCTTTGTCCCTGGTTATTGAGATGACTGCCATGCACTATTACACCAGTTTAATGGTGTGTAACTCCTCCTCTTAACAAAGCCATCAATCACAGGTGTTCCTATGGTAACAACATTAGCCATTATGCAGATGTTTTAATCAAATGTTTGTCACTGCGGTGCTAGAGAAAGTCCTGCCGTGATATTCACTACCTGTTCTAGTCTAAATGTATTTTTATAACCGAAGAAAGAACAGACGACTGCAGAAATTCTGTGAGAGCACGCTTTTGTTTATAAGACTTATAGATTATTAAAACGAGGCTTTGAAAATGCTGGTTTTGGTTTATGAAAATGCTCGTCCAGCAGAGCAATCAACAGAAATTCAATCGTGTGTTTTTGTGTAGAGAGACCAGGTTATTACAATCAGAGCCGCTTAAACCCTCAACGCCATTTTTACTCCACTCAAGTTGTCTGACAATTTTCTACTTGAATTTTCCATCTAGATTCATGCTGTGGCCTTGAAGCTGCATCGCATGAAGTGAATGCGGCTGTGGACGTGACGTACGTGTTGTTTGGGTTTCTAATGGTGAAGAATGAAGCATTACAGTGGATCTGAGCGGTCGTGCTTTAAGTACCGTGGGAGGTACTGACCCTCTGATCACAAAGATAACAAAGGTCTGCTTGAGTGTTTGCACGGCTAAAGAGCTTTTCCAGCCTCTGCTCATTCAGAGCGGTAGCCTCCAGCTCGAAGAAGTCTGAGCGCCAGTACGACACGCTGCGTACAGCTGCTGCTCTGTTTCTTGGAACAGAAAGCCTTGTTCTGTGTGGTGCAGATGCACAATACAAACTGTGGGAATCAATAGTTGTGCGTCCATAAAATGCAAAGGGAAATTTGAAATATTGCAGCCAAAAAAAAAAAAAAAAATGCTATTTCCATTAACTGACGAGAAGGGGATAGGCTTCTCATGATGTCTGGTCGAAGTTTGAATTCAACTTTGAATCAGGAAAATAAGATATAGCTTTTAAGGGTAATTTATAGGATACCTCTTTTGGTTGGTACCTTTTTAAATATCTGGCAACATAGATAAGGATATGCACTGCAGGAATCACCAGAAAAGGCAGCCCTCACTCACAGCAGAAGTATCGCACTGCTGTTTACCTTTGTCTCAGATAAAGTGGAACTAAAGTTGTCTTTTCATCCTCCTACACAAATGTTTACCAAACATCCGTCTTTGAAACAGTTTCCATTTTAATTTTGCTCATTCCCCCTCTTTTTTTTGAAAAAGATAAAAATATGTAAAGCCAACGTAGTTATAAACTGAAGAGGAAGTCTCCCAGTAGTATCTCCCGTGTGAAAGATACCATTATAAAAGAAGTAACTAGTAATCATCGTGCTTTATTTTTTGTTTTTGATTTGGCATGGATAGGGCTAGCTTACATTTCACTCACATATTGACTATTAATATTCTAAATCAGCATCTCACAGTTAATCTATCAGGACTTCCTTGAACTGCATTGTTCTTTTTGTTTCATCTCTACAAATCTCTCAAAACATATATCAATTCTTTAATATTTCTAAATTCTCTTGTGAACATGGGCAAGTATAGTCTTTAATGCATAAGTATAGCTTTTGTTTTTTTAACTGTATTTTCATCCATTTTGGTCAAAAATGTCATATATGGTAAGGATGCTGTACCATGATCCTGTTATGAATCGTAATGCATCATGAGACCTGAGATGACCAGGTGAATCTCTGTTCCTTGTATTTCTAAATTGTCCATATAGTCTTTAAATGTCAGCCTTGAGATCAGCTGTTAGTCGTCAGATTGTATCCTTGCAGTGCCCTTGATCCGCTGAGATAAAGAACCTGAGTAATAAAGACATTAATGAATAGAAGGATTGCAGCATGCCATGTTAAATAGATTTTTTTTCCATGTTATTAATTTAGCTAATGTGTTGTTTTCAATATACATTGTGAATTACATGGTTCTTTATCTCACAGACAAAGACATGAAGTTCCACCTGTTGCAGACATTTTCAATGGAAAACGTATCCGTGTCTGTGTTATAAAGCCAGAGGAACAAGCACAAGTGAGAAACAACAGCTGCCAAATCCTCCGATGTCCAGTAACACTGAGGGCTTACGACAGAGCCATAGTGCGTCGGCGTGGTACCAGTTAAAACAGCGTCTGGAAAGATCCGAAGAAACATGCTAAATGATTGGTGACAGCATCAAAAAGCATATAGAAGTGCATTAGCTGCTGTGTATTAGAGACATTAGCAGTGGTTTCTGCTTGGTTTAATGGAGCGGACTCTGCAGTCTTTTACAGTTTATTTCATTAGAAGTTGCTATCACTCCATGTTGAAAGACAGCATTTCATCAGTATAACCTTGAAGCTTTGACAACAGACACTAGAAAAGAGTACATTTTCTTGTGCGACAGAACCAGTAGTTAATGACATGAATGCCTTTATTCTCAATGTACAAGAGTTGTAATTATAGAAATAATAATGGTTAATATAACATATTTAACCCCACAGTCCAACTGTGCCTATTGACTAAATGGAACAGTGTATTCTTCTGCTGATGGACAGCAAATGGCTGCTGCCCGCTGTGAGAAACAGGACACAAAAGCCCTCGCTCATTCTCTTTCTCACAGTTTTAACCCTGTTTTTTTGTGTCTCGTAAAAAACTGAGCACAGTGTGGTATCAGGTGTCTTTGAATGGTCTGTACTTTGAGCAGATGCTGTTTTTCTCTTTCAGCGTGGTTAAGTTAAAGTGATTGGTCACACTTTGCGCCGGGGCAGTGATAATATCTATGCAGTAACACAGGACTAGATGTCATTTCTCACGTCCTCATGCATTCCACTGTGAATTTAGACACATTACACTCACTATTTGGCTTCAGCACTGGCCCCAAAGCTGATGTCTTCACCACATCCTCTCCACTTCTTCATTAAAAACATGATATGATTTATTATTCTGATCTTACTCCAGTTCTCCTCGTTATTTCCCAGTTATGATTGCATAATGATCAAGAATATTTTTAAATGGGCCAAAGAGCCACTTAACAGTGAGCATGCTTCAACTTTTTCTGTCGACAACTAAACACTAGAGATAAACTCTAGGCCCTGACAATGATCAAAAGTCTCAACTGAATTGTTTCTTTAGTCATAGTTTATACAGTAAACTATAAAATGTGTTTGAAGTTGAGCCTCTTCTTTCTTTAATGCTCATTAACGTTGAGGCTTCTCAATATACAGAGAGCTTTTCTGTGCTATATAGAAAAAGTTAAATGTTTTTCATCTTTACACACAAGTAAATTGACCATTACTTCCTTGTTTACTATCTCAAACAACTTTTGTGTACTATGCAGTTTACATGAACAACTTTCTTCATATTAGATCAGCGTTTTTAGCCCAGACCACCGAGACTGACAACATCAGACAAGATTTAATAAATCTGAAAACAGCCAAACATAATTTATGTCAAGCTTCAACGAGCATTAGCAAAAAAAGTGATTCACTTGAAAATGTCATGAAAACAGCGAAGTTAGGGTGCTATTTTCTGATGTTCCAGAGGCGAAAACCATTTGATCAGCACTTCTCTCTTAAACTATGTAAGGCAATCCATCAGCAAGCAAATATAGCGTGTCACACAGAAAAGTACTTGAACAGCAGAGCGAGCCACACACATCATATTTTAATGCCCATATGTATAATGTCTAGTCTCTCAGGCTCGGACTGTAATACCTAAGGTCCCATACCACAGGCCACTTGTCATTATGTGGACGTTTCTATGCTACAGAGCGTTTTTACAGATGTTTCTAAATGATCCGTGAAAATAAAAGTCTCCAAACTTGCATTTATCGCACGCTGTGGTAAAATATTTAATTGCTTGAGAAAGAGTGTGGCATCACATTTGTTTCAGTTTTCACAGGGCTGCACAATATGCTAATGTATCACCCAGTATCTAAAAGTGCATTATCCATATCACAGAAATGACTTGTATCATAATATTTGGTATAGACTTTCATGTAACAGATATTCACACTTTTAATACCAAAATAGTGAGCCAATCTGAGCTTATGATCAAAACAACAAAATAGGATTGAAACCAGTGGAAATTCCTTTAGAAGCTTGTATGTTTTGATATTTTTGAATTTAATCCAACTTTTACTCCAAGAGGGGTGTTCAAATATTGCAAGTCTCATCTTTATCACAGTTCACAACATCGTTATCACATGTTCCGAATATTGTGCAGCTCTAGTTTGCACAAACTTGGATTTTTACCAAATGACATTTATGCTTATGGTAAGATTCGATGTGCTTTCTGGAGGAATGTTTGCGCCTCCTTCTCTTGCGTCTCATTCGGTGCGGGGCAGGCTGACAGTCGGGAGAGAACAGGCCCCGGGGGAATGCAGTGTGCACACGTCTGATGTCGTATCTCCTCGGTCCAGCCCTTGTTCTTTTGCAGTTGTGCTGAACCAATCGTGCTCCTCGTTCTTCCCGAACCCGCAGGCCCCACTTTGATCTCCCTTAACAACCAGGACGGCAGTTGAAGCATCTTGTTATATTTGACTGTTTAATCCAGCAAATATGTTTGTCTCAGCAATCGGCTAATGAACATCTCTATCCTCAGCTCTGGAATAACTCCTGTGATAACTCGAAAATGTAAAATAGTCGCATGAAATTTTTTTAATGCCTTGTTTCTGCAAATTACTGGTGTCTGTGTTGTGTTAACGTTGACACTCATTCTTCACACTGTCACTGAGCCTTTTAGCAATCTGTCCACGACATTTAGCATGAATTACTAACACTTCCTGTGCTCTCTGCTTGAATGGGCTGGCAGCGTTTTGATTCCTTTTAATACAGCAGTGGTTTTAGACTCATGAATCAGCCATTTCTGCATGGTGTGTCCTTCTGCTGGCATGTCCAATACAATTCACTGTATCAGCCCCCCTGCGGCTAAAATGCCAAGCCACTAAGCAAAATGTCTGAACTAATTAGGAGCTAGACTGTAGAAGTGCTAGAAATATATCATACGAATGTTTTTTTGTCTTTTTCTCTCTAAGGGTAGAACTAATGTTGGTTTTTGCACAGATCTTGCTGACATTGATCACTTCTTACCTGCAAACGAAAGAAAGGCATTTAAAGCAAGTGGTCACGGCCAGTGCTTTTTGTTTTTTTACTCAATTATTATGCTTCAAATGTCAAAGACAAAGCCCAAGAACTTACTCATGGACACTGCCCCCTTCTAGTTAAGTAAAGTCAAGCATTTGCCCAACCATTATTTTCCAATTTTCCAGATGCGATTATGATTCTGAGCCAAAAACACGATTTACACACCGTGATTCTGGAGGCCGTTTCTGCTCAACTGTAAATTTTCTGTTGTGTTTTGGCCGTTAACACAAGGATGATGTTCTTGCTCCACAAAAACACACACTTTAGAATCGGGCAGAGGCGTTCCAGACGGTTCTCTAAAAGCTATTGGCTCCTGGCAACACACAGCAAGAAGAACAACATGACTCTGCGTTTTTTGAGCTTCAGAAACTCCTCTTCTGATAATACATTATTAATTTCAGATGTAGAGCTCCGTGCTGCCCCTAGCATCACCAGTAGAAGATTTCACGGTGCCCCTTGTGGCCCAGCAGACATACTAAAGCACTATAAAGAACGTGTTTTGGTACAATATCACGTCTTTCCTCCTGGCCATATGATTTTGCCACTTACTTAATACTGTAATTGGTCAAAAATGTTGCCAATCATCTTTTTCTCTATGTAGCCTCTACAAGGCTTAGCAGCTCTTAAAACAAACAGGAAGGCAGCGGGAATAGATTTTGGAATAGAGTAATGAGTAATATAAATGCTCTCATGAAAGTTCAGATTCCTTCAAAGCTGGACTCTTCTTACTTGAGTTTTTAAGATGCAGACAGTAGGCCATCTAAACCCGGCCCTTGAGCTTGTACCCAGACTTTAGATGTAACTGATTAAGTCCCAATGTTGGAGTAAGTTGAATTTTAAGAGGAGAAAGAAATGGAATATTCATGTTTTTGTAATAGATGAGTGCTTCTATATTTAGCAAAGGGCTTTCATCTGGAGTTTAGCTCTATGGTTATACAACAAGGTAGAGCATTGCATACTTATGGGAAATGTAAAAACTGGACAAATTTCTGTAATTGTTGCATTTTGTTCTTCAAGTGACATTATTAAATTCCCACATTCACTGTCATTTCTGCAAATCTTCACGCCTGATGAAAAAGTACTCTTTGGCATTATGGATTGTTTACCTGTGCATTCTTATTCGATCGTGAAACAGAACTGTGCATAACATTTGAACAAGTGTGAAAATGATATACTGATTTGATTATTATACAATCCTGGACCTTTTTTCCCCTTGCGTGTGTTTTAAAATGCTGTGGGGAGCCATACTTTGCCGCTAATACAATTTCCACTCTTGCGTATGCGTTTGAGCTCCTGGCAGACATCTCACCGCTGCCTGTTCTCACTGCTGTTATTCCCACTGCTCTGTGCATGCCATAGTCACTTACACTGAGCTGACTGTCACTTTTTATCCTTTTTGTCAGATTTTTTTCAATGAATCTTCAATTAACGCTGCTCTATTTTCACCCATCCGGGATCACGCTCTTTGTCGTGCCTTTTGTCGGCAGAGACAAAGCCACCTGGGCTTTGTGTAAAATCCATAGGGGCCGCAGGGAGCAGGCCAGGATGTATTCTGTTCATGAGGATGTATGGACTATCACAAGGATTGTCAGTTCTCATTTGTTTATTTCACGGCGAGCTCACGGGCGACGCAAACTGACTGGCTCTCCTTGAAGAGTATCTTGTGCACGTCAGTCTGCGTTATTGATGCAGAGGACCATGTAGAAAGGAGAGGCCTCGAGGATGTCTGTCTTCGTAAGTAGAAGGGGAAAAAAATCCCGTTTCCTAACCTTTCTGAGCCCAGCGGATTCACATGGCGTGTACGAGCGCGTGTATAAAGTGTTACACGCAGTGACAACGGCAGATGCGCATGCAATGATCCCAAGTTCTCTCCTGCTGCCATTTGAAATATTGACATTCATAATCTGATCATAATCTTTTCTGCATACAGGCTTTTACCAGGGCAACTCCACTGAGGAAAGAGTCATACATATTTTATTTTTAGCTAATTTCTTAGTCTATAAATTGCTGATGGAGTAAGCCTTACCATTTACTTTGTTCAAAATAATTTTGTCTTTTCTCATTTGATAAGATATTTAATCATGTACGCCTAACTGTTCACAAAGCAAGATACAAACAGGCTGCATTAAAACTGTGATGGTGAATAATGTCAGTTTACAACACGCAACAACAAGAAGAGCAACAACGCCGTAAATATTTATGAATGAACAATAGATGATGATTGCATAAAATGTGTCGAGGTTGTAAAGAGAAGCACTCAAAAGACAGGAAAAAGTATCCAATGCAAATACGGTTTATTTCACTGAACAATTCCTGATTATTAAAATTCATTCATAAAGTCAACATTTTCTGTGGTTTGACCAAATGTTTGCTGAACCATGACATTCAAATGGTGCATTGTTTGTAGTGTTGTTGAAGGAGGAGAGGCCTGTTTGTCTTGGTGCTGATTCTACAGTGTGGGATTCCTCCATCAGTGTCTTGAACCATTATTTTTTACTGTTGTTCAGCTGTTGACCCTTTTAGCCATTTTCACACTCTCCCAGCTGGCATTCAGACCAGAGCTGCCCTCTGATACACAGCACGCATTAGCTCTGTTAGCAGCTTTCACTGTGCGTCAAGTGCCTATTAAATATAGTGCTGAGATGAAACTTGCAAAGGCCGCTGTGAAGTTTAAATTTTAATGTGGAGACTTATTTTTCTGTTTTCCAAAACCATGTTGTGAGATGTCATATTTGCAGAAAGACAACATCAAATCAAAAGAAATGTGTTTTATTTTGCAGAGTTGAAAGTGAGGTGAGCCTGCCTACTTGGATACACTGGATTTCCTGCACTTTAGGTAAAGACGTCTCTATCCTCAGTAGGCCTCCTGCATAAGTGTAACGCTTCCACTGCTTTGCACCTTTTCAGTTTGCATAGAAGTTTGATACCCCTGACACCTGGAGATGGATTTCCCAGCCCAGCTCGCTCTAAAGTAATGGAAATCCAGAGCGTAACAAATGGCGGTGCCAGTGCGGAGCTGACTCCTCTGATTTTGTGCAGGTGGTCTTCCATCGGACTTGTCAAACTCCCCGCTGCTCCTCAAAAGTGACTGTGGAGACTTGGGGAACATTATTTTGGAGCTCAGGTTACAGAGCGGCTCTTTCACCTCTCATTAGTCACACTCCAATTTCTGTGATGGGAATTTCTTCACTGTCCCCTCACATTTGGTTAATGTATACACAGCCTTTCCCCTCAGACTTGAAAGGTCACAGCATGTTTTTGTAATTTCTCGTCCACTCTGATTATTTTCACACCAAGTCGAGTGGTGGGCTGATGTCATTTAGCCTTGACTTTTGGAAATGACGCAGCGTTTTCTGTATGGACGTATAATGAAGGTTTGCTGCAGAGTTGACAGGAAATGTTCATTTCAGAGTTTTAGTTAAACAGACCTACTTCAAAGGAATTCCCTATAGACTAGAGCTTTGCTTTCTTACAAATCCGACCTCCACTGAGCCAATAATGTGTATTGATTGGATTTTACTGGCCTGTTTGCTCTTGCAAATGGAAGGCTGTGTTATTTTACCCAGAAAAAAGCTGCAGGGTTTTTGTCGGTCAGCATATTAAGGAAAAGAAATGTGGATTTTTTGAAGAATATGGAACTGTGACTGACAGAAGTTTGGCAAAAACAGTGTGAAAGGCAGTTTGCTTTTTAATTAAACACATTAACTTCAACTGGCAGGTAATGTTTAACACAGCACACTGTTTCACAAAATTCAACCCATATTTTGCCCAAGAGAACATTTTCTCATTCCCCACTTGTAATTTTTAAATACTGTTTAGCTACCTAATTTAAATTGCCATTTGAGTTTAGCAAATTTGACGTGCGAGCTAATTTGCATCGTCACATAAGGGACGCTGGGTTATTTTAATTCAGCAGCGAACATATTTTGCTGCCATGGTGGCTTGTCCGCCCACAAGTATCGGCCATCTGGTGACACAAATTTAAAACCACTCCCCAGGAAACTAGGCATAGCGTTTCCACAAGACTTCCTCTACCCAAGAATCCATTTATATCACGGCTGTAATGTACAGGTGCAGGACACGACCACATAAACACCAGCACAATGTCACGCAATACAGACCAACGGTGCTGCCATAAACACGCTCTGTGGGAAAGTGAGAATGTCTTAGTTTGGGCTTTGTGCAAGAATATCCTGTAGCTGCAGGGTAGTCATGTTACTTTGTCCCATGAGCGATAGGACAAAGTGGTAGGGGACAGCGGCACAAATATAGGGCCTTTAGCGTGCATATTGTAATAAATTGCCTAATATTAAACACTTGGGAAGGACTTTTATCACCTTTTAAACTGCCTTCACTGTCTCATTGTAGTGCATTGTCTTCTCCACTTAGCCCTTGAGCACTAGCCTAGATATAGCTGCTCATATTTTATAATTTCAAAACATAAATCATACTGTCTGAGCAATGCAACTAAAATAAGATTATTTCTTTTTTGTCTTGTAGCTGTTGTAACCTTGCTACCCAGTGCCATTCTCTTTAATAGTGTAGGTCTAGGGGACAAAAAGATAAAGAATGGACACTCTGAACATGAGCTAAATGATTTGATAGTTTAAACTCTATGTTTGTAGAAGCTAAAGCGCTAGATATTGAGCAACATTCTGGTTGTACTGGGGACTGCTGTGTTCTTGGGTTGCATAAATAAAGAACAGAATAAAATCAGTCACGTATACACCTTGTACATAACACTCACTTGCACTAATAGTAGTTATTGAAGTTTTAGAAAGCTTGGTTGTTATAGAAGTTTGTGTTTGCCCCTTTAGAAAACATACATAACACAAAGCTTGTGTCTTTGCTCCCGTCTGCTTTTCCAAACTGGGGGTATGACAGTTATCTAGTGCAGGGAATAAGTAACCACAAATATCTTATAGATTCAATTTACAAATAACCAGACTCCAGTTCCACTGGAGTTGTCACTTCTGAATGTAGGATTTGAGGACAGAGGACGTTGCCCGAGACGCTTGTGCTTCTAGAGGCTCTTACTTCCTGTTCTTGTAATGTTGAGTTTTCACCTAAAACCTACCACTTGCCATTAGGAAAGAGGTGTCCTATTCTGATCTTTTAGGTTTGTTTTTTTTAGATCTTATCAAACAGATGTGTATGTTTTTATTAAACCTTTCAAATGATCAGTATGTAACCCACTAAATATGTGATTAGATTCACTAGAGCTGTTGACCTTGAAAATGTGGGTTTTGCAGTGAATTGTATTTAGCTTTTTCTATGTAAACTTGGGTTTTGTAAGTCACTGACCACAGACTGGCAGGTAGCCTTAATGAGTGGGAAAACAAACATTGTTAAAAAAAAAATGCTGCAATAAATGCAATAAAGTGCAATAAAATGCAGATATGTGTAATGCCTTCTAATCTTAAAGATCTAATACCGTCTTATTGTATACCTCTTGTCTAAAAAGTCTGTTGTAGTTTTTAGCACCATTAATCAACATGTTGGCATCAAGTTGCCTTCTAATATTTCAAGCTTTTTATGTAGAACTTGTTGCTGAAGTGCTTCCCACATAAAGTTCTGTCTCTTGGTACAAACGCTGAAGTACCGTCAGACGTGTGTTGAGTTGTAGCGCAGTGGAAGACAAAGGTCACACTGAAAAGACAAGTGTTGCTGTGGCTGCCTGACACGCTGGCAGAGAAGTGGTATTTGTCCACTGTGTTGCTCTTCTTAATACTGTCAGAGATACAAGCCAAGTGGCAAAACTCATTACAGAGATCATGAGAGAGCTGAACATTTTCCTAGCGGGAAGCCTGTTGGTCGCGAACACCAGGCGAAACGCATCAAGAGACGCTGGAGGAAATTACATCACGGTTCACCAAGCATTCGAGTTTGGGGCTGTCCGATGGGATCAGCTGCACGGCTCCGAGCACAGTGATCAGCTTTGAGGAAGGAGTGGGGACCGTACCTTTTTTCACAGTCTAACTTTAAACCATGCAACACCTCCTAAAGTCTGATCTGTGACCATGAAGGCATGCAGTGTTTACTACGTAGCAATACCCGCCGCGCGACCTCCACTATGACTTTAACCTCAAGCTGAAATATTGGATTATTGTGGCTACGTGGGAATTACCAGGCTGCGTTAGTGTTTCTGGAGCAGCATGGTGGCCGTGTTTGTGGGGTCGCCAGTAGGGAGCCTGCGTGGAATTTATTTACTCAAGAATGCTGATGCCTTTGCTGTGCCTAGGACAACCGATGCACTCCCAACAGCGTGAGATCTGTTTGGACCAACTGTGTTTGTGACTGAGATAACCAATTCGTTATGAGGGGTACAGGCTTCTAATTAGGCCTGACCTAAAAGATTTTTACATTTTCTAAGATGTTAGAAAGGTGTCACAAACTCTGACTCAACAAAAATGTGACAAAGTAAAGAGAGACAACACAAAAGTTAGCATTAGTTTTGTGTATATGAGGTGCATGTGTAACTAGAAGAGTAACTAAACAAAAAGGGTAGCTGGCAACGAGGAGAATAGAGAGCAGAGGGTGGGCAGTCTGCCTGTTTTTTTTTCTCTCTAGATACACACAGAAATCTACAGCATATATTACACTGACTATATATTATAAGTGCCACCTTACTTGACAAAATCCACTAATATCACTTTAATTAGTAAGCAGAAACACTAGATATAATCCCCTCTTACATTCTCTTGTGATTCAGGATATTATTCAGGACATTTCTGTATTACAAAAAACTAATGACAGACGAGGTTTGTACAATGATTTAGCTAAGAAAACATCATAAGTGTGTGTTGGTTAATACACATTAGCTGTGTGCGTTTTTGGAAGCCCTCTTTTCAACATTTATTACATTTGTCCTGCGTAAACTACAAAGTACAACCTCAACCGACCGGGACACTAAAGCAGAATATTGGTAAGAGGCATTCCCAGCAGTGACACAGAAAAGAGATGGAGACTTGTGTAAATTGTTGGTTAAGTGTGTTTTACTTCAGTGGGATGATTAGCAGTATTAGCGTCGCTCCATGTGACTATGCATAGAGTGTAATGTTGCTTTGAGCAGATTGGATCAGGTTGAAAAACAGCCCGAATGTTCCAATATTGTCAAAAGTGTAGAATAAGGGGCTAAAGTCTTCCTTTTATAACATGTGCTCTGCTCAGTGCCGTTTATGTCGTCACAAATGCATCAAAATGTGTGAGAAATGTGTGAATAAAGCCTTTAAAATGCATATGAACCATATAAGACGCATGAGGAATCACTTATGTGTTCTAACTTTGACTTAGATGCGATTAATTCTGCCTGTTTACCGCTTTTACTTGTTTTTCTATCTTTCACATGACCCGGTGGCTTCTGAGAACGACAGGACTGCCGGCCACTTCCCTGAGAATACTTTGCAGATTTATAATTCAGACACTAACTTGCAACGGGAAAAATGAGTAAGAGATTTTGTGACAGAAATAGCCATTACAAATTTGCTCATAAAATGACATAAAACTCATGAAATATTGGTACAAGGATTAAATGGATATACTTAAGGCTTCATAGTCCGCATGAAATATAGAGCTCAGTGACTTTAGTGGTTTTATTCCTGTCTAAGGTTAAAATGTTCAAGTATTTTCCCCCAGTTTTAGGTTTTCCATTCCCCCTAACTGTCTCCAGAGTGCAGTGTTCAGTTTTTTCTGACTCTTTCAGAAAGCAATGCACTTTAGCACTTAAACCAAACTTCCCCACCAAGAAGTAAAAATGACACTAGAGGCTGGGGTTACGACTAATGGTCTAATTGAAAATGTGCAGCCTCCCCCCTTCGGAGCACTTAAACCTAGATCTTTGACATTATTAGCCTTTTTGTCGCTCAGTCTAAGACCAGCCTGCTTTCGTTGATCTGTTTTCATGAGGAAGAAACCCCAGAGATGCATAGTATGAGGTGTGAGTCTTTAAAAACTAAATGAAGTTGAATGGAAAATGACTGTCTTTCTTCCCCATTAGCGCTCTCTATAAATTTATGAGGCGCTGATGCTATAATAAGACGTTTTATGTTGAATATTTCATTTGCTTAATTATTTTGGGGAGAGATTTCTTGGTTGAAGCTCATTTGTTACCCCACCGCTGAAAGGCTAATGAGAGGAAAAGCACTTCCTGTCAACTTTCACAGGCTCAGATTACAGTTTAACATGTGTCAGTTATTTACTTGGTTATTGGTGGTATTTGCAACACAATGCAGTCTGTTTACAGCAGCTAATGGCCATTGTCTCCCATTTTTCATTGCTTTGTTTAGGGTTGTTCCTGGACTTTAAGCGTTCAAGGGAGGAAAAATGGATTTAGATGGTAATTAATGCAAAAACGTTTCACAAAAGCTTTCATAATGTCTTGTTTGTTCTGGAGCAGTGATGACTTTGCAGTTGTATTCCCATGTGCTGGTGGTTTTGGTCAACAGAGGGCCCTTATCTTTCGCTGTCACTCAAGCCATTGTTGAAGAGAGGGGCCCGGCAAACTCAAAATGGCACCAGTGATGGATTACTCTTTTATTCAGCAGACTTTTCATCATCTGTCAGGTTTGTGTGTGCGTGAGCTCAAAGTCCTATGTCTATGTTAGAATGAATGGGAGCTTTTATTGTGCTGTTTTTTGATTTGTCCAAGATGTTGGATGAACAACAAAACACTGAACCTAATTTAATCCAGCCATTGTACTATTTTCTCTATTTTCTATATCACACAGAATAAAGCTTCATGTAGGACTGAAAAAAAACATTTGAATATGAGAGATTTGAGCATCAGTGTTGTGCCTATTGAGTCATGGCTCATAATTTATGGTTTATTCCCTTGTAGCGGCAGAAGCATCCCTCTCCAGCAGAGGGAATAATTTCATGCCCTGTGCTCTGTTGTGATTCCACCAAAGTGATGCACTCGGGTGCAAAGCTTGGGGAGTTTTTCTAATGAGAGCTATTAACAATGCTGAAGTTGACTTGTGTTTTTGAATGCATCCCTTTGTGTCCGAGTTGTTTTTTTCAGCATGCCAATGGGAAATCATTAGCAGAATGAAATGCTTTATTAGGTCACCGCCTGTTTGTTCAGTAAAACAAGACTTGAAAGCTACACAGAATGGCACACCGACAGACATTGAAATTGCTTGTTGTTATTGAGTAGTTGAAGACATACATGCTGGCAGTGGACGTTCACAAAGCACAGACTGCTATTTTGAAAAGCAGTTGACACTTTCAGTGCAGCCAGTCAGACTACTCATCTTGTTGAGTGCTAGCGCCTTATCCTTTGTGTGAGGCAGAAATTTATTGAGGGAAAGCATCTGGAAGGCTTGCTTGTCAGAGACAAAGTGTAGCCTCCTCCGGTTGGGAGAGACTGCTCTGCAGGGCTTTTATTAGGTACCTATCACTGAAAGTTTTTCAGATTTATCAGGCTCCCAGCACACAGCACTCTCTACACATAAAGCTATAGCAGAAACTAGCAGTGTTTGGATTGTCATTTTCTCCAGTGCTTTTTAAAAGAGTATTTTTTATGAAGATTTTAAGACATCCTCTTTTAAAAACAAAAAGAAAGACATATTGCATTGTCATGTCTCACTTCTCATTTTCTTGTCCTCACTAGATTACTAGTCACATGTTAAATGATAGACTTGTGTTTTCTGCTTTTCACAAATGCTGTAGTGCACTGCCTTTTTTAAACACAAGCTAAAAACAAGGTTTCAACAATCAGACGAAATCCTAAAACAGACAGAGGTATCATTTTCCCCTGACAATAGCCTCCCAAAACAGAAAGCAATGTAGAAACAGCTTGAATCTTTTCGGATCTGTTAACGGTGGCTTGTGAAATGTAACACTCCTGAGCAGCTGGTCCCGGCACACATCAGCATTGCTATTTGACCACACTCACATTCTGTTGATTGAAAAGCTGTTGATGTGTACCTACACAGAAGGTGAGCCTTCTTAGGTTACCCCAGGCTGGACAGGCTATTTTTTGTCAGAACCTCAACCCAAAAATGCTCCTAATGGAAATCCCAGTGGAACAGCCATTTACCAAAGAGACAAGTAGAGGTCTGATAATGAGAGCAGTGTAAAGAAAACCATGAAGGGTGTAGCAGTAGGTGACATTGAAGATCACTTGGTACAACACTTTTGAACAAATGCAGTGAACATTGATTGCCAACTTATCCTTTGAGGTTTCACAGAGTTGCATCAAATCCTATGTCTTACATGTTGTTCTTGACCCTGTTGTATATGTCTCGTGTCCCATTGGGGCTGTTCTTAGTCTGCTACAGTCAACTGCAACTTCTCAAGTGGGACAGCAAAACAGGGCGACGTCATTGGAGATTGTTCTTCTTCCCTTTCAAACAGCGTGTGAACCGCATATTTTAGCTCAAAGCGACTTGTGTGCGCCACCCGCTTCTTTGCTTTCATGGCCACCCCCGTACCCCACACTGAGTACAGCATGCAAGGAGCGGGGTCTCTAGAGAGGTTCAGGGAGCACAGGGGGCCAGAGGGTAGAGAGGGGCCGCGGCGCTGTAAAGTGCCTCAATGTCGCTTCATTTCCCCGTTTTAATTGGGCTATCTAAATGCATCCCTGGTTTGTCAATACCCGCCGGGCTCCCAGATAAAAATGATTTGTCTCATGCATTCGCCGGCATGCTCTGCTGTTCCCCTCCGAGAGCGTGCCCCGCCGCTTGTCAGAAGCACAGTGTAATGGAGAGAAGCCCGTTGTATTTTCATTCCCGGCGAGGAGAGACGAAATAGGTGCTTTCCCGTCTCTTATCCTCCAGGCCTGTCACAATTATTACACCATATCACTTTGTTAAAGATGCATTGCAAGTATTTCACAAAGTGTCTTCTTCACCCCCAGAAATGTCATCTTTCATGGCTGTTCCCATTGACCTTTGACAAGGGCTCTTTTAATGATGTCATGTTGTCTTCTGCAGCGGTTTAATGGCACCTAAATTGAGAATTAGTGCCACCAACTATTCATCAGAGCCCATAGTCAAAGATAGCAATTGTTCATCTAAATGGAAAGTTACTCATTGGGGTATGATAGTGCATGATTAAATACACACTGTGGTGCTTACTGATATCTATGAATCTTATTTCTTCTTTAATTTGCCCCACAATCACAACTATTTATGGTAGGTTTTGGGTGTTATTGTTCACCAGTTTTAAAATAGGGGTGGGACAAAATAAAAAGACTGCAGTCTTAACAGAGAGCCTCACACTGCAAAAATGGTTTGATGGGTTCATTGCCAGTGTCTCAGAAGCAAAAAACAAGCAAACAAACAAGGCTTGGTAGGGAGCATCAGGCTCAGAAATTGTGGTGAGCATTCTCAATAAGACTCTGAACAAGAATAAGAATGAACTTGTTTGCTATAAAAGTTTAAAGGCAATGCAAGGGAAGAAAACAAATACAGCAAAAAAACCAAAACAGTTTTAAGTGGGATTGCTGTCTTCTTTGGTGCATGTGGTCAGTGGTGGATACTATTCGTTTGAAGGCCAGTCTAATAGAGTCTTCTAAAAGAGATAACATTGCTAACTCAACAATGACTAGCTAACATGGCAAATCCTTATTGCGAATATTCTGCACTGTTTACCTGGAGGATGCATCTTTTCTATTGTAGATTATTGAGCTGGACGTACACTGCGTTTTTCGGCCTGATTTGACACAATTTCTTGTCATACCGAGTTGAGCCGGATTTCAGGTTCGTCATGCGTCCTTGTCGTGTTGTGTTCAGGGGGTTACAAGAGGCAATTAACCCCTCCCGACAGACTCCCAACCTGCAATTGGACCGTCAGAAGAAATTCGGACATGTCAGAAACTTTGGTTGCAGCAAATCATTGGTGTGAGCACAAAAATGGTGAGGTTCGGGTTTCCTCGTGTGCGATTTGGTCGGACAGTATGAGTTGGGGTCCTATTTGAGAGACTTACACAGTGTATGCCCGGCTTCAGAGTGATGTGAGACTTCTTCTTGGTGAGATGGATAAAATGTTTTAGCAATAAAAATGAAATGTTGAACATCCCTAATCACAGATGCTAAAGACAGGTTCCAGAGGATGTTAAAAACTTGAATTTTTCACATTATTGAAGATAAAAGAACCGTGAACTACCCATTCATTTGAGCTCCTCTTGCCTTGAATCTGTTTTCTGTCAGTGACTACCATGTTAGTTTAGGCATGCAGCACACCCCTCCCTCACCGACACATGTACAGACGGTCACTTAGGCTCCGGGACACATGCACAGTTCCACATGCTGCAAACGTACTCCACATAGAGGCACGTCCACTCGCCGGCACTCGATGAAGGTCAACACACTGAGGCCAATCTTATCTGTGTTTATATGTGCTCGCTTTCCCGCTGTCCTTGTCTTTTTCACACCTCCCGCCGCCATATGCCATCACCTTCCCTCTCAACGAAGGAGCCAGCGTTATCTCTAGACTGTCCGAAGAAAAATTCACTGCCAAATGTGTGTCCTTGGTATTTTCAAGCAAAATCATAATCCATCCAAAAAGTCTGACATTGGGCGGCTCTTACTGAAGATGCTCTGTAGTGTGCAATAATTAAATCTTCAGCTTCCTAATGCATCCACATGCTTCTGGATGAACTAAAACCAAAAGTTCCTTATCTAGTCTGAGATCACAGGCTAAAAGGTTCTATCAGTAATTTGAAAATTCCCTTTAAACCTTGTTGACGTCTGACAGGATCCATGCATATGACTGCGATGACAGCGCGCTCGTAATCTCGGGGTGAATTAGCGAACAGACAGACAGCGCCAGTAGCCAAGCCTCGGTAAATTGTGAATTAGGCTGGGAATTCTAAGCTAACAGGTGTCGCCCAGCTGTGCTCTCGGACATAATGACATAGTGCTAGTGTTAAAGCCCATCAGCAGCAGCACACTGACTTTCACAGCTCGATGTTTACGACGCAGGTCAGCATTTTTTTTCCCCATCGGCACGCTGCCAGAATTGTCCCTTTATCAAGACGGCACATTTGCTGGCACAAAATTAGCTCTGAAAATGCAAGATTAAGTTGTATATCTTGACAGTTTAGATCATTTGAAATGTGTGGATTGATTTTCTGTGATTTCTGAAGGCTATTGGGACACACAAATTGTGCGTTATTCTGATTTACACTTGTTAGTTGTTGTGATAAATAAACATTATAATTGAACAAACTGGTATTATCAAAATAAATGCTTCTGAATGTGAAGCAGAGACAGTATAAGACCAAAGAACTATTGGCTAATGTCATGCAGAATTAATTATTTGCTCTGTAAAACTCATTCACCCTTCCCATTGACTTCCAAATACCCCTTTTTAACACTTTTGTAGTTCATTAACTCAACTTATTTTTAATCATAAGAATTATTAAAGTGAAAAGACTCTTCCAACTTCCAATGATGCCTGATAAAATTCATTGGTTTGTTATCATTAGTATCACTAGTTACATTGGTGGTTGCAATGGCTAGATTTATGACTGTTGTCTTCTTGAACTCTGACCTTTAAAAAAAAAAAAAAAAAATCTCTACTGGCTTCATAAACTCTGCTGCTGACTTGCAGCTTCAGAGACTGGGTGAACATTAAACGCTTCATTAATTTCTTCTGTTTATGATCTAAAGTTATGAATATACTAGTGTGACACTAGAACCAGCTGCTTAAAACTCTTTTCTAAAATCTTCTGGTTATGGATTTTTGCCTTTTGATTTGGGCAAAAGTGAAGTATATAATGTTGATGGTCCTGCTACATTGCAGCAGGAATAGACTTGAAGTGATGCCCAAGCTTTCTGACCCGTGAAACTTTTTTTCTCAGCTCAAACCTGCACCTTGTTAAAATGTTTGGGCTGACTTTGTTGATGCTGCAGACAGTTCTATTGATAAAGCCCTGGGCCAGTGTGATTCATCCCTTCCTCTAGCAGCAAGCACAGTTTCCTATCAGATGATGAGCACAGATACTGCAGAGCTTAGTTGTTTGGCCCGGTCCAGGTGTTTTTAACCTGCAGATAACCTCAACAGATTTAGCCGCATGCTAACACTATGAAAGTTTGGCTTTTGTCTTCCTCAAACTGGGGTAACTAGCGGATGGGCTTAGGTTTGGCCGAGGCCGGCCGTCGACCTTTTAAAGTGTATTGAAATAAGTGGGGGAAGGGATGTTGTCGCAGGCTTATAAATTGTTAGACTTAGTGGGGGGTGTGTCTAAGTCTTTTCAAGCTTTAAGTGTGGGGGAAGTTAAGTCTTAAAACTCTGCTCTTGCCTCAGGGTTACTGCATGTCCATGTGCGTTTTCTAAAATAATATAACTGTAGCACTAAGATGACTCATGAGGCACAACAGTCAGACACTGCATTACCACAGCTTCCAATTAATAGTGTCTCCCACTCTGCTGTTAAGACCCACAGCCCAGCGTCTTTACTTCTACCTTTTATCACTCAGCTGCATTCAGCATTTTGATCTTAGGTGACGGTTGAGTTGGCACAGACTGTTTACTCCCTCTAAAATATTTTTTTTCCTCTCTTCAGGCGTGTGTAGGTGTTATAATTACAGTCCAGAAGATTTGAACAAATTCAGATATGTCAGCTAGCGCTGAGTCTCCATAACTGCTTTCCTTATAAACATTTTATTAGATACTGCTTATTTTTATCATTAATGCTGGACTAGGAATTTTAATGATTACATTTTTAGAGTATGATTATTGACTAGAATTACGCTGTACAACTTGAATAGCTTCTTAAATCAGATGACCCAGATTTAATCTTTTCAAAACTAGAGGGAAAGTTGAAGATAAAACAGTTCCTTTTTTGCTGAAAAGTCTGTTGTATACAGATCTACAGCCTCCAGTTAAATCAGACTGTCTCTTATTGTTAACAACAAAGGGAATGTGGAACACATTGCAGTTTGCCGTTTCCTGCAGAAGACATTCAGCATCGTCGCTCTTTGTGAAAAGCCTCCATAATGGTTTTTAAAAACCTCACTCTAGTATGTTCTCTGTTGGTTTTCCATTGGTTTCGTAATCATTCTTCATTATTAAAGTAATACTGGCCTGTTTGATTTATTAGACGCACATAAAGCAATAACATTAACATCCCTGAAAGCTAATTTTCCCTTTGAGTGTGCACAAACGTATGATGAAATAAATGTTATGTATAATTTAATTATTAATGCATTGCATATGCACATATCTGTACATAATGTGCTGTGATTTAAACCTTTGTCTCGTTTTTGCCTGTAGCATCAGCACTGATCATAGACAGGAGAAGGATATAGACACGATAACTGACTTTTCACTGCTCTGAGCTCAGAGCATGGGAAACCTATAAGTGTTTGTGATGCACATTATCGATGGTTTACTTTAAAGAATATTCTAATCAAAATCACACAGTAGTAGTCCTGAAATATATAAACTCTTTCTAAGCTAGTGCCTAATAAGAGGTGGATTGACATTGGTTAATCCTAGAATAATGTCTGTTATTTTTCATTAATCTTTTGTATGAGCAATATTTCCTTTTAAAACTGTAGATTGGATTGAGTGTGCTAATAAAGCGGAAAAGATCAGAATAATAAAAAAGAAACTATTAACTTCACACTTTGCTTGCTTCTTGGTTTTCAGCTTTGTCTTTTGCATAAGATGTAACTTTTTTTTTTGTTTGCGATGCATATTTAATTCTATACATTGTGTAAGAATAAAACAAAAGCAAAACTGGTCATTTTGTGAAGGCCAGAGCAGTCTTGAGGTGGAGCTGGACACAGAATGTTACAGTCCACACATTAATATTATAAATGTGCAAACCTCTCCCAGGGTCCCGAGGCCCTGTGATCTATTGAGGCTCCGTCCTCTCGGATGGTGAATCTTTAAGAGCCAGGGAATTTTTTGGCGGTGTGGAAGAGAATGGTTGTGCTGACATGCTCTCAGTGCAATCCCTTGTCCTTGTAGGACGGAAGAGAAAAACAGCACCAGAGGCTGACTTGGCTGTTCCTCTGAGCTCCGTCATAAATCCGACTGAACATTTCTGAACATCTGTTGTGGATGATTAGCTCCATGGCTAGCAGAGTTTGACCGCAGGGAGTGAGAGCCGTTGTATTTCAGACTTGAGTGTTTGTGTGCCTCCACTCAACTCTGCTGTTTGAAGCAGGAAGAGTTTGGCTTGTTTTTGATTACAAGCATATATTACATTAACAGAGTCCCATGAGAATATTCTTAATGTGCACATTTAATTAACCCTTTTGATAATTACATGGTGAAAATGCTTTAAAGACTATCCACAAATTCAATTTAAAGTCACACTGCTCAGTTTAAGGAGTCCCATTTCTAGAACAGCTAACATTAGGTCACATTCTTCACTTGAAAAAAAGTCTGTCAATAGATAACACATAATGGATTCTCTAAGCTGCGAGAACACACATCACGTGTACTCTCTTTTTTTCCACATTCAGGTGCACACCGAAAATAGTCTGTGATTGGTCAAAGTTCAAAAGGTAAGGCCCTGGAGCCTCCTCCCTCCTCCCAGTGAAATCCAACACCGCTGACATCACACGGTGGGTTTGGCTTCTCCCAGGCAGTCCCTGAACACCCGCTCAGTGTGGGAACAAGCGCTGCCTGTAAAGGATCTCTCCCTGAGCCACATTGCTCTTTAGCCACAGCTGGAAACATATTGGTGCGGAGCCTAAAGACAGTTCCTCTGGTTTAATGAAGCGCTGTCACCGGACTAACTGAGGAGGAACTGGAGACTACTTACTCTCTTATACTTTTTTCTTTTTTTTTTCTTTTAAACATCTTCCTGGGATAAGCTTTTGTGGATAGTGTTGGATTTTCTTTTCAAGGATTTGGATTGTTCTGCTTTGGAATAAAAGGGAATAAAAAGGGATTTATTTGTGAGCGGACCTAATTGACATGCATCGGTAAGTGTAAACTCCCATCTCCGAAAACTTTTGGACGTGTCACAGTAATGCACCAACACTAGGGCACAGGTGCATTTTTTGAAAGTGTCCGAGTGAACTTCTGGGCACTGACTCACAGTGGAGTGAACAAAAAAAAAGTCTTCTCTTAATCAAAATATACCTTAACAAATTGACTCTTCCAACAAAAGTTACCAAATAAGTTGATGTGTTACACTTCAGTGGTCAGGTATTTTCTTACTATTCTTTTGTCCACTTTCTCTTTTGTCCTTGCTCACTCTTGCTTGTTAAGCCAAAACAATAGTTAACCTCGTCTTGGCTTAGCTCTATTGGCTGGCTCTCTGGCAAATTGCCCTGTCTGGTGCAAACCCTCCCCTACTTATTCAGAGGACTTTGAATAGAAGGGCCATAGAATGTCCCCTAGCTACCGCTGCTAAGGTGAGGCTCCCTGCCGTTCTACTGCATTAGGCCTACACTGAGGCCAAACAACCTGTTTTTCCAGTTGCCTTTATCTCCCTGGGCAATCTGGAGGCTAACGTTTCAGCGACAAGAATTCTAGTCAGGAGGAGACTCTGAAATCCTTTGAAATCCCAGATAATTGTGCTGAACTTCTCAAAGTCACAAATTATGATCCTTCAACAAGCGCCTCTGAAGTCTAACCTATAATACAGCTTTGCCTAATTAAAAAAGATAGATATGACTTTAAACTTACATTAAACACTATAGAGCTTTGTCTCAAAAGGGAAACAGGTCTGAATCTCTCTTTTGACTGTGATTATGTCTTAAAGTCTTAGTTTAGAGTGTAATAAAAAGTTTATATGCTTGTTGTTTAAAACTTTTGGATGAGATGAACTTTTGCTGTGTCTTGAAGAGCGTAATAAATGTAGCAGTTGTTGCACAATGGGTTTGTTGCTCAACACAAAGAGCTGTTGTCATTGAGTGTCATTTTTGCTACTTTTTGATCAAAGCTGTAATAAGTTTTGACTGCACTAGTTTTATGTGGCCTTTTGAAAGAAGGGAACACACAGATACTCTCCGCAACAATCAGAACTTGGTGTTTTTCTTTTGGCTGAAAAAAAATCTGAACTCTATTTATAATTTAGATTTTCTGTATGATTTTTTCATTTGATGATTCAGCAGTGCGGCACGACTCAGGGCTCAGTGAACACCTCTGGCCTGGTACTGTTGAAGTGGGAGTGCACTTGATTTATAAAGATGACCTTGGGGCGAAACCTAAGCTGGACTTGTACTGGACTACTGGTGCTAAAATGTCCTTTCAGCTGCTCAGTAGCATCAACAAACAAGACACAAAAGTGTTGGCTATAGTCCCTGGTTTAAACAACCCCAGTGCTCCTTGCATGACCCTCGGGTCGTCTGTTTCACCTCCAGCATGCAGGCCATCGACCCTGCATTCCACATTTACAACTGAGTCACTGTCACTGCTAATGTCCCAGAGACACATTAAGACATGTCCAGGAAGTGACCTGAGGAAATAACAGTGTCCATTTGTGCCCTTATTAGATTCTCTAACCAAACATACAAAATATCCGTTTCTTAGATGGCTGCGTAGCCTGCAGTCTTTCACTGGTTGGAGCAGTCAATCACTCAATCTCCCTCCCCACCGGATTTCTCAAAAGTAATTATGGGCCGAGCATATAGATTTTTCCATAGAACTTGATTTCTCATCATCGGTGAATTGGATGATGTGTAATGGCCTGTTAACGCATGATGGATTTGCTTAATCACTCTTGTCCCAGTTGGGACATGAAAGAGGTTGCTTACAATCACAGATCAATGACTGTGAAGGCGAGTGTGTCAGAGGAGCCAGACATTTGTCTGTGATGCATACTGTATGAGGACAAAAAACTACCAGCACTGCTCAGGTCACTGAAGTTCAACGCTTTGTTTCAAAAGCTGCCAAATGGCTTTGTTTATGATCGGCTCTTGAAATTAAAAATGTCAGCAGAGGGAAGATTTTTCATTTGTTTGGTGTCAGGCGTGTTTGTGTATTGGTGACAAGGTCAGAAGTGTTTTATGATGACAAGGCGTAATTGTCAATCTCCTGTTCTTTACCAAATAGCATGTTTATGCACCGAGGGGTGAGTGTGGCGATAGGGGCCTGCACTGAGCAATGTCAATCAGAGACCGCTGTGTGATGTGTTCGTTTTCTGATTGGCACTCCCTGCTCTCCCTTCTGACACCTCTTTTCTTTTGACACTCTCCTATTCACTGTGACAGGTGCTGAGGAAAAGGTTTAGAAAAATCGGCCTTTTTACCACTAAAATCATTGGTGTTTTGACAAGACTGCTTTCTTTCTTGATACCCCAAAACAGAGAGCTCATTGGATGAAATAACCTCTGCCTTTACTCTGAATCTACACAAAACATCTAGCTCTCAATGCTCTGACATGAGATCACTTTTAGGTAAGACGCCTTTTCAGTGAAGATGGATTAAATTTAGTAGCCTATTAGTGATGAATAGTGGATGATATCTAAAACCCCTTAAACTATTTGGCTTCTCAAAGTATAGGGAAAAGCACACCACTTCATCAGGTTTGTCTCATTCAGTTTCATTCTGATGTTGCCTCTGACTGCCTGCATTTAACTTGTATATCTCTACACTTATATGTTCAGTTCTTGTTGGCCATTTGTGGTCATGACTTATGTCTTTGACTGAAACTGAAGTATTGGAGCAGTGGCCTTCTTAAAGGAAACACATCTTCCTCGTGAGAGAGGACATTTCCATCTTTGCAAAAGAAACTCATTCATGTTTGATATCTGCCCATTACACTTCCACACTGTTCAATTGTTTTTTGTTAGTGTACTTGCAGCAGCATATGAAAAGCGCTGATGAATACATACATCTGCTATTTTCAGAGAGTAATGAGTATAAGAGTGGTTGTTCTTTTCTGTTCCATGATGCTGTTCACTGTAGTATCACCTTTACACACTGAGATACTGCTAAAATACTAACATGGTGCAGTGCTGGATCACAAAGCCAGGCTTCTATGTGACCTTACATTAAAAATAATGTCTAGCTTTACCTTGGTATCCAGCCTGAAGAGATCCTTGTGGTGGAGATTCTTGTGATCCTTTACCACAGTAATACAGTGAATGATGTGTTTTATGTTTGGGGCCCGAGAGAAGAGTTTTATTTATTTTATACTTTAAAGATGAGACTAGTGAGCAGTTCACTACTTCAGTCATTGCTGATAGGTTGTCCTGATGATACTGGTCTACTGGACTCAGTGTAGATGCTGTGCGATGTCAGAGAAAATGCATTCATCATAATTGATTTTGAAAATCTATTTAAAATTCTGGAAATGCACTAAACATACAAAAAAGTACAAGCTGTACACAGTAATGTGAATCAGTTTCAGACTCAATTTATTTGATCCAACAAAGAGGTGCAGTTTTGCTACTAACTTGTCTATTGTTTTGTCTGTGACAGTAAAGGTCAACCAAAAAATCCCTTGCTCACATTAAATGCTATATGCTGTAATCATGCTATAACCATAGGTCAAGGTAAAATTGTGTAGAAACTGGGTGTTAGCATGAACTAGTGTTATATGAAGTTCTTCTTCACCTTGTGGGTTGCCCTTAAACGTGGGCATTACTCTTCCCTCTGCAAAACTCTGGCCTCTGCCTTGTTTTTGGGAAGATGGATGGAGATTCATTTGGTTTCATTATAACGTCTGATTTATTTATAGTGTGGCTGTGCTGCCGGTTGACTGTGGCCCTACGAGGGTGCTGTGGGCTGCGGCAGTGATGAAACATTCCTGTGTCCAGGGGGTATTCTCTGAGGAGAGCTCTGCTTGTTTAGGTCCAGGCAGTGGGGTGACAATATAAGTACCACGGGCAAGGCTACTATAATGTAATTCCACCGAGCTGCAGTGCTCCTCTTCAAGGGTGTTATATCATACTTTAAACAGGTTAGATGCAGTAGGCTTTATCATTTTACTAATAACTTAGTATTAAATAACCATAAATTTTCAGTACAAGAGAAAAGACTACAAAGATATTCAAAGGAAATATCAAAATACAAAAACGAGACAGACTTTCATATTTTATTAATAGACTGTGTAGAGTTTGGAGTTCCACAGCAAACAAACCTTTATCTGGATCTCTTCCTTCAGCCTTGGTGATTACCACTCCACATCCTTGGAGCAGGGATGCTGTCTGCCTAGTAATTTGATGGCTAATCCCCTGCCTCTTCCCTACAAATCTCTTTCCTGATAAAGGGGTTGCCTCTGCATTACTAAACATGGAAGACTTGGCTGCCTCTGCTTCCAGGCAGGAGAACTGGTTAAAAACGGGGGAAGCACAGGACTAACCAGCGCGCCAAGTCAGCTTCATTCATAAAGTGCATGTTATATGTCAGACCTAATATAACACATTGTAAATGACAAAACACTTAATTGCACATAACTAACATTAAGTAATCCTATAGTACAGGATACATGAAAAAATGACGGCGGTTAAATGGTGAGCTGCACGTGTCTCAGGAGCATTTAGCTTCATGGAAAGTGCTTCCATACACTCCATTATTAATGCACATTCATTAGCTTTTTGACCCGAATATGTTATCCTAATGATCACAGCAATACTGCAGTGGCTAGACACGATGGCTCACTTAAAAGGATTCCTCTTCCTCAGATCCTGCTTGACGGGCTTACACTTGGCTGCATGGCCCCACTCCACGACCAAGCCCTGCTAGATTGCAGTGTTGCAGCCTCATAAGTGAATGTCAGGATGTCTGCTTTCTGGTTTGTTGCCATTGATGATAAACCGTGTATTTTAGCAGAGACCAGTGGAACTTTATTGTCTCTGAATTTTATGTAGTCATTGTTTTCCTTGTTTGGAATAAGGGTGCATATAAGTTACAAATGCGAATGGCCAGAAAAGAACCACAGACATCAGTTAACACAATCACCAATATGCTTAAAGTGAGTTAAAATCTAGTGACTTTACAAGTGGAAGAGTGTGAGCCAGTCGTCTCCCATTGAAAGTTAATTGGCTTCAAAATCTTCTGTCAAAATCTTGTGAAATGGAGCAAGATAGACCTCCACAATAGTGACAATGGTTGAATAAATACAGTGAGACATAAAAGAAAAATCTTCGAATGGGAGTCAATAGGATCTGCATATCATGAAGTCAGCCCCTATTTCCACAGTGTCTAGGCTAACAGTCCCTCTTTTCTTTACTGTCAATGTTTAATATCTCCGATGGTAGTTCCAGGAAGAAGCACTTAAGTCAGGAAATCAAAAGTGACGCCTTGAGCCCAAATATGCTCCGCCAACTTTAACAGGACCTGGCAAGATGGCATTTAACCAGTCTATTGAGTGACTTGAGCTTTATGACTGGAGCATTGGCTGTGATGGCTTTTCATTTGCTGACCTGACAGAGGCACTTTGGGCGTCAGGGTGGATCTGGTGCGCTGAGTGACAGCTCCTGTCCCTGTGTGTCTCTCTGTATGTGGAGTGGCCTGGTGCTCGCTCTAATCGTTGTCACACAGTTAGATGACATGTCAGGAAGAATTTGGGGAGATCTCCATTTTGAGCACATCCCCAAAGAGTCAAACATCATGACACTACAAATGGACTGCAGAGATGAGTTTAAATGGCTGTGCTTTTTAATGTTTTTACACATCTCTGATCCAGTAAGTTCATGCATTTTCATTTTAACTGAGCCCAGGCTTGTATCTTATTAAAAGTGTCATTGGAACCTAAGAGACAGCTTTGCTGCTCACTGGTGTATTTATTTGGAGAAGATCCACACCAGTGACGTGTAGTTATTGATTTGTTTGCGGCATTCAGAGTGGGCTCAAGTCAAAGCAGATAAAGAAGTAGTAGTTAGACTAAAATAGACTAAATTAGACTAAAATCACAAGAAATTTATCAGAAGTTTGAAATTAGACTAATCACTGAGGATAACCAGTTGAAGACACTTTTTGTCCATCCACCTTAAAACCTAGAGTCTTTAAAAGCAAAGCAGCATTTCAGATCTTTTTGTAGTTTTCTTAACTATCTGAACATGTGGATGCAATGGAAATATGCAGCAAAAGTTGTACATTTTAAAATAATCTCTGTATTATCATAGCACCACTTTTGCCTCTACCCACATAGCTTCTTTAGCAGTCATCTTAGTTGTAGTGTGCTTATTAAGTAGTGACCTATTTTTCCAGTGATTTTCCTCAATTTCCTTCTCTGACAATGACATCTGTCATCTTCACTAATGAGCGATGCCTCTGTTTGACAGTTGTACCATCACTACATAACCAGCATTAATAATCCATGCAGAAGCTTTGCAGAATGCCTCTAACGGGATATGTCCAAGCGAACCCTATATGTGTGTGCATGTCTATGTGTCCAGTTGTACAGCGGTGGCTCTACACTGGTGGTAATTGATAGTCTGGAGGCTGTCTTCGCTGCAGGTAAATCCTATCTGCTGCTGTACTGTGAGGGGCGAGAGAGTATAAATAAGTCTTCCAAGGACTATGCATTTCAGAATAACTAGGTGGATGGTGGGGGGAAAGGACACGGAGAAGAGATAACACTGCTGGGAGACAGGATACGAGAGCGAGACATGTTTAATATGGACGGCATATTCCCACACAGCCAGAAAAATGACTTTAAAAACACTTCAATTTAGGCTGCATCATTTTTATGAAGAACATTTTACAGCTTGTAGTCTGCTGTTGTTTGTTCATTGTTCCAAAGTGCATCCCAGTAGTTGCTTTAGGTTGTTGCAGCAGATTGACAGTAAAATGGTGTGTTTTGCCCCAGGAGAGTAGAAAGTAAGAAGGGATAAAGCGCCTAAGAGATTGGGGGGAATTCATAGGTAGTAATGAGGGCAACTGAAGAGTGCAGGTCATCGTGTTGTGGCTTCGTTCTGTCAGTATAATGGACCTCGGTAGTCAGCTGGCAATCGATTGTAGCTCTCGCAGCCTTGTCGGCCTGTTGTTCTTCACTCTTCCTGTCTGTCAGCCTGCCACACCGAGATGGAGGACGAAGCAGAATCCTCGCACAGACGACAGCCCAAGTGTCCAGATACTTTCTCATTACCTGAGAGGTGGCCTGAGGTGAAGAGTGGAGGAAAACTGCTCTGACTCTGCATTTCTGGCCAAGATAACTTCAAGAAAAAGCCCAGCTAATTTAACACAAACAAAACAAATTGCTTTTTGTCCACAACAGGATTAAGAAGTTTGACGGTGCTTCGAGTTAACTTTCCAAAAAACTTAGAAATTATTTTTGAGATATAACTGACTGGAATAAAACTGTAGAGCAAAGAAATTAATCAATCATTAAATTAGGCATGAATAGACCAGGGGTTAATGATTCTCATCCATTCCCATTGACTCCTATTCAGAAAGTTTCAAAATATACCTTTTCATATTTCATTTGTAAAAGAACAGTTTCATTTTCTCTTGTTTTGAGATATCTACTTTCGAAGTTTGAGATTTATAAGAGTCAATTAACAGCTTGTTGTTAGATTTGAAGACCCACTTTCAAATCTTCTTTCTAAGCTTATGATTATATTGAAGACTGATTAATCATTTAGGGCTTTACAGGATATTAGCATCACTAGCTATATACGTTTTAGCTACAGCTGTCGTCGTGTCCTTGTCTGCAGGGCTTCCCAAACTCAGAATGTTTCCTAGATTATAGTATATAACATTGCATTGCATAGTATTGAACTCCTGGCTGCTTTAAATCTGTCTATGGACTTCACTCTGGACTATTTGTTTTTGGTTTTAACAGTCCCGTCACCTTAAATGTTCCTTCTTTAGCTATGGCTAACTTCCACCTCTTCATCAAGACCTAAAGTGTGCAGTATATTCACTTCTCATACACTCTTTGAAATATGGGCCTCTGTATGGACGAGCAGGGATCATTTTAATTTATCGGTCCATAGATAGTGATAGCTTTATGGCCATACTATACTTGTTTAATGAACACGAGTTAAAATGGAGTTTTCCTGCCCTTTATCAACTGGCCTATTCGGCACTCGTCTCTTTTACATTTTAAATCCTCAGCCCTCTGGAGAGCAATGGGGATATATGGTTCCATCTGCTCCAACAGACCGGCTCGTGGCTCAGACAGGAGGCAAAAGACATGGCCGGGGAGATAGCGGCAACAGTGAGGAGAGACTGACAGAAAGACAGACCGGCTTATTAGACGAAGCTGCCTTTTTTTACTAGTTAGTCTGAGCTGAGAGGATAGGCGTCTGGAGTGGAAGGCTGGATAGCACTAGGATTAGGACCTCAGGGATCCTCCTCCTCCTCCACATTTGCAATGGTAACTAACCCATGCTAAATCTCCCCGGTCTTAAGGCTTTCAGGTAGAGTGGGAGTCCCAGCTTTTCTTTGCGGAGCCAACTTCTTTGCTTAAAGGTAGTTCCCAGAATAGCATATGTTCGTGGGCCTTTTTAAAATTCCTCCAAACACACCTCTCACCAAGGGGCTTCCTTTCTAAATAGAGCCTTATACTTTGTCTAAGGCACCAGCAGGTCCAGTGTTTTAGTTTTCCACCACAAATGCATGATTACAGAGGAGTTGCTGTTCTAAGCCCTCTGTTAGTTAGTCTAACCCTTCCTTGTGTCAACACGGGGCTTGTTCTCTGTACCTTGGACCCTGTGGCAGTTATTATTTTTGCCTGTGTCTTCTACGTGGCTACAGCTTCTCCGTACAGTCTCTGAAGTGTCGTACAAAAAGGCAGTAAGTGAAAGCAGGTTTTGTACTCTGTGGCTGGCTCTTTTAAGAAAAATGAATAAAAGTTGTAGCCTGATGAGAACTGTTTCTGAGCATGCAGTTTGACACGTACAGATCATCCACACAGTGAGCAATTAAATCTTTTCTGACTGGATGCCAGTAGTTACAAGTTAACGAAACCTCCCACTGCTAATGTAAGTACTGCCAGAAAGAGTTGGCAAAAATTAATTGTGTAAAACTGCTAGAATATTAATGAAGCAGTTCCTGTGTATGTTTGTGGATCACAACGATTTGTTTTAATTTAGAGGAAGTCATTTTATTGTAATAAGTTGGAGGAGTTGCAACCTAACTTATGTCCAGTGGTCCAACTTACAAGCCACAGATCCCATTCAGTTATATTAATGGGAATATTATGTGAACAGTGCAATTTTATAATTATGAAACACATTTGTTATGGTTGGAGGAGTCTTTTTTGAAAACACATGGCCTATGCTCTTTTAATATTGATTCATGCTGTTTTAATTGGAATTCATTTTGTTGTAGGGTTGCATGATACTAGATGAACATGCAGTATCTTTATATCTTTAATACTGACATAACAATATGAAGTTTCCCTTGGTCATAGTATAAGTTCTTTGATTAAAAAAATATGAGAAATACTGGTAACTTCTATGAGTCAGTGTTGTGCCACTAAAACTTTTCATTTGCTCACACTAAAATGAGATTTAGGCCTGTGAATAGCCAGACAAATTACTGTAGTTCAAGCGTATCTTTGGTGTATGGATATTGATATTTCTGTAAGAATAAGAATATATTTGCACTATTCTCCAGCCACACTAATAAACAACACGATTGCATTCAGTCAAGTTCAATGTATAGTTTACCAGATGTGACCTGAAATCGGAGCCACTTTTAAGTGTCATGTGAACAAGGCGTCAAAGCCTTATCAGAGTAATGTGTTGCTGTGGTCATGTGGGCCTCTGAAGAGTCTGAACTGGCCTCTTTTGCCCACTGATCCTCAGTCCCAGCCCGTTACAGTGACTAATCCGGCCCGACACCAAGCTGATTTACAATACCCCCCTACCCTAAGCAGCGACTCACTGGAGTTAATTGATTTAGAACAGTGGAGACACCTGCTGAATGGTAGGAAGCCTTCAAAAGCCGCTCCTGTGCTCTGTTACACACCACAATATTCCCTCTCAACCTTGCAAACTATACTCTGTAAATAGTACTCCGCTCAGTATCAAGAAAGGATGTATTATAGTTGTTGAATAAAGCCTTTTTAGTATGACTTGGGATATTTGAGCTTCCACCTCCGCATAGTAAAAGCTCACACTGGTGCTATTAAAGCTTTAATTGGCTTTAATTTTCATATTTAAAGTGAGAATTCCTGGCTCACTCAGTACGGTACCATCACTGCAGACCAATTACTCCACTGTGCAGCCCTAATCTCTTACTCCAAAGATGTATGCCGTCATAAATAAATCATGTAATATTCCCTTCTCCCATGTAATATTTGTGTAAAAGTCCCAAACAGCACTGAGTGTTCGTCCTATTGATTTGAACCAGTTCCACATGCCTTCACTGTGTTTGCCTTTGCGCCGGCTGAGATGAGGCTTCTCTTTCCCAAGTGGTGCTGGGGGGGTGGAGGTTGGTGGGCGGCTCAAAAAGTCCTGTGCGTGGTGTGGAGGGCGGGTGTGGGGGGAGTGTGTGCCTTCTGTGCCGCCTGCCTAGTCATTTTATGGCACCATCTGTCCACAAGTAAACCGTCAAGTGGCGACGTCGCAGCTCATCTTTCTTCGACTCGACTGTGCGTTTCCGTTTTATATATGTGAGCACATCTGCTGTCGAGAAAGAGCCTCCGTTGACAATTTAATGTTTGGCCGTTGTACAAAATCATACTTCATTATGCTGTAATTCAAATAAAACCTAACGTAAACAACTATTTCAACTTCTAAAAGTAGGACAAGGCTACGCGCTGCTTGAAGACAGCTTGAGTGGAACACAAAGCGTTGTTTTATCGGGCTTTGTTTTATCTAGGGCCTGTTGGAAATAGCTGGTTGGCCCAGTTGTAACAAAGATATATTATTACAATTTTTCAAAGAGAATAAAAGCCAGAAACAACAAGCCAGAAAACCTGAAGAGTGAAAGAGAATCAACTATGAAGTCCTCTATAAAAGAAAAATCATTATAAAAACAGGTCGTTGTGGCTGAAGTATAGTGTGAAAAGAATGGATCTCGGATAAAAAGCTTGAAAATGCTTCAAATACAATATTATCTTTCACAATTGGAATCAAAGTTTGCTTTTGAGATGGAGAAATAAAAGTTGGATGGTTAATGCTCAATTCTAGTGCTACAAACTCATGTTGTAATCAAGATTGACCAAGACCAGGCTAAGAACAGAGACAAGACGGTCAGTGGCAGTGTACATGTGTGTTTTCATGTCTCGTAACATCCACACTTCTGTAAAATGATCTGCAGTCACACACATAAGCCCCGATGATGTTGCACTGTTACCAGGCCAGTGGAGGGCGCTGTGAATGTCGCCGCTGCTAACGCTACGATAGAAGGTGATGGCTGAGGTCCACTCCAATTGAGGTCCTTTGGTTAGGTCATTTTGGTTGCCAGAATATTATCTCCTTGATAATAGAAACTATTAATCATGAACTTGAGCCTTTCTAGAATGTACTGTCACTGTTTTCAAAAGCAAATGTTGGACGGCGATTGTTTTAACGTAGTTTTTGTTCAGTAACAGATTAAAGAGAAAGTCTAGTAGTCCAGATGAAGCCAAAGACGTCAAATCCAAACTGAGCACTAACAACATCCAATGTGTCAAACTAGAAAAAATAAACTGTTCTTTTCAATTCAAGAGAGAGGTTTTTAGTCCAAACAATGATGGCGTTCTTTCTTTAAAATCCTTAGTGTCAAAGACAGGGATAAGACCAAGAAAAGCTGATTTAAAGTGACTGGTTAAAGGCTGATTTGAAGACGAAGCCAGTCTATAGTATAACACTAGAAAGGGTTAAAAATGGACTTGCAGCAATAAAGAGCCTTATAATATTCCATTAGTACTTTACATAGGCGTTGCAGTGACTTGATTGGCCCAGGTACACAGCGCATTGCTTTTATTTGATGAATGTCTGTTTAACATTGAGCGTGCTGTTTTGATTTATTGCAGGCCCTTTGCCCAGCACTTTGTAGCGCGAGCCATTTTCTCCTTGCACCACAACTCGACAACGCCAATAATCACTCTCCGATAAATTCAAATGGAAGTGGCACTCTGCTATGTCTCTCCTACTCGCCGTAATACATATCGGTGTAATACATATCACCTTTCATTCCCAGATTGATTTGCAGCCGAAAAGATTGGTAGCCCCTCCCAGAGGTGACTGTAAATCCCCGCTCCGTCGGCAATTTATGGCGGTGCCTGAGTTTGTTAAATGTTCAGTCAGGCAGGCTAAATGCTAATCGACTTTGTATGATACGAGTGGCCCTCGCTTTCTATTGAGATGTAAGTCGGTGATTGTGTCGGGACGTTACGAGGGGGCCTTGTGCGTCACGGTTTGCATCACAGTGACTCATGGGAACTTCTTTTTTTTTTTTTGAATGTTGTAAATGTCTGCATAGATGAAGTGTTTCAATTTAAGCCAACTATATCTGAGTCATCCCACTGACACTTTACTCCTGTGATTTATAACCTGGGTGCTTTCATTGTATAGGTCACCATAAACAGGGCTCCTCAAGCGAAAGCCCCGTCTCAGAGTCTTTAAGTCTCGGCTGTAAAGCGTTAACAATTAACTCTGTGGAATCAGCTTGTAAACCCGGGCGCTGTAAAACTCAATAGGTCACAGGACATTAGTCTTTGTTAGCCAGGATTCAGTGTAGGGTCTGGTCACGGGGCTGAAAAGAAGACATGCCCCATCAAGTCTGTAGGTACAGCAAGGCCTGAAAACCTCATTTGGTTACTTTACACTTGCGTTTTACAACACTGCCCCAGAAAGCCAAAGTGCAGTAACTGTGCCAACTTTACAGCCTTCACATTGTCTCTAGTCATTTCTCATTCATCTTTATATCTTACACAGAAACACACCTGATTCAGAATCCATATTTCAAGTTTGCTATGTGCATTATTATGGATTTTAGAGTAAAATGTAATAACATGCTGTCTGCCCTAGCCCCCTTTCAGCTCCTCTAATCTATAAATAATGCTGTCATGTTCTTTCCAAAGCATGATAAATGCTGTAACCACACATTTGCATTCAACATGCTTTGAATACTCATCCTACAATAACAGCCTCTGACTTGTGGTTTGGTTGTTTGAAGATTTAGCTTGGTTTCAGTGCACTGACTGAATGACTAAATGAATTTGAGCAGATGGAGTGGCTGTATTACTGTAAAGTGTATCAAATAATACAGTGAGAAGTCTTGTTTCCATTTATTAGTTAAAGCTTACTTCAGTTTGAAACTTAATAAAGTCTCAAGGCAAGACTGGGCTGTTTTCACAAAGTCCTGCCCGAAATGGAGTCGGACCAAATGTGTTGATACTGCACTTTGACTTTGTGGGCAGCACCTACTCTCCTGGGACCTTATGGTATGGTCACTACCGAAGTAAAAAGTGTCGGGGTTAGCTTTCTAGGCCGTGGCAGTGAAAACTAATCAGTGGCCAAATGCAGCCTGTAAGTGTGTTTATGGAGCCACTGCAGGCTTTGCAGGCACAAACCCCTTCAGTCCGGCTTTATCACCTCCAGAGTTGGCCATGATTAGCTCCCCGGACCGACAGCCATATATCTGAGCTGTCCCACCTCCCTCCGCTCGGGACGACCCTGTAAAATGGAGACGCAGACAGGAGAGAGTGAACATGAGTGGGAGGAACGGGAAAAACGCTGCGGGAGAGATGCTACCTGTAGTTAGTGTAATAGTAGTGTTTACTCAGCCTCTGCACTCTCTCTGCAGCTGTGCAGCGCATTGTCTGTTTGAGATGAGCGCGTCTGTATGGGTGGCCACTCCCTTACCACACACACACACACACACACTTGAATAACTAGCACCTGATGTGGGTGGTAAAGGTGCTAACAGGATAGACGTGTGCTGTTTGTTTGACTCCCGTCCCCACTGGGCTGAAGCTTTGTCCTCTACAGTTTGTCGTCTCAGATGTTTACGTTCCATTGTTCTTGTGTTAATTACCTCACTAAAGCTCTTAAGCTTCTGCCCACCTTCCAGAGCACTGTATATGTACAGTATGTCACGCTGTGCATTAGCAGCTTCTCCCTTGACTCCACAGACTTTTTGGCTTTACTCATACAAGTATCTTTCTAGTACTGTCATTAAAATAACATCAGAATTCATAGTAGGACTGTACTCTGTGTAAACCAGTGGATGTTATGAGAATTGGTTGCTCTTTCACTCCTTTGCTGTGATGTTATTTTGAGTTGCTTGCATTTTACTTAGATTTTTTTATCACAAGTTCTACAAGAATCAGGTCGACCAGCTTTTTCAAGTCAGAGTGAAAGAAAGAGAACAATAGAGGATGAGCAAGTTTGTAGGAAAGAGAGATTTAGGTAAGTCACCTTGTTCTAGCTTTAAAAGATTTAACTATGGATGTTATGGGCATATATTTTTACACTGTTTGCAGGCAATTTTTTGGTTATTCAACTGTAAGATCTGCTGTCTTTAACCCCCTCTCATTCTGTGACCTACCTCCGCAGAAAACAAAGATCTGTAACATAAAACATGGTGTATTGATTCAAGATTGTCAAATGGTCATTTTTTATCATCATTATTAGTATGGACTTCTTATCAGTCACATATTCTATAACTTGCCAAAAATAAAATGAATAAAAAGCGTGGGCTGCTGGGTAAACATGACGGCAGACTCGGGGTCCACACTGGGCATACTTCATGTGCCACTGAACTTAAAATTAAATCAATGTGGCTTTAAAAACCTTGAATTGGAAATACTGCTTGAGGAAAAAAAAACTTAAATATAGGCTTTGTTCTCTAGGAATGATGTGAGTTTGATGTATTGACTCTCTGTTGCTGGGGACATGATTTTTTAATTGCATTATTACAAACTCAAAGCTGTATTTCAACAATATAAACACACCTCACAAACAAATGTATTTATCATAAATGGATTTCTTATGATATAAAACGTGTGTTCCTCTGGACTCAGCAATGTATTGATGAATTTGACATTGAATGAATATTGACGTTGTTTATCCTTTTCCAAGCCTTACCAAACATTGTATTGTTTTTATCACATTACCTACATAAACCTAATCATACAAAGCCTTCCTTTATTAAACAAGGCCATCCTATTGTTTGTGAGCTGCCTCTGTTAATGTCAGTTCTGTTCATAATAAACTGTAAGAGGAAAGGGGAACTTAATGACATGGAAATACCCGATGTTACTGGCCATACCTGCCATTTATTAATGCTTTATAGGTTCAGGTTCTTGAAACATTCACTAAAAGGAATAATCCATGTAGTTGGTGCAAGCCAGCCTGCCCAGAATCATTGGGAAGTGGTTAAAAGCCTCGAAGAAGAAAAGAGAAGCAGTAATTGAGTTGGCTCATTATTGTGTTTGCAGGATGACGCAGGTTTTAACTGTCCTGCACAATAAGGCTGAATTATATACTTTGTCATACTTGCTCATGGAATATTGGATTAGCTATTCGCTGTAGTTTCAAACTTATTAATTAAGATCATACGCTGAGCCAGTTAATTCATCCTGATAAATTATTCTGATTACTCATTAAGACTTCTTGCAGTAATCTTCATGACCATTGTACAGATAATTACCCAACTCTTTCCTTCTCTTTCTTGCCTTCATCAGAAATAACACTATGGCAATTATATCATTACCAAGACAGAGGGCAAGGCTGTTTTATTCATCTCATAATTCATCAATTCATCTCATACACAAGGCCCTTCATCTGTGTTACAGGGACAGTTAACATGAACAGAAAAAAAAAGAAAAATCTGAAAAGACATAGAGGTTTTTTCATTTTGATATTCAACAAAGCCCCTCATCTTCTCCCAAAAACAACTAAATACTGAAACTTTATGTTGATTCCAACATTTATTTATTTGTTCCATAATAAGTCAATAACAGGAGTAATGTAATAAAAGTCCATTGGTATCATTTACAGATGGAAAAGAAACAGTTCAAGAATTAACCCTTGAGAAATGCATGAATCATTAAACTAGTCCTGGCATATACATACTGCTTCCTTTACTTTTATAATAATTCTCTTTAATTTACAAAGCTATTTAATAAAACTGGTAAAACTGCAGCAACAACAGCACAGATAAAGGCAATTTTAAATAATAATTAATTAATTAATTAATTAATTAATTAATTAAAATAATTCTGAAATCATTTGTATTATTTTTAAAATAAATAATATAAAAATAAATATTTTATTTAAATATTTTAAAGTTTAAAATGATGACAAGTTTTTGATACATAATGTGATCAGTAAAAAAAAGTGTATAGTAGTGCTTTGTCTTTCATATTTACAGCAAACAGTGACTCCTCACATCTTCACTTGAATATGTTTTTAATGGCAGTAAGTTTTCTCACATCCAAAATATTTATTCATTTATTCAATGTTGGTTAGCATTCAGAAAACTGAAAAGAAGCAGTCTTTGGATCGACATCTGCGGGGCGCCACATGTCAAGGGTTTGTGTTTTATAAGAAAGCTGTCCAAATTTGATTTTAGCCATTTTAAAACTGTCTTTGAAAAACAAACCAGTGCTGTACTCTGCATCAAAGTATACTGTGATCAATTGAGATTAGAAAGCTCTAAAACTGTTTCATTTTTTAACAATCACTTATAAATGTTCACTTTATTCTGAGGACTCTCCGAGGATCTCACAGGGCAGTGACGACATGTTGTTTACTAATGTTATGTTCCTCCCATATCCTCACAAGCTGTAACATTTCCATAGCACCAGTGCACCTAGTCGTCATACAATATCTGCTGGGAGGCACCGTACTGCACCAAGAAAAATAAGTCGCAAAAATAAATAAAGAATAAAGCTCGCTCTCTGAATTTGTCTCATTGAAGATGAAAAGCATCTGCCTCTCTCTGGCATCTGCTGTGAAAGATATCCCTCCACCGCCAAGGGTTGGGAGCGCGGCAACTCGCCAGCTTTCTCTCTACCCACTGACACAATCCAACACAACACTGGCGCGCGCAGAAATCACTGTCAAAATACGTCTGTCAGCCAACAAACTTGATATGACTTCTACTCATTTAGGGTATTAACTTTAAATAAAACTCTGGTTCAGTTTTTTTATCATTCTCTCCGGAAACTGGAGGTGGTATTTATTCTTTTGGCACCTTGAGCAGTGTACTTGTGCGAATGTTTTTCTTACTAACTGCTAGCAGCTTAACAAGACAACAATGAGCTGCGTTCTCATTACCAGAAAAGAAGGCGCCGTGGGAAGCCAAAGGTTTGAAATGATTTGATGTGCTTTTATGAGTGTTTCAAAGACATCAGCGCGCAGGGAGGAGCATAATGCAGCCCGATACGATCACAGCTTGAACTTTCACTCATGACAAATGAAGGTGTCCGCGTATGGTGTTTTGAAATTCCTGGTACACATGGAAAGATGTATCAGATTATTATTATTATTATTTTTTTACTCAGAGCCTTGAGGCACATTCCTGTAAGTGACAAAATAATGACAAGTTACCTGTCAATGATACCTGTCTGCAGGTGAGGCACTAGCTCTGACTCACTCATATTATTACACTGACTCACTCAGAGCTATCATCCTCCAAGTGACGCGTGGAAAAAAGAGTTCCCATAGATGTTGAAATCTTTGGAAAACTGGGCCACAGAAAATATCCTGATTTTATTTTGTACTGCCGTGTGCCTCAGTTTGACCTGGGAAAACGGCATCACAGTTGGTTCTGGACATGAGCACACTCAATTAAGTCCATTCATCCGCTGTAAACTTGATTGTAATCAAATATCTGAAATTGATTGAATAATTGATCCAATTAAACTGCCTTCTTTCAGTAAAACACTGACAGAAAGTCAATGACCCTCTGAGAGAGCTGTATTTTCCATATATGTCACCCAGACATTTATTGGCCTAATGAGTAAATGAATTGCATTAAATGTTGAGGAATAGATGTGGTCCAAATATTAATAGCTGCTTAATGGAGACTCAAATCCTACAACAAGCCTAGTTCTGTAATAATTCACTGCTTGTTTGTGGCACTGATGTGATGGAATAGTGGAAATAAAATGTTCCAGAAGCTCCACATTTGGGTTTTATGACCACAAATTTTCTCTCAGGGCTGAGTCGGTTACTTTTCCCCTGAGCTTAACAAAAGTCTTGAAATTTGCTTTGCTCAGATCTCCAGCCGCATGTTTTTCTTGGGCATATTTTGCCGTGAGGGTGGTCCGAGAGGTGCCCAACATGCATTTTTTCAGTGTTTCCACACATTGGGATAGCTATGAGTAATGGGCTCCTCCACACCTTCATAGGCTTAAGAATGGAATTTTTCTCCACCAGATACTGGAGGCATTGTGTTCCTGACACTCTAACTTATGTAGCTGGACTGAATGGACTAAAGCTGACTGGCCACCCAGCATGCCGCCAGATATTCTGCTCTGTGTGTGTCTTTTTTCTCTTTCCCAAATATCAGCAATCACTTTTGTTCATTCACCACTGTGCACGGGCTGTAAGACTGGACTGGGAGGTGAGGAAGTTTCCAATAGGCCTCTTGTGAAAGCTTTAAACAGAATCAGTCACAAAGCTCTTGACACAAAACTAGGCTTACTTCAAAACTTTACAAACTTTTCTCATTTTTGTTCTTTTTTGTGAAGTTTTTTCGACATTCCTGTTTAATTCCATCAACAGAGATGTCTGGCCTTACCCTAGAAAGATTACTCATCACAGATGGCCACGGGCACGAGTGTACGGATAAGAAATGTGGTTAGCGGTTCATGTGGATACTCATTTTGTTTATAATGGCCTTAGACATTACAACTGCAGGCTATTTCAGACACAAGGTTGTATATCAGAGGCTTATCATGTGCCTTAGTCATTTCCTAAACAAAATCTAATTTCTGCCAAGACATCATTTTAGTTGAGTGGCAGCAGTTGCTTTGTGCTCATGTTGAACCATTCTTTATCACAAAGGAGTATTTTAAAGGAAATATGCCGGCTGTGTACCTCATGGCAACTACAAAGAGGCACATAAACTTTACATAAAAGATGTCAAGGAAAATAAAAAAAGAAACTTCTCAAAGTGGCTGATTGCATGTTTTAAGGAATTAAAGGTCAGAAAAAGTTTTATTCAAAGATATTGTCAGACTTAATAAAAGCTGGTCAGTTACCGCCATCTTGGCTCTTGATTTTCTTCAATAGTGTAGCTCCTTTATCAATTTGAGTTTGACTCTGCTGTTCAAGTGTTCCCACCCTCCAGCTCAGACAATGAAGCCATCCTCTCTATTCATAGCCGTGTTCATTTCTGGTTAATTTGTAGAGCACCTGCTGCGGCTTTACTGATCACCCGTGTCACCCTTGGGGGGCGTGTTGCTGTGTTAAACGTTTATGTATGCATACATGTTGTCACTCTATGAGATCATGGCACTTTGTGTAATTTGAGCCCATCTGGAAGACACCGTTTCAATTTCTTAATGGGGACATTAGTGAGGCGGGGGTCCTTGGGGAGTTTTGAGGCTCCTCTGGGTTTTGAACTTATCCCCATTGTGAGAGGGTGGCTGAGCTTAATCCTGCGTACTGACCTCCCCTTTTGTTCTTCCTCCCCGCGAGTCCTCTCTGTGGCACTGTACCGCATTTGTTTCCTAACTCTTGCTGATGTAGTTTGCGTGTCACATTCGCTTCACTTGTGTCTCCTCAGCCCCGAGCAGGATTTTGTTGTGGGTATTGGGTGCCTTGTTGATGGCGACCAAAGATCTCGAGTGTTGCGAGCTGTTGTTTTCTTCCAAGTGTACAAAAACTCCTCCGTCTCCTTTGGCTTTGCTCTGCGACAGTGCGTTTGATATTTTTCTCTTTACTGTGTGATGTAGCTCCTTCAAATATGCAAATATATGTGGCGTTTGAATACTAATGTTTGTGCTCTCTCCTGTTGTGTTTGCTCTGGCAGGTGTTAGTCTTTGATCCTGTCAGAGTGGGACGTGTCTAGCAGGGGACCAAGGAGGAAGCAGTGCCAACTCGGAACATGGTGCCTAATATTCACCCGACAGTGCCCCTCGTGCCCAGGGGGGCGTTGCTGTTCCCGCTTCTTCTTCTAAGCTGTGTGGTGTTCTCTTCTCTGGCAGACAGTAAGTAACTCGACTCAAAGTCCTCTTCTTTTTCAACTGCACGCCTATAAATCATTTATTATTATAGACTTACTGTCACAACTGGACCGGGGCACTGCTCTCTGGCAGTGTCATTAATCCTCTCACTGGCCATCGGGTGGCACAGTAACACATTTTTCTGTTTAGACTAAAAAAATAAAAAAAACCTTTAGAAATCTGGTGATATGAAACCTAAAAAAATTCAGAAACTTTATTGCAACTCTACCAGCTCAGGTTGATCATCCAAACACAAATCTTACATTACAAATAAGCCACAGCCATCTTTAATTCAGGGGTTTGATCAAGGACCCCAAAGTAAGATGCTGTTAATTTGTTTCATGAACGCCCAACAATATAACTTCTTCCAGCTGTTTGATTACAGTACTATCACATAGACAGTAAACACATCTCAAAGCGTGTCTGGTGTGTGTCTGTCAATATACAGCAGCCATTTTGATTCTCTAAGTTTGATTATTATAAAGAAAATGGGGACTTGATAGTAGGATGTTATTAGTTTCTCTGATGTGAGGAAATAGAAAGGTTATTCAAGGTAATTTTGAATGCAGTAATTATCTGGAGCCATTCGCAGATAGTCACTCCATTTGAAAGTACTGACATTATTGTTGTGCGATGCTTAATTTGGCTCATTGAAATGCAGCACATAATTAATTGTGCAATCGAGAGTAAGCACCGCTGCTGCTCTATTTATTTATCTAAAGCATTTGCATTTTCTATTGAACTGTAGCTGGTGAAATATTGCCAAAAACTCAAGAGCTTTAGTATTTGCCTTAAAAGCAGACGTGGAAGCTCAGCGGGCCCCCGTTCCCAGCTGTCGACGTGAGTGACGGCTCGGCCCGGTGGAAGGCTTTCAGACAAATGGGTCACTGTCACTGCGCCTTTGAGTCCTGGGGGCAGCCAAGAGCCACCGCCCCGCCAAAGACGGGGTCAGGGACAGAATTAATTCAACACATGACCTCACCTATAGTGCTGTCATAGGGTCACTGTAATTCAATTATGGCCCACTCCTCCCACTCTTACAGCCAAGTGCCCTGTCCTTTCAGACATGGGTCCAATAGGATTTAGTTTAGGTTTTTTTTCCCCGTAGCCTTTGCCTTCTCTCCATCAGTCCTGTGTTATCATCTCTGTCTCTTGTGGCGTGTCTGGGTTTTTGGACATTGTCAGTGGGAACATGACCTTGCAGAAAAAAGTTTGGCTTGGATTCTGCTCTGATGGGACTGAATTGGACTTGAATGGAGTTGGTCCATTTTCGCCACCTGTTCATTTTGTTTTGTCAGTTTGCCTGAGCTCTATTATTACTGTTATTTCATTTCAACTCAGGAATGAAGGATGTGACCGTATTATGTTTGCTTTTTGGCGATAACTGAAAAGGCAATATCAGGGGATCTGAGCTTGTCAAAGTATTATTTTATTTCATATCAGACGCAGCAGTGACTTTTAATTATTTGCACAGTTTTTACACCTTTTTAATTAGTGATCAACCAATTGCCATCATCTCAATTGTTAGTCTGGAAAATTGCGGCACAGGGTCAGATTTTATGTGGCTCAAAGCTTATGTCCTCAAATATTAATCATTCAATCATTAACAACCAGTAATATGACGATGTGTAAGTGCGATGTCTAAGTGCAACACGGTGGTGCAGCTATTGGTCAGAGAAGGCCAGAGTAATACCATTTTAAATGTGTCCATTTTGCCAAATTAACAGTGAATTTGTCTACTTAATGTAAAACTGACCTTTTCATCTACTCAGCTCTTCACAAAAACTACAGCCGACTGATAGCTGTAGATAGATTTGAGATCAGTTTTCTAAAGGCCCTTGAAATGGTCTGAAGAGGTCTGAAGGGTTTTAGTAGCTCAGGGTGGTCATGGCACAAGGAGTGGATATTATTTGGCAAATCCCATTGTGCCAGTGTGATTGTATACTGTAACAGTGCTGTTACAAGAAAATGAAATGGCTGTTGTCACAATCACACCTTTTGTATTAATTCATATTAAATCTGGCTTTTATTCAAAAACTTGGACAAACCTAGTCTGGAGTGTTCTGTTTTCTGATTCTATGTCAAATTCTCCACATCCTAACATTTTCCAAATATAAGAATACTATCAAAAGGTCTACAGTACATAACACAAACCTCTTCAGGGTTATCTGTACAAAACTGTGTCGTCCTAACGCAACCTGTTACACTCAGTGGAAACGTGGCTGAAAAGAACATGATCTCTGTATCCTTACATTTGTATTTAATCTCTTTGCTCTCTGTCGCCATCAAAGAGAAATTGCTCCGGCCTCTAATTTGAGCAATCATATCCTTTTCAGATAAAAGGTTCTTAATTAAAAGACAAAGATACTCTGCTGCGACAGGTCGGCCCAGGCTTTAAACACTAATACAGAAAGAAAAGGACACCAGAAACGATGGAATTTAAACCTAAAGCCACGATTGGAAAAAATCTTATTAAAAAGTCTGACTCTGGTCAGAGGTTAACCTATATTTGTAGTTTAATGCAAGTGCAGTTGGGGAAAGGCCCAGACCTGCTATTATCCAGACAGTAAAGCAAACAGACATAGAATTAAAATAAGACAGTTCGGGGGGCAAAAATAACACCTACCACTAATGGCAGGGTTGTGCACATTGGCTGCCTGTAATTTGTATGCAAGTGCAGTATGTGAGCTTGATAGTCCTGGTCTGGATTTGCTGTATTACAGGGCAGACAGCAGACAGATATTATGGGCGGGGTGCGAGGCGAGTTTCTGATTACACAGGTTCAGTTTGTCTCTCCTCGTCTCCCTCATGAACCGTAAAGAAGCAGAGCAATCACAGGTGCTGCAAACACTATTGGTATTCCCCATCATAAAACTCCTGCTTCTGTCTTGCAGCGCAGGGGGTCTGAAGGTTTTGGTTTTTTTTAATTATTTTTGTAAAGACCAGATTTGATCAAATAAAAATGCTAACAGGCCACTTTTGGAAACATAAAAGTTGCAACTGTGGTGTCTTCTAACAGTTTTTAATGATAACTTTTACCCTTAACCCAGCTCTTAGTGTGCTGTGTCTTTATTCTTGCCAAAACTAATGATTATTCTTTATCAAATATCACCCCTTTTCTTAAAATGACACCCATTACTATTACCATTCCATACTGTATATTTAAATTAGCGCAAACATTTAAAGTATTGGATTGAGGAATCAGGTGAAGCTAAAGGCGTATATCCATAATGCAACAGCCTCTGTAGAAGAAGATGAGTGCTCAAAACAGATTTCTTAGATTTTCATGTCACTATGGCTGGCCTTGATTTATGTACCATGTAAAATGTAATGCAGTGGTTTCAATACACAGAGAAATAGCAACAAGACATTTCTGCTTTGTAACTTAAGGCAGACATATGCTCACTATGACATCACTTTTAACACACAAGAACAAAAAAAACAAGAATACTGTAGACTTTTGCCAAATCTTCTTTCCAAGGACGCTCTGGCCTTATGTTGTATATCTTTATTAATAAGAAAAGTGGTAGGAGATATGACTCTGTGGACCATATAAGACGAGATGATTGGCTGTGATTGGCCCCGGGGCTGTGCTTTGAACGTGACTGTTTTAGAGTGTAGGACACTGGTAATAGCTATTGTCCCACTGTTTGTTGTGTGGCTTATTTTTCAGCCCGACTCCTGCAGCGTTATCAGTATTCAAACCCGGTGACATCATTCATCTCGTGGCGTCATTGAGTAGGCACACAATACAGTGTGATTACCCTGAGTGCTGATCGCAGGCGTCCCATCGATCCCCGGGGGGCCCAGCCTAATCAAGCAGCTCACTATACAGCTCCTTGTACACAATAGCCCACTGGCCCACAAGGTCAGCCTCAAAGTCACACATAGCCAGCACTTAAATGTAATGGTTATCTTTTTGTAGTGCTGTCATTGTGAGTTATTCCATTGGCCTTAATAAGCTTTTGATGTATGTGTCTCCCCTCACGCCTCTCATGTTATAATCCTGGGTGGCTTTTCACGTGAGGTATGGCAAGTCCCACAGAGGCCTCTTTGTACTGCAGTCTGCTTCTTCTCTGGCAGTGGCAGTGCCTTTACAATGGCATGTAATTAACTAAATGATTTTAAGTGACTTTTCCTATCAGCCCTGGGCTCGTATCTCAACCTCTCAGAGTCTTATTGGTGTTCCCTCACGGATCATTTTGATTAATGGCAGTGTATTTGTCCCAAAGACAGTTATTAGCCATTGTGCTTTTCCTAACCTCCAAAGGCTAGAGCATCAGTCTAATGTTGGCTCAAGACAAAAAAGGAAACAGATGTTTATTATCCATCCACGTGATCCAAGAACATAGTTCAGTTTGTGTTTTTAGGTGTTGTCAGTGCCAGCCCATTGCACCACATCCATACCACCATTACTGCGCCAATCATATTTAACTCAACTAAATAATAATCAGGAACTTTTAATTATTGTTTTATGTGACTGGGGTGAGTACAGACTGATCATTGCACAATATTAAGTCTACAGTTCAAGTGATATTCCCTGTTTTCTTCTTTTCCGCTCTAAGGCATGTTGAAACTTTATACAGCTGTACTATTACAGTGTTTCCCACACATTGGCGAGACTGTGGTGGCCCACTAAAGTCTAATTTGCCCCGCCATAGTCATAATGAACCAAGAATAGATTCTAACATTGGAGCGTTGCATTTTGTAAATTACATTTATGTGTTTCAGTCTGTTGCATCAATGTGGACTTTGTCTGTGAATTCACTAACTCTTGTTTTATTGATGCCAACTGATATTTTAATGGTAGTTCGCTAGTTGTAAATATGACTTTGAGTTGATAACCGTATTGACCTGTTGTCACTCGTCCAGGACTTGACATAGAAGCAGAAAATAATTAGAGCTGGTTTGTGGTACTTATGCTACGTCCAGACTAGTTTTCATTTTCAGACAAAAACACTGTTAAAACCAGCCTGGTCAGCCGTCCTAATTCTTTTTTTTTTTTTTTCCATACAAAGAATGAGCCTGGTCCTCTCAATCCCAGTTTGATTTCCAGGAGGCGGGACAAATTGATGCAGATTGAACCAATCGGAGAAACGAACGACCTGGTGAAATCAATTCAACTAAGTGATTAGTTTCACTTCTTTGTGAGTCTTCACATAAAACAGACCCTGTTTTAGATAAACGTTTAGAACCAGCAAATGTTGTTGAGATGGGTGGAAGACAGGCTCAATGGGATCCGTATCCATTAGACTTCACTAAGAAAGTCGGTGGGTTCATGTGATAAGATTTTGAAATACCTGACCATCAAGGATACAGTTTGGTTTTTGTTTTTTTTGTTTTTGTGGGGGTTTTTTTTTGCCTTTATTCATATTACGATACAAAAAGGGACTACAGATGAAAAAAAAGTACAAAAAGTTTTGTTAATTTGTGGAGAGAAACTTTAGCAGCTCAGTTGTTGAGTGAATGTTCAGACTGTACAGTGTACGGCTTGGACAGAAATAACTCTCAAAATAGTTAAAAACTATTTTTTTCTTGGGACCAACATCTCGAACTGACAGCTGAATCATGACATGACTCAACTAAGGAATTATTTTTGCACAATGAGTCATGCTTGTTTACTCATACATGAACATGACCATATTTCCGCCATCTCCACCTCATCTTATTGTATCTTTTCTGTAAATACACTTGGATTAGCATGAAAAACCTTATCAAAGTGGACGGAATCCACAATGGTTCATGGGAAATACTGGTTTATAATGTATTTCAATGGAATTTGTGAGGAAAAAAAATCTTAAGTGTTTCAAACCCCTTTTAAATCCACTTAAATTGCCCCATTCTACAAAACCAAAAGATAAGCCCCACAGACAGCTTTGACAGTTTTTAAATCTCCCACCACAGAACAGTTTGATGGAGGGCCTAAAGTGCTTTGCAGCGGCGTGGCCAGACAGGGGGGCTGGGGGGGTGAGCTGGAAATTGGATTGTGTTTTAAGTGTCCATATGGTCACCCAGTCTCAAAATCTGACAGGGGCAGAAATGGATTCTTTTTTTAATTAAAAGTAACCATATCCACCTCGGAGAGCCACTTGGAGAGTAATACAGTTAACACACAGCTGTGGTCCGAGCAGATCAAACTGGCGACTGAAGAGAGGGGGGCTTTGTTGAACTAGTGCACGTGAAAAAGAGAAGTGTCAGAAATCGAGGGAAAGATGTGAAGAGAAGTGGTGTTAGAAGTCAGTGCGGCAGTGTCAGAATGGAGGGAGAAAGGGTCGTCAAAGGTTAATGATGCAAGATTAATAGTTTAATTAGGAAGCTCAAAATTAGGGCCGGTGGCACTCGCCCAAATCCACTGCTGTGTCCCGGATTCTGCAGCGCTACAGGGTGACATCCACCGGCGTCCTTCCACAAGAGAAGGACACATGGAGGGAGGCATTTACATTTTATCTTCACACAGATGACTTAAAGGCTTCACTTTCTTTTCTGAGATCCCGTTAAATATTCATGTCGTAAAGAAGAACTAAGTCATACATTTTTGATAAAATAAAGGTTAAATACATCTTTATTCAGACTGTTATCGAGTGTTTTGCAAGTTACTCTGTTGTCCCAGTTCCACTGCTTTTCAACAAAACGAATAAATCTTCTCATATTAAGTCCCTATGTGTGCCCGAAACAACCGCATAGAATAAAAACAGACCAGATAAAAACTAGCAACAGGTGATGTGAATGTTACCTAAGTAGGTTAAGTTTGATTTTAGAGTTTGATTATATGTTTACACTTGTTTTAAAGGTAATTCAGCTACTTTAAATCATTCCTGCTTTGGTTAATAACAAATGCAATGCTTACTTCAAGACCTAATAGTATGTAAGGGAAAATGAACCACTGAAAAACATATGTAATCTCATTTCTCTACAAATGAAAAGCAACTTTGAGCTCAACATGAATATAATTTGACTCATGCCTGTTTGGGAAGCACACATAAGAAGCTGTTTAATCAGTTTTTATTGCATTTTTCCCCAGTTCACATGAAACAGCCTCTTCAAGTTATGATTTCATGTTTTATTAATGTAATGCATTAGTTTGAGCGCTCAGCTTTTATCATATTGTGACATTCCATACTAATCCTTTTGCAAATAGCCTCTCACACTTGTATTGTTTATTCTTAGAGCATCCTCTAAGTCCATTTAAAAACCATAATGTATCCCCACAGCCTGTGGATATGAAGCCATGTAAAACGTTTGATCTCAATTGGGGCCCATTTTACGGCTAAATGGTCACCTTAAAGACACTGAACAATAAAGGAAACAACAAAGAGCCTGTTGGCGGCCATAAACGCTATGTCTCTTTTTTTGCTGCGTCCCTGCAGTAAGATAATTTAATTTCCCCTCAATTTTTAGCTAGTGGAGAGCTGCATTACTTAAGACCTCAGGGCCATGTGGGCAAGCACCAGAACAATGGTTGGGGCTCTTTGAGGTCTCTGAGGGAAGACTAATCTAGGGGAGGTAAATTAATGAGGGGAGCAAGGGTCACTAGGGGCCACATAGTGATGGATGATGAGCTAACCCCAAAATGTGATCTTTGTAAAAGCTAGGAGCTATCTCAGCAACTAAACCCCCTCGTGGGATCTCTTAACACACTTAACATTTTTCCCCAACCCGGTCTATTGATGCCAGGGTCCAAGCCAAGGTGACCACCGGTGCTAACAAGGTATACAGAAGAAAAAAAACACACTATGGGCAAATTTACTCCATGGCGTTTGCACTAAAAGTCTTATTTCCTCTACAAACACTATTTTTCATATTCCGAGTGCATACACAAACCACTGTATTTTGCAAGTGTCCTCGGCTTGACTCCGTCTCCCACCCACGCCTGCCTTTAAATGTAGCAGCCAGTCGTCCTTCACAGCTTCCAAATGGAAAAAGGCTTAGCTTCGTGACAGAGCAAATGACAGCGTTTCATCAAGAGAGTTAAATGAACATCGGAGGTGATGTAGCCCAAGGGTTATGCAAATGAGGCAGTGTGCAAGTTCGGGCGACACATTAACAGGCTCATCTTGTAGGTTTTGGGGCTTCTCAGAAAGAGCGCCTTCGTCAGAGAGACAGTGTGATTTTTGACTTGTTCACACGGAGAAAATGAAGTGTAAATCACGCAGAAATTGGTCATGGAAACGAGCCGGGAATAACAAAGAAATCTTAGACAGCGAGTGCCGTTTTTTAATGTCAGATATGAATCAGGTCAGTTGCAGGAAGACGACAGATAGTGAGTCATCCCCAAACAGATGCAGGTTGGGCGCCAGTGGAAATACCACAGGTAACGCAAAACCAGACTTTTAGATGTGAGATCAAGAACACCCACGTCCTCGCCTTCAGAAAGTAGACAATACAGCATTTATCTGTGCATGTTTTGAAACACTTCTTGCCAATAGCGACCTGAGGCATCAGTCACCAAAGCGTACTGTGTGTTTTTTTTCCTATTGACTGTCTGAAGAACACAGGCTGCAGAGATGCTTCCTCGTCTCATAATCGTCTGGAGGAGATGAAAGCCATTATATTAATGTTGCTCACACTGGGAAGAGAGGAGCGAAGGGTAATTGCACTTAAAGTTCTTGTTCTTCTCTGTTGTCCTGAATAATTCACTGACAGCTGGAAGGGCTGATAGAAAGTCCTTCTTTGTGGTCCATAGGGTTGTTAAAAGTTTAATGTTTTGCCTTCTATAGGTTTAGACGTTTTGTACAGTATCTCAGTTGTGATGAATAACATTGTTCTTATGATTGCAGTGAAATTTTGATAGAGCCTAAAAAACTCCATCAATCTCAGCCCAGTAGGCCATCATTTCTGAAGAAAAAATCCTGGCTCGTGTGTTATTGCAGGCGAATGCAGTGTGAAGCGACTCTCTGTGAGTGGGAGTAGGAAGTGCAATAGAGGCAAGTCAGCAAACATAGAAACAGGCGAGGATTTAGACTAAGGAGCTTGTAGAATTGCTCTGGGATTGCTAAAGAGCAGTTATAAAGGTTAAACACAATTGGGTGGGATGAAGGCAGTATTGTTCTTAGGTTTGTAGTGGTGGTTAATATCAGGGCTGCCAGATATTAAGAACATAATATTCAGTATCGCTGGAAAATCTCCCCCTTGTGGGTAATGTTTTAATTGAATGGAATGTAAATCAAGTTGATGTATTTATACAAGGCATGAATGTCTTTTTGCTTTAGAATAAATCAGTGACTGAATAACTGTGTTGGCATAAATGGACTGGAAAGTGACTCTGTAGATACAGTGAGGCTAGGTATCTAATGTGCAGCCCTCATAACTTTTGGAAAACTACCACTAAAGACCATTTGGAGAAAACCTCTGAAGATTGTGACGGATTAAAGGTGCAGAATAATCCTCCTAAACAGATGAATGTGTGGAGCTGTAGGACTGTAATGGAAACCCTGCTTAATGGTCCTGAAGTGTGGGCTCCATTTAAATGTGAATGCAACACAGTAAATTGAAAACAATAAAGGAACACAATGCTCCTTTGTGTTAAAACACATAGAAACATGCTGTTTATTGGTTTAAACAAACAGCCTGAAGTGCATTTGACTCTATCGGGGTAAATAACTTGCAGGGGAGGCAGCTTTATATGGAATTAATTGCAAACAAGTTGCTTGCTAATGGCCTAAAAAGACCTTAATGGAAGTGTTCCATTAAAACAAGCAGTGCTGATGCCATCAGACAAATTTCCACTAAGTGTTGCCTCATGAAAATGATAACTTGCTAATCCATTATTAATAAGAATTAATGGTTTTCAGTGCGCTGTGTGTGTATCGATTCCTGATACTCTACACTGCAGAGTAGCTCTCATTGGGCACTCTGGCAGGCTTGGGAATACACTAATTGTTAGCCGCACAAGTGCCATTTACGCCACTCTCCCTGCTGCCTCTGCATTTATTTCAACCCTGTCTCAGTGGCCCCCTATGAGGAAAAGGAGAAGGCCTTTCAGAGAGCAAACAAATACAGTCTGAGAACAAGCGACTGTTGTCGAAAATTATCATCATTTTGTAAAACGCCTTTACATTTAAACTCAAATCTATTCATGGGCATGTAAACTCTTTATTTTTTCAGACTAAGTTTGTTGAAATGTTTCTGTTCCCAGACTTATATAAACAGTAAAGAATACAAACCCTTGACAAAAGGTGAGTTCAGGTGAGCGTTCATCTCTCTCTGACAACAGACCTTCAAATATATGGCTCCAGGCTTTAAGGCAAAGGAACGTTGCTTATTTCGCTCCAACCTGCCGCCTCTAGGCTTCTGCAGTCATTTCCAAAACCAGGAATTTGTGGAGATGGGTCCAGAGCCTGCCCCGAGGCTTCATCTAAATTTGACGTCAGCAGGCCATAGCTCTTTCTCTTTAGATTTCTCACTATACTTTCCACACACTAGAGCTAAAGGTTAAGGGTTTACATTCCTATACTTGAGATGGCTCCTGTGTAACACTGAGAATGATTTTAAATTGGTTTCCTTTGGTTAATTTCTCTGTAAAAACTAAGTGCTTGTTAGCATGACTGAAAAATGGCACACAATGGGAGGATAATGAGAACAAGGTAAGGGAATTGGAAGGTTTTTATAGTGTTTTGCTTTGATTAGTTCTTTTATTCTATTCATTAGTTGTTACATGAAAGCCTTTGTCCAAAAAAAGGTGGTGTTTTCTTTTCCGCCCTGCTTTGTGTCTACAAAAATGCACCAATTTAGACCTTCTGTGATGTTTTAATCGAGCAATTACAGTAACCGTCTTTTAATCTGTTCGATTTTGAAGAAGTTGTTCATTTAATAGAACAATATGTGGCTTCATCCTCCTTTTTCTGACACTTTGCTCTCAGTACTAAGCCTGACAGTTCTGCCAGTGCTTTTTTAAAATAAAGTGGAGGGCCCAAGTTAAACCTCAGTGTGTCAGATAGGAGTTTTCAATGTGATGCATCAAAGCCTGGAAAGTCAGCAGCTCAAAGCTAGCAGTCATTGGCTGAGAGAAGGATTTGCATAGGTAGGCTTATGTGTTTTCCACCTCGTCCCTGCCATTGTTTTCATGTGACAACTGCCTGACAGCCAGGAAAATGGGACACAGGCGCAGAAAAAAGGGTCGAGTGTGGATTTAGTCTGTCTAAGAAAAGAAGCGACAAAGCCAACAGTTTGATAGTCTTACCCATGAGCTGTGCTGTAGTGATGGAGGAACACAAAAGCATGTTCTCCACTAAACAGCACAGGTCGGGTTGGTATGGAAAGATATGTTTCCGTTGTTAAAGGGGGCACAAAGGGTCCCAAAATAAGAGGACTGTGCTGTCCCACTTCCATACCCCACAAATGAGGACTAATGCGGTGGAACGGCTGCTAAATGGTGGAGCTAAACACATTGCAGTCTGTTAATTGGGTGTCAGGTAAACCTCACTTTGGGGAAAATGGGAATCGAAAAGGGAGAGCACCAAATGGCAGCATTTTTTTATATTTTGGTGCCACCAACCAAGTTATAAAAAACTACACAAAAAAAAGTTGGCACTTCAGCTTTTGCTTTGGGAAGTGAAAAACAAAAATCATATTCTGTGACAATAAAGAGTGGCTCACTAAAGCTAAAAACATCCAGTAATCTTTTTCTTTTACCGTTTATTGCGACTCCAGCCTTTGGCAACACTAGAAATGACTAAAATGCATTTTTAGGCTGACCAGCCATAACCATTTACTCCTCTCTCTGGACCAATCAAAAACTAACATGGGGTTGGTTTTATGCAAAGCTGAATTTCTCTAATTGGTCTATTGTGTCCAGCGGCAGTTTATTAACTATTTGTTGCTCCTGCCTCCTGTAGGGCCAACTAATTGTTTGTATAAAAACAAAAAAGACCTACAATAACTTGAGTAGTGGTGGTTTGAAGTCACTATTTAGTATTTTGATACCCTTCAGTGGAAAGATTAACCAGATCACAGTTTGTTGTTTCAAACTAAGTCAAATCATATTGTAGTGTTCTGTGAAAACAAGGCTAGACAAGAGAATGTCTTCCTAAAACGCAGTACTTTGTCCATCTTTGAGTGTATCAAGGCAGCTATTAACCTTGTCAATAAGTCAGCACTGTGGGGTCAGTGGAGATCTTATTGAGATTTTAGTGATTGGATTCTGGGCCGGACCTGGATTAACAGTGGACAGCTCCGACTTTGCTTGCCTTCAGGTCATGGGTCAACTATCAAAATTCAGGAAAGCTCGTCTAAGAGGATTAATCTGGAAATAGCTCAGTGAGGGCCAGTTTATCCCCCCCAAAAATCCAATGGTTGCTCACTTAAATGTTTACGGCAACACAGGGACACTGAGCTTCCTTTAATTTAAAGCATGTGCTGAGTAGTGCTTAATTCAGCCTGATCCTCCCTCTTAGCAACAAAGTGAAAAGGCCTCACATCAACTTAAATAGAAGCGTTGTAGACAGATGTTCCCGGGAAACCTTGGAATGCAGAATAGCGATAATCAGGTCTCGAGGATTCAAGCTCGCACGCACCGATGCATGCTAGAGCATACACTCTTAACAGCTTATCAGGTTCGAATCATTAAAACGCCTCTCCTGCCGCTTCTTCCATGTCACTCACACTCACGTCTCCGGAGCCACAGAGAAGGATTTATTGTTCTCTTTCAGTCTAAGAACCTGGAAAAAACATTCAAATGTCAGGTGGATTTAGGGAGTATGAAGGGGTCACGGATGGATGCTCGTGTCGGATTAGTGCCGACCACAAAACATGCTTGACGGCTACTCTGACACAATCCACAATGCAGTCCATTTCACATTACTTCTGTATCTAAAAAGCTGTGAAAAACCTATTGCTGCTTATTATTAGGAATTGGTGATGATGAATTATTGTCTTTCATCATTTAATTAATATATATGAAAACCAGGTATGAAAAAGTTTGGATTAAGGACACAGGTTCTTACTTAATCGTCACTTTTAAACTAGTTACCCTTTTGATATGATTAGAAAGAATAGATTGGTACTTTGTTCATCCCAAGGGAAATTCGGGTTTCCAGCTTTAGAATAATGCAATGTAAGTTCAATCCAGTGTAAAGTAAAACACCTAACTCTTAGACATTTTAACAGGGGTGTGGAGACGTTTGCAGTTGCACCTGAATGTTCCTCGAGTTGTCTTAGTGTGACAAACACTTCCACCTGATTTGCATGGAACACACCGAGGAAGGACCCAGTGTGTTTTGCTTAGGATTTGGTCTCTAAACAGAAGCACATGTTTATTTGCATTTAGAGAGAGGACTGAGATCCCATCACAAGTGGACACTAGAGAAAACAGCGGAAAACCCAATCTCTCGCCAGGTGTCAACTGCATACTTAGACCATCCCACACCTGGCGTCACATCTGCTGATCTGTTGGCAATGTTTGCAGCTCAGAGTGAAATGTACTGAGACGTCATTGTCTCTTTTCTGTGTCCTTTTTATTGTGGAGTGTTAAATTGGCTCGAAAAAAGCTCAACTCGGGATATGTCCCCGAACAAGGACAAGTCAACATAGTCTTTTTTCAAGAGACATCAGGGCAAGGGGTGAAAATATAACAGGTAGACCACAGAATGGTCTCACTGAGGGCTCTGTCCATGTCACAAACAGGAACAAGGTTGTGTAACAGGATTGACCCTCACAGCTTCACAACTTATATTAATGTAAAAACACACAGAAGACAGAAAGTGTAGGTGGGTGTCAGCCAAGAAAGGCTTATCGGATTACACTTAAGTGCTTTTTGTGGCTCTCTGTGGGGCGTAATTCATCAATTATCATCTGTCTTGTGTTGGATAGTTGGATAAAACAATTGAAAAAAAGGCTTCCATTAAATTACACAGAAGAGAACAAACAGAGCTGTGTGATTCAGAGGCAGTGGGAATAGAGTATGCTGCATTTTTAGTGACTTCTAGATTGCAGATTGCATTTCCACAACCATCCTTTTCGTAGCATTTGATGACATACGGTAGCCCTCCAGGGTCATGCCCCGGTCTACGAACAAACTCAGGGTAAATAGTTCAGATGAAAAGCTTGGTATTAATAAAATAATAGAAATAATATTTGATTCTCCAGCAGGACTCAGTTTGTCCGCTCTGGGCACCTGTAGAAACTACAGGAAGTAATAGAATTTCAGTGGGTTTTGTAGAGGGGCAAATGCAACGAGTGTTATTTTGAGGCATTTAGACAGTATTCCACTTTGTTTAACATTACACAAAAATATTGTTGATACAAAATACAGTGGGCACACTTCATGATTCAAGGTCCTTAAGATTTCTGCAGTTCCTTTAGGATGTGCTAGTTTGGTTTTAGAATATCTTTTCAGCTATTCATCTTCTTTCATTAATTTGTATGTGTGAGAGCTTTTAAATGTAAAAAAATAAAAATGCAAATAACAGGCTTGTATAGACCTTTCTTTTTTAGCTACTAAATAAGTGGAATGACACAGAACATTGTAATAACATGAATACTAGCACCAACTAGTGGTGAAAAGGACATACAGTATGTTTTCCTCTGGATGTTATACACTTATGTTTTGTCCAAAGGCACAATATAGCGACTCTTGCGTTTAGTTTTACCTGCCTGCTGTAATGGATGGCTTCTCAACTTCTCTTTTAATGACATCCAACTAAAAACAAGCTACAAATCCGGTGAAAAGGGCACGGTGTCATGTTGTCAAAACCAGACACATATCATGTACATCTGAGGCTGTAACTAAAGCCTCGTGAAGCTCATACACCAATGAACAGTGTAGACTCCACTCAGCTTTGACGGGCTGTCACTTAAACAAATGTAGATTTGTCTTTTGCACAAAGGTGGTGGGTGTGGTGCTGGGTAAAACCACCCTGAAGGCAAACAGGGGACGGCACTCTCAGGTTTTCTGCTCACTAGTCTGTGTGTATGTAAACATGTATTATCTGGGAGGTCATAAAGACGTCGAACGAGCACAGTTTAGCACTAATCCTGTTTTTCGTGAAACAGAAACAAGCCTTTTCAATCAGCTAAAATGTGTTTCTCCCAAAATATCTAATTAAAAGCTCTAAGACTTTATTTGCCTTGTGAGGTTTATTCAACTCCCAGTTTGACAGTGTAACTTTATCGTCTGTAAAGTTTCAAACTGAATGTCAATGCTGAGGTGAAAAATGAAAGATGACAGAGTGACAGGCAGACCAAAGACACACGGAGTTGCTGCAACGGTTCCACTGTGGCTTTTGTTATTTTTGCCTTTGTCTTGTGAAGCTGATGCCCCACAGATAGCTAGGGTTTACATGTTGATATAACGTCTACAGAGGCCAGTATCACCTCTCCCTCCACTTTTGATTTTGTTTCTTTTTTTTCTAATCACTTTTCCATCTCCTCCTGATCCCTCTGCTTGGTCTTCCTCAGGCTTGCCAAGTTTCGTCAAATCCCCCGAGGACCAGACAGGCATCTCTGGCGGAGTTGCATCATTTGTGTGCCAGGCCACCGGGGAGCCCAAACCCAGGATCACCTGGATGAAGAAAGGCAAAAAAGTTAGCTCGCAGCGCTTTGAGGTGAGCACTCGTGTGTGTGACGTTTGGATCCGAAAACACTCTTTAACACGCAAACAGATGTGGACACACTTGAACGCAGCAAGGCACAAATGATTAGTTTACCACATTTATCAAATTTACCTAAAGCATTCAGTAGCACTCTGAGCAAAACTAAAGCAGATTACATTCATGCTTATACCTTAAACAAGTGCTTTGTCTGCATGGGTATCTACTCTTAGTAGCCTGTATAAACAATCACTATATATCTGTAAGAGCTGAGTCATTTGTCTAGAAATAGCATGGTTAATAATGGATAACGACAGCAGTGCGAAACATGAATGTCAAGCTCTGGTGCAATTTAAATACATATACAGAGATGATAATAGATGTATCAAGGTAACAGTCCATCCTCTTGCTGTATCGTCTCGTGCTTTAATGTCTTACCGCAACAACAGTCCCATGTGGCACACACCGGATTTTTCCCATAGACCACAATGTAAAAAAATCTCTAAAGCTGCCACATGGAACCATAGTTTGACATGATTTACAGATCGAGGATGTTTTGATGCTGACAATATTTGAAATAGTAAGAGATAACTGTAGGCAAAAGTAAAAGTTTCTAAAAATATCGGCAGCCACCTTGGACTATAGAATTTGTAGTGAACGATAAAACACTTATTGCACAGTTTTTGATCATTTTCAGGCTTGCTTTTGTTTGTGAATTAAATACAATGATGCACAGAACCCTTATTAAATGTAATTTTCCTATGTAAGATGACTTTTTGAGACTGTTTGCTTTTGTTAAATATATACAGTGTAGACAGACAGGAAACAGGGTGAGAGAGGGGAATGACATCGGGCTTTTGACCTTAGCTGGAATCAAATCTGGGTCGCTCAAGTATGTGGTATGTGCTCTATCAGGTGAGCCACTGAGGAGCCCCCAGAGTACAGTTTTTTCAGTACTCTATCCTGCCATTGTAACTCCCAGCAGTCATCCTCAGAACAACATGGATTATTTATTCATTTTCTGCTGCTTATTCTTTATGGGTTGTGGCAGGCTTTGGATTTGAGGAGCTGTATATTCTTGACAATTGCCTCAACTCAGCTACACATAGATGTTGGTCAGAAACTAGACCGATAATGATGTTACTGTTCATGTGGTGCAGACTCGATCATTACTGCCTTTTAGACGGAAATAAAGATGCATGTTTTTATTACCCAGCGTGTGATGCTCAGTTAACATTAAAAAGTCCCTTCTTTCTACAATAACCCGGTCATTTGGCTGTTATTAGGCTTCACACACCTCGCCTGTTTTCTGAGCGAGACCAGACAGACTCCTCTTCTCTTTAATCTCCTTCCATCTTGATTTATATAGTCTGCTTCATCTCTTTCGCACTTCTCACAGACTCATCTTTCTGTTCCTCACTTCTGCCATCTTTGGCCGTACATTCTCTTGATGTATGTCTCCTCCTCCTTTTGAACCCTTACAAACAGAAGACACTGCCTTAGGTGGGAACTCGCACTGTTTCTGACCACTGCTGCTAGTGTAGTACATGTAGCTCATGAATGCAGCGCTGGTTTTGTTTTTATCGTTTAGTTTAATCGTGCTGCCTGTAGACTTTTCACAGTCCAAGTGCAGCTTTTATTGCTTCTTGTGCATTGTGTGTAAAATAAATGCACAATTGGAGACTTTTGTTTGTCATTTAAAGACAGTTATGTATAATCATGTCCATAGATGCTAGTCCTGTACTAGCCTCTCCAGCCACACTTGGTTTGAATGCTACAATAGTGTGTTTACCGCTCATTTAAAAGGACACAGTAGTAATCCCCAATATAATATAAAAGCAGCATACTAAAATGCTGCCTATAGGTGAATATTACAACTGAAAGATTGTATTTTTATATCATTTGTACAAACGAATGGTGAAGATACAAGACAGGCATCTCAAATACTTAAATGAAAAATGATTATAATGTACTGTAACTGTGAGGTTCTAAAACGGTGTGTGTTTTTCTTCCAGGTGATGGAGTTTGACGACGGTTCGGGCTCCATTCTGCGAATCCAGCCGCTGCGCACGCACAGAGACGAAGCTATTTACGAGTGCACGGCCACCAACAGCGCCGGCGAGATCAACACCAGCGCCAAGCTCACAGTGCTTGAAGGTAAGATAAGACTTTTTCTCTTTTACTCCACATCGCATTTCACTCCTTTTACCTTTCCTTCCTCTTTCTCAGCTGCTTTTTTCTCCTTGATGCCAGTATATCCAAAAGCAAATATGAACATTTGCCTTAATAATTCATACATAAACATTTGCAAACTCTGAGGATTCAAGGTATTGGAGGTGTCATAGAGCAGCAGATATTTCTTAATGCAAACTTTAGAAGGTGAGGAAAATGCAATGAAAGCATTTTTAAATGGAAGTGTTTCTGCAAACGCATGACCTTGAACTCAGTATATTGTAACAAATATTTGGCTTTTTATGCCTGTAATTCTTTATTTAGTTACTCTGCTTGGGTTGCTACTTAACTATGGCTAAATGATTCTGTTGGTTATCATTTAAGAAATTCAAAATAAGCTCAAGTCAGGTTGAACAGAGAGATAGACGACTGTCAGTCATGTGCAGACAACCTGCCTTTGTAGACCTCATAAACAGGGAGGGTTTACAGGATGAGTTCCCACAAGCTGTTCTTCTATAGACCTCCACTATATTGTCACTATACTATATAAAATTTTTTTCCTGTTTTGTCACCATCTCTGGCAATAACACAGATCCCAAAAGGTCACAGGAGCTAATCTTAGTTAGCGTCTCTGCGTTCTAATGATCTAGTAAATAACATAATAATATATATAATACTCTAGTGATCATGCTGCTGCTATTATTTAATGACCTCTCCAAACCATCACATTAGGAATCTTTTGCTCCCGTAGCTCATCACTCCCTCTACTGGTAGAAACTTGCATTACAGCAGTATTGGTGTCTATGCCATAACATAAATTTTAAAATATTTCCTAATTTCCTAAAGTGCCAATATGCCATATTTTATGTATGAAACTGGGGTGGAGAGAGGTTCTGCACCTCTCTGTATAAAAGTGTTCTTACAGCAAGAATTTCTTTCCTAATTGACAGTAATTTTATCATGTGGCTGCGAGTCACAGCAGGAGCTGATTTCATTAAAGGCTAAAAAAAGGCCCTGAGCTGGCCAGCAGGAGGATTACGTCCTTCTATAGCCATTTCACTCGTATTTAGGCAGATCCTCTCTCGTTCAACAAACACAGGCTCTCTCCGAAGACGGTCTGAATCCCATCTTTCTTACACCCACACTTCTCTTTCTCCCTGTCCACGCTGATTTGATGATATCATCGGCTGGGCTTGCGTAATCTACCCGAAGGGGCTTTTTCTCTTACGCAGATAAAGGTTTTCTTTCTCCTCCTCCTTTGTACTTCATCATGAGGAATGTTGTTTTCCTGTGCAAACAAACAGGAGTAACATGACATGAAGCGCACATTAACGTGATGAGATTAATCAGAGTGTTCGCGCAGCAGTAAAATAGGACGCAGAGTTCACATTCTCTCAGTTAGAGGAATAAAGACAGACAACAGTCTTACTCAACAGTGAGCAACTGTTCTCACACGCAGACGTGCCTCGCATCAGGTCGCTCTCTCTGTGAGGCTGGGCACACCGCTGTAGCCGCTAACCTCAGAGTCAAGTACCATCCAGACACATACTGTTTGATACAGAAAGTCTACACTGTTTTCTTAGTGTACAGATATTAATATTTGATCACATCTTCAATAGAAATAATGCTTTCTCTTTTTCTCTGTGTAGATGCAGTGAATAGATTATTTCAGTACATATTTTCATGCTAAGTAAGGGAGAAACTGAAGATAGAAAGAGGTGTCCTGATTTGCTTAAAAGAAAGTGATAGGTGCTGTTATTTATGTAACCCTCACACTGTTTATATATGCATTTTACGTCATGGGTTTGCATGGCACTTTATTAATGTTTTTTACCAGTTGCTGATACACTCGTCCAAAATAGCCATGTAGAGCTAATTTTTCAGTTTACATTATGTACTTTTTGCATTTACATTAGATTGTCTTGATGCCATAATTCCCTCTTTCTAAATAGGACACTGGACAGAAACTGTATATTGGTGGTTCAAATTACCTCAAATCTGGAAAAGTGCCTTGAGTGCACTGTGTAGTCATGGTGTAATCTCACATCAGTCCACACTCGCAGGGAAAGATGAGCCACCTGAAGCTCATTGTTTTGCTTTGATGAACCTAAACAATGTGGGTTCATTTCCAAAAAACAGTGGACAGCTGCTTTCAGCCTGCAAGCTCCGGCAAGTGCTCCTCTACCTGCTCCGAGTCAGGTGGCAGACAGCCAAGGTAAACGACGGAGTGCTGAAGTTCAAGTCATCGGCGAACGTTCAGCAAGGCAAAGACAGACAGATATATCTTTCAAAACAGGAGAGCGCTCAGATTGCCAAGTTGATTTGTTCCAGCGAGACACGTACGCCGATGTTTTCCAGGACTGATGAAAGCTGATATAGTGTTGGCATGTTTTGTCGGTGCAAGTCTCCGATTAGTTTTTTGTCCTTTGTCATTTTTTATTAGTCACATTATTTAAAGCCAGTTAAAGTCGTATGTATACAAGCGTTTCATTTCCGTTTTGAAAGGCACCCCTTAAGTTGCCGCAGGTGCTAATCCAATCCCTGAGTGAAACAGACGCTAAATGAGATCATTGGCAGCAGATTTTCTTCCAAATTTTCTGACTACCCCACGGATCTGTGAGTCAAGAACCCTGTGAACAGCTGGACCACTTGGAGCATGTTCGCTCGAGCATTCGACACAGAGCTATAGACTTCATGCATATCGGCTCCCTCCTCTTTCAAGAGCCACGTCGTCCGCCTGGATATTTTTAGGCGATTGTTTGCAGCCTAGCGATACATCACGTTCGTATCAGCCGCATTATACGAGAACACAGCGGGGCAGCACCAAACAGACTGAGACTAATGATGCTCCTCGCTAATGGCGCGATGCTAGCCCGAAGGTTTAAGAAGTGCGAATCCCATCAGAGTGTAGCCATGTCGAATGGCGGACAACGGAAATACATGTCGGACACGAACGCGGGCCTCATACGTGAACGATGAACTCGGAGGCGCTCTCAGGCGTTCTAGTAGTGGTGCGGGGTAACTAATAATAGAAGACTGCAGTCATGCCCTTCAGTTGAGACTCAGTAAAGGCGAGCACTGCTGAAAAATTCCCAATAAATCAAGGTAAAAACGCCATATTATTGTACTGCACACGAAAAGCCGTTCACACCCATAAGGTTTAAAATATGAATTGTCATTATACAGTCAGACAGAGGGAGAGCGATGAAGTCATTAAACTATTAAGTCGATCTGGATTATAGGTTTTAGCAGAGCAACGGAAGGTCAGTAAATGAATAATTATGATTATTTCATATACTGGCTCTTTATTTTGTTATGCCAGTACTGGAAAATATGTATTATGACACGCGAAGTTGTTCAGCTGTGACATGTTTGTATTTAGGTGATTTAACCTCAGATCAATAGCTCGGGTGTATGCCGCATAGACATTTTTGTTCAATGCATTATTTTTATGTTTAATTTCACATCTAATCAAATGAAATGTTCTCAGTTTTAGTTCTTTATTGATTCAGTTGAAGCATTCATTATTTGGCCTCAGATTTCACCAGCAAGGTTTGTACTAGACTAAAGCTAAATTAAAGCTAGCCTGTTTTGTTTGAATGAGTAAAATATCCTAGTTTTTCTGCCTTTGTAGCACGTCTTTCTAAAAATATATAATAAATATTGCTGAAATACTTAGACATATTGTGCAAGCTTCCATTAAAGTAAAAAGGACGGTTTTATTTTCAGTCCTAAAATGCTTTTAATTTTCTGTGTTCATTGCTATAATGTTTAAAAAGCCTATTGAACTAAATGTGCATCACTGTTTATTGCCCCCATTGAGTCTATTCACGTATCTCTTGTTACTGTTGACTGAAGGATAATGGTTAACCTCCACAATCCAAAGAATTCCTTAATCTTACTCCTAACCCAAACACATGATTAGGCTGTTATCGTTTGTTGAATCCACCTGTAGAAAGTCACATACTTTCACATCATCCACAGTTATGTTAGACGTTAGCATTTGTGCAGTCATGGGTCTCTATGTAAGTCGCTCTTTGTTAGTGGCTCTTCTCACGCCCCTGCCTCCGAGGTCACACCGCCGAGACTTACATACAGCCCCGAAGTCAGCTCCAGATGTCTAATTGTGGCTCTTATTGTGTCTCGCTGCTGTTCGGAGTAAAGTTCTGCTTGCAAAATGATGATAACAATGTCAAATGTCAGACTGTTTATAGAAGAAGAAGAAGTGGAGTGAGGAGGAGGAGGAGAAGAAAGAAATATGGCTGCTGTCCTCCCAGCATTTCCTTATAGTTAAACTTTAGTTTTGTTTTTGTTTCTTTTTTTCTTTTAAAGTGATGTAAAACTGTAGTTGATGGCATTCAGAGAGAGGATAAAGTTTGTGTCAAAGAAGTAAGCGCCATTTAGATTGCGGTGCATTAGTTTACCATAAAGCAGCCATCTTTTAGGTTCTGTAACTTGGTCCATTGTCATACAGACTGAATACCTCCTCCAATGTAGTATTCCTGTAGATATAGAAGTATATTTCCAAATTGATGTTGGAATATGTAAATATATTGAAAAAAGTGCTGCACAATATATTAAAAATCCAAAATCCATATGACAAAAATTGAGGTGCAGTAATCTTACATAAATTGCCAGGTATTGAAACTTTGATCCCAATATAGCTGACCAATCAAATGCAGGTAATAACAATAATGAGAGAAAATGCTTGCTCATTCCAGTTTGCTTCCATTCTGACTCTACTAGAGCTAATGTAGTACCCTTCTCCTTGTTGTTTCATGTGTAACTTGGGTAAATGCAGGGTCTGGCAGTGGTCTATACGGCAGATGACCAGAGAGAACAATGAGTCATTACTCGGGTAACGATGCTGATGCTCCGACCTTGAGCAGTCCCGTTGAATCGATCTGCCTCACTAAACGTCCAGGTAAATGGTGCATGTCTCGGTGATGTATGAAATAAACTAGTACAGGCCAGAAAAGACATCTCGGCTCACGACATCAGTCTTAAACGCGGCGCGCTGCCACTTCTTTGAGCCAAGGCTATATTTCATATTTGCATCGCTGTTAACATTCGATGAGCATGTAGAATGTAAAATAAATGACTTTAGATAGAGAAATGAGTCCAGCAGTGTCAGAGCCATGTCGTGAAACTTAAACTGATGAGGCCTTGTGGTGAACTGAGGAGTTGTAACACTGACAGTTTCTTTCTAAAACACGTCTCCAGTTTTGATGTTGCCCGGAGCAACACCATTAAAGGCACAGTGTTTTAATTGGCCTATATCAGCAACCCAGCACTGACGAGCCCTAGAGAGGCTTATCAGCAACTCAGACTGTGGAATAATAATCCATATTTTTCTTGTAGGAACAAATCACCATGAGATTCAATATAAACATAAAGTTAGAAGTCACATATCGCTGTACAAACACCGATGCAGCGATGTTACTTCCTTTTTCGGTGTGAGAGTGAAATGGATGATAATGCTGTTAACCCTGGTTTCTAAAACTGAATACCTATATAAAGTTGGGATATAGCAGCAATATTCACAGTATAAAAGACATGGTTTATATTAGATTTGCCAAGTATTAATGTTTCAGGTGGTGCCAAATCCAAAGACTTAGGGGATGCTTATACTTTTGAAGTATGAAAAATCTATTGTACAATCTAGACTATTGTAAAGAAATAACAGATGAACCTAATGCATAAAAATGAAGCTTTTGTTTTAAATAAATAATCTCTTTAACCATTTGCTTTAAAGTTACTTTCATGTTTATAAAGTGTGTAACTTTCTAAGCTTTTTCTTAAAATAGTATATCTACCACACTTTAGAATCATTAATACTTAATACTTTAATCATATTTCAGTATTTCAGATCCACTCATAAATAGTACTCCAACAGCTGAATAGTGCCACTAATACATATTTAAGTAAATGGAAAAAAGATTAATTGTGCAGAAATGACTTTCTATGAGAGTCTTTAGATTCACCAAGGCGCCAGCAAAGAAACACCTTTGTATAACAAGGTTTTATATGCGCAATACAAACGTAGTAAGTCTAAAATAATTCATGAAGAGGCTCAGAGACGGTGTGTACAATGTCTTTCACAAATTCTTCAGCATGTGAAGCAGAAACAGACGAAACTTATCTGCAAATGTCTATGTGACCTGATAAGATTGTTCAAGGATATAATACGAGCCGAAACTGGGCTGTACTCTGTGACTTTTCCGAAGGGACAGAATACATTCTCTTGTCCTTCGGGAGACGGCGGACAGGTCTCTAGAAAGGAGGAATGTTATCTAATGGTAGCAGATCAAAAGCCCCATCATTACAGGAATCCTTCGCTGTCAGAGCATGAATTAGAAAGGTTCTGCTTCAGACCAGACACACACCTTTTTTTTGAAGTTCCCTGGCAACTCATTTTTCAACATGTAGCGCTCCGAAAAATGTGATTTTTGGAAAGGTCATATGAGAAATATGCATAAATCCAGAGGAGAAAAATAGTCTGATGGCAGGTGAAATCATGTCAAACATTGTTCTTTGCTTCTGTTGTGTTTAAGATGTAAAATGTGTCATAATTACACAGCACTAGTGGAAGTGCACATGTTTATATACACAATATAAACATGTTGAAATGGAGTTGAATATGGAATCCCAGGTTTACTGTGCTGACTGTGTTTGGTGGCAGTAAACAAATTACAGCCTCATCGGTTAGAAAAGGCCTTTATTTGCTTGGCATGCATTATAGTCCCCAGTGCAGAGGCAGAAAATGACTGCGACACAATGCCAGTAATAAATATCTCAGGAGCCAGGCAAGTGCGGACAACAAACCTGAGTGGATAAACAGCGTAGAAATCTCATTGCACCTCTTCCCAGGCAAGATAAATACATACAGAAGCTATATCGGAATGATTTAATACCAGGCCCTGCTCCTGCGACAACTTAATCCTCGCCTTTACTTTGCACTATTCAAATCATCCACAAAGACCAAAATAAAGTCTGTTGTGTAACCGCGAGTCCCCCACATTAGTTTCCCTCCTTTTGAATGCTGCTCATGCCATTTTAAATACCCATGTTCCCTGCTGTTATTAAGGGGCATTTTCACACCTGCCTTCTTTGGTCCGAATTCTGGGACTTTCTGGTTTCATCAGAAGAAAATTGCAGGTGTGAAACATCCTCTGGGAACATGGTTTGGACAGAATACTTGATCTTTGGTTTGATAAAAAGAAGTGGACATGGTGCAGAAGTTTCAGTGTAAAAGAGAGACATTCAGATCATACAAGGAAATCCTGCACTGGAAGTGATTCATACTCTTTTACCAAATTTACACAATAGTAGTTTATATTACAGGTGTCTTTCTTCACTTTGCCTTTTGATTGACAACTGTAATGTGCTGTAATTTCCCAATATTTTTTACTGGAAAAACTGGCAACCGCTGCTGCAAGTTTTCTACTTTAAGATTAACAGATACTGAATGTAATATGGGCTAGGAATGGTTGTAATGCACAATCCAAGATCCACAGCCTAACTATAATCAGCCAGAAGCAGGCGTAAGTTTCAAAATGCAAATAAAACATGTTTATGAGATGGAAATCGTGCAATTACAAGTACAGTAGATTTCTGGATGTTGTGGTCATTGGTGTGGTTTTAAGAGCAGAGTACAGAGGATGACTTGTGCATCATGAAAGTATTAAATTATTTTGTGTATAAGATAACTAAACTGAACCTGGGCCTGGACTTTGCTTTGACCTCTTGGTGTAAAAGGCCCTAAGAAAGGAGGTTGACGGTTGGTGTGGTTGAAAATGGCAGTTAAACGATGGCAGAACAGGTTTGTTTTTCCCTTTAAGGCGCGGCCCCTATTTGTCATGCTGCAGGGATACAGAGGCATAAAGCCGCTTGCACACAGGGACATGACGTTCTCGCACAAACACACTCTCCTCTACAGGTGTAGACCCCTACTGTATTCCTCAGCTCCATTGTGTGCTGGGTGTCACAGATTTAATTTCTTCCACCATCTGCTGGCTGCAGGCCCAGCCTCGTAGATCATATCCAGCCTGACACATACAAAGTGTATCTGTCTATGCATGCTTCTCCCAAGGACTCACACAATATGGCAGGATAGACTCACTCTCCCGGCCACCCAGCCTGCTTTCAAACAGGCTCTGGCCACATTTACAGTGGAATTTTAAGAGCAGACTGTTACAAGAGCTGAAATATCTCATCTAGGGTTAGCATTAGTGTAACTCAGCTTGCCCTTTCTGTTATTTAATATTATAATGTAGCCTACGGTTAAAGTTATGTATTGTTTGCAGTTTGTATGGACAATGAAGTTTGAATGTTTTTAGCAATATATTACACACAAATTTAACACAGTAGGCTACAGTTTTTCCTCAACCCACATGCCATTGTTGTTTATGTCATTATGATGGATGTATGCATGCCCATTCAAGAATAAATAAATTAAATTATATACAGTAAACAGTTTCTGGAAGTCCTCACACTGGAAGGAGTCTCATAAATGTGCACACCATTTACATGTAAACAGAAGGCCAAAACACACAAAAAAGGCTTCATTTTCAAAAGTATCTGCTGACATATGGACACAGCAATAGTCTCACTCCAAAGACTGGGCCATTACTGCACAATGTGCTCCACGTCGCTTTGGCCATACTTTGCAATCCATTAAAAGAATGCAGTTGGAATCAAACCTTGTAAACATAATCATAAAAGTGGAGGCTGCCAGTGATACTTAAGAAATATCACCTCTCATTTTAAATTACCCTTCCAAATGCTCCCAGAATGACGTTGTCCATGATTTCAGTCTGACACATGACTACATTCATATTACATTTTAGACATCTGGATGGAGTGGATCTTGCTTTGAGGCAGCATTTTATCATCTGTACTTGTCCATCAATTACTCTATGCTTTTGGCAAGCGGTATCTGTGAGGAGTGCAATGTCTGCTATGTGCGTGCTGTCACTGTTCATCATGCTTATGGCCTCGGGGACGCACCGGGAGACAGACAGACAGACAGACCGAGAGTTACACGCAGAGGTCAATGAGTAACAACAACATGAAAAGAATCTCACGTTCAATTGTATGACAAATGGGTCGGGTATAAAGGGTTTGTTTTTGCACAGGTGGTGAATTTTTCCATGAGTCACAATGTCATTATAGCATTTGGCTGCTCCTCCTCCATCTGTAGTCTGTCCTAATGATTCAAAAGTGGATTTACATTTGTGTAATTCATCCCTCAAGTCCACCACTTTAGATAAAATGCAACAGGATGAGAGGTGTATGAAATTCTGCAAAAGAACAGAAAAAGCTTTATTGTCCCCAAAGGAGAATTTGTCTTGGACTCAGTGCCACATAAAAACATACACATATTAAGGTCAATAACAGTGACAAAAAATGTAACAGATTAGACATTAACAATATAAATATGGAAGTCTGTTTATGCTTATAAAGGGAGGCAGTGATTTCAGTGTGCTCTTATGGATTAAAAAACTAAGAAATCTTAATCATCAACAAATGATTAAAATAAATCTAGAATGAAAATGTTTGCAGATTAAAGTCTTCTTGTTAGTACAGTCTGGCATCCATTTATGTCAGTGAATGTTTGCAAAAGGCACCGAAAGCACCATGTTTAACTTTGTACCATTACCATTATTTCTATTAGTCACTACAAAGAATAGTAGTGCACTCCTCACTGCATCTAGACCAGAGTTTTTAATGCAAAACCAGTGTGTTTCCTTGTGATTTTCACCCTCTCATTAATGTTGTCTGTCTCATCATATGCCAACACATACTAAACACAGACTAAATTATTAAAATGCAATAATAATAATAATAATAACAATAATAATAATAACAATAATAATAATAATGTGAAATAATCTTCTAAAACATGCAAAAAACATTCAAATACAACAATTTTGAAAATGAAATGTTAGCAAAGTACATTGTCTGTTGCTTGGCTCATGCTTTGGTGAGGACTAATCAGCAAAGTAAAACATTATTGTCTGGGTCTCATTAGAAGTCCTTTGGCTGAGACCCATTGTGCCAGTGCTGCCATGTCTCTGTATGTGTCTGAGGTCTTTGGGTCTTTTTGTTTGGTTCATGAGTGGCTAAAGCCCTCCTTTGAACGTGTACCCGAAGGTACAGTTCTGCATCTAGAGTACACTTTACCACTTGTGATCCAGGTACTCAGGACACATTTTGATGGCATATAATGGGGCCGAATGCGTTGTGTTATACAGCCTGTAATCTTATACATGGATACAAAAGTTTTAAAGCTTTTGTCCAAGCAGTACATTAAATATGAAACACAGAAACTAGAAACTGGAACAATCTCAACTGCTGCATTGCTGTACAGGCCTGTAATAAATAATTCATAGCTTTGCATAGATATTCTTGCTAATATGCCCACCCTCTGCACTATGCAGCCGCCTATTACAATCAAATGTTGTGTCAGGCCACTGGCATGCATTTATTTATACCAGCTCTACATCCTGCACCTGTGAGCTCCTGGCCACTGTTGATTGCCTGGACATATTGACATAGCTGAATGTCTTACGCAAAGATATTGGAGATGTGACGAGACGTGCACATTGTTTAATATCTGCACAATGTCAGACGCAGACAGGCATATTCAACAATTGACATCTGCTATTAAATATCTGCCACAAACAGCTGCAACAGGCTTTCATTATTCAATTACAGATTTAACTTGTTTGCAAGAGCGTGACCGATGTGATTATCAATAGTGTTTTGCCAGGCGTGAACTCGCAGCCACACACTGCTTTCTCCATTGGAGCCCGTCTCAGTGTTGAACAAGCACTACGGTCATCTCCTCCTCTTTTTCGATTAGTCATTTTTGGTTATTACTTAAACCGTGAAAGCACCACAGAATAATATTTGAAGTCTCTGAAAATGAGCGCTTGCTATTTTGCTTTTAAATGTTATTGAGGGGAAAAAAGGGGCTGATGGGAACTGTCACTCAGAAATGTGCCGCTGAGTCAAATTGATATTTGAAGGGTCAATTGCCAGTCAAATGCTTCCTTACACCTCAGCGCTCTGAAGCCTGGAGGCATCCACGGTCTAATCAATTTGTTCATTGCTTCATGGGTTATTCTTAGTTTGCTTAAAACATTTTATGCTCAGCAGATATTTCACCTGTCCTCAGCCTCGGTGTCATGCTGGATTTATCTCCTTCGGTGATGGTTAAAATGAATTGCTCCATAAAATGTATATTTGGTGATGACAATATTTTGATGTGTCACATATTGACTTCACATAAGCATGAACTGGTCTCATCAGATCGCAGTTCTCCTTGAGCCTGGTAGGAGTTTTCTGTCACTAATCAATGTGTTTAGTCTTTATTGTCACGTATTGATTTGTACAATATCCATTAAAAATTATAGATATTTTTATTCGCGATATAAAGACACAATACATTCTTTCTGCCAACAAAAACAAAAAGACCTATAATTTAAATTGAACTTAATGCCAAACCTTGTGTGCACAGCAGCAAGTGTCAATTCAACCGAGCAATTGAGTCACACAAAACCATTGACATGAAAAAAAGAAATGATTTAAAAAGTGAACCTTACTGAAATAAACCTTTACAGCTCAATTCAACTCAAGGACCTTTGTCATTTTTATTCCCAATTATAGAGCTTTAGAAATTCATTCATTTTGCTCAATCACCTGGGCCCAGTACAGCACTTCATATAAGAACTGGGACTGAGGCAACACGTCTCTGAGAGTGGCTTTGTTACTTGAATGCATAATATTATATTGGCTCCTGCGTAGGTTTATATTTTAAATAATAATGGAGTACAAAAAAAGTAATTCTATTATTTATAAATCAGGCTTAGATGTACTTTACCAAGCCACAGGGGATAATAAGTCAATGAAAATAAAATGCCTCTAAACTATAGTGTTTAGTTTATGAAGTAAAATCAAAGGACGGAGGGAAACGGGCAAAATAGTGCTCGGTTGGGTGTAAAATCATAGGTTGCTGTACGTTTTGTATGGCTCTGTTTTTCTTGCTGTGCTACGACAGATGCCTCCTTGTTCTTTACTTAGTCCCCAAAAATCATATCTCGGTACACACTGGTCATAGTTTTGGTCTCACCTAGTTTGATTTAGTAAATATATTGCACTGCAACATGACTGCACCTTAAAGCTGTGCTTCATTGAGTCAACAGCGACCCAGGCCTCGACTAGTTATGGATGGATGGGCCGACTGCGTGTCAGGGGGGTTCTAATACCTCCAGTCAATGAGCTGGCTAATGGGACTCCTTTCACCCTGACCCTGTTTCCTCACACATTTACACTGGGGCCCTCCAGGCTTACCCACCGGGCCCGTGAAGGCAGGGCAGAGCGGCTTGACTCGTGATCAGCCTTATAGCTCGCCCTTAAGCCTGACATTTTACTCGTGCTGAAAAGACCTCCTTACATTTTCTCCAGCTGCTAACTCTTTCAAGGTTGGACATGGTCGGTGCTTGTAGCTGTCAATAGGCTACACTTTTTTCTGTTCATCAATATTTAACCTGTTGGCACGTTCTTTTATTGGAGATTAGAAAAGTATGCTACACTTTCCATGTGGGAAAGCATCATTTTATCAGATGTGTAATGAATAAATTGTGATACTTGCATGAATTCAGGAAATGTACTTTTGAAAAAGAATGTGTAGCACTTGCAATTTTAAGATTTATGAATGAATGTAACTTCATCAGTCTTTATTAACGTTTACCAGCCATTACACTGTGAGTGAATATAAAAAGTTTGGTTCCTTTTTTCTATTTTAATGTTAAAATTCCCTACAAGTGCATGATTTGTTTTGCTTTTGATCTGTGGCTCATCAGTGACATTAAGTTTTGACTCTCCATGGGAAAAGTATGAGCACTCATGTTAAAATGTAAAACAAACGGCAAAAAAAAAAAAAAAAAGACTGTTGACTGACAGATTTATGCAATACATACCGCAGCTTCTTGATGTGTGGAGGCCAAATAGCTGGCAGCAATCAGCTGTAGGGTCTTGGTAACCGTTTATTGTGTGTTTGTGTATAGCTTACAATGTAATAATAATCAAACAGATTGAAGACCTTTATGGACAAGTTGTACCAAAATCCCCCTTTTTGTTCAGTGGGTTTGAGTTGAATAATAATAATAATGTATCTATCTATTTATGCCCAAACAACCTAATACTTTTACTTAAGCACAAACTTGGTCTGTACAGTTCTGACAAAACCAGTCGAAAGAAAGTTCATAATTAGACCAAGTGTGAAATTATTGTCTGTGTGAGAAACTGTTAAACCAGAGTCTATTTGTTTTAAAAAGGCAAACTTTTCACCACAGAAATCTTAAGTTTCAGACCAACCAACGGTGTAATATCACATTTTGACCTTTCCATCACAACATGGACATGGATGAAATTATTGCTTGTCAAGATGAGCATTACAGAGGTTGTGATAGACTGCATTTTTTCATGATGTCCATGAGTTCTGCAAAACCTTACCTAATCAAAGTAGAGGCTGTCGACAGCGCCTCACAGATTGTGTATTATTCACTATCTGTCACTGAAAGAATAAGTAAAGGCTGTCAGTGGAGCCCAGTCTGTGAGGATTTAATTAACACAACCTGCCACATTCCACTACAGCCACTGCCTTTCCCCCAACTCATAAAAGCCATCGCTATCTGCCGTAATTACACTAAACATGTCACAATAAAGCTCTACCGATGATTAATTTGAGTTGTGGAGAGGATCAATTCATTAATTTATTTGCAAAACCGCCGCAATGCTTCCTTTTGTAGGCAGATTTCATTAACCGTCACGCTTCCTGATTTTTGGTTGTGTCCTTTTTCTTTTCCGAGACACCTAGAGGTAAATCCAGTCTTATTAGCCACATCACATTACTACAGATATTTACCATAAGCCCTGAGGTTTTCCATCGTATCTGCAGCTACATTAAAATGAGGAGGGCAACCACAAACCGTGTACTTGGTAATGCCATAATCTCAGGGGTCTTCAATCAAACTCCTGTTAGTAGGACGACGAGGTACGAGGCAAGAGTCAGAGCCGTAATCTCCGAATGAAAGCCTACAGCTGTGCTCCTCGTAGTTAATGGAGGATGTGATTCTGTGCAGCAGTGCTTGTCCCGCAAGGTGACTCGGTCAGCATAACCATGTGAATTCAACAGACCACCCTTGGGTTGTGCGGGTCGAAGGCCACGGTTATGGACTAACTGGTGCGCCGCGGCATAAATAACCGGCGCGGGGAATCTGGCAGGGCCGTAGATCATACTGACGACGGTGGAAGTATGATATCAGATAGTAGAAAGAGGGAGAAGAGCAGATAAATAGGAAAGTGGAGAGAGGGATGATAAAAACGGAGCGGAGGGGTGGAAATGAAGGAGTTGGGGGGGAATTGGATGACTGTTATTGATTATCTGCCTGTAGGCGAGGAAGTAGGGCCAAATGTTCTCCTCAGCCAGACAAAAAAGTGTATTATTTCAAAGGTCATGGCATCCATTACAGGCCTTTTATTCCAAGAACTCTTGTATAAACAGCCAGTAAACAGCAAAGGTGGAGAGAGTAGCCAAAATCTGTAGTTGGGTAAAAGTGACACCATTTGTACTCGTTGAACAAAAATAACTTGTGTAGAAGTAGTAGAAGTTATTACTTGAGTCAAACTATTAAGCGAAACTACTAAAGTACTAAGTTACTGTGACTTATCTTAATGGACCTGCTGCAGGGCCTAACCGTTTGTTTACACCGAGCCAAGTCAGGAGTAAGATTATAAACTGTGCTGTACTTTTACACAGATTTGGGCTACTCTCCTTGGCTCTGTAAAACTGCTCCCCGATTCACACTCTCCTGAACCCATTATTGGCCACATTAAGTGTTTTTGTTATGGCTGTGTTCCTGTGATGGTCCGTTGCGTGCAGGTGTGGCTGTGTATGCACATCGCACGCCCTCAGGACTGTTTGTTTGATGCTCTCTTATCTCCATGGCAACAGCCGTAACACCTGGTCCGAGAGATAGCGTGCCAGAGACAACAGGCCTGACAAGATGTTCAGATGTATTTCAATGCACATTTCAGTGCACATTTGCATTCATTTCCTCACTGCCTAATCCGAACTGTAGTAAACACACTTATCTCTGTGATAGAAAAAAAACAAATACTGTTGTGCAATCACCAAATGTCACTGTTCATACTGTCTCATTCCCTTCTGTGAAAAGCATTTTCTTTGCAGCTTCCAGGCTTTGTATTTTCCCGTCTTCTTCTATGGAGATTTCCGCCATTTTCATCTCATTACAGCACGATTACATCAATGCTTTGCCCTATCTTTGATGTCGGCGTGTGTCGTGTCGTCCTGGTGAGGAGACCTTGGTGGTGGGAGCTCTGCCAGCGTGCATCTCTCCACAGAGCGGGAGGGTCTTGCTCATATGCCCTTTGTGGCAGAACATGTGAGAGAACATCTTGCCCTTCGATGTTTTGCAAGTCAAAGTGCAGAGGCAGTTACGTGAATTCCCCGTCAGCCTGTCTACCTTTCTGAGAGGTCTATTATGTGGTGTCTGAATGTCACAGGCTTTGAAAAAAAAAACATTATTGGTGCAGCACATACTGTACATACCATCCTATATCCCATATGTCCTCGCACATGTCTGCACTGAGCACTTTCCTGAAATGTTTATTAAGCTTCGTCATTCAGCGGAGCATGACCATTACGTCCGCGTTTATCACAAATCGTTTTGCACTTAGGCACTTTCCCAGTAAACTTGATGAATGTTTTACACACTATCAGCCTTCCAACTATTCATGGAGCTCCAAATAGATATTAGCTTTGGCTTTGCACCTCCTGCTGCTGCTGCTGACACCTCTCACACATACTTCCGCGTCTCTGGCAGATGCAAATGTCTGTCTCGACGATGTTCTTGGCTACAAACAGCCGCGGGCCATGTGCTTTGTTTCTGCAGACAGCTTGTCTACTTCAACGTGCCAGATTGACTCAGGACTATTTGAGACAGACAATAAGCTCTTGCTCTTTATTTAGTTTAACACAAAGCACAAAGGGGAATAATTAACAGAAACTTTAGTCATGTAATATTTCTCGGTTTTCACACATGAAATATAAGGCTTGAGTGACAAAACTGGAAATAATCTTTTTTTTCTTGTGGCTTGTTATTATGTAATTACTTAATTGAAAAACAGAATTCACTCTTCAACAATTAGCCATGAATTGGTTTCTTAATGTTACCTTTTCCCACAAGTAACCGATAACAATATAATGCTCCCTTGGCTACGCTCTGCACACATACCTTTTTTTTCTTTTACCTACAAAGCCAGTGCAGTGATGTATGAATAAAAGGCTAGATTTTAGTGCAGTAATATTTCATGAAGCAAGTGGCCCTGCTGCCGCCATGGTGGTCCTTTGGTTCGCGCCATCAAAGGAGACATCACCTTTAATTGTTATCATCCATCACTTGGCAATAGGAGCATGTTGGAGATCATAAGGCGTTTTATTTCTCACTAGGAACCAGATCACAGATATGTAGTCACGCCAAGGAACCTGAGAAAAGCACATATTATCAACTTAATTTTTAATGCCACGTCTCGATGCTGAAATAGGCATTGATACAGAATGTAGTAGCAGGGTACCTGACATGATACACATGTTTTCTTATCAATATTCTATAGAGGGCAATTGAAGCAAAAATACTCCTTGATATTCAATTACGCTGGGCCTGTTTATTGAATATTTATCCAAGCGCAGTTTGGTCTCGTCGGTACAAGGCTCTCAGAATTATAAGAACCCTCTTTCTATATTCCATCAATAGTAGTCCATGCTTGTATCTCTAATAACACTGTATTAAAATGCTATTCTATCAAGCATTTTTTTCATGTGCCAAGAAAATCACTGCAAAAAAACGATTCTAATATATTAGAAAATTCTAAAACGTTGTCTCGTAATATTATATGTAGTACAGTGTTTTGTTCAGTAGCACATCTCTTGTATCACCTGTTGGTTTTGGGGCAACGGATGGGAGCCCAGGACTTTAAGTTCACAATGCTAGAATGGAGTTCACGTTTTGGTTGCATGACTTGGTTATTTGGTTTGTACATTTTGAATGCATCAGCACAGGAACATTCACTGAGCATGCCTCTTACCAACCCATTAGTCCAACATAAGGTACCAAAGTGCTCCTTCAGTATTAGTAGAGGACATGATGTGGGTACATTACAGCGTGTGGTGAGGACAAGCTCTTTGATCTCTACAATATTCTTGGATACATTACACATACATTTTGCGACTGCGTCTTCCTGCATAACCCACTTGAAAACTGCAAATGAAGCTGAACACACTGAAGTGCTGCATCTTGTGCCACTGTGCTGCGCTCCTTCGTTCTTGGGGAACTGGGGTGTCTGGAGTGTTTCCCCATTGAGATGAGTATGTTTGGGTTGAGGGCTAAAGTGGCGGTTGACGTCGGTTCGGGATTGAGCTCCGACTGTGTCCCAGTGGGACGGGAGGACAGGGACGACTCTCTTTCAGCGGGGATCTGATTAGACCCATCGCCCTAGCTGCCACGCTCCACTCACACTGGTAATTGGAGCTGGCAGGAGGTTGGCATGCACCCCTCCCCCTTTCACTCCTCTTTTCCCTCCTTTTTTAGAGCTTTTCTCTCATGTACCTGCCCGCAGATGTTAGGACACAACCACAACTCCTTGACAACCATTTCTATATCATGTTTTCTTAATAACCATATTACCAGTTCTTACTGATGACGCTGCCAGTGTTTCCCCATTCCTTTTGTGTGCTGCCCGTACTCCTACTGTTATTCTAATTGAGTAGTTCAACCTCAAAACCACATTACGCCTTCCCCTTCTGCCCTCCTGTTCCTCCCATACTGCTAGACTCACCGTAAACGCGTTCATCTGCTAAGCTGCTCATATTGCAGTGTGACTCGGTGTGCGTGATAAAGGGCTATTGAGAGAACAATGGCCCTATTTATTTTTCGCAGCGCGGAGGAACCAGTTCATGCACACCTACCTTTGCGTCTGACGGCTTCCTGGCACTGCCTTTGGTCATTTGCAAATCCAGGCCGTTTCAACGTCGGCTTGTTCCAACACGGACTCACCTCACGAAATAAAACAAAGCTTTACAGAACGCAAAGATCTACTACGGCATTATCTCTGTGCACAATGCATAAATCATGTCACAGCTGACCACTTTCCGTCGTTGTTTGTTTTTCTTTTCATTGTTCATCTGATTAATGGATCACCTATAATACATTACACCAGGCCTTTGGTATTTATTCACAATACCCTGCTCTGGCTTTGCAAAAACAGGATGAACTGCACTACTGCACAGCATTTTTTATTAACAACCCCCCACTTTTTCAACAAACATCAACCTGCATCGCCTTCACTCTTCCATTGGATTGTTTTTTTTCCAGATATTCTGAGATCCTTTTCTTTCCCTGCCAAATTAAAGCAGACTGAACAAAGCCATGTCTTTGTCTTACTGGATGACAACTTGGCAGCCGAGGCCAGCCACAAGAGAGAAGACAGACAGGGCTTAATACCTACCAAATATCTCAGCAAGATGTATGACGAAAATGTGGATAGAAAGAACATGCAGGTTTTTTTAACTGAAGCCAAGGACACTGAAGAGTCTAAAGTGCTCCTTATGAACAACAGCACAATTTTTCATCTATTGGAGAAAACCCTGCTTTTCACTCTGTTGTGTTAACATTCTAGCCAAAGCACAATAACTTTTAAACCTTTTGTAACACTTTCTTTAAAGTGAAGCTTTGAAAATGGTTCTCCTTTATTCAAGTTGTCATTTTATGAGATGAAAACCCACAGTTTGTGAAAGTCTGAGCTTGTAAGTTATGGAGCTGAAAATGTGATGGGTACGCATGTCAAAAAGTCAGGAGTTGATAGTCTCGTCAAGAGTCTGCCCTTTGGACCCAATGTCAGAGAGAGAAGGGGAAGGAAATCCAGCTGAAGAAGTGTAAGTTTCACTCTCATCTTAGACTTCAGACATTTTCTGTTGAAATGTTTCTGTTCTTTTTTTTTATTTCTTTGCAGACCATTAAAATTTGAAGGCTTGTATGTTCAGTATAGTTTAGCTTCAGGATGAGTTTACCTCTAGACTATGATCACTTACTATTACTCAAATAAGTGCTGACATAACAGTAGAGATGAAGAAGACTAAGCCTCTTGTATGTTTTATCCTCTGTCCCTCATGATGAACCTGGTGCTTGATGCTAGAGCTGGTTCATTTTCAGTTCAACTTGTCAACCTTCCAACAATTTGGATGTTTTCTGAAAAACAAAAGTCCATCAAATACAAACCTGGCCTGCCATCCAAGTGTCTTTTCTATTCTATATAAAGAAATACTGTGCTTTGGTTTGAGCAGTCAATGCAAATGATCGAGTGATATTAGCTTTGATGGAGGAGATAAAGCACCTTTGCTGCGTAATAATATCAAAATGTATCAGAAAACATCATTATTAAAATATATCATCTTTCTTACTGTTAGCAATTCTTTGTATTTTCTCTGTCAAGTATTTCTAGAAACCAGTTGTTCTGGCCAAGCTTCTTTTTTGCTGTCAAAAAGAAACAAATTGGCATTGGCTCCAGACCAATCCCAAATGGCCCCTCTAAAAACAAAATATTTTTCAGTACATGCCGTTTTCATTTTAGCTTATCCACTTGTAATAACAGCTAACTTCCAACTGAAGAAGGGGTTAAACTCATGTGTAAGCTTTGCTGCAGCTGTTTGCCTTTTAAATTATTCCCTGTTTGTGCTTTCTGATATGACGGAGCTGCTGACTCGTGTAATAACTCCTTTGGGCTCTTTTACCCCGTTTCACCAATGGTTAGCATTTTTCACGTCCCAGGAACATTTGCCGATAACTTAATAAATATTCCATAGGCTGAAAATAGAATTGTGATGGGCAGAGCCTCTTTGGGAAATCATAACCTATCGACAGAAGAATTCAAGTCTTTGGGGATTCACTTGAACAATAATCAAAACGTACAGGCGCTAACATCTGCTACAAGAATGAAGTTTAGTCTTGGCCCATCCAGAAAGTTTAGTCATAATCATAACTGTTCTGGGTTTTCCTGCTGGAGGTAATTATACATGTCTACATTCTTTATTGTTCTATGCTCCCTTGTAACAGGTATGTTTGACAAGCCATACTTTTTAAACTACAAGAGACCAAAACCAATAATTTTCTGCCATGCAGTGTACTGAGTCAAAGTCAAGTAAAACAGCACTTCCACAAAGGTTTCATGAATGCTGGGAGTCAGCGGTAGACTGGCAGCTTGATTTGAATGTACATATTTTTTCTTTCCCAACATCTTTCACGCTCTGCCACCTGCTACAACTCACGTCTTTCAAAGCTTTAGAAATGTCAAAGAACTTAGCACAATAGTCTCACACTTTCAAGGCTGCACTGCTTTTACTGACTCCGACACCCTTCGTCTTTAGCCAGACAATTAATTTTGTGTTCAATTTGAAGAAAAAGTACAATCTTACCAAATACAAAAGTAAAGGCAGGTTCCATCTTCATAATTACCTGATGGAGAGTTGTGTTGACGCATGACTGCACCGACAAGCACAGAACATAATTTAGTTGTATTCTAAGGTCCCCAAACGCAGCCCAAAGTCCCAAAACACATTCACCTGAACCCACACCAGCTGTACCCCCCTCCCCACCATCCCACCCTGGGACTTCCCCTCAGTTGATTTGTGGCCATTATAAATATGTTCTAAGTGAATTTTTGCAGGTGAGGCTACAGTTTAGCTCCCATTGGACTTAGCATAATTCAATATCGTTCCCACATTTTACTTTGCAATAAATGGAAAATAGATTTACGACTACCTGAGCTTTTGCCACTGAATCTTTTTGTTTTTGTTTATATTGTACTGATATTGAAGTATTTATAGAATACTCCAGCTATTGCGCAATATCAAAGTGCCTTGAGTCTCCTCTATTGTCTGCTCCGTCTCTCCTTCCCTTGTTTCCCTCGTCTTGCTCTTTGAAGGTTACACTGAGCAAACCACAGAGGAACACGGGGCCCGCTTCTGTTACCATTACTCATTCAGTGACAAATTGAAGAGTATTATTTCATTGTGCTCGGGTTGTCTGTTTTGTAGAGGTATCCAGATTCGGCCGGCGTTGTCTGAAACGAATCCTATATCTTTAGACGGGAAGTGAGGCTCGCCGCGAAGATAAGGGACCATGCAGAGATCTGTCAACTGTATCTGAATATGAGACGATCCAGGCTACAGGCCAAATACAGACTGAATGGAGGAACAAACACTCATCTCGTAGTTGGGACAAAAGGCCAACACCCATTTTCATTTTCAAGCTTCTGCCATATAGGTTTACATCAGGCAAAAGAAAACTAAAAGCCCTTCCACTCCTTAAACTTTTTCATTAAACTTTCATAACTTCCTCAAAAACAAAATGTGGAAAGGCCCCAGAAATCCAGACAAAGCAAAGAATTACTGTGGATTTTCTTTGACAAGTCCTGTGGAATATGTTCTTGTAAATAAATCGTCTAATGCCAACATATGCTTATAGTCATGGCATGCATATTGTCAAGGGACTATATCAAATATTAATTTCTCAGAGCTCATGTAAGATTAGCTCTCATCATATTGTAACATTGCACACAACTGATAAGGTGTTTGTTTTGGTGACTGAATGTTAAGTTGACACAAACAATTAAATCTGCATTGCAGTGGGATGCTTCATGTCCCTTTTCGTCCTTTCTTTTCGAATAATCAAGAAATGCGCAAGTCATCCCACTGAAAGTTTACATATTTTTTTCATGTTATGAGAGGCCTCCACTGACTCTTATGTTAGGACAGTCTTATTTTGTTCATACCAGTGCACCAACTTTAACACTTCTTTAATCTTCTTACTCAAATTTCATTCATGAGCCCTGTTGTAAGTATTTCATCTTAACATTTTGGCCCCAAGGACACATTTCCATATGAGTCGAAAGATAAAAGAGATTACAGGTCTGAGAGCAAGCTGATAAAAGGAATCTCTCAGGGCCATTGTGTTTCCTTTTTAATAACACCGTCCACAGGTTAAATTAGGATTTATTATGAGGCTCTCATACAGCTTTTGGAGCACGCTTGTGTCATGTTTGTAACAAATCATTAGCTGAAATACTGCTTTGGGATGTCCCAGTAGTAAAATGTTGATGCAAATTCCTTCAGCAGCAATATCTCCTGATCTCAATCTCCTTTGAAATATTCTGAAATATAATTAAACATCCTGGGAGTATTCAGAATTTACTCTTAATAAAATCATGTGAATCCTATGAGCTGTGTTTTATTGTAATGGAGATATAAGCAGTCTCATATCTCAAGTCTCAAGTGCTGTCTCGGGAGGGCTGCTATACCACTTTGTACCACTAGATGGAGTCATGAGCATCTACAGGTGTTAGCCCCTGTTGCCCTCAGTCTGGCTCAAATGGGAAGTATTATTAGAATGTCTTGACATTGGTATGACAGGACAGACATTGTAAACCACTGTAAATTGTAATTCAGAGTTCTGCAGCATGCTAGTTTGACATTTGTGAGGTATGCATTTGCACATAATAGCATAATTACTACAAAAAATACATACTACTAAAACAGTGGAGGTGTTTATGGCTCATCACTGTCTAACGCCATGATGTCAGCAGAAACTTGAGCCGATTTACCTTACATCTGCATATTCTGTTTTTGTGAAGAATACTGGTTGTCATGGATATGTGGTACTTGCATCATGATGAGTTGGATTATTCAAATAGGTTTGTTTAGCTCGCTAAGCCTAAGGCGGCTCATTTGTGCATGGATGCCCAAAGGCAGATTGTCACTATCCTTTCCCTGTCTAAACCTAAGAGCCTCGTGCGGAGTAATCAGAAGTCTATGATAACCAATGACAGATCCAGTTTGTATCAATCTGAAATCCAAATCTGACCTGGATTAAGACCTTGGTTTTAGTTCAATCGTGTTGTGGTCATATGATCTTGTGTTTTCTCCCTGCCTTTGGGCCTGCAGCACCTTGCTCTATCTCAAGCTCTTTTCTGTCCTTGCCAACTCACCAGCTCCATTGCACTTCATGGCTCTCACAGCAATTGAGTGCCCTTTCTCTGACACTTCTGAACTTGATTTTTCCAGTTTTTCGGTTCCTTTTTCTGTTGTTGACTTGCCCTTTTGATTTTCTATTACAGAGGATCAGATACCTCATGGATTTCCAACCATCGACATGGGTCCCCAGTTGAGAGTGGTAGAAAAGACTCGAACTGCCACCATGTTGTGTGCCGCCAGCGGAAACCCAGATCCTGAGATCTCCTGGTACAAGGACATGCTTCCGGTGGACATCAGCAACAGCAATGGCCGCATCAAGCAGCTCCGCTCAGGTGACAATATTTATATAAAAAAACAAAACTGCTGCCACATCATTTGCCGACAGCAGCCGACAGTTACGAGACGATGTTAAAAAGTCAATACAAATAGGCCTTTGTTGTCATGTATGACTTGCATTATCTTTGATCACAATGAAACATGAACATTTCCTACAGCTTGTCACTGTCACCTTTATTAGTTAGCTCAGCTGTAGCATAAGCAGCAGTTATGACAACATAGCTGTTTCCAAACTCTCGCAACCTTTGATAGTGATGCATGAGTTCATAACCTTGCAAAGTTCAAAGAGTGTTTTTCACAGTATTTCCTTTTAAGCACGTAGCTGGGTTACAAAAAGGCCAGCAGATGATGTATTATCTCAGATTTAGCCTTGCAAAAATAACAATAAAAAATCAATGGGATGCTTTTTGCTCACAGCACTAGCTTTTTTTGATAAATAAACAGCGTTGGCCTGACCTGGATTATATAGAAAAGTGGAAAGTTAAGTAGCTTTTTGCCAGGTTTGCTTTGTCACATTGTAGGCTGTAAACATTTTTCCTATGTTAAAAATAAACCCATTACAAGCTCTGCCAATTTCAGTCACATATTAGAGTGTTTTCATATTAAGGTAATAACTAGACAAATCTGTGGCTTTTTACTTTTAGCAATGCTCTTTAATTGCTTTTTCACACATATGAAAACAGGGCCTGGCAATGTGTTGATATGTAGTGCCCTCAAACTAACAACTGCTTTTACCACCATATTTTTCTTGACATCTGGTGCCATGTCAGGCCACACAGAAGTGCAAAATCGTGCTTAAGCAGTGCTGTCACAGTTTTAAAAAACAGTCTCCCTTTAATTAGTTTGCTCAGGTTTTTATTGCTCATACATGAGGTCTCCCTTTATTCATCAAAGAGAGACTAACTTCTTTCTGACCTAAATAAGTTTTGATGTGTCACTTTGTTTACTCTGTATGACTTTGATTTTGACTAACGGCTCTCTACAAAGAGTGGGAGTCATGTTAAATTGGAAATTCTATTTAAAAATCTGCTTAAGCTGCTGTTAAAGTCCGATATGGTACAAGGACAAATGTGGCTGTAGCTGTTGTCGCCAAAGTACAACGTGGCATAAATTCTTGATCGTTTTTCTGGTCGTTTGCAGACAACAGAAACAGTCCAGAGTATGTCCTTGCTTTATAGTGTTGACAAAAACTTAGTCGCATTACATTTAAGTGGCTTCTACTCTGTTTATCTGTAGCCTGTCAGAAGCCATGTTTTCTCTTTCCCACTGCTGTAAGTGGATTACTAACTAATCTCTCCACCCTGTTTGCATTGAAATGACTCCCACCTAGGTGGTACACCAATTAGAGGTAAGGACAATAAAAACGTGTATGGAAAATGTCACGTCTACACCATTCCCTCACATTCACGCCAGACCTCTGCATTTTCCCAGTACCGTGTCATCAGGTTCATCTGCGCTCCTACTTTCCCCTTGTCTCGTCCGCACAAACGTTCAGCCTATGTTCTGTCTGTTGTCTCCTTAACAAACAAATGGTCACCAACCCCGCTGCAGGAAAATGGAAATGCGAAGAGCACAAGTCCGAGGTGTCCCCTGTAAATGGCTGTCTCCTGTACTGGAAAAACGAATCACTTTATAAACAAAAAGCTCACATTCACCCAGAACAAACACTGTCTTCTGCTTTTCCTCTGGCTTTTCAACAATACGAGGCGAGGAGCTGCATTTTAAACTAAAGACCGCCGTTGCCACTAGAGGATCTAACTGCCGTCTCTGTGCAGCCTCAATGTAAATTGAAACGGCCACATTTGCATACAGCCTATGCAGCAGTGCCCCTCAGCATGTGGACAGGATGCCTGGGCGAGATTGTTAAGGTGGAAATTTCAAACCCTTTTTATGGAAATCATTGGCTTTTCCCCCAGAGTCAAAGCATGATTTCCGTTCAACAACACTGAGGCAAATAGTGGTCGTCTGAGGCAAACAGAAAAAATTTGGAGCAAGTGCAAACCGCTGTCTGTCAGAGAGTCCTTAGACCCAGATACAGTTAAAAGCTGTAATGATGAGATGAGCCATTGGCTAAACATGTTCTACACTTTGGGAAGAAGTTGGTGTGAAATATGTAGGCCCAGATAGGCCCAGAAGCATTTCAGAAGCAACAGAGCTAAATGTGATATTTGGCTTCTACTCTACACACTGACAGGAAGTTATAAGGCATTATGTAAATAGAGTTAAGTACAGAATAGCAAAAACTGTTAGGTATTGTGTATTTAGTATTTCACTGTACCTTCAAAGCCCCCACAGTTGGCTTAATGCAATTTTAGTATCATAAAACTTTGAAATGACCTTCGGTCCACCTGTGCTGGAGTAGTTTGACTAATTGAAAGAGTTTAGTGTTGCATCTGCCACAGGAATAACCTTCTGTATCCCTTTTACTTTTCTTTAGTGCGCACACTGTGTTCTCCTATGGGAAAATAGGCAGATTGACAGATTGGTGACACCTACATTAGTATGCAGCATTTCAATGCTGCAATAGACAGTGATGAGCTCAGCAGGCACAGCAAACACCTTGGATAGGTAGGGTACGTGTCTGAGGAGATCTGAGGTGGTTTTATCACGTGTCACCGTCCTACACGGTTGTGCTCCTTTTCTTGGTCTTGACTCAGGTCCCTTTGGTTGGTGATGAACCTGTTTGTTGTATTCATCTCATACTGCATGATATGGAAAAAATGTGACATTATTATTTTTGTCATTCTCAAACTGCATGGTGGCTGGCTGTCTTTCATGCTGGTACCATGCTGTTTTGGAAAAGTGTTGATGACTGTCACCACTGCCTGTGACATACATATATACTGCTAAGAATAGTCGTTTATAAAGATGTTTATTTTATTTTTATTTTTTTATCCATGCAGCAGGTAAGTGGTTTTTGTTTTTGTTTTTTTTGTCTATAAACTTTCCTCATCATTCAGTAGCAATAATTACATGATGGCTATAGACAGCGTGTCAAAATGACCGCAGCCAGACATGTCTCCTGGGCTTTGATGCTTTGTTAGAAACAACATGTTAGCTTTTGGTTTGATGACTGCAGCTACTTGAGATGTGAATACTAATCTAAGCCATCTGTCTGAGGAGCCGCTCCCCAAGGGGCCGCACTGAGTCATGGTCAAATAGTTGGTAATGAAGGAATGCAGTAATGACCTCACTGCTCAGTGTAGTCTCCACTAAGGCTGGAGAAAATTTACCTGCAGTGGGAGTTGTTTGACAGAAAAGTCATCAGTCACATGCACTTTTTACTCCCAGTCTTGTGGTCTCAAAATAACACTATGTCAAAATAACTACTATTGTTTACTCTTGTAACCCTCTTTCTGAAGACAGGATTGTAACTCTTTTATTAACAGAGGACATTAAGCTCAAGTGTCCTCTCTGGAGACTGTTCTTCTATATTTATAGTTTCACTATATGTTCAAGTCTAGTATAAGACTGACATCACACTATTTGGCCATAATTATTCATAGAACGCCTTTTAGACTGGCGTTGTGACATGTTTCTGAGATGATTAATTGACCCTCAGTCATGGACTTTTCCTTCTTAGCATGAAAAGGTTTATACTCCGTGAGCACTTTCCTCAAACTTGCCAGATCATCTAAATTCTTATTACCGTAAGCATTTTCACACAAAACCGTCTCCATGTCTAAGACATTTAATTACACATGAACTGGGTTACACCAGTAGACCACTCTCAAGTCACTTTACACACCTGCTGTATTTTTGCCAAGCTTCATCTTTCCAGACTACTAAATGTGTTAATCCCTTATGCAGGAGCTCTTCAAATAGAGAACAGCGAAGAGTCCGACCAGGGAAAATACGAATGTGTTGCCATGAACAGTGCTGGGACCCGGTACTCTGCCCCGGCCAATCTCTACGTACGAGGTAAAGTTTCTCTTGAATCTTGTGCAAATGTTTTGTTTGTGATCATAAGCCCCATAAAGGTATTCCTCAGGATTTCTACACAACTTAGTATTTGATGTGAATATTTTTCTTCCCTGTCATCATCTTTTAAAAAGGTTTAGATAAAAGTAACTAGACAGAGCAGATGTATTTGTTTAAGTTTTTTATTAAATTTTTTTGTCATTAGTTTACCTCTACACAGTAAAGGAGAACAATGTTGAAATAACAAATAAGTAGGAACCTTGAAACCCAACCCTCCTAAATGATGTCTCTATCCAGTTACATTATGCTGCTGATAATTTCACCTGTTGTGAAAGATGAATGATCTTAAGGCTGTGTGGGAGTGAGCCGACTGTATTTGATTGACATCTTGTTCCATTAACCGCTCCGTGACCTTACACTAATAAATCCCAGCACACCTTGCTCCACCCAGCAGGGCACAGAGATGAGAAGACCGTGTGAATAGGCATTGTGAAAAATTTCAAATGACCTACTGCACTATTCTTCTCTATTCTTCTTTCTGTCTGTCCTTTAACCAATTCTCTCAAATGTTAACATATCAGTGGCTTCTTTCCAACACTAATGACCAACTTCAGCGTCCCGTTTGGCTGCAACATTCAACCAGGTGTGGCATTGGCAGAAACAGATGCATCCGAACCATTTCTTTTTCAATTCACCTGGATCAAAAGTCTCCATTATTTCCCCTGCACATCTTGCTGAAAGGCATAGAAGGAGTTTGGGGATTTGTTTTTGTTGTTGCCGTCTCCATGAGCAGACTAATGCAGGGCGAGGGCAGCGTCGTGCCCGTCCCAGATCAGGTTGGGGCAGCTCTGCAGAAAGCACCGCTGTGTCTAATGTACATGTAACATAATAGCACTGAGAGTCTGGGGCTGGTAGATGTGTCAGTGTAAGAGATAAACATGCTCAGGTATCACTTAATAATTTTGTTAAACGCCTGTGCATAGCTTTCACAACAGTTTATGAATTCATGCTTCCTTCCACTCTTTTTTATCATCCGTCACTATGAAATGGCTAAATTGGTTTCCCATATTTCCGTTTTCTACCGGACAGAGCGTGACAAACAACTGCTAAGGAAACTAAATTATTAACTTTTTCCCTGCTCTGAAATGCACTCTATAAACATGTACCATCATTATTTTCAGTATCCAGGAAAAATGTTTTTGCAACAGACTCCTCCTGCTTTAGGAAAACCACAGTTGCAATGATCCGCAATGGATCAAGTTTACAGATTAAACATCACAGGCTCCAGACGCTTTAGCCCAAACTCAAATTAATGATTGCTGTACTCGAAAATAAGAACCATATGAGACCCAGAGATATTGGAAATTGAATGGCTTGTATTAAATATGTTATGAAATTGCATTTGATTAGTCCTCATTTTTAATTACAGTTTCAATTTGTCTCAATTGGAGCACTCCTTTTAAGATCCATTTAGTTTCTTTTTAGATCTGTTTAGCTTCATTTGACTTCTTAGCAGCATTTTGTGACATTGTAGCGTCTTACTTTTGTTTAGATTAAGCATTTCTTAAGTTTAGTTTCAATTGCTTCTTTGTCACGTCGTCGTTTTTTCACCAGTATTATTTTTTTAAGAATTATGTTATTTTGTGCAACATTGTGTTTCTTTTTTTTTCAACAATTTAGAAAGTATTTGTTCCTATGAAGTGGTATTGAATTGGTATGAACCACTACATGATTTGGAGCTTCCATGTTGTGAGAGTGCAGCCTGACAAAGAGCAGAGGAGCTCTAAAGTCTCATCTATTAATCAGCGTCTGTCTGTCACAGGCGCAGACTGGCCCTGTTCCCCTCACAGGTAATTACAGTAGTGTGTGGCGTGGCGCCAGCAGGGCCCCTCAGGCCCAGCCACTGTGTAACACCACCCAGGTAGCTGTCAACCCGTTGGCCCCAACACCAGGTTTTCCACCAGCCTCGCCACACCGGTCGAGAGATAGAAATCAAACCAACCGTAACCTTTTAAAAGTCTACTTGGCTGAAATGGAGAACAAAAGGCCCCAGCCATGTTTTTAGTCTGCCTTTGTTCCTGCTCCAGGAACGAGGAGACGAGACCTGGGGCTGTGCTATCACTGGACTGCTTGATTGGGTTTTAAACATGTGGGACTCAACTCAAGTGGCCGCTGACACGCCTGCCTTATTTTTCTCCTCTTGTGTGTTTTTGATACTCCTGAGAGGAGATTAAGGGGCTTAAAACAGCTACTATATCCATCTACAAACTCGGCAATCTAGATTACATTTTTGATTTATAGCTCCATAGCAGAACCTTAGTGCAAGCAGTTTTGCTTGGGATATGAAAAAAACATTAAATCAAGTTACAATTCTTCCTATTTTCATTTAGAATGTGTCACAGTTGTGCACTGCCTAATGAATCCACTTTGATTAAGGTGTAGAATACACAAATCAGAAGTTAACATTGAGTGCATTGAAATAGCAGTCATCCTTGTATAGCCTTAAAATCTCATAGTACCCATGCTTAAGGTGACATAGGGGGGATTGTAATACTGCAGTGTTCACACACTCGTCCAGGCCGTGCACTTGTCAGACCACCATTTGCAGTGCTTGTTATGGCTTGGTGTGTGCAGACCTGTTTTTTTTTCACTTACCATCACCACCTGATCCAATTCCTGTCTGCAGCTACACAAATATGCTGGCGGCAGCTCTGTCAACACCTTTGTCTTGACATTTTCAAGCTGCCTGTGTATTTCTGTGTGGGAACCCAGAGGTAGGTAGATGGGTGGGTCAGACTTTGTGTAGGAGAGGGTCCAGCTCACATTTTGCCTTCCACCTTTCTGTCTGCATATCTATTTATGTGCTTCCACTTCTCATCCATTAAGCGTGTGTGCATGTTTGAAAGTGCGCAGGTGGCAGCGCGCCCCGTTAGCTGAGGGTCACTTTGCTCGACCCTCCGCTGAAGGAGGACTCCATCAACGTGGGCAGAATCACAAGCGCCTTGTGATTGTGCAAGAGCGCTCATTTGTCAAGCGCTTATCCCTCAACAGTGGAGGGATGTCAGCTCCTGTCTGCTGCCACTCCTTCATATATCCCTGTGACATGTCAGTACGTCACCCGGGATAAAGTGCTGCAGCGGGGCTTTTCTTTTATCAAAATATCTTCATACTGTTTTTTGTATGTCTGTGTCTGTGTGTGTCAAGGAGGGAAACAGTCATTTCAGTGAAAACGTATGAATGGCTTCAGGAGTTGAGGAGCTAGTAATCCTTATTAGCATTTTAAAGAGGCTATATGTAATATTCTTTCTAGGAATATTCTGAAATCTCTACAAATACCACTGTTGTTTTTACTTTGTTTTATTCTCTGTTTTCTACTTCAGTCAAATGAGGTCAAAAGCTATGTTTAGATCCCAATAGCTTAGATGTACACACACAAAAAGCTTCTTTCTTTCCAAGAATCATTCACTGTTTTATTTGCCTTGTTCCAGTTCATAGCTTAGAATATCCTCAATTGTTTCATGAAACAGGAGAAAGTCATATGTAACTGAATGGAAATTGTAGGACAGAGGAACGGTGAATAACGTAGTGCTGCTGTTGCGTTGTCTACTTATAGCCTTTTTAAATTGCTGGTTAATTAAATTTATAATAGTAAGAGTAAGTTTCTCTCCCTGATACAGTACATCGATGCATCTGTATGTGCCATATCACTAACCTCCACTGTCTCTACGTAAACACCGTCATGTTTCACTGTAATGTCTTCCTGTCCACTTCTTCATTCCATCGCTCACCTTCATCAAATCACTTCCAACAGATCAGCGCGAAGGTTGGTCAATTTCACTCTTAATCCCTTCTTTCCAAGTTGATAAAGATTTAAGATGACTACTCCCAACCCTTCTGTGAATCTCCTCAATATTCCCTCCCTGGAAAACAGTTATAGCAGCCTTAATCTTCCCTTTAGTTCACCCCATTGACCTTATATTTGCATGAGTCCCTTTATAGTTTTTGCATGCCTCCCAGTGCCACTCCCCAAGTGTTTGAATTGGTCTTGTCAAAACACCAAGATTCACACTGTAGTTTCCTAAAGACTTTGTTATTGTTAGACTTGTTTTGTAGCTTTGGATTCCTTTAAACCGTTCTCATATTGTAGCCGTGAACCACCTCCACCTGAACCCATAGGTGCTTTCACACTCGTACTTTCCATCCACCTTTGTCAAGCCATCAGAGTTGTTTGATGGATTACTCCAGTATTCAGGTGGCAACCAGATTTGTCAAGTATTTAAGCAGGACCAGACCCACTCCCCACCGAGGGACATCAGAACTGACAAAGCTGTTCTTTGGGGACTGTGTTGGTTTACTGATATGGGCATCATCTACCCACACATTGGCGTTCGACTAACAGACTTGATAGGCTCATGTTTGTCAGACATCATCTTGACTGATCTAGTCTAGTGTTTTCCACAGCACTCACTTCCAAAATGATTGATCTCAAAGGTAAACATTCATCTCAAAAACTGAAGCCAACAGATTAGCCCTTTGATCCCAAAAGTTATGGGCTAAAGAATGAATGCATGATGTCAAGAGGAGGCCATGTTTAGTGAATTATCTCTTTACAAAACATCCCGTTGTAAAGAGCTGACCTGCAGAATATTTAAGAATGAGCTGGCAGTGTGCTGACAGAGGGGATGATCAGCCATCATGGTAGCCCTGCGCAGCTGCCAGGAAGCCTGGAAGCCTGCTGACTTGGTGCCAGTTTGCTCACATATTGATTGACTGAACAGGTTCTTCTATCCTTGGGCACTTTGTCAAGGCAGTTAAATTTATAGATATCCAGCGAGCAGGCAGGCAAAGTGGAGACAGGGCTTATTTTGTGGTTTTGATAGAGTCCCGGAGCCCGTCTCTCCAAGCCGCTCTCAACAGGAGCGAGGCTTCGGGGGAATCGATAACAATTACCTACCCTCTAGTCATTTTGTTCCACAGCACCTCTCCAAACTTAACCGCACGCCATGAATTATTCACAACATTAAGTGTTCAATATACACAGAACCCATTGACTGACTGCTCTTAGCACTGTTTTGTCTTTGGAATCATGAAAGAATAACAGACACTTTGAAGTTAATGGTCTTACATTAGTCCTACTTTTCTCAGCTTTTGTTTTTCCATAAGAGATATTATTAAAATGCTGAATTTGTGCGTGATATGGCTCTGTGAGAAGACGCAGGTGGTCAACAACAAAAGTGAGTCTCTAAAAGTTTCTCAGAATATTAAAATGAATGCCTAGTGTGCAATAGTCACACTGGAAAAAGATGTTCAGCCATTTTGAAAAAGATGAAAATTGGACCATGTTCTTTTCCTTTATCTTTTCTCCCCAGTGTTCAGGCTTGTGATCCCATCCTATATCTGTCCTCAACTCCTGTGCATGCTTTGCTTGAGAATGTCATCTTCTCTCTGTTCCCAGGCTGGTAATGCCACTCAGTCTGGCCAATCGTTGCATGTAAAAATCAGTGTTATTGCAGTAAATCTTCCCGAGGACGCTCAATGATTGTAAATCTCAACTATTGATGTGTGTCATCTTTCTTTATAAACTGCCATTGGTCGTTTATTTTTGCACGTGTTACAGTGTTCATTATTCTGTAAAAATCATTCTACAGGTTTGAGTGTTGGATCAATATTTGCTCTCTTTTGTGAAAAGGTTAGTGTTGGATTTATCTGGGGAAATTATGTGAAACAAGAACAGTTTAAAAAAATGCATGATTCAAAGGTTTTGGCTGTTACTACTTTTGTGATATGGAGCCACTAAGTTTAAGCCTAGGTGGTTGTATTGATTTAAAAAGCTCTCAATTATTTTGGCATAAATTTAGGGGGGTAAAAATGAATGTGAACCAGGTCTTCCTCTTGTTAAAGTCCAGTCCAGAAAACCAGCTTTTTCCTGACTGGAATCTCAAAAGGTGCTTTTGTGTTTTTCCATTTCACCACATAATGAGGGGAATAACAAGCGTGGCTGTAACGACGTTCCGGTTCAAATTAGATCTTGGAGGGAGGGGTGGGAAGAAGGAGAAAGGCAAGATGGTGGAGAAGAGGCTCACATTTGAAAATCCATTTTTCATGGAGACCAGTGCAAAAGAGCAATTACAGTCAAGGGTTTTTTTCTTTTTTTTTTTCTAGAGAGAGACAGAGATGTTTTAGCGCATTAGGGGAAACAAGCTCACGAAACTCTGCTGGGATACTTTCACACTGCACTGTTTTGAATACATACTACCAGCTGGAGCAGGATAAATATAATTGGTCCACACAAGGGAGCTTAATGTTTGGCTTAGCTTCTTTTTCCCTCTAATGAAGGTCAAAGAAGTCAGAGCATCACCTATGGCTCGTACTATCAACAGGCTTGAGACAATTGAATAAGTTTGTTCTGCTTGTCAAAAGTTGCCGGAGGAAAAAAGCGTATAAACAAATATGGCCGTCATTTCTTGTGAATCTTTATTTAGATAGAAAACAAGTCGTATGTAAATGCAGTCTGTGTATTCTGGGCCAGCTTTTCAGTATTGCATGGAGCCCCTGCATCGTTGTTTGCCTTGTCCCCGGCGACGTCAACGGGCCCTTCTTGTCTCCATGGGAACCCCTTTTTAATGTCAGCCTATCTGCATATCACAACTGCACAAAGAAGGGGAGTGGAGGGAGAGTGAGAACGGCAGGGTAAGGAGAATGAGCCAGAGAGAGACGGAGGGAGCGGGAGGAGAAATCAAACAATGCCATCACCACAGGGTCCCTCAGTGATGCAACTCTCACCACCGTTTGACACTCTGACAAAAGGCGGCCAGACAGAGTCCCCAGAAAATCCAGGCCTTTTCTTATTAGTATTATTATAGTCCTTTCTGTTGGCATGAGGCTAAAACACCCCTTCAAAAGTTGCCCTGTGAATTCCCAGAGCCATTTTCTGACAGTCCTTTATTCCCATTTTTATTTTATTTATTGTACATATGGACAAAAGTGACCCCTTTTCTATTTTGTTAGCTTTTATGCATTAGCTTTTAGCCCCCATGCAAGAGTATTCATCAAATGGTCAAAAACATTAACTGTCCGTTGACTTTACTTTCTCAGTGCGAAGAGTCCCACCCAGATTCTCTATTCCTCCCACACACCAAGAAGTGATGCCGGGTGGGAGCGTGAACCTGACGTGCGTGGCGGTGGGCTCGCCGATGCCCTACGTCAAGTGGACCATGGGCGTAGTGGAGCTGACCAAGGAGGAGGAGATGCCTCTGGGACGCAACGTGCTGGAGGTTACCAACATCCGAGAGTCGGCCAACTACACCTGTGTGGCCATGTCTTCTCTGGGCATGATCGAAGCTACAGCTCAGGTCACGGTGAAAGGTGAGTTTTTTATGGATGAAACATAACTGTCTTTAAAGGATTGAGCTGCTGATGAGATATATAGTAAATGCTATGTTTACATCCTATTAACACAGATGGACACATTTATTTAACCCAATACACAATTTTGACTCTCTTTCTCTGTTGTGTTCACTCTTTTAAGTGTCATTGTTTAGTGTATTCTCAGTTGCTGTATGTAACAGGAAGGAAAAGTCATTACCACGAGCTATTTCCTTGTCGGCAAATGGTAGCAGGGCTTACGACAGAGGAAAAGTAAATGAAAAAGTTCTGTTTATTCCATATATCTGTATGTGCCGTATCACTAACCCTCCACCATCTTTACGGAAACACCGTCATGTTTCACTGTAATGTCTTCCTGTCCACTTCTTCATTCCATCGCTCACCTTCATCAAATCACATTCAACAGATCGGTGCGAAGGTTGGTCAATTTCACTTCATTTTTACTATCCTTTCTCTTCAAGTTGATACAGATGTTCGGGCGGCTACTCCCAACCCTTTCTTCCCTTCCTGGAAAACTGTTACAATAACATTAATCAGTCTTTTTACTTTGACTCTACTATCTTATTGGACAACTTCTCTCTTTGTTGTGAATGAATCTTTGTATAGTTTTTGCATGCCTTCCAAAGCCACTCCTCACGTGTTTGAATCGTCGTTCCAAAACACCATATATTCACCATTCAGTTTCCTTAAGTCTTGTTGTAAGACTTTTATTATGTGGCTTTTCTTCAAACCACACCCACATTGTTGCTGTGAACCACCTCCACCTGAACCCATGGGTGTTTTCACCTTCATACTTTCCATCCACCTCTTTGGGCCCATCAGAGGCATGTGATGGATTACCCCTGTTTTCAGGTGGCAACTGGATTTGTCAGGTATTTAAGCAGCATCTGTCCCACTCCCCACCGAGGGACATGGGAATCAGAACTGACAAAGCTGTTCTTCAGGGATTAAGTCTGTTTTACCACTATGTGCATCCTCTACACTGGAAACCTTGGACACTGATATAAAGAGGAATCTGCAAATGTAACCCTCTGCTCCACAACATATAAATATAATGATTAATACATACTGCTCATGTGCTGTTGCCTTTGACTTTTGTGCATCTTAGTGCTATTTGCAATCATTATTATCCTCAAATTTCATTTTTATGCGTGAGCGCCTTTAATTTAAACCCAAGTGTTGGTAATTATTTGTACTGCCATGTGCTTCTGATTGTTGCAGTGTGTTGTTGTACCTATTGCAGCACCTCTTATCTGTTGTTGACTGTATTGATCCCACTTTCCACTCAAATGATCGATGCTGAGAATGTCACAGCTATTTAGAGGGACTGCAGCAACCCGGACCCCCTTGTTCAAGAAAGCTGTGATGAAGATACTTGCTTTTGTTTGAATTTGTCATTCAGTCTCAACAGGAACCATTCTGGCGATTGGCCAGTTTAAAAAGGCGAAACTAGGATTTTTGTTTTTTGTTTGACTTTGGATGATAGTTGCTGACGGTACAGTAATGATTAGCTGATGAAACTATTTCAGCTTTGGGGTTTTTGAAAGAGGATAATTTGACCAGTGTGGAATTTTCTCTGTGGTATTTAAATTGCTGTATAATAATTTTGTGAATCAATGTACAAAATGTGCTTCTTAAATCCATTTCAGCATCAGCTAATACTCTGTTTCTCTTCTTTAGCCTTGCCCAAACCCCCTTCGTCTCCCATTGTGACTGAGACCACCGCCACCAGTGTCACATTGACCTGGGACTCAGGAAACCCCGAACCAGTTTCCTACTACATGATCCAATACAAAGCCAAGTCCTCAGACAATGGTTTTCAGGAAGTGGAAGGCGTGGCCACCACACGCTACAGCATCGGCGGACTTAGCCCTTACTCCGAATACGAATTCCGAGTCATGGCTGTCAACAACATAGGCCGCGGGCCGCCCAGTGACCCTGTGGAGACACGCACTGGAGAACAAGCCCCCTCCTCGCCACCTCTGCACGTCCAGGCTCGCATGCTGAGCGCCAGTACCATGTTGGTCCAGTGGGAGCCACCCGAGGAACCCAACGGGCAAATCAGAGGCTACCGGGTCTACTACAGCTCGGACCTGACGGCTCCGCTCAGCGCCTGGCAGAAACACAACACCGATGACAGCAGCCTGACAACCATCTCTGGTCTCATTCCTGACATCACCTACAGCCTCCGGGTGCTGGGCTTCACCTCTGTGGGTGATGGGCCACCTTCTGACGTCCTGCAAGTGAAAACACAGCAGGGAGGTGAGCAGTGTGCATGCATTTGTATATCAATGTGGACCGTTGTTACATTTCTAATCAGTTGTTTTCACCATATACATATAAATGAGTATTGGCATAAGTAAAGGCACACTGTAGAGGAATAGAGAAATGTAGAGGAATTGTAGAGGAATGTTAAAGACAAACTGTGCAGGGATTTCAGGTGAATGTTTGTTAACGTGTGCCCTACTCTCTGGTTCAGTACTCATTACTGAGTCAGTCCAGGTTTACTCTGCCACCATTCAAATAGTGTGCTGCATGATTTTTATCAGTGAGCTGTGATTGGGCGATAGCTACTCACTCAGAAACATCCGCCCCATGTAAACAAAGGAGTAAAGTAATGAAATATAGGCATATAGGCATAGAAATAAAGGGAATTTGATTTACAAATATATTTATGTACACATTATTTTGGAGAGTCATAGAAGTGAAAGGTATTTCTGTTTCATGAAGTATGCATATTCAACAATAGCGTATGTATGTAAATCTTACAATTGCCCACACACAGCTGCAAATTCAGTATATCTTCAAGTTTACGCTGGCTTTTAAAAGAACTTTATACCGTTTTCTTTGGTTTGGCTCTATTTTTTTCTTCCGTGAGTTCTGATTGGCTGAGGTCTACACATCCCTGAACAAGTAGAAGGCAGTGTCTCTTCTGAATATTTACATTTACATATTTACATTGTTCCAGAGGGTTATAGGTTTTTAGTTTTTTAAACCCTTCAAACCCTCTGCTATATCTTCTTCTCATTTTTCATATTTCTTTTGTACTTTATTGGCTCTGAGCGTCACTAACTTTGTTTCTCTCTCTTGGACACTGACCTTTTCCAAATATGGTTATCACTTTTGAATCCATAAACTAAGCCTGTGGACTTGTGCAGCTTCACACAAACCCTTTGCAAGTTTATACCAGTGACATAACAGTCTATTGGGCCATTAAAGTTTAGATTTTATGTTAAGATAAAAGAAAACTTGCTATAAGAAAGTGCTTGAACACACATTACAAAGATTATGGTTATTACAGCTGACACTGTGAAGAACATTCAGCGTAAGTAATGTGTTCTCATTGCCCTGTGCCTTCTCTCCGTTCTGTTTTTTGTGTTTAGTCCCTGCTCAGCCGTCCAGTTTTGAAGCCGAAGCCGAGCAGGACGACCGCATCATGTTAACATGGCTGTGGCCCGTACAGGAACCCATCACTAAATATGAACTGCAGTACTGGGAGGCTGGTTCTGACAACAAGGTTAGAATAACAACATGAATTTATAAGTATTTAATGACCTGGTTTTCTCTGCTGTCTTGGTCTGAGGCTTTTTGTCTGTCTCTCCCTCATTGGCACTGCTTTCAAACTCTTCTCTGAGATTGCAGACGAATAAATTTAGCTTTTTATGATGCAATTGCGATGTTGTTACAGTAACTCCCGAGCCAATGCCAAAGACATACAGTAGACATTGACAGCACAGTTTTCTCCTTGTGGCACCTCATTAAATCCTGCTAGACCACCACTTGTAAACCAGACTCTGTTGTATAGAATTTTTAAGTTAGCTTCACAATACAGAAATTTCATCATCCTTGTCAAGAAGTCTTTTCTATGTCATTTTCTACTTTCCAGATACATAAAATGATCGAGCCTGCAGGTTCTTATGTGGTGGATGGACTTAAGCCAGACACTCTGTACCGTTTCATTCTGGCCGCCCGTTCTGAAGTGGGTTTAGGCGTCTATACCCAGCCCATCGAGGCCCGCACCGCCCAGTCAAGTAAGTCACTCTTTGTGGTACCTTTTTCCTCTCTCCTCTTTGTCCACTAACTGGTTTATCAGAGCAAAGCGCAGCACAGGCGACTGCTGCAATACGAGGTCACAAACTTTAGTTTCCGAGTGCTTCATTAATGTGGGCTTCTTGAATGTCAAGTCAATATCAGCATAGCAAACTGCTGACGGAGCAACCGTCCCGGTCAGCTTCACGCTTTCACCGCCTCCCCTCTGTCACCAACACTAACCCCCTGTCCGTCTGTGCGAGGGCAGGGCCCGTGTTCAGTGTCAAAGGTACGTTTAATGTGTCCCTGCTCCCACATTTGTCAACAGTGCCGTGTTATTTTGCTTTATATCATTATGTGCTTTTACAGTGCCGGCACTCAAAATGTCATTCTCTGCCAATGGACTGCTGACTTTTTCCTCTGCTGTTAAACCATGCTCATTCAAACTCACCACAGGGGCTTTGGTACAGGGTTGGAGATATATAGCTGCAAGATTTTAATAACAAACTGTACCTTCAACATTTGCAGCAAGTTTTATGTTTTGCATTGTTGGTAGAAAGCAAAAAGAACCTGTAGAAAAGCAGTAAATAGGCCAGAACATTTATGACATAATGGAAACCTTTGTTATGTTTACTTCAATCAAACAATAGAATCAAACAGAGCCACCTAAGCTAACCACAATCAATATGGCTGCTGTAGAGACTTATGTAGCTGAACCTGCTGCTTGTATCCAAGTAGTCCACAATTGTTAAAACCTAATGAACGCACAGACACCAATTTGCCGAGTTCTCAATTCTGATTGGATGAAAGGATATTGGATATGAGAAACTGTATCCAGATGATCCTAGTCACCCATATTGTTGAAAGAACACTCTAAAAACACAAATCCTAATGCCAAAACCAAATGTAGCCTGTATTACATCAACAATTTTGTCACTAATATATTCTTTAAACGTAAAGAAGGAAAATAGTACATAGGTACATTTTAGAGAAGCATTTACCGAACATTCAATGCAAAAAATACCAAACTACAATAGGACACAGACTTCTACTGCATTTCCCTCCGCTGACAAGGTTAGTGTGACTGCATCATTAGAAAAGAAGATATCTCTTTTTGAAATCTGGTCCTATTAGGAACGAGAGAATCAGCGGCGAGCTAACACCTCTGACAGCCACAGACTTATATAAGTGTCAGTTTGACTGCTGATGACTGCGCGTCCTGGTGACTCTAGTTAGTAATAGGCACAAGGACAGCACATTCAGACTCTGTGCAGTGGTGAGTTGGTGATGTGCATGAGATAATCAGCAGCCTCAGAGCGGCTCTCGAACAGTCAATGGCAAGACGATATGTTTGACAGTTTACATTTCTGCATTTGAATGTTTAGTTTTGTTGTTTAGGTTGTTTCAGTTTTAACATTCAGAGCAATGAACATAATTGAGCCTAAAACAGACTACGCTTGTTAAAAGACTGTTGAAATCATACCTAAGAGTGTTTATGTTTTCTATAATATGAGCAAACAGATTTTCAATGACAATAAATTGCAAAAATAGCTTTAATGAAACAAAAAATGAAAAGTGATCTGTAAATATTTTCACCAGGACAGCAATATTAGAAGAACATTTTAGATGTTAAGTATTGTTTGGATTTGGTCACTTTTAAAACCGACACCGTTGTCAAGGCTGTGAAACTCTCCAGCCCGTTTCCTGTGATTCATGGACTGCTTTTTATAATCCGTTTTTCTTTCCTTAATATTTCAAACTTGGACTTGATGTTCTGGCCTTAGTTTATTGGATTTTTTTTTTCGAGCTCACTGCTCATTGCTCTGTTTATTAAAAGAGACATTTCCCAGGCATGCTTCGTAGGAACATCTTGTTTTGAATTCCTTTTCATTGGTTCATGTATTAGTTTCTGAAGAGATCTTTTTAGAGTTGAATAAGTTCTTGACTTGATGCATGAAATTTACGAATGCCATTGTGTTTATTGTGAATGTTATATATATTCAGTTCATTTTCTGTTTACACCTCAGGCCTTGAGAGTTTATATTTTACTGCTGCTGTACATTATGAATTACATCTTAAATACCCAGTCCATTTATTACTGCTCTTATTATTGCACTGAATGCAATTAGGGTCATAACATAATCAGGGTTACACCTAAATACTGTAAAGCTAAGAATAAGGCAGTATGGCAACAAGATATTCAAATCCAACTTTCGTCCATGACATGTGAATAATTTAGTCACAAATTATAGTTTAATGACTTTAGAGAAGAGCCAGTGTTTCTGAGCTGCTACAAACAGGGTTAACAACAGTTAGTCACATCTGTAACTCACGGTGCATAGTACATGAGGCCTCACAGAGGGCAATTAAGGATAAACGTGACCTTTACAAAAACAGCATGTTGTAAAATTTGGGTCCATTTATTATTCTGTGCACCCCCTTGTGGTAGTTTTATAGCCCCTTGCATAAATATCGTGCCAGACCTAGCTTCAGCAGCAGTCTCTCAGTCTGGAGGCAGAGTGGTTTTTGTATTCAGTGTGAGATATAAATGTATCATTAAACTTATACTGTGAAATCATGACATTGTGCATATAAATAATCAGGAATAATAACTGCAGGATTGTAGTCATGTAAAGTTTAACACAACTTATTACATAACTCATACATTTTATATGCACACTGTACAAAAACCTTCACAGTTTGTTCTTATTTTTTTGCTTGAGCTTTAGTTGTTTTTTTTGTTTGCTTGATCCGTGCCCCTCCGTGGTGTGCTTGTGCTCCCTCCCCCACACAGCCCCGTCAGCCCCCCCTCAGGAGGTGCACCTGGTCAGCCTGAGCTCCACCAGCCTCAAGGTGAGTTGGGTGGCCCCTCCCGCCGCTAGCCGCCACGGCGCCATCGTGCGCTACACGGTCAGCTACCAGGCCCTGGCCGGAGAAGACACGGAGCGGCACGAGGTGACGGGCATCGGTGCGGACGCCACCAGCTACGTGCTGGACGGCCTGGAGAAGTGGACTGAGTATCAGGTGTGGGTCAGGGCGCACACTGATGTGGGCCCGGGCCCCGAGAGTGCCCCAGTCAGGATGAAAACCAAAGAGGATGGTAGGTCGACACCGCTGGAAAGCACTGTGCTCCCAGACTCTTCACACTGAGGGTGTTTCAGGCTGTATCTTCTACTATATCCAACAAAAATACACTGTTGTTTTTCTTTCTGTTTGAGATGAATTGAAGTGAAAGATGTAAGATTTACAATATGCAAATTCCCAATAATCTCAAAAAATTATGTAATTGGTTAATTATTTTATCTCTAATTATAAAAATCAACCAACTTAAAATTCAATATCAACTAACTTCAGATAAATACCACAATTTAGTTTGATTATATATAAACAGCGTAGACATTGTAAAGGCTTTATAAGACATTGTAATGAGGCTTGTGCACGTCGATTCCTCACTGGCTAAAGTTGGTGAAGAAAAAATGACAGGAATCGGATCCCACTGTCACTTGTTCATTCAAAGCATGAATAAAGGCCTTTAAAGTGCACATCTTTGACTGGCGTTTATTACGACCAGAGCAAGACACAGCTATGCATCATATCTGCGTCTGTATATGTGTCATCTGCTGGGTAAGTTTTACATCTTTTTCCTCAGTTGATTAAACAATGGTAACAAAGTGTATTTCTTTTCATTCCCCTCACATTCTATTCAACATTTCTGGTCTGCTTGATGAGTTCTTGCTAATGAGGAAATGGTGGTAGCAGTAGTCACCTTCTGTCTCTTTCTGCAGCTTGTTCTGTGCAGCTCTGACATTTCACATCTCCAGCAGGTTAAGGCGCTCACCCTTGGGCCCAGGCTCTGCGCCCCTGTCTCTGCTCTAGCTGCTAAAACATCTTCTCGCCTCACTCGTCTGCTCTGTGCACCACAAGTGAAGCGGGACTCCTCCCCTCCGCTCTCTCACTTCTTCCTCTCTCTCACTTGTTCTTCATTTTGTTTGCAGCGTGATAGAGAGCGGCTCCTCCTAAGAGAGAGTCATCTATAATTAATGTGTTTGAAGTTTGCTGCAACACGGCTAATTTCATAGCAGAATTAAGGGCATTACAGAAATTGCTAGACCTCATGCTGTACCGCTGAGGGTGTTTCAGGGACACTGTAGACGTCTGGAGAAGTGAACGGATTTTGATTCACTGCCAGCTCAAATACCACTTCCTTAACCAGCGCCGAGTCTATAAAAAACCTCCCAGTCATTATTTTTAGTTTGAGTTTTTGGCTTCACTTCATAAAACATGGCAAAGTGATAAAATTCAACCTCAGCATTTTGTGACTCTTTCCTCCTTCCTCTCCCTGTCTCTGTCCTGTATTCCCTCCCTGTTTTTCTGGACTGCAGTGCCAGGAGCGCCCCCCAGGAAACTGGAAGTAGAAGCTCTGAACTCCACGGCCATCCGGGTCACCTGGAAGCCACCCCTGCAGCAGAAGCAGCACGGCCAGATTCGGGGTTACCAAGTCATCTTCTCCCGCCTTGAAAATGGAGAACCACGAGGCCAGCCCAACATCATGGACGTGGCTCTGCCGGAGGCGCAGGTACCGGCTGCTGTTTTACTCATGTCCAGTCTCTCTGGCTCTGTCACTGTCTATAGCCGTCTTATGTTCATTTCCCATTATTTTCATTCTCCATTGCTCCCCTGTTACCTTCCATTCTTCACACTTGATTTCCCACATGCCGTTTGACACACAAGGAATTTTCTCTCTGCAGAAGTTCCCACTGCCCTCCCTTTTTTCTTCATGTGACATTTGACTGTTAAATTGGTGCCCTGCTCCCATGGCTTTGGATTAGCTGTCCTAACAAGAAACATTCTAATTTGGCAGTAATAGCTGTTAAATATTTGATACATATTACATCAGGATAGAACTTAGTGGAATCAATGCACCTCTCTTTGCTGTTTTAGCATCGATACATTTGCACTGCCTTGTTACCATGTTTATAAATTAGTTATTTTCCTGACATCGCCCTTGACACATTAATGCAAGCGGCTGCAAATCGCCCAAAGCTTTGCAACACAGTGAGATGGATGAAAGATTGTAATCCTTAAGAGGGATTCAAAAATTCATGAATATCTTAAAACCAAAAAGCCTACTATCACTTTTTCCCCTGTCTTTGGGAGAAGGGGGACCAGCTTAAGAGCCTGCTTGTGATTGTTTGCCTGGAGTAACACTTGCGTGAACACGCATTTACTCACACCCTCGATGGCCTCCAACAAAAACATCTAATTTAAACAAGTAAGCGCTCTCTGGCCGCGGGACCGCTCAGATCCGAACAGCTTTGCATGTGTCTCTGAGCAGCTGATAAATGTTTAGCTGCAGTATTTAGGCAGAACAGCAGGTTGCTGGTTCGGTTCCCAGGCAGAGCACACTGCTGTGCCCTTGAGTGAAGCTATTAACCCTCATTTGCTTTGGCAAACATCCCGCTGTCTTAAGTCTTATCTTTACAGAGGAGCAGCGCTGTTACAGTCACCTTGGAATCACATGTCAGATGTGTTGTGTCCCAAGTGACACTAAGTAGAAGCTTGTGGTGCCACTTGTGTAAAAGGGCACTCAGTGATAAACGGTGGATGAATAATTTTTATGTGCTTGTCAAACCCAGAGTGGTCTGTGCCACAGGGACTTAGTATCAGTCCCAAGCATAAAATTAGCATTCTGTTTATTTAAAGTCAGCTGGCTCAGATAAATCTATTTGAGAGGCTGTTATCACCTGGCTCTCGTCTGGCAAATAGCCCTTCAAATCCTGAGCCTGGTCCAAACCCTTTGTTTTACTGCACTCATTCTGGCAGCTTCTCTGGACCATTCTTAGTTATCTGAACCCTCAATAGTGTGTCTGACAGTTGGGACAGCACTGTTTGGTGTTGACAAAGAAGAAGAAAAAAACTAGGTGACTGCTTGTCTCGATGGAAGTGTTTTCTTCAGTTTGGACGTGTTGAATGTGACCGTCTTTCGTTTTGAAAAACTGAACTGAACATGACCTCGCTTGTTGTGCAAACAATACTGCCTGCCATGTCTCATTTGAGCCAGGTTCACACAATAAACACAAAGAGGAACTGGAGTTTTGGCGCTCAGGACAGCTCTCAAGTTCCAGTCTAGGGTCCAGGATGCCTCTCCCCTGGCACAAACCTGAGTTTCTCCTTCCTGATTTTTCCTCATTTGTCATGGCCTTTCTCTGCACTCCTCCTGACAAAGTAGTTGCTTGAATAAATACCAGGCTTGCGTGCAGGTTGGTTACCCTTGATTGAGTCATCTCTAACAGATTGTTTTCTATGAGACAGCACTGCGTAGCCAACTTGCGAAGACCTGCCCGGACGTCATTAAAGGACCACACATTCAGCCAGCACTCCCTTGTCCGGGTTCTCCCAACCTGCTTAACAGCAGTCCCTCCTCTTCTTACTCTTCTCCTCATTCATATTCTCCAAACAACAAGTGGAAAAAACAACCGATAACATGAGCTAACACGTCTGCTGCTCAGATCAGCCTTGTTGGGGCGTTCCATCTGGCTGCGGAGAGTTCATGACTCATCGTCGACACATGCAAATCCCTCAATCACACACCTGTAATTGGTGATGAATAAAAGGAAACAAAAATCTTCATCCCCCAGTTTTCTCAACAATTTGACTAATGTGTTGTGAAATCCGAGCCATACAGCCCTTTCACCTCCATTGGATGCACGAAACCTGCCAAGAGGAAGAATAAAATCCAGATTTGTCACGGCTCTTACCTAATATCACAGCTTCACCTTATACATCAATCACCTCTGAGCTGAGTGATCGGAGCGCGGATTGTGTCAGACCTAGAGCTATCACCTTTCTCCAGCCTTTGTGTCTTTCTGCCTTTGTTTTCTGGTGCATTCGCTGCTGTTCACCCTCTCTCAGGGTTCGCTGAAACGCTGAGAGTGAGGAGAGCTCGCAAGCGTGGGCCATTTAAGCGCCTCTTTTCTTTTCAAGCAGAGGCCCACACAGCGCCCTCATTTCCCAGCTAAAATTAAACGAGAGGCCACACTAACAATGTGATGATATCACCCTCTTTCCAAACCATATTTTTACCGGGAAAGTAGTCTGAACCTGAGTGGGCAAGTCAATTTCACAAGCTATGCACTCAACAGACCTCTAGACCCATGTTTTTTCATGGTCTTTAAAGGAGAAGTGAGTGATTTGGGGTAACTGTCCGTGTTAAAGTTGTTGCAGTTTGCATAACATTTTGATGTTAACCAAAGTGGTAATAGATAGAGTTACCCTATAGACTTGAGACTTGTAATAAAGGGACTTGGCAGCTTGCTATGCTAACAGTTTTGGACCTAAGTAAACAAAAAAGCACAGCAGTAGCTCATTTACCCCTCATAAGTTCATCCAATAAAATCAACCATTAACAACAAACCTAACCTAATAAGCTAACATATATCCATTTGTCTAATATATAGTCAAATATAGCTTGTGTCTTGAATTGTTTGCTATTTTCTTGCTTTTTTTTGATCAGACAAAAGAGAGTATGGCACAAGAAAATGTAGTGCACACATCTGAACACTATAATACACTAAAGAACCCCTATTTTATGCAAAATATACCACTCCTGTTTTAAATTTAAGCAATGTTATGATTAGTTTTAAAGCCATTACTTCCTTTGACTGATTCTGTACATTTTCAACACAAGTTTTCCCCCCGGAGACAAGTTTCTCCTCTATAACTTTTCCTGGTTCATCTTGTTTGACCACTCATGCGTTTTAGCCGAGTGTGTGTATGTGCGTATGAGAAAGAGCAGGCAAGCAACGCAATGCTTGACTGCCTCCGCGGCCTTCGCTGCCTCAGATTGGAGTTGAATGGGAAACGTGAAAAAACAGTAAAGAAGTACCTCAGCACGTTTCACTCCATCAATCATGACAGCTCCTTCTCTTCCACATCAGTCGTTCCTCTCGTTCTCATTTTTATAGCCACACATCTCAGCCCATGTCATCACATTTGCATTCACCCGCCTGGAAATTATACCGCTCCGTTTCCACAAACGACGCTTATCAGCAATGATGTGTTTTCAGCTTGCGTTGGCATTCGAAATATAAATGGGGGGATAATTTATAATTCTCCCGTGGATTTAAACAGAAAGCAAAAGCAGTTGTGATAGAGAGGGATTAAGCTCAAGATGCAAGTCTCGCGAACCTTAATGTGTTTGCTGCTCTGTTGACATACTGGAGTCGACGGTAAACAAATGAAGCAATATGCACATCACAAACTGTTATTCATGGGGTTAAATAGCAGATGGTCCTAAATGGCTGTTTAGCGCCTCACTAACTCAAGAGACCATATGTGTGTTTTTGTTTTTTTTCTTTTTTATGTGCCTTTACCACTTGCAGCTTAGATCAATGGATGCCTTGCTCACTCTTCAGTCGGTGATCAATAAAAATCTATCCAGGATTAGCGAGTGGTGGCGCATGTTTTTTAAGCCATTTATGCAGGATTTCCAGGTGAATGTTGTAAACAAACCTGGCCCCAGCTTCTACTGCTTTTGGTTTTGAATGAACTCTAGCCACGTTGTAGAGCTGCTGTATTCTCCTGGCTTTTGTGAGCTGGTGTTGGCTGCGAGCTCCAACTCAAATATGTCCAACTCATGTAAACAAAGGGGGAAAATATGAAATACAAACTGAGGTTGGTTTGCAGATACATTCACTTCCAAACTAACTAATAAAAGGGATTTTAATTATGTGAGGATGTATTTATTTAAAAAAAAAAGAAAAAAAAGCCTACACAATATAACTTGAATGGGATGTAAACTCAGTGTAATTTCTAGTACTCACATTAGTCTGTATGTTAATCTTGATTGAGTCATTTCTAACAAAAAGTCAGAGTCCTGTCCCAACAGGGTTTTTTTATACAGAATTTAAATGGCACTGTCACTGTGTATCATCCAATCAAGTGTGAACAGATCTGCAGAAATGTTTGCCTTCTCTTAACACTGAAAGCAACATGCTTCCTAAAAAAATAAATAAAATGGCATTGGTAGACAGAACCAAGGGATAAAAACACTATACTTCACTTAGCTATTCTTTTCAACAACAGTTTTTTATAGTTGTTATGGCCCAAAGTTAACAGAGTATTGTCTAATCTAGATTTGCCAAACTACATGCACACTTTAATCCAGCCAGGAAACTGTAATTGCAAATTGGGCGAGAAGTGATTTGTGTCAGTGAAGTAAAGTCAGACCTTTGAGCCCTAAAGGTTTACAATTGAAATCAGGCTGTAGGCCATATATAATCTTGGACTGTGACTGCTCCTAGGTCAGACACTGAAAGGGTTTCCTCAGCATCTTACAGTCATTAAACTGTTTGCCTCAGCAGGTTTTATTCACCCACCAGGTCACGCCCCTTCCCATTCCCCACTGTACCCCTCATCAGCGTCACCAGTGTCATTTCTCGTAGCCGCTGTCACCCGGGGCCACCCATCGGTGAACCCCTCTACAACTGCCCCGTGTGTGACGCGCGTCGCTGGTTAACTCCAGCTGTTGCGTTCTGCATCGATAGGGCTCGATGTCACCGGGCTAGCATAGCGGCAGTGGTAATAGGATTTCACGCTCAGCACCGACGGAGCCCTACGGCACAAAATAGGCTTTCACTTCCCCCAGGAATCACTTGGCCAAGCACAGTGAGCAAGGAGAACATTTTGAAAACATATTGAAATATGATGAATAAAACCTTTCTTCCCCCCTCCCTTCATTTCTGTAAGGAACAGGAAAACGCTTCAGAGGTTTGTATCGTTTAGACCTCACTGAGATTGTTATCACAGTGAATAGAGCTGTTCTGTGATTAAGGAACAGCGAGGCGTTTATTGAATCCAAAACAGATGAAAAACAAGGCAGTGCATTAGGAACAATAAACCATTTTACATCCATTGTTCCACTAAGATACTGTTCTTTTAAAATGCCAGTCAAGCCGTCTTACTCCTCCACTTCTATCATATTCTGAGTTGTATTTCTACTGCATGACTTTGTTGACACCTACATTCATCTGTCTTTGTTGGAAAAAAAGACTAGCGCTTTTTTTCTCAGCCCGTTGTGTTGTCTGTGACTCATTTCTCTCTCCACCCTATGCCCTGTGTCTTCTCTCCCATCAGTGGAATATTGAAGAGTCCACCGAGCATGTGAGTAACTCCCATGTGTGCTGCTGGGTTGTCTTGCAAGGCAGGCTTTTCTACCCTCTGCAATTTGGGGTGCAATATGTGTTCCTAAGTTGTTTGTGTGTGTATGTGTGTGTGTGGTGTGTGTGTGTGTGTATGGGTTTGGTATTGAAAAATGTCATTCTTGAAATCCAGTCTGTGTGAGTTCTTTTTAAAGATCATAACACCGTCGTAACCGCAGCAAGTGGTTTGTCATAATGAGTGCTCTTTTATTTCTGTGTGATGTTTTCCGGGAACAGCAACCACAGAGAATAATGGTGCAATGCAATGCTATTTACAAACAATCTATTGGGATCCAAACTATTTTTATCATAGAAATGTTTCATAGCGATGCAGAAGCAAACGTAAACCTGTTTTTGTTAAAGCAGAGTTCAAATCAGACCAACGAGATTATGAAGACATGATACATATCTACATGTCTAGAGTTATGAAGCTACCAGAAATGATTATTTTATTAATATTTATAATGTATTTTAGTAAACCAAACTGTTGTGGACCTGCCATAAATCACCATTAACGTTGGAAACGGTTGTTTTTTAGGTCAAACAATCTAAAATAAGCTTTCAGTGTACTGAGTTATGAGTAGGCTTCAGGAAAAAGTAGCATATGGCTCTTTCCTCAGGAGTCATTGTAAAATGACGAAGCACTTCAACATCTTCCATCTTTCTAAAATGTAAAAAGCTGGAGGATGTGAAAGTCAGATATTTTAGTCGTGAGTGACCAAATTTGTTTAAAGTCTGTTTTTTATGAAGCTCAGCAACATGAAGAATGTATTATCCCTAAATTTGCTCCTTATTTATTGAAATGTTGTGTTCTGTTCAGCATAATGTTGTCCCTACTAAGCATTCAGTGACGTGTAGCCTGTAGCCTATACGTAGCTTATATGTTGGTGTACATAGCACAGCTGATTATTAAGCCACTGACTAACGTTCGCCACCCACTCACTGACGGCACACATATAGTCAGTCAGTTGCCATTTACCAAATCTGTGTTGTACTGCAGTCTGCTTAACCTCCCTTTACAAAACGCAGATGCAGCTCATGTAAGTTAAACATTAAATGGACAATAAGCTATTTGCCCATGAGTTCATTCATTTGCTGATTCTTTGGTGTCGGGAAAAACATGATTGATCACTGCAATTAAAAAACAAAAAATATACTGCCAGCCCTTTTGTATTAAGCCCCGAACGACACAATGTTGTTAAAGTTTTGATGTAATGCGTTTAGCGTTGAGCAGTGAGTCCTGTACTTTGTGGGTGACTGTACAGTGCAGTGTGGAAGTGTGCAGCTGTCCCTGTGCACCGCTGACATTAATCAGGCTCCTTTAACCTGCCGTCTCCCCGCTGTTCCAGATGACACGTCTATCTAAAGGGAGGAGCTGTGAGGTTTTATCAGCTCTGCACATCTCCCAGATTGCCACCAGCCTTTCATGTTCTTTTCATTTGCCTAGATGGCAGCTCACTGTTCCATGGCTGTCACACAGCCCTTTGTTATGGCTTATTACCTCCTCCATGTCATATTGCTCTAGCGTAGATGTGGAGCTGCTTACTGTTCCTTAGAAATTCAATCTAAACTTGGCACAGTAACAAAATGCTTTTTCTAAATTAACAAAAAGTAAAGTTTATCTTAAGCTATTAAAGGAAAGTAATAGATATATATCTGGCAAATTGTGTTTTTTCAATTAAACAAAACAGGTGTGATGATGTGGTGATGCATCGACACACGACTGTATTCTTATAACTACACCCACATTTATGAGTCAGTCAGGCCTCCTCACTGTGCACTTAATATTTTGATTAAGGCAGACAGCTGCTCACACAACGTTGACCTATCGCAACCTTTGAGTTATATTTTCTGTTAATTCATAGTTAAAAGTTTAAGCCCCCCCCACTGTGAGAGGAGTGGAGTAGGAAGGCTTGTAGAGGAGAATCCATTTCTATAACCAGTCGACTTGATAATCTCTGTAATGCCCTTTGGTGCTGCTCTAAGCATTTGCTCAGAAGGAAACTTTGAAGCCTTGCTTTTCCTATTTTCTGCTGAGTTTCTAAAGTGGTACTAGACCCAATTCGACCTTGCCAGAATAAGAGAAAGAGATCTCCGCGTCTGCCTCTGCTGAGACTGTTAAAGCCATTTTGTATGATTAAAGTAATGAGACTTTCTCCATAAAGCCAAAACGGTTTTATGATACCGTAATTTAGCATTTTCTCTCCCGTCTCTCTAAAGGCGAGCACCGAATGTCCCTTAAAGAAGAGACAGGAAAAGCATTGTCAAACGGGCTTATGCAGACTGCTAAATGTGCTTCTATGGCTAAGCAATTAAAACTTCATTAGTTAGAGAAACAGCATTAGACAGAGCTGTATAATGCTGCATGGGAAGTTTGTGAGGAGATCCGGCAGGAAGGCTCGTAGGCATCAGTGGGTTTGTCCTCTGAGTGGCCCCAGACAACTGCAATGTGTGTGTGCACAAGCCGCAGGCCCTAATTTGTTCTTTTTATCAAATCAGTGTTGCTGTGTGTGTGTTTGAGCATGCAGATTTGTGTATGTATAGTGTATACCGTATATAAATTGTATATGTGGGTGAGTATGCATTTGTGTGTTTACATCAGCTTGGTTTGAGCTCAGAGTGATTAATTTGGGTGTGTGTGGGTGTGTTTTTACTCAGACTGATGCAGGCTGGTGAAGTGAGTGCCAGTACTGCAGCAGGTTACCAACAGTTGTGTGCTGTTTTCCTTTTTGTTACTGACTGTTCAGTTCAGGTTTGATCAACTACCAAGTGTGTCTGTGTTTAGACTTTAGCATAACATCATCAGTCTCAAAATTATAATAAAAAGATAACATGAAACGCGCAGGACTCAAGTCTCTCTGTGCTGTTAGAACTATCTAACAGTATATCCCTGTATTTTGGAGGCTTTTGCATTTTGCAGCATAGTGACTCTTCTAATCTCCTCTGAGTATTATGTGGGTATTACATGAACACTGACACACTGGTGATGTTCTGGTTCAGTTTGATGGTTCACGGGTTTTGGGAGCAGGAGTTTTTCTTGAGTGAGAAAAATCCCTGGTCCTGTTTGTGTGCTGTTCTTTGTTCAGTTCTTCAGATGTTTTTTTTTTTCTTTTTATAGACACTGTTCAAGAGGCTGGGACTGGGGCTCTTAAATTAGTTTATTTTTCTTTTTTAACTTTTGTCTTTGTATATTTCAATCTTGCAGGAGGCTATTATTGGTGGACTGCAGTCTGAAACCACCTACTCTGTGACTGTAGCAGCCTACACCACAAAGGGAGACGGTGCTCGGAGCAAAGCTAAAGTCATCACTACGACTGGAGCAGGTCAGTATTATCATGTTACACATAATATCACTATGTACCACATGCTGTAGGTGTAGTGTGTTGGCTCCACTAGTTGACAATGAATTACTGAATATTCCAAACAAAGGAAAGGAAATACTTGAGAACTTTATTCTAGTTCATATTTCTGTATTTCTGCACCAGTCATTTGTGGAATTTGTGTCAATAAAAGACTTGAATGTAGGAATAAACTGTGAAAATACAGTCACCAGATTAGGTGACTTGGGGGTTATAAAACATCCAACCCTTTTTCAAAACTACAAATCATCACCAAAACCGATTATGACCTTGTTCGTTATTCCAGAATTAAAAAACTTAGTTACAAAGTTGTTTTATTGTGTCTACAGTACACACATTATTATATCTCTAAAATCTGTCTCCTCCATTGTCATACTAGTGCCAGGGAAGCCCACTATGATGATCAGCACCACCATGGGTAACACAGCCCTGATCCAGTGGCAGCCTCCTAAAGAGATGGTGGGCGAGCTGATTGGTTACCAGCTGCAGTACAAACGCACCGACGATGAGAGCTTCACCTCACGCGAGCTGAGGAGGACCGATGACCACTACACCGTCACCGGACTGCACAAAGGAGCCACCTACATCTTCCGCCTCAGCGCTCGTAACCGCGCAGGCATCGGTGAGGCCTACACAAAGGAGATCAGCACCCCCGAAGATGTACCCACCGGTTTCCCCATCAACCTCCAAGTGACGGGCCTGACCCAGTCCAGCACCCAGCTGACCTGGGAGCCGCCGGTGCAGGCCGAGAGGAACGGCAAGATCATCTACTACGTGGTGGTGTACAGAGACATCAACAGTCAGCAGAACAGCACCAACCGCACGGCCGAGACACGCATGACCATCCAGGGCCTCAGTCCCGACACCACGTATGACATCAGAGTCCAGGCCTTCACCAGTAAGGGCGCGGGTCCACTCAGCCCCAGCATCCAGAGCAGGACCATGTCCAACGGTACACATTTCTACATAAATATTTCTGTCTGTAGCCTAATGGTGTAGGACTTTGTGTTCAATTCAGAAGGGCGGGTATGCTTCATGTTTTCTTGTCGCAAACCACAGCATTAACTCTATCGTCCATACTTCATGTTTACCATCTGAGGGTATTGAATTTGACCCCTGTCCAAGTCCTGTTTTACTGTTACTGTTTTACCTGTTCCTCATTTTGAACAATGAAGCCTGTTTATCCATAGAACCAAGTACGCTGATGCATTTTAGTTTTTATAATATAAACCTACTTTATTTTAATCATTTTTATTTTTAATTCATGGTGATTAGAGTATCTAAGAGTATCTTCTTTTATATTAATCTCATTGTGTGAATCAACATAAAATACTTGGTTGTTATTACTGCTGTATGAGTTAGTTTATTAGTATAACAGATGAACATGCACTGTGTTATCCTAGGTTTCTTATTCTGCTGTCTGATAACTGTTGGGTCTTTTTCCTTTGCCACAGTACAGTACAGCTCTGTGTTTATTGATTTATAGAGTACTAATCTCATCACACGCTACAGTCACATTACCATGCCTCCTCCTCGTCCTCCCTGCCATTACACACAAAACACACTCAGCAAGCACCTTCTCATGCATTTTATAGTCTTATAAATGTGACATTAATTATTTATAACCCTTTGTGCTTGGTGTCTATTTTAATCCACGTTGCCACTCCCACAACTGTACACATTTCTATGATCTCAGCCTGTTGCATATGTCTTGTTAAGATTAATAAATGATATACTGTATAATGAACAGAACATGCTTAAGGAGACTGAGGCTATTTTTATGTGCTCTGTAACCAAGCATGAAGATGTTTTTTGATGTTGGGTCTTAAGGTATCACCACTGAAGGCTCCTGTTGTTTTTCCAATGGGGTTACGTAGTGTACAGTATAGTACTGTGAAATGAATTACACACTGGGATTACATGCTGTGCTGTACAAGATGTCTTAGTCGAGATATTAATCAAAGTATTCTCCTGCTGCAGATTTTCCCACCCTAAACTTTGGTGTCAAAGCTGTCATGAAAACATCTGTTCTCCTTACCTGGGATTTGCCACCCAACTACAAATCCCAAGTGCCTTTTAAGGTAAGTGTCAATCCAGATGAAAGCCAACAAGACATCATTAAAAAATACTTTCAGAATATATTTCTGCACATTTATTTCATGTATTATATCTTTGAGTTTGTCTGACACTATTGAGCAGATTTTTTTCAAAGCTAAACTTATAAGTGCTCTACAACATATAAAATATATATATGTACGTTCATCAATTCACACATTTACAAAGGTGTTTTACGTGCCACAGGAGATCTCTCCCTACAAATACTACATTCATGTTTATTTATGAGGCGTCAACGTTATATTATTGTTACACTAGCAATTTCCACCCTTCAGTTTTGAAGGAAAGACAATTTAAAGTGTAAAGAAATACATCAATAACCATGTTTGCACCTCTCTTTATTTCAAAGTGTGATTTCACATCATTTATGGTCCAGGGGTTGGACCCATTTTGTATTTTTCACATTTGTCTGGTTACTTTACATAGAAACTCGATTTACCTTGTGCTTCACAGATTTTGTACAACCAGCAAAGCGTGGAAGTAGAAGGAAACCTAAAGAGGAAACTGATCACGCAGCTGCAGCCAGACACAGACTACTCATTTGTGCTGACCAGCAGGGGAAACATCGCTGGGGGTCTGCAGCAGCAGGTGTCCATCCGCACTGCCCCTGACCTGATCAAGACCAAGCCCATTAACAATCCACATCAGGCTCAGGGTGGCAAAATGACCATAATCCTGCCCAAGGTCCAGACCAACGCTCGTATCAGGTCAGTAATTAGCCACATGGGACCGAGCACTCAGGTTCGCTTTTAGTCCGGGCACGCATCCACTAATAAATGATGACTGCTGTCAGCCAGCACACACCATTATTTTACATTAGCGTAGTGGCTAAAAGCTGGTGCTTGGTTCTTGGCTGCTGCGATGGCCAAGATCTCCATCAGCGAACAACTGTGGTCTGTGCAAATGTGCAAGAGGAAGCTAAAATCTATATGTCAACAAGCTTAGTAACCCACCAAGGATATTCTGCACACATCTGCAAATGTGAAAAAGGGCAAACAACCTTGAGTCATGAGCGTGTGTTGGGAATATATTTACATTGGAGTTGTGTTTTATTTCCAATTAAAAAACATGACTAGAAACCCACATCATCTGCAAAAGTTAATTGTGGGAGTAATATTGGACAAACATAAATACATTATCTATTTAATATTAAAAAAAAATAAAGACACCAAAATGAAAAATGTGGGCAAGATGGAGTACCCCCTTACTGCTCACTGCTTGGTCAGGATTGAAGTGTTCAAACTGGGAGGACTAACTTTTGACTGTAGATGACACAACTTATCCAATCAATAGGGCTCTATATAGAAACTTAAGGCTACAACTTTTTTACTTAGCCAACTTGATGACACTACAGCTGATGATAATTGCGACTTTTAGCATCAGCTGAGGCAGTATTATCTTTGGGTTCAGATTGTTGGAGCAAAAATTGCCCTGACCCTGCTGAAAGTCTTTCTCTTGGTAGATGCGCACATTACATAGAGGTACAGCTGAGGAGGAGGAGTGCTCCGGCTTGATTGGTAAAAAGATTACAGGGTTGTCAGGGCTGGCTGAGCTCCAGCACAGATTGACAGGCAAAGAGCTCAGGTGATTGGGGATGGGAGGTGTGGAAGTGGGTGTATGTGAGGGTGTAGGTTGAGGAATCTTGTTATACATGTCTTCTCCTACATTGAAACTTGACTGACTGTTGAATCGCAGAGTTGAGGCCAGGAGAGAAGGAGGGGAGAGGAGCAGATGCTTTCACTGACAGCAGCAGCTGATTTTACAAGTGCTTGAATGCAGCAGTGGGGGAAAAAAACTTTGAGTTGAGAGAAGGGACTGGGGGGAGACACAACTAGTGCATAAATACAGTGGAGCATCGACACACAGCTTCCAACAGTATTTACCTAACTCTGTAGCTCCTTTTATAGTCTTTTTTTAGTTGCAGGATGTATCCACAATGTGTTCGCCCAATCTACCCCTAAAAAGGTCTGCTTGAGTGCTTTACTTCCTGTTTCTACAGCAGCCCAGAGCAGAAAACCTTTTTTGCACTCAGTCCTGCATAAAGATTTAGGGCTTTTATGAACTAAATGAATTTTATTTTAAAATGTCATTGCCATTAGATCTGTTTCCAATGGGGTTTTCTAAAGACTTCACCACCAGATCTCTCCAAAAAGGTCTAAAACTAGCCAAGCCTCACCTTGAACCTTCACTTTAGAAACCATTATGGCATTTATAGAGGCCTGTTATTTTACTCAGTTTTCCTGTCTGGCTCAGTTAACCTAAAAGGGACACTAGGTTTACTGAGAAGGCTACTGTCCGGACAAATATCTTCAAAAAGTGTTTAAAGGAGCTCATAATTTGACCCTAAACTTCTGTCCTAATGTCTTCCTGGCTTCTATATCTTTAAAGTGACAGCAGTAAAAACACACAGGAGTATTGGCCCAGTGGTTCCTATTAACCTAAAGGATCCTATGGGGAGCTCTATTAGCTGAAGGCTCCTCTCAATGGGATAGTGTTTGTTCCACTCTACATGGCAGATGTTCTCGGTGATTAGCCATTAATTGGAGAATGCGGTGCCAATCTGCTGGTGTCCGACCTTTGTGTAACACTCAAATTTAGCATTCTGCCGGCAAGCCTCACGGTAAAAGCATCCCTTTCTCGATGTTTTGACTGTTTTACTAATGCACCAGGACCACTTTGATCTCAGCGTGCATGTCTGACTTTACTCATCTTGGCAGGTGGTACTACATTGTTGTGGTGCCGGTGTCCCAGTCATCGCGGCGGTGGAAGAATCCAGACGAGATGGACCTGGACGAGGTGAGTGCCAGCTGGCGATTGATTGGCTAATGCGGCAGGTCAGAGGTCACCAATAGCATCTCCTGTTCCAACTGGGAAGGAAGTGGCTGCTTGTAGCCCTAATTAGCTCTCGCCTCCTGGGCTCAGGGAGGGGTTGAGGGCAGACAGGTTTAAACAATGACTCAGCCAAACAGGTGGAGAGTGTCCTGATTGGACGCCAGCTCTGAGGACACTGTCCATCTGTCCTGATAAACAATCTGTGTATTCACAGAAAATGAGGAGAAATAGTAGGATTTTATGGTAGTTGTTTCGTTGTCGTTAAATATCTTTAAGTTGTACCAGTATACCAGAGGATGCAATTTTTTTAAATCAATGTCAATTTTTCAGAACCTTATTGGTGCCATTGTGATAATTGTGGCATTTTTAAGAATAAATGATTAGGTTATATGTTTTTTCTGTTAATTTTGTTTGCTATCAGCATTATTTTGCCATGTGCAGTATTGTTTAGTTCACTGTTGTGGCCTGACCTGACCTGTTTTTAAACCAAACAGTGAGTCTAAACATAGTTTAAACAAAGTTTTTCTTAACTATTTAAATGACAATCAAGATTTATGGCTGTTTAATTTTTCTATTAAATAAAGGTCCCTGTCTCCACATGAGAATTTGAGCTAAATGACACGCCTAAATATTAATAGCATCATTTTTAAGTAAACTGTGAGGCTGGCTGAATGGATCGCTATTGTTGAAGATCCCTGTAGAAATAAGTACGGAGACGGAGAGAAGGAGCGAGCCGGGAGTCCCTGAGTCATTAAACACTGAGCAGGCCATTGTCTCCTCCCTCCGACATAATCATTTAATAAAGCTACATCTGGAGCAGCACAGAGACATCACTGACAGAAAACAAAATGCTGCTGAAAACACAATGCCGCAGTGCTGTGTGCGCCTGCTCATTTATTAAGCCGGGCTGGCAGTCCTGCTGAGATTGTATACTGGAGCAAGCACTAATTGCTCACTCCGTAACTTGGTTTCATTGTTTGCAAAGTTGTATCACTGAGCAAAGGGCATTTAGTTTTGAGAAATCATTACCTTTTATTTGGATAATAACTACCCCAGGCAGTTTGTGAGTTTAACAAAGTTTGGCTCGTCTGGTGCATATTTTTATTTTTTTATTCTTACAATAATTGGCCATTGTGTGTACAAAATATAACAACCAGCAAACCACAGGCCAACAGTCATTTAATAAAAATATGTAAGTTTGGATTTCAAATGAAGCACAAAGTCAGTAGAACCAGTCGGTCAGAGATTTTTGGACATTATTCTAGTTAAATATTTGCCCAGCTCTGATTCCGTTAGTACTAACTAAAAGCCTTTTTCCTGATCTGAACTTTGAACATTCAGAAAACATAATATATAATAAGTTATGTTTATTGAGTTATGTCTTTAGCCCTGCTTTACATAATATTGTTACTCCATTTACTGAGTTTAACACCAAAATTAACACATAACTACAATTTGCTTTCTGTTTATCTCACAAAACTTCATGATCTTTATTCCTATATTGTGTTTCCAGTTGGTGAAGTCCAGTGAAGGCCCAGTTCTCAGACGCCGCCGTCACCTTGATTCCTCTAAGCCGTACATCGCCGCCAAACTGGCCTCACTGCCGCCCACCTTCACTCTGGGCGACGAGCAGAACTACAACGGCTTCTACAACCGGCCCCTCACGAGTCAGCAGGATTATCTGTGCTTTGTCCTGGCCGCGCTCCGGGACGACCACCAGGACGGCAGCGATAAATATGTAAGACGCGCACGCAAACAGATTGATCGGGAACAGTCAGTAATTCCGCAAAAGCCCTTATTGAATGTACTTTGAAGCTTGTTTCTGTCACGTTTTCTTCTTGCAAACCATTTAAATTTATCACCCATCCTCAGGCTCCATCACCTCTCGAGTGTTTGGAAAATGGCAGAGGCAGGCCAAATAGTTGTTTTTGTCTTTACTGCCACTTACCCTTTAATACAACCTCTAAAAGTCCCTGCAGCGTGCTCTTGATAACTTTCTTATCAGTCCACAGTGACATTAGAGATTTAGCTTTTCTATTTAGCTTCCAAGTTCATGCAGATGCTTTCACATTACTCTTCCAAGAATCTGGGTTTTTTTAAAGCCTCGTGCCGTAACCCATGAGCTGGTTTGTGTTGTCACTGCGGGCTGTGTAACCATGTGAAGACATCATAGCACTGCACAAGTTGTGTTTCTGCATGACAATTTCAAGCAAATGTGGGAGGATTGCCATTAACTAGATTAAAGAAGCTAGTAAATCCAGTGTGTATAGAGAGGAGTGAGGCTATAAGGTACAGTAATTTATAATAGTTCCATGGAAAAAAGGCATTTCAGGAATTTTTACACTTTCATAACAACTTCTTATTGCGTTTAAATCAACATAGATGTCAGGCACAGTGTTTCCATTTAAAAGAATCACACAACGCTGACTCCTAAAAGAGAAGACAGCTGTTGATATGAGATGCTGTGTTTCTTGGAGTTTATTTTTCTTCTTGACAAATGGATGTTAAGTTTAAGAGCAAAAGAAAAGAGTGTTGTTTTCAGTTTTGATTCACATTTGACGTTTTTTTTGTTCCTCAGTTAACAAACTTAAGTGTGTTAAGCTTGAACGTAAATGCATAGCGCTTTCTAGATACCCCTGTAGAGTGGTGTTGAAAGTACCACACAGGTTTCTGGGGCTTACTGCACTTGGTACCAACCTGAGCCGTAATGTTGCTTTGGTGCTTAAGTGAAGGCTTCACACAGTCGTCCAGCAGCGCTTCCACAGAGCCCCTGTTCTCAATGGGATGGTCTGGAGTAAACCTCGCTGCTGGAAGAACAAGATTCTGCGATTGCTTTGGGCTCTTTCAAGACCCTGGACATGAATATTCAGTAGCTGGGTCTTTGGCGACTACAGAGAGACAGCCCTTCGTGTCCAAATCCAAGACTTTTCACCTAGTTCTTGTCTTGCTTCCACCATTTTCTCCTCTCACTGCTCGCCGTGTTTTGCCCTCTCTTTCGGCCATGTTTGGGCACCGTGAAGAGAGCAGAGGAGATTGATTAGTGCAGCAGCAGTTAAGAGGGAGTCCAGAGTACGGTCACAGGGCCTAGGGAGTCTGTAAAGCAGGCCTGATTCCCTTGAAATGCTGCTTTAAAAGTCCCCAAAGCCCCCCTCCTGCTGTAATCCCCCACTCAGGCTCTGCACAGGGGAAGGAGGTGTGAAGGAGAGTGTAGTGGGCAGCCATGATACACTTGACTTCAAAGGGGGGATGCTTAAAACCCCTCATTGCACAACACACTCTGCACCTGCCAGATGCACAAGGTTGGATCAGTCTTTTCCGGTGTGTACTCCCCCTCCTTCTGCCTTAACTCATCTACGTTAATCTGGCTTCACTAACACAGTCAGTCAATCAAATATAGGTAACCTGATTTTTGAGAGCTTTCTGCAGTAACCCACTTAACGCTTGACATCTTTTATGACCAGGCATTAATAAATAGTTTAAAAATACATTTAGTAACAGGATTTTTCATTTTTACATGTGCGTGACAAAAAGTTAAGACAGGGAAGTAGTCGACTGGGATTAAAAGAATTATTGGTAGTTTTAATTTTAAGTCATTCTTATATCAACACCATCATAGGAATATTGGACTGGAACGTTATATCCCTGAAGCAGCATGCACACAAAATCATCAAGTGATCTAACAAGGACTCTTCTCTCTAGAACTCTTCTTATACAACACAGACACATCTTTGACATTAGCAAGGCTTCTAAAGTTTATATATTTTGTTCTGTTTCTTTGCTTTAATAGATGAGTATAATAACATAGATAATTAACATAAAATGCCTGTAAGAATGGCATGAAGAAAAGTCAAGATCTCACTGCATTTGACCAACACAATGGAGCCGATGCATGCAACGAAAAAAAGGAGAAGGGGAAATATTTGGCAATTATATGACTGAGTGCATTTGCCCTCTGTCTTTGCCCTCCATGTTGACTCAAACACTGTCAATGTGACTGACATCTCTATCACTAATTACAGCAGACACATTAAACTGAGCAGCACCTCCACAACTAGACATAAAGAGAAAAGATAACTACCACAAAAAGTGACACAATGACGCCCATGTCACTCATTAACACTCCATAACAGTTAAGTCTGTTTTGACATAGACCTATTTAACCCATATATAACTTTTTTTCTGTAATAATTGTGTCCTAATTCTAACAAAAGTAAGAAAAAGGTTGCTCTAAGTGTCTTTCCTCTGTTGAACAGTGGGCTTTTTGTCCAAATGAGACCCGAGAATGTTTTCATCCTTCAGTGGCTGTCCTCTCACTGACCCGTCCAAATTCTCTCTTCAGGCTCCACAATCTATATCTCCAACTCATTTAAAAACACCCACTTTAGTTTATGAAAAAGCTTGGGATTTACACTCCCCAGATAAGCGCAGTGCATGCTTTACATTTTTAATTTCAAGTCCTTTAAATAACCTGACTTCTTGTGTGTATGTAAACACACTAAATGCTGAGGTAGCCACTAACTCTCATTGATCGCGCCTCAAATCCCCACAAGCCCCAAACTCCCTGCGAAACTCCGATACCATTGCCGTGTTTGTTTTTGCGACCCCCAGTGCGGCACTTACACGGCTACAGCAGGTGGAGCGTGCGACGAGATTGAGCAGTTGGCAGAAGTCGCCTGAAGCGGGATCCTCAGCGGACCCAGGAGGATAAAACAACACGTACAGGAGTAAATGACTTGTGTCTCCACTATACTTCCTCACCACCAGCAGCAGCAGCAGCAGCCTCTCAGTGTAGATCAAACATGACCGCCAGGGTTTAATAAGACGCAGTATATCAATGGCCACAAGCAGCCAGCAGTGGTTGGAGCAGAAAGGGAAGGCGAAAGGCTATAAGAGACAAGTGGAAGAAGAGAGTGCCTTCATGTCTCCCCAGCACCTAAGGCAGATAAACAAGCCGGGGGAAGTGTGAAATGGGATGAGAGATACTGGATGTGTATAAACAGTATCATTTAATGCGAGAAGAGAGCAAGAGATGGAGGTAGCATAAAATACTCAGGGTAAAAAAAAAAATCTACTTTTCCTTGTGTCCTGTCCAGCTTGTGAAGACCGGATAAGAGAAAATGGTTTTGGGTGTGCTTTTCTTTTGATAAGACAGAGGTGAGCTCGTGCTGCAGAGAGAGGAACCAAAAATGCTCCGAATGTGTTTACCGCAGTTTGTTGTTTGTATTCGACAAAAGGAAACGGCTTTTGTAGCACTAATTCTGTCGGCGCTCTGGGCTTCCCCTTAACATCGAAAGAGTAGCTCCTTTTTGAAAACTTAAAAAGCCCCGACAACCAATATATCAGAAAAATGAAAGTTTGTGCAGAAGTAGGCGTTGATATTTGCTTCACTTTCTATGGAGAGTTGTAGAAATATTAGCAACATTGATGGGATTTGCTGCATAATTGCAGTATGTCACCTTTCCTCAAGGCATCCCCCTCTAGCGATGCCTCCAGATATGAGAATAATTCTAATTCACCAGGTAGAAGAAGTTTCTTGGTGGTGAAAAGAGCACTTACACGGATATAATTGTGAAGAAAAGGCACAAGTACAGTAGAAAGAAGGTTAGGGCCCACCCTGCAGCTACATTTCTGTTTCTCATAGATAAAGACACACGCTGATGTATTCTAATTTCTCCTCTATTTTTTGTCTCTACATCTCATTTGCCCTGCCTCTCTGTGTCATGCAGCAGTGAGGATAGCGTGGGCTCCCCAGCTTCCCCGGGGAGACGAAGACAGCGGCAGATACAGAGTAGAAATGTTTGTTTGTCTGGCACACCCCCCTGCGGCTTATTTAAGACACATTTGTGGAGAATGGCAGCTAGCAGGGTCAACGGCGAGTCAGAAACAAAGCTTGTGAGATGACTGAGCAGCTGACTCGGGAGCTTATGTAGCCCACGGGGCAGATAGCGGCCTCCGTGTGCTGCTAACTTCCTTCACACCTCTGCCCAAGTCTGTCTGTCTTTACTCTGCCATCTCGCGTCACCCGCTCGCTCCTGTCTCAGCCACACTTACAGGAGGCACCTCCAGCCGTGCACACTTTTGAGTGGCTATGACCTAGACAAACACATCAGGCTGCTGGGAGCTCAGAGAAAAGGATCAGGAAAACGGATGTGCTCACAAAAGCTCTTACACTTGTTTGTTTACAGTCTTTCACACAGTTTGTTCCTGACAGATGCTGAACTGGAAGCAACGCTTGAAAAGGCTTTTAACACTTGCTACTGACTCATACACTAAATTATAATATTCAGCTGAAGTGTTAAATTATCGCAGGAAACCTTGAATTTATTCCTGTGGATATTTTACAGTTGCTAATCTGACCTCTATCCAAAAGGAGCAACAGAGCTGTGATTTAACCTTAGCTAATGCATTATGAATGTATAGTTTAATGTAGTGGCACTGTGAGAGAAGGACATAAACCAGTCTATCAACCAACCAGGTACAAAAAGCACAAACTTAGAGGTTAATAGTGCATTGATCGGTGAATTAATCAGAAAATAACAACCATGTGTACTGCAGTCAATACTCACTTAGTCAACTTTAACCATCACAACCATAAAAAGTGCAGCTGGTGACATTAATTGTTCATTTTAAAACTATTTTTCATGTAGAAAATCTTTAAATGAATCATTAGTCATGATATAAGTGGGCTATATAACTATTAGATGTTAATTGTACCTTGCACCAAAGCGGTATGAGACAAAAGATTGCTAATTAGATGGCATTTAAAGTAGAGACTCATTTTCAATATATCTGCCATATCATGTAATGTAGGTGATGGAAAAGCTTAGATATTTCCATTGAAAGTGCTCAAAATGTGTTTCAATCTGACCTTGGAGCCCTGTGTGAAGTCACTTTTGGGTTCCTATGGGGTTTCTCATTCTGATGGTGGGAGACATCACACCAGAACTGCTGTTTGGTTTCCCCCTTTTACTCCCTTACTGTACATGTTTACTCACAGCAGAAAAAAACCTCACACACGTTTACTTGTCTCTATCTGCCACTGTCCCTGACTAACGTACTCTCACGCTCTCTCATTCCTCCACTGCTCCGTCGCTCCATTGTGATACGGAGCCGAGGCATTAAGAGCTGCGTGACTGAGCTTTTATCAGATATTAGGGCCGTTCAAATGGATGATCCCAGGACTACGCCGTGACCGACAGACAAAAAGGCTTCTCTTTTTGTCCGGCCCTCTCCTCTCGTTCTTCCTGCTTATCCTCCTCTTAAAGCACAGCTGCAGTCATTTGTTACACCGGGGAGAAGAAAGTTTTTCCCAGGATTCCCTGCAGGGCTACATCCTCCAGCCTCTTTTGGACCCTTCCAGGAGGAAGAGGAAGCCTTGTGGTGTCGTCACATCGAGAGCGAGCCACCGCTGTGCTCCATCTCTTTGTTCTTAGATAATGACTTGCTCCTGACGGATCGCAGAAAGCAGCATTGCTCTAACTTGAGAAACGGGATATTTTTCTCTCCTTCCTTGAGTCAGCATAAGCTCCTTTCCATGATATTAGTCAAAATCTGTATAATCAGCCTTGTGTCCCATTTGAATTACCTGAGTGAGACAGACAGCGATACTAAAAATACACTAAATCAAATCCCATCCAGAATTGTAATGCATTTAGATGTGTTTATATTTTTAAAAAGGGTGTAGACCTTATTTGGAGGCACTTACAGGTAGTAACAGTAAAAAAAAGTGTGACTAAACAGAAACAATCATCACTTAGGCAAAAGGTACTGAACCGTCAATAAATGAAAAACAATGGTGGTAGGTAGTTGCTGTGATGTGATAAGTGTGATATTTTTCTGCGTCCGATATTGACCCGCGCTGATTTGCTCCGATTGAGACGTGCTGTTACGCTCACACGCCCACACTGTACATTTCTCCTCAGGGTTCGCGCGATAACACGAGTGTATGACAGAGCACAGGACTCTCTGAGCTCATCTCTGCTTATCTTTCCAATTAATATCTGCCTGTGTGCCGAAGAGCGAGCTGCTGTGCGCCTAATGATGCGGATTACTGCTGCCTGCTGCCCCGCCACTCCCGCTGCATGCTGGGAGCCCAATTCCCTTTGAGGGCTGCGATCTGTCACCCTGCCTCTCCGTGCAGCCCTCCCATCTCTAACCTGCATATCATATCGTCGTTCAATAGGCGCCAAGCTGAGCCCTAATGGCAGACACCTCTCTTCTTCTTCTCCTCCGTCTGGGGTTCTCGGCGCTCGGACTCGCTCTCTCCAGACACTTTTAAACACCAGCCTCTTTGCTTTCTCCCTCCGTCATTTGGAGATGAAGAAGAAGTGAGATGTCTCATTTAAAACCGCAGTGAAAACGCACCCTCGTCGTCACCTCCTCCTCCTCCTCCTCCCTCCGTCACAGTGTGAACACTAATGAAGAAGAGATGAGTCCTCTCCCGTGCCCCCATTTATCTCTGCGACTGAGGGACATGCACGTTCATCCCTCGGCTCTGTGCTGTCCTCACCCTTCTGTCTCACACCTGCTCCGTCATGGCCTCCTTCTTTCCTCCATTTTTTGTTGAAATCAAGTTTGCTTTAAATCTGCACTGTGTTAGAAATATATGTCCTCTGTTTGGGAGTCCCTGACATGAAACACTTACATCAACGTTACACATCAACACAACTTACACTGTCCACAACGGCTCAACAAATTGTTATTTTGATGTCTTTTAGAGCTACTTGAAAAACAACAAACCTAATGAAAGTCAAAAGCCACCATAGACATCTATATCATATATTTATTTATGATATAATGGTTTAGTCAGAAATCTGCAGTCAACTGAGGTCACTTTGAATTGAAAAACAGAAAGAATAAACTGAACTTGTATGTTTAGTGTTTTATGGCTGAAACTGTGCCACAAAAATCATTACCACAGCTGCCTATTACTAAAGAGCTCTCTATTGGATTGTAAAATTATCTTAATGGCATGCTGACAGTCTATCATTTCAGCACTGTTCCCCGCTATGCTTTTTGTAGTCTTCCGGGAAAAGGCACTTTTATTGTTAAAAGAAATTATAGATGTCATAAACAAGGCTTTGACGTACTGTGCTTTTGTTTTTCTAATTTCAGCTGACATTTTCGGCCAGCCCCTACTCGGATATCATCCAGGTGACTCCGAAAAGCCTGCCTTCAGGGATGGAGAAACCAGAAATGTTGTGGGTCATGGGCCCAGTGTTGGCGGTGGTCCTCATCATCATCATTGTCATCGCCATCCTGCTCTTTAAAAAGTAAGGCCTGTGCGTCATGTGTCAGTCTGAGAGTGTTTGTTTGAACCAATACACAGTGACACTTGTGGTTGTAGGTTTCTTTTGGTTGCATCAGGAATGGAAATAAGACATGCTTCCCTCTTCCACTTGCACAGCTTGCTTACAAACCAAACTGTAACATCCAATTGCTGTACCATCATATACAGTGTGGGGAAAGGCAGATTTGGTTGTTTTTCAGAAAATCCTCTTTTCCACACAAAGATTCTGGCCCAGTTAGACATTTTAACAATAACATGTGAAATGTCAGTTGAAATGGCAGCTGACATCGGATCCCTAATGAAAAGCACAGCTTGGCTGTCAAAAATTCTTAGTTAGGGCTGAGAAATGTGCTTTGGCCAACTCTGTTAGCCATTTCAAATAGGAAACAGAAGGCTCAACAGAGGGCTTAACTCAAAGCTCAGTCAGTATCTCTTAAAAGCACTTCAGCTACCCCTGCGCTGCATACTGTGGGCACACAGGCCAACGCACATCCACTCACAGTAATACTATTGTGTAGAAACAAAGGACTCAAAACTACTGCATCTAAACTCTTTATATGGCCAATTAAAATGAGTGTGCTACTAGTATAGTCTTTAAATGCAGCTATGCTTCTCAGCTTTATTTTGATTATCAAAGCACAATAAGCCATTTACAATATGGCATACAGTACATATAGAATATAGTGACAGTGAGGTTTGAATAATGAACATACAACTTGGTGGAAATAGAGTCCCTGTAGCTTATTTGGTTTAATTGGCTTTTTCTGTGACAAAGTGGCACTGCACTATCTTATCCTGATAAGTCCAGCAGACTCTCAGCGTTTCACATGATACCTGTTCTCTCAGCCGCCTTCGACAGCAGACTGTGTGGCTCTGTCTGTGGCAGACTCGGGAAAAGGACTGGTTAATAATAGGCCTTGAGACAGCTCTCTGCTGAGTAGCACATCCTACGACTGGAGGCCTTTCTCTGTGCACTCAGATTGACAGGAGGGACTGTGGGGAGGAGGCTGTGTGCCCTTTTCACTGAGCAAAGAAATAATTACACTGTACTTCGCTTTGTTATTCCTACCTGCATATTTGCCAGAACCCACACCAGCACTCACCACTGATCAAGTTATTCTCAAAAGACTTCTGTAACGCCATTTGGCTTGCTGAAATATTGTTAAGTTGAAGTTAATTTGGCCAAAGTTTAGGTGCATGTGATAAAAATCGCTTATTAATCCTGCGCTTTTTTCTTTGCTTCTGTCAATGCAGCAAACAGGAAAGGTGGGTACTGTCCCTGTCTCATTAGCCATGACTCGATCTCCTCATCTCCCAAGTCCCTTTCATCTGTGCTAGTGAATTAGTGCTATTCATGAAAGCTAGGGTTGTAGAGTCAGCTACATCTCAGTTCCAAAGACTTCATGCCAGAAAGACTTCCACTGAAGCAGGATTAAAGTAAAACTTGTCTAAATTGGAGTCTGTTATAAATCTATTGGCTTTATAAAGACTTGAGATGTGGCGGACTGTACAGCCCTTGATATCGGGGGTCAGTGGAGCCCCCGGTCACTTCTGTGTTAGCATGTTCCACGTCCTGTGCAAGTATTCCTCCTTAGATCGTCCAGTCTGCCATGCTTCATCTCCGCCCCGTGTTTCATTATCCAGCCAGTGTCAGAGTGCCCCTTCAAGACTGGCCCCATCTGAATATGCCAAGGCATCACCTGCTGCTGAATGGGCCATTGTGAAGTAAATGCCAGACGGGGAAACCGCCGAAAAAGAAATGTTCCCATCTTTTAAGCTGACATTTTCCTGCGAGACCTATTCTTCCACTTTTAGCCTTTTTTTCCTCTCTGGCTGCTTCCTCGTGGCAGGAGTCTCAACAAAGGGCCCTGTTCTACCCTCATTAAGTGCACTCGTACTGGGCACACACTTTATCTCTCACACTGTGCCTATGAACTTGTGCGCACTTACATTCTCACACATCTTAGCCCTCAGTATGAGCCTTAGATGAATAACCCCATTGAGTTAGCTGCCATGTTTACTTTAGCTCTGCAGTGAAGTGTCATGTAGATTGGGATCTGATTGGGTCGGGAGGAGACATGAGGGCTGTGAAGAACACGCCACAGATGCTCACCAGTTCAGCCTGGGCCCAGTAAAGATCTCTGGGAAAACTGGATCCTGACTGGCTCAACTCTCTGCTGGAGGGACGAGATGCATGTCATAGATTAGCTGTCACGCCGCTAGCATTAGTTTAAGCCCCCTGCAGCATAAGATAACAGGTGGCACTGAGGCTTGGAGCCTGAATACTGAGGTGGCCTGGGTTAAAGCTTTATATTCTCAACACGGCGGGCTTCAACAGAAGGCCTTGCTCTAGCCTAAAACCCACGCTCGCCACTTGCAAATGGAGTGCAATGAGATGTGAAATTTCCACAGGATGCCCTGATGCTTCCTTCCGCCCATTTCCATTTGCAGTCAGTGTCAGAAGACTGTGAGTCTGCAGCTGTATCTGTAGAGTGTATGCGGCAGAGAAAGTGAGTGAAAGCGTATGTGTGTTGTGTGTGGACAGATGCTGGCTGTCTGAACATGAAAACGCAGACTGGCGGCGTTTGGTGTTTCTTCTCTGCCTGATGGACAGTGTTATGGTCGACTGAGCTGAGCCAGTCCGGTCTGTGCCGGTCTGTACAGTTCTGTGCTCAGCTCAGCAATAGTCTGGGTCTGGCAGCGCAGGTGCTGCAGAACCACTCTAATTACCCAGTGTTGTGCCACCCAGCTGATGAGCTAATTACAGCATCCGCCTGTTTTCCTCTCAATCTGGAAAGCCAGTAAACACAATGTGTTGCTAGCACACACACACAACAGTGAAAAATCACACGTTTGAATCTTTGCTGTACACAGATATTCACGCACATGTATGCATACCGGCACAGCAGCTGTCACCAATCCAGCAGCAAACAAAGTCAACCTAGGCCACTCCAGGAAAATGATGGTGTTTCTTCAAACACATTAAACTCCAGTTGGCAAACTAATCGGGGTAATGCCTTGTACCTACTGCCTCTTAAATTGCCAGTTTTCAGCACTAGTTTGAAAAAACTCCTAACTCCACCATTAACCTCATTATTACTGGTGTTTTCCTTTATCTACAATCATCTTTGTGATCATTCTTTGATTGTTCCCTCATTTCCCCTCTACAGTTGATTTCATTACAGGATGCTGGTTAAACGTGTAAAAGGTGCCAAGAGGCAAGTTAAATCTGGTTTGTTTTTGCCCCATAGGAAGCGGGCATCGCCTCTGCCCAAAGACGAGCACTCAGGAGGGGTGAAAGACTCTCTGTTGGCCAACTCCTCCGACCCAGTGGAGATGAGACGACTCAACTATCAGACTCCAGGTAAAGAAAGTACACACAACTACCTGTGAAAAAGATACCTCTCCTGGCTCCATGCCTCCAGATAAATCATGTAAGGCTATGTCCAGACTCATTTACTTTCAAAGTAACTATGTGTTCTTATAAAGACTTCATACTACTCCACAGTTTAACAACACTACAAAGAACTTTTCTTAAAATGTTGCTGTCCTGTTAGAGTATGTGTAAGATCATCCCAGGAGGTGCAATATGTTTATCACACGGCAGGGAGAATACATGTTTTATATCTGAACAGAGCTAGAAAGAGGATGCTCTTCTATTCTGATATTTATTCAGCGTTTCATTCCATTCAAAATGAATAATCTCCCTGAAATCAGTAATTCAAGAACACAAACGATCCTATCTGTAAAAGCTGAATGAAAACATCCAAGCACGTCTCACACTGTTAATATTCCTTAATGTCTTTTGTTTCAAGCTCACAACACAGGATATTGCATCTTGAATTTCTTTACAAAAAGCTCTTCCAATCTCCCTTTGCCTTGTTTTCTTCATTTGATGGATTTCTTGATTATTGGCGCTTTGCAGCAGGTGTCGCTGGATAAAACTCATGTGGCCTGCATATTTTGTAATTTATCCGGAGGCTGCAAAAGTTCAATAAGAGAAAATAAACAAATTGGTATCACAGCCAGCGTCGGACTGTATCAGTGAAGTGGGGATTCGGATGCTGTCCACGTACAGTTGTGTAGCGGTTGTGTCGGCTTGAGGAGGAGAGGGGGGCTTGTGTCTCCCTTTTTCCCTCCTGACCCCCCTCCACTCCCTGCTCCACCATGAGCTCCTTTCATTCCCCCCAGCTGGTAATGAGTCCTGCTGCCTCTGATGTCAAGGTGAGCCAGGCAGAGGGAACAATGGAGCTGAGAGAAAATGTCAGCCCCGGCGTACACACATGCGAGCGGATGTGTGCGTGGTCCTTCTCACGGGTTATTAAAGATCCCATTGGCTGTATACACACGCACAGCCTCTTTGAACCCCTGCAGAGGAATTAAGCAGCGCTGCCATCACTAAAGGAGTGCTGTTCTCCCATCCTCCCACTCCACATCCTCTCTCTTTTGTCTTGCATTTTCCCTCTAGGCTAATATCTCTCACTTTCTCTTTTTTTGGGCCCCTCCTCTTCTTTCTCCGTTGGTTCTTTTAAGCTCCTTTTTGGGAAATTCACATGAATGTGTCTCACCAATATTCCATATCAGTCTGTCAGTGTTAAATTTATGCAGAAAGTAGTGAGACAGCAAAAAGGAAATCCAACGGGAGCTCCTGAAACATGTACCGGCATTTTCCCAAAACGCTAACTGCCTCTGGCTAATTTACATAAATAGAAAAGAATATTATTTTAGACACAGCCTTTTTGTGGTTTCATCCCTCCCTTTCTCTTATTCCACAAGAATTATGTGATAGTTTACCTATATATTGCCTAGTTGAGCCATTTTTTCTTTTTTTTTTTCTTTTCTGACGGTTAAAAAGCCAACCTATGCACAAAAAGTACATGCACCACTCAAGGTCTTGATGAAGACTTGGGTGATTGCATTTTTGTTGAGTGTTTGCTCAAGTGCCTAACTAAAAAAAAATAGCACTAGTCGCTAACATCTCATTAAATCTGGCATTTAACCTGAGACCAGTTATTGGCTGTATGTGTGTATGTGTAAACTCATCATTTTCAATATAATCGAGCTGAAAGATGGAATGGACCTACTGTTAAGGTCAAGGTGAGATGCAGAACTGATCCCCATCATAAAAAGGTACTCTAAAAGAGGCTTATATAAACATTTATTTCCCTTTCTTCTCTCTTTGCTTCTTTTTCCTCGTTTTGCTCTAAGAGTGATGATAGCCAAAGATGGCCAAGGCTGCTGCGTGTATCTTGTGTAAACGACTCCAAGGCTAAACCCAGTGCATATTGAACAGGCCATTTCCTTGTCCTCTCTGCTCAGTCTGATTCGCCCGCAGCAGGTGAACATTCCTGCTCTGATTCTGATTGTCGTTAAGTGGTCCGGGCCGATTGGCGCTCATGTCTCCGGTATGTGGGCTTGGTAAACAGACCTCGGCAGCGGTCGGGTTTATCCTTGGCCATGCCTGCTTCATGTTGTATTTACATTTCAGATGGAGCCACAGGTGAAGTAGTGTAATTTAAAGTAAGTAGTCACCGGGGAGTACTTGAAACAGCCTGGACTCCTGTGCTTAGATTGTCCCCTGTAAAAGCAAACACCACCTGCTGCGCTCTTCCAGTGAGCTTAAGGTTATTTGCAGATACTGTTTGGCCTGGGTCTGATCCAGAGGTGTCTCCATTGATCGAAATCTTCTTTTTCCCTCCTTCACTCTCCTCTCTCCGCAGGTCCCAGCTCCAACCGTTGTCCCAACACTCCAAGTTAGTCCGCTGTTTCGCCCACTGTGTATTTCCCACACATACAGTCTTCCTCCTCACTCGGTCCTGATCCCATTCTTTCCATCGCAGCACCTGACAGACATCACCAGCCGTTGGCTTTCAGCTCTCTAAGGATCCTTATGTGGACATCCTGAAGTTCCCTCTTTTGCTGCGAAAGCATAGGATCTAGTGGGATTTATAGAAAGCTGAGAAGCACAGACAGCTGCCTTTGCTGTACATTAGCCCTGCGCCCCAGTTCATTTCTTTTTAACACTTACTGTTTTTATTTGCATTTACTCTTAAAAGTGTAATGCAAAAAGCAGTGTGTTACTCATTAACACGAAATGCACAATGAAATTCACTTTTCTGCTCATCTGCCATCTAGACTACATGCTGGAATAAGAAATTGGTTTTTAAAAAGTCTGTTATTGTGGCAGCTTTAGCAAAGAAAATACAATTGCATTATCAGCACTGCACACACAAAATACTATTACTGGAAAAAATCCTTGGCAGCCTGAAAATACTGCATAAAAGTGCACAGCTCATGGCTGATTGGCAGTAATATACAGTTTACAAATAAACTGTATATAAAATATAAGTAAACTCCTCAAATTCATCCTATTCCTTATCATTTTTAGGATTAGACTTACTCCCTACTATACAAATGAATACCTTACAAGAACAAGCAGCCTGTAAATAGCAGATAGTTAAATGTTGTGGTTAGTGCATGATCCACCTGTTGATCGACACATGCTCCTCACACAGTTCATATATAGGACATAGTGCATTTTCAGGAAGTGCACTTGAGTATCCAGTTTGAGAAACAGTGCAGAGCTCTAGTGTCCATTTAACAACATGGCTGTAAAAGACCTGGCTAAGCACGCACAAACACATACACACTGATGTTCATGCCTTCATAGGAAGCCCCCTGTGTGTATTAAATTAGTGTAATTGGTCAGGTCTAATTTTGTGCAATGACCATAGTAACCAGCCATTAGCCATTAACATTTCCACAATAATGAGGCTGCAGCACGAGCTCATCTGAAAGCATGACCCATGACCTTAGAGACCCCCTTAGCCAAAGGCAATAATAGGAGTTTGTACATACCTTTTTAATGTGTTCTTCTGATCTCGATGTGAGGCTGTATTTAAGGTTAATGATGCCCTGTGTGTTGGAGCGCCTTCATGCGTCACATACAGTTAACTTTGAACACATAAGTTCCCGGCAATCCTTTTAAGCACAGAGCTTTGCCAAGTTCAGAGGCACAGGGGGAATTTGTGTCGGTAGATTAGCAATAAATCATCCAATAACGCGACGATGAGAAATCTAGGGAGCAGCATGGGGGTTGTTTGAAATTAATCCAGCCCAACTGCTCCAGGCTGGGCCGAAAGATACTCTATTGTAAGGAAAGGGGTTTTCAAAGAAATGCGTTTTGGCTGGTGACCAGTCAGTTTTTTCCCCTCTCTAGGAAGTGACAGTGTGACTGATTCAGAGTGACTGGTGGGTTCTTGTACTGATCCCACCTCTGCCCCCAATCGAGCCATGTGGAGCCACCGGGATGTCTGCCTCCAGAAGCATGCTCCTCGTCACTCATGTGCATCACAGCCTAGCCCACCTGTGTCCCCTCCACTTCGGCTTCGTTTCCACCAAGGGTTACAGTATGGTTCAGTTCAAAATGGCACAGTTTGATTTGCCAACCTCTGATTTGGCTTGTATTTCCAATGCTGGGTGTGTAGGATGTGTGGCAACAGCTGCGTCAGCTACGTAAATACTGACATCATCCCAGTGTCACAAAACAAGGGGAAGAAAACATGTTGTCATTAGGTTAAAAGCATAAATACTCTTGTGTCTAATGACTTCAAAGACGGGAGGTATGTGTAAAAAATGATATAAGAAGAAAAAATAGTTTACATTTCTCACCTCCTCACTGCAAAAGTTAATCCCTTTTCAGCAACCCACACTTTTATGTAACTATTTATAGTCATGTTTAATGCAACATGGACAACAAATGCAGTTGTATTTAGTACTCAAAGAATGGACAAAAGACTCCAGCATATAGCAGAGACATTTGCTACATTGAATTGTATTAAAAATCAATCATTTGCATTGCCATTAATCAAAAGAATAAGACAAGCTTTGTTTTTGCGTGAGTGAGCACTCACTGTTGACCAATCAGTACAATGTAGTGTCTCAGCTTTACCTTTTAGTACCTCCTGTTTCCTGTCTTTCTACACTCTCTCCGTCCAATAAAGGCAAAAAAAAGCCCCCAAAAATATATGTTAAAAAAGGAAAATGATTTGCTTATATTGCTACCATTCACAAAAATGATACCAAAGAAAACAAACTGAAGTATACTTGGTGGAAACTGGGCTTTGGCATGATGATATCACCAAACGTCACCAGCCTTTTCGACTTGTGTGCTGTTTTCGCTCTTTCCCGTATCATGCATTGTTGAACAAAGTGCGCTGTCCTCCCTGTTCCACAGCCACCTCATGTTCCCACAGGCAGCCTCACTCACTCTGTGATCCAAGCAGTGTTCGTGTCCGTCCGTGTGAGCCACTCATGTCACAACGGCAAAATCTAATCATTTTTCTCTCATCTTCCTCTGTCAGGAATGAGGGAACACCCGCCCATCCCAGTCGTAGACCTGGCCGACCACATCGAGCGCCTGAAAGCGAATGACGGCCTTCGATTCTCCCAGGAGTATGAGGTAAGTTCAATTACTCCGCACGTGTTCCAAGATACATGTACAAGTGTCTCCTAAATAAGAGTGTTTGCGTGTACACTACACAGGTGGTGCCTGCTTTATTTTATCTAACCTATTTTCTTTGACACTCAGTTATAATGACATAGGCCACTGTGATGACTCATTGGTGGAAATCGGTGTTGTATAAATATAGTTAACTTGAGCTGACTTTAAATTTCGTCTGTATAAGGCAGTCATTAAAGATTATGCTGGGAATAGACACAAGAAAGCACCGTGAAGACTGTCACCTTTATTTTTGTAAAGAACACGGAAGTGACTCTTTTTCAGTTCTCTTTACCTTAACCAAAGCCGTTGCAGAAAAGCGAGCAGAGAGCATCTGCAGGAAAGTACGTCCAAAAAAATGAACCAGCGACAACAAATCTAACCTCAAACACCTGAATGGCTGCTGTGGAGTCAAATATGGCTCACCAGCTGCTAGTTTTGATCTGATCCGTTATTATTTGAAGTCAACACACAATAATAAATCACCTTAAGCTGCCCAGTGTACCTTTAGCCAGTAGCACCTTGTAACTTTTGGACCTAAAAAATGACGTTGCTGACGTGACAACACAGAGAGTGTGTAGAGGGATCTCTTGCTTTAAGTGTCCATCTACAATCTTCGTGTAACTTAACAATGTTTGATTAAAAAAAGATGGATGGAGTCTATAGGTGAAAAAGTGATGCAAGTTAGTCACATAGGCCTACTTAGCAACTGTTAATATATACTTTAATTAGAATTGTTGATATCCAGTCTTATTCCCATTACTGGCAAATGCTGAAAGTTCAAATCTTTCAACATTTTTAGCTCACTTCTATCTTTTTAACACATCTTACTTCTCATCTCATCATGATCTTTGATGTTTATTCCCATTTTATTCTGAATGCATGTATTCTAATGGCTCCTCCTCATGACATGATTCAGTCATTTTTACAACTCTATTACCAATCCCACCAGGAAACCAACACTTCAAGCTATGAGACACTTTCTCCCAAAACTAGCAGGTGGCCAGTTGCTTAAGTAATCTGCCAGCGTCTTGATGTTTCCCCCCAGAATGCTATTTTGCTCCTGCTCTTTCCAATGCAACTCTGCGAGGGATTATGTCTTGTCGGTGTTCTTCTTTACAAAAAAAAAAGAAAAAGAAAGAAAGAACCCATTTGCATTTAAAGTGGCAAATAGCTGTTTTGAGGAGCGAGCGAGGCCAGATGAAGAGGAGACGAGTTTCCCTGAATACAGAAAGAAAGGAGTTGTCTTTACGTTATTACGAGTGAGTGTTTGATCGGTCTTGTCTCATAAGTCCTATTCATCGCACTAATGGATGTAGCAGGGTTCCACCTCGAAGGCTGTTTCTTTTGTCGCGAATACTTGTCGAAGCACTGTGTTATTTGTTACACAATCTCACAGAACCTACATAAACAGAAAGAACATGTAATTTAGTTTTTCTAGACCCTCAGACCTTGCCATGAAAACATATGCAGTAATTAAATCATTTTCATTAAGTGTTTTGGATTATCAAGAGAGATGTCAACAAAAAACACACAAAAAGCACCACATGCAGCTTGTTAAATGATTAAATCTCAAATGTTGCTGGAGAGTTTGTTTGGTGAATGGTCTAATGCCACAGACTTGCTCTTAAACTCCCCCCTGCTATGTATTTGAAACTTAACTTCATGGTCATTCTGAAAAAGCAATTTGCAATACAATTAAAAGTTTTTTCCTCCAATATTACACCATTTCATTTATATAAATTAATTACAGAATAAATGAAATGTACCTCCAGAAGAGGAAGCCATTACTATTAACAATAAACATGCAACGTAAATCCAATTTTCTCCAGAAGTGCCTGAGACTGTGAGTGTGTTAGCCGTTTGTTCGAAAATGCTAGACCTTTCATCTATTTTGGGCTCACTTTTGTTACTTCATTATTCCAAGTAAATGAAAAGGGCTGTGCTGTAATAGGTATAGGCTGGAATAATTGCTGTGATTACTGACCAGGATTATTCAGAAACACAAGCCTCAGTCTCCAACTGTTAATCTTAGTATTTGACAGGTGCCACTTTTCTGCTTTCAGAACGTTTGACATTCAAAAACAATTTATATTATTTTTGGAATAACAGATAAAAAGAAAGCAAATTTGTAGTAGAAAATTACTAATATCTTTCTGTTCCTGAACTCGCTGTGTGGCGAGAGGCTTGTAAGCAAAGTTGTATATCTTAATAACATATGGTGTATGATTTTGATGCATTTCGGAGGTTTGGTGCAAATTAAGTGCTATCTGGGGAGATAATTAGCCCTTTCTAAACGTCTGCACTCAATTAAGTGTTTCTTGTGGGTTGCTCAGTGCCTTTCGCACACATTCGTCTCCCTGCCTGTTGAGTGTAACATATCAAGCCAGAAATGGGGCTTGTAGGGCTGCTGGCACAACGCCCGCCACCTTTCCCTCTTTGCACTAGTCATTCAAAGCCAGGGAAGACCCCCCTCCTCGGCCCGGCAGATGGTCGCCCGTCCTGGTGCCAGCTGAGACGCTATGGCAGAGCTCACGATGCTTTGTCATAGTCACGTTCTGCGGCTGCTCCTGTTGTGTCTTAACCCAAAGGCACACCATTTGTACGGGCTTCTTCACGTCCTCCTCAGCGTCGGGCAGAGCGGACAAAATCTGGACTTAAGTAAAAGTAATATTATAGTAGTAGTAGTAGTGAGTTAATATGGAAGTTAATCTAAATGTAAGGCAGAAGTGACAATCCACTGCACAATAAGAGTCTCTCTAAATGAATCAGTCACATTGTAAGTGCATTTATTTAAAAAAGAAAATACATATTCAGTGTGTTGTGGCTTACAAACACTTTCCTAAAGGTTTCCGCCACCAATTACATTTTTTCATTTCAAGTGCATTCAGAAAAGTTACTGTAACAAAGTAAATGTAACTGGTTTTCCGTCCTGATATTTATTAGCCGTCCTGACACTTCTTCACCGCCGACACTGGTCTGCACCACACTGAGCACTAAGCATGCTGGGTAATGAGCAGTATTTGTCAATCAGGCGCACCGTCGCTCCCCCTGACAGTCGTTTTATCGCAGGCAGCAATATCACACCGCAGTCATCATAGGTCTATCATTATGCTCATTTGTAAGCCCTTCCAGTGTGTCAGCCAGAATACATTGGATGCTCACTGCTCACCTCTTTGCACCATCACTACCCAACTTATTTTCTGGTTGTCATCAGTCTCGCACAGATGCTGTGTTCACCGAGCACTCCAATAGCTCTGACATGTTTTGACTGCAAATGAAATCTCTCTCTTCGTACCAGCACGGACTCAGAAAATGGGCATCAGCTGCTATCAAAGAGCTTTCTGTATATTTCTTACACATCACTTCAGTGTCTTAAATAAATTCATTTTTAAATCAAAATAGGAGCTATATTGTAAATACATTTTAAAGATGAGGTGTATAGTTTTTGGTCTTCTTTGGTGACACCTGGTGGTTAAAATGTAGACTGCAATACAATGCATCGTACTGTTATTTTTAGAGCATGTGAATAGCTATGGTAGCCCTGCAGGGACATGCCTATATCTATGAATAAAACAGTCTGATGAAACAAAATCAATTTAGTTAAAAAATGCCCTAACTTTTTATGCAAGAATATGTGTTCAAAAAGAAATATGAACGTGCTTATCATCCAGCTGTGCTCAGTTTGTCCTCTCCAGGCACCTGTAGCAAAAGTAATAGGTATAAGTATGGCAGACAATGCTGTGTCCATGTGTGAAGAGTCTATTGGTGGAAACTGGGGACAAATGTAAAGAGTACCTTATTAAAAACAAAGACTGGCTGTTTTTTTATACTGCAGTATTTCATACGATGCACCGTTGTGTGGTTTTACACATTTGTAGTCTCATTTAAGTACAGGATAAATTGTTTTTGTCTCAGAATTGAAAAGCATTTACTTGCCCTGGGTCGCAGATCAAAGCTCCTAAAACACACAAATGATTCCCTTTTGATTACATTTGTCCCGTTTGACATAACATGGCCCCTTCTAATTAAATGACTCCTTGAGCTGGGTTAAGTAAGTGAAAGAATTTCCAAGGTGTCTTTGTGACTCCTGCTGGATTTGCGAGGCGAAAGGTCTGGGGAATTAGTGGACAAGGTTCCGGTGTGAGCCGAGCGGGGATCGATAGCGAATAACAAGAGACTCTGTGACATTATCGAGCCGGGGGATGGGAGGCCGTCACATATCTCTGCGGATCAATACGTATGCAGTCTACTGTCGTCTTAGGCCCGCAGACAAATGTTGTAGGAGGAACGAAACGGAGAGAGGCTGAAATATTAAAGACGGGAAAAGAAAAAATAGTTACGGCAAACAATCAAGCATGCGGCTTCTCCGAATAAGGTTACGCAATATGAAGTAAAGAAAGGTGTATTATTATAAAAATGGCTGCAGTTACTGACCTGTTGTAGCTTTGACTTCAGGCAGAACTCAGTGTGAAAGCAGCCACATGTTGCCACATTTTAGCCTTTGTTAAATCCAAAACTATGACTTCAAAACTGCTCGGTACTCGACTTGTATTCAGCCGTTTGATGGGTGACAGCTCGCGGTTCAGAACATTCTGTCCCTTAGCTTTTGCTCTTACTCTCTTTTATCCAGGTACCGCTTCTCACCTCTTTTTGAGCTTGTGTTTTCTCTTCCTTCCGCTTTTTGTGACTGTGGTTTCTGACTATTGCCTTTTCCTTTGTCTCCTTCTCTGCCCTTTCTCACAGTCCATTGATCCAGGCCAGCAGTTTACCTGGGAGAACTCCAACATGGAAGTCAACAAGCCAAAGAACCGCTATGCAAACGTCATCGCCTACGACCACTCCAGAGTAGTGCTCACCTCTGTCGATGGTAAGTGCTCCTTTTAAACACTTAACCCCTCATATATAGCCGTGAAAGAGTCTGCCATCGATTGAGGCCATCTTCAGTTGGACAAGGATATTTAGCTGCTTTAAACACAGCTGAACATACACGCTTTCTATTTATAGTTTGTCCAAGTAAGAGGTGCAGCTATTTTCCACAGCTTTACTGACAAACTTGTGTGTAATAGTTTTAGATGTAGTTCTTTTTCATGATATTGTTTGGAGTTTCAACTGGTATTCCATCTCAATCAGTCTTTTCACCCATTTAGGACTGTGAGAGCAAAAAAAAAAAAAGTTGTTGGGTGCATAAATAGAGACAGATCCTGCAATGTTTTAGTCTGTCACCTAACAGTTCTGATATAACTTGTGCACATATGACACTATGACGAGTAAAATATTTAAGATTAGTGCTGAAAAATGGAGTAGCTTAATAAAATGTGTCACACTGCTATAGTTCACTCCAAACATGAAGGTAGCAGCAGTTTGGTCTGAAAGTGGGCAGATTGTTAAAATAACTGTAAGATTTTAATAAATACAGCTGCCACGTTGTTTCTATGAGACTCTTTGGAACCTCTCAGTGAAAGTAATATCTTTCTCCCTGTTTGTATTTGCTCTTGTTAAAAAGGCTACTTTAGGTCTTGATGGAAAATGTCTTCATACCTGTGATACAAATACTGTGTACTATATATTAAAATACCATTTGGATTGAAACGGTATCCGATGCAAATACTTAAAGCACCTGGATCTGCGCTGAAAAAGCTGGATCGGTGCATCCCTAGATTTTTGCCAACAGCATAATCTTTATCTATGGTGTGCTTTAAAAACCAGTCACGGCTGAAAAACATCTAGATCATGTTCAATTCCTGGAAAGACTATTGTTCACCAAGGACGTCTCTGAAGCAGCGTATAAAGACCCTTATATACAATTGCGAAGTGTGTTATACCAACTCTGATTCTGTGAAACCTTCTTTGAACTAAACCTCTTCTCTTTCAGCTGTTCCAGGCAGCGACTACATCAATGCCAACTACATCGACGGCTACAGGAAGCAGAACGCCTACATCGCCACTCAGGGCCCTCTGCCCGAGACGCTGAGCGACTTCTGGAGGATGGTCTGGGAGCAGAGGTCCAACACTATCGTCATGATGACCAGGCTGGAGGAGAAGTCACGGGTAAAAGACCAACACAGTTCACAGCGAGAACAGACGCATTAATTAACTTCATGCTCGAACAGTTAATTTTTAATGGTGTGTTGGTTTATTGACTACTGGAAAATTAAAATGCATTCATTATGTAACATATTAATTATAAACAGCATAGCAACTCAATTACTCTGAATTATTTCAGACTAACTAATGAATAGCAAACAGTCAATACAATGTGAACATGTTTTGTAACATGTCAGAAACATTTGCCTGAAGAAGATTACTCCCTCAGCTCCAGTCAGTGCACAGAGGAGCCAGCAGGGGGCTCTACTGAGAGAAAAAGGGCTGGGAGCACACCAGATCACTGTGTTGTAGAAGGAACCGCCATCAAAGTTGACTATTCAGACAGTTTTGTGGAAGCTGAATTTTGGCAAAATGAGTTCCTGACACATGTATGTATATATTTATGTTTCCTGACACTGGGGAAGTATCGCAACAGCAAACAAAGCCTGAGGCGTGTAGACGGCCGGTCCTACTTTAAAGCAGGATTTGTCAGGGTGATCAAAGTCACAAGGACTTCAAAGGATACTTTCCGTGGACAGTATCGCTTCATGTTGTTGCTCTTCTCCTGACTCTTCAGCAATCGCCAAACTTCTGCCTCAATTCTTCTTTCTAAATATGTTTGTGCAGTCGAGTGCACAGCAGCTTTTTACCATTTAGCTGTTTCTCCTGTTTTTCTCTCAAGTGCACTTCTTGCTGCTCTGTTTTTTGTCTCACTGAGCAGAGTGGTTGTGGTGACTGTCCACACTGGTCCCAAAAGTGCCCCATATCAGAAGTTTTCATGTCTGTAAACAGGCCAAACCACACAAAGAGGCTATTTCCACTTGTTTATTTCCAAATCAAAGCTTTAGAAGAGTGTACTTTATTCCCGCTTGCACCTCTTTTTTCTCTCAGCTTATTAGCAAACTTTGGGGTGTGGAGCAATACACACTAGCACAAACAAAACAAAGTTAAAATATGATCACAAAAAAAGACTGTATATGGGCCCCTTTTTCCTGGACTGTAAAGAAAACTTTATGAACCTAAAGTATAAAGACAGTTTAGCTAAAGTTGCAGCAGTAATACAAATACTGTTTTGTGGTTTATTATTGAGCTTCCTCTCAGAGTTCAGTGTTTATTTTTGCTCTCTCAGTATAAGGTTTCAAAGACTGTTGTTCGTGTTTGCTTTCTCTGAATATGGCTCTTAAAAGTCGCCGCAGCATAATAAAAGCTCTGAAGTCGGAGTTAAGAGGATTGTCACCCAACAACATTTGCGTGCTCCTAAAAATATGGTAAAACTCATAAAAGAAAAAAAATGAGCACATGGGTAAAATTGGGATGGTTTTATTTAATTACCTTCACAAAGTTTTGCTGGTAAATTCCTCGAGGAGAGTAAATCAGCGTGGAGTTGTGCCAGTATATGGTGCTTTATTACTGTGTGCATACGGCGCCCTAATGAACGTCCCCAGACTAGGAACTGGAAGTTACAGCCAGTCTAAATGAAAGTTCATTTCCAAAACTCCAGACATTTATTCAGCAAAGGAAAATCATTATCAAGTTCATCATCAGGAATCTACAGAGACTTAGTGAAAAGGCAATAATTTAAACAACTAAAGCCTAATTGACTTATCGTATTTGAAATTGCCACATGCCTTTGTGTTTTCATTTAAAAGCATTGATGCAGTAAATGATTCCAGATCTAGGCTTCAGGTGTGGAACAGAGCTCATTCTTTTGTACCTTTGAGAATAACTCAAGTATTATACAAAAAGTAGATCAACTTTAATAAACAATTATTGCAAAAGTTTAATGCATCAGTAGATTATGAAACAGTTTAACCATAAACTACTGTTTTTCTCAAGCTAAAGTGCAAATAATGTATTAACTTACCTGGCCTCTAATGCACATGTACAAGGCCAACATTGAAAAATGACAGCGCCATATGTATTTTCTCACCACCTACAAAAGGACAAAGGTATCTAAAGTAGACAGGAGCACTTGCTCCATAAAAGCCTGCTGCTTTTAACTTGAGAACATACTGTTCTAATGTCTATAATGGTTGACACAAATGGAGGACAGAAAGCCACACAAGCTCACTTATTTCCACTGCTTTTAGTTTATATCGCACCTCACTTTATGGCAAAAAGAAAAAAAAATCCCAGGGGATAATTGAATTAAAATGGCTTCCTGTTCCTAGCTTTAAACCCATACATTCAAAATGTTTTTAAAGGCAAAATGTTTGAGATGAACATCTTCTCTTTTAGGGCTCAAAAGTCTACTACTACTCTACTAGTACTCTATTAGTACTCTTATTTCTTCATTGAGCTGTGATTGGCTGAGAGCTGCATACTCTAAATCATTCCTCCAGGGATAAATAGGATTTCCACTTATTTTATGAAAGTCATTCATATTAGACCTTTAAGTATAAGAACAATTGTACCGAAGACATATCTGACTGTGGTTAGGTATGCAGTTCCACTAATGTAGTTTTTGATATATAGTAATCACTCTGTAAACAGAGTCTGTCCAGTTCTATGGCTTGTCACACTGATTATATATGAAGGTTACTTCACAGCCATCCATCTGTTCTGTCCATACCATCTACACACATTTTCTAATTTAATTTCAGTCCAAGTCTTTGCTGCTAAGGACTAATACTCACAAGAGACAAGCCAGTCTCACATTAACATTTAATAATGCCAGAGGATGTCAATTCACATTCATAGAACTGTCACATTTTTGATTCAGTTCTTTTATTTCATCCACAGCATAAACACATGGTTGTTTTGTCCCTTTCTCCTTCACATTCGCTCAGAGACAGACGCATATGGCGAGTGAGTCAACCTCCCACCACCTCGCCAGTCTGCCGTCTCCTGCCAAAGCCAAAGCCAGCTCGACAAATATGACGAGATCCAGCAGCATCAACCTTCCCTAGCTTTATCATTAGCCATTAGCAAAACCCTTAAAGGTCAGGATTTGAAATGAGACCAGAGGCGTTAGTCCCTTTGTGTGCTTCCAGATTAGAGCGAGTGCTGCGTCCTCAGCGAAAGGCCAGGTGACGACATGTGAGGGCCACGGTTCAAAGCAGCAGCAGATGACAGCGACGCCTCTGATTGTGTTTGTGACAGAGAACACACTCGCTAACCTCTGACTGCAGCGAGATATTCATTACAGTGGTGACTGCTAATCCATATGTTTGTTCTGCGAGCGGTTCCCCATCGCTCAATTGAGTTTGTCCCACGACTTGTACCTTTCCGTCTGAATGGGAGCTGTCAGCAGAGGAGGTGAAATGTGACGACGTGGAATTTAGCGCTTTGTGTTGGTCGATTTGGAGCAGCTGAGTGAGGCTGCCAAGGTGCTTGCAAATGTCATCCCCGCACTGCTATATCAATATGATTAGCCTACCTGCACCACATCTCTGGCTATTATGTTGTCCAAATCAATTGCGGCGAGTCCTGCTTGTAGCAACAATAACACATGGACAGAGGCTGTATTTTCAGTTTGTACAGAGCTGTGGGAGGCAAATGGAAGGATAGTTGAACTGGAGCATCCCGGGTTAAATCGCGTTTTTGAACTACATTTACAAAACTGGAGTGCCACTTATGCTGTTCTTGATCAAGGTAAATCTCTTTCTTTATAGCTTAGGCTGTGCACGTACTTTAAAACTAATGAAAAACAAAGAAATTCTAGTAACCTTGCTTTAAAATGTCATTGTTTTATATTTTTATGACGACAGAAAAGATATAACCACAGCACTACACTAAATAATAGTGAGATGGTCCGTTAGGTAACAATTAAAGTAAACATTTTCAAATTCAATTTACCTTTTAAAATGGATGCACCGCACTAGCACAGAAAATGTCTAGAGGCTGTGCTAAGTTGGGAGAGGCTAGAACCATAGATGTAGGCATCTGGATGTACTTTTAATGCTTAAAGATTTTTGAACTAAGAGACTTGAAACATCTTTAAAACACAACATACTGTGACCTGGATAAGAACAACCTCCACATACAGGTTTGGTGATAAATGTAAATCATAATTGTGATATTCATCCTTCATCAAAATGATGGCCAGGGTCATTTTTGCAGCTGCACAATCGTATAAAAACAAGTGCTATTTTACTGCAGTAAAATAGCACTTGTTTTTGTAAAGAGCTAAATCCCAGTGACAGCCTGTGGTAAAATTCATATGTTGGATGATATTTTAGATTGAATAGCCCACTTCCATTTTAGTTTAATGCCTGTTGCCAAACTAAAGCACAGTGAAATCTGGTAAAAAGCCTTCTTGTCATTTAAATTGCTTTGCAGAGTGAGCAGTGCCACGCACTGGCAGCGTGTGGTGGTGAGATTACTGAGATTTGTCCTCTGCACACATTGAACCAGGTGGTCCACCCTGCTGTCCCCTCACCACAGGCCAGAACAGGGTTTTTAGGCAGTTTTTAAGCCTTTTCACTTTAGTGTCCAATCAGCACCAGTGTACCAAAAGCTAACATGACAAAGGCTTGTAAACCGCCCAACCGTTAGCTAATTAAAAATGATCACAGGCTCATAAAAGACAAGGGCAGCTATTTAACGTCCTTTTGAAGCCTGCCTCAAATACAGGTCCACGTGGATACAGTGGGTGATATCCGGTTTTAATTAGACACTGGACAGAGACTTTGATGTGACCCTGTAATGTTGGCTCCTTGTTAATCAGTGATCCTACAAGCCTCTCGCAGCCTCACGCTTGATGTTCCCTGCAGTTCGCCGGTGACATGTGCCCTTTCTCTCGTCCTGCCAGGTGAAGTGTGACCAGTATTGGCCGTCGCGAGGAACCGAGACCTACGGGATGATCCAGGTCACCATGCTGGACACCGTCGAGCTGGCCACTTACAGCGTTCGCACATTCGCCCTCTACAAGGTAACGGTCACTTTTTTTCATCCGCACTTGAGCGTTTAGACAGAGACTTGTTCACGAAGGGCATGTCCCCGGTAGGTAATTGCTCTTCCTAATTACAGGGGTCACATTTTCAAAAGTCATTTCTTATTTTTGTGAAGACTGATAACTGCTGGAATAGTTTTTTCACTGCTGTAATTGGTTTTTAACTTCCATGATTTGTCTCTTGTTCTCCAAACGGCAATAAAGGATTTCATTTCTTCACTTTGATGAACCTCGATGATGATTTGTCAAATGTTTTGTCCTCTAGTCTTATAGTTAGTACTAGTACTCTCCCATAATTTCTTACGTTATTACAGTTCCTCATTAAATGCAGGCCTTCAGTTTGGAGAGTTACTCGGTTTCAATCAGGAATGTGACAATGCCAGCAATCTATTTCAGAGTAGCTGTCAGGATTTCAATTGTGAAATCCTGCAAGTTAGCTACACCTTTAAAGAAGATCAGAGCCTTGACAGCAGAGCTCATTAAGTGCTGCCATCAGTTATGAGTCACCTCGAGACTTTGCTGAAAATAGTTGCTTCCTAGATATGCAAATACATTCTTTTAAGAATTACAGCTGTTTGTTTTTGTTTTGTTTTGTTTTTTTTGGATTGTGCTATGCAAAATGTGACTCTCTTTAAAAAGCATCCACTTAAAGAGTTGGACTTACTTCTTAACCACGTGTTGATTGTGCAGAACGGTTCGAGCGAGAAGAGAGAGGTGCGGCAGTTCCAGTTCATGGCCTGGCCCGACCACGGTGTCCCCGAGTACCCCACTCCCATCCTGGCCTTCCTCAGACGGGTCAAGGCCTGTAACCCTCCAGACGCAGGGCCTATGGTCGTCCACTGCAGGTGTGTATAAAGTCTATTAGATGCACCATTAGGTATATACATAATAGTACATGTTTAAATGTAAATGTTTGCCTCATCATAAATCATAAGGATTTCCAGGACATCATGTTTATATGGCTACATCTAAATAATGTTCACAACAAAATCAAGCTAAAGCTATGCAGAAAAAAATATACATGTATTAGGCTATGAGCACATTTGAGGAGAACATCTTTATAATATGAAGAGTCTGTTTCTATTAAGTGATCATGGTTAATGTGCCTTGTTGTTTTCATGCCTAAACTGACTGAAATAAAAAGAAAAAAAGTTTTAATACTAATATTCTATGAAAAACAAGTTTAATTTACCTTTCTTAATCAAATGTCTATGGCAAAGAACCTCTAGAGATACAACTTGTCAAATGAATACTTATATTTTATAAATGTCATATTCTTTTATTTAGTAAAAACAGCCCTCTAAACAACATTGAGGCGAATGTATTTGTAAACCAACTGTCCTTTTTTACGTGAGAGGGACATTTTGGGAGTGTAGAGCAGTAGGTGTACATATCTTTTTACTGTGTACCAAGCGTAGAGTAAATCTCTATTACTCAGAGCACTCCAGAAGTATTATAGGGCGTGTGTGAGGTTTTTTTACAAAGACGCATTAAATATGAATATCACCATTTTAACTGTCTTTTCTCTGCTAATCTTCTAATTTAATACTGATATCCACACATGACTGTAGCAGCATACGGAAGATAGATGGAGCTTGTCTCCAGTTTAGCCCTGCCTTTGTCTGTGGCCAGTGTTATATTAAAGCCTGTTAACCTCTGTGAATGTGTCCTCATCAGTGCGGGCGTGGGCAGGACAGGCTGCTTCATTGTGATCGATGCCATGCTGGAGCGCATGAAGCACGAGAAGTCTGTGGACATCTACGGACACGTGACTTGTATGCGCGCCCAGAGGAACTACATGGTCCAGACCGAAGACCAGTACATCTTTATTCACGAAGCTCTGCTGGAGGCGGCCACCTGCGGCAACACAGAGGTCCCGGCACGCAACCTGTACGCCCACATCCAGAAACTGACCCAGCCCCCGTCCGGAGAGACCGTCACCGCCATGGAGCTGGAGTTCAAGGTGACCACCACTCACTGTAGCAACTTGTTTCAGACCGGGCTTTTACAAAACAGTGGGAGCCAATGGTGGAAGGCACTGAAAGATAGTGGTTCATTCTGAATCAAACTCTAAACCTTAAAAGTCCTCAGTAAAGCTTTCTCTAATGTTTTCTCTCTGATGACTCACTTTCTGATCACTAATTATGTGCGGCCACTGCTGCCTCACTGACGCAATTTCATTAATAAACGCAGACATAATTAAAAGTTTAAATGCAATGGCCTGCTGTTCCCAGGAGTGGTGCTTTGGCTGAAAAACACAAGGCAAAACACGCGACCCAGGCCAACTCCAAATACATCCTATTCATCAGGACACCTTCACAGCTTGTATTAAGGCTGGACAGATAGGATCCAATCTCTCTGTCGGGCTTTTAGTGCTAGATTTAAAGGGTGCAAATAGTTGAGTTAAAAATCTAGTCAATTACCAGTATCTTTGGCCAGTGATTTTTATATTTGTTGTCCATGTTGAGTCAGAGAGCACTGTTTTAGCTGCTCTCACACACTGCTGTAGTTCAAGGTTACATACACACACAAGCAGCTTTTGTCAATAACAATCGACTGTGATGTTATTACACACTTTCCTCCCAGTGCGACTCTGTCATTAGGCCTCTTATGACTGATCCGTTCTGTTTGAAGTGATAATGGCATCTACGCTCCTGCCAGCGACATACAATGAAAGAATGAGAGTGATGGCAGCGTATGTGGCTGACCAGAAACGCCGTGCCCACACAGTCTGGACACAGTACACAGAAATTCTCCCGGAGAAACCCCGCTGTCTTTACTCACTCCTGCGCCGTCCATCTGTGTGCTCTAGACTGCCAGCATGAAGCTCGTCACCCCTACAGCTCCTGCAGCAGCATTGTTTCCCAAATTGTGGATCCCTGTAGATTTTATGGTCAACGTAAATTCCCAATTGGTCTTCTGATTGGTTAGACCAATCAGAGTTCATTTTCATAGCAACTAATGTCCCTCGATTAACTCTCGGTTAATTTGTTCCATTTAAGGAGGCTACATTATGAAGAAAAAAGGACAAAAAATAATAACTCACCTGCATTAATCAACCTATATCTTAAGCAGTTTCATCCCATTTGTTTATGCCTGTTAATAAAAAAGATTCATAAAAACGACTCTCTGAACAGCAGACATGCAGCCTCCCTCTAGTCCACTCTGACATCTCTTCCTCTGATACGTTTACTCTTCATGACAGGCCAGTCTCACGTCTCAATAGGGGAATCGCTGCCGTCTGCCTTGTTTGTTTACTCCGGGTCACAGGTCACTAATTCTCTCTTCCTTCCTCTGTCTCTCTCCTCCACCTGCCATTAAACAGAGACTGGCCAACTCCAAGGCCCACACATCACGCTTCATCAGCGCCAACCTACCCTGCAACAAGTTCAAGAACCGCCTGGTCAACATTATGCCTTTTGAGTCCACCCGTGTCTGCCTGCAGCCTATCCGCGGCGTCGAGGGCTCCGACTACATCAACGCCAGCTGTATCGATGGCTACAGGTAAATAACACTGCCACCTTCTGTAGCAGGAGACAGCCTTTGTTTCAGCTCTTTGGATTTTAAAGAAATATCTAAAAAATACCCCTACTGAGAAATAACTGTCTGATTTAACGTCCTGGGCAACATGTTGTTTCACTGTCCAGTAGGGGGAGCCAGCTCTGCTAAATAATGGCGTACATAGAGCTGTTTTTATCTGTACGCATTATACATCTGCCATAACAGATATAAACAGTATATAATGTTAGCAGCATCGAGATTAGCTCCAGGGATGAGCTATTTTAGTCTTAATATTCATGATTACTCTTTACTCTCGCTGATGCTGCATTCCCTCTAAGCGTTTTGTTCCTCTTTAGCTTTCTGGTGTATTGCTAAAGGCTAACAGTTGTTTGTGAGCGACCACAGTGAGCCATGGTCCAGACCGGTGTGCTGTTAAACATGTTGTTGCAGTTGTTAAGCATTAAAATAGGCACAAAACATAACAAAAAGTCAGAAAATGTTATTAGCTGCTCTGAAGGCTGCCCATCCATCAGGCGCCTATGTAACTTGTAAAAGGAGTACATTATGTTAGATACTCTCCCTGCTGATTCAATATTCCATCATTACATTACTTTAGCTTCTTAAATCTCTTATATAAATGCTGTTCTACTCTGAGCCATGAAATTGTATGATGACTAACTACTATAATCACATAAGTACGACTGTACGTGGGCTCCAGTTCTGTGAGAGGCATGTTACCACTTGTTTCACACAATAGTTTTATTCTTACATGAGCCTCTGGAGTACAGGAAGGAACTCCAGCTTATCAACACATTTTTCACAATTATATATTATTTTCTGACTCCTGCTAGAAGCGAAGAAGTGATATTGAAATAGCGGACTAAATGACAAGGGAATAATAAAAGGTAAATAATAGACTCAGATCGATGCTGATGGTCTAATGGTAACGCCTGGGGACTTTAACAGTTCACAACCAGTATGTGTGCAGATTCTATTATACTTTTGACAGCCTTTTTTAGTTTGCAGAGGTCAGCTTACTCATACAGCACAGGTAATGAGTGCTCAGCGGTCAAGCTTGTTTTGCCTTTGAGTCACTGTGTCTTCTGCAGGTGTCGATGGGAAAATACAATGTTTTTAGTAAGAAAAAGTGAAAAATAAAATCTGTCTACACATGTAGTTGGCTCAAATACAACTTAATTGGCATCTTCTATGTTATAAAAGACTGCTCAAGTTAACTTTTGGATTATTCAATGTCTTAGGGTTTGGTAACCGGTTACAAATGAAAGCAGAGAGTGTCTACTTACCCTCAGCCTTTTAAATCAAAGCAGTAAAAGAACAAGCCGATGTCGAAGTAAACATCCATAAATTCAATCTAAAGCCACTTTTAGCTGCTTTTATTGGACCTTAAAACAAAAACAAAACAGCATTTTATTGAACGTCTTGTCGGCTGGTGTTAATATGACAGGTGCAGTTGTTGTCAGGCATGAGAGACCGTTAGAGGCGGCAGGAACAGATAAAAATGTATGTGAGCGGATGGGAGATGAGGCCGCGGTGGGCAGTTGGGAGAGTTACTGCGGGCCCCAGTCCTAACAGCCCGTGGCACTTTCATATCAGAGCTGTGTGTCCTCGTATGCTCCCACACTCCAAATTACTTCCACCAGGGAGGGAGATGAAATGGCAGCTTCTGTTTTGTGTCTATACACCGGCTCCACTGCGGTTCCTCTTTACAGTAAAAGGCAGGGAATAACAGAGAGTGAGTCCATACGGGGCTCTGTTTGGTACCAGGCCATGACAGAGAAACCCCTGCAGCCCCCTCCAGTCCCATTGGTAATGAGAAGGTGCTTTGCAGAAGCCAACCCTCCATTGTTGCTGTAAATAGCATAATTACAGCCAAACACTACAGTAATGAGATGTGTTCTCCAAACCCCTCACTCGTTTACCTTTTTTTCCTCGAACTATCTTTGCATCAAGGTTTCCCAAATCCTCCTGAAAGGCCATAAAAAATCATCGTAGAGTTCATATAGCAGCATGTAATCTTGTAACTCCTAACGTAACACGAAATTACTTTTTACCAGAAAATTCATGACCTTTAAATCGTTATTATGGGCTCAAAGTTGTTGGAGAATAATGCCTTTGTCACATTACCATCTACTGAGAAAACATATCTCACCAAATAAACACAACAGAGATACAGTGAGAAGTCTTAACAGTCCCAGGTGAGTTTGCAGGAGTTCAGTCACATCCTGAAAAGTATTAGCCTCACTTTAAATTTCATGGATATATATGTGTTCTCACCAGAGAGTGACCTGCAATGGCTCTCAGTCACGTAATGGAGTCTAGAACTGTGTCTGACTGAGGGGGTATTTTCTCTGTTTCAGGACAAAAGGTTCTGAGGCTTTATATTTTGAATAGTGCAGCACAATATATCATAAATATCTAAAGAACTGCCATGATACAAGTTTTCACGCTTCACAATCACAAATGAATTGCCTGAAGTGACATTTAAATCCAACTGTGATGCACCCAAATGTAATTGTGGGACCAGTAAAACCAGAGAAGGTGGCATTAAAATATGAGTCATATTGAAAAAATCATCATAGTGAAGTATTAAACAGTTATTGCATATTGTTTGGTTTCCTAACTTGAATGTTTCTGAGGCTCTGTATGTAAGGAAAAACATGTTCAGCTAACACATTGACCTTGAAATATCTGAAAACTTTATTGCATTGACAGTCGTTGGCAATAATCTTTTGTGTGAAAATATGCAACATTCCCAAACCCTCTCTATGTGTAAAATCTTTCTTTCCTCTCTGGCTGTCTTCATTTCCATCCACACATCTCTGGCAGACAGACACATCCGGGTGGGGACCTGTTGTGTGCACCGGCGGCACTGTGTAATTAAGCTGCTTTTAAAAGCCCCGGCATAAATAAAAACTAAACAGGGGCCTCCAGTGCCCTTCACCCTGCCGCCTTGAAGAAAAGCCAATAATATGCTAAGCTAATGAGAGGCGAACCATTGATTCGAGCGGCGCTATGAGGGGCGCGGGCCCTGGATGTGCTCGGATTCAGGCTGGAGTTTGAGCATTGTAATGAGGTCGAAATGAAACGGCGTGTCCTCCAGCGCTGCAGTCATGTGGGATGATGCGGAGAGCGCAGGAGTCAGCGTCATGTGATACGGCGAGAATTGTTTTTGTTTTGGCTGAGGGTCTTATTTCAGGGAGGTTAGAGGGGGCCACACTATCAATTTAGACTTGAGCTTTCATCCGCTGCTTAGCTTCGCTTTGCTTTCTGTTTGTTTCCTTTCCTTCTGTTTCCATTTCCGTCTATTCCTCCTTGTTTTTTTCTCTTATATTCTTCCTTTTCATATCCTCCTCTCGTTGCCTTCACTCTGAGCTGTGCACACCCAGCACTCTTTCATCTCCCCTCATTCTCCTCTTTGCATTTCTACTTACTCCATCTCTTCTCTTAGCTTTGCATTTCTCCTTTTGCGTTTTCATCTTTATAATTTGATTCTCTCACACACTCACACATCTCTGCTCCGCTCCAATCTGTTGTTTCTGTATTTGTGCGAGCGAGGCCCTGAGCATATTCTAATCTCCCGGTTCCACATTAGTGCGTCGCCCGCAGCACCTTCATTAGTTGTGCAGCCGTGGCTCTCGGTGCGTTGGTTTGTGTGAATATACATGCTCACACCTGGATGCATGCGCGCCGACATGTGAGCCAGCATGGTGAGTGCTGGAGCCCGTCACTGCAGTGGAGTTTGTGTGGCTGTGTGGATTACTCAGCTCTCCTCTCTGCCTCCTGAGTGCCAGAGCTCTGCTGCCACCTGCTGTTTGACGCAGGAACAACGCAGCCAGACCAAAGTCACGTAGGACACCAGCACAGCTCAGTGCATGAGCTCATCCACATCTGAGCACATTAACAGCTCTCACTGGGTTGGGTAGTAGAGGAATGAACAAGGACAGCTCTGTAGGATTCTTTGGGAATTACTGTGAACTGGAGCCATCTGATAGTGTTAAAATCACACTGTCTTGTAATTTACTCACAGTTTTAATGGACACATTCTTTTCATAACTATTTGGTCTTTATAAGAGCATCTTATTTCTGTTTTAAAGGGGCATTGGGTAATAGAGTGTAGTATTCAGCTGAACAAAAACTGTTTGGTCCCTACAATATTTTCAGTGGTGAATCATGACCTTAAAATGGCACCATTTGCAGCTGTCCATCATGAAAAAATGAGTATTAAAAGCTCCATGGAAGCTTTCATAACTTAACTACACGCTGTTTCTCTTTGAACACTGAATATCGTATGGAGAAAATTTTAGTTTCTAAAGAGAAACTATAAAGTGTGGAATTGCAGTCTAATGTGCTGCCAAAAGTGCACACACCACCTTTAAGAGCTGTTTTTGATCAGTGGTATTGACATAAATCATTAAAACTAGTAATAATAGCCAGTTCTGTAAAGTGAGATCAGTGTTCATATGGTCATGGAAATCCTGAAAAAGTTCTGGAAAACAGCATGTAATCTCCAGGCTATTGAAAAAGTCAGTCTATTTTTTGTTGGTTTTTTTGTGTGTGTTAATGATTGGTCATAAAATTATAAGAGAGTAATTATAGAAAAATCAATGGTGAAAAAGACATGAAGTGTGAGATGCATTCATTGTGAGACTAATAACAGAAATGGGTTCAGAAATGTGAGTCCACTATATATTAGCGCCGAGTTACCTGAGTTCAAGAGTCTTCATTTGTAGTCCAAAATGGTGTTTTCTGTCTGAGTTTTATTCAGTAATTTAACGGACAGAGACACTAAATGAACCGACCTGAGAATAAAACACCTCATTTAAACTTGAGTTTTATAGGGAGCTTGTTACCAGTCAATGTTAAACAATGTATAATAATGAAAAATATCCTGCATGTTTTTCATTTTATGATTTGTTTGCTTTGGGCTGGTGACAGAAAGGCTTTATGAGTGAAATGGTAATGTTATAAAATATGGTAATAGTGCTTCAACAAAACGGTGAGGTACATTTGTCTGTGAGTGAAGTATTTCTTATGTTTTGTGTGCAGACAGCAGAAGGCTTATCTGGCCACACAAGGACCACTGGCCGAGACCACAGAGGACTTCTGGAGGATGCTGTGGGAGCACAACTCCACTATTGTTGTCATGCTCACCAAACTACGAGAGATGGGACGGGTAAGACACACATAAACTGCATCAGGCTTTGTCAGGAAATGTTACATTTTGTGTGAGTTGAGCCAGACGCTGTTAAAATATTCAGCCATATCAGCCCTGAGAGGAAACTTGGCTGAGAGTAAACATAGGAGGAATGTGTCAGAAGTTAAAGTAGCTGCTGCTGTATCACTGTTCAATAGTTGGTTATATTATTATCCCTAAAAAAACATGGTCTGTAATAATAATAATAAAAATCAGTTTTGTTTTATGGCCAGATACAAAAGCTTATTATTCTTAAATCCTAATATAAAGATATTGGTTGAAATGTCTAGTTGAGAGTCAGCAGATATTCTTTTGATGGCGACGACTCTCACCTGCATTTTATGGCTTTCAACGCCCTCTCATCCATAATCACAGTTCATAAAACGCTCTTGTGCACATTATCACCGTAGTTAAGAACGAATTATGTAAACATTTTGCCACCAAAGATGAATCAGACGGCATTACTGAAGCACACAGCGGCTTAATGACTTCCAGTGACCTGCGCTGATAATGTGCCGCTCTTGTATCGCGGCGAGTCATTATGTAAAAAGCTCTTTCCTGAATGTGTGTTGTTGCTCTCTGCAGGAGAAGTGCCATCAGTACTGGCCCGCCGAGCGCTCCGCCAGATACCAGTACTTTGTGGTGGATCCCATGGCCGAGTACAACATGCCACAGTACATCCTGCGAGAGTTCAAAGTCACAGACGCAAGGGTATGTTCACTGACCGCAATCAAAAATGTAGGCCCCACATTATAATCCTAAGTGTTAAGTGAGTTGCCTGTATCCAATTTTCTATAAGTACACTTATATTTTACATTCTACACCGCATTAGTTTGAATCAGAAATTCAGAAAAAAAAGGAGGGGTGGACATAGATTATGGGTGCTTATGAAAAAGTGGAGAAGCATTTGTCCAGATGTTCTCAGTTTTCTGTGGAGGTGTGAATTAGAAAGCTTTTTGGCATAACAATAATAATCATAGCACACCAGAGAGGCAGCAGTGTCTGCACGTAACTTTTTTACCATTATTCAAGCATTTTATTTCAGAAAGTTGAACTGCAGACTTATGAAGTTCTCTAGTTCACTGTGGATCTTAATCGTCCAAGTGGCTTTTTAACTCTCTCTCAATATGATTAGTAGTAGATAAACCAGTCAGAAGCCAGTGTGGTTTGGGATTTGAAGCAGGAAAGTGAGAATTGATCTAATACAGATTCAAAAGGAAGAATAGAATAAGTTGATTTGACCAAATGTGTCCAGAGCGAGAAGACAGATTAAACACAAGGTCTGAAGGTGGCCTTAGACATTAGACTCAGACTTATTACAAACAACTGTCATTATTTCTAAAAGCTTTTATGAATGAAGATTGTTTGTTGTTTGTTGTTTTCATGACACAATGCTGATTTCAAATAAAACCTCATAGTGTGGGCATGAAAGCAACAATAGATGTTTGTGAAATGAATGTAATGTGTTCAGACGCACGCCGTGTGATCTCAATTTGGCATTTTACCTAAATATCTCCTCCTAATTTTAGATTCAGAATAAACAGTGCCAGTGGTGCTACGTGTTAAAATGGCGGGGGTGTGATTTCAAGGAGATGCTCCAAACATGCTGCGTGTTATTTCTCCTGACAGCCTGACGACATGTGAATGCACCATCAAACATGTTTACCCAGCTGTAACCGACGCAGCTCTAGCTCTAACGACGGCTTGTGTATGTGCTCGTCTTGTTGTGTATTTTGTGGAGATCACTGTGAAAAAAAAACATGAAAAGCGTAGCCTCCGATCCCCGAGGGCCAGAGCTGGAACTCCCTGTGATGCAGTGGTTTCAATGGGCTATAAATATAGTGTGCTGTCACCACAAGCGCACAGCCTTCTAATCCCACAGCCAGGGTCGCTGTCACATATACACTGTAGCTATGAGCTGCTACTCTGTCCTGCTGTTACTCTTTCATGGCCGCTCATTAGTCGGTTCATATTGCGTCCCTGGTGTACTTTTGATAATTAGATGGCAGCAGTGCAGAGCGTCGGGGTTATTATTGGAGTGGACCTCGACTGCTGTGTGCTGTATTTTTGTGGTCACAGAGATAAACTTTGGCACAAAAGGATAATCTGCCTGATCTCATTCAGTAGAAGCAGCTGTGAATGTTAAGTCCGGGTTTGTCGTATGTTTCTGAAGTGTTAAATCTGTGCCCCGCAGGACGGCCAGTCCAGAACGATCCGCCAATTCCAGTTCACTGACTGGCCCGAGCAGGGAGTGCCAAAAACTGGAGAGGGCTTCATTGATTTTATTGGACAAGTGCACAAAACCAAGGAGCAGTTCGGACAAGACGGACCAATCACTGTACACTGCAGGTTGGTTGATTTATAACTATTAGGACGAACAGGGTTATTATTTCACGAGCAGTGTCAATATAAATCAATGTTTTTTTGTGCGTTTTAGTGCCGGAGTGGGACGGACCGGAGTGTTCATCACCCTCAGCATTGTTCTGGAGAGGATGAGGTACGAGGGCGTGGTGGACCTGTTCCAGACCGTGAAGACACTCCGCACCCAGAGGCCCGCCATGGTGCAGACTGAGGTGAGGACCACCACTCACTCAGGACCACTTTGTAAAGTTAAAGCAACACTGTGTAACCATTTAACCTTGACATATATAGCCTCAAAATCCCAAATAATAGCTTTAAAGTCATTTTAATGGTTCGCTGACATGAAAGAGGAAAATGAGAACTCTTTCACAGCTTAACAGGAACTCCACTATGTAACTTTATGTTTTACTATTTAGTGAGATTATGCATCGTCCAAAAATCATCAATCAGAATCCTTTATTGGAAGCAAAATCCTAAAAAATAACATATATATATATATATATAGTGTTATAAGTTGTTTTAATCAATAGCTTTAGTTAAAGTTAAAGTACATTTTAATACCACTGATATATTAAACTATTCCAGTTGTTTTTCTTGCCGCCAAACTCTCCATCTGAAGACAAAAACATCCCATCATTTCTGATAGCCAGTAGGGCTTTTTACAGATCACAGACAGTCATTAAAATATATATATACATCTGAAACCATGTTGACTGGATAAATATCAAAGCAGTGGGTAAAATCTAGACAAATCAATAAGAACCACATTTGGAAAGATTTATAATATGCATCATTTAATGGGCTATCGTATATAAATATTGACGTTGTAAGCTATAGCCTTTTAAAAGCTCAGTCTGTCAGCATTGTTGTTGTGTAATTGCGTTTTATTTTCCCTATAGTTTCCTTAGATACTAGGAATCGGCTTTGTTCACATTTACACAATCACCTGTCCAAATGCTCCATCAGCATCTTTAAAAACACCAAAAACAATTAGCTAAGTAGCCTCGCTAATTACTAATCACTTAACCTTTAGTGTGGAGATTACTTCCCAATCTGTCTTTTCCTGCTAAAATCTCCACTCCATCTGAATGACAGGCTGTTATACAAATTAGCCACTTAAAGGTTCAGACTTTGTGATGAGTTAAAAGTGATCATGTGTTTGTGACGGCGCCGCTCTGCTCGTCTGCTCCTCAGGACCAGTACCAGTTGTGCTACAGAGCCGCGCTGGAGTACCTGGGAAGCTTTGACCACTATGCAACGTAACCACTCCCACCGAGCAGCCTCCTCCCGGTCAGACCTCTCAGGAGTGTGCCAAGTGTCCCATCTCAGCCACCATCCACTCACTTGAGCCCCGCCTCGCCCCTCGCTGCTACCAGAAGGGGCGAGGGGAGGGACACCGCCGACGCCCACTTTTACCAACCACGAGATTTGGCTTTAAAGGATCCCACAAACACTGAGTGACTCTTGTACAAACGCGGCAGTGCTTTCTGCTCTGTCCAGGCCAATGCCCCCTGATTGTCAAAGGCTACTGGTAGCACTAGAGAGGCTCCTCAATCTCTCTTCATTTTATTGTCTATACTCTGATCCATTATTGTTTAGTATATGTTTTTTGTTGTTTTTATTAATCATTTTAACGTCGGACATGTATACTGTCTTAAACTGCCCCGTCTGGGGAGTGCATTATTTTCATAATCGGTACTTGTTTTTATTTAGGGTACTTTAGCACAAGGGACATGTATTTTTAACACGTTCCTAGATACTAATTCAGGAGGACCACTGTTCTCTGAGCTGCTGATGGGTTTTTTTGTCGTCACTTGGCCTACTTTTCTCGTTTTGTGTCATAAACATTTTATTTTAGGTCTCACTCAGTTCATTTCAACTCGACTTGCCTTTTTTTACTTGCCGTTCTCTAAAAAAAAATGTTGAGACAATTGATTTCAGAGCACACACTAATGTTCTGTAAATGTGGTAACTAGTTGAAACACAAGTGAATTAGCTAACAAGAGACTAAATCAGCAGTGTACAGAAATGAAAGCACATGATTTCTACATGTTTTTGTTTTGTGAGTTCATCAGAAGCCTATGGCATTGAGGCCTTCATGCTCCACAGCGGAGACATTACCTGAGTAACACAGACTTTTTTACCCAAAGGGTAGGCGACAGAAAAAAAGAAAACGCCCCAATCTTTGAATATTGCTCTTCAAGTCCCTCCCATCTCCTCGCTGCCCACCGTTGGATTTGCTGGAGCTGAACCAAACCGAACACGGGCTGAGGAGTCGAGCGCCAACGCTGGCACCTGTACAGAATCAACCATTCCTACGACGAGGAAAAGACTCAGCTCTTTGGACTGAACATTATTTTATACAGAAATAGAACTATAAATATATAGATATATATAATGATGATTATATATATGTACAATTACACATAGATATATCCACAGCTTCGAAGTATATTGTTTTTGGATAAATTCTGCTGATGTGGAGATGCTGCAGAAGCCTGCTGTCCTTGAGTGTGTATCCATGGAAGCACCATTGTAACTACTGTACTACCATAGTAAACTTTGACAGCTGGTTGTCCGTCTGAACGAGGAGTAACAGCACAACCCCCCTCCACCCGCCCATCAAGCACACACAGGCCGGACGAGGTAGTTGGACGAGGGCCGCGGCGCCGGGAGGAAAGAGGGGGGACTTGAAAAACGCTGGCGCAAAAACCAATCTGTTCATTTTTACCTTGTGAATGCTTAGTGCTGTAGGGGTTCGATCTGTTGTACACACAGTCTGTTTTCTATTTGTTGATAAAGAACTGGAATTTAAAAGAAACTGTTGATGAAAACATTGATGTTAATAAAGTTAAATAATTGGGTTTTTGTACAAATCCTGCCGTGTGGATTTTTTTTATTCCTTTATCCAGATGCCTGCGGTTTTTTTTTTAGTTCAGCAAATCTTACATGAAACCCTTTGCCCTTGTGCTCTTTGCCTGAGGAACAGCGGTGTCTTACTTTATCTCTGTGGCTAAAAATACATCTTTTTAAATGATTTCCTGCTGATCTCTGCTATACGTGTACTGCAGCTTTAGTCCTTATCATTGTTCCTCTGAAATGTACAGTATAGAGGGATTTCTCAGGGCTCTGTCTCTGGGCCCAGATATGATAATAAGGCATGTCGGCACATATACCTCTGAAAGCTCTGGGAAGTCTTCATTGTTAAGAAAATAACAGGAGATTTATGTATACAGGTGTGTTTGTCGTCTTAATGTACTGTTGATGCAGCGTTTTGGCACAGACGCCAGTGTTTGAAGTGAATTACATTGGCTTTGGTTGTCATCTTTTTATTTAAGCCATGGGTTCTGCTGATTGGCTGAGAGACTACTGTTGAATGTCAATATATTCTCAGTTTATACAATAGAAATGTAGAAATTTGAAGAAGGCAGGGAGTAATGCTGCATTTATGAGCTACACAGATGGTCCTAGTTTCCAAATTTCATGTGCTTTGATATGTTGGTAAAAGTACAATTGCATTTTTCAGGCCTCAAACGCCTCCTTTTTAGAGCATGTGAACAGCTATGGTAGCCCTGCAGGGACATGCTGTTGTCTGTGAACAGTAGAGATATGTCTGATGGTGATTTACGTTTAAATTCAACATAGATCATAAATGTCCTTAACCTTTAGTGAGAATGTGAGCTCAAATGGAAACACAAGTGTGGTTCTCCTTCACCAGGGCTCATTTTGTCCTCTCTGGGCACCTGTAGCAACAATAACAGGACATAATCTAAGCTCCACTGGGTTCTGTGGAGCTCTAAGTGTCTGTTTTTTGTAGTTTTTCTAAAAAGTCTAGGTCACTTAAGTGTAGGCATCACACAATGGTGATTCCTTAATATAATGTGCAATACGCAAATCAATAAAATGACTTTAATGATACGACTTGAGCAAGCGTAAAATATGCATTTCTCAACTCGGAAAATGTTTATCTGAGTGTTTGAGGAACAGATGAATGCAGCATTTTCCTTTCAAGAAAATGAGATCAGTCCGGCTCCGTCCACGGTGCATTTTCATCAAACAGAGTTTTTGTTATTTTACTTTACATGCAACTCTAAAAGTATAATTATTTTTCTTGCTTAAAGTTCTCCTTCACTTTTGTCAGTTGCTTTAATCATGTGGAGACTTGAGGAGTTTTCAGGAAAGCTTCAGTGTGTTTATTTTTCTGTTTCCTGACCCTCGCGGCAGCTGTTCTCTCTGACTGTGAGTGAGTTGTTGCTGTTGTAGTAATGCTTCTCTACCTCAGCGTACATCCCACCAGCGGCAGCCCACACAGCTTGAGAGCCCAAATCTGCTGCCTGTTGAGTTCACAAAGCAGTCATGCGAAACAAAACAGGAGGCTATGAATGTAGATGTGGAAAAGCCTGCAAAAGTTCAGGAGTTTTTTATTTACAACGTGTGTAATGAGCGTAACCTGCGAGAAACTTCGGGATCAGCAGAGAATTACACAAGACGTGCTTTCATGCACAGATTAACCTCAATGATTATGAATCATTCATATGCATTATATCTTTATTTTAGTGTTATCAATAGATGCCTTGACCATGCAGCTCTACCACTAGATGGAGTCATGAGCCAAGGTGATTTTTTAGTGTTGGTTTCTTTGCTAAAAACAGTTACAAATAAGTAAAATCATCCCCTGTGACACCTGCTGCTCACCTGCCGCTGTGATCAGGTGTGAATAAAGGTTATATATGTCTATAGATGGATTAGTTTATCATAGAGGGGCATTGTCTGACCCATGACAGGACTACACTGCTGCAAATGGGACTGTTGTAACTCAATCTGTATCAGACATGTAGGACGCGTGAAAGGTGTTGTCAATACTAGATTATATGATGACTTTAGTTCATCTTAAAGAGGGTTATTCTTCATTTTTAAGTTTGAGTATATTATAATTACTGTGATGTTACATAATAATTCTGAGGCTACTGGTGTGTGTAGTAAAAAGTCAAATAGTGTATCTTTAAATGTGTAAGAACCATTATGCCTATCATGGGCAATGATGGATGCTAATGGGTTACTAACATACTGTATTCTACATAATGTGATAAAAGTCCTGCTGCTATTGGACTGTCACACAGCTCTCCTGACAGACACTGCATATCTTAAATGTCTTAAATGTGAATAATAATCACTTTCTGACAAACCTTTGAGGCTTTGTAACATTCTAACTGTAGCATTTTACAAAATGAACAACAGAACCAAGTGACTTCATCCTGTTTCAGAGACTGAGCCTGTTTTGTTTCACACTTTAATCAGAATTAAGGGCAAATCAGAGATTTATCCTAATATTTGTAATATTTCTATGATCGCTCTCCTTTGGCTTCACCATGAACAGTGAGACTGGGTAAGACCTTTTTAAAAACACACACTGAATGCAGACTCCAGATGATTGTCTGATGCTGACTTGTTGCAGACCTGAGCAGTGCAGTAAAGAGAGTAAAGAGGACCATGAAGGAGAGCTGCTGTGTCTGAAGATCCAGGCCCAGCTCGAGGAATTGTTCTCTGACAGTCATCTGGCAGAAGATGGCTTCCTCCTGAAGCACATTCAGAAAAACAAGGAGGGCTATGTCAGTCTGAAGCTCCTCACCTGTTTGAAAAAGGTAACATGGCTCTTTCTTCACAACTGTTCCTGCTCTTGTGTTTGCAGCAGTTTGAATAAAAACAAAGGAGGAGAAGGCTAGCTTAGCTTTTGAGTTTCAGTTATTGCTGAAAAGAAATAATGTTTAACAGTTTCTAGTAAAATTTAAAGGTGAACTTCCGGTTCCACCTCACCAGATATTCCCTGTGTAACAGAGTGATGCAACACATCAGCATCTTTCAAGAGCATGTTTCTCACCTCGACCAGTCACATCAATACACTTTCCACATGATTTAATCGCTTTAATTTAATTGCTCTCAAAACTGTTTTAGTTGGTGTAATGCTGAAAAGTCTGTTTGTATGCACTATAACATATCACAAAAAAGGAACTTGCAAACTTTGTAAATTTTAAATGTTCCTATAAACTATTTTAATGCAATACCTTAAATGTAAAATAAATGTTTTTGTGCAAATCTGACTAAACACTTGAAGGAGAGATTCCAAACTTCAATTCTTTTCCAGTTGTTCCAACATGAGTAAGTATTGAGTGTTTGGGATCTTTCATCTACTAAAGCTTGGCTCGCTATGCCCTTTCACTTCACACCAAATAGCAGAATGAGTCTGGAATCCTTTCCCTTCACAGCCATTTTCACTCTCTAAAAATTTGCGCAGACCCATTGTATCTGTTGATCTGAAACAGGGAAGGCTTGCAATGCTTTATTTCTCTGATGGTTTGTATACAGTTACATCGAAGTTTATAAAATAGAAAAACCATTAGGATTGCTGGCCAGAGTATTAAAAATGATCACTACATAAACAGAACTGTCCTGTGTTTGTTGCAGATAAAGGTCTTGACCGACAACTGGTACATGACTCTGGCAGGAGCGCTGTACTCGCCCCTTCTCGAGGTCAGTGACGAATCCAACAAAGTGAGACGAATCGAGGCGTATCCCGAATGGCTGCTGTGTTCTCCCACCAGTAAACTCCTTCTCGCGTGGAACTTAGATGAAAAACAAACCCAAAATGACGGGACATCCAAAAACCTGGAGAACCTCTCCCTCTCAGGCCATATCCTCCAGAAGTTCAGCTCTTTCGGTAACGTCCAGTCCTTTTGGATGCTTCCTCCGGGTAAAGAGCTTCCTAAAGAACTTCAGTGCTACGCTAAACGCCAAAAAGAGCTGGGGCAGTGTCTCTGTGCGGTGGTGAAGTTTCACAGTCTGGCCACGGTTCGTAAAGCCTACCGCGCCCTCAAAGCAGAAGAAATACAGTCTTCTGGGAAAGGCATGCATGTGGTCTCTTTAGGATTTAGGTCGGCGTACCTCATCAGCAAAGATTACCCATCAGAGGAGAAGCAGCGAAGTGAGGCTGAGGTTTCAAAACTGACAGAAGATCAATCTTGTTCAACAGAAACCTCTGAAACTGCTCAACCCCAAACGGCTCTGATCCACGACAAAACCCCAGCTCTCTTGATGGACGTAGAGCTGCCCGACGGCTGCGCTGGCGACTGTGTAAAGGAGACCGCTCAGATCCCTTGGGTGCTCCGGAGAAAACGGGCAGCACAAACACTCAACTCCAAAATGCCCAAGAACAAACGGGGACCCATCCTGAAAGTGCTGCGTCAACCCCACGGCCCCGACGGCACCGGGGGGTTTCTCCGTAGGACGCCAACGGGATGAGGATTGGAAATACCAGTCGGTTTTCTCATTAAATACCAAACTTTTTGAGTAATCCTGTCTTTGTTGTGAGATTTAAGACTAGGCTAAAAGGTCACCAAGTAAAATATGTAGGGCTTCTGTCAGGGGCTGATTAGGTCGATGAATGTGATTCATTTTTGGGACAATATCTCTATTCTGGCAGAGTTCAAATAAAACTGAGAAATTTGTAGAGAATCATCAGCAGCGCAAGATGACAGCGATATCAGAACAAGGCAAAAACATCACACCCAAACCACACACTAACTAACACAACTAAAATGGTAAAAAGTACTTCAAATATAAAGTCTAGTGAGTGAGCACCAAATTTAATATATATCTGTTTTAATTCAATATTTCATCACATATTGTATGTTACTGTTGTAATTGCTTTACTACTGTTTAGGCTATTGTATAAAACAATATTTCCTCTCTTGTGTCTCTCTATGTCTGCAACAATATGTAAGAACAATATGCATAAGAATGTGGTATTTTAGCAGAAAACGTGCAGTGACAAAGAATAACGTGTTAACAGCTGATTGCTCAAACAGCAGCAGTGAACATGGCAGGTTTATGTAACCCTTCTGACTGTGGCTGTGGTTTAATGACGTGTCTTCAGTTTGTGACGCAGAAGCACATCACAGAACTGCACCGCAGGCTTATGTACAGCCTACTCATTCTTGTTCTTATGTCTGTTGTATTTTATTTTATTTGAGGTCATGTTGTGTGACCAGTTTTAAAACCATCTCTCACACACTGCTTTATAGGACTGCTCTTATCTTATCAACTGAGATCCAAATAAACCATTTACACAACATACATGCTTCTGTTTGAGCACCAGCAGCATGTAGTTTCACACATGCACCAGACGGGGGCGCCATTTATCTGTCCTCACTACTGCACTCGAAGCATGTGTTTAGTTCTGCCTAATAGTTTCAAGGAACGCAAACATTTGGTGCAAATACCACAGCACACATTAGCAGGAGACACAGATTACCCCGGAGACCTGCAGAGGTGTAACACTGCTGAAGTCCAGTCTGAACATGGCTGTTGGAAACCCGAGTGTCCAGTCCCTCCCGGGGCCTCAGTGTCTGCTCACAATTGCAAATTACAGTGTATATTTGTTCTCGGTCCAGAGTGGAGTTACCTTGTAGCCGTTTGTTCAGGAAAGACATGTCATTGGGAATTGTTCAAAAAAAGGCACTCATTGTCTTCTGCATCATTGTCTGCTGATCCCTGTTTAGATTTTGGTTCTCTAAAAAGCACTTTTCCATCGGGTGAGGTGACATTTGGCTGACGGCTACTTGTCCAATCACTCAACCACGTCTTGTGCAAGACGAGCCGCGCAGTTACAGTTGTGCTTCATTTCCAGCGTCCTAATGACACCTCGACTGGAATGGTGTGTTTACAGTGTTACTGATTGAGGGCTTCCTTAAAATCTTGCCCAAAGCTAAACAAAATGTGTTTCTTCACTCATCCACACCCAGTAGAAAAGCTTAATCTTCAACGTAAGGAGACTGTATGATATTCAAATTGGAAACATACTGAGTTGTTCTTTTTGCTTTTGTATATGCTGAACGTCAGACTGTCTCGGTGACTAATGCAATCGTAGAAACTCTACACTGCGCTCTGAGTCTTCTCTTGTCAATTAACAACTGCTGCGCTTTTATTGCAGCGCAACAGGGTCTATGAAAACTTTACACATCTGTGAACAATATGTATGGAGTAGAAATGTCAGGAAATGTTTCTGTGTTCATAGTTCCTTTCAAGGCTGGAAAAGCACGATATCCCCCACTAACTGGAAGCCATTATGTATTTACACAGGCTCCTCCGGCCAATTATTACGTTTTATAAGTCAAACAAGTTAGCTGTCACACCTTTTAGCTATGTCCTGTTATAAATCTGTCTGGGGACTGGTGGCGCAATGCACCTGTTCTCTGAGTTTCAGGTTTCAAGGTCTGTTTGGGCAAGAGATTTTACATCACATCTTTCGCTTTAGGTCACTGTGATAAGAACTAAGAAGCATATCCATCTGTACACATTGGGGAAATACTCCTGCTTTTGTCAACAGTGGAAGAATGTAAAGACTTGGAAGAGTAAAACCCCGCCACATCTCAGGCTGGATAGAAGATCTCATTTGTGTATCATTTGGCCCGAGGACATCAGGATGACTCATGGCGTTAGAATGAGATATTCGTGAGCTATTTGCTTCCTGTTGCGGAGCTAACTTCACTCTTGATCCATTTCCAAATATCTGGCTTCTGACACTGATTTGGACTAACATTGTACCTGTAGATTTACTCACTACAAGTGGTTTTGGCTGGTGAAAAAGGCACCTGTAAGACTCTCCCTCCTGCATTGCTTCACTCGTCTCTGGAGCAGCCTTTTGTTTATCTATGGCTGACCCTGCACACCTGACGCATTTCCTTTGTGGATGTGCTGTTTATTTAGATTGCAGTCTGGAGCGCCTGATACCTTCCAAAAGCGCAACCATCTGCTCCTCATTTGCAGCTTCGGGGCTCAACAGTTGGGTTTGTATTGGACAAGACGTGAACATGAGCTTGTCAACAACAACACCCCTGGTTTTATCCCTCGCCAACACAATACCTCCACTGTGATAATTCCATTTAACTGGACTTAGTGGTGCTTTAGCATGATTTAAACCAATTGTGCACTTTCTTAATTCCCACTAAATGATTGGAAAACACTGGCTTCGGCAGACCCATCTATGTGCACTTATCTCCCCAATTGAGGCTATTACCAGCGGGCCGCTTAAGATGGCAGACTCTCTAGTGGCAGAAGGTAAATGTAAGCCCTTGCTCAGGCCAAAGCATCCTTTAGTGCTCCTGGAGCTAGAGCCAGGGAGATTATCATGTCAGGAGTAATCCGACTCGGCCCACAAGCACAACTACGGAGGAGGAGCAACAGTTGAAGGGGGGAGGCAGGCAGAGGCATCAGAGAAGCTGAACGCTCCACTTACGCTCACCACGCTCTCCCTCTTCACCCTAGACCATCAGGCATCAGACTAGGACCTGCAGCTTAGGAGGAGGTAAGAGTTCTACCCAAATGATCCAGGAGTCTCGCAGGAGATGGAGTAAAAGTTAAGGCATCTGTCAGATCGTTGATTCCACCTTGGTTTTACCTCATTGCTCACTTTCAAGAGGAGTTTTCAGTGTTGACGCATGGACCTTTTGAAGCTAAATAACTGGAAACAAGAATGGATTAATTACACTGCCTTGAGGTGCACCAGCCATCAAGCGGAATGATGATCCTAATCTTTGCAACTTAAATCCAAAAATCTTCTGTGGAAATATGATAAAACTATACTAGAGCTTGGACCAAGTCAGGACACCTCCCCTACTCTCAGGGAGTTGCAGTGATGATGGTGGACTTACCCAACCAGCACTTGCTTGTGGAGGTCAGCTGAAGACGACGCCACGCAGCTAAGTCTGGATTAGCCGGCCGAACGGTAAGGACACCACATCTTCTTTTGTTAGTTTAAGCCGGGCCAGCTTATGTGGAAGGCGTTAGGTGCCGCGCGCAGGGATGCTGCACAGAGGGCTTGAGTGGCAGAAAACACACGTTGGATTATCTGTAACAACAAGCGGCCCTTCCTGGAAGCGCATGTCAAGTGCACACAGTGGCCTGTCACGAAATGTTTGCAGAATAGTTACCACTGATTATGACAAGTATGTTGGAGGGCAACCACAAAAACAGATGATCACTCTCATTTTCTTGCAGCAGCAGCAAAAGTTTGTTTTGTCAGAGTGGAGCCTTTTTTCCCTGTCACCTATCCAACATGGTGGTTTGCCTCATTATCATGGGTAATTGCTCTCTTAAGTGCTGCCTGGCTTTCCTGTCTTCAGTTGGGCACCATTTAGGGAGCTTGCTAAATACTGACTCTATGAATATTTAGCACTTCACACACCACTTTAAGAGTCAACACTTTTTTTTTTTACAAGGTCTGTGCCTTTTATGGTTTTAGTTGAACTGCAAAATGCCCTTCAAAATGCAGAGGGTTCTTTGAAAGAAGCAAAGTTGATAAAGCTCACAGTTGGTGTTTTACTGAAGTGATGATCCCCTCTGACTAAGCCCATATCATACGACGAGATTATACTGTATCTAGCAGAGCCACGGGGAGGCCGGATAGAGGTTAAGCCTAAAGTCAATTGAGCTTTTCAACTTTCATAACCACCTCTCATCTCACATTTTTACCATTTATTCTGCAGCATACGTGCAGTTAATAGTTTTGGGAAAGCAAGGGCTTATATTGTAAAATGTCATATTTCAGATGTTTGTACTTGCTTGTGCTTGCTCAAATGGGGCATATTTTTTTAAGGCTGCATTCAATTCAACGTGTGCCAGATGGACGTCAACCTTTTGTAACTCCAACTCAAACATGTTTAACATAGGTTTAGGGGCGATGCTGTTGTGGTAAAAGAGGATCGACTGTAGACAGATTAACACAGAATACAAACTCTTTAAAAGTGAGAACACTATTGAATAAAAGTTCAGTAATGGGGGTATTTAACTGCACAGATATATGTTGACTCATGTGTTCCTGTAATAGAGTGTCTTCACTCACACCTCATTACGGTGCTTTAAGTGCAACAGGTTGGAGCGGAGAGATTTCGTGCCACACTCTTGGGTCACTGGATTAATCTGCATAAATCCGTAAGGCGTGATAGTAGGCTTTCTAAAATAAATTGAAGCCTTTTTAACTCCTCAGCTGCATCTACAAGATCAGATGAGACGCAAAGTGCCGTCACGCTCAGAATTAGCACAATCTGCGTAAAAAGAATTATCAGTATTTTTTCCATCTTAGACCCAGATGTTTTCCCCTTTTTTTTTGCTCTCAGTAAAAATGGCAGATTTGGGTCTAAGTAGGAACAGGCTTGTTTTAATTATCCGATGGTAACCCAATGACAGAGCGCGAGCCAACACGAGCAGTCGCCCAGTAAAATTACAACAGAGTCTAGCCTAAGCCTTCAGGAGTTGCATTAGAACCAAGGCTGGATTTAGAGGAGCCAATCCTAACCCAGAACATCCACTTTATTTTATAGCCTTTTGGCCCATCATGATGCCAGAACAACAAATCAACCTTGTTCTGTCTGTTTCTCAGTGGTTATAAATTTTTTGTGGGATTTATATAGTCAAACCTTTCAGTGTGTGATGATGCTAACTTTAAGAGCGGGTTAGTCTGTGGGTTGCAGACCTAGTGTTCGGGTCACGGTGAAGGGTTTTGTAAGTATTTGAAAGGAGGACTTACAGGATATTAAGAAAAGACAATGCAATGCAATAAGAGAATTAGTTTTACAATGGTGTTCTGAAGTTTACATGTTGTGCAAAGCCATTCATCCGTTGCCACCATGTGTCATTGTGAGTCTCGATCATTTAAGTAGCTGTGGTTTAGCAAAACCATCGTATTTCTGAAGGGCAAGTAAATATCAGGCCTATTTGGTGTTTTTAGATCACGCTACATTGTTCCTTCTTATTTATAATATATATATTTATTTGAGGCAAATTGTCGCATTATATGATTTGTTTTGATGTGTTTACTTTTCCACTTTCCATGTTGGTTTTCATTCGACTGAAAAGCAAAAGGCTAGCGGGCCTTACATGCTGGTCTCACCTCCGAGTTAGATGTGTCTGATGGATTAACACCACCGCCAACACTGCAGCCAGGTGTTAACCCACGTGACTGCAGATAAAGCCGGGAGGCATTAGTGCTAATCCCGACCTGATCTTTGGAATATGTCCCTATTACCTCCCGAAGCACTCTGCGGCTGTCCCCAGGCCTCTTGATGCTCACTTAAAGCGGGGGAAAGACAAGACGGGACTCCCTCGAACACGTCGTTTCCCTGCAACGACACAGTAGGTGATTTCGCCGCTCCTGGCTGTTATCTCTGAGCGCAGGTATTTGTGGGGTGTGTTCAGAGTGGAGTCTCATGAGGTGGAGCTACGCACAAACACACCCTTTAATGTGCTATAGGTGGAGGCCTCATGTTGAGTATCAGACATCATGAGTGCTGGAGCTGAGGACACTTAGATATCAAGAAGCATTATGTAAGCAGGATTATCTAGAGCTATGTGATGGTGCTGCTGGGAGCGTGGCTGCACCCTGGAAGTGAAGTGGGTGTCTGGACAACAATGGAAGGTTAGACTTGTCAACATAAGCCATAATCTAATGGGAGCTGGTAAAGTGAAACCATGCAATGCTGTGTTTATAGTGTGTGAGTCATAGACCGAGGCTGAGAGCGTGAGAGTGAGTCAATGTATAGGAAAAAAGGCTCCAAAGTGGTCAGACATAAAAGTTGGGTTGCGCTTTTTTCTTGCACAAAGACACTCTTCATTCAAGTGTCTGTTATCTTCGGTGGCTGTAATTATGTCCGACTGGTCAAGCTCCGAGCTATCTGACTGTCTGTGCTGTCTGACGGCTTCATTCAGAAGTGTTAACACAGACACCCCTTATCCCACATATCTCCAGTTCATCTGGTGCAGTCTTCCCAGTTATCTTCCCACTGCCTCAGGACGGAGGCTGGGACCAGCGCTGTGCCGTTATAATGACATTAGCACCAGCTTAGCAGCCAATGACCCAATTATTCCTCAAAAACATAAATTTGATTGTGCCATTTGAGATAATGCGATCTTTGAGAGCTCGTCTGCGGATGAGGCTGTCCCTGTGTGATGTGTGCGTCGGAGAATACATAATGTCTCAGGAATGGCTTTGACAGACGCACACGAATTCTTGGCACAAGAAGTTCACTTTCATGCTTTGCTTCAAACATGTTAATGTTCTTCAGGGAATGTTTTCTCTCTCGGTAGCTCTTCAGGTGACACATGACTGACAGCTCAAGAATGATCATACAAAGACATACCTTCACATTTACACTGAAATAAATGAGGATTTTCACACATGCCAGGTTTGTCTTTATGTTCCTGTAACATCCATTCTGCCCGGGTGAATGGATGATTTTGTGCGTTTGCTTTTGGGCCTCACACCTTGTGCGGAGCGTGCATGGGCACATCGGCAGTGACAGGGGCAGACATGCTGCAGCTGCCGGAGCTGCCTGAGTTTTCTTTGCGACTCATCTGTACTTTTATGTCTGTGTTTGAGGATGGCTTTTCCTTCTGCTCAGGGCTCCTCTGGGGCTCGCTCTGTTTGCTGGAAAACACCAGCATTTGTTCTTTCAGGAAGGCCACAGTGCGCTCGTGTCTTTCCGTTGCGTTGCTAAGAAAACACAGGTGCCCCTTCCTCCTATTGGTATCAGTCAGTTTGGCTTACATGCACAGTTAAGTTGAGTTATGGTTATAGTCTGACTAGACCGTTTAATTGGGCCACTGTCCTTGTCCAAATGGATACACACGTGAAATCGATTTATTGAGCAGAGTATATCTGCCTCTGCTGTTAAAGATGGCCTTCTGCCCCTGACATTTTCAGTATTTTTCTCGGTTGACCTATTCTGTCTTTCAAATAATGTGTGTACTTTGTTGTTTTATGGGATTTGACTTTTGGGTCAAACCTTGCGCAGGGAACTGTGAGGAAAAAGCAGTGCACCTCGTCCAATTTGGGTTCAGTTATTGTGTTTGGTATGTCTCATGTTTTAGTCAGATTAACACAATAAATAGCTTTTTTGATGAACTGATCTCATTTGTGGACATTGAATATCTCCAGTGTTTTTTCTCAGGCTGCTGGCACTTTTATTGGTACTATTGGAGTAAATGTGATTCTGAGTAGAGCAATTAGAACAATCAAAGTCTCTTCAGGGACATAAGATCAGTTTTTGATGACCGCACTCCGTCCTGTGCCTGAGTTTTATGAGCTTTATCTCGACCTCGACACAAAGATAACACGCTGTCGACACTGACGCACGGATAAAAATCAAATCAGCTCATCTAACTCTGAGTAATGGTGCCAAACTGACCTATTAATAGAAGAAGCAAACAGTGATCTCATCCTGTGCCATAAATCAGAGCAAGTACATGCATTTAATTAGCTTTTTGACAATTTGAAAAATGGGCACCTCATCTCGTGTGAACAGATGGTAAAATAAAACCTTTCCTGTATTTTTAAAAACGTGCAGATGTCATGCTCTACAACAAAGAAAATAAAGGAAGTGGAGAGACAGGACTCTCACCTGTTCAGAAAGATTATTTACGTTCATATTAACAAGTCATACTCAGGCCTCAGAGGAAAGAATGTCTGCCTTTGAGAAAACAGTTATCATAGCTCAACCATCTTTTTATTTTTCTCTAAAAATGTAACTCCATCAAATATATTTAAGCCTAGTAAATTTTAACTTGTTGACTGCAAATGTGAAGTATCAGGAGTAAAAAAGATAACTTACAGGCTACAGACAGTTAGCACTAACCTCAGTCTGTGAAATGTTTCTACCATGAAATCATAAAAGTTGATTATTACAAACTCAAATAGAAAGTAGAGTATAGAATATACAAAGTAATATCTGTGTTAAAGTCAAACTGTTGCAGACGCCTGTAGCAATAATTAAGCTACAAATAAACTTGATCGTGCCTTTATGTTTGAGCTTCTAAAAATAGTGAGACCACTTTTCTCTTTGTGGCACAGTCATTTTTATTTAGCCAATCTGTAATCTATGTAAAACATGACACTAATTTACATTTATGACTCATAGACAGAAGATTACTGACCTGAGAGTCCAAGCCGTCACCTTTGTCTAAACTCTTTTTCACTTCTAAATGTGAATAACTGCTTCATTACACTAGATCTGGACAATAATTACAGGCAAATCTTTTCTTTTTTTTGTTGTTGCAGTGGACAATATTTTAAAGCATCTTCAAAACATATGAACGATAAATCAAAGAGCTGACTCCACAGCTGTGATTGTGATTAGCAAAACACACTTCTTCATCAGCAACAGGAAACTAAGTTAAAGTCATTCTTTGCTTGAACTCTGACCTTATGACAAAAACTGGTAATAATATCTCATCCTATAAACTCTGTATGCTAATGACTTTATAATGGGCCTGTAGACTGTATGGACCCCTCCTCAAGTGCCATCAATAAAAAGATACAAACCCAACTGAAAACTAATCTGATGGTATTTCTATTCATTTGTATGAGTGTGTAAGTTACCATAACACAAATACACACTTATCCGGCAGCACAGTCTTGTATGTGTGTTTAACAGAGTGTATATTCCACTGATGGACCCCCTCACTGACAGCACAAACATGTGGTCAGTCGGCTCACATTTGCCAAAACCATCTTGATTTTTGGCTAATGCCCTTGAAAATGAATTACAGTCTGCAAAGCTTCTGCAGCGAATACGTCCACAAGTTTACAAACAGTGAAGGGTCCATACAAGTCTCTATTTGTCACTCTAGCAATTGAACTTTTCGGGTCTGTTACAACTGTATGAAATCAGCAGCTATTACTTATCTGTCTCAGCATGAACTCACTTTATTGACAAATGGAACAGTGTAAAAGTGTCATCTTTAATCAAACGACGGCCAGATCAAAAGTCAGAAGCTGGTGTCGGACCAGTAAAAACAGAATTAGTCATTCAGTGAAGGGTTTGGTTCATCCATCGTGAGCTGATTGAGAGTACACTCACAGACTCTATAGCTGACTCACTTACTGCATCGTTTGATTTACTTGGACACTTTGTGTAAAGTGAGGTTGTGAACTGAAATGTTTGACTTCCAAATGAGTACCATTCGGGCCCTTCATTTTACAGGAGCCGCTCACTTTGACTCATCATTCATAATTCCAGATGGGTTTGACAAAGATTGACTGATAGGACTGGTTATGCCAGTTTATATGAGGGTTAAATCACTGCAGCTCCCTCTGTATTTTCCTTGTGCCGTAACCAAAACAGATAAGTACTGTCTGAATTTGAATGTGCTTCTATTCAAAAGACTCTGTTTAATGTGAGAAGCAAACCACATCCTCACAATCTTCTATTTTTTGTCTTTTCCATCCTATAGTGGATTTGTGACACTTTCCCTCACTGTAAACAATCCAGCAGCCCGTATGTACACTACAGGATCCAATCTGGCAAAACACTTTGAGAGCCCAGTCTGGATTTGCTGTTAGTCACTGCCAGTATACCATTTCCTGCTCTGGGGAAATGTTTGACTCTGGCGACATGATACGAGAAATACAAAGTAGCGGGCTTGTAAAAGTTCTCAAATACTTCAAGCGTGACAACAATGAAAGGAGAAAATATTAGATCGAAATCTTCCAATGTGAGGTTTGTGGTCAGTGCGGTTTGCAGAAGAGGGGCTGTGTGAGAGGAAGGGATGAACAAACACATGAGGATCAAACTAAATAAAAGGACAAGGTGTGTTCAGGAGATTTTACCCTCTAGTATTTACTGAGAAATGTGCAGAATAAAAGAGAGAAGCTTCTTTTCATAAAGCGAGTCTGTAGCTTTTGGTGGCGTTTAATTTGATTTGCAGATTGTAATTTCCACAATTCATGGTTGCACTGCAGGGACAGGCTGGGGTCTAACAAATCCAGTGGAAATGAGTCAGATAATGAGGTCTATTAAAAATAAATCTATTTATTTGTTTACATATGATGTACTAAGGCAGCCAGCTTGGTCATCCTAACTCTTTTTCTGTTCCATGCAAAGAATTACTCTGGTCTCTGTGTATTCAAAAAAAAAATGCAACTGAATAAAGACACAACCAATCAGAGAACAGATACACATCTTTGGCAACAAATGCAGAGGTACTACCCTAACTTGGTGTTCCAACAGAGTAAGTACTGATGTACCCACTCACTGACAGCACACAATGTCAGTGGACATTTGCAAATAAACAAACAAAACATTTTGCAATAATGCTTTTTGTGTTTTTTGAATAGAGACACAACCAACCAGAGAACAGGGGATAGGGCCAAGATACACCAAATAATTCTTCTGGTACAGCACAATTTGAAAAACAACACACAAATAAGTTTAATTGAAGCACCAAAAAAGAAAAAAAAAACAAAAACATGTTTTCATTTTTAATTGCCTGCATTTTTACACAGTGGAAATCAAGCTGAAGGCAACCAACCATTTATAAAGTAGATCTGGCTGTTGAGGCAAGTCCTAAACCTTTATGAAAGATTGTGTGTTTGAATAAATGAATGTGCTTCTCCTCCAGCTGTGCTCAGTGAGGTTTAATTATCTATTTTTCCAACATAGAAAAATACAAAGAGTTTTTCAGTGGCAGTTATATACTACTGAAAATATACACAACTGAAAACAGATGCCTTGTTCCTTTTTGTTTTACAGAATACAAAATCTTGCACAATATGCCTTCACTAGGTTTTTAAACAACAGGTTTTAGGGGCAAAAGGTTGTAGCGCTCACCAACCTGGCGTGGTTTCAAATGTTTTCCTCCCCGAGCGGCAGATTATGACCTTAAACACACACTGCATTCTCAGGTGTCAGCGAGGGATGTCGAGCTGGTGGATCATGAACCCACTTAAAGTGAAAATGAGCTGACAGACCCAATCAGAAAATGTAAACGCCGGCTAAAATAAAAGCCTCTCTCCAGATCGCTCAGGTTGAGGGACGTGGATTTGTGGAAGGTCACAGAGAAGTGATAACAATTATACATTGTTCTTTGTGCGCTTTAATGTGACAGCTCCAAAATCCCTCTTGAGATGGTGTGTGTTTCTGAAGGTGTGAGTGTTTGGACACGTCTGACGCCTGTCTGTTTCTCTCCGCAGAGTTTCAATGCTCCTCCACGCTCTAAGATGAAGTTATGGAAAGGTGCTACTCTTGCCTTCATGCTCTGTGGTGCAGCCTTATCCCTCGTGCTCGTTAGAAACATGGCCGCTCTCGGACAGTTGAAACCCAACAGTAAATATCCTCACACACCTACAGCAAGTCATTCAAAACCGTCGTCAAGGACACAATCCACCTCATCATCAAAAACAAAAGTAGAAGCAGAAACGCTGGCAGTGCCCAGGACGATGGGTGGTCTTCTCCGGAGAAGCCGATCGGCAGACAACATGAACTCGCTTCTCTCAGAGTGTAAGATAAACTTTTTTTCCCCACTCTTTCTTGTCTGCTGTGAGATAAGGTGTGATGTGAAGTGTGTCCAGAAACTCAATTACCACTTCATTTGTCTTGTTCAGTGATGTGCACAAGAGACAAGAGAAGCTCACACAGAACATTTCCACAAAGACATATTTAGAAATGAGTAGACAGAGTTAAATCGTGTTCTGTAACATGAATATGTATCTGGCAATTGTTTAGAGTCTTGGAAAACAACAGCACAATCATCTGTCTTATGTTAACCCCAGAAGACAAGAGTTCTCACTTAAGTGCATCACAATATCTAACATTTCACAATTCTCAACATAATACACAATTTGACCCCTTAAGTCAATCCTTGAGATCAAGGTTTTATTGCAACAACACAGAGGCCTAAACAACTCAGAAGAATTCACATTACAACAATCGTGTGATATAAACAAGTGTTTCTGCAGAGTTCTGTGTACAGTGTCCAGTTTTGTGGTAGATCTGATAGACAAACCTCAGTAGCCTTGAACAATCCAATTACTGCTGACTTAATGTTGTCCAGGCCCAATTCACTTCAAATCAAGTGAAATGTGAAATGTGTTCACTTTGTGTGCACTTGATTTGATTATAGACATCAGCTTTTTTAAACCTCTTCCAATTCTCCATCTGCCTCTGTCAGTTTGTTGTGGAGCATAAAGAGGGCTCTGACAGTCTCATTCAGTAATAAATGTGATGTGAGTGATGTGTCAGATTTTCTGATTGACATCAAGAACAAACACAACTTCTTGGAATGCAAATATTTGTTTAGATAGATGACAAGGAAGCATCACAGTTTCTACTGTACGCTGTATCTGTCAACCATCTGTCATGGTTCAAATCTGATCATTAATAACCTGATGTTACATGTTGATTTGTTTCCTCTGTCAGTTTCCCTGATGTTCCAGAGTTTCACTGAGAGTGAGCTGCAGCATGTGGTGGGCACTCTTCTGGACAGGAAAAGGAGGAAGAGCCATCGACTGGACAGCCAGACTCGAAGGACTAAGAGGGCACGGAGGCCTAAACCCTGCTCCATCAGAGAGCTCAAGCTGACGGTCAGTGAACTGGGCCTCGGCTACGAGAGCAACGAGACCATGCTGCTGCGCTACTGCAGCGGCAAATGTACGGCTCACCGAAGCAACTACGACATCACCATGGAGCACATGATGAGGACTGGCTTCAGGAAGAAGGGGCGCAAGGACAAAGTGAGCAACGGGCCGTGCTGTCGGCCCACGGCTTTTGAAGAAGACTTTTCCTTCCTGGACGACAACTACAAGTACCGCACGATACAGAACTTGTCGGCTAAAAACTGTGGGTGTGTATGACCCAAAGGACCTCATCATCTTCCTCATGCTGCTCAGCCTCTTTTGGAAATTCACTGTGGATTTCTTTCCACTCTGGAGTATAAGCTGAATATGTTTAAGGCTGCCCCAGGACCACGCTTATGGACACTTTTTAGCGCTGGGACCTTCTCAAGCGGACAGTGAGCAAAAAAGTTTTGTTTTTTACATGATTTATGCAAGAAGACAGGGAATGACTGCTTACACCTCAAAGTTGCTTTTATCTTTTCTATCTGTGTAGTAACACTGTACAATGTGGTTTAACAACTATGTAGCAACATAATGTTTGTGATACTCCTCAGTCTAGTACTTCATACCAGGTGTTCGTACTCATGTCTGACACTTGTGCTTCATGTGGGTTATATTCAGAGTGCAAAAGAGGCATAAAGTGCAATTCCAAAGTATAAAACAGTACAATACAAATATATTTATTGTTCTTCTTTGAACCTTAAAGGGGTTATGTGTAGTTTTGCTTTTCACAAATAATTTTATCAGCAAAGGAATTTGTGGACCTAAAGTACCCATTTTTTTATAAATGTATTTCAAAATAAGATATGACATACAGCCCCTTTAATAGTTTGAACTATTAACCTGAGTTAAAAAAAAGTCTGCTGACTTGATGTATACTATACTGTTACAGATTGCAGTGTTATCACACAGGTAAAAGTGTTACTAAGAAGATGATGAGAGAGAATCCTCCTCTAGAGCTGGAGGTTTGGAAATTCATGTGTTCTGTGTCTTGTTGTGTAGATGATTGACATCGAGCCCCTGCTTTAAAACTCATTATCACTTTTGTAATGTCACGGTATGAAATATTCCCATCTGTTCTCCATACTGGGAGTCATTATGCTCCAATGTCTCTACTCATTTGAACAGGCTTTTTTATACTTCTCCCAAATGATCCCGTTCTATTATTACCCACAAAGATTTGCCAAAACACTCGTTGATTCAACACTCTTGATGAATTCATAAGCCGTTCCTGTAATGTCGTCTCTGGATGTAATTTGTGAAGTTTACACTCGGCGGTATTAGGTAATGTGAGGCTGAGTGTGAAGAAGAAGAATGGCTTTAGTGAGCGAAAGTGACATGTTTTTTCTTGCTTACAGAAAACAAACTATGAAGTAGATCTGGATTTGGAATTTTGTTTGTACCCATAAAACCTTGTACCCATCAGCCCTCCAAAGCCCACAGCCTTTTATTGGCCTGCACAATGCCTCCATGTTGCTTTGCCTGCTAGAATTTAGGAGAACCAGTTCAAATGACTTATGAAGCAACTCTTTCCATTTTTACTTTGGTCTTGAAGCCGTCACAACAGTTTGCCTGAAGTACAGGAAGTTATGATTGTGTTTTTATTTACTGAGGATGTGCAGCATGGGGTGCGGATGCTGTGCATCTTTAATGTAGTTAAAGTTTATTTATTTGGTAACTAAATTATGGTTTGCATATTTATTTAGACTAGCACACAGAAACAGGACAGCTTATTCTCATTAAGCATCTGTGCCAAAGTGTTTTATGTAACCTTCTGCTGAATAAAGCTCATTTCAGAGGTATGGATCTTATTATTTCACCCACTCTGCGACAATGTTGGGCTTTTACGATGTGTGCAATCAAAGACTATTTAAATGAATAAATGCATGCAAAAACAAATCAATGTAACCTGATAATATGTGAGGAAATAAAGATCTGAGGACAGTGACTGTTGGCAGCGGTACAGACAGGAATGCTGTTGATCAGGTTACAATAAATAAACCATTGGTGGATCTGAAATAGAGCTCTTTTGTCATGTTAATGCAGGGACACTAACAGTCTCCTCGTACTGTACAGTCATCTATTATACAGCAGCTGGTCTCTACAGTAGTGGTGACATAAGCTCATGTTGGATCCATTTGTCCTGTTGACATATTTCTCAAGTATTTCCAAAAACAAAAACCAGTGAAGGCCCTTGTGATTGGTGGATGATCTCACAGTGGAACAAACTGGTCTGTTTACAGATAATGCTCACCTCAGGGATGTATTTTACGAGATGCATCCATTTTGAGATCTCTCCATGAAAGGAAGTAAACTTTATAAACGTGAACATAAACAGTCCTGTTTTCAGTCTGAACACAAGCAACGTTTTGGAGCTTCACCAAACGGCCATGTTGGATCACACTCCTGATCTGGCCTTTCCAGCGTTCAGCAGGGAACTCTCAGGAAGGATTATAACATACACTGATATGAGGTTCATATGTGTATAGGTTGTGGTAGGTATAGTGCCATCTAGTGTTGGTGTTTTATGTTGGTATAGTATTCCTTGTCACTATTGACCCACGCACTGCACCTGTAAAGGTAGAATGGGCATAATCTACCTCGCACTTTTATTTTAGTTTCTTCTATTTTAGTGCATGTGAACAGCTATGTTAGCCCTTGAAGGACATAGTGATTTCACTTAAAGAAAAACTTTCAAGAATGTGTGCTCAGAAAGAAACATAAGTGCTTCTTCTTCAGCTCTGCTCATTTTGTCCTGTTGGCAGCTGAAGAAACAGAAATATTTTCTTTAGAGCTTTACATGTCTGATGTTATCCATTTGGTTCATTTATTTACAACCACATTTTACACAATTCACCTTTAGCACATTTCTTTTTCTTCTTCTTTTGTGTGAAGGACTGATCCAACTGTAAATCAAGGAGATTTTAATACAGCAAGTGCATCACCCTCCGAAACAAACATTCCTCACAAGACTATCCACTAATCACTCAGTCTACCGTCTGCTGTGAGTACATTCAATCCAGTGCAAAGTATAACAAATGTAGATGCTCTAGTTTTATATGTGTTCATTCACACAAATGTCAAGGATCCTGGATCATTGTAGTCGTCCAAAAGAGCAGCAGTAGTCAGAAGATGTGTTTTGATTGTTGACAAGTTGCAGCAGGAAGAACAAGTGTAACAGATGTCATTAATGCGGCTGCAGTCTTCTCAGGTGTGTCTGCTCTATGACCCATGTTACACGGCTCAGAGATTGCTGTGCACTGTTTACTTCACTGGAGAACACACTGTAACCACAGTATAATGACTTATACCTCAGGCTACGATGAAACGTCACAATGGCTGCTGTGGAAACGGGTTTGTTTGACTCCTGAAACGTCTCCTGGATTGCACTGAGAGAAGTTGAGGGATGAGGTAAGTCGTTTTTAGAGTTTTTAACCTCAAATAGGGATCTCTCCAAAAGTAAACCCACATTTGTAGAGTTATTTTTACAGGTAAAGTTAGAACATGTTTGTTTTTTGAGGTTTCCGTCCATTGTGCAGAGCGCTGAGTCCATCTGACATGACTGTATAGAGCTCTGGACATTTGCTAAAGCCTCTAACTAACAAGACTAAGAATGTGCCTGGCTGCAATGTGAGCCTATATTTGGCCCTGGGCTTTGAGCTAAATGTGGATGCTAACACAGCTAGTGACAATGCACTATTTACTAACTGCTTAGTGTTCAGGGTAAACCCTTGGCTTGTATTTACCGAGTATATGTCCTGAGGCACGATGAATAAATGATATCCGACGAAGCTTTGATGCATTGAGCATCTGTCGAGGCATGCCAATAATGAAGCTAAAAATGTTAACCTGTTGTTGGCACGAGAGAGAAAGTCATTAGCTTTTATCCTGTGGCTATTGTTTAAAATGCCATGGCAATGCACAGAGCATGACAAATACCATGTAGAACATTTTGGGAGTGGTCTCTGTTGGAAAGAGGGTGCCCCTGTTGATTCAATTCGACACGTCATGGGAGATCGTGGAGCTGCATGTAAACATCAACACCCAGTGAAAGAGTATTTAAAAAATGTTGTCCTTCCCTAAAGTGAAGTTGAGACATGTAGACTCCATATCATCAAAGCCTTTCCCACTCGACTAATCTGCCTTTAACACTGGACAGGTGACTCACCCACTTCTGGCTTGTAATTTCACTGGTAACAGACATTTTCATGAAATACAGCAGCGTTCATCGTCATTTGAACACTGCCCTAAAATGATTAATGGTTACCTTTATGTGATACAATGAAGATTTGGAAACTAGAAAATGGGATGGGGTCGAGGTGGAAGAGGTTCTCTAAATGTCAGGAGAAGATCAACTCTTTGTGTCCTGTCTCTGTGTACTTATTTAGCCTGGTCAGCATCCTATTTTTATTTCTTTTGTGTAGAAAGAACTAGTCTTGTTTCTGTGGATCCAAAAGGTAATAACAATGGACCCAAATTTCCTCCAGACGCAATTGGTTAAACATATTTACAGTTACAATTTGTCTGACAGGATTTCTACTGAGTGGAAATTCTCGTGAAGGGAAAGAATATCAGACCTAAAAATCTGTAACTAAAAGCCTACACACAGCCAACTGGAAAATTACTTGAATTAAATACAGTTATTTTCTGCCGACCCTGCTCCATGAACTTTAATTTTCTGGATGTAGCCAAAGAAATAAGATTAATGGGAACTGTAAAATGTTATTTCTTTGCTCTTGCCTGTTACAAAATTACATTACTTTACTGTGGAATTATTGCAATTCTGAAATAAACAGGAAACATCTTTTACTGTACCTTAACCAAATGATGTGCTTCTGTGAAATGACATAATGGTTTTCTATAACACAGCAAATCAACTGTTAGTGTAACCATACTTGTAGTGTCAAAAGTTATTTTATGGCCATATTTCAAGTATATAATAAATAATAAAAAGCCTCTTCCATAGATGTACATATATGAAGACTTACTGCCTTACTTCTGGGAGGCACACATTCCAGTAAAAGCCAGGCAACAATTGCACAACATCCTGCACAGATTCAATGAAGCAAGAGCAAAGCAGCACTGCAGGCGTTTGGAGGTAACTCAGAGTCTGCCAGAGAGATCTGCGTTACACGTCGATCAGAGACGCTCGCAGAGAGATGGGCCTTAATATATGATCCTGGGTGTAGAAAAAAAATCCTTTCCCATGGGGATTTCTTTTGGCCGAATGGAGCACATGTTTCGATTTTCTGCGACTTACTGTATGCACTACAGCTGTGCATGGGGGAAACATGACTTCAACAGTTTGTATTTTGAGTAATTTCATATTTTATAGCCAGCTACAGGGATAACACAGGAGAATATGACTCACATCAAGGCACATCAGCCTCAAACTTTTGGACACTGAAATCCAGTGAGTGAAGCATTTCCTCATTAGTGACAATCACAATCCAAATGGAAAGAGAACAGTCTGAAAAGCATGCCATATGGATTTCTATTTGCATTTTATCTCTTTGACATTTCTGGGTTTCCCGCAACAAAACATGCCTTTAACTGTTTAGAGCGGCCACTTCACCTCTGATATAAACAGACACTTCCGTTTCTTGCCACTGCAGTAAATGGCCTTTAACCAAACACAGCAACAGCAGAGAAGCCCACTGAAAAAAACAAAACAAAAAAAAACACTTGTGTGGGAACCAAACAGTGCAATAACACATGGCATCAATTTGATTACAGAGAATTATTAATGTGCAAGGATCCAGGCCACAGAGAGGCTGCAAGCATTCAGCATTCCCAATAAAATAAAGCTTGTTTTTCCTTTTCATATGGTGATAATAGCAGGTTAGACCTTGGGCCAATACTTTAATAAACGTACACATTAGAGAGTGTTGCCAACTGCTTAAACCTGATTTTTTAAGAGGAAAAACCCAGGGGCCCACAGGCTCTTGGCATTTATTAAACTGTAAAATTACACGGTACAGTCTACGAGGTCAACACCTCATGATTTAATTAACACTGCTACAAAAAAACAGCAGTTGGTGACATTAATACAAGAAGAAAAAAAAGAAAAGCTTGGTGTATCTGGGAGAGTTGGTGGAGGGACACCAAGCATGCTCTGTTACCAATTCCACCACATGACACCACAGGTATTGCAGAAAAAAAATTCAAGTAATAAAAGCTGCCAAGCAATGTTCAACTTTGAAAATGAATTCATATTTTACAGTTTATTCTCTTCGACTTTCCTCTGTTTAAAGATCCTCTAAAGACTGAGGAACATGTGTCACGCCACTGTCTGGCCTCATCGGATGAAACATGACGGCGGGTTAAACACAAGACACATGTGAGAAAGCTGAAGTCACACTAACCTTATAAGTTGTATAAAGTGGAAACAAACATAAATTAACCAAAACCCGAAGCATATGCACCATTGGATAACTATCCAGGCTGCTGCTGATTTTTAACTAAAAATCAGCAGCAGCCTCGACTAACTCAGGATCCTCTTCTCTTAAAGCATTACCAAAATCCAACCCCAGAACCCAACATTTAGCAGCACAGCAACATTTCCTGCTTTTATTTATTTTAAAAAAGTAACTGGACCAATTCGCCACCACAAAATACTGCATCAAATTGAAGTTTAGAGCTATAATTTCAGCTCTGATTTGACTGTTGCTTCCCTTTTCTCTCTGTCTTTTTCTTTTTTGAGCTCTTACTCTGTGTTAGGAGATGTATTCACCGCTGAAATTGACACTTTTTTCACAAAAGACACTTGTTTTACTTTGTCCCCAACTTAAAAGAGAGCATGAGATTGGCCAGAGCTCAGAGAATGTGCTCAACTCACTCAACTATTGAAATCCTTAACATCTTACATATGGTTGCTGTTACAATATGCTTTTAGATGAATAAACATGAAGCAGTTTCTCTTGTATACATGCATTAGAGACACGTTCAGCAAAGTGGATGCTATATCAAACAACATGGCCCATCCTATATGCACTGTTACAGAGAAATCACCTTGAAAATTCACCTGGTAAAGCCCATACTCGAGAGACCCTAAATTGATTCTTCTTGGACAGTAGTTATATAAAATAATAAATAGAATTACATTTAAAAATACAAATAACACACTTTATCTTTATGTTTCAGGTCATAAGTTGTTAAATTAGACAGTGTTCAGATCATTAGACACTGATTAGAAAGGATGTCATTAACCAGTGTCACCCATTCCCTTTTCTTTTATGTGCTCTTTCTCTTTGAGCTGGAACCGCCTGCGTTTAATTTAGATCAAATATACAATTGTTTGTGGTTCATATTGAATAAAAGCACCCCTCAGTTTTCACAGGCCTTGTTGGAGGATAATAGCGTTAGTGTATACAAGACATCTGTTGTGGGTAACAGCCCTGACAAGATCTACAATAAACATGCCTCGTACACCCGTCCCCCCCCGGTCCCCCCGCGTCCAGCTGCAGCGTGTTGGTGCGTCCACTCTGGGACAGGGGCTGGAGGACCCCAACCCCTCTGAACAACTGCAGCGAGCAGGTGTTTCTCTTCTTCCCAGGCGACTTGCAACTCTCCCAGGACAAATTAGCACCATCCATTTTGTCTGGATTTGTTATTTTTATGACATGATTACATTAAGACATTGGGCGTTACATTTGAAATAGCATTAGCAGATTTATATGGGATTAATCCCGGCAAGGGCGGGGCGGGGTCTCCCAGATCCATCACTGTATAACGAGATATATGAACAAGTTATAAAAATGTGACTTCTCAGACCAAGTTGGTTATAATTCATGCACAATTCCCAATACTTGTGGATAAATATTTAAACCCTTTAGACCTAAATAAGCATCCGTAACTCAGTGCCTATTGACAAAGACGACAGTGCATGTAAACACCAGACACACTGATGACATGTAAGCATAATACTGATCCACATAAATGTTATCTGATGCAGCTCCAGATGGGCCGCTCCGATTGGCTGCTCTCCGTGAGAAGATTTTTGTTCTGCTTCATTCAGTGACAACGTTAAATACATGATGAATGACTCTTAGACAGTCAGCTGTGCCATTGGTCAAACAGCATTCATTCATTTCCTTGATAGACACTGGGCTTCTCTGGGTGTAGATGTGGATATTATTGATACAAAGGAGAAATGTTTGTAAATGGAACATTGTGTAAAAACTAGTGGTAATGTTATAGAGTTCATTCCAGGTGTTTTTATTTTGAAAACTCTCACAGCTCTACTATGGGCCATACACTGAACTGAGCTAAACTGACCGAAAAACATTTATCACTGGAGAGCTTCTAGCATCAGAGAGAGAGGCCAAACATGAGAGGCAGAAGACAAGAGGCCAACAGAGAGAACGCTGTATTCAAAAGAAAATACCACAAGTCAAACTTACATTTATCGCAACAGCCCGCTTTGTGTGATCTGTGTCGAGCTTCTATCCAAATGAAGCCATCAAAACTGATTCACCACATTAAAACCAAGCATTCTACATTGAACGACAAGCTTTTGAAAATTTTTTGAAAGTAAATTACACAAACATGTAGGACAGAGGCAATTAACAACTTGAAATCTCTTTCTGGATTAAAGTCAAGGCCAAGTATCCCAAGATTGAAAAGCAGTATTTCCATCGTTACCATCGTGAAGCGGGGTTTTCTGCCGTAACATTGACTAAAATGAGGTGACGGAGTATATCCTGGACATAAAGAACAGACTTCATGTGTCTCCCGTCAAGCCCTGTTCCACTGACTCTACATTATGGTGAGTTTTGTTACAGTTACACTTTAAATCTTGTTAATAATGTGAAAACTGAGATTTTGCTTTTTATCTCAGTGGCTGTTTGTCATCCTGGTGTCATTTTGGATTTGTGTACTTTGTCTTGAAAAGAAAGTAGAAGTTTTAAGCTGAGGGCTAGTTCTGCACACTATATTTACAGTCTATTGCTTTAACCCAGAAAAAATACAGTTTCGATGTGAATTATTCATTTATTAAATCTCTTTATTTACATTTTTCCAATATTTTCTTGTGTTTATATCCCTTCTATTGTTGATATAACATACCAGACGGTGGAATTTACATCCTGTCTGAAGCTTTAGTTCTTAAAGGCTTTATTCTGGTTGAGAAGATAAGTGCACTTTTTATGGCTTGAATATGAATCATTTGATTAACGACGCACCCTATTATCTCCCCCTAACCTTGCACCGCTGTTATTATTGTCCCAAATAATATTCCCACAAAAAGAGCTGTAGATAAAACATGACGATGCTACATTTTCTTGGCTTCCGGATCAGAACAATGACAGCCAACAGAGAAAGAATAGCTTTGTTTTGAAGCTTTGTGACCTGTTTAAAGATAATGAAAATGAATGAACACATGGATAAATGTAAGCTTATGGATGGAATTCGGTCAGAAAACACTCTCCCTCCACGTTATTTGTACAAAATCAAGATTACTCTTAATGGATTATTATTTCCTTTTCTATAAGTCTTTCTGCGTTACTTGCCATTCCTCTGAGCATCTTTAACTGTTTAGTCAAAGGTTATTCTGGGTTGTTGCGTTTTGACTCATATCTTGCCATCGCTTTTAAAGCCTCTGTAATTGCTTTGATCTGAGGAAAAGCCTAGAGGCATTGAAATGAAAAAAAACAACAACAAAAAAACGAAAACAAAGCAGGCCCTCAGTGAACGAGTCCATAAGAACGACGAGGAAAATTGACAAAACCCGAGCTGATTTTGAAACGTAGCAGATCTGTCCTTGGACCAGCCATCTCATCTGGAGGTTTCCATTGATGGCAGATTTAAAAAGTGTGCGTGCCAGTTGTTTCTCCGCAGCGTGAACCGGGCTGGGAGAGTTTGTAGTGGGGGGCTCTGGGGCGGGGCGCTGATGGGAGTGGTAGGATTTGAAGATATGGGGGATTAGAGGCAGAGCCAGGACAAGGTGTAAAAGGGAAGGCCAGATGAGGCGATGATACTTTAAGTCCTTTCTCGCTTCACTTTCCATTCACCAGTCAGGCCAGGAATGCACTGTTTGATCATTGCATCCATGTGTCAAAGAAAGGGAAATTCCATATGGGGCTGATGTGAAAGTGTTGCTCCCAACACTGCCAAAGCTTACCTCACGACATTTACGCAGCAGACATTGTTATCTGAATATAGATATGCTTATACTTGCATTTTGAAGTCACATGTAGGGTCCTGTTTCAGTTTTTGAATTAGTGATGAATGCACTAAAACAGTGGTTCTCAAACTGTGGTACAGGTCCCACTGGTGGTCCTCTGGCTCTCTGTGGTGGTCCTTGAGAATCTTTTTCCTCTTAAAGCTCCTCCTAATTTCTTTGCGTCGGTTTTCTGACTCTTTAATATAATTAAACATTTCTAGATGGTTAAAATAATTCATTGATGCCGAGGGAATTGGACTGTGCAAAAACAACTCCTCTGACGCCATTGTTGTTGTTGTTATTCTTAACGGTCCTGTACGTTACTTCCTTCTTCTTCGTGTTGACTTTGTCAGTTTAGTCTCTTCTGATCGCATTACTGCTCCCAACAGGTTGTTTTAGGAACTTCAATTCTCAACATTGTCGGGTCAAGTGTGAAAAGAGGCAACATGGTTATGTTCAAGCTGTATGTGTGAACAGTGAAAATTACTGGTCATGTGGACTCTTAAAAAGATGTGGGATTCAAAATGTGATTTCAAAGAAGCAGCAAACAAAATTAATTTTATAACATTCACATACATACATACATTTACATAAAACTTAAAATGGCATAGATACATATCAACATAAAGGTGGTACTTGAAAAGGAAATTATTTTCTGTACTAGAGTTTACCATTTATAAGCCTTATATATGTTAAGACAACATTCGTGATATGACATTTAGATGGACACAGAGAAACACAAGTTATAAATATCACTGTTTACATGACTAATTATTGTTTCATTCTGACTAAATCTGGGAAAAAATACAGTGAACTTCCAGTAAGTTTCCAGTAAAATATTGAAAAATATCTAAATAAACATGTCCTGACCTTTGGGTGAGCTGTCACCGTCACGGGGCGGGATGGGGAGCAGCTGGTGGAGAAAAAACTATTCTTTTTGCAGAATACGGCATCATTCAACAGATATTTAGTGTCGCGTGGTGTTTGTTTTGCAGTGCGTCACTTCACTGCTGGTTTCTGAAATTAGGATGTAGTGTCTAATGCACAAAGACAAAAACTGGGATACTCAAGTGAAAGTAAACACACCCTTTTATGTTCGCACCACTGGCCTGTTTGGATATCGCAGAACAAATCAATATATTTACTTTTTGCAATTATGTCTTTAATAGTTATTTCATCTAATAACCTAAAATAATACAGACACTCATGTGCCACTTAAAGATGCCCAGATTAGTGCTGACCACAGTTTTATGGCATATCGTGCAGTGTTTTGATGCCGTAACTCATGGTGTGGTCGAATAATGGAACCAAATCTACGCTAATCAAAAATCAAACTTCTGTAAACATCTTCAGTTGCCATGACAACGGGCACAAATAATCAATTTTCACATCGCAGTGCAATTTCAAACACGCAACTTTTGAGCGACCGCGCCTTGTTTGTTTTGATTGGTCACAGTGTTTGGTTTCTCCCACTTTTAAGGATCTATGTGTCATGAACAGCGCTGTTTGGTTTGAGAAAGCCGTGTGAGGTTGAGAAGAAGAACTTTATGAGAGTATTGCATGACTCAATGCAGTTATACAGTGGGTTTATCCTTAGGAAACAATGAGTCGAAATACAATGGAATCACTTCAGTCTGGTTTAAATGGGTCTGTGTTCAGATTGTTGAGACTGCACTTGGAGAGAGTGCTGCTCATGGGTTTGTGCTCTGTGTTGTGTAATGTATGTACAGTTTTTTAAATGGAATTATTTAGAGTGAAGTAGTTTGACCTTGAATTTTTCCACTGAACAACTCCCCCTTGTGGAGGAGGATGAGAATGTCATCTGAGTGGGGTCACTATAGGGCATGTCTGTCAAAGAGATATACACAAAAGACAGCTATTTAACTCGTTTAAATGAGTTTAATGATTTTTCTATTTAAAATTTCAATTGAAAGGAAACATAATGAATATCAGGTCACTGGTTTGTTGATACTCGATAATCACTGGTGCTTGACTCCATCAGGAAACACTGAGTTCCTGAGAATTAGACTGAGGTGTAACAACTTTTGTAAACAGGTTAAGCGTCACTGACATCAGAGGTTTATGTATTTAAAAAAAAAAACAAACTGGCAGAAATTCAATAGAAGATAGAAGAAGTGTTTTGACAGAAAAACAAATATTCAACACATTTATTTTGCAGTAAGTTCTTGAGAATTATATGACGCCTGACCCTGCTCCAGGAGAGACATGAACAAACATGAAAACACAGCGCTAAGGCCAGCATGAAGCAGACAAACAAGGTCAAAGAGAACATCAAAGACAAAACTCAAGACGCCAACATGAAGTGAGTAGTTAGTATGAGATCTGCAGTAGATTACTCTCAGGATTTTCACACTGATTTAGTTCACTGATACTGAGCCCTTATGTTGCTTCTGAGATACACTCAGGCAGGTCTAAGGCTGTAAAAATACGACTGAAAACTGTGACACAGATGACAAGATAAAACCGTAGAAGATCCATAGAAGTGTAGTTGTTGTGTGGCTCTGAGTCCTCTCAGGTTACTCAAACCCAGACCAGTCTATGTGCTTGTCTTGTGCTTTACAATCTGAGCCACTGTGGAGCCCTAAATCTTCCATATTACAAAAAAATGAGAGATTTACATTTGTTATCCAGGGAAGATGTCCACAAATGTGTTGGCTGATGATATGCAGGGAAAGTGATAGCATTTGCAGGGGCTTCATTTGGTAAAAAAGGTGACTTTAATGCTGTGTATGATTAAGGGGAGTCTATCTTTAGAAGGATCACTACAAAACTACATCTGTGGGCCACCCTTAAAGAAAAGGCTACTGTGAGACTAAATGGAGATCCTGCAGTAAACTAAGGTTGTGTTTGCACTAGTAAGTAGTAAGTAGTAGTAATTTGTTTCAGTTCAGACCAAGACTGAAAACAGTCTTTCGAGTTCATTTAGCTCTTAGTCTGCTTTGTGTTTACGTTGACATTTTCAGCACTGGACCAATTGACCTTGACTTTTCTTTAGAGACACATTAAAAAGTGCTGCCGAAGGAGAGTGTGTGAATAAGGGCTAAATCTGATTGGACATAAGGTTAACTGACCAACATTTAGCATTGCATCTTCCTCTTAGTCCATTTAAAAGGTCAAGTTCACATTACAACTGAACCATGGCTGAGTCCAGTCAGAAGTAAATTGAGACCCACTTTTCTAGGGGTCTTTGTCCACTCTGAGGTTGAAATGGCAGCCTTCTCACTTATCTAGTAGTATCTTGTGAGAAAAAGAACCATATAATACCCTAAGAATTTTCAGTCCTGAACAGAAGCTTTGGCCAATCACAGCTCACATCTGAAAAAAGAAGTGCTCCCTTTGGTCGACACTGATGTCAATAAGGAAGTAATGGCTGCAAACAAAACAGAGAAAGTGTATATTTTGCACTGGATATGTCTTTTTACGGAGAAAGAGCACAACAATTTAAAACAAATAAAGAAAAGATAAGCAACGTGAAAGGGGGATAAATGTTGTCAATACTGTAAACTCTAAACTTCAGTTGGGTGTAATTTTGTGGAGGAAAAGTTGGTCTTACTAAAAAGAAAGCAGAAAAGGTCCGTAGGCTGCTGTTGGAGGTGAGAGGCGTCTGAGAGAGGGATGGCAAAAAGAAAACTGGGTAATGTGACATTAACTAGATGACACAGATTACAAATAGTGCAACTTTACTTATGTACTAAATTTTTACATCCAATAAATCATTATAGGCACTGTTGTCATGATGGTCTGGTTTATAACACCATAACTTAACACTGTATAGCTAGTTTAATGAGATGGATCAATCTATATTATATTTCTAATCAACATTTATCAAAGAAGGAGAGTACAAAATACTGAAAATGGTTAGTACGTAGAAAGTTTAATCCCTTAAAGCAAACTAAAGATAAAGAAAAGGCCATACACTGTACATAAATGTGCTTATCTGTTGCACAGTACTGTAGTATATGACCATCATTTTCACTTACTGTATGGTTCATAAGCAGCTAACATGCACCATACACGTCATGTTCAATACACAGGACCAAACATGGCCGGGTTCGCCTCCACTGGGTCCACTGGGTCCACTGGGTTCACTGGGTCTGTGTAAATATGCCAAAAAGGTCAAACCAAACAAATCTTACCTTCACTACACTATATACAAAACTAGTGAGTCATAAAGAATGCTAAAAAGTATGCATGTATCTATCATAAAGAGTATACAAACTTCTATGAAGAATAATAAGAGACATGTTGAAACTTACACAGTCTCACTAAATGAAACTTTTAACACTGAGTTGGCTTGTTTAACGCAAAACAAAATCCTTTTTAACATGCATGGCAAATAGCTGTGACATTACTACAGCAGCTGTCAGAGCCTTTTTACTAAGCTTTTATTCATATTAATCTCACAAATTCAATCTCTGTTGGAAATGGGACCTTTTTCCGAGTTCGGTTAAAAGCACTGAACTATGAGTAACTTCTGATTAAAGTTTAAATCCACGTCTTTTTTATTTATTCAACATTTCTCTCTTGATACATTCTGCTTCTTCTTCTTCTTCTTCTTCTGTGGTTTTAACATTCCCCGCTCTCTCAGACCCGGCTACCTCCTTGTAAGGCAATAAATGACACAAATAAAGAATGATGAACCCAACTTATGGCGGATTATATAAAAGTGAGTGTGCTTTTGTGATGGTTTTATGTGACACCTGCCGCAGGAAGAGTTACATACGGCTGATATATATTTACCTCTGCTCGCTCGTAGAAAAACACAGCTCCCCTTTTTTCTCCGTCTGAGCATTCCAAAGATTCACGTTTTAAGTATTTTTGTTGCGGCCTTTTATCAACTACTCCCCCCCTGGAGCTAATTCACTTTGACGCAGCCATCCTTAAAGCCATGCCAAAACTTCCAAAGTCTAGCAGCGTACAAGTGCATGACTCACTCAACACTGTGCCGTCTGTAAACACGCCTCTGCTCCAGGTTCACCGGTGTCTCAGGTGCTTATTAGACGTTTCTCGCTCTCCCTTTGAGCCCTCGCTGTGTTATTGTATCAGCTGGGCCAAGAAGAGCAATGGGCGCAGTGTTAGCAGGTGTAATTTATCTGACCCAACAGAGGAAACTGTTCTGGCGATGCTTGACTGATGAGACTAATACTTGGCGCTGGTTAACAATGCATATTAGGTGCTTCTCATTCTGACATCATGACATGTTTAGGCTTGAAAGAAGACTACTGAAATTCAAGAGCAAAACACATTACAGCAGCTTCAACAGTGGTGAAGTCATGCTGCTTTTACTCAGGGTCATTTATTAGGAGAGAGTTTAAATCATTATTTTAAACAAACCTCAAGAGTATGTCTTTTCATTACAAGCAAAAGAGTTTTGTATTTGGCCTGTGGCTCACTAATACATTTCCTTTTTGGTTCTTAAAAGGGAAAAGGTTTTGGCCGCCCAGGTTGAAATAGATCTATCTGGGGTCATCACCTACAACAATAGTGTAAAAGGTTGCATTACATGTTTGTTTTATAGGTGCACTTATTGAACATAAGCATAACATTCATGCCACATCTGACTCTTTTAAAAAGCTCTGGATCAAATGTTTAACATTTCCACCAATTTTGAAAAAATATGTTGTTTTTTACCTTCAAAAATTGTGCATCTTTAATGTTTTTGGGGTTTTTTTAAGTTTGTATTATAAAAGCATCTGGATGAGATTTGCTGTCTGTGGTTGGAAAATTAAGTGTTGGAGACATAATGCCTTGGGTTTGGTTTATAGTTTCAGTTTTGATGTTGGGTGAAATTGTATATATGCACTTGCCGCAATAATTGTTTCATCAATCCATCCAATAGTTCATAAACCACCACTACAGACATTTGGACCTGAACAGGAAATTAAGTGTTTATTTTCCATGTTTGTTCAGAGTTATTACCTGGATCCCCCTCTGCCCAATAGAGACTAAATTATAGGCCAGGATAGTTTCTACGGTAAAATATAACTGATACAAAAGGGCAAAATAAGATAAATGGCTGATTCAGGTTTTCAAAAATGTATTTACTCCAAGGGTAAATGTTTTGGTTTCAGTATTCATTTCAAACTACTGACCTATCAAACCCACAGAAACGTATTTTCAGATCGCTGGGCTCTTATGACCCACGCAGGGTTCAGCAGACAATTACAGAAAATGTCAATAGCACAGAAAATTTTGAGAAACTTGGTTGATCGTATGCCTTTGTTGTTTATGCAGGCTTTTAATAAACAAGTGGCACTGAGAGACAAGGATAGAAGCACGCAGATGCCTAGCAAAACAACGTCACCACATTTACAACTTGACTGCAGAACAAATTTATCAAAAGTTTACAAAAAAGAAAATTCCCTCTCTACAGTACTTAGCTGTATGTAGTCTAGTATATCCAAAGTCACCACTGGCTTCTGTAGATTTTCCTTTTTCACGTCCATGAGCCAAAACTTCCGTAAACTTTAAATCAGAGCCGAGGAGGTTGCCATTTGTTTTTGTCTCACTGTTTTGATAATGTTTTATTAGTGCTTTGACAAAGCTTTACCTCAGGGTCACTTATCCATCAACATCCATACAATAGCTGGTGATTATGTTGTTACCGTGATCACTCTGATCTCTAAGAGGCTATAGACTAATCCTAAAAGCATACAAGAGAAGGGAGAGGCAAGCTTTAGAAAACACTTAACGTTACTATGCAACGTAACTTTACTGAACAGGTAGGGACACTTTTGGATACTCTTTAATCCTCCATTTCCAATAAATCTGTGATTTAATGCTCACTTCCTTATGTTTTGGGGAAGAGAATGGGTTTCCCATAAAAAATGAGGCGTGGCATGGTTTAATTTTAAGGGCAGCTTTATGTCTTTGACCTAAACTTTGAGACATCACGTGCTTTGAGACTTCCACACAATGCAGTGGAAGAATGACGAATCTTGCTCTCACATGAAAATAATTAGGATGAAGAAGAAGTGGCTAGACAGTGTAGCGTTGGAACAGTGTGAAAAAATGTGTGGGATGTTTTAGGAAAACAGTGATACATCAGGAACACCTTCAGGTAATTTCATAAAATCAGTCAAAGGTATTTTGACTAGTTGAGGTCATCTGGCCCCATGTCAGGAATTCAAACATTAATTGTGATCCCATTTTGCTTCAATTTACGACAGATAAAAGGTGGAAGGTTAACATGTTGAAGTCACGGTGTTATGGAAACATTTATCTGGCTCTGGTTCAACAACATTTATTCAGAAACAAGGAATAACTGAGTCAAGTCTCACTGTAAGATATTAACACGTGCTGTGTAAGATCTGGGTTTGAATATTGCAATGGCAGTTTAACAGGTGATTTTTGCAAAAGTGACCTGATGTTTTTCTGCTTTGGGTTTGATCCACACAAACCAAATGGCAAAGAGTGAAAGGCTGGGTCATTAAACACCATAACATTCACTGCAGTTTAAAGTTGTTTTTGGTGGCATCTAGTGGCAAAATAGCAATTGTAAATCCTTACACACCTTCTTTCCTTACCTACGGTGGCTCTGCAGGGACATTTGATTGTCTGTGAACAAACACAATGGAAATATATAAGATAATTACTTCATATTTAAAAAAGTATATGTGGGCACCTTGGTGGGTCACAGTACCACATACTCGGGAGACCAGGGATCAATTCCAGCTCCGGTCACTTGTCATTCCCTTTTCTCTCACTCTGTTTCCTGTTTGTCTACACTGACTGGCAAGAAGCCCAAAAAGTAATCTTAAAAAAAAAAAGATGAACTATGATTTTATAGTTCTAAATGTCTTTAGAATTAGTGCAAGAAAATGTGCTCAAAAAAGAACAAGTGTGCTTCTTCTAACAGTGCTCAGTTTGTCCTTTCTAGGCTGTTGTAGAAACAGGAAGTAATCAAATATCCACTGGGTTTTGTGGAGCATAATTCGTGTTGCTCTGATCGTCCTGCTGTTTGTAAAATACATAACTATAACTTCCTCTAGCAACATGTAAAGCTAAAGCTAATACATCAGTGAAGATTTACAACAGTGGGGCAAAAATAGGGCCTTTTATCTGCTTTTAGAAAGTATGTCAGAGCCAAAAAGGCAATCAGACTTAATTCATGTATTAATGCACGAGGCATTAACTAGAGAGATGGTGACAACCTTTTATTACATGATTTATTAATGCTACTTATGAACCAGGGCGGGGTGCTTTACCTGCAATAATCACGTCACGCAAGGCAGAATGTACGAATAAACAGAATGAAAGAGTTAGACTTCATTTTTCCTGTAACTCTTCACAAAGTTATCTTCAATTCCCCATAACTCAAACAGATAAGCATCAAATGTGTGCTGTGGCAGAATACATGTAACTGTCTGCAGATGCACAAATATATTGGAACAGGTGGAAGGTCATAAATCCTAGCGGCTAACACCAAAACTTTGTGAAAGCTCGCTGAACAGGAACATCTAAGGTGAGATTTTGTTGTGACGTTCTCGATGCTGCTGCAGTCATTTACAGATGTCGTCGAATAAAAAAAAAAAAAGCTGCTGCGAGGAGGCAGATAAGGAGTGTGGCAGGAATGTTCTTAGTTGGGATGATTGTGTTGGCCCAGTGACGGGTGCACGCATCCAATATTTATGACCTTGTGCCTGATGTGTACCGTAAATAACTAAATTTGGGCTGATACCTGCTCGGCGCTGTCGGTGTAAAATACATCAGGCTGCAGGTGTGATCCAACTTATGCATACCAAACATGAGGCACTGTATTTTAATGCCCTTCTCCTCTGCAGGGACTTATTTTAGATTAGGATTTAATGTTAAAGTCAGACTGAGGAGCTGGATCTCTGAGACTGTAATTAGCTTTACAGGAGTACCACGGGGGACTGTTATTGGTTCATTCTTGTACTTTGAAAAAACATAAAAGTAGGTCCAGTTCTGGATTGAAAAGGGTAAAGGTGCAACTAAAAAAACTGCTGTGCCAGAGTTAAGGGATTTATGGTTTATATTTTTATCTACTAGTACATGCTTTTGAGATTGTCTTAGAGCAACAGAAGGTACATGATGCACAGATGTCAATTCGAGTGCCTTCAAAATAAAAATATGATTGTATTTTGTATCGTACTGTAAAATGTGCATGGTATAATTCCCTTTTTAACACAAATCTCCTGTGGGCCAGAAATACCCAGGTCTGGCTTAGAGTGTTAAATGTTAAATTAAATAAATCACATTAATGTAATATAGGCCTACATTATTTTTTATTTCAGGTTTTGGAAAGTTGATCTGAAGACATTTTGATGCCCTTAAAAAATAAAATTAAAACAAGAGGATGCAGAAGTTAAGGCTTAAATTACAACACTAGGTCTCTTTTGCTTCCACTTAAATAATAATAAGAAATGGAGTCAAAAAACTCTCCAATTAACAAGCAGACAGGATAGTGTCTACTGATTAATCCCTTGTAGTGCATCTGAAAACCAAACTGGGCCAAAAACAGAGATGCACATCAAAGGAAGGTATATTAAAGCCTTTTTCTCCTTTAGTTTTTAATATATGTAGAACATTGCTGCACTTTTTTATCATCCAGTTTCTGCCAATTCTATCTTTTATGCAACAGTCTGTTGTGGGGGATATTCTGAAAAAACATAGTAGACACCATGCTCAACAATAGGTAAAAGTTTGGAGTTTATGTGAGAAATAAAATGGCTGCCATACTAAAAAACATGGATAATATTCATGCTGTAAATAAAGCAAAAACAAGAATGACATAAGGCTGTACAACATAAACTCAGTAGATGAAGGATTTAAAGTAGAATGCCTTCAAGAATGCCCTTAATATCTCCTCAGGGTCCAGTCAACTTCTTTTTCGTTTAAAAGTCAATCTATATTCATTTGTTTGCTTTGAATTTGATTTGTTCAAAAGGAAAAATGGAAGGGGTGAGTCGAAAATGGTTTATTTTGTAAAGGGGCAGTTGGAGGAGATGAGAAAACATGGTGCTCTACTAAATGATATATTCAAATGTACATGACATTCAAAGGGTATTACAGTTATCACTCAAATTATCCACACATGAAGTTAAAGTCTTCATTCCAACAAGTTTTCCAAATCTAAATGGACAAAAGAGATTGTATACTTCAAAATAAAAATATGTATGAACACAATAAACCCTTGGGATGCTGGAAAGAAAAATAGTTACATGCAGAATGCAGACTGGTGAGTTACTCCTTGATTAAAAAAAACAAATGTAAAAAAACAAAAGTGATTGACAAACATCTTAATTTAGAGAAAATCTGAGGTGACTCTCTGCCCTTTTGTTCTCATATTATAAACTCACATTAGAACTGTATTGTCTCAGTCTTTTATTCACTATAATATAGGTCAATAGGAAATATAAGAAACTGCTATTAATGACAACTTGAATGGTCTTGGCTAGCCATTAGAAACAGCACATATGTTTTGACGCCTCATGAAAATGACAGGCAAAAATAAGTTACATTTGCCAAAACCTAAACGCACAGACTGGTTGGGTGAGGGAACAAGGAAGGTTAGACCTGACGCAGGAACAACTGACTGGAGGACTAGTTGGATACAATGTGAAGGACACTCCTCTGGATGTGTGGCTTCCAGAGGTACGGCTGTAGAATGAGTAAAAAGGTCCCAAAGTAGAAACTGCAGTCTTAACATGTGCCATACTTTAAAATGTAGAGGAAAACACCCTTACACTCATCAATATGATGAGCAGAAAAGTCCCAAACCAAAGCTTTGAAGTCTTTATTTTTGCTATTGGGGAGAGGAGGAAAATACTTGGAAAACAAAAATAAAACGAAACAGTTAGGAAGGGAAGAGAGGACTCCAGATATTACGCTGAATGCAGAGAAGATGGACTGCACAAGTTGGGTGAGACACTCCGGCACAAAGGGGTTATTTCCTGGAGCTAGATTTCTAATATCCAAAAGTACTGGTCTGTAGGACCCATGTTGGTCAAGGGCTGTCCATAGAGATGCCAACAGTAAAATGCCTCATCAGCAGCATGTTAGCAGGCTGTCCGAGAGAGTGATGCTATGTGCTTCCTGTCGCCTGGCTCTCACCTCCCTCTGAATTACCTGCACAGACCAGAGCAGTTTGTTAGAGACTGTTTCAAAAAGAGCTTTATGACCAACACATCCTCACCACTACCACTCATTCAGCTTTGAAACTACGCAATGAACTCTATACCTTCTCTTAAGAGGGTTCCTCTAAATGTGAAAATGTTTCTGGTTCAACTAATCAGTTTGTCAGGCTTTTCAATGGAGTATTCAGGAAATATCTGATAAGAGACCTTTGTCAAAACAACTTTAAATATTGTTAGAAAACTATGTGGTTTTTACTTACACCTACAACTTGGCTAGGTAAACGGTGTATAATGACATGTTAGTTGGGATATGTGCCTCGTGACCCTGCGTTAGAGAAATGGGACTACAGTTAAAAAAACGTGATCACTGACTCGTAGCTGGAGTAGAGGCTGAAGCGGAGGCCGAGGCAGCATCTTCCTCGTCGCTGTCGTCCTCGTTCGACTGTGGGACCTCAGCCTCTGGGACGGTGGCAGCCGGCGCCTCGGGCTCCTGCTCCGCTTTGCTCTTCAGAGCCAGGATGCGGTGATGTAACGCAGCAGCCAGTTGACCTATATCTTTTGAGCTACCCTGAAATAAAGACAAAGGTACAAGTCTTATCGGTTCTTGGCTTTTTAATGGAAATCAGTGCCAAGGGCATGCTCAACATAATATTTTGAAGATTGGCTCCCCCTAGTGTTCAGTTAATAAGTGACATCAGAGCTGCTTGGTTTGAACAAAAAATAGAGAAACACAAAAACCCAAAACCAAAAAGGCATAGTTCTTACACAGTTTATAGTTCCTTCACTGAACACCACATACCGATATTAGGAAGACCTTGACTCCCTGGTCCTCTGTGTCCATGGCAGTGATTCGTACACTCTTCTCGCTGGCCTTGTCCACCTGCATCTGAGGCCACAGCTTCGTGTTGAGGATCAACCGCAGACTGCCTTGTGTCCTCATCACTGCAACAGTTTGAAAATCAATCAAACTACTGTCATGTCTATAATGATTATCTTAGAGCTTTTATGTTATGTTTAAAAAATATATACAAAAAACAATGGCAGGTCATTTATAAGACAACATAAATAATAATTAGCTTGAGTAATGTAGGAGAAAGGCAAGATTTATAATGCATTTATTTTGGCAATTATGTTGGTACAATGTACAGTATGTTTGAACATGTTTTCAAAGCCCCAGACATTCAAGGATAAAGTGGAAGTTGGCTCCCCCTTGTGTTAAAGCTGGGTATTGTGTAAATAAGGAGAAGAAAGGTGAGATAAATATATTCTTAGCTAATATCTTGACAAAAACTTAATTTTAATGTAAGAAACAAAACTGATTTTCCAGTGATATTGTGCTGTTTACCGAGACGAGACTGTAGCGTGCCATCTTCTGTCGACGCCATGTCGTTGAGCCTCAGCAAACCTCGACCTCGCTCTATCCACGACTGAGCTGTCTTCTCAAAAACATATAACTTGCACTGCATCTAGTGACGACAGAGATGGGTGAAATGAGTGTTGTCACTCGTTATCGGCTCATGTTGATTTAAAAAGGCAATGTTTACCTGTAAAACATTGCTTTCCGATTCCTCTCCAGTTTTGACCTCCACTTTCTCTAAGATGCACTTCTTGGCTGTGGCTTTGGTGTACGCTGCTGCAGATTCCTCCAACGACTCTGACACGCTGTTCGCTGGAACAGACACAACAAGAGGACAATTCAACACCTTTCATTGCAAACTTTGGTTTGCACATCTGTGAACAAGACGTGACTCTGACGGCCAGTCTCTGACAGAATATTGCTTCATACTGCTCAAGCATATATAAAATCATGTGAATTTAATGAACAACCTAAAACCTTAAACACAACATTTAAGTTCTAACATTAATCCTTTGTTGGTGCTTTGACCTTGTCCAAAGATACCTGTAACATTACAAATTTATAGATAGTTGGGAAAACATGAATTTGTCATTGCAGATACATAATTCACAAGGTCAGTGCACTCATTCAGAACACCCTTTACATCATGGCTCAGACGCTTGTGCAACATTGAACTGCAGCAGTGCAATAGCAACTCCTGCATTTAACACCTTTGACTGGTTTATTTTTGTCCAAATGCTTCTATAGCTTTGGTCTATTTTTGGTGTGTTGTTCACAGTGCTTTTCTTTTGTTTTTCCTCATCATGGTAAGTTGATCATGGCTGAAATTACAAACAATTGTGCCCCATTACTTCCTTAAGTACACAACGGTTAAAATGATAGAGCTGCTCAGTTAATATTCCAGGGATTTCACAAATGACTAATCATCATCGCTGTATTAGTCATAAAAGAATTTCCAAGCAGGACAGCATTCAAAGCCAAGTTGGGCAGACTTCCCTCTCTCCAAGACACTTTCATAAGCTTCTCTGGGTATAAACCAAAACATTCACAGGCCGGCAAACCTTCATTACTATTATTACTAATGTGCGTGCTGTGTAGAACAATGTATAGACAGACTGAGCTGTTGTGTGTGAGACATGAAATAATTGTTTTTACCCTTTTCTGGTGTGTTTTCCTGTGATGAGGGCTCTGAAGCAGGGGCGACTGACACTTCTTTATGTTCTTCGGTCGAGGACTCCCCCTTGGGTGGACTCTGAGAACACACACATCCTTCGTTAAAAGGCAAATCATTGGAAGTGTTCCAAAGAGAAAACAAACGCTGTCTCACCAAGACTCGTTCAGACATGTTCTGCCCAAAAACAAATTTTGCTCCACTGTCTGTACTGTTTGGGGTGTTTTTTGAACTGGGAAGAACAAAAACAACATCTATGAGTTGATCTGAATAGAGATGAAGAGGTCTTACTAAAAATACTGAAAAGAGGGCACCATTTCTGTCTTTAATTACCTTGGGGTAGAGATGTACTGTAAAAAATAATTAGTGCTCTCTGATTGAGAGTCTGACGGAACGCCATCCTTTGACTTGTCATCTGTACTATTTTCATCAAGCTGCAAAGACAGAATATGATTAGCTTTAACATGCAACACACAGCAGGTTATACAGAAAGAAGGCTCTTTTTGAAAAAACAGCCTGACACAAATAAGTCAACATCAATTATTCTTAAAAGCAACGCAAGACAGTGAAGAGAAAAAATGTGCCATTAAGAAAGAGCTGTCTCTGTAACTAAAACAGAGGCGGCGTAAGATTGTTTACAAAAAGCAAAATCAAAAAAGCAATTCCATAATCCAAAAATAGACAAAGCAACTGACCTTAGCTCTGTCTTTGATATTTTGACCAAACACAAAAGATATTGCTACATCTGTATTCTTCTCAGCTCCGCCTCCTTCTTTGTTACTACATGCTCCATCTTCCTCATTTTCATGTTTCTGGAAACGAAACAAGAACAAAGTCAGACAAAAGCACCACAGCATGTGTAACCTGTTTGTAAAACATATACCACACTATCTGTTCTGTCACTTTGCTGTATTTGTTGTCTGACATTTGAAGAATCTTCTCTAAACACAAAACTCAAGGATACTCATAACAGTTTAATCCTGATGCAAACAAAAGGCAGTTAAATGCTTGAAATAAACTGCAAGTAAAACAGAAAAGGAAAAAATGACTCCAATGGCCATGTCCTTTATATTCAAAGCACATCTTCATTTCCAGAGTGTTTTCTTACCTGTGTCTTGCCCTGGCTGGCTAAGTGCTCTGTGTTGTTCAAGAAGAGGGACGGGGTCACTGCCTCTTCGGATTTTTTTACACCATTTGTTCCACAACTGGAATCTAAAGAGGTCCAAGCAATATTTGTTACTTCATCAAGCACAAATGAGGTCTTAGGTTCAAGCTATATATAGATGAGATCAGAGAATATTAAAGAACATTACGAGCACTTAATGTCAATAAAAGGCTAACATACTTGACTCTATATGTGATTTGGAGGGTGGTGCCTGGAGAACTGCAGGGCGAAGGACACTACGTTGCTGCTCCTTAGGTTTCTGACTTGGGATGCCTGTAATACAACCATACACTCGTGGGCTCGATGTGTCGTGTTAATTAGTTGATGATGTCAGTGGAATAGCTGCACGTGTTGCTTAGGGCCGAGTTGGTCTCTGTTCAGTGAAGGCACCACAGCCCCAGCTCTGAACGGACTTGGTGTCACTCACTGACTGGACCCACTTTCCTGTTGTGTTTACTGAGACTGACGTATGAAACAACAGGCTGTGGATAAATATGTGTCACGTGCAACAAATGCAGCTAAGTGCTCGCTTATATTCTCTTCATTTATAACACACACTTAACCCAAAACAGGCTCAAGATGGTTCAAAAATGTGCTGCATCTAATGTGCACAGCAGTCAAGTGCACTCATGCAAGTACAAGTGCTTCAGTTGATTTACCAAAGCCAGTATTAATTACTAAGTAGAAGAGCAGCCCAGGTGTGTAATACTTGACTAATAGTCAGGAGAGACACAAGATAAGACATAATATATACCATTTTAAATAAAAGCGGCTGTATTATGTGATAATACATAACATCACCGACAAGTCCAGTGGTTGATGTGTGTGTGAGGGAGATTTTACTCAACCAAGGTTTGTTTGTTGTTGACTACAACCTGACTTTATTACACTACATACAGTGTAATAGTACATATTGTGTTTGAAGTATGTGCCATGTCCATGTCAAGCTCGATACAAAGGGTAACAACATGAACCATTTACCTGAACTGGGAGCCTGTCCGTGTATGAGTGTGGGTGGCTTCAGTCTGAATCCTGTTGGTTTCTCCTCTAATGAAGCAAAACAGGAAAAAAAAAAACTCAAGTCAAACAAGAACTAACACAAGAGCCACAACTACAGATATGTCCACGATCTGATCTGTGACATTTTTTTCTACAAAAGTCATTAATAACCTGATATAATGTGGTTTATAATGCAGTGTAACAATTTATGTGGCAGGTCTAGTCTTGCACATGTGAAACTTAAGTTTGGATTTCTGTTATTGTTTATATCTACGGCACATGGGTAAACTGTAATTAAATAGATTAGATAACCAAAGACTAACCACAAACACTGGCTTTAAGTGAATATTAATATATTAAGTACAATTTGTTTGGCTTTAGATAAATCTTCTAAAAGTATTATTTTACCTGTTGGCCTGTAATTTACCCTTTGATAGGCACTTCAAGAGTAGTATCACAACCAAAAGCTTCACACAAACAGAGAGACTCACACACATATTCTTTTGATTAGCAGATTACATGAGCAAGTCATCGGGTCATGTATTGTTTAACGATATAGTAACACTGAAAGTTATTGATGGAAAACTTAAATAAAACAAATTACAGGCTAAGCCAACAGTGTTGTAGGGAATGAGTCTATACCTTCTTTATTAGATAGTATCAATACCAATTTTCTAATTCACCTCAAATACATAGTAAAATTGTTCTGTTTACATGTTACAGTGGCAGCCTTAAAGAAGCTGCAGTGAAAACACGAGTCCTCACAGCTGTAAGAGATCTCGGCAGCTCACCTGGCTCAGAGTCAGAGTTCCCGGTCGGAGACTGGCTGAAACTCGAGGGCATGAATACATTGTTCTTGGAAACTGCGAAGTAGGCGACAGACACTGCACTCAGCATACAAATTAATGTGTAAAACCACAAGCACCCACCCGGATTAAAACAAATGCTCTGCCTAAAGCCCATGTGTCTTACCCGAATGTGGGGGTGGGAACGAAGAGGTTCTTTCCCTTTTCACTGGGGGGCAATAGTTTCCTTCATCTTTATCTGAATCTGATACAACACATTTATTAATGATACCTGGAATATAAATAACTGCATTTAACTTAAGTATTAACTTAAGAGATCTACCTTCTCCATCTTCTGCACTTGAGCCATCTGCAGATCGCTGAAAATGAAGAAAAGATATGTCTTACAGCAATGTCAAAAACTGGTACTTGCTATTCACAAGTAGGTTATCCATTTCCTAAACAACATGGGAATATTAATATTAATAAAATTCTATAATGCACTGCAGTTATCTTTAATGTTGTGTGATGTTTAGACTGTTCATCTTTTGTTGAAAAACAATAATTTAATGTAAAATTTAACCAGACTTTAAAATCATGATCAAACTTACCTTCTGTGCTTTATCTTTTTGAAACACAAACACAGGAGGTGCTATGGCAGGCTTGTCTGTTAAGAGAAAATATAGGCTAGTCACCTACATATAAGCAATAACATACACAATCATAAGCTTTATGTAGGAATGATGTAGATCCATGATAATTAAAAATCTGACCATTGTGGAATATTTGAAAAAAGCACAGACAAGATAACTTCCAATATTCACAACACATCCTTTCTCTAAGTCATATGCAAATCATTACACTTGCATTTGTTTGCATAATCCTGATGACAGACTCAGAGACAAGCTCCAGATGACTGTAATAGTCTAGTGACGAAAAATAAGGTTAGAAGTTAATAATTACATCTGCCTTTCTCCTTAAAGGTAATATATGATCTCAAGAGTCACTCCTACATTGCACCAATAATAGACAGTGATGCAGATTCTCATGCATCTTTACTTATTTTCTTTTCCAACAATAACACAGAGATTCAAAATTGTGTCCAGAGCTTACATTTAGCTCCCCAGAGGTGTTGAGTTCAGGTTGAACAACATTTTTGGTGGTTGTGTGCACTTGTGCATGTGTTTTTCCCCCTGAAACATTGGTATTTGGCATTTCCAATGTTGTAGAAAAGAATACACATTTCATTTGGGAGACTAGATGGCACTGTCTAGCCATTCATACATCATTAACAAACACCACTGTAGGTCATATAAAAATAAATCTAACAACCTGACCAGAGAAAGTCTACTACTGAAACTACATTTAATTTTCAGTTCTGAAAATAACAAACAAATGTGAGTTTGCATCGTGTAGGTAAAGAATAGCACGTTAAGTCTTTATATACTGTAGCTTAGTTAGGCTTTAAACTAGCGTCACAACAAAACGTGAACGCTAATCTCCAGGTAGCAAGTCCCTGTCTCCTAAGGCCACTTAGGCTCAGACTGTAACCTCTGTGAGATGTTTAATCCGTACAAGAAAGCAGAGGGTGTTCTTTATATCTACAATGAAGACATTCATATCATCTCCGTTCATTTGAGTGTTTGTGGTGTTGTTATTAAATCGTGTTCGTTTTTCGTACTAATGTACAATGATATCAGACCAGCAATCTGGTCATTTATGAGACAAATTTTTGGGGGAGAAAAATCCTTTTAAGGTGGGCCGCGGTAGTCTTATTGATGAATGTCAGACACTGCACCTGAACAGACTGTTTATATGGGCATCACCAACACAGGTCCTCCTTTAGACTTGTAATGAACAAGCCGCTGACGCATTGAACGTGTTTAATAGCACAACCATTACGTGACCCATATTTCACACCTCTGCTTGGTTTTACACGCCCCTCACATCAACTACATTTACCCGTGGATGCACACACATAAGCGTATGCAATGCTGTTGAATAAGGAAATAAAACCGGCTGTAGACGTCCCCGGCTTTACGTTGACCTGTTAGCATTTGCACCATCTGACCCGTTTCAGCAAATAGACGGTGACGCCGGCTGTTTCTTTAGCCTAGCTTCGAGGCTACAGTTGGATGCCTGTAACGCTCTCCATTCCACATGGGTTGTCTTGCTTATCAAACACTGATCGAAGGATTTAAACACCGTCGCACATTCATATACAAGCAATTATTACTGTCAAATAGCTGGGTTAATTAAACAAAGGAACAAAACGGGCCACTTGATAAACCATAACACTGTCGCTTAGCTGACGTCTTTTTGCTACGCGCCTAAATGTACGTCAAGTCTCCCGCAACTGAAAACATTTTACAAAGCAACTCGAATATGTTAGTACAATAAGGTACCACCGTGGATGTACTGCTACATGACAAAGTAGCAATGGCAGCATACTGCGTTTTTACTATTCATTCAGGCGTCTACAATACAGTAAAAATAGTTAGCAAAACACAGAGACTATAAATAGCCGGGTGCTAAGAGCTAATCTAGCGCTGAAATGTAAGCCAATGTTCGAGGGCGTTTTGAAGCATTCCAGATATTACCCAGACCCTAGCTGTTAGCGAAATTAGCCTGCCCGCTAACGCTGTAGCCCTGTAAACGCCACAAAGCTGAAATTAACTTTAATGTAATTTCCAAGAGGTGGGCATGGCGTTGCGGTTGGGTTATCTAACATGCGGCCAGAATAAAAGCGCCGTTTACAGCAACACAGCGTTGGTATTGTTTTTCTCACGCTGCCACTTACTCACCTTCGTTTGCCAAGTCCGCCATTTTACTTCGACGCTCACACACCCACAACCCACCGCGCAGATAATGCGAGCCGAGGCTGGACTGTTGTCAGCGGCGGAGAGCACATTGCCTCCGTTTACAAACCGAGCTCGACCTGCTGCCCTCTCCCTGTCCTCTGGTTAGCCGCTTTGACTTTCACCGTAGACATTTATCAGAAGGTTAAATTCATGTAAACTCCAGTGCACTTTGTCTAACTTTAAATTCACTCCTGGAAACAGTAGCCTATGGTGACAACAATACTCTAGACAGGCCCCTAGCTTTTCTATCAATCTCATAGACACATTGCATGCGTGTTTATTCGTATCAATGAACAAAACAAAATAAGAAAAAATAAAGAAAAGGCAATTCAAGACTTAAAGACTTTGCTCCCTCTTTGGAGAATGTCACCTGTTAGAGCAGATCAAACTGGTAAAGCGCAAAAGAAGGAAAAACTAGCCTACATAAGGGTGCAAGAAATGACATAACAAAAAATAGTTTAATAAAGGTGTATCTAAAATATTTTCCAATGAGAATTACAAAAGTAAATAGGCAGCCTACATAACAAGGTAAAAAAAAAAATAGAATAATCATAGGCTACATGCTATTGCAGAGTAATTTAAAGGGAATATTATAATATCACATCCATGATTACCTTTACTCAAACCCATCAATTGCCTACAAAAACAAGGTTAAGCAAGACTGTAGGTGTTGTGAAAACCTTTATATTTACTTTGTATTATTAAAAATAATTTACTTATTTCTTTACTAATCTGTTGGGGGTTTTTTTTATTTTTTTTTTTTATTTTATTGTTTAAAGTCTTTTTAAAAGGCTTCCTTTGAGAACCTGCCCTGTATTATCCTTGTATTTGAAGGCTCATGTGTGGACAAAGAGCTTGTGCTGGTCTTCAAATGTACAGCAGTGGCTATAAACAACCACTAGAGAGCAATGTAGCACATACTTTAGCACACACAGATAAAAGTCTATACAAAATTCATCCTCTGTTGTATTAACATATTAGGCGACCATCCAGTTGTTCGCTCTTTATTCAAATGGAGGCTCTTTCCATGAGACATATGAGTTGCCAGTATTAGTACATAACAACATGCAAGAAAATGTATTTCATAATGGTCTCTATTGCACAATTCCAGCCATTTTTTTACAATGAAGCTTGAAATTTCCCTGCAGCTACAGCTGAAACAAGCCACTGCATGTGTTTTATGCTGTTTGTTACAGAAAGCCCTCATTTGTTGGGAAATCTTTGCCAGTGCATAGAGCCATAACAGTTTCATTTCTTTTTACTACCCATCATTTTTGTGGTTCACTTATCAGTCGGCCAGTATATTCTTATTGTTAGAGAGCCAGAGAACATTGCTTATGTGAAAACTCAGGTAGCGTAGAATTCAACTCATGAAGCTGCAAACACTATTACTCAGAGTTTAGACAGTCTACTTCAGTGTTGTAATCTATCACACTATAATAGCTCATTTCTTGTCCTTGGGTATAATATGAAATAAGACACACTCAGTTATGTAACAGGGTTTTTAGATGATTGTAACTGAAGCCTAGACTAAACCAAGGGAAATTTATTTGCTTAACGCGCCATTTAATTCTACCATAAATCCACAAGCCATTTATGATATAATCTTCTGAGTCATGTCAAACTAATGATTACAATAAAATAACAATAAAACCCAAGAAACCCATTTATATCTCAGTATGTGATTATACAATGAGAAACTATGATATATTTGGGGTTGCAGTTAGATTGGGCCATAGCCAAAAGGTGGGGTGCACAGTAGCTCTGATAATGCCCAGTTAATGGCAGAGCAAACAGAAATCATTCACCATTGTTAAGTGTATATCTTACCCTCACCCACCTGTACATCTTTACTGTAGGATGAAGTACCCAGAGCTTTTAACTCCACAACTAATATGTGCATTGCTTTATTCCACATGTATCAAATTTTCAAAAGAAAATACTTAAATGCAAGAACATAATTCATATTTATTTTGTCTACATTCATCTGTGTCTTATCTTGAATTGCTTTTTGCAGTATCTGACTCAGTCAAGCTAGATGTCTACATTTATGATGCCAAGCGTAAATGTAATTAGTAGCAGTAACACTGATTGAGAACACTCTCTTGAGATCAGTCTAAAGACCACTTTTCAAAGGCCTCTAGCTCATTGCAGACTCAGACCTCAGCTGGTTTATTTGTTTATAACATGTCAGGGCTTATAGTGGATTTTATCATTTTTTACTGAAAACTCCTCCAACAATGTATCACATACTGGCAGCACTGTGGCAAAGTGGTTAGTGCTGTGACCTTTGCATCTTCTCTTTGTGCTCGTGTGGGTTTTGTTTTCTCTGTGGGTTTTCTCTGGTTTCCCCCACCAACATCATAAAACATGCACTGCAGTCTGTGGTGTAAGATCTGGAGAGGGTCTCGGGGCACTGCTGAGAGGCTGCTTCACTGGATGGCTTAAATGCAGAGAGTGAATTTCGCCACAGTAATGAGTCTCTTAAACTGGTGTTGTTCTTACATTTGTGACATTTGTGTTGATCTTGCAAATACACTCCAGGCTTGGCCATGGCTTGGTTTTGGCTAATGTGGTCTTGACTTGACCAGCACTGTTAGATGAGTTGTTGAACTTTTTGGGCCTGCACACAAGAAAAAAATATTTCTATATGCATCACTTTGTATGACATTTTCTTTCATTTCTCTTTCAGTGCAGTTTACAAATGGGTGGCTGCCACAAAAGTATATGCTAAATTAGTGTTATTTAGTTCATGTTGTGTGAGACACTGGCCTCAATCCACTGCTCTCTAAAACTAAGCCCTGCCAAAGTAAAGTTTCACCCTCAGTGATAAATGGATTTGTGTTCCTTCATGTGCTTGCAAACGACAGTCTGATGGCATAAAACAACATATCACATTGTCCAAAAGGAATGCTGAAGACAACACACTGTATCATCCCACAGCTTGAATCCAAGAACCTTTGGCAGTGGACCATCATTTTCTGACAAATCGTTGCCATTAATCCATCAAGTATAAAGCCACAACCAGGAATAGAGGTAATGACAGCCAAGTGCATATTTTATAATCTGTTAGAGTACAAACAGTTTTGCTGGAGTCTTTGATGTTGTAGTGTAATTAAAGCCACACAGCAAGTGGGGCGCAGTCACAGCACGACCAGAAACGACTGCAGCAATTTGTAAATAAATCATATTCAACCATTTTACTCTGAGGTGCCAACCTCGGGTGGCCACTGATAAGAATAAATTGTCAAAGCTTTTTCTATACAGCAACTGAAGTAAACAAGTGGAGTAAAGAAAAAGGAAAAGGATGGTCCGTGAAGCGTTTCATTGTGAGTTTGGGCATGTTAAAAGTGAGTATAAACACCAAACAGAGCTATCAGATGTCTATTCATTAATATCTGTCAGAGAGCATTCAACAAGATCCCTGTGAAAAGAACAGCGTGTTTTCAAGAGCTGACCTGTCGATTGACAATGCAGCAAGAGTTTTTAATGCAGCTTCTCAAGTGTCTCGCATCAAAAGAGTGCACTAAATGAGGCCATACACAATGGTATTTCAATATAGCTCTGTTTTATGTCTGGGAGTCCTCTTGGTTTAACATTTACTTTTGATGACTTTGACAAAATTGTTCAATATTGAAAGACAATGGCACATCTAACCCTTTTAAAGATGCTTTGGGAAACTTTGTAGAATACATGAACCAAATGATAAACATTGATCAAAGCAATGCTTTCAATAGTTGTATGATTACATCAAAATAACTTTATGCACTCATCTGTCTTGGAAAATTAGACATTTAAAGCTCCATAGATCCTAGTGAAAGGAGCCATTACTTCATGTTCCTGTTCCTACAACTGTCCAAAGTGAACCAACTGAGCACTGCTGGAGAAGAAACACACTCTCCTTTGAACACTAGAGGCTTTGGACATTTATGACCTAAATAGATTTCGTTTATACATTTCTAAAGTAAACTCATCATATGGTCTTTCTACAGGATTAGTTCATATACAACTACATGTCCCTGCAAGGCCACCATAGGTGCTCAGCTGTAGCTGAATTCATAAACGACACATTGCATGTTGCCTTCTTTAATATTACAACTTTTCATGAAATAGGTTCTTAATATTGGGCTCAAAGGATATAGTGTGTAATAAAGCCGTGTATTCTGTCATCTGTAAATTGTTAAGTTAAGCGCCATAGAGTCAGAGCAGGTCTGTTGTCAGATGCCAGGTCAATAAATTGTGATAAGGCCTTTATAGACTTACTGTAATGTGTTCCATCTGTCGGGTATTTCCACCAGTACATTAGCAATGATAGCTGAATACTGTGGGATAATGTTAAATTATAAATGTACCATATATATTTGATATATTTAGGTGGTTTTCTTCACTTCTATATAAACAGGTAAGAACTGATTCACTGATCTGTATTCCCATCTTTTTAAAAGTATGCAGACCTCAGAACTACAGCTTCCTGTGTCTGATTTTCCTCCTTTTGAAAATTTGGGATCAGGTAAACTACACTGAGCTTTGTAATGTAAAACATAGATGTCACAACAAATTAAGAATAGACTCCTATTAATGCACTGTACAGGTTTTTTCATTATATTTCAGATTTCATCATTTGTTAATACATAACGCAAAGTATTGATCTGTCAGATATTTATTTTTTCTGGGCTCTATCCGGCGCTCCACCTGGTGGAACACAAAGTAATGGGACACTGATTTTGGCTTTATACCTGGAACCAATGCTTTGCTGCAAGAAACTTCATGAAAGTTGGTCAGTTTTGGGAAACTGCCTTGTGTGGCCGGGATATGCATTGATGCAACATACAAAAATACAGTTCTCTAACTGTACCGATAAACTGTCTTTCTACAACTGTTATAATGGTGTAAAGATTTCTCAGTGTGTAACTGTCATTTTAAACTTTTAGCAGATGAACAGGCCCGACTCCAAGCGCTCACCCCGAGGGCTACAGGAGAAATCATCCTGAATACTTGCCGTTTAGTGTCAACATACAGAGCATTATATGTGTGTGTGTATATTTATTCAGGTATATGGTTGTGTATTTGACGTCATTCTGTCATAAACTTTGGGGAGAAAGCTGCTTATTCTTCACTATTATGTTTGGTGAAAACGAAAGGAAAGATGAACTGAGGTGCAAAGGTGAGGTGTGCTGCAGAAATCTGATCCTGCCCCGGAGTGCTTTATAAAAGCAAACCGTCAGCACAGGTCTGTTCAGACAACGATTGGAGCGACACAATACTCACCTTATTCCTGGAGACTTGCAGGTAAGGCTCTTGGCAACACCTTAGGACCAACATATGTCAGTTGATGATTTGTATTATATCAACAATGCGAATGTAGTCATCATTAAAAGCACTGGTCTTGGAGGCATTATTGATTTTATAGCTGAGATGATAATAGTAGGATTTTAAAAATAAAGAATTGATAGGGGTTTATTTCTTTTTACATTACTCTAACAGTTAAGCTTTTTCTGCTGTAGCCAAATTCCTAAATCAAGTCAACAGTCAAATTAGCCCAGGCAATGGGATGTGTTGAAATGGGAGATTAGTTTTTATGCTGGATTATTTCAGGTTACAAAGTCTTGCAGTTACTTAGACAAAGTCACATTTTGCAGCTCTTATTTGTGCACTTTAAAGTCTGAGATTAGTTGAGCAGAGTGAGAAACTGGAGATGAAGGATGTTTGTTCAGGGTCCAAGGTTTTCAATGTGGCGCTGGGTGGAGCAGAGATGCAGTAATGGGTTTGTGATAAGGCTTATTGCTGGTAAACACTTTTTTGTGTGTCTGGTTAGTTTTCCCAGATCTGTGACATACTCCACTCTTCAACATGAGGTTCATCACGCTGCTGTCTTTACTGGTCGTGTCGTTCGTGTGTCTCACTGTCGCACAAGGTAAGCGCTCAATAAACTGCATTAGTGCAGCAATAGTTACGAAAAGATTACAGTTTATAGCTTTAGTGCATGTGGAAACACATATTGAATTATGCTTGATTGGAGCAGCTCAATCCATTGAACTTTGTTTCTCATATAATGCCATGTAAATGTTTGACTTGATTATATAGTCTCCTAATTTACCGATCCACCAGTTTCCTATGACGACTGCTGTCTGAAATATGTCAAGAATCTGACCCGCTCCATTAAGAAACATGCAGTCAATTACAGGCGACAGGTGCCGGACGGAGGCTGCAACCTTTCAGCCGTAATGTAAGACATATTCCTCGTCATATTCCTCATCATATTCATCTTGATCGCTGCAGTTTAGCTGACTCAGGCTTCTTTTGTGTGTCTTTTATCACCCAGCTTCAAGATGAAGAGAGGCCGGGTCTTCTGCACAGACCCTAAAGAGAAATGGGTCTTGGATTGGATGAAGGAAGTTGACAGAAAGAAAGTCAGATCTAAGGTAAATGCCAGAAAAAGACACATTTTGTTTGAACAACACTGATTTGTAGAGTTAAGTTTCATTTCTTTATCATTCTTTATAACAGCATCCAAGGAGGCCGCACAAAGGCTGAGGCCTGTAAACTTCATATAACCTTTGCCAAGTCTTATCATTGCTTTTCCAGTAAAGCAAATAATGAAAATGGGCAGCTTTACTTTTGCTTTTAATGTGCCTCATGATACAACATTTAAGCAGAACAAAAAAGCAGTTTTTAGAGTGTGACTGCTGATGATGGGACCATTAAGACACCAGCAACACAGGCTTCTACATATGTCTATATTCTGATGCCCTGTGTCATTACCAAAGACATTCAATAAGCTGTTTGATAATATAAACGTGTGGAGTGCCAATGAGAATGTATAAATATAATGTGACAGCTTAAATCTTTGTTTATTTTTAACTATGTATATTTCTAATTGTAAATGACTTCTGAAATGTGTGTCATAGAAGGCAAGCTTTCTTCTGTTTTCTGGTCTGTGTGAGCTCTTTGCATATGAACAGGTTTTATAACTGTATATGAGTATATGACAATATCATGACAATAAACTTGTATAACTCAAACTAATTGTGTTTCATTGTGTACCAAAGTAATAACCAGTGTTAACATGCTAGCTGTTCACTTAATTGGGTTTGTATATTTGTAAATCTGCCACTATCAGTCACAAACTCCACTGTCACTGCTGTAATACTTGTTAATGAATGCAAATTCACACTGTGTGGTTATAATTCATTATCATTCATTTCATAGAGCACTATTTGTCTCTTATTTCCACCACTGTGTCCAGACCTTTTATACATTTATACTAGATGACAGTCAGGCTTTTTAACATAACGCTGGTAGAGGCTTAGTCCAAATCTATGGCATTAATATCACAGTATATTGGTGCCATTATCAGGTTCAGTATGGGCTTTAATATTCATGTTAAAAAAAAGTTCTATTAAAAACACATGTGAGTCTGTTTAACTACAAACTATGACCATTCACCCCATCACCCATACTCCACAACTCTACTACATTTTCTATACTAATGTAATCATGTAGTATGTAATGTCATTAATATAAGAAGTTAGTGCCCTCCATAAACTGTAGGGCCCTTTGTATAAACCTGCACTGGGGCCCTTCATCAGTACCGTACTCCACTGCTGGTACTCTAGATAAAAACTCACATTGCCTTTTTGCTGTATCATTCCTTTCTGCAGAAGTGACTGGGATAATGGCAGATTACAATAGGATGCTGCAGAATAACATCACACACTAAACATTTAACGGTTCAACGGTTTAAATGCAGCGTCCTTGTTTTTTTAAGAGTTTTATTCAAGTGACTCTGTGACAAACCTATTCTAGACCCTACAGACAGTCATGGAAGTGATAAAATGATTTATTTTGATGTTTTCACACACTGTAGAGCTATAAAACAACCACAAGTGACTCATTCTTTGACAGTTTTTTTCATTTTTGTGCCTTTTTTCAAAGTAATCCTACCATTTTCCACCACTGCTGCACTCTTATTGAATTCACACTTTTATGTTCAGCTCTGTACATCATAAATTACTCTTTTAAATTATACACTCGGGCTGCTTTAGTAAGTGCGTGCTGACTTACAGGCTTACAGGTATCTGATCTGATCTTTATTGATCTCTGACATCTCTATGTGGGCTCTATTCATAAAGAGCGCTGAGATGTGCAGTTGATAACATCAGTCTATGACCAATGCAGCGTGTTTTAACTGTGCTGTCTCAAAAGATGGATGACTTCCACTCACAAAGCTGTTTTAGGAGCATAATGTTAACAGCGGACGCTACAGGAGTGATTTTGGTACGGTATGAACATGTCTCAGAGCCTTAACATGTGACCGAGAGGCGAGGGAAGAATAAACAGTTATGGAAATGGCAAAGAAATATAGGGCACGAGGTGCGGAGTTTGACTCACTCTACAAATAGCCAAAAGGAATTGGCGTGAGATAAAATAACTAATCTCTGATAATTACCAAACGATTACACATTACTTTGATGGACGTCATAATTACCAATAGCAGTACTCAGAGGTGAGAGAAGCAGTGCCTCAAAATAGAAGTGCAGTGAGAAGGTTTCCTACTGTGTACACGACAACACTGCTGACAGTAATGCTCACTGTTGCATGCTGGGACATAAGAAATGGCTGTTTGGCATCACAAGCAGAAACGTTATCAGATTTGATCAAAGTGAGCCGTTAGTAGGGATTATAAAAAATTGCTGATTGAATGAATATGATTTATTAGAGTCAAATGATGCGTCAGGCCATGAACTGATGTAGAATCAAGATTGCAGTGATATGAGTTTTACCAGATAGCGTTGCAAAATATTTCTAATAAAAACATCTAACTGAATTTATTTATTGCCTTTTTTATGACAGTTACTGCAGCTACTCTATCTCCTCCCAACATTTCTTCTTTACTCTTCACTCTTCTGCATTTAACTCATCCAGTGTGGAAGTGGGCAGCCGCTGAGGGGGACACCCGGGAACCCTCTCCTAATCGTGGGTCAGTAATTAGTCGTGTTACTTACTGGAGACCACAGAGCATGTTTTTCAATGTTGGTGAGAGTGGAGTAACCAGAAAAAACTCCGCTGAGCAGGAGGAGAACATGTAAACACCACATGGAAAGGCCAAATGTGGATGTATCTGGCACGAGAATACATCAAGTAGTTGTTTGTCTATTCTTTATTGATATATTAAATATAACTCATCAAATCATTCTATCTCATCATACATCATAGACAATCAGAAAACAAATCGATAAGAAAAGGAAGTCAGTTTGGTTGTATTTCAGGGATACATGTTAATAACAATTGCTGCATTTATTTAGTTCATTCCTAAATTATATTTTAACAGTAAAGCATGATCCAACAACAAAACCAGTACATTTTTACACAGAACCGAACCAGTTTTGACAAACACTGAAAAATGTGTGAGTGTTTAAGCTACAGACAGAAAATGGTGTGACTCATCCCACAGATTTTTTTCTTCTTCACATTTTCCATCCCTGCAGCAGTAATGTTATTGAATCCATATATTATGTTATGAGCTCTTTACGTATCATAAATTAAGGTTTTAAATTATGCTGTAGTCTTTGCCCTATATGTGCTTGAAGGATTCTCGGTCATCCAGTTCATCATACACTATAGTGCCTTTAATGTACGCAACAAATGTTAGTCTGTCAGTTTTATATGACCATTAGGACATAAAAGTGATAGAAAATTTGTTAATTTAATATGTAAACAGGACAGTGACTCATTACAGTGTTATTTGCTCTGAAAGTGCCCTTAATGTTTCAAATGTATTATGGCCATAAAAATGACCATAATCTGCCTATACCTTAACAATTGCTGCTGTAAAATCGTGCACATGATTTGGTGGCCTCTAGTGGTGAGATGTCACACTGCAGCCAGCTCCATATGTATATGTATTCACAGCCTCCTTCTGTACAAAAATGACATCCATGAGTAAAATCTTGCGGACATATGTTGCATTCCTTCTCTTCAACCATTACATGTGGGTTTGCAAATGTTATGTTTTCCCAAGTGCAGTATAAACAATGACTGTTTCTTGCTCAACTGTAGCTCTCCCTGTACACCAAATAGTGCCAAATGTTGCCACACAGGATGCCACTGAGTCACAGTCACTTGAGATGGCATGATACTATTTCAAAATAAGGTTTAATGAGGTGCACTTTAATGGCTGATGTGGAGGGACATAAACACATAACACAAACACATAAATGGGCCAGGTTTTATTACTGTTTTGTCTCTAATATCACCTTTTCCTTCTTATCTTTCTGACTAGGTACATTAAACAGAATATTGTTGAAAGACATGATTCTGCATTTGGGTTATCATCAATCCTAAAGTGCTTCTGGTTAAAAATGACAAAAATTTCAAGATATTTTGTATCCCTGAGAAGATTTTACGGGAATAAAAAAAAAAACAACAAATTTTTGTAGAATAGACTCATCTTTGCCTTGACCTATCCACTGTCCCTCATGTAAACAAGAAGGGGGCTTAGTTATAATAGCTACTTTAGCTACATCTCTTGGCTGCAAAAATAAATATGCAAAAAGTGCTATGTGCAATTGAACCCAGTCACTTTACTCTCTGAAAAATGTAAATGTAAAAAATAAATACAAGCAGAATCTAACTCACAAATACTTGGACCTTCTTCAGATTAGGCATTAAACTCCAGAGAGTCATTGAGCCGCTGTGGCCAAGATTAAATGGGGTGAATGCGTTCGAAACACACTTGGAGATAGCCTGAGTCGCATGTATTCGGATGTATTCACATCTGGATGAATGAGTATGCATCCTGGCTCATCACTGACATGTCTTTTTGAACCAAATCACCCCTCGTAGAAGCAGCAAGCTGTTGAATTTATTCTCATAAGCTGGTCAGTGAGGTGATGTGCTGCATAATATCTGGTCAGTAATGAAGAGGTTTACATCAGAGAGGAAATAATTAGAAAGAAACCATCAGTGAGAAAGTTATAATCAGACTACTTACTTACTAATACAAACAACAGGAAGTAAAGTGCTCACTCGAGTGCATTTTAACAATACTGATGCTGTATACACTGCAAAATTAACTCTGTCTTTAAGAACAATAAAAGTAGTAGGAATAGACAGTTATGAAATCAATCAAAAGCCAGAGTAGTTTGAACATGTGAAGCAGGAAAGTGAAAACAATCTCTTAGACTTAGGAGACACCTGTAAATACGTCGAGCTGGTCGTGTGCCGATATAGACTGAAATGCAAGGTAAAAATGAGAAGAAGATTTAGTAGACTGTAGCTTTTGTAACTTGATTGTCATCTTTGTTCTACATAATGATACAGACTACAGAGTGGCGCTTGTTAAGAGCACTGTCTGAGCCTGCTCTCCATCTGGGTCTGGACTCGTGCATGCACTGACTGTACCCCACCGCTTCCACAGAGCTCCTCTTCTGGACACGGTGCAGTAAAATCCTGTAGGCTCCAGTGATAGGACTTCTCAGGTCTAAGCTGTCGTTCAGGAGATGGACTTTAGTGATGCCCAGATCCTCCAGCGCCGCCTTCACGTTCAGTTCATCTGAGCTGAGATACGTGGGCTCAAAGAGATGGGAGGGTGTGGGAACACATGCTGGATAAGGCTGTGGGTATTCAACGCCCGTCATCCACTCACTGTTCATGACGTGAGCCAAAGTCAGTCGGTCTATCGGCAGTAGTCTGAGCAGACCCCTGATAATGTCTTGACACGGTCTGGGGACGTGAGAGGGGATGGTGTAGGAGCCCTGCAGGATGCATCGCCGCAGTCGACCAGTGTTTGTGGCTTTGAACGGCATGGAGGCGGTGGCCATGAAGAACAGCAGCACCCCCAGAGCCCACAGGTCCGCAGACTGACCGCTGTAGCCTCGGCTTTTGAAGAGCTCAGGGGCAGCGTACGGCGGAGAGCCACAGGACGAGTGCAGGAGTTCACTGGGATGGCACTCGGAGCTGAAGCCAAAGTCACCTACTTTGATGCAGTAGGTGCTGGTGTAGAAGACATTTTCTGCCTTTAGGTCTCGGTGGACAATGTTGTTATCATGCTGCGGAAGAGACAAGAGATAAGAGATAATGATGTGAGAGTAAATAGTATCGGCTCAAACCTCTCCAAAAAAAAACCCCAAAACCCTCCACGCAAGGGGTTTTGGGGGTTGTTGTTGGTTGTTAAAAAAAAAAAAAAAAATGAATGGAATTAGATAAAAAAAAAATTTAAAAAAAATAAAATTTCAAACAAAAAAAATACTTCTGGGGAAGAATATTTTTCAATTTTTTCACAAAAAATGTATGGCTAGTTCCTAGAATAAGCAGTTCATACATACCTTTCCATGTATTTTAAAGCATAAGGTACATAAATCTAAGTTCAAACAAACAGACAAACTAACAATCACTTCTATAATCACAATAAACACTATAATGTAACGTCACAAGAGCAGCCTAGTATGACTTTAAAATAGATGTCTTCTTACCATGTGTTTGAGAGCAGAGACAACCTGAGAAAACACCAGTTTGCTCTCCAGGTCTGAGAGGCGCCCCCTGGTGCTGATCCGGGAGAACAGCTCCCCTCCACTGGCGTACTCCATGAACAGATAAAGCCTCTTGAACGTCTCCACCACTTCGTACAGACGCACTATGTTGGGATGGGACAGCTTCTCCATGCAGGAGATTTCCGAGTCAAAAAGCACATGCGATTGCTTCTCCAGACGCGCTTTATCCAGGATCTTTACGGCCACTCGCTCTAGAGATCACAGAGAGGTACAGGAAAGGTCACAAACACTGTTCATTGGGTCATGTTTGATGTACATGAATTACAGAGGGTGTATCTGCTGTAATATAATAGTCAAAGAAAGGTGGAGACACTACAGATTGGTGTTGGTCCATGAACAAGATTAGCTCCTGTCTTCTGACATGTGGAATGACCCAGACAGGATTTACATTGTGCATTAACTCTGGATGTATGAGCACAACTCCTGTGACACATCCATCACATCCAAACCTTTAAATATAGCTGACCAGGCACTTTCGGTCTGTTTTTCAAGGTGTTCTATATGCCTTTTTTCAGATTCAGTGCTGCATAAAATTCCTTTTTTATTACATTTGTTAATTAGGTCTTAATTAGAATGTGCATCGATATCTGGAGTATAACATTAAGTTTTAAAAAAATAGGTCATAATGCCAACCAGTATAACATCTTTGTAAGAGAAAACACATTTTCTTTCTAATCCGAAGTGTGAATTTTGTTTGATTAAGGACAAAATGTGCTATTATCATGTCATGTTTCCAATAAAATTAGCAAGTATACTATCTTTATTTGCCTTATATTATACTGAATGTGTATTGTGTGTATGTAGCCGTTGATTAGTGCAAGCAAAGTACAATCATAAAACTGTGTAAAAAAAAAAAAGTAAAGCACATTTAAGCCTGATTTTGTTGTGACTGGATGACAACAACAGATAACCTTTTTTTACTTAATACCAATGACAAATAATTGCATCAATCATCTCACCTTTGGTCACAACGTGCACTCCGAGCCTGACGCTGGAGAAGTTGCCGGAGCCGATCTCTCCTCTGAGCTCGTACAATCCCACACGTCGACCAAACGTCAGGTCCTCCATTACTTTCTCACAGTGCGTCAGATCATAGAAAGCCTTCCCAAACGCTGTGCACTTAAAAGCCTCTTCATCGTCTGCACTGCTCGACTTTGACAAATTCTTTTCTTGCAGTTTTGGAGACGTCTGAGAGTAAATGTTCTCTTGGCCTTGAGGTGTTTTTATGTAGGCCCCTAAAAACAGCAGAATCTATTTTGTTAGTTTGAAATGATGTTGGTTGCATGTTGGTCATTATTTCTAAATTTATATTGTTAAAGTTGTTTCAATACTCACATGTTTTGCCTTTTATATTCCTCTTAGACCTTTCTGTGTTGATGGCATTATGCCTGCTTTTCAAATACATGGCTCCTGTGTCTTCTGGTTCTTGATGATTTCACAAAATAGTGTTGGTAGCAGACAGAAATGTCAAAGATATCTTGTAAAATAAAAGCATAAATTAGGATTTCTTTACTGTTCATCCAGATGTTGTAGTGCTCTTCCTCCTGCTCTGTCTCTGAGTACTGGGATTATCCCGAGGCATCCTGCTTGATTGGCCTGTAATCCCAAAGCACTGGACTCCTCCCTGAGACCAGAAGGTAGATTAGGCTGATGATGCAAGGGCCTCTTAAAACATGTGATCATATCGTTATTAGGGGTCAGTGGGTTTCAGAAAGTGAAACTGGTGAATGATGAATAATTCATGCAGGAATGGTGGGATTGTGGAAGGGGAGAATGCAGTGGGTGCTTTATCTTTTTTTTTTTTTTTTTACTCTTACTCAAAAATGTAGTGTCTAGATGCAGATTTTTCAGCTATCTTCTCATCATACAATTAATGTGACAATGTGCTGAATCAAAGCTTGTTACTTTTGTCTCTCTAAACTTAAATAAATCTATTAGAATACAACAAATGATCTTTTATTACCAATATAATACCAATATAGTTATTATTCTATTCTCACTGAGGTGTAAATGTGTCAGTGTGGCACTGAAGAGACGCCCTGACCAGGTCGCAGACTGACCCAGACAGACAATAGACAGACAACAGTTAGCAGGCTAGACAGAGAGTCTGTGAGCATCACACCTGTCGGGCCCTGACCCTCGGAGCAGACACAGGGATTGTCCAGTGTCTATTATCCATAAGCTGCCTGTTCACGTTCACAGTCACTAATACTAATCCAGACAGACACACAGTGGTTATATCTGCACGTGCACTGCTGCTGAATTCATGTTGAGAATATCAAAAGGGAATTAGATAAATTAAACAGCTGCTACTGTTATGTCTGTTTGTGCTTCAACATCATTAAGCAGCTGAGGTGAACAGAGTAAATAGAGCAAATGAAGTAACAGGCCTGGGATAACTCTCCAAAGTGTCACAAGTAATAAGGAATAAGTAATAAAGTTTGTAGGATGACAGAGTAGGATGTGTGCATGTAAAGAGTAAATAAGATGTTCACGGTACAAGTTAGAGCCAGAAGCTCTGAGACAGATTATAATTTTAATGTGCTGTAAATGCGTTTTATAAAACCACATGTATAAATGTGTATTTAGTGTGTCTTTATTTCTCATAGAATCTTAGAAACTGAACTTCCTCGTGTGACTGGTATCTACTGCTTGTCTCAATAAATCTGACATGAACATGTATCATCTGCATAATTAAATCAATGACTTTTGAAAATGAATTTCACATTTATTTTCACTTAATAAAAAGGATGTCAGGATCAGCTATAGAAACTAGAGAAAGTCACACCTTAATCAAGTTGTCTGAGTGCTGACGACTGTCTGAACGATGATCCGCCTAATCCTGGAGAAAATGAGGGGATTACATCAACACTTCAAACACCCATTAATGCCTGATGACTAATACTGCCCACAGTTTTCATTACTATTTTCTATCTCAGAATATTTGACATGGTAAATATACTCCTATAGAAACTTCAGAGCAGGACCTCATTAGGAACAGTTTCTGTTCTTTTATATGATTTATGCTGTTATCACAATTAACTGCTAAAAACATTTAGATGTTCAGTTAAACTAAATGTGCTTTACTATGTACTATGTGCTTTTTCTTTTTTTTTTTGTTTTGTTTTTGCAGAAAGAATAAGGGAAAGGTGTGTTTTAATGAGCAGCTCAGGGCCCTGACCATTTGGTGCCATGTTGAATAAACACAAAGGTGCTGGAGTTTTCTCAGGCTCCCACGCTGATCCTTTATGTGTTTGGGACAGGTTTTGTTTTAAGTCAGAGGTGCTAAACACCTTCCCCCTGAGATAAAAGATGATTAATGCCTTTGAATGAGTGACGGTTTAATGGCCCAAGGCTACTTAAGCCCTTCATTAGCGTGAGCTAGGCCTTGGTCCAGCCACACAGTCCCGTCACAGCAGAAGCACACCAGTCTGAAAGCCTTTGAAGTGGCCTGTCTCTAAAGAAAACCAGCTCACATGGTATTCAACATGGAAATTTGATTAGCTCTCCACACCACGAGAGCCTGTTTCAGGTGACGTTTAGGACAGAAGCTGATCTCATATAAATATCAGAGGCCTCAGAGAGCTCAGACACATTCAGAGTTCAGCAGCTGACCTTCTCAAACTAAGGACTAACAGCATGGATGTAGCCCAGCTCTGCCTGCTCCTGTGTGCCCTCTGCCTGACCTGTAAGTACTGTTTCTTTACTGCTCTTTATTCTGCTCAAACTATTACATTACATCTGATAAACAGGACTTAGAAAACAATGCTTTGTTCGTTTACAGTTGTATTTCCGTCTTAGCCATAAGCTACAGATTCAGCCGAGGACAGGCTTTAACAGGCCTGTGTTAACACATGTAACTATGTGTTAACACAGGTGATGTTAGTCCAAATAAATTATTTTTGGGCTAACATAATGTATTGCAGTGTATTAATTAACAGAAACAACATTTGCAGAATAGTATGCCATGATTATACCTGCAGTAAATAGAAAATACAGTGTCATGAAATACAATATACAACATGTTAATAGTGATTATAATTGTTATATTATGTAATACAATAACTGTATAGATTGTAGTATAATAATGTTATGTGTTGTTTTCTAGTCCTTGGTGTGTGGAGCAAGAACATTGACCACAGAAACTTATTCACACAGAGAGTGTGCTGCAAAAGACAGAGCCACTTTGTTTACATCGGCCAAGGTAAATGTCAAATGCCCGTGTTATTTTCCCTTTTCTACTACAGTTTCTGAACAGACATCTATTCTGAAATAATATTTCATGATGATAACTGTTTGGCTCTCTGCTCAGATATATCTGGCAGTCCTGTAAATGTGGATGTGGGCATGTGCAGACCCCACTGTGGATCAGCAGCTAGGCCTCTACATGAAGCAGCTCAAAAAGACTACTCTAAACACTCATCGATGCTGGAATTTATTAGGAGCAAAAAGGTAAGGCACTAACGTGACCTCACCACACCACACGAGGGCGCTATAAGAGGTGTTTATGTCCCTTGAGTGGATCTGCAGAGTGAATTGTATTTTACGTGAAAGTTAGAAGTCATACCATGTAAAGGTATAATTTATAATGAACAGTATAATTTAAATGTTCGTGTATTTTAACCATAAATGTTTTTCCAGAGAAGGTCGTTCTGACGCAGTTTAAAGTGTATTTTGATAGACTTTGCCCTAACCTTCCTACCCTCTTGTCCTGTCCCTGCAGCTGAGAACGCGCATGCCCGCTGCGGCCGAGAGCGTGGAGCAGAAGCAGCTGCCCTCGTGCGGCCTGAGCCAGGTGTGCGAGCCCACAGGTATGCGCGTGGAGCGGGTGCTGCTGTTTGAAGGACCGCGAGAGGTGGAGGTGATCGAGGACTGCCACTGCGAGGTCAAGCTGACGCAGTGCATCCGCGTCCCCGCGCTCAGGACGTATTACGCGGAGACTCCGTACGAGACAGTCCTCGATGTGGGCGGATGCTCCAGGTCAAAGGGCTCTCCAGGTGCGTTTGAGTGACACCGAGATGTACTGTTAATATGAACATATAGAGTGTGTGGTCCCAGGGAACTGTCTTTAAAACTATCGTCTACTCACACCAACAGAACAGTAAACATGCTTATGAAATCCACCTTTACCAAAATGGATGCCCTGTATACAATAATTAAGAAGATAATACTCGGTTTCCTCATTTTAGTCACAGAGTCATCAAATTAAGCAAAGTGTAGAAGTCTGTAAAGTTCAGTGGATTAATTAGCTTTAACACTAAATTAGTTGTAAGTGCAATTATAATTTGATTCAAATCTGCCCAATTAATGTACTCCTTAAAATTTGGTACTTTTGACATATACTGAATAACTTAGTTTGTTTACACTTTGATAAATGAATTGTGCTTGTGATAATCTCATAACAGCCTTAACGCATGTATCATTTGTCATCTACAGAAGGATTTTCTTGCGTTCCCACTAAGTTTGATTCTGCTTTGGTGGAGACTCCGAACAAAGTAGAGGTTATCCAGACAGTTTTATCCTGTGAGCTGAAGGAGAGCTGCTACAGAGTGCCTTATGTGGAGTACTACTACGAGACAGTCCACCATGAAGACGGAGTCAAAGAAGAGCGGCTCAAGGTGTGTGAACCAAAACACTGCAACGCTTTATATGTGATCCTTTATAAATGTGTAGCTTTATATTTTAATTTAACTTGCTAAAATAAAAAGGCTTTACTTAACACTTAGGTCATTTAGATTCTGGTTTCACACCTTCTCTTGTGGTCAGGCTGAGAGGAAACGGGCTCAGCTGGGGGCCAGCAGTAATGAAGTATCTTTATTCATCAGACACATGTGTGGAAGACACCACTTAATCAGACCAATTCACTGACTGGCACCGCACAGTCTGGTGCGAAGGGCTTTAGGATGTGTGCTGAGTGTCCATGCGCATCAATACACATCAATACACATCAATAGAGCAGCTTGTTACTGTACATCACAGTAAAGAGACAGACTCCTTTTTAATGTCTGTCTGTTTTAAAGTGAAAAATATGATTATATTATCTTACAAATCTTATAAATACTATGACATTGTGTAAATAATAACAATGTTGTGTAAAAACAAATGGTGCTTTGCAAAAGCAGGATCAAAGCAGTTGCAACACAAAATGGCAGCTGGCCGCCCTTAACAAGGTCAATATTTGTGACCAGCTGTGAGCTCATTGCACTTTCTCTGTTTTGCTAATGTTCCACAGGAAATAGATGTGGGCAGATGTTTGGGAGGCTGCACTTCAGGAAACCGGTGCCTTCTCAGGTAAGTAAGAACACAGCTGCCACACAACAACGCCCCTGAACGTCTCACGACAATTACCCGTGATCTCTGACACCATTAGAGTCGGCATGTTGACTTTAACTGACCAAATGTCCCTTTAATGCCATCTCAATGTAGATTAAGCCAAGTGCATCTACAAATATAAGAACCATGTAGAACCGACAATATAATAATATACAATACATATTATAATAATACATAATAATTGTACAATTATACAAATAATTTAACACTACAACCTATATTTCTGAAGCGATCTTTAGAAATTATATCTTCACATGTAACATGGTTATTCCCCATAAAATGTAACCTAATCTTGTCAGAGTACAGAGGCCTATGGGGGATAAAAAGTAATAATCCATTTTCATTTTCTGCTTCAGGAGTCCATCAGATCCAGAAATCTGCCACCTTTGGGCTGACAGACAGTCGAGCTCGTGTGTTCCTCAGGGATATGAGAGCCACAGCTTCATGAACCAGTACGGACAGATGCGCACAGTGCTCTCCATCACTTCCTGCTTGTGCCAAGAATAGACACTGGAAAATTCCCAAGCCTTAAACAAAGACTGTTTATGGGGTCAGCAGTGTTGAGCCACTGTGGCTGCAGATCTCTGAACCCACTCTACTCTTTCTACCTTAAAGTACTATTGTATTATATGTAATATATGTAAAAAGGATAATTTTGTAAATAAATTTATTTGCCCAATATTTTCCTGTCAACTTGTCAATTACTTGTGGTCATTATTAGTATCCACTTGGACATTGTTCAATCTAGGCTAATCTCCTGATTTAAACACTGCAAACATTTTCTGAAAACTGAAATTTTTATTTGGTTAGCTGAGCAGTAGTTTGAGTTAGTTACAGCTGTTAATTGTGAGCCAAAAACCAGTGCATGTGCACAGTAAAGTCTAGTTGTTTGTTGATGTTAGAGAGGGATATTTAATTGGACTGTTGTCCTCGTCTCAGTTAAAAGTACAAAGGAATCAAACTTGAGTGTGTGTAACTCTGGTAAATCAGACTGACCATTTTCATTTGAGTTGTTATCTTACAAAACAAAACAATCAGCAAACAAAATGCTAATGGTTTCCCGAGTGCATCTCTCTATGTATTTGTCCAGATCCTGCACTGGCCTTAGAGTTTAGATAAAGTTTATTGAAGAAAAATGACTGGTCACAGTAAGTAAATGTAACACAATACATTAATTAAACAATAAGATTTAAAATAGAGAAGAAAAACAAAAAAGAAAAAATGTAGATATATTGTCAACAGATTTTTATTATAGAATGAAGAAAGGTTAACACTATAGGCTTACAGAAATAAAAAAAATACATACGGTACAGTCAGATGCATTAAACAGGTGATAGTCATAATGAATACTGTGTTTAGACTTGTTTAGGTCCAAGTTTTCCTTATTTTAGGTCCGAGTCCAGGTCAGAGAGCTCACTTTGATTTTAATTGTGTCTTATGGAGGAAGGAGTAGAAAATTTGAAATTATGTCCAGACACAACAAACACAAACCAATGACCACATTTGCAAATATTTTGCTTCACCTTTGAACCATACAATAATCAGACACATCAACATGAATAATTGTACAGTGCAATATAACCTTTATGCCTACACTGTCTAAAGTGAGATTTATAAATTATATTTTGAAACCAGAAGGTAATCTTGCACAAAAATGTTCAGTTTCAAGTAGCATGATGTAGGTATGATTCTAATTCCCAGGACCAAGAACACTGAAACAGGACAAATCATTGTCAACAACATTTTTCTCTCTATAGAGTCCAGAAGGCCCATAGTCTCTCTTTGAAGACTCTCTGGTGAAGATCAACATAAAACCAGTGTTTAGACTTTGAAACTTTAGTGCCCTTTGAAACAACACACGTGCAAGTCGTTAATAGTTTCACATTTTGATATAAACGTGTGAAACAACACTGTCATCTGACCACTACTAACTCTGTGATCTTCTTACAAGGTGCAATTCAGACTGACTTTGATCTCTGAAGCTGAGGAACAAACAATTTTCAGTTTCAGTTGACTTTTTTCTGGTGCGTAATTGTGCGTAAAGATCAAATGGATCAAAGACACTACGCGCCACTGTGCGTCAAATCTCTTTCAAAAAAGTTTTTTTTTTTTTTTGCTTTGTCTGAATAAAAAGTGTAAATGTAAGTTTATATAAATATGTTGAATGAGAATGATATTAAACATAGCCTTAAATAAAAGTGTTCAGTGACTATTCAAGTCCGAGTGTTGGCTAAGATTATGTAAGTATTGAGTTACGCGCGTAATCATGGCACATGGGTGTGAGGGGATCAGACTATAAAATAAAACTGCAGATTTGATGATTATCCAGCTGTAATTGCATAAGCAGTTATGCAAATCTCACAAAGTGTAGACAGCGACACCCGTCTTTTTTCACAGTAATTGGTTTTAACCTAAGACACTGTTCCCATTATTCTGATTTAATGGATTCATTCAGCAGTAGTTCACCTCCCACAGAGCGTGCACTTCCTCAACATGTCAACTCCCTTAAGTTTGGAGCATTTTATTTTAGTACATCTTGCACAAGTATATTCCGCAGGAGTGCACCATTTCTTGGACAAGTACACATTTGTTGCAGAGGATGAGTTTAGTTGATTTGAGTTCCTATTGCCAGACATGAGGACAATGGGCTTGAATACACGGGGTTCGCACCTTGTTAACGCCGCCATTAGTCTCTCTTTACATTCACTGATTGGTGATTTACATTTGCGACCAAATAGCATCTTTACTGCTGTTTACCAAAGGCTTTGGGGGCTCTCAGGACACGTCAGGCCCGTTTGATATAAAAAGTCGAGCATGAGCAGTCAGCAGTCACTTCGCCCTTGAGTTGCAGACGGACTGTGGACCAGGACTAGACACGGCTCGGATATGCTCCTGTTGGTGACCTTTGCTGCTCTGCTATGCTCCGCCGCAGCTCGGCCTTCTCTCAACTATCTGGAAAACCACTTTAACGCCGAAAATGAATCAGAAGAGGTCCGCTCTACTGCTATCAAGAGACTTTTGGAAGTGTTCGGGATGGATGATCCCCCTGCTATCCACGGACACAAGCAGCCCCCTCAGTACATGCTCGACTTGTACAACACAGTGGCGGATGTGGACGGTGTGACCAGGGACCCGTACATTTTGGAGGGAAACACTGTCCGCAGTTTCTTTGACAAACGTAAGCTTTTATTTAAAACATATTTTAGTCTTTGCGTAGCGTATCTGTTCAGTATTAAATGTAGCCAGAGTCAGTGTCTAATAGAGTCGTTTATTGCAGTGCGCAGTGAACAGGTGGAGTTCAGCTTCAATTTGTCCACGGTGTCCAGGACTGAGAAGATCCTGACTGCAGAGTTACATCTGTTCAAGCTGCGACCTCAGGCCACTCTGACCTTCAACAGACACCACTTCTGCCAGGTATGGACCAGAAAGTCATGTGCAGTCTTAGATTAAAACACATGTTATAAACATATGTTTGCATATATGAATGTTAATTAAAATATGATATCTTTATGATTCAGGTTAGTGTTTATCAGCTGCTTGACACCAGCAAATCCAACAGCACACAAGACAAAAAGCTGCTGTCTTCTCGACTCATCCCAGTCCACTCCACTGGATGGGAAGTGTTCACTATCACACAAGCTGTAAGTATCATTTAAAACTACTACAAAAAGAAAGACAGAGACTGAATGAATTGTTGTATTAACCGAGTATTTTTTCATTTAAGGTTCGCTCGTGGATGGTGGATGAAGGCAGTAACCTGGGCCTCCATGTTGTGGTCCGCACTCTGGGTGGCGGCCCGGTCGACATGAAACTGATGCGGTTTGCTTCTGGACGCAGCCACCATCAGAGCAAACAGCCCATGTTGGTGCTGTTCACAGACGATGGCCGTCGCTCCACGACTTTGGAAAGCACAGGTGAGAATTCAAACAATACTTTTCTGTTTTATTTAATAAACCTATTGTTCATGTTTGTCCATAAGCTTCAGTTTAGTTTGGAGTCACAATTATTCCCCCAGCTTTACATGCATTCTGTCATTTCCTAATGTCTCTCCTAGAGCTTAGCTGGTTCTTTTTTATATATTTATATATATATATCCTCCTCAAAATACATAAACAGATAAAAGTCAAAACTACATGACGTGCAGCAGTGAATTTTCTATCACTATGTCCCATTTATCACATCAAATTTCCTAATAAGAATCTTTTTTGTTCTCTCCAATAGATTTAAATGACAGCACAGCCACTTCCAACCTGCCCCAAGCCTTCGTGTCCGGCTCCTCCTCCCGTATCGCCCGCTCCGTGGACTACAGCGACGAGGATGGTACGTCCATGCCCTGCCAGCGCCTGCCCCTCTACGTGGACTTCGAGGAGATCGGCTGGTCGGGCTGGATCGTGTCTCCTCGAGGCTACAACGCGTACCACTGCAAAGGCTCCTGCCCCTTTCCTCTGGGGCAGAACATGAGGCCCACCAACCACGCCACCGTCCAGTCCATCATCAACGCCCTCAAGCTGCTCAAAGGCGTCGAAACTCCGTGTTGTGTCCCCGACAAGCTGTTCTCCATCAACCTGTTGTACTTCGACGACGACGAGAACGTGGTGTTGAAACAGTACAACGACATGGTGGCAGGAAGCTGTGGGTGCCACTAACGTTCATTTAGTCAGAGACATTGTAATATATGTAAATAACCAGAAATTATAATATATGGCAGTGATGGAAGGGCTGTGATAGATGTAAATATGTATATTTTATGTTCTCAGTTGTTATTATTAGAATAAATCCTGTAAAAGTTTAAATGTTTTTGACTTATTTCTAAATATTTAATTAGTAAAATGGATTTTATGCATGCCAATTGTGTAAGGTATTTGTAACTTGGGCTTTTTTGGGTCATTAAAGTTTGCCAAGTATAATGAATAAGAGAAGCTTATAAAGAATGATTTATAATTGCAATTTCAGTCATTCAACGGCGAACTAATTTTTGTAGGATCACTTTCCAAAACTACTTTTAGTGCATAAATTAAAAGTAACTCTATGTCCCAGTAAGATAACCCTCAGTTTAATTACGCGGTGCATCCAACTCACCAGATACTCCACTTTGAGTGACAGGGCATATTACTATTTGTAAGAACAACCAGTCACATCAAAATGACCTTTTACACATCTCATGCAAGATATATACTGAGACACAGCTTTGTAGTAGTTCTTCCAGTGCTTAGATTGTGGAAATGCTGAAAAGTTATGTTGTCTTGGATGAACGTGGACATTTTTTGTTGTTGTTCAACTTTAGCTGTAACCCCAACAACAACTTCAGCTCAAAACAAAAGTTGCCTCCTGTCAAAACTCTATTTGCCGGGAACAAAAGGCTGCCTCTACAGAGTGTAACATGAGCGGTGCCCGAGGCGTTGGCCATATTAGAGTGGCACTAAAGGGGGTTGATAGCACTTGGCATGATGCTGGACAGCTTCCTCTGCTCATTGTCAGAGGGGCTGCTATTCACAAAGGAGAAAACGATGAAATGCCGCCTTTATAATGGGAACCAAAGGGCCCTGTAGCCAGCCGACACCTGATCTCTCCATTGGCTCTGGCCTTCTTTTGTCCCAGTATTTCATATCTGGCATATCCATGCAGCTTAAACAGCACTGCGCCTTGAAGCTGCAATGGATCCGGGACTGGATGTTTGTGAGCAGAGATGGGGAACAAACAGACCATCTTCACAGCGCAGCAGCTAGACGCATATCAGGTCAGTGTCCAGCATCGTTTTATGTGGATCCAGGTTTTGAAGTGATGCTTTAGTTGTTTCAAAACTCTGACATCTGAAAACAGGATCAATTCACAAGCAGCATATGGCAAGATAGAACTGGTATACCTGTTGAATATATACAGAGGTCTATTGTATCTATAATACTGACTTTTGAGAAGAGTCTGCTAAGTGTGTGCTAAGTCTACACCTGAAATAACCCTAGAATCAACAACATTCCCACACCCTCCACACAAAAATGAACTCTTCATAACAATATCTTTGGAGCAAGTTGTCTATTTACTAAAATAAAGAGCAGAGCTTGTGCATCTGTTGTAATTGTTCATTAAACTGATTGATCTAAATGTCTGTATTTACAGCTTGAAGCTTACTCAGTACTCCGCTGAAGGCAAAAACAGGAAAGGAAGTTATACAAATCCAGAAATGTACATACAATACATACACACAGGAAACAGATGTTTGTACAGTGTCACATGTTCATGTTCTGTATAACAACTATACTATAACACTCAAGTGCAAAGAGAACATTTACATCAATGTAAACCCACAAATGAGAAGAAGAAGAGTTCCCAATCATTTAAGATATAAACCTATATACTCACAGATCACAACTTAGTCAAAAAGTGAACTGTTCAAAATCTTGTCACGTTAGCATCTTAAAAACTATTCTGCTCCAGTCAACCAGAGTCTTAGGTTTACTATATTTGGGCAAAAAGGAGTTGATGAGCTCACCATCAAAAAGAGATACTGATTGTGACAGTGATGGATAAGTTTGTGCACAGCTAATAATAATAAATCAGTCAATTCCCTAGAACTAGGACTTTCCTCTTGGTCTGCACCTGGGGATGAAATTAGCTTGCATGTCTGTCTGGTGCAAATGAAACTATGATATATACATGTCACATATTATTGTATCACTAATTGTCTGCACTGAATTTTCAGGACTGCACTTACTTCACGAGAAAAGAAATTCTCAGGTGAGCATGCTTTATATCTGTCCTGACATTGCATCATTTTGTTCTGTTCTGCACAATACAATAGTGTAACTCTAAACTACAGTATCAGGGCAGCTGTCCTTCAGCAGGGACTGCCCTTGAATAACTAAACAACCTTTATTTACCCTTTTAAATGTCTCTCTAAAATTTGTAATCCAATCTTAAAAGTACATTTTGTGACCTGTTCTTTTGTAGACTCTTCTACCGCTACCGGGACCTGGCACCGCAGCTCGTTCCTCTTGACTACACCAACAACCCAGATGTGAAGCTACCGTATGAACTGATTGGCAGCATGCCAGAGCTGAAGGTAGGCCCACTGGTCCCGGGAGCCGCTCCCCCTGTGTCGCCCTCATTTATAATTGACGCCTCACTAATCGACAGAATTCATTGAAAGGCTGAGTGTTACCCGACTCTTTGAAATTTAAAGAAAGCGGAGGGTCCTTTAGGTCGCGCTTGTTGGAAATGCCTCAATTAAATGGCTCTTTACACAGTGACAGCAACGTAAACAGGTGTGTTACCCACTCAGCTTTAGAAAAGGGAGAGTTAAACTGGAGATCATACGTTGACTGAACCATTAACTGCTTTTAATCAGATCAGTTAAAGTTTTTACCATTGAACTACGTCAATGTTGTGTGGTCCATAGAGAGTATTTCCACAAAATATGTAGCTGAGAAATGGCCCATGTCTGCCTCTCCAAACTGGGGCAGTGCTGACAATTACCTACAGTATAGAACTAATTACCGGTGCCTAAACCTTAGGGATAAGTACACAAGCACGGGCCGACAGTGAAATAGATGTGTCCAGAACATTTTACTTTGGTCCCTCAAATAGACAAATACATAAAAATGAATGAGTCCATTTAAAATCTGTTCTAACCAACTGAGTAAGAGGAGCTAGGGGTCAGGGTGGGTCCATGGACCTTTTACAAAATTTTGAACTATTCCTTTAAGTTGAGAGTTTTTGACCGTACATTTTCTCTTTTTTCAGGACAATCCATTTCGACAGAGGATTGCTGAGGTTTTCTCTGAAGATGGCGAAGGAAACATGACCCTCAATGACTTCTTGGACATGTTTTCGGTGCTGAGTGAGATGGCTCCACGTGACCTCAAGGCCTACTATGCCTTTAAGATATACGGTGCGACATCTTTCAAAGAAGTGGTCGCATATGTATTTACATTCAACCCAATAACAAAGACAAGCGGACTGAGTTCAACCCGTGACCCATATGTAAAGGGAACATAGTGAAGGGTTATGGAGCTTTAAGCAGGACAGACTATACACTCGATGTTATAAATGATTAAGCAGTCCTTCATACAGACGGCACAAAGGAAAAGACGGTTTGTTTTGTCCCACTCTGGCTCTAATTAACAACTGCTGACAGATGAAAACATTTCTAAGGTTCATCATTATCTGTGTGGTCATGGGTCAGCGTTCAGGGGCGTCGGACGTAAGCGGTAGTTGCCTTTTTGAGTACTGTTGCATAATGTAGTATAGTATAGTGTCGTATATTTAAGTTCGGTATAGTATAGTGTTGTGTGGAATAGCATAAAATAGTGTAGCGTAATACAGTGCTGAATTGGGTCTGTAATCCCTTCCCTGCACATAAATTTAAGCTCAGCAGACATCCAGCTGATCAATCATAACCATTTAAAATCGAAAAGATGTGCTATGTGTAGTTTCTCTGATGAAAAAAATACAAAATTTGTAGGACATAAAGCTAAATATGCAAGATTTTATGAAAGATATAAATAAACACAAAATGGAAATCCCTTTTGTTCCACAAGCCTCAAGAACAATGTGGAGTTAAATGTAACTGCTTTCATTTTGTATTTAACAATTTGAATCCTTTGTTTACATGAGAAACTTTCATGAAGGTGTAGCCTCAAAAGAAAAACAAAAAACAACAACAATATGACTAGGGGCGATTCAAAAATCAGAAGACTACCCTGGGTTTTACTTTGACTTAGTGATAAGCAACAAAAGAGAAAATGGGGCACAGAGTCTGGGAATACTGTATATTATGTCTTTGAGAAACCAAGACAAAATTTTGAGTTATAATGGTCGAGGCAAGCAGTCAGAATAACAAAAAAGTTCAAAAATGTCGGCCATATGTTTCAAAGTACAATTATAATGTTTATTTGATGTGTATGGTATTTCCCGAACAGATTTCAACAACGACGACTACATCTGTAAGTCAGACCTGGAGAAGACCCTGAACAAACTGACACGTAACGAGCTGACGGAGGACGAGGTGCGAATGGTGTGTGAGAAAGTGATGGACGAGGCCGACCTGGACAACGATGGACGTCTGTCTCTGGAGGACTTCCAGCACATGATCGTCCGCGCCCCGGAGTTCCTCAGGTAACGATGTGGATTTTCACCATACCTGCAATAACAATACAATCAATGTTGATACAAATACGTGCACTTACTGTACCTATGAAACTAGATAGACGGGTGTATTTTTATGTGAACTGTACTTAATGTGGAACTCAAACCATTATTTCTTGTTTTGTCTCCACAGCACTTTCCACATAAGGATATAAGGACTCATTTGCTTTAATGAAGTAGATTTTATTTTATTTTTTTGACATTACTGGAGACATCTGGTGGTGAAAGTGCAGTTTCACACCATTTTAGAGCATGTGAACAGCTATGGCTCTCACAATCTATTGTCTATGAACAGAACCATTCCCAGTGCTTGGTTTGTCCGTCCTGATCATTCAGTATAAACAGTATAATTCTGACTGATGTTTTTCATTTTGTTCAATTGTATTCTACATTTTACAGAATGGATCTTCAAAAATCATCTGAAAGTGGACAATTTGAAAGGTCTGTTATATTGTCTTAGATCAGTATTACTACATTTTTTAGGAACACGATACCAGTAAATATTTCTTGGGATTTGATATTATTACATACAGTTGCAGTCCATATAAAAGCACATATACAGATAATATATGATAGAAATTGTCCACTCATTTGCTGTAACTGTTTATGGGAACTGTGAAAATAGATTCTTTGTCTGTTTATAGCACTTCCCACGTCAGGAAATACACAAGGAAACAAATTAAAAACTTTGTACATTGACTATTTCTTATCAAATATTTCTCTTGCGTGTTTTGAATTATTGTTGCTGGCGGCTACTTTTATCAAACCACATTTAACCAAACATCAACACATCCGTCCAGGAGATATCCAGTTTTCTTTTTAACATACTGCTACAGAAATGAGTTGTCATGTGTCTGCCGATCTCTCGTCGAGTGGAAGCACCGTCCAATCCATCAAGACAGGGCTCATTAGTTATGAACATCCACAGTAGATCTGTGTTCGTGTCTACAGGGGTTGAATTACAGCCAACGATATAAAGGACACATGCTGGAACCTTCTGGAGCTGTCGGGGCCGTAGTGACAGCATAACAACTGAAAGAACGCTCTGCTGTTTTTTTAAAATAGTCTTATTTTATTAAATCAAAAGTACGCATATCTACAAATTGTAGATACATTTTTCATATGGGTTTACAAAGTACAGTACAGTTTAAGTAGATCTCTTATTTTCAATGTGATATTTACAATGTTGTTCCCCTTGTGTACTTCACAACAGATGAAATGAATGTAAAGTATGGCTGTAAAGGAAATATATGACCTGTGACAATGACTCGTAACAAAAGGATATGGTTTTACAAAACAAAATTCAAGACTGTGCATCATTTTGACTGTTAATGACACAGCTGGAGTCCGACAGACATCTGCTCCCTATATTTCAGCTACAGCATCACTTAAAACAGAAAACACTATCAACTGTTTAACATCCTAAGCTCTCCTACTTCATGATCCAAGCTAGTTTTAACCTGCACTGATGTCCCAATGCAGTCTCCTACAAACAGAGCAAGTCCTGTTTTTGGCTCAGCGATAAAACGTAACAAAAGCCCATACATTAAACTGTACAGGTTAAACATGGATGAAAGAAATATGCACAGGTCCAAGAGTCACGATGCATAGCTCAACGAAGACTGAACTGAGCCGTTAAGACAAATGGCCATGTAGTCATGAGGTCCCAAATAAAAGATATGACAAAGTAAATGCAAAAAGAAGCTAAATTAGATCCCTTTTCTTAATATTTGTGCATTTAAGAGCTTAATTTTCAGACGACGATGAGGAAACAGTGACATATTAAGACTTAGTAACATACAGGTTTAGGGTCTTACGACTGTGGTTGGTTTGTAAAATACTGACTCATAATTTATTTGGGTGGTCACATTATTTATAGCTTAATGTACAGTAATACTAATGGGACTGTATCAAAGCTTGAGTCTAGCCGAAAAAATATCACTTCCAAACTATGCTTTGGCAGGACAGTAGCATAGAAATAAGGGTTTTAAGGTTTACATATAAATATATTTTATCTATGCATACGGGCGATATATTTTGTGAACTAATACCAGAACAGTGGATAAATAGCACACCAAAGGTTATCAAGTTTTTAAATAGGTGCAGTAAAATTGTTTGATATACTCCCAGGAATAAGTCATCCTTCTTCCTTTTTTGTACTAACTATATTATTGTAATGAGAACTATCACTTGGCACAGGCTACACAAAACATGGGTAAAGTGCAAGCGTAGCGAGTGAAGCCTGGAAAAAGAGGCCTACAGTGCGAAACTTCAGTGATTTGAAATGTTTGTCAGAAAAGCAGAGACATCATTCAGCTTCACAGTGAATTAGAGCAGTACAAAACTTTTAGGTTCAGATTGGAGATTTCTAATAATCTCATTCAGTCAATGTCTTTAGCTGAAGTGAAATGCTTGAAGCCATAACACAGGTGATGAATGTTACATATGCTTTGTCTAAATTAGATGGTGTAATGGAAATGAATGGACATTTCTGCATCACTGGATTTTAAGCCTATCAGTCTCTGATTGACATTTATCACATACAAAGGGAAAGAGGACTAACAAAAATAGATCTCAATATCACATTTATGTTCTAATCCCACAACCGTGACATTATTAGCAGTATCCCTCTCTCTAAATGAGTTAACACTTGTGCTACCAACTTTGGGACTTGTGAACACAAAGTAAGAAGCATCTGGTTTGAGTGCTAAAAAACCGACAATGCTTCTTGCATCAGAGATAGTTCCAGCTGTCTGCTCCGTAAAGACAGTAAATCCTGCTGAGCTGGAAGAGATGCACCACTGGAAGCTTTTAGAAGAGGAAGAAAGTGGAAAGAGTCCTTTGTTTGGTGGGACAGGGGGGACAGGCCATGGACGGGAGGTCGAGGGAAAAAAAAAAAAAAAAAAGCAAGGAAGAAAGTGCTAAAAGCAAGCACAGTTCATTTATGCCCAGCTGGCAGACAGTTACAAAAGCCTGATGCCTCAGAGGAGGCTGCAGCGGAAGAAACTGGTCTTTTTCTGAGGCTCTGAGATCTTCACTCCGTGACCGCTGCCCTGTGGTGCGTTGCCCTCCTATAACAAAATAAAAGGAAACATATAAGTCAGTGTTCACTGGGACAGAGATCTAAGTTCATCCGGAAAAAACAACTAAAACATATACCATAACTCATTAATAACACAATGCAGGGTTTTATTAAAAGAGGATTTTACCAATTTTGTGTCCATTTTTGTCTTGATGTCTCTGGCAAGGGTCAAAAAGGCCTGTGGAACAAATAAAACATAAGGTCACATATTTAACATTTACAAAGGCAGGATCTCAATAAATATGTTTACTCACATTTTCCACATTAATGTTTGCCTTTGCGCTGGTCTCCATGAACTTTATTCCATATTCTAACGCAAGCTAAAAGGGGAAACAACATTTTTAAATAAACCAATTTTTGTCTGTGTTTAGTTTAGGTTCAAGAGAACCATATATAATTTACAGATGAATTTAAAAACTTTAATGTCAGCAGTGGTTTGTTAAAGTCAACTTTCTCACCTTCTCCCCTCTCTCTTTGGACACCTGCCGCTTGTCATTGATGTCACACTTGTTGCCAAGAACCATCTTTTCAACATCAGATGATGCATGCTGGGTACACAAGAAAAGGCATGCTGGTTTCAAAAACAACTACACTTCAAAGAATACATTTTACATATACATTACTAGCCACTGACCTCCTCAATGTTTCTGATCCAATTCTTGATATTTTCGAAAGATTTCTCGTTGGTGATGTCGTATACAAGCATAATGCCCTAAAAATAACAGGAAAGTGATGTCAGTGGCCGAATCACATTAAGTATTGATTGATGATTTTTGTATTCACCCACCATTGCTCCTCTGTAGTAGGCAGTCGTGATTGTTCGGAAGCGCTCCTGTCCTGCTGTATCCCTGCAAAACAAAAAGCACATGTTGACTCAAAGTGTCCTACACTTTATAGGACATACTAGAGGACATTTACATCTACACTTGTGATTCCATATATACAATGTAAGAAGGAAAAGTACTGGAGAGGGAAAACATTATGGGTTATTTTGGATTCTAATAGAAAATTGTGAGTTTGGATTGGAGCTGCTTAATGGAGATACAAGTTTTAAAGTTACAGATTCACTTATTCTGATCTTGGCTCCAACACAAATGCATGACAATAATATAAGTTCATCACATACATTGATTTTTGTACATGATATATGTCAATACAAGTGGTTATCAAACTGGCTACTTATTATTTTTAAAGACTGTCCAGTTGTAAAAACTTTAGAGATGTACACAGTTTCATAGAAAAGATTATTTATTTAGCCCAATAATAACTTGTGTGCAGCATTGGGGTGAGTTACCATATTTGTAGCTTTATCTTCTTCCCGTCAAGCTCTATTGTCCTAATCTTGAAATCAATCCCTGTGAAGGAGGAGAAAATGCAGGTCAGTGATAGCAGTAGCTTGTTAGCCTTGTTCCATTGTTATACACTTACTGTTACTGAAGACTATAAAAAAAAACCCAAGCAGATTATCACGCCATAGAAGGAACATGTGGATTAAATATTTACACGGCTGTTGTATCTGTAAGTTAAGCTCCTTAGATATGAATCAGACTTTCCGGTTTTATGACAGGATGTAGATGGGACCTGACAGCTAACGGCTAACATTAGCTTCAGAGGAGCCACAGTTCACCGGCTTTTTGTCCAAATCTGAAATACGTGACCCGTTAATGCAAAGGGCACAGCTATAACGTCAGCTACAGGTTATCACATTATAGACGTTTAAAACACCCCAAAACTTACGCATTATTAATTTAAGGTTTTTGGTAAAGACAAAATACACTCGTCCTTAGCGGATATTAGCTTTCCAGTGAATAGACGGGTCCAAATGCACACAGCAGCAGTGGCGTTTTGTAAACAGACAAACACTAGCATAGTTTTCAATATTAAACTCTCACCTATTGTCGAGATAAACGTGGAGTTGAATGCGTCCTCTGAAAACCTGAACAGAACACAGGTTTTTCCGACTCCAGAGTCGCCGATTAACAATAATTTAAACAAATAATCGTACGTCTTCGCCATACTTGATATTATTGCGGAAATCCCGCCCGGCGAACACTAAACTGAAACAATAGAACTGCGCCCCCTGCTGGCCCGGAATACGAATGCAGCTTAATGTTTTCATAATTGTTATAATAGAAAAAAAAATTACACTTTTAGCAGTGAAAATGAGCAAAACGTGTATGACATTTATAAATGAGAAAACAATGTTATGTTATTTACACATTTCTCATAGTTTCCTTGTTTTCTCCTTTGAATTTACCCCAAATTGCTTTGAATCTTGAATGGTGTCTTATAGCAGTCAGCTGTTGTTTCGCTAATTACAACCTTACATATTTGGTTCTCCTAGTACCAGAGCACCAAAATTACAGTATACAGTATATAATAGTTTACACAGCAGATTATGTTATGCCTATTTTCATTCTGCTGTGCTCTATGAAGTGACCACATTAAATAATCATATATTTGCATTTTTAAGTCAAATTTGGAGCACCCCTTAGCTTCAGCTGTAACTTGAGAGCACTATAGTAAGGTTATAGTAAAACACATTTTAGAATTATATGTTTAATGGTGTTTTATCTTATCTTCCAAGTACCACTAAACACATTCAGCGTGCCACAGGTGGTACCTGTACCACAGTTTGAGAACCACTGGCCTAATTTAAAGTTACATATTCAAAAGATCATTCTACTTGTACATGCAAATAACCTATTTAATCTGTTTTGTACACTTTGCTACCTCCCACTTTTTGAAAATGGAACCAAATTTTTTTTTTCTCTTTGCTGTTTTAGAGCTTTCAAATAGATGGTAATTCGTCAAGTGGTTTGCTCTGTTATGAATACACATCCCTTTTTTCTAATCTAATGTAAGCAAGTACAGCAGCTCTACTGGCAGATATTTCATAAGGTGTGCTCACAAAAGTAGGTCAATGATCCCACTTCTCTTGCTTCACTTATTGTGCAATAAATGAACATGAGTCCATACTATTACAAATGTAGACAAATACTTTTACCTCTAGTTGGGTTATTATACATCCATGCAGTATACAGCACAGAACTTCTTTTTTTATTTTCTTTTTCGGCATTTTGCCTTTATTTGATAGAGACAGTATAGATGGGAGAGAGAGAGAGGGGCAGGTGAACCACAGAGGTGCCCCCACAGTCTACTCAACCAACCTCTGCCTAACCGTGAAACCGGCCCACCACAGGGTAAAGTCTGGCCTGTGGAATGCTTTTGGAAAGTGTTAAAATGACATGAAAGATTGAAACTGCAATTTTTACATAAAAGTAACTGCTATTTCCAATTTGTCCACTAGGGGTCACACCGTTTTAGTAAGACCAGCAGACATAACGCAACACTGAGGCCCAGAACTGAACAGATGGCAGCAATGCATCAACTTGTTCAATAAATGGCAATTTTGGTTTACGCTTTTGCTGTGGTACCCTCAAAAAGTAGAAAAGTAGAAACAGAGTGTAGAGTTTTCCAAGAAAAATTGACCACTTCTTATTTATTCACTGAGAAGAAGAATGGTGTTTGGTGTGTAGGGAACCACTATGACACTCATCACGGCAAAAAAATAAGCAAAATACCTTCAGCATTAAAGCCATATTGTGAGGTAATTGTACTTCTTTGCACTAAACAAAGGGAATTAATGGAGTTTCGTATAATGGAGTCATAATTTATAGGTTATTTTGCTATTATTTCACTGGTCCGGCCCACTTCAGATCAAATTGGGCTGTTCTGTTGCGCCAATTCTACTTGATGGGCTTTACTCTTTTACTTTATGGAAATAAATGTGGTAGAAGCAATGGTATTTTCAGGGTGTGTATGTACTCAAGGGCTAAAGGAGACAAACACTGCTGCTCATGAGGCTGCTATGTCTCAATAAATATCTTAAGTTTAAGTTGTGATGTAATATTGTGTTGATGTAACAGGCTCTGACAAGATATGTGCTGTTTACGAGGAAATCATGTCCCATCACTGAAAGTTACATAGCTGAGTATTTGTCAAAATAGGCACAGTTTGTTTCTAAGTGGGGCTAATCCCCGTTACAAGAATGTTAAAATAAACTGGAGGCTATTATGACGATGATTTTCAGTCAGCATATGTTGAGATAAAAAAAGTACACTGTATGCTTTAAATGAACAGTATCTTTTATTTTTTTGCTGTTGTAAAACCAGAATAGTACATGGTAAGACAGTACAGCAGCGGGAGATGTTTATAAGTTCGAACAGTTTCTCCGAAGTAAAGCACACGGAGAAAGAACTCGGAGCATGTCGGCACAGGTAAAGTGAAGAATGAACTTTTACAGGGTGTTACTTGCCTTGCACTAACTCGTAGGCAGGGCACACAGACAGACACAAGCTACAGCTTATATAACCACCTTTATCAATGTCGTCATCGAATTTAATCGTGCTACTTGTTCGAGTTTTTTCTACAACTCATTTCCAGCACTACACATTTGGACCCAAAACCAGTTAAAAAGGACATTAAAGAACCATAAATATATAAAAAGGGGGTAAATGTGTTTTAAAAGCAGATATAGTGGTGAATTTTCCAGGGAATGTATGGAAATTAGAGATGTTTTGTAAAAAAAATCACTTTTTGTGCGATTTTTTTCTTGGCTTTTTTTTTTTTTTTTTTACAAATAGCTCAGGTCCTGCAGTGTTTGTTCCAGGCGCTGGTTTATTTCTATGTTTTCCTGCTTTACTCGCTGTAGTCGATCTGGAAAAAATGATAGAATTGATAGGAAAATACAATTAAAATGCATCAGGACACTTGCACTGGTGTAGTAATGTTGTTGTTTTTTTTGGATGTACTGTAATAGACAAAGGAACAGACAAAGAAAGTAAAATAGACAAACCTTTATTCAGCTTTAGTGTAATTGAAAAGGAGCAAGGAGACAAAAGGGAAATGGACAAAGTGCTTTCAATCAACCAATGAGGTGACAGGTAGAGGTGAAACTGAAGTATTATTAGCTGGAAACAACATTTATAAGGTGTTCATATCATTAAGAGCATGATCGAGCTCTTCGCTGATAGCCTTATACTTAAGCTTCTGATTATACAGCTCGTCTGCAGGTCAAAAGGCAGAAGAAAAACATCGGAGGAAAAGGCAGAAGTATCCAAGAAGATCCCAGAGGAAAATCAAGATTAAGAAAAGGGGAAAAAAATCAGAACGACAACATTAAAGATGAGGATAAAAGATGGAGGAAAGGTGGAAGTGAGTTTAAGGGAAAGTGAATGAAGCGTACCTTCTAAGTCATCAATGGTCTTTTCCAGTTTGGCCACTGTCCTTTCTGCAAATTCGGCACGAGTCTCAGCCTTTGGGAGAATAAACGAGTATAAATCATCTGCATTAAAGCCTACTGTATGTTGTAGACCTGAAGGAGACGAGAACCTACCTCCTTGAGCCTGTCATTCAAGACTTTGATCTCCTCCTCGTACTTGTCTTCTTTCTGAGAGTACTGTAAAACAGAAACGATTTGGTAATTAACTCATTTACCAAAACAAAATGGATCTGCATATATGTTAAGTACATTAATGGCAATAAAGATACAGATAAAGGAGAACTGATGTGTTTTTGATAATAGTGGTAACTCTAAAGTCTTTCAGCTTTGCCACAAACTGAGAAGATGTCTGTGGAGATCATCAGAAATTGACATAATTTTGAAAGGAGAAGACATTTTGTCCCCCATCCAAGTGTCATTAACTTTTGACCAATAACAAAAGATAAACTGCTCCATATGAGAAGATATAAACTTTTTTAAATCCCTCAATTTAACAAATGAAGAAAAAAAATGTTGTTATACCATCTTGCTTTTACTGAACTTCTTTTTTTTAAATTTTGTACAACCTTTACTTAACCTGAGAACTCAAATCTCATTTCCACCAGACACAGGGAGAACATGCCCTAAGATCAAACAAGGACCCTCTCACTGTGAGTCCGGAGTGCTAACATATTCTAACCATAGCCGCCCAACTATGAGTATAAAAATGAGCAGCTGTATTAGTTATCAGTTGTCATTGTTTGAGTTTGTTGTACTTTTAGGTAAATGAGACATCTGCTTCAATTAAAAATGAAATCCAAATATAACAACTAACAAACTAAAACTGACAGTAACTCTGCAAATTGGTTTAAGACTTGCCTTGTCAGACTGAGCCTCTAGGGACTTGAGGTTGTTTGTGACATTCTTCAGCTCCTCTTCAAGGTCACTACACTTACTGCATGAAAAAAGAAATACGTGTTACTTTGTGAAAGGTTTTATTTTGCTCTGGTTGATGCGTTTGTACTCACAGCTCTGCAATCTCTGCCCTCTCCTCTGCTCTCTCCAGCTCTCCCTCCAGGATCACCAGTTTACGGGCAACCTGAAATGAGACAGAAAACACATAAGACACTCCAAAAAAACAAACAAAACTTAAAACATGATCATCTCTCCTGATGAAGCTGTATTTTGGGGTTTGTACCTCCTCGTATTTGCGGTCTGCCTCCTCGGCGATGTGTTTGGCCTCTTTGAGTTGCATCTCTTGGATCTCCATCTTCTCCTCATCTTTCATAGCTCGGTTCTCGATCACCTTCATGCCTCTGAAGACAAAAACAAAACGCAGCACATCACTTTAAGTCCTTAATCTCTTCAGCAATTTAAGATTTCAGGCACAATATACATACATACATAGAAAATGTACTACAACCCAATAGCTGTATGTTTTTGTTAAAAAATAATGTTATAAATAAACTGTCCTAATTGAGAAACCATAAGAAACTGAGCAACGCTAAGTATAGTATAGCTTATTCAAAGTTAGAATGGAAGATATTCATGTTGCCCTCATTGAACTTATTTGAACTGGAATGAATGAATTATCCTGATACAATAAAAGTGAGATTGAGTAAAGTAATGTGTCCACTATGAACCCTCTCTCGCTGCTTTCTTTCTAAATGTCCCATAGTTTACAACAAGGGAAGGGCACTGTTTATGGTTTATGTTGAGTATAGTGACTAGTGTAGATGATTATCCACTCTCTCAGGAGCTCTCTCTGTCACCTTTCGCTCTCGTCTGCAGCCTTCTCGGCCTCTTCCAGTTTCTCCAGAGCAGTGGCCAGTCTCTCCTGAGCGCGGTCCAGCTCCTCCTCCACCAGCTGGATCCTGCGGTTCAATGACGCCACCTCGCCCTCGGCCTGACACACAAACACAAAGGTCAGAGGTGAGAGGTCGCCCATAAACAAACCAGACAAGAGCAATTGTTCGGGATTCTTTGTGCAGTTTGTGTGAAGGCATGTTTATTGTCCAGATTCCTTAGAAGCTATTTAGACTTATTTTTACAGTTTGGGAAGCCCCACTACTCTAACCTCATGCTTTCATTTTCCTTCTTGACTAATACATAGGTGTAATAATTAACATACTTCATTATGAGCTCTGAACTTTGCACACTTGACTGAAGTTTTGTTATTTATACATGGATAGCTGAATAAACAGGAAATAAGTAAGAGGTATAAGTACTTTGTACATTGATAGGAAGCCAAAATAAACCTAATACTAATTTTAAATATGGAGTAATACTGAGTTGTAATGAAATGAATGTAGTTACTACACTATACAGATATACAGAATTATACTACAGTATGCAAAGGTGGAAAAATTGGGGGCGTTCAATGTTGTCTCCTGTCAATATCTATATATGGCTTTATGACCTGTGATATTTGAATGTCTCCTGTGGAAAGGTATCAGCAAAGTAACAGTTTAAATGTTTTACATGTATTAAGACACTACACTCATGACTAACTCCCATTGGTTTCACTGGTTCCATTAACTTTTACATTTGGTAACTATTAGGGCATCACAATATATCACAATTTTTTTTCATCAATGTATAACAAAAGCTATTTGTATTGAAATACTTGTGTTGCAGTTCTTCCAAACATAAAATGGTAACTGGTTTAGACCTGGTTCATTCCTAGATTTGACAAGAGGGAAGTTAGTCCGGAGCCCTGTATCTCTTTATGCTTTATCAGTCCAAGAGAATTCAAATATCACACTTCATATCATTATCTCAATATTCAAAATAATTATCGCATATGGCATGTTTTTTTTAGTATCGTGCAGCCCTAGTCACAAAACAATTTCATTGAGTGTCTAAAGCCTATTTTCATATTTGACAATTGATTAAACAGGGAGTGCCTTAATTGTATTGTGGTTCAAGCTGTTGTTTGCAGTAATGGATTATTTTGAAGGAAATGTTCGGCTTATGTCATATAAAAGACTCAGTGAGTATCCCACACATACATTTTTATGTTCTGGGGTGTCTCTGTGGTGGTGCAGTGCATACCACACACCCAAGAGACCTGGGTTCAATTCTGGCTCAGGTCTTTGCTCAGTGTCTACTCCTCTCTCAACCGGTTTCCTGTCTACCCACAATGCCTCATATAAAAAGCAAAAAGTCCCCTCCATTTGCCAATTCATTACCTACAACAGTACTAAGGATTTTGTTACACAATTTCAGTATTAAGGCAGGAATTTGCTGTTTTATTGACCTCCCAAACTGTAAAACTGTAAAATAAGAGATCTGAGAGATAAAACAGAAAATAAAGAATATACAAATCCTAAAAAACTTGGCAAATCATCACTCTGACTATACATATTTATGCATAAAACACAGGAAAGCTAAACTACACACTGAAAACAGTTATAATTTTGTGAAATAAAAAACAGATGAACAGAATCTGGATCATCACATCTTATAAAAAAAAGCATTCAGATTATTTTCTTTTCCTGACACAAGAGATCTAGTCTAAGGAGGATTTGAGCTTATTGCTCCGAGGCTCACAGCTGGTTTTCTACAAGTATGTCAGAGGGTCAGATAGTTGTGTGTCAGCCCGGTTCCTGTGTGTTTTCTCTGATATGTGTGTGCGCTCACTGCTCTGGGCGTCAAAGATAAGGAGGAGTGCAAAAACAGAACTTTTGGAGGGAATGAGTGATGACTGCATTTAACTTTTGTCTTCCATAATTTGAACACTGGTAGACTCTATCCCTACAAGTGTGTTGTTGTTGATGGCTCTTTCTCAAACCGTGTGAGTGCATCGGAGCAGTATTTGAACACACCCTGTTAACTACACCCTTCATAAGCTCCAATAGACAACACCACAAAACAGGAAGTAGACATAAATCTTACCAAAAAAGCCGAGATAAAGTGTATTAATGACTTTTTAACAGTTTGAATGGCCTTTTAGGTTAGTTATAAGTGATAAGTCTTTATGAAAAGGGCTAATGCGATTGTTCACACTGACTTCCTGTTCAATTACGTCCATGTTAGACAAAAGTCGACGTAACGCACCAAATATTCAGCGGTAAAACCTACGCGTAAAAGTTAAAATGGAGCTTTTCCTGTCGATAAACTATTTCTAGTGAAGAGTTACGGGTTCACTGTGACCTACGCAGTAAAAAATGAAATGTATGGCAGCCGTAAAATGCAGCGAAAATTGAAGAATGCGTCATGAAAAGTCTCACTTTTTCTCGCTCTTCCCGTTCATGGTTGAGGTCTGCTTGTATCCGCTGTGCTCGGTCGTCTGCCTCATCTGCGTGGCGCTGCAGGGCTTGGATTTTCTTCTTGACCTCTTCCATAACTTGAATACTTTTGCCTTTTCCAACAAAGCACAAGACGATGCTGAATACTAAAACCAAAGTGCCTCGTTACGGGCTTTTACGCGACACTAAAACGTGACGGATTTGAAGAAAGTTGCTGGCTCCGCAGTGAAGTTTTTTTTCTGGGGCAGGAAATAAGGGACGTGCAGTGTAGGGAGGAAAAAAAAAGGGCTGGGAGTTTTCAGGAAATTTATGGCGAGATCATCCAATCCAGTGAAGAAGCCCGTCTGAGATGACATCACAGGAGTCAGGAGGGGAAGGCTCAGTGCGCTCCTCAACAAAAGAGGTGTGTTAGAGGAGGTTATGTGCGGGGAAATCTGCCTTTGTGGACTTATATGGCAAGTAAGGTGTAGCACTGACTCTTTGTCCGCTTGAATAAGAGGAAGAGCAGAGTTCAGGCCAGGAGAGCGCGCTCTGACTCATCTGAATCACACAGAAATAACACATAAGTGAATAAAAGTAATGAAAAGGAAATGTAAGCGTCTTTATTAGAGGGTCCTGGTTGGGTGGGCTGTAATAATTCCATTCAGACTGAGTTGTTGACCCGAAATTGTCAGGAATGTAAATTGGCTTTGGGTGCATTCATGACCCGCAGCCATTGGGTGGCGACACATTCCTTCATCACCCCTTTCTCCTCCTCCTCCTCCTCCTTCTTCTGATCATTTCACAGCAAACCCTACATTTATACGGTCTGTCTGCTCCTATGGCACACATATGTTTAAATGTAAATATAGATATGTTACAGAACAGAACTGTGTGAAGTAGGACGTTCTGGTAAAATGAGCCTAGATTTAATCATATGAGAGCTGAGTGCTATCTGACCTTTAACCTTTGTGGCCTCGTGCACCAGGTAGATTGAGATCAACTCAGATAACCCATTTATATACCTTTTCCAAAGCTGCAGCAAAAGAAATTTCACTTTCTTATTCAAAACTCACGGATTAGAGGTAAATATAAGTCAGATAAACTCACTAAAGTGGGCAGCAGTGATGAAATCTGCTGAATGTTTAAGGTATGAGCTCATTTTATATCGTCATGGCCTGACTAACTGAGCATGCATTCTGTGTCTGGCTCCACATTTTTACCTTAACTTGGACTGTGACTGGTTTTGAGTGGCTTTCAACAGGTTATAGATAGATCTGGGTGTGTTTTAGCTGGTTTAACTTGGACTTTAACTGGTTTTGTGTGGCTTTTAAGTGGTTATAATTAGATTTGTATTGCATTAGATAAGATTAAACAGTTGAATGAATTAAATGAATTCATTGTGGTTTTAACCAGATTTGGAGGGGTTTCGTTGGTTTATATCTGACTTAAACACGTTTAAAGTGGTTTTAACCAGCTTTAAACTGGATTTGGGCAGGTTTGAAGTGGTTTAGCTTGGACTTTAACTGGTTTTGAGTGGCTTTAAACTGGTTGTAGACGGATTTGAATGTGTTTTATCTGGTTTAACTTGGACCGTAACTGGTTTTGAGCGGCTTTTAACAGGTTACAGATGGATTAGAATATGTTTTAGCTGGTTTAGCTTGGACTTTAACTGGTTTTGAGTGGCTTTAAACTGGTTGTAGACGGATTTGGATGTGTTTTATCTGGTTTAACTTGGACTGTAACTGGTTTTGAGTGGTTTTAAACTGGTCATAATTGGAATTAAGTTTCTTTTAGTTGTTGTAACTTGGACCGTAACTGGTTTTGAGCGGATTTTAACAGGTTACAGATGGATTAGAATATGTTAGTGTTGTGGGGGGATTATTTTTTATGGCCTTAAATTGGCTGTAAATGGATTTGGATGTGTTTTATCTTGTTTAACTTGGACCGTAACTGGTTTTGAGCGGCTTTTAACAGGTTACAGATGGATTAGAATATGTTTTAGCTGGTTTTAACTTGTACTTTAATTGGTTTTGAGCGGCTTTTAACTGGCTATAGATAGATTTGGATGTGTTTTATCTGGTTTAACTTGGACTGTAACTGGTTTTGAGTGGTTTTAAACTGGTCATAATTGGAATTAAGTTTCTTTTAGTTGTTGTAACTTGGACCGTAACTGGTTTTGAGTGGCCTTAAATTGGCTGTAAACGGATTTGGATGTGTTTTATCTTGTTTAACTTGGACCGTAACTGGTTTTGAGCGGCTTTTAACAGGTTACAGATGGATTAGAATATGTTTTAGCTGGTTTTAACTTGTACTTTAATTGGTTTTGAGCGGCTTTTAACTGGCTATAGATAGATTTGGATGTGTTTAGTCTGGTTTAAATTGGACTGTAACTGGTTTTGAGTGGCTTTAAACTGGTTATAGAGGGATTTTGATGTGTTTCAATTGGTTTAGCTTGAACCGTATATAATGGTGCTTTACAATGCTATATACATTCGCTACTGTACTTTGACGAGTTACAGTGAGCATAAGCTAAGGCCAGAGAGGATAAAGCAGGGTGTAATATGTCGGCCCCAGAAGAAGGCCACAGCATTGATTTCATTAGACTCCGCTGTATAGAGCTCTCTGTTTGCTTAAGCTGCATTCCTGAAATTCCTGGTTGGCTACAGGCCGTCCAAGTTTTGTCTGTGCTTGAAAATACTCAGTTATAGATCTGGATGAGGCACCATTAAGTCAGGGAGTCTAGCAATGTCTGCGTCACAGTTTTAGGATGTATCAAGACGGTTTGTCTGCGCATTGTCATTTAATCGAGTGTGATGAGTAAATGAGATGTCTGTACAAGTGATTACATTCACTGTGATGTTTTTTAATTGCTCCATCCCAATGTAATTATATTATCCAAGACAAAGCTTTTATTATATGCCCTGTTTTGACATTGCAGCAACTGTAAGCTACTTTGGCACTGACTCACAAACAGCATTACTGAGAAATGTTGGTTTTTGGACCGAGATATTTTAGAATCTCGCTCTAAAGCTGTGGTTATCCTTTATAATGAGGATAATGAGTTTCAGATTGCCTCGCTGCGCTAAAACTCACGTCCGTGGCCTTTTTCTCTGACAGTTCCAGTTTCTCCTGAGCATCCTTCAGGGCCTCTGAGTATTTGTCCAGTTCATCCTCTGTTCCCTTCAGTTTCTTCTGCAGCGCCAGCAGTTCGTCTTCCAGCTGAAAGAGAGGAAGAAAAGAGAAGAAAGAGTTAGAGAAGTAGGGTTGTAGTCAAGACTAGGTAATGAGAGGACAAGAGCAAGGCTTTTAAGGATCAAAACCCAGTCAAGACCAAGATACACTGGAGGTGGTTGTAGGTAACAGTTAGAAACCCCAAACACTATAAAACCAGTCTTAAAACAAGTCCAAACTCATAGAGGGTTAGCGTTTGGGAAGGAAGGCAGAATAGAAAGCATGATATTAAGGTGAGATTAGGATGACATAATAGTACTTTTCCTCTATTTAAGAGAATGATGTGGATAGATTAAATAGTTTCTAAGACCGAGACAAGACTTAGCTGAGATCAGAGACAAGACAAACAACACTAAAGAGCAGACAAAGGGTGAGAGAAGAGAGTGTATCATTTGGAGTTAAAGTTATTTTAGTTAAATAGATGATGTAGTTATAGCTGTTTTTTTCCTGTCCCTATCTCAACACCAGATGGCAGTTTTGCTACAGAAAACAAAAAATCTTTTTCCAAGGTGTAAATAGAGCACATCACAGAACTCAGAATTACAATGCAGTAGGAATAAAACCAGCTAAAGGCATCATTGTCAGTGTAGATTTTACCATTTTTTTTAGGATATTTTTCTGTAGCAGTGTCTGCCCAAGTAAGACAAAGAAATTAAGAAAACATATGATGTTAAAGATTGTTTTGAAACACTTTATGAAGAAATATAAGATGGTAAAGTATTTCTGTTTTAAATTTGCTGCATTTTAACAGGAGGTAATGACAGAGGCCAGAATGTATTGAGACCAAAACAAGAGCAAGACTTTCAGGGTTCAGGACTAAATCAAGAACAAGATAGATTGAAGGAGATGCATGATTCAGTACAGTCCAGTGTTAAATCCTATCCAAACCCATGAAGTTGTTAGCACACATAGACACACAGAGACCCCAAATGGTGAGTAGTTTGTGAGCCACCTCTAGGTCATTGCCATGAAAGTGTGAAAGTCTGGCACAGGGAAAACTGTACTGTTATCACAGTCTTTTGTGATATGTAGAGCGCACATGTTGATTATAAATCCCCAATAAATTTGTAATATGCAGTCCTGCTTTGACCTCTTTTTCATACAATTGTGAAGAAAATAACTCTCAGTGTGATTTATAAAGAGGAACCTGAACACTGTTTTTTTTTCCTGAGCCATAACTCATGAGGCAGACATCCTTCTGGAACATGTACCCAACGTCTGTACATAATATATCTTGATATTGAGTATTATTTCGGAGTGTTTTCAGAGCCTTTCGTTGGCCTTACCGCTCTCTCTTGCCAAGAATAGCAGAGAAAGCACATCTCGGCGCTGCTTGTAGCCCAGCCATGTAAATACTAAAGAGCTCTGGTAATCTTCTAGGATTTCACACTGACACTTTCTTGATGTCTTTGTGGACGCTGTAGCGGTGCATTTGCGCAGTGTAAATGACAACTGTCACTTCTTGTGCTCTCTGAGAGTACCATTAGGGCTTTAGCCAGCGCACAGGGGATTCTTTCCACTTGCTTTAATGTAGACCCTTGCTTTGTCTGCTTCTCTCCAACTCCTCGCTGTGTAGCATTCCTCTTGTATCCCCCGACAGTGACTAACGCCCCACAGTGCAATAATTGACTGTATTTAGAAAGCTCAAATATCTAGTTACATCTCTAGATAATACTTTACACATATCAAGTGGTGTAAGTACCTAGGCTCACTTCTTGAAATGTCACGTAGCGGCTCTAAATATGGACGTCCCAGTGCTTATACAGTAGTTTGTGCAGTTTTCTCTTAAGGATGCTCGCCAGAGTCAGAGCAGCTGCTGTTATGAAGTATTCCCTCAGCATCACTTTAAGCCTAATCCCTAAGTGAGGTATCAGTCCTGCAGTTGTTACTATGTCTGCCAGGGCATCCTCATCCACATGCCTGGAGTGCTTCAGGCCTCTGCAGAACGACACCCAGGGGCTCGGCATCAGCTGCTCACTGTAATTCACCGTTTCCTTCTTTGGGAAATACTTGGGCTCGCATTCTCTACTGTCTGCAAAAGGTTTGGCTTATCAAACGTTTTTATCATTAGAGTAAACCAAAGTTGAATGTTTGTAGAGCCAGCAATGAGATGGTGTCAGGAAACTATTTCAAGTTGACAAACAGTAGTTTAACACTCAGCGGATTCTTTTGGAGAGTATTAGATAAAAAGAAAGGCTTAAGAGGAAGACATCTGGAGATTTTCACCTTCAAAACATACGCCCAAGTGCCCTTTTCCTAATCTTTTTTATTATATGATGACCCAGATGACATAAACTTGGATAGTCATGGCACTATTGTAACTATATGTAAACAAACAAAAGACACAATAACATACAGTTCTTGTGTAGTTAGTACATTCATATATATTTATGCAAACAATCAGATGTTTTTTTAATGGTTTTAAACATGAGTATAGTTAAGATTAAGGTTGGAAAAACATAATCTTGTGCAGTTGTTGTCTAAAAATACTCCACTGTACGTGTCGTATTTCTAAACACAGTATTAATGTCGATCTTTTAACTGTCATTCTCATAACTGTTTGGACAGAGGGAAAAAAGAAGGTAACCAGTACAAACACATTTAAATGTATCTGTATATATTTCTCTATATCTATATGTTTATTATAATGAGTTTTTGAAAAAGGCTCACTAACACTGAACTTTTGCCTGAGCAGTGTTATTGCACTGTGTTTTCTCTGTTTTCAAGGTTGCTTTATGTTCAGGATATTGTTCCCACTTTAGTCTAAACAGACAAAGAATATTTTGTCTAAAATATTGTAAGGTGTGGTTCTAATGCCATAAGCCTCCTTCATATTATACCCAACTATTATTATGATTTAAGACAATCTAAAAAGAGTTCATCCTGTATTCCCATTGAGTAAAACTGTCTTCTATGTCATTATACCCCCCAGGCTTGTCCCACCTGTTTGCATTTGTCCTCTGCTGCCTTCTGGTCGGTCTCAGCCTGCTCTGCCCTGTCGATGGCATTCTCCTTGTCCAACTTCAGCATCTGCATCTTCTTCTTGATGGCTTCCATGGCGGCGTCTGGCTCCTGGCGTCCTCCTCAAAGAAAAACTAGACTGTATCTTTTGTTTAAAAACCTGTTGCGGTCCGACAGAAGCCCTGAAGCAGAGGCAGAAGAGAGCGAGAGGAGAGCCGAGCTGAGGATGCAAACTGAGAGTGAGTGCAGGCTTTGTGTGATTTAAACTTGAGAGGAGCTTTGGAGACAGCCCCGGTCCCTAGTGACTGCCCTTTCCCACCGTTCACCCCTTTCTGCCACTCCCCGGCTCCACTTTTCACGAACACTGTACCCCCCTCCCTCTTTCAAACCTCACAGTGGATAAACAAAGTGTGGATGCTCTGGCAATATTTTACCCCTGTCCTTATTTGGACCCTGTATTTTTGACAGGAGAGTCGAGGGAGAGTTGATAAGAGCTCAAAGTCCACAGTCCAGACGTGAAAAGGACATTGTTCCCATTTGTAATATGAGATTCACATTTTTCCTTCAGTATATGCCTGTGTTCTTACTTAGGAATGTTCAAATTGATGTTAATACCAGAGTTGGTTAGAAAGGACATAGTTTTCATTCTAGCACTAAATGAAAAAGGGTTGGAAAAATATCCCGCCAGAGAGAATTTGGGGAGAGAGCTATCTGCGTGAGATTGAGGCCAGGCAGCAGCGATACACTGGAGCAGACACAAACCACAGGTCGACTGCAATTACACGCCTCTTAATTACTATTGGTCTGAGGAAGCTTTATTTAGATCTGTTTTCTGTCATTTGTGAGGCATGCCAGGCAAAAAACACTCCAGGATGTAGTGAAAGTGTGTGTGTTTTAGAAATTTCTGTCATTCTAAAAAACATTGTACTATTGCAGATTTTTCCACTGTATTCATGCTTGTTTTTAGTCACATTAAATCCATCTACAGGCCAGTTGTTTGGTCGAGTGTTCTGTCTTTAAACATCATTAGAGAGTCACACAAAAGGTTTATGGTAAAATGGCTATTTCCATAAAAACATGCCAATGTGTTTCAAGGCAAAGCCAAAATGGTGGAGTCATGCTGTAATGTAGAAAGCAACACTGTAGCCTTTGCTGTAAAATAATACATGACCTCAGAATCACAAAATCACATCATTAGCCTCAAAGTCCTTTTAATGGTTCCCAGACATAAATCAGTCTGCCCAGCCAACCCAGGTCTGGATGCCCTCCTTCAAACCTATTTCCACCTATTTCCAATTCTAAATTATAAGAGCTTGACTTTGTTTCTCTAATTGACTCTATGTTTTTTTTTTAAATTGTGTTGAAGCAGTTCTGATGATGGGCTATACAAAAGTAAATGTCTTATCTTCTGTTTCCTGGTGCAGCAGCCTTTTCACGAGGTCACAATCTCACTTAAATCCATCTTGAGCTGCTTTAGGCAATGAGTTTGCTGATGACCCGCTGCCAGCTCGGACCAATAGTTTGGCAGTACCAGCAGCTATGGGTGTATTATAGGTTTTATAACAAAGCGGACATTTTTTCCATTACTGTGGTTGTATGTCTATCCAGTTGCATTCAGATCTGGGTCTGTTTGTTCCGTCTCTTAGAAATCCAACTCCGATGGACAGGGACCAAACTAATTCTTTGCACAGAATAGAAAACAATTCGGAAAGCTGGCCAGGCTAATAAAATGGGAAACTAGCCCACTCTCCCACACTGACCAGATATTCCACAAGTGACTCCAAGTGGTGATGCTATAGTGGAAAACCTATTTTTGCACATCTTTTTATATTTACACTGCATAACCCTTGAGGGATTGGTTTATAATGTCTCCAGTTAATATGTTAAAAATATAATTGGGTTTACACAAAATAATGACATATCTTTTTACTGACCAGGATGGGTGATGCAGAATGTGAGCTACTTGTACAAATAAAAAAGATGCATTGTTAAGTGTTTTCTATCTTGTTCACCAAGTGCTGAATCACCTTTGTTGTTGTTTTTTTTTTTTAATAATAAAGGTCTATATTTTATTTTCATCACTAGTCAAGAGTCTGACACCAGTGCCAACCCAGTTAAATGACTAAATTAAAAGACAACACACTGCAGTAAATTGGCAGGCGCTCATAAAGGACCAAGGTTTCATCGCTTTAAAATGTCCAACACAAACCTGCGTCAAGGCCTGCCCTGATAAGAACAGTGACCGTGAACCTTTTTTTCCAGCACACATTGTTTTAGTAACAGAATGTTCAGCCACATTTCATGAGCTGATATTGGAAGTGTTATGTGTTTAAATACGTTCCTTCTCTCTTGTGTAGGTTGGAAAGGGCAGCAGTGTAAAAACAAGTGAGGAAGAAGTGTGAGGAGGTAAAGAAACAGACATAGAGATGAAGAGTGAGAGAAATCATAGCCCTCCCACAGGAAACTGAGCTTAACTCCTCTTCTCCTTGTATGGTAAAAACTCCCCCAAAAGCCACAGCAGTGCCTGGGGAGCACAGTCAACGTCTAAGTATAAATCACAACACTATGGGAATGGAGGCGCAGATTGTGTATACTGTATGAACACCACCAAGAAAACACCACTGCTAGCCTTAAATGCTTGATGTCCTGCAAAGCGCACATAAACACTGTTATTGCTCCTGTAGGTGTCCATTGATACACAGTGTATTACAAAACAAAAATGTGGCAATACCCAATGAGTAACACCACACCTGTTTGATGCACAGGGAGCAGTCAGTGTCTCAACCAAAGCAAACACGTCAGCGTTGCTCACCTCTGTAGAAACATGTCAGGTAATTAATGGCACCGTGAACGAGCAGCTTACATCAGAGCTCAAGGAAGTGGTGGAAGGTGGCAGCACACTGTTATATTTGGCTCTGTAACTCACTCCAAGTGCATCTGTGACTTGGGACAATGTCTACACTGCATCTTACCAGCCAGTGGGGATCACAAATCTGTCATTTAGACGGGGCACAGGTGTCTCGCTCGAGCTCAGTGCTGAAAGACACCGAAACGAACAGGGTTTCTTTGAAAAATCACATGAAAACAGTCTTCAACCAGCAAAATCATTTCTGTGAATATAAAAATATATGAACTAAATCAATAGATATTTCTCCATACAACATTTTATTTTTGTACACTACATTTTGTAAGGCTTCTGTTTCACTAATACACTATAAGTGTAAAGTAGTGTCTGTTTAAGTTAGGCTTAAGTTATTTTTATTCTAAGCCTGTGCTACCCCGATAATTACTCCAGTACCTTTGTGTATTATGAGATACCCCTGGACGTGCATTAGTGAGGGGCATATTTTTAGCACTAAGAGCCCCCCTTGATTCTTCTTATGTTTCCAAAGGCTTTTAGCTTTAAAGCCAGTATCCCTTTTGTTTGTTCTCTAAATGTCTGTGGAGGTTTAGACATTTCAAACCTTTGTTTTACTAAAGCAGTTGTAAACAGTGAGATGATCTTGGTAGCATTATGCTTTATCGTCAAATAATAAATGTACATCTGGAAAAAAGAGCAGTTCATACAAATCAAATTAGATATAGGCTATGTCTTTAACTGATGATCTATGTACAAATAATTATTTGAGTCACTAATCAGAGTGATAATTGTGAAATATCTCAGTAAAGCTGTCCGTCCAGTAGAGGGAGCCACAGACAAGCAAAAGGCACAATTCTCCTGTTTGGACAACAAGAGGAGTCTTGTATTTGTTGTTATATCCCTTTTTATGATAAATTATAATTAGCTTCTCTAATTCAATAGAAGATGATGTAGATAGTCCAGTAATATTTGCATCACTGTATTGGGAGTTTTATTGAAGTTTGATTATGATACTGGTATTATTTTTGAAAATGTCTGTAATTAAGCAAACTAAGCTGAGCACAAAATACACTTATTTTTGATTATTTCAAAATGTAGCAGGTAACAGTAACTACCCCATATACTACAACATGTGCATGTAGGTGAGTTAATTGAAGGTCTGTTAGCTATCATTTTCTTTGTTCTGCTAATATTATATCGTCCAGTACAACAATTTAACATTAGATATATTTTTAAAACGAATTTTTCCCTCATGACTCCTCCTCACCGACAGGGGGCGATCTGGAGAGGCCTCAGAGCTGTGTCTACAAGGGAAGGGTCGCTTTTCTTCCTATTAAATTTATCAGTATTATGAATCAGTGTCTATTCTTTAATTTGCCTAAGGTTTAGTATTGTTAATAAGGTTGTCAAAACGAGCTCAGCTCGTATAAATTAGATCAAGATGTCAGCGAGTGCTGTTTATGTCTTGGATCTAAAAGGAAAGGTAAGATAACGGTACAGCTGCTATGATGCTAACGGAAGCCTAGCCTGTGGCTAACAGCTAACATTCCTCTTTGAGGATTATGATGTGGCCGAGGAGAGAGATTTAGCTGTAGCTTAAAGAGCTATGATGTGGCACTGAGGGAAAATATCCTAAAACCATTTAGACAATCTATGTATAGACATTTGGAGGTCATTTTGATAATGGCAAAGCGACTGAAGTGTAAATGGAAAATATTTTATAGAGGAAAATAGTAGTAATAATTTCTGTACAAGTATTAAATCTAGGTAGCATTCTCAATGTATGTAGCATCCTGACCTCACAAGAAACAGAATGAGATTAAAGATACTAGATTTTAAAGCATCTTTGTTGACAGCTGTTTTGGCTCGTGACCAGAGTCAAGTGTCGTGTCCATAGTCAGTCCCAGGGGCATTTATGATACAGCATAATCCTACTGTGATCTCAGATGGTTGGGAAAACAACTGGGATTTGGACGGTCTTTCAATATCTTATATCAAAATAATATTATATTGACAGTAATAAAATGAAATACACTCATTACAAATAATCTCACCTATGTGTAAGATCTATTATTTTGATATATTGCGTAATTAGACAATCATACTAAATATATTAAGTTTTATACAGTTACAAGTGATTTATGCCAGGGCTGCAGTATATAATTTTATCCACCTTCTTGTAGGTGCTGGTGTGCCGAAATTACCGTGGAGATGTGGACATGTCTGAAATTGAGCACTTCATGACCCTCCTGATGGACAAAGAGGAGGAGGGGACCCTCTCCCCTATTCTTGCTCATGGAGGAGTCCGCTTCATGTGGATCAAACACAATAACCTCTACTGTATCCTTATGATGTTCCCTACATTGTTATATATGTGTATATGTTACACCAGTATGATCTAGTTTGAGCTGTTTTTCTATGTGATGATAAATCTTAACATTTTACTGCAGTGGTTGCAACATCCAAGAAAAATGCTAGTGTCTCTCTGGTTTTCTCCTTTTTGTACAAAATTGTTCAGGTATGTGTAGCTGTGCATCAAAAACATTTGTAAACTGATGTCACTGGGGCATAAAAAGATAACTCTTTGTGTCTCTTTTAGGTTTTCTCAGAGTATTTCAAAGAACTGGAGGAGGAGAGCATCAGAGACAACTTTGTCATCATTTACGAGCTGATGGATGAACTCATGGACTTTGGTTACCCCCAGACCACTGACAGCAAGATTCTGCAGGAGTGAGTAGTACACGTGTGTGAAAAAGGAGTAAATTCTCTGGGGGTTATTTGTCACTGGTACACTGGTGTAATTCCTGACAGCATGATCAATTTCCCATCATTTCTCTTTAAATGTCTTATGTGGATTGCATAGTGACACAAACCTCCTCATTAGTGTATTACGGAGGACAATTTACCTGCACTTTGTCAAAACAAAAACAACTGTGAACTGTGCGTGGGAAGAGGCTTATTACCGCCCACTTATACTAACTCAGTGTGATGACGATAATGTTTTCAATTGCATTGAAGAGAGATTTTTATTCATTCAGTTGCATTAGTTGTGGACTTAAGATTAATCTCAATAATTAACTAGACATTTTAGCATGATTTGGTTTGGAAATCACAGAAGAAACAAACTGAAATATGATTAGAAATATTGGAGCCCTCATGTTTTACTGCATGCATTTTTTCCTTAACTATTTTAAATACATTGATTGTACATGTTGCATTTGCTAAATCTAAGGTTCTTATTATAACTACTTTAACCATTCTACATTAAACATTGCATGGTTGTTTCTGCTGCCATCTCTTTGATGAGTACAATATGAGGAGAATATTGTCTGTGGAGATTCTCAGTCATCCATAGGGGTATAGGGGTATTCCACCATAAAATCCTATGTCCAGATGCCTTTTTCCTAACCTTATAATGTTGAATACTGTGAATCCAGGTCTTCTGGCAGTGTAAAAGCTAAATTCCTAAAGAAATACTGACCTCTGGGCTTTCTTCCACTGGTCAGATATGTGCCACAAATGTTTAACTGTGGTTGCACTTCTGTGTGATTTAATGCTCTGTAAGACGTGCTCTATTGTAGTGCATGCAGTTCTTTGTAATATGGAAATTGAAATCAGTTTTAATGTATTGTGCAGCCCTACAGTCAATAATCATTTAGTTTTTCAGTGCTTTTTTTAAGTTGTGAGCCGTCATGCAGCAACGTCAGTCTGGATTTCCCCTGGTTGTTTCTTAGGGAACAGCATAAGTTAGACCGACGTCTTTCAGTGATCATGACAGTTTCTGTTCTTCTTTGATGTTTTTTTTTGGGAAACCTGGCAGACAGTTAATTCCCTCTTTTCTCTGTTTTGCCTGAGTGTTTATGTTTTTGTTTCTCAGATACATAACCCAGGAGGGGCACAAGCTTGACACTGGCGCCCCCCGTCCCCCGGCAACAGTCACTAACGCTGTGTCTTGGAGGTCAGAGGGCATCAAGTACCGGAAGAACGAGGTCTTCCTGGACGTCATTGAATCAGTGAACCTCCTGGTAGGAACGGCTTGTTTTAGATGTGATTCTTGAAGCACGCTCTCCCCTTGCTTGTAAACTTCCTCTTTCCTCTGCGCCTCATTTGCACTCCCTGGGCTTTATGAATGCAATATTTAATTACGCATTGTACAAAATTGGGGAGATGTGCAGTAGTAGCAGAATGTGATAGATGTGTGGGTGTTTTAAAGTCCTTTGGAGTCTATGTATTTTATAGTTTTTTAACTTCTATTCTCCCTGAAATTACTGTACTGTATTTTACTATCTTTATCTGTCCATGTGTTTTTCAGGTTAGTGCCAATGGTAACGTTCTTCGTAGTGAAATTGTGGGCTCCATTAAGATGCGTGTCTTCCTGTCTGGGATGCCGGAGTTACGACTGGGCCTTAACGACAAAGTACTGTTTGAAAACACTGGACGTGAGTTCTCCCTATAAAAACACTTGGTCTTATAGATAGTAGAGTAGTGGCCTGAGGAACAATAGCCTTCGAGGAAGCTTGTGTGGAAGTGGAGGTCGGCTCCAAGAAGCCTGGCTCCCATTGACTTAAACTCAATAAATGACCCGTTGTACTGAGGCAATATCTTTTTACAGTTTTAAGTCTGCTATTTTTTATTTGAAAGTGTGTATATTTTCCCAATACACCCATAACTACAGACTCAATCAACACTCAAACTATTTTTTTGAGAGACATTTGAAAAGAATAGGTAAATAAGAAATAAATGGACAATTAAACAATATTTGGTTCATTGTAAATGTTTCACATATGTCAAGAATGGTAGACTAGTCCTAAATCTAATGTGCTCTACAATGCTCTGCTTTTATGTGTGAGAGGTTTTCAGTTTACACCTCAGAAGTATAAGACAATTGGACAATCTAACACAATAGCATTTGAATAATATTTAGGGAGAATTTTAATATTTGTCTCCAGAAAATCAGACAAATAATAAGCATATAAACAGCCATTACTCTTCTTGGGGAATAGTTTTCCTGTGTTTGTGAGAGCCTTTTTCATAGGCGTAAAAGTAAACTGGCAGTGAGCTCCTCTATTGTTATTGCCTATGATAAACAAGATCTCAGTAATGCTTTATAAAGTTAAGTGGTACTTGACGTTAGTATCACTGGAAATCAACTCATAACATTGATGCATCTGCACGTTTTCCTCACTTGATCTGCCAACAGCTGTAATTTTATTTTAATGACATTTTATTGTTACTATGCTTCAACCAATGATTTTTTACATTTCAAAATACCCTTTTTTTGTGACCGTGTTGTTTTGCCCTGTACCCCTTATTTGAAATATATCCACTGTCTGCCTCCCAACCCTTTGGATTTGTACATTATGTGTTGTTGTTTTTGCAGGAGGAAAGAGTAAATCAGTCGAACTGGAGGATGTGAAGTTCCACCAGTGCGTGCGTCTGTCTCGCTTTGAAAACGACCGCACCATCTCCTTCATCCCTCCCGACGGAGAGTTTGAGCTCATGTCGTACCGCCTCAACACTCATGTGAGTACATTTTAGCAGAATCACACAACCCCTTTATCAAAGTGACTCCTCAAATCTCTTCAGAAGTCAGTTTTCATGTGTTTCAGTATCGCCATAGAGATGAGAAAAACAGGACCTTTGGGAAAGTTGACATTCAACCTAAATATTTATAATTGATTTTGGACAGAGCTGTAAACATTTGTCCAGAAATATTTTTAAATATTTATTCCCATGTGCCTGTAAACTGTGACTCACAAACCAGCTTTCTGTCAACATTTGTTCATTTGAACTGAGTAGTATTGTTTGTTTGGATATTTAACTTATAAGGAAACACATTTACTCCACACTCACATTTTCAATACTTTTGATACTTTAAGCTTAATCGTAAAAGCAACATTTTGTATGAGTAACATATATTATACATAGATTAACAAAGGTTTTTGTATTTTAATGAAGTTAACACTGTGATAAAATTTACAGTAAGTATTTCACAATTGGATTGCCAGTAAGTTATAGGAAAAGAAGGGAAGTTGTATTACTTCCTTATTATTCCCTGACTTTATGTATATCCTTCCTGTTGTAATGAGTAACCAACACTCACAACATCTTAGACTGGAAAACACTGTTCATGTAAAAATATACCATTCACCATATACATTCGTTATGGCATTGTTTCAGATGTTGGCAACAGCAAACTATCTTTTCATCCAGTTGTTGTAGTGCTTTGTGCTATCCACTAGATGGCGACTGGTGATTGTTCCATATGTGAAAAACACTGTCTTGGCCAGGCCTTGAGGATATGTGAAACTGTTGTGCTTGTCTTTTTTAGGTAAAGCCGTTGATCTGGATCGAGTCTGTCATTGAGAAGCATTCTCACAGTCGCATCGAGTACATGATAAAGGTCTGTCACGCCTCCTGACAATGCCACTACTATGAAAATTAAACAAGTGCTAGTTATTCTAAGAAGTTTATGAACAAAGGGCGTTGGGTATGTTCTCAATCACAATAGAGCACCATAATGGTTTTTAAAAGTCTTACATGTTCACTCATAAACCCCACCTTGTCTGTAGTTGCTTGTCACAGCTCTGCAGGTTTGGTTTTATATCCTCATGCAGGCAGGCCATCATGTTTGACTTGATGCGCCTGTTTCTTTTTTTTTCCCAGGCCAAGAGTCAGTTCAAAAGGCGTTCCACTGCCAACAACGTTGAGATCCACATTCCTGTGCCAACGGACGCCGACTCGCCCAAATTCAAGACCACAGTGGGCAGCGTGAAGTGGGTGCCCGAGAACAGCGAGATCGTCTGGTCAATCAAGTCGTTCCCTGTGAGACACTAACCATGACTCACGACAATCATCATAAACGCATACAATACAAAATATAAGCTTGTTTTATTTTAGGTTAAGTGGAGATTTAATTGTGTTCTTGGGTGTGGACATATTTTGCATGTGTCACCTGAGTTAAAAATATAGTATAGTAAAGGCATGAGAAACCTGCAAAAGTCAGTGTTAGAAATGATGGAAATTTGGTAAAAGGTTACGGAAAAGTCATGGAAATTATTGTGGAAAAGTGTATAAACCCAGGTGGGAGGATTTTTTTGTATTTACTTTGTCTGTGTGTGGTTTACAGGGTGGGAAAGAGTATCTGATGCGAGCCCACTTCGGCCTGCCCAGTGTGGAGGCAGAGGACAAGGAGGGGAAGCCACCCATCAGTGTCAAGTTCGAAATCCCATACTTCACCACTTCTGGCATTCAGGTAAATCCCACTCAATTCCAAACATCAAAACAGGCTCCAAACACACACAGCAGCACTTTGTTTGAGGATGAACGAGGTGACAGTTTGTAGAGAAGAGACGAACTGGGTCACGTCCGGGTTGTTTGCAAATGAAATAGTTTGGATAATTGTGGTTTCCAGTTGTTTCCTTGCCTTCTTTTGATTTACAGTTTATGGTGAACTGTCTTGTGTTGTCATGTGCTCTGTCCACAGCAGGAATTTAAACAATTCATGTTCTCTGTTTGGACCAGAGGGGGCAGTAACGCTTTATTTTGTCGATAAGAAAAAGTTGAATTATAAAAGGAGGCTTTTTGTGGTAGGGAAAAAATCCAAGTGTTGCACAAACAAGTAAGCAACCGCTCATCAGCTTGGCCCCCTGCCTTTATGTTAATGACAGTAATTCTCAGTTGCAGGTACAGTAAGTTTTCTAGTGCAGGCAGATTCACTGGCTTCACTTCCCATGACACACTGAGACAAGCTGATGTTTTCACCCTCAGAGACTGAATGAAACTTTGCTGACCACAAACTTACACCGATGTGTAGCGCTCGCTGTATAATCACACTCGTCCTGTCATTATATGTGTAGCAACAGCGCACCGCATGAACGCAAAATGAACTTTTCCCATGTCTTGATGCAACCATGGCAGGTTAACAAACATGTTTTGGAAATATCCTTTTTTTGGTCAAAGTAAAAATGTAGTGTTTTGTCAGGTACAGTTACATAATGTACTAGTCTTACACTGTAGTTGCATGGCCTAGTTCAGTTCTGGATGTACAATTATTGTTGGGTCAAGAGATATTACATTACCACCTTTAAAGTACTGGCCAGCTCATTTATGTGCTTGACCGCAAAAGGAACAACAAGAAGTAAGACAATGCTTTCAATAAAAACACTTTATGGGTCATTTAGCTCAAATAGCAAAAGAACAGAGTAAAGTAAGTCAACTCATATTCTTTATCCTTACTGTCTAACGTACTCATAAAACAGACTCACCTCTAACTTTGAGCTTTTATTATTTACAATACTCTACTGGGGCATTTTAATAGTTTGATAGCTCAGGTTTGTCTGGTGTACTTTTATTACATAACACCAGCATGCTCACTGTTCACGAGCTGAAATGAAAAATAAAAAAATAAAATAAAGACTATGAATACACTGGAACAATACAGCTCTCGTCTGACATTGAGTTACATAATGACAGACAGTAGTGTAACAAATTTTGATTATATTTTAATATACAAAAACATGAATCCATGTAGTTTATTCCACTTATGGGCGATGGTGAGGCAGGCTACATCCTGGATATTCATTAGTTTAGTGCAACACTTACTAAAATACATTTACACACAACCACTCAATGAATCATTCATTTAGTCATTTCAATTAATTTATTTAAAATCCAGAATCAGACTCAGGTATATTGCCATTTTGAGTGATTATATGTTTTTGCAATACTGCACACACAGGACAAGAATCAACAAACAACTAAGTCCAATATAATAAGCTATTAAACAGAATCAACTTAAAAGGACTAAAAATATGCAGTGAAATAAAGAAATCTGCATCAATAAGAGATATGTACACACCATGCAAATGCAGAGCAGTGCAAAAAGAGATATGTAAAAGTCTAGATGTGGATGTAATGTAAGGAGTCAATAGCCTAATTTAAACTAACTCTGAGAGACATAAGCGGTTATATGGTAGATTCCAGCTTTTCCACATTTCCTTTAATCAATCAGTAAACTCTATTCAATTCAAGACATTACACTTCCCACTCGGATATGAGCATTACAAAGTATAATTGGCATAAATACTGGAACAGTTTGATTAAATTAACAAATATATCAATCACAGCATCAAGTTATAATCCAAAAACATAACTGGATTGGATAACCATCTAAGGCTTTGTAAACAGAACCTATATAAGCAGTAAACACATGGACCTACAGTAGACACCTCTAAATTACCTGGCTTTAAAAGCAGGTGGTAAGTATTCCCTATTATTTAGTCTTTGTATTTCTGTTTTTAAAGCTCAGCGCACACATGGACTGTTGGCTGTTACGCACTCGGCATCCGTCCCGCCTCTCAAATTTGACATTACAAGCGATAACCCTGTTAAAATCTTACGTCAGAGCAGTAACCGTTCTCTTATTACAGGATGCAGTGGTGTTAGAGACCAGCAGACCAGCTCTCTAACAGCGAGCGTACGTGTGAGAGGAGCCCGTGCAGTTTAATTAGATGCATGTAAATATCAAAGCATGAGAAAGTTCCTCTAAACTCCACCACTAAGTGTAGGGCTGAGTGCATGTGAAGTGCGTGTGATGGAAGTAACTACACCTTATAAATTTAACAGGAGTAAACCCACACTTTGGCCATGCTGCGTTAAAGCTCATATGCTATCGCTTTTACGTTATTTATTTTTTCAAATGAAATACAAGGTGATTTTTTTTTTTGAAGAGAACACAAACAAGGTGGTGGATGTGGCCGTGGCATGTACCAAACGTCTGATAACTGCAGACCACACATGCAGTCTGTACTTAACCAAAAATGATACAACAAACATCCTCCTTCCCCTTCTCATCTTACAAGCCATAATGATATTTTGTGGGACTGTCTCTCGGTGCAGTTTTGCTGACTGCGTAGCCACGGTCAGGCCGACTGCATGTTTGTCCTCTGGCTCGCAGGAGAAGTGCTGCGCCGGCAGACTCGGTGATCCCGCGTCTGTGTTGTTTGTCGTCATGTGTCTGGTGGCGCTCGCTCTCCTCGTCTCTGCGCTGACCTCACTGCGCAGTGGAAGGTAATAACAAGGCGGACGGGGAAGAGGCCTTTTTAACCAAAAGCCCGCCGACGCTCGCTGAAGCCCGCAGATTCTTTCCCCGTCTGTACCGCTTCTCAGTGGGAACCAGGCGAAATGGAGACAGACGAGCAGAGAGGGGTCACGTCAGCCTTAAAATGGCCGAACTCTCATTACTGATAATTATAATAACAGATTATCTGCTGTTTGCATTTAAAGGCTTGTGTGAATGATACTAGTTAAAAGGCAAAGCATTTAAGTACACTTTAACTTTCAAAAATATCTTATTCATTAGCCAAATATGTTTGTAGTTATGTTTAGGTTTATATTTGCTGTTCCATGTGCCTATGTGAAAACTCTAAGGCAGTGATAAGGACGGATATATGACGAGCAATGGAACAAACCAAGCATTAATGCCAACTGATGTGACATTAAAGCTGCAGTGGACCCATCTCACCTTCCCACAACAGCATAGCAACCTTTCCTGGTTGTTTTTCATTTAAAAAACACACAATTAGCCACTGCACAGCTTAAAGTGAAAGTTATAAGTGAGGAGGCAAAGCTTCCAAAAAGGTCTTATAGGTCGCTGTTATCCCACGTGCAAATAAAAAGAACACAAGCCAGGGACTCAAACCAGGAAGAAAAAGAAAACAAGCATCAATGACAACTTATACAACATTATTTGACTCAAAAGTGGAACAAAATGAGGAGCTGAGGTGGAGGCGGGTTGTGAGTGTTGCACAAAAAGTGAGTGCATAAAGTAAGCTGTCATAAATGGATTGCTGAGGTGAACTGAGCACTCAAATGAAGGGTCAGTGGTGTCAAATGAACAGTTAGCTATACATTTTGAGTGAAAAGGGACTGACTGTGTGCCCTAACTAGTTATTACCATGCTTTGTAAAATAAAAGCAGAAAGTGTGTTAATTCAGCGCTTAGATCCAGTGAGATTCAGTTAAGATCCTTGAAAGATAAGAACATGAAAAGAAGTGATTCAGCACAAATGGGTGAGATTTAGAGAAGTTAGTTTCCAAACTGTGCCATGTAACGCTCGACTGACTGGCAGCTCTGTGCCCATGTGTTCACCGATGGAGCATGGCAGGCTATTTTTAGAGAGGTTTCTCGTCACTCTGCGGTGTGTGCTCACTCTGTTGAAATATCGGTTAATGGCTTGTGAAAGTTGTCAGTGATAATGCTGATGAGTACATTTTTTTTTTGTTCTGGTGGAAAAAAATTACAGTTTATTTAAATGACCCACATGTGTCCCTTGAAAGCTGTAGCTGCTTCCTCCTTTTCACTGTGACTCAGACCACTGCTTCCTCACAAATACTATTCCTACTACTATGTGTTGTCACCTGGAAGCACTGTTGCAGTACTAAGAGAAATTTCTCACAGAATTATGTTAGACCACACTTCAAATGTTAATTGATGCTTAAATAACACTAACCCAAGGGAAATTGTTGCAAACCTATTAAAGTGCACTGTCCTCCAGCCTGTAGATGACTAATGTCCACTCGTCCATGCTTTTCACCCAAACATATTGACAATAGTGTCCTACCTACCTGGACGACTCTCGGCCTTTCTGTGAGGAGTCTGCAGTCAGCTTCCTCTTACCAACCAAAAACATGCATTTATAGGTAAAACTAAACAATCTAATTTGCTCCTAGTGGATGAATGTGAGAGTAAATGATTGTCTGTCAGTGTCTGTGTCTAAATATTAGCCCTGTGACTAACTGGTCATTGTCCAAGGTGTACCCAAAGCTGCTGGGATAGGCTCCAGTCACCCCCGACCACTATCAGGACTAAGTGTAAGAAGATGAATGAATTTTAATGTGATGTTACTGCAACTTTAATGTGTTTCACAGCAGTATTCTTCAGCAGCAGCTTCAGAGCGGCTCTCTCAGCGGATTGATCCATGGCTCTGATCTGTTGAGTGGGAGAACACTGTCATGTAACACACTATATTACCCAGAAAAACAATCATCCTGCACATGTAATATATTCCCCCATCACCAAAGACCACTCATATACAGATAGAGAACGATGAGAAGGTATTACATCAACTATATATATATGTACCACATACAGTCCTGCTTTAAAAATAAAAATAAAAATCACTTAAAATATTTATATCTTATCTGTTTTTAGACCCCAATAGACAGCACAGTGTTTCAAGCAGAACTCTATAATTAAGCTGCACACTTGTGTTTTGACTTTGTGTGATTTAATCTTAAATCAGTGAACCTTGACCTTGACTGTAACACTACTCTGTTGTTTCAAATGTATTCACAATGATGTTTTATTTATCCAAAAATGTAACTTGCTTCACACCTTTACCAACATTTTATTCTTCTCTTTCTCCACAGGTGCGTTACCTGAAGATCATTGAGAAGAGCGGCTACCAGGCCTTGCCGTGGGTGCGCTACATCACTCAGAACGGAGGTGGGTGAAAAGGGTCACAGAAGTCTTGCACATGAGCGGGGTATGCCCATATGTGCAGCTATTAGGCAACTATTGGGCAATGCAGTGCAATGTGGTGGGAACTATGTATAAAAAAAAATACACTGTAGAACATGAGGCAATGAGGCAACGTCCTGCGAAATGTGAGAAAGTGAAGTCTTTTTTCATGATTTTTTCTTCTTCTTTGTGCCATGGTTGCACATGTTGGTCTTTTTGCTAATGTTGCCACTAATTACCAAACATCCTCATCTCATTTCCTTTGTATTCCATTCATTTTGGGTGGAAATCATCTGCAGCCTACACTTGACTTCTCTCTAATGTTCTCTTTTCTTTGTACATTTGATTAACTCTTGTCCATTTCCTCCTCAGATTACCAGCTCCGGACTCAGTAGGCAGCGGTTCAGCGGGCGGCCGGCAGGTGGATCTCGGAGGAGGCGGGGCTAACGCACGGGCAACGGCAGGTGTCAGTCGTGAGACCAGCGGACCGTCACTCTCTACATCATTTTTTGTTGTTTTTACTCAAGATATTTCCATTTCTGATCAATGCAAGTGTTAGGAAGGGCCTTTGATTTAGCGCCAGACATGTTACTGCACTACAGCTGTGACTCAAAAAGGCCAAGAAAAGCAGGAGAAATGTTTACATCAAACTCACACCATGAATTGTACACAATCAGTGAGTTTAACGCAGATGTTACAATTCTTCTCATGATACTGTAATCTTCGACACACTCGCTCGTCAGTCTGAATCTATTTTTTATATGAAGCTGCTTTGTTCTGCCGCAGTTCCATTGACGATGATTATTTGTATATATTGTTACATGTATTAAGTCAGTGTTATTAGTTGCATAACTGTGGATTAAAAGCAAATGCCAATGATATTTGCCAAGCCTCTTGTGGCATTCGATTCAACTCATGTGGAACTCAGCTTTGCAGATTGAAGCGGTCAGTTTAAGTTGCACAGCAAACAAGATCCCAGTTGTTGTAAATCCCTCTTTTTCCAGCCCTGCACCTGTTTCCCTTCCCCCCGTCCGTCTGTAACCTCACTATTTCAAATCATTAAATGTCTATTTAGAAAACTGTTCCATGGGCTGTTTGCGTCATTTAATGGTGTGATGTCAGTGCAGTCCTCGCAGTGAGCTGCCACAGTGTCATTCAAAGGCATGTTTCCAAATGCAAACTGGAGGGAAATCACTGCAGAGCGACAGAGGAGGGAGGGGGCTTCCTGAATCAGATCAGGTTTGTGCTCCTAACTGACCCGGGATGGTTCTTTCCACATCGTCCTGCAGGTCTCTTCCAACAGTACAACTTTTAATACCCAAGGCCCGTGATGTCATGAGCAGTGTAGCGCCAGCACTCCGTAAACACGCAAAAGGATGTGACTCAAGCTGTGGTCAACACTCTCAGACATTCTCGCGAGCAGCTCGGGATGGCCTCGCACAGGACTAGTATTGTTAACGCCAAGCCGCGCCGCAGTGGTCCTGCATGAGGTCATCCCCAAAGTCCGTCTTGTTAGTGGACTGTGATGCTCTAAAACCCATGTGACTCATTGAAAACAGGTGCTGCACGCTGCGAGCCAGTATCGCCACAGGTTTGCTCTCAGCACTTGTCGTATTGTTAGCGCTGCTGTGAGATTTTTATTTCTTCACACTCCTTGAAGCACCTGTTTTTGTTCAGACTTTGCAGCAGGTGTGTTCCCAAAATGATTCACTCGTTCCTGTTCCAGAAAGTGAAGGTGCCTCCAACCAAAAGAGTTACTCAAGTTACACAAGCAGAACTTGAGATAATAATCAAAATACAGTCTCTCCAACGGCATTTTCCAATTCAACGTGAGTGGAAAAGTTTAAGGCTAATCTGCTGAAATATTATCTATACATAATGTCATGTGTTTTGAGGATTTGAGTCTATACCAGGGCTTTAAAACTGTTTTGTCTCATTTTCAGATTTTATCTCTTCAGCTCAGTCTTGCATGAGATGTCTTGGCCCGTCCAGCAAAGACATGAATGACAGGTATGAGGCTTGTAATAATAACCCAAACTAAGAGCAGATTAATATTATCTGATCTGATCTCTTTCATCTGAGGAATGTTGTGCTTTTGTGAAACTAGTGTCAATGGATGTGCCTTTAAGACTACACTAATAAAACTGTATAATATCATCTTTAAAGTCATCCTAAAAGCCCACAGCAGTAACTCACAGTTAGCACTTCTTCGGTGGGGAGCCGCTTTCTTAAAACTTGGCAGAAGATGGGGATATAATATTTGGCACATGATGAGAAGGTTTCATTCATGAACACACTCAGCCTCAGAGGAGTGGGCTTATTCCTCATGCAGTTGGATTATTTACACAGCGCCTGTTTATGCACTTGACTAGACGTGTATCCTCTTTCATGTTCATAAATATTTAACATAAATACTCTGTATGGTGTCCTATCTGAGATAAATATAGTCTTGTCATTACTGATTTCTCTGATAGGCCAGGTTTTATTTCTTGCACTTTGTTCCTGAAGTAATTGGTGATAGTTGCTAAATTTAATGTAACCTTTAAACTTCCGGCTGCACACTGACCTATTGTGCTACTGGTGTATCAGGTAAATATGTAACAAATGTTTAACCTTAGCTTCTCACGAAGTTATTCCGTTGCTATGCCAACTTGTGCATTTGTCACTGATTTTATGGCAGATACCTGACTGTAGTTATTGTCAATGGAAAATAACTATGGTTACTCAACAGTTCAATGAAGCAACGTAAGACCTGACAGCGTGGCACCGTCAAACACAGGTGCGCCAGAGGAAACCTGTGTTTACCTACAAACGGAACCCCCGTCGCCTAGCAACCGGGGAATCCTCTGCTATCGCCGCGGGACTCTGATCCCTGCGTGACGTCAGCCCGGGTCATTCCTCTGACAGGCGTGCAAAGGGCCCCTATAATCAGGAGCGCAGGGCCTCGGTTGAGAAATACAAATAGTGGATGAGTCACTTTTAAGACAGTAACTGGAGAAAAGGTATTTGACTCGTGGTGAAACTGTGGAATGAGAGGTACTTCCTCCCACAAAAAACCTGAATCGCAGGTTGGGAAAAAAAGCAGAGCAGCGCAGTGTGTGGTCCGTCTAAGGGTATTCCTGCAGCGTGGGGAAATTTCCATGCTCCTGTGTAGACTATAGAACAATATTGGTTTAACAAGCATATAGCTGAGTGTTCAACCCCACTGGCCTTGAGAGTCTGTAGTAATCTGTGTCCGGCCACACATCAGCGCTGAGGCAGCACTCGGCGGGACGTGACAGAGGGTTACACCAGCTTCAGCCTCAGGGTCATTAACCTGCACTGTCACTGGGTCAAAGAGCATGTCACTGTAAACGTCTGGCACTGCTGTTGCTATTTTTACTTCCTGTTAGCAGATCTCACGCTTGTGTTGTGCTTTACGTTGCTGTGGTAACTGACTCATCATCAGTGGAAGACACTGTATTATTATGGGCTGAAAGATAAACGGTATCTATAAGTGGGGTCCTGGTATGATTAAAGGGATGAGAAAACAAACTGTATGTTCACCATTAAACTATAGCATAAAACTTTATAGTCTATAGTTAATGCAATAGAAGCAATTTAAACTTTTTAGTTATTTTTAAATGGTTGCGTACCTCTTAACATAAACAATCTTACCCTTACAGAATATCCATCTACAGTAGTTTCCTACAGTAATCCAAAATGTATAGCCTTCAACAACTATATATATTTCTTAGCATTTATTAAACTTAACATAAGACATAAGATGGAGGAGAATATTTAGTAACATTAAATTATATTTGGAGCTACATTTGGTCTGGTTTGGACAGTTGTAACACAGCTGCGACTACTTTATGAGCACTTTGTATATTTTCAGGGACAAATGTCTTCTAATAGACACAGAGCACATAACCTCAGACAGGACTAAAATACAGTCCATACTATGGCTCTCATTTATTTATTCTCTAGGCCAGCTTTCAGATTTGTGCTGCTTGCTTATACTCTTGGAAAACCACCATGGATACTGTAATGGCAAAAGCCAAACAAAGAAGGCCCTCAGTGCTCAGTGGAGCAGTGTGTTTTGTCAGTTAGGAAATATATCTTCCTTTTACTTTATCCAGTGCAGTGTCAGGACAAGAGTTATGGCTTTTTAAAATGTGCCCCCGGTCAATCTTTGGTGCTGTATATTTACATGTTCATCTAAAGGTTTTACGATGCCACGACATGTCCCGCGCTGCTGAAGGATTATGTGAAATGTCTGAGCTCTGTTCAACCCGAGGCCAAATCTACGAGGCTGTTTCAATAATACTTCTCATAGACTATGTGTCAAGGCACTGATCTTAGAGAGTAAACACTCCCCTTGAAAAACAAATATACTCTAGATTCATCCACTTTTGAGAGAAGGAAGTTGTCCTGTTGAAAGATGTGCTCCTTTATGACTTGATAAAAGAGGAAAAACATTTATTGCATTCAATCATTTTCTGTTTTGTGACAAACAAGGAAGTGTTTTTGTCTCTGAACAAAGTAAATGCACCTTGAGGCTGACTTGAAACTGAGAGGTCTTTTCTTGTGACACAATGGAGTCAAATCCTGGCCTGTCTTCTTTGAGACAGTGCAGGCACCTGGCTGTAAGATGTGGCTTCAAAGGCTTGAAAGAGTCTCTGTAAACTTGATGCTTTCTATAAAGATAGACAAGTGCATCTGGTGCTCGGAAACACCTTGCACGCCGCTTAATGACAATCACAGCTCTACAGCAGAGAGGAAAAACCTCTTTGTGCTGTCCTTCAACCTTCTATTTTAACTCACATCTGGAGATTATCTGGACAGTGCCCGCTGTAATAAGCACACTCATCAGAAAGCCCCTAATTCACTTTGATTGTCCACCAGAGCGCCTTTTGGTTTTGCTCGCTGCTACTGAAAATATTTGCGTTTTTCCTGCTCTCCCGCTCCTCTGGACATTTGATAGCCCTTGGACGGCCTCCGACATACTTTGCACCGTCTTAACGCCAGCTCATAGCACCAAACGATATTTTAGCACAAGTGCATGGCAACTGCAAAACAAAGAGGCACAGGAGGAATTCTTTGGCCGACCACTTTTTGAATTACTGATCATGTAAAAACCCGCTGTGGCTCCCAGATTGCAAACATCAGTCCTTGGAGCCTGCATGCAAACCAGTCCCCTAAATAGGTTTGTCTATTTCTGTTGGGCTGCGGGGGGAAACATGTGTTTGACATCAGTGTTTCTCTCTAGATGTTCTGCAGTGGGACTTCATTGTCCTATTACTGCAGACAGATGCATGACAATGGACCAACGCAAAGTGGACTAACAATCACAGAGCAATCACTTTACTGAGGTTACATGCTTTTAGATGTGACTTTGTAAATCTATTTGTATGTTGTATACGCTACAGCTCAGGCTTTGGATAGACAGTAGAAGTAAACGCTCACACTAAAGTACAGTTTGTCCCACAACACCGCGACAAACCCTTCAGGCTGTCAAACTATGTACAACACTGTGAACATCAAAAAGACCAGTCGTAAGCAACGTTAAATCACCCAAAGACTGTGAAACCTGATGCGTAGTGACAGTGTGAGCAGACAAACATGAATGAACAGCCCTCACCTGCCAAAACAATGACTGTCAAAGCACTCAAACCTTAACTGTGCACCTTTAGAAGCCAGTGGGAAAAATATTTTTGGTGGATGGTGTAGTGTTGTAGTCAAGACACACATTAATAGAATCAGGACTGAGAGCAGAGTGTAAAGAGACCAAGACCAGTGTGTAATGTTACATACAGACAATATTTATGTCTATATTAGTATATGTAGTATTTATTTTGTAAATTCCAAGCATTTACTAAATACCAATAAAGATAATTCTGATTACAATAAAAACACACAGAAGAACAACAGAGAAAGTCAACTTCTGAATTAGCATTAAAAGCTAAAAAAATATATATATTTATTTTAAAATGGTGCTACCCGTCCCTGTCTCAGACGCCACTTACCCCTAACAGCAGCAGGGAGACCTCTTTTACTTTTATTTAATTAAAAATAAGTGTGATCGAATTTCCAATATTTATCCTTGTTTTACATTGCATCCCTTTTCTCTGTTTATATTTTCCTTTTCTTGCACCGTTTTGCTGAATATTGACTTTCTCCGTTTTATCAGTTGCCATTACTTCCTTATTGACAAGCAGTGTCGACCAATGAGAGCACTGCTTTTTCAGAAGCGAGCTGTGATTGGACAAACAGTTTGGGAGCAACAACTGAAATGTTTTCTCTTGGTTTTAGTGAAAGAGACATATTTAGAGTCTTTTTTAATTAAGATGAGGTATAACGACAGAAGTTGTGACCCAATCACAATAAAAATGTGCACAAATAAACCAGCTGTGGTGTTGGCCCGTCTCACTTTTAAATCCTGAGACCGAGACATGACAGATCTTAATATTACATCACTAGTGGACAGAGTGTACGATTCAGCTGGGAAATAATATAACTCCGCCAACATAGTCCGTCTTATGAAATGTTTTGAAATAAGCGTGAGGTAAAAGTGCAATCCTGGCGTTAAGTAATGGTTTTCCACTCCAAAGCGTTGCATGAGACGTGATGAGATGAGTCAAAAGATGTGAGTCCACAGGGATTTGCCTTTAAATCTGACAGATCGTGAGTCTGACTCTGAGTGAAGTTTCACGTTCAATTTGTCTTTTGTATTTCAAGCCAAAAACGAGTTCACATCTTTTATAATTACATATGACTCTTAATCCCACAGAGAAATGTACACGAAAGTGTTGTTTGATGCTGTTGCCAAAGGGAAAAATTGATTCTCATTACGTTTACTCACGTAAATTCACATGCCATTACATTCCTGTTATAGAAGTGACTGTCGTGTTTTAATGACTAATCAGCGCTCAGGTATGTAGACTTCCTTGTAAAAGAGATTGCGTAAAAGAGGTTGTGTAATTAACGTACGATGCATCATGTTAATAAAGAACAAAATAAAGAATAATTGTTGGCGCCTCCAAATAGAATCTTTGAGCTCGGGCTTTAATAGGAAATAGTCAGGTGAACCTACAGCACTGTAATTATTTAAGGAGTATCACATGAAATGAAGTGCTGGACTAAATATTGACATTGATCTGGTCTGTTGGCAGCAGGAAGACAACATGACCTCTGGTTTAGCTTATCAGGCAGCTGCTTTTATTTTTATTTTTCCTGATTAAAGAAACACCATACTGACACAATATTACACAATAGCCTTGTTTCCCCTGACAGCGGGACAGTCTGGTGCATTGACGTTACCAAAAGGGGTTCAAAGTGCCACCAAAAAGCATTGTGGTACGCTTTGGAAAAGGGGGAGCTAAACACCGCAGCTGATTGGACAGTAGATAATCCTTTCTTGAGACAAAACAAGAAGCAAAACGAAAAACATCCAGTGGAAATATTTTTCTTAAATTACGCCTTGTTCTTTTGATAAATGTCATATTCCGTACTAACTAAAACGAGGCTTATGTAACTCAGAAGAATAAACTGGGCACAATTTGAGCACAAGGTTAGTTTACGTTTAAGTATTACATAAAACTAAAGCCTAACCCTCAATAGGCTTTATCTTTTCAACGTTTTTGTTAAACTCACTCACACTTAGACTCTGAGTGACTCACCAGGCCAGAATCTGGTGGGAATTTATCATGTCACGCGACTCTTCACACATCTAACAGCTTGTATACTGAGACATAATAATCCCATGTGAGTTTACAGCAGTGCAGTTATTCTATAGTCCCTAAACACTCAGTCACCGTATAGGGTTGCACTATGTCGTGGACTGTATATTGAGCTTAAGGTTAAATACTTTCAAACACAACAGTGGTGTGTCTCATCATGGCTGTCTTTGTCTCTTGTCTTAGTGAGTGGAAACATTAAACCACAGTGTCTTAATACATACCTATCAATCAGATGTTCTCCTCTAGCGAAATAACACAAGTCATTGTAGTGTTTCTGCCCCTTTAATCACCAATGTGCACAAATTTGAATGATGCATTTGAGTGCTGTACAATTAATTCTAATAGACCAAGATAAAATGGTATAATCACTACAGTGACAAGGGAGTGGTTTTGGACACAGCCTATAATGTGCTGTATGATAGTATTACATAATTCTTTGTCTTGCTATAGCTTACTAACTGTCTTCCTGTGGTGAAAGACAGTTTTAAGTGTTACTTCCTTTTACTTTGGTTGATATAGTTCTTAAGAATATACTGCATATGAAGTGGTGTATAAGCTATAGCAGGTGTGGGCCTAAAGAGTCATTAATGGAGGAGACCGTTGTATGATACATGTAAATGATGTGGTTGTTTATGCTATGCTTTTCTTGGTTGCCCAGTGACCTGGGTTCACATTTGGCTTGGGTCTATTTGCCCCAATTGTCTTTCTTATGTTTCTCTCACTATTTCCTGTCTATCTTCACTGTGTTATCCAAATAGAAGCCAAAAAAGCCATAGATAAAATATAGAAAAATTGGCTTTACTTTGGATAAAATAAAGACATTATTCTACAGTTTCTATATGTGACAGAGAGCAGCTAAATCCTCACAATGAGTCACTGAATGCACAAAGACAAACAGCGGTAAAGTCAGGTGATGGAGGACCAGTATTCACATGAATCAAACCTGTTTTTTCCCCCTCTCCATGTGTATTATAACCTTCTGTATTTATCCAATCATTTGTGGAGAAGAGGAGGAATGAAAGGCCTGTGTGACACCAGCTTTCGCCCTCTATAATTTCCGTCCCCATTTTCCACCAAGACCACTCAATCTTACAGCCATATGGCGGTTTGCTGCCATAACCATTCACAGCTGAGTAAAAATAAACCTTCGGGATGCATCCTTGGGACAGGGGGTTGAAGACATCTTCTGCCTGACTTTGTGCTGGTTACGATAACCTCCTGCGATTTACCCTGATTCTCTTCATATAATTTGCGTCGGGAGTACGGTCAGGGCAGCGGCGTGAGGGTATACAGTATCATTCAGTTTAAATTCAAGGGTGAGGCAAAAATAGAAATTCAACCACATGAAGAGGCCGGGACCAGAAATAGCTTGTTTGATGGGTATATATTTCAGTGGTGCAATGATGGGGTCTCTCTAGTGGGCTTTAAAAGCAGCCCCCCATTTATGATTTGGGGTAGGGTGGTTGCACACGTGGTTAGCTTACTCTGTGCTTCTGCATAAGGTTTAAATTTCAAACATGTGACTTCTCTGAGGCTGAAAAAAGAGGATTTCATAATCAAGATTACACACATTTGTAGTGCTTAAACAGCTGGAGACCTTTTCAATGTGTTGCTTACGGCACGTGTAATTAATGAGATTAAAAGCAGCACGCAGCATGTCTTATATCAGTGTGATGTAGAAAGGGCTGTAGATTACGAGGTGCGGCGGCTTCCTGCTGCCTCCCACGTAGACGAGCGTCCACAGAGCGCAGCGGGATGAGGTGAGCAGACACAGACACAACCTTCGCCCACTTCACAGCAATTTAAGAGATTACTGTCTGTCAGATAGTTCAGACTGATTTATTGGCCTGTGTGCATTGTAACAAAGTTAGTGTTGCACAATGCACAAATATGTTGGCACACATGTTCATTTAAAGCTTGAGTGATTTGTGATCCTTGGGAACTAAACTATAGGTAGATGCATAGGGAGTGTTTTCATGCTTCTTAAGGTCAAACATTCAGCTTATACTTTATATTCCCAGCATAAATGTTGTAATTGTGTTGAAATTATGCTCAAGAACAAAACAGCACTCTTGAAATGCCACTTTATAGAACATAAACTGGGAGTAAATGAAGTCTATACTAATGTTTATACTACTATGGATATTTCTGTTTATGCATTAAATAGTGTATAATTACTTTTTATTACCCGATGAGTGTGGGTTTGCTTTAGCTGCATGAGTCTGTGAAATGGAAAATACAATAGCCTCTAGCCTAGCATTCATTGGCTGCAGAGAAAATAGCAAATATGCTATTTAATGGTAAAACAAAGATTACATTTAAAACAATTAAAATAATGTTTCTGAGAGGATTTTTGCAAAGCATGTCTTGACTTAATAATCTATGAAGCTAATGTTGTTTCTTTTAGTAAAAAAAAAAAAAAAGTTAAAATTTTCTATTCGACAGCATTAACCACAATTAGTATGTGACCTTTATTCTGTCACAAACCTTCATTTGTGGTGAATTGTAACAGGTAGGCTACACAAACTAAATGTGCTATGTTAAAATCCTATATTTTAAAAGGAAGATCAAAACAGAAAGTGTGGATCCTCTGAAGCAGTCTTCATTATACAGCCTACATTCTACGGCCTACACAGATATGAGAGTAAGGAATAAAGCTTTACTACCTGAATGTCACTCTTCTGAGTTGACCCTTTGAACCCAGGTGAGTGACTTCTTGCCTCTCAGCGCTTCTCTCCACACAAGTGTCTAAAATGTGCCATCTGTCAGCAGCTCACCAAACCTGACAGTGATCACTATCTCAGCGTCTACAGAGACACAATTTACTCCAGTGCCCAGAGGAGCTCATGAGGCGCTAAGGCCATAAATTACACCAGTAAATACAAGTGTGAGAACTTAGAATTTACAGCCCTTTCCATTTTTCGAAATCATTTTTCTTTGTAACCTCATTCATTGCATTCACGTCAGTCATGGTCCCAGGAAAGGTGTTATCACTGATGGGTTTAGAGATCAGTTATAGAGCCAACAAGGAACCATTATTTTATCTCTACAAAGTAAAAAAAAAGACAACACCAAGCCAGTACATCTTTATAAGTTCGTGTGTTTTGCCCAAAGGAAAAAAAAAATCCTGTAGAACCCAATTTCCTGCTCCTTGTCGCCTGTCAGATACAGTCATTAGTCAGAACAGCCATGATGTTTGTACAGGTAATGAAGAATCAGGAAGTCAATGAAAATAAATGAATAACATGGCGAAAGCTTCCTCCACATAATTTAAAGCTGCTGCCTAACAAGCTTCTTTGTCTTTAGGTGGATAATCTTCAGTTACACTTTCACTCACATTCATTCACTATGGGCAATTCAGATTCACCTACTCAGCTATTTATGCTTGTGTTAAGGATGAGGAGGCCAGGGTGTGCAGGAGGGCCCATGTGAGCAGAGGGACGACAGGCACACTCCATTTATGATTTACTCTGTATCGTAAAGTTTATGTTGGAAAACTCTATTTCTAGATTTAACGCAACTACTTTGCAAATGTTTGCTTTTGTCGAAAATCAAAACAGAGAGTACCGATTCTTTAAGCTTGTTTTTATTTTAACTGTGAATTGGTGTAATTTATGTCCTTAGTGCCTCGTGAGCTCCTCTGGGCACGGAGTAAATTGTGCCTCTGTGGACGATGAGATAGTGATCACTGTCAGGTTTGGTGAGCTGTGGGACACTTGTGTGGCGTGAACATGAAGTCAGGCTGCTTTATGTTAACGAAAGCCTCGATTCTACTGTTGGTACGGTACAGGTCGGGTCAGTATGGGACCCCTGCAGAGGCATGTTTCCTCTCTGCTGGGTCCAGAAGAGCAAAAGCGTGTGTCTCTATTTGAGATATAAAACATATCTGAAGCAGACTTGAGGTGTCCCCAAAGTGTTACAGTACAGTCTTCTTTTTGGGAACACTTCTGACGCCTTTGGGTAATGGAAACATGCCAGAACAGACCCACACTGTACTATCTCAGTGAAAACGAGTCTTTAGTCTGAAAAGTTAACTTATTAAGCACTTATACCTTACATAACGTATTAAAATGTTATCAAATGGACTTTTTTTTAGTGTTTCTTGTCTTTTTGTTTTCTTTTAGTTATTGTATTATGATCTCATTCAAGGTTCACTCACAGTGTATGTTGATTTAACTCAGTCCAGGCAGCGAGATGACATGAATGAGTCGAACTATGTCAACAAAACATTTTTTATAGTGATTCCCGTTTGCTCAGTCGTGATGGAGACAGCAGTGAAAACACATTAATAACGTAACGACAGCTGCTCTCCTCATCTGTTTACTGTCAGAGAATGAGAATGACTTCACGGTGTTGTTGATTGTCTTGTTACATAATCGACTCAAAACTGGGCCCTATTGATGTGTTTGTGTCTCTGTGTGGACTTAGACGCCTGTTTGGTCAGTAGATCCAGTTTCGCCTGCAGGACGGCCATATTAACTGTTTGAAGGATGAAGGGAAGTGGCCCCTCTCCCCCCTTGTTTCCCTCCTGTCCTGTCCTACACACCTGACAGGACAGGTGAAGCGGGGTGAACGGCGTCCCCGGGGCTGATACTGCCCCGCTTTGATCCTCTACAGCAGATATATACGATCATCAACGCTACCTCACTGCCTCCCTTCAAAACCAATCAGAGGCCTGAATTCAATCGGCTCTAATCTCACTGATCTTTATCTTCAAAAGGAGACACCAGAAACAGGTTTGTGGGACTGTTTTGACCTAAATCCTAATGAGGAGTTTCACTACAGGGATGAAAGCGCTCTTCTCTGCCACCTGTTGAGTGAGCTGTCCAGTCTTTTCCAGCGCAGCCTGTGGTTGAACCAGAGTCCCGGTTTGTGTCAGCTCGTAGCTTTTTAACAGATGCTGGACCCACTGCAGCCAAACCAGCCCTTACTTTTTAGTGTTGACCCATGCGGTAATTCTATTTAGCTTTCTTACAGACCCCATTAAATTTACCCCAACGACTAAGGCCAAATATATCAAGCAATTTGAGGCGACTTTAGTGAGTCACTTTTAGTTTCACCAGTGCGCACAGGTTGGTTTTGAACAAGATATTTTTTGAGGATGATTTAAAACTCAGGGGGCCTGTTTTTCTCCCACAGGAGATGTGTTATAGTGTTATTGTTAGACGCTTGTGTGGGAAAGTTTTTAGGCATGTGTTCCCTCTTAATGTTCAACTGCTGCACTGCATTCAAAACTAACTGAGAGACAGATTTATTCAAGTCTAAGAGAGTTTTTGCTCAAATGTTACACATCAGGTTTTCCCCAGAGATGGCTCCAAGGGGCAACACACCAGAAATGAGAAAATGCATTGGTGAGGAATATGACAAATGTGTCACAGGTGTCAGGGTTGGATTTTTGAATACCTCTAACATTGTGCATGTGGCGTGCTTTTGTTAAACCTGCATTAGTGTCCTTGTAGCTTCCTTAAATGGAAACACCAGATCCACCATGATAGATGATCCACATCTGCACTGCGTTTGGTTCACTCTAGGGCAGTAGTGTCAAACTCAAAGTGGGGAGGGGCCGCAAAATTAATAAGAATCTTTTCAGGGGCTGAAGATGGTGACATTTGGAAGCTTTTCGTAAATTTTGAATGTGAGGTTTCATCTTCATTTGAGTCTTACAAAAGTTATCTTTAACAATAATTTCCTCCTTTTATGGAAAATGGTTTTAGATGGATATGAACTAGTTGCAGTTTGGATTTGAACAGGTTTTAGTTGATACTGAATAGGTTTTAGATGGATATGAACAGATTTAGTAGCAAAAATCAAATCTATCTACCTGTTCAAATCCAATTAAAATCTAGTGCCAAAAATATCACCAACTAAATGTATTGAAGGGCCGCATAAAACATTGCAAAGGGCCACATTTGGCCCCTGGGCCTTGAGTTTGACATGTGTGGTCTAGGGTGTCCACATTTTTAAACCTCACACTCAGGACACTTTAATCAACTAAATCCAATGACAGAACTTTAACAAATGGAAAATAATGTCCATTTGTTAATTGTCAAATTCAATACAACATCACTAAACAATAAATATAAACTGATTGCATTGATTTGTGTTAAAAAAAATACAGCCTTTTTACCACAGTTGTATTGTTCCTGGAGCTTGTTTGTAAATTGTATTTTACTTCGGCTGATGACAGGTCAAACTGTGAACGCTGGAGCTGGACAGCAATAACCTGGAGCTTAAGAACCAATCATCAATGAGCTACAGACCTCTGTTGATCTTTTTCATTTGATTAATAATGCTATCACCATGGTAACTCTGTGATTGACACAGTCTACAGCACTGTGCACTGCTTTGGCTTTATGACTGGGTAAAAATAGGGGCATTTGGGACAGGAAGAGGGCAAAATTGGGGTATTTTATTGTTTTTGTAGATATCCGCCGGCTCACAGGACAAGGAGCTTAAACTAGGGACATTTCTGGTTAAATCAGGACAGTATGGTATAAATGGCCACTATACTGAAGTATTTGGGGTTTTCACTGCTCTATGTGTAGGACAGTGTCAGCTACATCAACAGTGGCGCTATACGAGTACTGTTCATGAGGGTCAGATTGTGAGACTCAGGCCAAAAGTTTTTATTCTGTTGGAGAAATGAATCACATTTTAACAAATCTTTAAAATCTTGGTGTGTGTACTAGAACCTAGATTAAAGACGCTAGTAGCTTTGCGAGAAGCTGGAGATATGGCCATAAAAAGTACACTGCTGGTTTATTTACAGCCCGTATAAACATTAAAACCCAGAAAGCTACTACAGTTTACAACATTTTAGGGACTCACTATTTTTGCGTAACAAATTCTGCTCGTTTAATGGATGTAGAAAGTAAATGCAATGTTTTTAATTCAGGAAGAGCCATAAAACCAACTATCTAAAATGGGAAAATGGTGTTAGGTTATTTAAAACAAAGGGCAACATTTAGCTTTCTTTCTTTTTGGAGAATGACTTTATTACAAGAACAACATAAGCTTCAAATGAGGAAAAAAACAGTCATACACTTTATCCTCTCTGATAAATTGCTTCCCTATTTTTTACCCACAAATTAATGAAAAAAAGACATAACATCCACTACTTTACGTTCACATTTGAAAACTGAAGCGGTGAAGTGGTGAGTGTTTTTTATCTAATTACTGGTGTGGGCTGGTTGAACCGGAAGAAATGAGTCAGACGTGTTGATTGTGCTTCTCTAATTAAGCAAAACTCAGCTGCACTCCCTCATAATCATCTATTACCCTCCTACATACAACAGAAACTGCACAAAAGCCCATTTCCCTTCACGTTTTTCATAACTGCACCAAAGTCAAAATGTCCATCTTTTTCATAGGAAGAAGGAAAAATAATAACATCAACATTCCTGAGGGGCTGTAATTTTCTTCCGGCGGCTAAAACTTGTCCATTATGGTCAGGGTCAAGGCACACATGCGAGGCCACATCACAAACCGACCAGTGGAAAGGCCCTGTCTCTTAGCACAACACGGAGCCAATGAGCAGGCAGCGGCCCCCCGACCGCGCCGCGCTCTAATTTAAGCACACATATTCCATTGAAATTACAGCATACATACCCTCCCTTCCCTACAATTTACATGATTTGCACACTGATGGGGAACAATGCTGATAGAGCGGACGGAGAGGAAGTCTTTTACGTTTGTTTTCACTCGGAGGTTCTTAGAAAACATCAGCGGCCATAGTGGATGTTTTAAATACTGATGCACTGTTATAAAAAAACAAGGCTAAGGATGATTGAACAACAAAAGTTTTTCTCTGAATTCCCTCAGATCACGAGTAGTGTTTTCCTAAGCAGTCTTTATTTTCCAATCTGGAAGTCACACAAAAATAAAAGTTAGACAATCAAGTCTAAATAAGTGATGCCAGCAACAATAAATATCAATCGGGGCAACAAAAGCAGCATTGCCCACTCATTTATAACATCGTGCAAGTTAAAATCACAAAATGAGTTACTTTAGGCTCTGAAAAAACGTCTTGTTTATGTTTAAGAGAGTCAATACTTTACCAAAAGCCTTCAGTTCTGCTCCAGTGTGTTAGCTTCTGTGTTGTTTACCATTAGCAGAAAAAGCAAGAATGTTAAAAAGCTGACGTCTTCACCTATTTCTGCACAACCCTCAAGTCATATGTGTGTGTTACTTTCCCTAATGTGTGTTATATTAAATATCTGTTTATAATGGCAGTATTTATTTTACATTAATATAGGTTTTGATGCTTTAGTGATATGCATGTTAATCTCATCAGACAGATCTTTTATAAGGAAGCAAAAGTCCTTAAACTGTCTGTGTATGACTGTGGAGCCCCTATGTTGTGTTATCTGGAACATAACATCGTCCCAAGTGTCCAGTGGAACGTAATATAAAGTTTGAAGATCCAGCCACTCACAAATGGTCTCTACCCACTCACTGACGGCACACGTTTGTAGTCAAATGGAAAACTGACTTTTGATGGAAGTGAAACAGTGAATCAAACAATACCAAACAGATCAAAAGCTTGAGTTATGTTTGAATGTTTGGTGGGAAAGATAATAAAAGCATTTGAAAGATAGATGAAACATTTGAACGTTCAACCACTAGGGGGCTCTTAATCCAAAAAAATTACCTTATTTCTACTGACTTCAATTTAAAGTAGTTTCATGAAATACTTTTTCATATTTTTCACAGATAATTCCAGTGTTGCTGTTTTTATTTACTCTGAAGGTCCAACACTCCATTGAAAACCACAATAGTGCTTCATGACTTTCAAATACACTGTCCATTAGCATTACTAGCTAACATCAGCTAACTGTAAGTCTGTCATGCTTCATTTAAACTCTAACATATGTTTAAATTGTAATATAAACATTTAGTCCCATGATTTTTGCCTGACATCTTCTGCAGTTTATTGGTTGATGGGCAGTTTGTTAGCGGCATGTATTTTTATCCCTGACTGTGTTCATTCAGGTTTTTCAGGTTTGACTAATGTCAATACGCATCGATGTAAAGACATAACACATTATATAAGCAGATTACTGAGCACTCACATATGAAGTGAATACCATGCATTTCACTATTTATGTACGTGTTAAATGTGAAAGAGGCAGTCCTTGGGTTTATAAAACAGTATATGTATTATCATGTGGCCTGTTTTGGGTCTGCATTGGTCAGTACAAAGAAAAAGTGGTGCAGGGAGAGAAAACTGGTGAAGAGCCAAACAAATCTAATCCATGAGAGTCTCAACACTTCCAGGACTTAAAGGATCTGGTGCTTAATACAGAACATTTTAAAGGTTTAGAGGAGTCCAGGCTTCATTTGACCATTAAATCTTGACCACTATGTAGGGACAGACCCCCTTCAGACCTGGCATTAGAGCAAGCTGATCCAATGTGCCCAACCTTTATTCAAATTCCGAGGTGTCCTGAATGCATCCTGAGAAATTGGACACATTTGGAGGCGGCCTGGGTCGTATGTATCTGGATGTGTTCAGATATTTGTCGAGGTGTGAACGAGTATAAGTCTTGGCTTGTTTTAAAGACCTCAGATATGTCAAGTCTGTTAGTCAAAGCACTGCTCAAACAAGACGCATTGTATCTGAGCTCTCAACTACATCGGTATTTATCAACAAAATCACGTTAGTCACCGGGGAGAATACCTTAGAGAGAAAATGTACCATGGACACTGGATTTATGGCTTTTAACAGTTGATTAATAAGACAAAACAGGAAGTTAGGGCTTACAAACATATGTTAAGAATACTGGTGGCTTATATAAAATTAAATCAGCTCCTACTCAATAATGTGAAAAGAAAAACACTGTTTAGGTTTTAAGGGGGCTGTATTGTTAAGACTGGTTGGTAAAATGTACATAGTGGTATATATCAGTATTTGAGTTAATGTGATTGATTGATTGATTGATTGTTTGTAATGTTTTTCTTAGTGAAGGCTGTTTACTTTTTGTACTAAGTTATGGTAAAAAGCCATGTATTTATATAGACCAAAGAAAGTAAGCAGGAAATTACAGTCATTATCAACAAAAAGCACTTACGTTGGCCTCCATCAGTGTTTTCATAAATGGCAGGTGAAGTGAGGACAACAGACACACATGTTGGCAGCATGCTTGGAACAAATGTCACTCAGAGCACATGCCAGAGGTAGGAGTCATGCTGGAGTAGTACTTTCTGAGTATGGGACTCAACACTTGGTCGCTTCTTGGAAACTTACAAGTGTTAGAGTCAAGTGAGGCTCCACGTCTTTAAACAGTTCATAGCCGACATTTTTTTCAGCATTTCTCCCTCGGAGGCGTTGACACCGCTGAGATCTTCTGAGCGCTGTGTCTGCGTGGGACAGACCTGACAGACATCCATCACACACACCCCACCTGGGAGTGCCGTGGCAGCGTGGCCCGGTGCATCCTGGGATAGACTCGGCGGGGATGACTCACTGCAGCGTGGTGGGAACCTGCGGGCTGAAATACGCTGCAATGTTTTGATTAAATCACATCCAGACAGGGCTTTTGATGGCATGAGGCTTATTTTTAGAAAGCAGCATTGTTTTGTCTTATGGTGGATTCAAATATGTTTCTGCTTGTTTGAGCATCAACACATAGCTAATCACCAGGGAGACCAACATAGATCTTTATTTTGGACAAATTTTCAGGACAGGTTTTGACAAATGAAACGTGTTTGTCCAGGTTAAGCGCCGTTGTCACGCTTACAGTTCAAGGCCGTCTTTGTTTAACACTCATGTGGTTCATTCATTTACTCAGGTGCACTGAAAGCCCTACAATGCTACGCTATCACACAGTAAGTGCTTTTCAATAGGAATTTGTTCATTGTCACACAAGATGGAGAGCCGAGGGGGCCTTGGCATTTGAAAAGGCCATATTTGAGGGCCTCCTCTGCGAGTGTTTACTTTAAAGGACAAATGAAGCCATTGAGTCCTGCGAGCTGTGAATGAGCTCCTTCTGAACACACGGCCTTTTTGAATACACATCAAAACAACCTCAGCAAACCCTGGGACACATTCCACAGGCGTTTAATGTGAGGGCAAATAGGCAACCACTTCAATAAAATACCTCTCAGATGGAATTGCATAAGTCAGTGGAGGCAGGCGCAGGCCAAAGTGGAGTAAAACTCAGACCGACATCAACGGTTTACCTGAAAGAGAAGGGATTTATAGAACTGACAATTTTACTGCGGATATACATTCAGCTGGGACAGACACCGCATTGTGTGGAGCAGTTAATTTTACTGAATATTAAAAAGTTAAAGCTGCAGTATCCAAAAACTCCTTTAATTCTTCCTGTACTCTCACAGACCCCATCTCATCTTATAATATCTTGTTTCAAACCAGATATTATAAATATCTACATATACATAAAACCAAACTAATTTAAAATCCCTCTGAGTGAATGCATTTCTAATATTTATCTTGTTTCCCTTTTCTTGCCTTGTTGCCTTTTCTGTTTTTCTGTGAAAGCAGATGTCACCAACTTTGGATTTTTTGCTTTTTTTGACAAGTGGTGTAGACCAACAGCCAATAGGGTCAAACCTTATTCAGACTGGAGCAGGCACCTTTCTGTACGATCATGTGACTGGACAAATCTTGTCTTGCTGAACATTCACATCTATTTAAATCCTTCATAAAAAAAATAAAAATAAAAAAAAGAACTTCCAGGGCTTTTTTCAGGTCATTCATTTTGCAACATGATTTTAGCTGATTGAACAGTTTCCTTTTGTTGAAGCAAAAGAGTCACGCACTGCACTTTTAATCAGATGCCAAAACATTCCTTCATTGAATCTCTGTAAAGTGGAGCTCCAGAGAAAAGCAGGCCAGTGGCACTATTTTTACATACAGTCTTTTTGAGGTTGAAAAGACAATAACATGTTGAGCCATGCGAAGGCCATCCTATTTTAATTATATTGTAGCGAGCCTCCCCCGCCCCAACTCCCTCCTCTTTCCGCAACCCCTTCCCTCCACAAACACACACAAAAAGGGCATCGCATTACACGCTACCGTCCCGCTCCCCGTGCCATGTAATTATACAATAGGCCAAAACAGTTATTTTTAGGGTCAGTAAATGTTTGACTCGCGCTTATGAGTACAGCATTGAAAAAAACAGGCAGGGGTATTTCACTATAAAGTATTTAACAACTCAACAGAGTTTCATTGTCCACTTTGGAAGTTTTTATGACATGGAGGCGTTCACTCTGAGTTGAAAGTGTTACTAGTTCTTCCAACAAAAGGAGCAGTGCACACAGTGTTTTCTGTGAAACAGGTGTAACTAGTTAAAAGCACTGTACTTACTGTACTGAGCTGGACTTTTAATTGGATGTTGAATGCAAAACTTTTATTGACGATGGCATTTGGCATTTTGAGCAGCAGGTTTTGCAACAGGTCAGGTGAGGACATGAAAACACAAAGATAATTCCTGTTGCCAGGAGTTTTGCAGTTTTCTGTGGGAAACCGTCACCTCATTTGACACAGGCGCATTTAATTTTAACTTTAATAGATTCAAGCTCAAAAACATGTGAACAGTGAATCAGGTCCAAAACAAGCCTGTGCAGGGGGTTTATAAGAGTAAAAGTGTATCTGTGTGGGACAAAGTAGGACAAAGAGGGAAGATGTTTCCAGTGATATTATGCCCCAACATGTCTATTCTACTTTTAACTCCTACACGATCATGTGACTGTTACAAACCAATAAACACTGACAGGAAACACTCTCTGGACTTATTATTATATTATATTTAATTTCACAGATAGAAGACCAGCCTGGTTAATATTCAGTACTTAATAAAACTATTAGATAGTGAGCCACTGATATAATATGACCATAGTTGGCAATAATAAGGTTTTATTGCAGCTGTTAACACACTGGAAAAATAAAAACCTCTAGGACCTAAATGCAGCAAAATGGCCATGACAGTAACATATAGTATTTGAACTATATGACTTTCCAGTGCACACTAACTTATCGCACTCTCTGGAGAAAATAGACTTTTATACAACAGCATTCTACTCTCAAAAACGTTTTAGAGAAATGTAAAGTAGAAACATTTAAGCGTGCAGTAGTGTTGTAAGAAAATAGGTTTTGACTTTGATAATCTCACTACTGCGTGTTTGCTTTGATTGGAGGCCAGTATTTAGCAGTGACAGAACTTGCCTTCAGACAAGTGATTACGTTGATGAAGTAATATTTAATCCACTTAATTTATCAACGAAAACCAACCTACGCAGATTGGATGCCATGAGGCAAAGCCAAAACGTTTGAGGCCTTCATGTGGTTAGCAAAAAATCTACATTGGCAAGATATAATTGGCCGCGCTTAGAGAGAGTAATGCCAAAATGCGAGTTGGGCAAGTAATTCGATCTGTTTAAATTAATATGTAACTGAACGTTTCACAGTCTTGACTCTGCTAATGGATAAACATACATGTCTTTTTCATGATGGGCTCGAGTTTCGTCTCGACAATGCACCTGCCGAGACATGCTAAACATCGAGTGAAAGTGACTTTTTGAGAGTTCTTCAGACGTTAATACACTTCCTCAGTTACAGCTTGTTCCTGTGTTTAGTTTTTGGAAAATACCTTCAAAGACCATGGTAAGTACCTGAGAGAACATCTTATTCCTTGCATCAGAAAGGCTGTCAGCGAAACGAACAAGACTACACATGGCGTCTTATTATATTACTCATCCTATATTCATCAAAGAGATATTTTAATGTGAAACAGGACTGGGTATTAATACGATAATTGCCACTGCTATATGCTGAGACTTGTCCGTGATGGCGTGCTGTCCCTGAGACGAGTATTTCGAGCTGTGTCACGCTCATTGTTGTGGGAAGGATTAAGGTGTGAGGATGACCAGTGGGCAATTAGCACATGTCGTACGTGCGAGGCCTGGAGGTGCAGCCCGGTCCACTCCTGGCCTTTGTTTTCCACGCCACACGCTCACTCACTGTTTGCAGAAGTCGAGGCCTTATCGTTAAGTAAAAATTTATAAAACATTTGTTAGCGATTTTGTTGAATTTGGGGACGTGCCAGAGTTTTATCTAATCAGCTGCTGCAGATTGGAGATGAACCCGAGCCAAGACTTTTTACAACATAGAAACATAGGTCTTTTCTTGTGGCTTATCTTATCTAAAGCTGCACTTATAAGTATCCACTTGTCACGGAAACTCATCAGGCTATACTTTTTACATCAAATACAAAGTGAACGTGTAACAAAAGGACGGTAAGCTCTGCAGACCATATAGAATCAGACCTCTCTCTCTTAAACATGATACTAAATCTGATTTGGTCTAAATGATGTTAACTGTGAATAAACTGGACGCCACACCCTCTGGCGCTCGTATCCTGAGTCATACAGGCTGCTGCCACTTACATGATATTCACTCTGTCTTCTCACGTGATCGTCGTCCAGAACATTCCTGCTATTGTACTCACACCTTGTACACTCTCCTTTATTTCTGCGGAGGCTCAACTAACAGAATATTAATTATCAGGTTCTGAATTGAGTTGGCTCTTTTAAAATCTCCAGGCTACAACGGCACTGCACGTTTATTTCCTACAAGGCATTATAGAGAAGTATTTAAAAGATTGACAGTAACTATCACAATGCATTTTAATTGACCATTTAATAAAGCAAACTTAGGACCTTTCCTGCTTTTCTTATATTAAAAATAAATAAATAAATAAATGACTCTACCTATACTAATACATTACACCAAACTGAAGTTTAGAGTTTACTGTAAATTTTTAGCTCCAACTTTTTCCCTGTTTCACATTGCTACCCTTTACGTTGTAATTTATTACTCTTTTTTGCACTGTTTTGCTGCATATACACTTTCTCTATTTTATCAGCAACCACTACTTCCTTATTGACATCAGTGTCGACCAATGGGAGCGCTTCATTTTCCTGAAGCAAGCTGTGATTGGCCAAAGCTTCCATTCAGGACTGAAATCCTTGATAATGAACCCTAGAGGACGTCTTAAGGTCTCATTTTTTCACAGATGTTTCCTGTTACAGTCTGCCGTTTGGTGATCTAATGGTTTAAATCATGTAATGTTTTAATTTGGTGCTGCTGTATATATAAAACCATTAAGGCTACACCAACTGCAAGCTCCAAGTTACTGGAGTCTTTTTTCTTTAAGTCTAGATTTCATCCTGAGTTGTCCAGACCATTGTAAATAATCAGGGAGATTTTCCTGCATTTTTATCCTGGATCATTTTCATTCATATGGTACATTTCCTTGCATTTTGTTACTTACTTTTTTATGACGCCCTGGTTACGTCCACTCACAATAACCAGGTGTGTTTTAGTGTCAACATAACCAGCTTATCTATATTGTCAATCTATATTGTATTGTATCTCAAAGCTGTAGGATAAGCAAACAAGAAAATGACCTTGGATCCCAAGTGGGAAGGGGGTCCCCAATTACCTTCTTACATATAACAAACATGTCATTTAACACATGCATTATGACAATATAAAATGGTGGATATCTCGGTTAGCTGTAAAACATTTATTTGTATGATAATGAATGAATAAAAAAACCTTCAGTGTGTACCAGAGGCCCCAGGTATAAGCTGCTTGGGCCCCTGAAGGTCTACAGAAACATCCCTGTCTCTTGAGAAACCACATTAATATGAACATGATTGGCGTGTTTTTTTCTCTTAGATAAATACTCTATAATTGACTGCTTAAATCTCTGAATGTGACTGTTTAAAAGTCAATTATTAGCTTGCCTTTCGTGCTTTCAAAAGCCTATACTTTTCTCCTGCTGATTCCCTCATGCAACCTGAGCTGTCCAAGTCGGCCTCCTCCAAGGTTAAAGACTAAAGCTGACCTGTCTGTTGGCTCTGGATCTGCCTGAGGATCTGCAGCTGGACTCTCTTCTAGTCTTAACCTTTACTAAAGAAAGACTCTCGCTCCGTTGGTCTGGCCCTGCTTCTTTGTCAAAAGGCCGCTGTTGTTTCAGAGCCGAGTACAGCACTTTAAATGTTCAAGTTAATGAGGCTAATCAAAGTAAGCCGCCGCTGCTTCTGTGCCAGGATGAGTCGAATTTAAAACAAGCTCTTCCGCGTTTGGGTTAACGCAGGATGCTAATCAACCGAGAACATGGAGCTGTTTCTTGGAAAATCTTGTTGTTCTTGTGCAGCATTGTTGTGAAGTCAACCACAAAACCCTGTCTGTATCTACATGGCCCCAATGTTTTTCTAAGTAAACAAATGTAATTTAGCTGTATTGTTATTCCTGATGAGTTTGTGTTACCTGAGGGCTACAGCACTAAGCGTTTAGTGTTAATGAGTCAAAAAAGGGGGGTTTCTTTTACCCCAGATGCTATCAGATGGTATTTACTCCATTGGTGTTTGCTGTAATTAAAGAGTTTGCCTTTACTAAAAGCTGCAACCACTAATCACCTACAACTATTACCCCCCAAACGGACCTTTACGATGCCGCGGCACCACGTCTCCTTCGGCTCAAAGCTACTTCACAGCGACTCTGATACGCAATAAAAACCAAATTTCAGACCCCTCCTCGACGGCTAATTACAAATTGAATCTCTGGTCTTAATGTGTTTTCAATTACAACTTTGAAACACGAGACTGCGGGATGTGATGCCTGAAGGAGAAGCCTCGTGTGTTAAGCTGGACGGCTAATCTGCAGCACATCTCCAGGGCTGCTTAAAAACTCCACAATTACAGGCTGTCAGGGGGAAAGATGAGTTAAGCTGCGCTGCGTCAAACGGGACAGGCCTGTGCTAAAGGTGACATTTAAACGCGATAAATCAGTAATGATAGCTTTTATTTCACAGACAGTTTGGACAACTTTAGTTAATGACACAAAGGGGGGTCTTTATGTGTTGATTATGAATAGACACAAGACGAGGTGTTTGACGACCTTTAGTTGTGTTGTAAAGTTTAAAAGAGGCCTGGAGTAACGCTGGACTTAACATCTGGGAGGTAAATTACCCGCTTGTTTTCTGGTATAAATAAATATGTATGTTATATGGCTATGTTAATTGCTCCTCTTACACAACTTGTTTAAGTGAAATCAGCAAATGTACAACAATAAAGAAGAATTACGGTGATAAGTTTGCATCAGAACAGAGAAGGTAAAGAGAAGAGAAGCTGGCAACCCGAACCCGGGCATCTCTTTATGGTTTGGCTATTTGGGCAATGGCATATAAACAATCACAACTTTAATATTATTGTCTCATTCAGGGTTTAACCACTGATTACTACACTGACAGTAACAGACCCGATCAGATCATGGCTCATTCAGATGCTCATTTTTCTTTGTGTTCACAGCTTCCACAAAAATTCTCTGAGTTTTTTTTTAACACCTTTAAGTTAAAAAACATGTTTTTACATACACATGTTCATTACTGTTTTGTTTAAATTAGCATTTTTAGTGGTGTTGGTGCCGTGTGAACATAGATTATTCATTTATAAAATATATATTTATGTACATGTAGCAAGGGCCACAGCATAAAGTCTTTACAGTCCAGACCATTTTGAATGGCTGCTATATCATATTTACAGGCAATTTACATGGAGCATTATACAGACATAAATAAATAAAATAAGACATGATACCTGGGCCTGGTATGCTCTCAACAAAATGAAACAAACATTGTTTGTCCCTCAATGACTATCATGAGAATGTGCTTCAGTTTAGATTAAATAGATCCTGAAAAAACGATGACAAAAAGAACAAAAAGCCTGGAGTAGCCACACAATGAACATAATACATCAAAGAATCTGCTCAGTGTGACACTGGTATCGTCCAGGGACATGACCTTCTTCAGGTTGAGGACAGGACTCTCCAGGTCACAGATACATTTAGATTTCTGTAACGAGCCGCCGTGTGATGTCACTTCCTCCCGGCGCTGGCTGTGGCTGTGTTTTGGGAGATTAAAGGTTCCTGTGATGAGTTTCCTCTGCCTCTGAAGAGCTACCCGTGTCCCCCTTCTAATTTGCCAGCCCCTGCTATTTGCTTTGTGCGCCTTGTCGGCCTTTGAAGTGGCGAGCCTGTCCTCCATATGATGTCAATGTGGCTCCGGTGTTGGAGCACGCGAACGCACCAGCACTGGGGTGATAATACAGCGACGTATAAGAGCAACAATGCCAGCTTTTCCTGCCGTCCTCATTCCCATGTAACACAATGCAGACGGACAATAGACGCGGCTCGGGTCCACGTCATGATCCGCTGAGATTCAGGCTGAGTTGTAGTTACCTGAGCCCTGTGCACATCCCTCTAGTGACTGTCTTTATCTCCAGCAGCATCACTATAATGTTACAGAGCGGGGTTGTGTTACAAATGCTACTGTATTTATCCTTTTTCTGCATTTAGGAGAGACTTTTCCTTCTCAAGCACCACTGATTATCTGAGGTTTTCCATTATTCCAGGCAGATAATACCACGATTATGTCATTTTAAAGGTGCTGCCCCACGTTGGACGTTGCTTTTTAAAGGTTAAAGGCCAGGTTCAATTCAAACACAGATTAAATTTTTACTTTTGGCATTCCCAAGAGCAGCTTTAGTTTATTGGATAAAAGTGCAAACTACAGTGGACATTGGGGTGGTCTTACTCCCCTAATTTAACATAAAGAATTTGAGTTAAAACATCAAGCTACACATCTTTATTAACAACAAAACATTATTACCGTCGCATAGTTACACATGGACTTTGATTAAAAGAGTAACCTAAACCTATTGTGTGGTTGTGCCATTTAAGGTCACATTTACTTGTGCTGTAGTCAAGACTGCACTGACTGAGACGAAGACATCTCTGAGACCAGAGAATCAAGACCAAGACCAAGTCAAGACCCAATCAAGACCAGAACCAGAGTCCAGTGCACTGTCATAGATTTAACAGGAACAGTGGGTAAAGAGTGAAGAAGGCAAAACAGAGAAAAAACATTTGTTGTTGTTTGTTGTGGATCTAGTTTGACATTTGGTAAAATTTTGTCTTTCTTTTTCAAATATGAAAAAACCCACAAACCATTTCTGACAGAGAACTACTACTAATATTACAAAACTAAAAATGTCCAGATTTTCATCCAGGATCAAAGCTAGTTTGGGGCGGCATCACATTTAAAACAACGAACTACTTCAATTTCACTGTAAATGCGTATTCCATAGAATATACTATATTTCTACAAGATGTTGCTGAAAATGATCCAGTCTTGCTTCAGACAGTCACAATGAGGTGCTTCTAGGGGTCACTGGTACCATTAGCAGCTACAGCCTGCTTCTGTCTTTAAGTGCACTGAAAGTTACCTTCTGCAGGGAATAAGTTATCTATCCAGTTTCTGAAGTTTCTCACTGGGCACTTTTGACACCGGACAGTCCCTTTAAAACTACTATTAACAAATAACTGACTGAAACAGAAATTCTAACTTATGCACAAAACAGAGCCATGATAAACTAGACCCGGGTTTTGCTTTCATTTATGACGTCCATAATTGTCTTGTGTCCAGGCTCGAGGCGGTTTGTGAATCCAGGTGAGCTGTAAACTGTCACAAGTCAAAAAGACATTAGCAGCACACTTTTGTCTCCTGTGGCTTGTAATTGTTCTCTTCTCGGAGCAGGTTGTGTGTTCAAAGAGCCCAAAGAGCCAGTCGCTCCGGCGGCCGGCAGACTTTAAAACGTCCCCGGATCTGATAACGGGCCACTCTTTTGATTAGTTAGCAGAAACAATGGGCCTGCAACGAGAGCCAGAACAAACCACAGAGCATCATAGAGGCATCTGAAGTCCAGGGTTTACATGGAGCATCCTGCAGGGACACTGTGGAGCTCCAACACAAACACAGCCCTTTCCACAGCACAGCCTTCAACAGACACAACATCATAATACTGTTAAAGTCAAGAGTAAGAATTTGGAAATGTCTCCGATGCCACAGGTCATTGTCTGAGACTGTAGTCAAACTAAATGGCGGCTCACATTGTTCTGCTCGACTTGAGGGTCCCGGTGCCCACACAGCACTCAGCTATGACACAAGAGGCCCCTGACAATGAGTACAGACCCTCACAATGCAACAATGAGGAGGGGAATAAAGCAGTAATCAGCGCGGGACTCCTGAAGAGGCAGAGCGGAGCAGACGTCTGGACTGAGGATTTAAGCAGAAGCCTCGGGCCGTCTATCTGCAGGCAACCGGAGGGGGAGGGGCACGCAGGACAGGAGAGGGTTATTAGTGCAAGTTTAAGGGGTTTGTATGGAAGATCTGAGGGGTCAAAGGGAAAATAAACAGTTGACTTGAGTTGAGTTGTTTTGTATGGAACCATGGGCTTTATTTATAACAATTTACAAAACACAAAAGTGTGTCACATCTCTCTTAAGAGTTGACTAAACTATTGTTGTTGGACTCAAGACCAATTTCAAGATCACTTTTGAAAAATTCTCGATCTCAACTCAGGCTTGAAAACTGGATTTATTGTTTTCATGATTTTATTGTTCGATACAGCTCTTTGGAAATGTTTTGTTTGTAAAATGTGTGACAGAAAGACAGAAAGTGTTTTTTTAACAAAACAATAACCCTTCTATGAGTTTGGACTTGGTCTAAGACTGAACTCAAGGTTTGGATTTGATAACTCTGTCTGTCTGTTTACATACAGAGCTTACTCCAACTTTGCTCAAAGCTCGATTAAGCTGGTACAGTAACAAGCCTCCAGATAAAGGTTTGTCAATAAGAGGAAGATGGATGAAGTAAGAAATAGCGCCTGATAAACTAGACCCACGTTTTGCTTTCATTTGTGACGTCTTTAATTTTTTGTATTTATCTATTTACCTTTATATTTATCTACAGTTATTTTAAATGGCCATTTAATGTCATATTTTTGTTTATTCCACGGTATGTATATACTTCTCTCCTTTGAACCCTTGACATTCCTTTCAACAATGAATAGTCCTTTATCTCTTTACATATTCATTAGTCCGTTAAGAGCCACTTTGAATGTAAAACCGTATAATTTAGCAACAAAAGAAGCCGTCGTGCATTCATTCGAACCAGCTTATCCTTAATCCAAAGTATAAACTACAAAAATAGTTACATACCAATTAAATAAACACAAGGACATTCCACCAAATGACAGAATAAACACCCTCTCTCATGTGTGTGTGTGTGTGTGTGTGTTTGCCGGCTTGTTCATCTGCACCACATAAATATTTACCATCGCTAACCGAACGAGTGTGCTGATGTGGATTTGAAAGCTAACATTACAGAGGATGAAATAATGAGCCTGTGGTTTCAGGGAGCTGCGGGGAAACGCTGTTGGACAAACAAGGACCGGGAGTAAATGGGCCCTTTGTTGAACTGCGTGATACTTCTCACTCTGCACAAACAAAAAGGAGGTGTCGCAGGTGATTAGGAAAACAAATGTCAGCTTCTTTCACTGCGTTATCAGGCCTTTTGAGAGCGATGCTGCACAGGTGCACGGCACAGATGTGTGTTTAAGCACTCCCATTTACAGGCACGATCGGAGGCAAAGTTTAATTCATGAGAGGATTTTCAGTCACATTTTTATCCCCGGTGCAGTTTTTAGTGACGATCTCAAAGCCGGATGTTTGATATTTTAGAAAAGTGGAAGCCTTTAGTAAAGTCAACACCAATGACACTTCATTTGACTCTACAAACAAGCACTGGGTCAAGAAGCAGACATAAGCTGAGGAACAAAAGGAAGTGATCCGTGTTTAGTGTTTGGAGTTGATGCCTTTTCCTGATCAGACGCAAACATGAAGAGTCCAAAGCAATCTAACAAGTTTAGATTTCCAGAAACAGGGATGTGTGAAATATTAACACACAGGACAAACATGTTTGTCTGAGTGCATAAGTGCGAAAAGAGATACTGTAAATAGTCCAAAATATATATCATTATAATTATAAATGATTTTTATACCTGTGGACGAGTACCACGAGAATCAGCTTTGTTTAATGTAGAGGAATTTAATAATTGAAGGTGGGGTGAGAAGTTTTTTGGCAATATCACATCTCATACTCCTCCACTTTAGAGCATGTGAACAGCTATGGTAGCCCAGTAGGGACATGCTGGTGTCTATAAACAAACCCAGTATAAATGGTGATTTCAACAAAACAAAAGTAAATGAAATCAACTTGGTTAATGAATGCTCTAGGTCTTAATGTCTTCAAAGAGAAACATAAGTGTGCTTGTCTTGACTACAACACTAGTGATTATGTAATACGTGATAACGTCATCAATTTAGTTATCCTACATTTTAATTACATTAAATGCATTCATTACACGGAAATTGTTCACACAAAGCACATTTAAATAAGAACCCAACTTTAAAGTTAACTACTCCTTTTTTGTTAATACCTGAAACATATTGAGAAGTGAACTCTGTTTTCTTGTCCCATCCACCACCCCAACCTGCCTCCTGCATATTGAGAAATACACTAAAAATGACCAAACAAAATAATACAAACCGTGATGTTTGACACATTTCCAAATCAAAGTTTGCCTTCCACCTCCTGTTTCTGTGCAGTAAACATCTTTATTTCCACACAGTCGCAGATTGTCATAAATGTTAAATAGTAACAACAGTTCTCTGAGACAGGGATATTATCAGTGTCTGACGACGTCTCTGACGATGACAGACAAAGTGGAGTCAGCGGAGTTTTATTTATCGCTCTCTGTCAACACAAGTGCATACTTATTTTATGGGGCGCTGTTTAAAATACTTACAGAGGCTCAAATAACAATTTACAGGCAGGTCAGGCCCTGGTAGTTTAAGCTTGTTTTATTACACTTTTATTGCTCTGTAATGTAACAAGGACAAAACACTTCAGACTCACACTGTACATAAGGTGCAGTCTGATAAATGTATCAGTCATTTTTATGTGTAAAGTGCAATGGCTTCAGACAATGGCACTTTTTGTGATTGATTTTAGAGCTGTAAAGTGGACTCCATATTGATATTCATCTTGATACCAAGACCCAGACCCTGAATAAAATCTCCTGGTGATGGCTTTTCTCCTAAAACCCACTCAGACTTCTAAATATAATCAGAAACTTAAATTTGTTACGCAGTAATTACCATGTTTAACTTTAAGTTGTTCTAACCCTTGTTATAAATGACACAGTCTTTCAATGATAACCAAAAATTACCTTATTTATCTGGTGCTGGGTCATGGGGAGGAGAAGTCCAAGCAGAGATTCTCCTCCCGCTCCTCCGGGGGAATCCTGTTCCCAGGCCAGCCAAGAGACATAGTCCCTCCAGTGTGTCCTTGGTCTTCCCCATGGCCTCCTCCTGGTGGGACATGCCCAGAACACCTCCCCAGGAAGGCGTCCGAGGATGTCCAAGCCTCAGCTGGCTCCTCACGATGTCAAGGAGCAGACCGTAAGATGTCATCTTTATCATCAAGGATTTAAATAAATGTTCAGCACATGATGGAACCAGTAATAACTACAAATAAAAAGAAGAAAAAAGAATAAAGTGTCTATTCCAGCACTAGCTATGTCTGCTTACTTTGAAAAACAGCACAACCAAAGTAAAAACTGATGACACAGATAAATATTGGAAACTGAGATGAATGTTGCATCTATAACACCTCAGTTGTTGTTTTATAGAAGTGAGTGGTTGTTAGGCTCATAGCACTGGTTAGTTTTACACTATTTCACAGTAAAAGGAACACATTAGGGATATGTTTCTACTATGGCTTCTCACAGTATTTTGACATGCCAAGCAAAAACATCTGGTACATTTTTTACTACATGTGCATTGTAATTAAACAGATGCATTTTATAGTGTCTAGCCACATACTTAGCTTTTGTAATATAGCTGTACTGGGACATATCTCTTTCATAACAGTACCTTCTGATCGATTCACACGCTTATAAACCAGATTATTCACCTGCCGTGACCTGAACGTGCAGTCTGCCAGCGACAGACGTAAATATGATAAAATATGGATTCCCCAAATGACTTTATGACCAAACTTCAAAGGAATAATTGAGTTGTATGTTGCCATAAAAACAGTGAGGGTGTGGCAGAAGAAGAGACCAGAGCAGGCAGGTAAACAATGGAATGGAGTAATAGGCTGTTCAACACAAAACACACCTACGGTACGCATTATCCACCACACCAACATGTCTACGGTTGATTTATAGGTATTACCCAAACACAGTCTGAGATAGAAACGCTGCTATCAACCCACGGGTGTATGAGCAGCCTATGGTCTTAGCATTAGTCACAAGTGGAAATATTAACATTGAGAAGGCTCCAACACCTTTACACTGGTGATTCAGCTTCACGTTATCAATGAGATAAGGACAAACAGCAAAAAGAAATGTCTGCAGATTGATGTGAACGCCCACTGCTTTGCAAACAGTTTTGACATCGATTGAACTCTGCGTTTACCCTGAACCAGAGATATCATTGGTTATAAATGTGAATAATACGATTATCAGAAAACAACTGATAAATATGAAACGATTTGTGTGTTTGTGCTTATTTGTTTTTCTACATTCAACTGTGACATTCCAGTTTTAAAGATAATTTGCATGTACCAGGTCAAATACTTTCCACACAACTTGAGTTTTGGTAAAACCAGTTCTGCCGTCTTGGCATGGTAACTACCGGATAACAAAAGAAAACATTTGCTGGCTAATCACGCAACTGTGTGGTAAATTTATGCTTCCTTTACTTGTTTGCTTTAAAGCCTCGTGGCTCACCTGGAAGAACACAAGCGACCCACTCAATCGCATTGCCCTCTCTCACACTGCTTCTTGTCTGTTTGCACTATATCTATGCAATAAAGGCCATAAAAATCTTTAAAGCCAATGCATTTCAAGTGTTCATTTAGATCTTTCTTTTCATAGTCAGTTATATAGTTTATCTTTCATTTTACTTGTCAAAAATCAGCTAACGTTGGTCTTGTTTTACACTAAGTGGTAGAAGAGGGTCCGTGTGCAGAAGATTGACTTGTAAATAGTTGCAAGTTTACAACTAACTAACAATCTCACCTCAAAAACAGAGGTGATTCTACTGATACTGGGGCCCCAGGCAGGAGGTATCTGGGGCCCCCAACACACACCAGTCATACATTATTATAAATCCAAGCATATCCATTATTATACAACAGTAGGTCATTGTTTAAACAGAAATAATGGCCATGTAAAGTTGAACTAGTGACATTTGCAGTCAGCTGTATTTGAGAGGCCTTTCTGCTCAGTCTATTGGTATGCCTACCCCACATCAGAAAGTTAAACCATTTTCATATGTACTTAATACTGTTCTTCGATCACTTAAATTGCTGAATCAAATAAACATAATGGATCAGCATCTACAGATGGATTAAAAAGTCCCATCAAACAGGCTTCCACTTTAAAGATACAGGAGCATTTCCATTAAAAGTCCAAAAGCATTTACTATGCAGTGTTGTTTTATAGATCTTCTGCTAAAAGGGTCTTATCTTTACAGCCTCCCCTCTGCTTCTGTTTCCCTGAACACATCTCTGAGGCAGAGTCGAGGCGTCGTGTCCCGTCTGTCATCGGCTCCGGGGTCAGGCCCGGGGCGAGGTGCTGTCTCCAGGTGAAAGGAGAAGCCTTCGTGCACTTGTCTGTTTATCACTGCGATGCAAAGGAGCTGCTGAGTGAGGTCGGGCTAAACTGGGATTAACCCTCTCCACTTTCTGGTTGACCAAAGGGGCACAAGACTCTCACAGGGTCCTCACTCAGCGCCCGTGTTTTTACTGCGTTTGTCTGAAGGAGCATCTCAAATATTTCAGTCATTTAAAGGGATTCTCTTTGCCACACACTGGTGTCTGCGATGGGTTTATTCACAGGAGCAGGTGAAACTCGATATACTGGGGGTCGGGGAGCTGACAACAGGAATTCTCCCAGGATTCATTTCTGTCATGCCACATTAGTCAGAATGGTTTGTTGTGTTTAGGGGGGTGTCAGTATTTGTCTTTGTTTTGTCAAATCATGACACGATGCTAATGTAGAAGAATTATTAAGGTTTTGGGTTTTTTTTTACTATTTTGAAGCCACTTATATTTGCTCCTAGACATAGTTAGTAAGTGCCCCAGCTATAAAAGGATAAGAGGGACTGGGACAACAGCTAGACCTGGGTAATAAACTCCCCGTCCTCAGTTGTACCTTCCCTTGAAGCGTGTCCAGTGAAGTTTCCATTAAATCAAGATAATGACTCACTATTAGTCAGCTCGGGCGCTGTGCTGATAATGTCGGCTTCAGTCGAACAGAACAAATTGATCTCGTGTGACCTCTTTAGCTCACCTAGAACCGGACCGTGTGCAGATAATCTGGGTTCAAATCCTGTCTTTGGTCTCTGTTTTTATTCATCATCATGATAGAATTAATGTGTGTTGTGTGTGAGACTGCAACTCATTTTCTTTATGTGTTACAAGTAGAAGACTTTTATACATTAATCAGTGAATACACCTCACCATAACGTTTCCGTTTTTTTTGCAGCATCTGGCCCAGGCTTATAATACGCTTTCCAAATGTATTTCATCATTTGTTTATTTTATTGTGATGATGTAAATCCTCTTTCTCAACTCTTGTAAAATAGAGATTTATTGATTGACTGATTGATTGATAACACCAACCTAGTTTTTTTTGGCTCGGCTTCCCCAAACTTCTAGTGAACATTTCTGAAGTTGTACTGAGAAATGTAGAACATGTTCTCATTATGTCGCTGCGTCACTTTAGTAATTGCACGGTAATTAAACCGCACGCTTGCATAATTGCCTCCAACAGTTTTATTCGACGCCAAGGCCCTGAACTTGGTCTGAGGACACAGCCGAGCTCCTCACGGCCGCTCTGACCTCCCAGGCGGTGTTTGCTCTCTGGCGCAGCACGGACATGTTTTCACTGAGGCTCCTGGGCTCATAAAACACGATAATTAGAGGGCATCCTTCAGCAGAGTGCAGCTATCAGTCACTCATTTATGTTTATGGTTATTTTTTTCCCTCTCTTGCTGTAAAATTGTGCTGCTGAAGTGCTGGATTGCTGACATTAGAAGCCACAGATAAGATACATGTAATGTCTCCGTATCAGCTCCGCGGTTAACACTGTCTCCATCGTGTTGTAACCCTTGGTCAAAGACGGTCGCCCACGCATGTTCAAAAGTTACTGCGATAGTGTCCTGCTGCTTTGTTTTGATGTATATGCAATAGAAACCTGTTTAAAACAAGAGTGATATTCAAGATACAAAATGTAGAATTTTATGGATACAAACAAATACAATATTTTCCCTTGATTTTCAATTCAAGGCATCTACTAGTACTAAACACAAGACAACAACAATAAAGCAATCAATGTGGAATAATAACTGAAAAATTTGCATTTACAAAGCTAAACAAAGGACTTCTGAACCTGTTTGTTCTACATTTTTGCAGATTATATGTGCACACAGACGGCAGCAGTGAAAACTCACAGCATAACAGATGAATATAGGAGCAGCTATGATTGCTCAGGACTTCTTAAGGGGCCATTTACACAACTCCAAAACACACGATCTTTACTCAGACCCACTCAGCTGTTGAGAATGGTGCAGTATGTCTGCCAGGCCAGTGGGGGCACCGTTAGAGTCATTACACACAAAAAGAATAAGTCAACACTGCTCTCAACAATGCATGCAAACACTGTCTTTTGGCATTGTGTTTCTTCCTGTGTAGCTCTGCCAGTAGCTCTGTGGGGCACATGGTTATTATATCGTTTTCACTGAGGGCGCTCTCCGTGGTTTAGTGCAGCAACGAATACGTCCAGATTTAAAAGTTTGCGTTGATGTAGAGAGAGAACACAGTCCTAAATTAATGGCCAAACTGTCTCAAAATCTCTGTGTTTTGGGTGAAAGACATTGTGATGTAAACAGCCTCTAAGTGCCTTGACCTGATACAAGAATGCACCAGTGATATCGCAGCACACCTTGTCAATAACATGGATTTTTCTGTTTTATTGAAAGTGAGCCATGCTGCATATTTAAACTGCACGCACTGGTGTGTCTCTTTGGCACGACATCTACTTAAAGCTCTAAACTAAGTGACAGTCACAGACACTGTATTGCTGCACCTGTTCAACAGCCTGGTTATCATCAGCACAAGAAGGGACAGATGGGGACTTTCTAAAAATATATGCATACCTCTTTAGTTCTGGATACATTTGTATTTGTAAAAAAAAAATGCTCCACTTGAACATTATTAATAATAATTATTAACAAATAAAAGAGGGAATGTTTACACACTTTACCTTTTCAATCAACAATTGTTTATACTATAATACTAATGCTATAATGATCTGCTGACGTCAACAAAATGTAATTAGTGAAGTGGAAGCGCCTCAAAGATGACCGTTGACATTCTTAAGAGCATTATAGTCAAAGAGATACAGTATCTAAAGGCCTGAGAAAAGATAGACAGTCCAGGTCCCATCCAGCCAAGTATGCAGTGAGTCACGGTGGCTTGGGCAAACAACGTTGTCTGCAGTGACTCATAACCACTGACACATGGGTATCCAGAGCACGTGGACGGGCACACAGCAGGCAAGTCCAGGCACAGCGCAACAACAAGCCATACTCACATTTACACCTGGACAAATCCTCCAATAAATCTCTCCAAATCTAAATCAAATCCAACTTTTACCACCAACTCTGAGAGCGCACATGTGTTAGTATTTTTCTGTGTTTGGTGTTCATATTAACCGACTGTATCTGCAGCAGGATCTTCCTCCTTGGCCATATACACTAGTGATTAAGAGCCCAGTGCAAACAAGCCGTGAGTCACTGAGTCAACATGCCGCCTGTCTTCTTGTCTTCGGACATCAACTGCTCCCATTTCTTTATGGTGCAAGAAGAAGTGAGCATTCCTCATTTAAACATTGTAAACACATCAGTTTAACAAAGAATTGGCTTCAATATAAAACTATGTATGGAACCTGCTACCATAATCACATATGCTCTTTTGTTTTTGTTTCACTCGGCCACACTTTCAAGATGGCATTTCAAAAGCAAACACACACCTGTCACCTTGGCAGTTGTGCAGGCTCTGCATGTACAGTCTATGTTCCTATTCAAACAGGATCTGGAGATTCATCTGTCAAAGTGAACAGCACTGTCAACATTTCCTTGAAGGAGCCATAAAGCAGTGTAATGTGCTGTATTTATTCCCAGCTGCAGCGACTTGAGGCTCCTGAGGTGATACTGAGCTCATCGCTGCCAGGTTTCACAGTGAAATAGGGCAAGTACTCATCAAAGTGACACCAGCCGGGTTCCTGTGCCAAAAAATAAATGGCAGCAGAACATTGAGTACATTTGATTACAGAGCTATGTTGTACGGATTTGCATAAAGAACGAGAAGTAATCTTTTGGTGGAATGTGGCAAGCCCTGATGATGGCCTCAGGAAAAAGGCTGAAGTGTGTTTGCCAACTGTACAAAAGCTGTGAAGACACACAGACGACTTAACCTGAAAAAAGACATGAGAACAAACTAATGAATGCTTTTAGTTTGTACTCTCAGTGTTCATTTCACTGAAAAAATAACCTTACTTAATAAAACTTTACAATGATGTGTGCAGTTTCTCAGGTTTCCATTCGGTTTGCTTTAAGATTGTGTTGCACTGGAAGCAAACTGTTTGGTTTTTATCTCTTGAGGCGAAAAGGAGCTTCGTCCACAGAAAACACACTCCATGAAAATGAGACTGCTCTGGTGCTGGAATAGATCTCTAACATCTGAGAGTGAGTATACTGTAGAAGTGCCTCTGACTTTGCTGTGGCTCATAAATGGAGTCAATCATTCACAAGGAGTTCCTGGTAAATGTAAACTAATAGGGGATGTGTGCTATGTTTTGTAATTCAACCATTCAATGCCATAATGTAGCACTGTACATGCACCCCTCCTCCATCCAGATTGGCTTCTGAATAAACTCTAATATTCTTTGCTGTCTTTGCTGTATTTTGTAATTGGCTGAAAACTACACATTCAAACACAGACAGTAGTTATTGTGTTAGATACACATAAGGATTTGAATATTCACAAATATACTTTATGTGATACCTTAAAGTTGTCACAAACACATCTGTCGTGCACCTTCCAAACATGAGAGGCATCAGTAAAGAACATTTTTGAGTGAAGCCCATCTTTCTGGAGACAAAAAAACAGAGTCACACGTGAGTCCAAATGTTTTACTACGCTACTCAACAATAGCATCAAGAACTAGACATAAAGTCATTAAAAAAACACTGTACGAAAGCAATTCCAATGTGTTTTTTCAGCTTCATAAATTGTCATGCTCATGCAGTATACAGTATACCTATAAACCATTTTGCCTCCCCACAGTGTGTACATCCTCAGTCTTTTCATAAAACAATGGAAGAAAACACTGGTATCCTTGACAACCAGCGTGAAGAGATGAGACAAGGGGTTTTCCAGGTTCATAAACATAATACATTTAAGAACTAATGTGAGTGCACTGACTGATTATGAGCAGTGCACAGCATTTTCCCAGTACCTCCCAACACACTTGCTCCCAACAAGCTTTTTCCTCTTTGTAAAGGGGAAATCCATTTTAATCCACATGAATAATATTCTATATCAAAGTAAAAGTGAATGTATCTGTAAACAAACTGCTGTCTCTTTATTTCACGAGGTTTCACTCTTTAACTTCAAAGGAAAAACAGTGATTATAGAGATACAGAAAATGGGAAACAGTGCCACTTTAGTTGAATATAGAACTGAATATAGCAACATAACCAATAAAGCAATGATATGGACAGATGTCTGTTTAATATGAAAGCATAAGTTTAAATGCCATATGCACTTAATGATCTCGATTAATATGTGTAAACCTTTCACACCTCATAGACAATAAATGGCTCTAATAAAATAAATACATTTTAGATTTAATAAAAGGTATTAGCACATGTCACACAGATGATCAGTTCCAAATGCAGTAAAAATGTCTTGTGTGTGAAAATCCTTGTCTAAACCGTTCCCAGCCAAAGTCTCCATCTTTTTTTGTCTGTTTTGATTAATAAGGCCGTTGAATTCAATTTGCCTCACAAACCGTGTTGCACCTGCAGGTTACTCATGTGTTTACAGAGCTCACACGGCTGAAGTGGATAAGAGGGAAAAGTAAAAACAGTCAAAGAAAATCTCACTTTAAGTCTCTGTGCCGGATAACTTTCATAATAAACTCAAAATCACTGGACGTGTAAAGTTTCAAGGAAAATGGCTCGTCAGGCGGAGGGTTTTACAGTGATGGCATACAGATGGGGAGACGCTAGTGCTCGTAAAACAGCTGCTTCACGTCAAAGCCGCGCTGGACATAAAATATGTGCTGTGTCAAAAAGCTGTTTGAGTTTCATTATGAAATTTATGTGAGCGATAAAGGGAAATCCTAATGGGGAACACGTTATACTTCAGTTCATTTGAGCCTGAATAAACCGTGTGGGACTGACAACTGCGTTGGGAGTTGACAGGTGGACTGGAAATGTCTCAAAAACAATGTCCAGAGTGTATTTTTCATTCTGCTTTTGTAGTTTCCACACAATATCCCCTGCTCCAACATTAAAGAGCCTCTGTGACCTCTTTGTGGTCATTCGAGGTCTGCCTGAAAAGACAATGTCTCCGGGTCGTGATGTGGTGACTCCAACGGACACCGCAGTATCGAGGTCTCCAGCTCTAACGCTGGTATTTTTTCTATCTTCCTTTTTTACTGGGGTCGCGTAAACACCAGCGCCAGACCTGAGTGGGATCAAAGTAGTCATTAAAGAAGCCCACAACCCTGAGAAATGGCAGACCAAATAGCAGCCCATGGTGGCGGGCAAAAACTAAATTTGGAACAAGGGCATGCATTCATTTCCCAGGAATGGGGTGTCTTAGGCAATTGCCATTGAGCAACGACAGTGTTTGAATCACTTGTTTTTTATAGCTCTAGGAACAAACAGTGGAGTTTTAATGGCCAGAGCAGAGCCAGAAGCATCTTTGGAGCTAAAAAACAGATATTTCCAGTGAACTGCAGAACGTATGTATAAATTCTGTACATAACGTAACAAAAACAAACAATCACTCGACTGCAGCCGCGTTTTGTCCATTATGTGCACTGTATACTTGTGGCTGGACGGTAACGGTTTGTTGACAATTGCAGAGTCCATGTGTAATGTAGGTTTTGCCGTATTCGAAAAGTGAAGTTGAAATGAAATGAGTGTCGTGATCAAAGCCTCAATTTTGCTAACCTGGGTCAGAGGGCTTCCACAGAAAGCATTTGCAATGGGCCAGTACTGTAGATTAATACCTGATCAGTGATTGGATGAAGCACCTATCAGTAACCACCGATGACTGGGTTATTTATCCAATCAGAGCGACGCCATCTACATAAGGAACAAGAAAACGGTTCCTTCGTTGTCAAATCTAAAACAGGCCCACAACTGTCAGTGCTGCTGTTTACCTTGTGCAGCAGCTGGATTCTCTCTAGATTTGTGTGTTCACAAACTCACAAAAATCCCTCTTGTACTGCTTTAACCAAAGTTTCAGCTTTAGTTTGGCCAATGATGTGGCAGCACTGAGAGTTCTGGGCGTGTTTTATGTTTTTGGACAGTTTAACCATTACTAACGTAAACAACATGCTGTTGCTCTGATTGAATAAAAGTGCATTTACACAGATGATGAATCCAAAACCCTCTGCCACTGGTCCGAACATGCAGCCGTTTCATAAATGACTCCTTCGGTATGACAAGATTGATTTCAGTGAGTCTGTGAACTCACAAATGTCTAGATAATCCAGCTGGGAAAGGTAACCATTTTGCTTCAGCAAGGCTAGAAAAACATCATGGTGTGATATCTGTTTTCACTTTTGACACTCCAAACTGGGATTTGTTGTTGCATTTGATTGTTGCTCCGTGACTTATCTCTGGGCACACTGGCCTCATTCCACAGTACAAAGACATAAATACAGAGGTGAATTAGTGGCTGTGAAATGGCCTGAGAGAAAGAATGTGAGAGTAAATAGTTGTCTGTAACTGCATTTGTTCACGTACAATTCATTTCCTTCATGCATAATGGAGATTATTTCACATCTCCATTTGGTTTCTAATTGGCTAAAACCATTTGTTAAACTGTTTCATCTTAACATCCCAACAGACTGCTTAATATGAGACCTAACTGTGTCACGAGTGTGCCATAAATCAGAAATGATAAGCAGTAGTGTATCTCTTAATGTGAGTGACATTGCAAATCAACTGTATCAGCTACACACATTCCTCTGTGTCCTCTTTATTATTTCACACCCAAGTGCGTATTAATTACAGACTTATTAAACTGATTTGTGTTTGATGTATGAGCTCTACAAGCCAAAAAATGATGACGTTAAAGAAATAGGTCTTTGAATCTGTTCCAGGATTCATTCCAGTTCAGACTCACACTGAAGAATCTGCTCACGGATCAAGTGTCTCAAGCTTCTCTGAATGACTCCTGAGTGAACAGATCTGCATTCAGGATCACTGACATCCGGCAATGGCACTCCCCTCTCACTGTGACGGGATATGTCTGGATGAATTCTACAGTCCGGTATAAATAGAGCCAAGAGCAATAAATACAGTACAGTCTCCAGTTAAGATTGCATAAATATGACGATTTTATCATCAGCAAGGAACCAAACTCATTCATGCTCTGAGTCGACTCTACCACTCAACATTTTACCAGGGCAGAGGTCTGGAATTCCTGTGAATATGAAGAGTAGATAAGGCCCATCTCAGCCTCGTCTCTTTCTCCACACCTGTCGTCCACAGTCCGAGATATTAGCTTCAGGGATTAGCCATAATAGCTGCATTAGCCACATCTCTTGTTGCAGGTTCCATCTTTTAGAAAGTAAAGACTCGCCCTGTCCACATGGAGGCAGGTACCTCTGAAAACATTGCTTTGTGTGTGTGTTTTGGCCTCCTGTGCACATGCAGACAGTGTATTAGGTGACGTGTTTTGTATAATGAACATCTATAGTAATAACAACACTTTGTAACACTGTGTAACTTTTTACCTTAAAATATGGAGCTTGAAAATAAATAGAAAATAGCCTCAAATTCATTATGATGGTTTCTTGGCATGGAACAAGGAAACTGACACCAATTTCAAAGGCAAAATGTAGTTGGTTTGACAACTACCACTACAGGGGTGTCAAACTCAATGTGGAGAGGAGCCACGATACTTAATGAGAATCCTTTAAGGGGCCGAAGATGGTGGCCCTGGGAAGCTTTGGTTAAATTTTTAATGTGAGATTTCTTCTTCATTTCAGTTTTACAAAAGTTATCTTTAACATTAACTTCCTCCTTTTATGGAAACTGGTTTTTGTTTGAACAGGTTTTAGTTGGATTTGAAGAGGTTGAAGATAGATTTCAATAGGTTTTAGATGGATTTGAACAGGTTTTAATTGGATTTGAACAGGTTTTAGTTAGATTTGATTTACCTTTGCAGCAAAAATCCATCTAAAACATGTACAAATCCATCCATCAAAAATATCACCTACTAAATATATTAAAGGGCCACATAAAACATTGCAAAGGGCCTCATTTGGCCCCCGGGCCTTGAGTTTGACATGTGTGACTTACTGTAAGTATCAAGGCACACTACCGTCATTAGTAATCCATGTCTTGCCTGAATCCATCTAAACAGTACATATTTACATCACAACTTAAACATTTGACACTTGCCCCAAATGCCTTTTTTTAATGTACGGTTTTATCTTTTCTTGTTTGATGTTTATGTTTTTTAAGACTGATAAACAAGAGACGGACGGATCAGCGTAGCTTTCACAGCATTTACAGGTCTGTTGTGGTAAAGGTGATTTACCTTCGCAGGACGCTCCATTAGTGACAGAGGAGCTGGAGGAAGTGTCTGGGGAGAGGGAAGTCTGGACGTCTCTGCTTAAACTGCTGCCTCTGTGAAGAAGATGGATGGATGTGTTTTAAGACTAATAAAAAAGAGTTAAATCATATCGTCCTCAAACAAACAAACAGTTGTCTGATACTGGAGGATTATTTATCGCCCCCTAGTGGCCTGGAGGACTTGTGAGAGTGTTTACAGTTCTGTTGTGAGCAAATAAAATCCTCTTAGGAAAATATATGTTTTTCAAAATGCCTGTGTGGACTTATACCAGTTATTCTCCACCATATAATGCACTTTTATTACTTCAAACTATAAAAAATCACGGGTGGTCTCAAGTTGTATGTGAGTATTTATGAAATTTTTCCACATTGCACCTGGAAAAAGTGAAGCCAGGAATGATTGACATTCCTGAACCGACTGACCCAGTAATGAAGCACATTTATCCAACCAACAGTGAAATATCCAGGCAATTACAAAACATTTTCTCATGTTTTTTTGTGTTTGTGCCCCTTGTTTGTCCCCGCTTTACTTCACCTGTGTCCACACCGGCGCTGAATGGAAACACTGCTGTTGATTTCACGAGAATAGTCTTCCTTTCATTAGAGACGTCAGCGCGGCTCACGCACGATCAACAAGCCTATAAACAAGCGCTCAGGTTAGCCGTTAAAACAACACACACATATATGGAAAGAAGTGCATTAGGACTCATTTTCATACCAGTGAGGTGTCATAGTTTCTGCTCATTTAACGGTTTCCGCCAGCTGGACTGAAATAGTGGAAACGCGGCCTTGTGTGAGCGGCTCAAACACACTGAGGCGTCTGTTGTGAGCCGCTCCACACAGCAGCGCAATTCACAGCTGATTGGTATCTGTATGTTTTTTCTCTTTTAGTGGGATATGATCTGAATCAAACAGTCCTCCCCATCGACCGCGCCGAAACAGAAAAACACTTTTGATGTGGCTCATGAGTGAAAGCACAGCACAAATACGTTTCACCAGGCTTTTTATGGGCTCAATCACAGTAATGTTAACATTTGCATGAGGGACAATGGCTTCTCCAGTTCTTAAATCAAAATGGCCCTTGTGTAAACAGAGGCAAGTGAAACAATCTGGGATCATGTGTTGATACCGATTTCTATTTGCGTCTTTGTGATTATGGCTTCCCCACCATCGCTCTGTAATTACAGGGCCGCGCTCCTCGGCAGTAAGGTTCACATTACAAATGTGGTTATCGACATGTGTGTGAGAGTCAGTGGGAATGAGTGAGAGTGAGTGCACGTGACGGACGGCGAGGGGCTCGAGAGCACAGCCGGGGGTGACCTGTTACTCCAGAGTCCACTGTGGACCTTCAATTATTAAAATAATAATCATAACACTTTTGTTTGAGGGATGTATAAACACACTGGGAGATAGATGGCTCTTGAGACTAATGACAAGTGTAATTGTTCGTCTGGTTCGAACAATAAGAGGAACACTTCATCAATGTCAGCTATAGAGAAACTTTAAATTACTCTTCGGTACCACAGTCCTTTACTGCTGCTATATCGGGACATGTACAGGGCAATGTACTCTTTGTGTTTGGCCAAAGTATAATTGTTGCACGACTGCAAACAAAACAGTAATGACAGTCAACTGTGATGGAAAATGTTCATGCAAGGTTTTTTAAAATGATTATTCTGTTCTGTTTATGTTTTTAGGGTTAGACATTGATTAATTGAATCAGCAGCAACCGATGGTGAGATCCAGAACATGATGCCGTTGAAGAGAGGATCTGTTGTCAGGATGTGGAGCTGTTGGCAGTAGGACTAGGACCATACTATATCTCATTAGAGTTCTGACATGTCATCACAGTTACAGTTTATATTCAACCAAGAGCTGTATCATCATCAGTTTAACTTTTTCCATGGTTACAGAGCCGGCCCCTGATGTACCTCTTCATCATATCAGATTTAAGTTTGGATTGATTAATGTTTTTATACCTTCACATGAACACATGATTTGTGTGGATATGCATTACAGTCAAAGCAGCTGAATGTTGCAGTAAAGACACTGAATGGATTAATGTAACTGAGACAATGGTAACAAAAAGCTGTTGTTGAGTTTGATGATGAAAGATTACAGTTTACAAAAGTGAAATCTGTTGAGATGTTCAGTGTGTTTCCTTTTCATAAATGTAAAGGTTGGTCAAACTAAAGGATTAGGCCCAAAGCTTGTTCCTGTGCCACACAACTGAACTTTAGAGCAGAAACATAGCCTTTTTTTCAGGTAAAACCACATTTTTACTGTGGAATTTCGATTCTCCAGAGAAGTCATCAGTCAAACAGAGAACTGCACAGAGTTGTAGTTTCTCTAAGCTCTGGAGACAGCGCCAGCGCTCGTACGTTTTAGGTGTAGATAGAGATATTCCCAGATGAGGCTCGGACAGCCCTAAACCCAAATGATGAATTAGACTATTCACCTCTGCCCAATCCACACAGACCTCTGTGTGTTTTGTCACATGAAAACACAAGGTTGCCTCTTGTAGCCAGGTCCAAGTATGTAAAAACAGAGGAAATAGCTGAGAGAAAAGGTGTCATTTTTCTTCATGTGGAACAGGAGCGTATGTGGACTCGAGGAGAGTGAGGCTGTATGCGTGAGAAACACAGCGAGGGAAAGTGAGAGCAGCAGCGGAGAAAGAGAAACTGCTCTCTATTCGCTGATCTCAGCTGATTACATTTTCCCGTCCAGACAGTAGACATTCCTTCAACCTGCTGCCACAACCGTCGGGCCCCTCGGTTTAACTCTGCAGCGGGGCACCCGTCGATGTAAACAGCCGGCCGCAGAAGCAGGTGGGCGTCAGGGGTGAGACTGGTCGCCCAAACCCAGCCCGAGGTCAGCGCACAATGCAAATCAAAACCAAACACATTCAGAAGATTTTTTCCAACATTTTGATGTTCTCACAGACAGACTTCAAAAAGCTGAAAAAACTTCCCAGTGCGGTTTGGATGTGTTTACCCGACTGTGAAAACACAACACGCGCGCCCTCGATGAGCTAAACATCAGATGTGTTTGCTGCTTTAAACACAGCTTTGGATGTGTTCGGAGCGAAGCTGTCAGTCCCACTGGGAGTCGACGGTTTCACATCAGCGCCGTGTGAAACAATCTGCCACCAGTCCGTCCACAGCTGACGAGGCACAGATGAGTCAGGAGCACGTCCACCAACTCAGTCACTCTCATCAAATCTCTGCAACGTTTACAAAAAGCAATACACTGAAATACAACACACCGACATATTTTTAATTAGTAATCTTGTTTCTAGGAATTTAAGTTTTAACAATGGTTATAGGCAAAAGCTGCACCTTTTTATGTCATGAGAAAGATGCAAGGCAAATTATAAAATGACCAAATAGCTAAAAATGACCTAAAGTACATAAGTCAAAATAAAAGAAATAGAAACGATGTTAATCTGGTTAGAGCTTTTATACAACATCATCGTTCTACAAAAAAGTTTGCCCAGGATTTACACATCAATCACTTCACTAAAAGGATCAAGAAGATTAAACAACATGACGCACAGTCTAAGTGACTAATTTAAGGCTAATTCACATAAATCACTGTGTATTGTGCATTTTTACTGTACGTGCCACCTCAAACCCAGTACGATGAAAGCTGTGACGATTCTAACTGGGATCAACTAGAGACAAGGCTATGTTGTTAGCCCTGTTGCTATCATGGCTAATCCCAGATCCTAACAAAGAAGCTTGTTTTACATTTTATCATTATAAGAATGTGAGACCTCTTCTCAGTGAAAGTGACTGAACTGACTGGCATCAAGAGTAGAGCTATAGTGGATTAATGCTGCGGAGAAGTGGCTACTTAACCAGATGCTAAAGTCTTAATGGACTTTCACTGATGTAGGGGTACATCTCTCTGGTCTGCTGTTTACTGGGCAGTGTATGGTCTTAATTTGTTTTGATGTATTACATTAAAATGGGTAACAACGTCTCTTATGTTTCTGTGTTGCTTATGACTAACCTTTTTTCCTTTCCTTTCCATTCTGTGGGATAAATAAAATACATCTTCCGATCACCACTCGCTTAAACCAGAAGTTACTGTTTTTACAGGAGGAGGCAGGAGCAAGTGTACACCACCTACACAAGAGTCAAAATCACAACAGAGAAGTAAGAGAAGTTGGGTAAAGATGTCCCATTGCACTTGACTCATCTCTGTAAGACGTGAAAGGACGCCTTTAACACAGAAGTACGTAAATACTAAAAATCACACAGTTACTGTAAATGAGCTACAGTGGCCACTAGGGCTGTTGTGTGCTGTATGACTCGAAGAACTGCTCTGCCTGACTCAGAAAAAAGTCACAGTCAAAACACACACTGCAGCATCAGTTTTTCCGCCACGGAGGCCACAAAGGTCAGGGAAACACTGGCAGCGTTTCAACAAACCCCCTCCTCACGGGCCACACGTTTACTATCAACAGGAAACATCTTTCACGGTAAAGGAAGTGTTACTCTCTAATTGGCCTGATGTGATTCAATGACCAAACTGCTCTCAGCCAATGGGACGGGGCTTATTTTAAGAGGCGGTATAAAAGCGAACAGAGCCTCTTCCAGAAAGCTTAGACGGCACAAAGTTCTCACTCTGACTTCATGACACGCCGGGCTGCGGACTGTACTTCTGCAAACTTGTTAAAGAAGAGTACAGAGACACTTTAGTAAGCACATCTGGTTTCATTGTTGTTTCATGGATCCCATAACCCATCACGAAACCACAGTCTAAGCAGAGGAACGTGGGGGAAACCCAGGGAGAAAAAAGTATTAAAAATACTGACCTCATTATGATTCTTTGGTCTTGGCACACATGAGTCCTGACACTTTTTATGAACAGGGAGAAATGATCGATGTAGCCTTTCCAGTAGTGAGCCATTTATCAAATCATAAATCATACTTGGTAAAAAGGCATTTGACGCACACTGGACTGAGGCCAAAACAACTCATATTAGTAAGAGTAAATGTGTTATTTCCACTTGAATTAAAAACTGTTTTAAGAATCTGAGGTTATACTGGTACATGAACTTTGGGGCTAAGTTCTGTTCATAGCAGTCTAATAAAACTAAAGGCCTCTATAGTAACATGATGTGAGTCCATTTGCACTACATCGGCCTCTGCCTGTTTTTAATAAGACGTTGCTTTGTTAGACTGACTATATACTTGTTCTGTGTCTCAAAAACACTAAAATGAATGTAAAATGATTTAGCCCTCTCCCTATTTGTCTGTAGCTCAGTAATGATTGGTCCATTTATGAGCTGTCCCTCTCCAGCGTTCAAACTTTGACCTGTCATCAGCCGAAAAGAAAGTTGTGATTCCCATAAGAGCTCCAAGCACAACTGTCTTAAAAAAATGTACAGAATATTGAATTAATATGCTTCGTTTGCATACTTTACAAGTGTGAATTTTCCATCGCATTCGGTGGAAAAGCTGTATGTCTTTTAATAATTTAAAAAATGATGACAAATGAGAACAGAGACAACAGGAACAGGAAATTAAAAGATATGTAATAACTGACTTGCTATTTTTACATTTTTTGAATAATCAATGTGAGCCAGTTACTTGGAGTAACTTTTTTGTCTATATTAGAAATGAAAGAAACTGTCATTTTCAATTAAAAGTCTTCCATGTTGAAGGCAAGGCAAAATAATGGCAGCTTTTTAGAGAATATGACTTGTTGTATATTGTATTATTCTCGTACCATTGTCCTATTGACACAGAGGGATGTAATGCATTTTTAGCAGGTGTCATAGAACTATGTGCAACAGCTGTCTTTGTATCAGGGAGCCTTCTGACTAACATCACTTCTCATTTTAGTCTGTGCATACCAAAGGTGATTGTTCTCACCAACTTTTGTCTCCCTCTTTTCATTTTTTTCCTGCTCGCTTCGTGCACGAGGCATGAGAGCAGAGCCAAAAATATCATTGTTTAACAAGTGACATTGGGGGGAGCGCGGCCTATCGGCGGGGAGCAATGACGAAGTTCCCTGATTAGTGAGTTACCACGCAGAGACAAAGGGCCTCTGAAATCACAGGAAACAGAACAATCAAAGAGCCTGCGCACATTCCAAGAAAAGCAGCGGCCGCCGAAACACAGCGGTCCGGGACATCGCTCCGTCTCCACATCTGATGAAAACTTCAACTGCAGATTTATTAGCAAAGAACGATGCCAGGCACTGGGCAAATAACTAAAATCTTTAATTACTGTAGCTTCAGATTTTATCAGTAATCACAGTTCTGAAGGAAAAAACACAAAGATATGTGAGGCTGTGTTTGTACAAGCACTGACCCTAATTACAAACCCTCAGTGTGTCTTATACTGTTACGGACAGGTATTTTCACACACATGCACATTACAAAACCCCAAAAACTGTGGGGTCTCCGAACACCGCCGTCCCACAGCTTCCACACAATTCATTAGGCCTATTCTGGAAGGAAATAACTAGCTCCTTTCTTTGCTCCAAAATGGAAGCTCTGTTTCCACAGCATTGGTTTGTTGGATTAGAACAATTCCCCACCAGCCCATAATTTGTGGGATCCTCATAACGTGACACGCCCTGCCATACATTTCCATTATAACCCCATTTTGTTCTCCAAAGAGGATATTTAAGGATGAAGGACATCTCTGGTGAGGGACCCTCCACTTCTTGGGGGAAGCCTGCTTTAGGTTAAGGCCGTATTGGCGGATGAGCGGCTGCATATCTCTCACATTTCTGCTCATTTGTTCAGGAGCAGGTAACAACAGGGTTGGCTTGAAAAAGCCAGAGTGTGGTTGAACAAATTCTAGGTCAAGCGTAGATGAAGGGGATCTATTTTCAGTGAAATGTGCTGTTTATCTCTGCGTGTAAAACCAGCGGGGAACCTCTTCCCCCACAGCCCAGGCCCACTTCTCTAAATTGTGGCTACCTGAGTGATGCAGCTCTCTGATTACACGCTTCTCTTCTCTCCAGTCGGCGCCGAGGTCTTTAAAACGAGTAAGGAACAGCTAATTGATTCAATTCCTCTTGATATATTTATCACCAGCTTTCAACACAAATCCTCTTGAGACAACTAGAGTTCAAATCATTTGTAAGAAAGCTTCATTTAGACTAAGGCTCAAGGAGGATGGCTGTCTGATGAAAAGACATACAGGAAACAAAACAAGTCACTAGGGTCTGCATTAATAGGCACAGAGTATTTAGGAGTATTTGGTAGGTGAGGTGGAACAAGTTGAGAGTATGGCACTGTCACACATTTCTATTCCATTAGTGACAAGGCTGTCCAACTACTTCTGATTCCAGAAATAAGCAGTATCATGGAAGTTTCCTTCATTTACTGTGTTTCAAAGAACGAGGTGTTCACTGTAAATCAGTTTACAGAACATCTTGATCACACCTAAAGGTGAAAGCCTGCATGTCACGAGACTATTCTCATCTAATGGACCTTTGAGTGTAGCTAAACTTAACCATAAAACTTTGAAATGTGGTTTATGTTTTTAGATTTTGTCTCACTCACGTAATAAACCTGAGCTCCATTATATTAATCATAAACTGTGGCACATGGATAATTAGACATATACGTCCATGTGCAAAAGACATATCTCTGTTTTGATATTCTCTGTTTGATGAAGTTCATTCTGCAAACAATTTAAAACAGTACTTTTTTAGTTTTGGTCTTTTACACTAAACAGCTGAAAAATGGTGGAGATCTTTCTTTTATTTAGGGCCCATGGCAATATCATCCAGGCCCCGTGTTTGGCCCAAAAGAAAATATCCTGTAGGGTTTTGTCCAGTGTGACAACTCAAACCTTTGAATCTAGTCAAGGAGGTGTTGTTGTTTTGTTACAATAACTGCTCTGTTGTCATGTGAAATGTAAAAATGCATCATGGAAAGCTATTGGCTGCTGGTTACACAAAGCCGAGTAGAACAAAAAAAGCGAAATAGTATGTTTACGTGCTTTGAAAACCCATGTTTGCTGAAAATATTGTGTGTATTAGACTACACTGAAGCTTCAGAGTCCTCCAGAAAATACCTGGTGTAAAAGGTTTTCAATATATGGGGCGGATCGCTGCCATTTCTTCTTCTTGTGTGTAAGCGGGAGAGTTGATAGCACCCCTACTGGCCTGGCAGACTTACTACAGTGTTTTGCTGACTGTGAGAATGTAGATCATTTTGATTATTAATGGCCAGCGTTTGCGTTTTTGCATCATGTTCACATTTCGTGGATGCCTCGATACAGTGGATGTAAGATTTATGCAAGAAAATAGTTTACCACATATATTATTCAAAAGCCAAACTTGCAAACCGTTAATGATGTGTGTAATAGTGTGGCCTAACACAATGTATAAACAAGGCTGTGGCAGATTTTTTTGCTACAAATCTTTAGTCAGAAATATGATATGAAAGAATGCTATAGAGGCTGTGATTGCTGCCTCTGTTTTTTCAGGCTAACCTCATATCACTCTGGTTGTGCAATGAAATAGGGCGAGGGGGAAAAATGCCAGATGAGTATAAATCCTAGCCCGGTCGACCTCAGAGTCTGCAAAAACAAATTAGCCTCTCTCTGACACACACTCGACACACAGAAGTGGCGTACATGTGTTTCTGTTAATCCCTGATTTGAAAGACAACATTGAAAATGGCTAAGAATGTGCTATCTGTGTCCTGAGCCTGTGTGAGGTCTGCAGGCCTCCGTCGACTCAGATCAGGAGATAAAATGAACTCTCTTTGGCTGAGGCCAGAGATAGTCTGAGGCCAGATCGGTGACAGATTTAAGAGACAATGAGGCTACAAATAGATAAGGTAGGCTATAGTTCTGAATACAATAGTCAGACACAAAAGGAGAGACTTCTTATGATTGTAGTGCACTTCTGTTTTTAGTGTGTTACTTGTCTTTTATCTCATATTTCTTCTATTTGTGATTCACTGTAATACACTGTAGTGAATTAATGCCATGCAGCTCATGTTTTCCTCATAACTCAAGGAGGCAGTCAGCAATATACAATGATCCAAGTGTTTTTTATCCATTCAAACACGGACTAAATATGTGTCAGTAATTTGGCTCTTTCAGGCTGTTATAGGTAAGAGAAAACTGAACACTAAACTGCAGCTTTGGGCCATAGCTGACATTTACAATGAAAGATCAAATTTAAAGTAGAAATAGAGAAAAAAATGGATGAACTCTAACAATCACAGCATCAAGAGAAGATCACAGTCTCTTACAAATTTGCAATGACACACAAAAAGCATGCATTTAAACGGCTCCTGACACCTGATACTGAACGTATGGTTTGCTGCACCTAAAAGAGAAAAACCGAGATTGTTCATTGCAAACATAAAAGCCACCTCGGTTTGCATTAACCGTACGCACACACACACACACGCACCCACGAAACACACACTTCAGGAAACTATGGCCAAACTGTGAGAAGATACACGCTTCGAAAAACAGGAAGTGGTTACCAGCTGCATTAAACCAGAGTAATACTCACACATAGATGCAACAACAACTTTCAGTATGTGACTTCTTCAAAAAAAAATAAGCAGAAATGAGAAACTTAGCTTAACTTAAAAACAGTACTATACTAGACATGACTGAGATGTTTGTTACGATGGAATGCATGGAAAAAGCAACCTATTTGACTTGAATGCAGACCTGTAAACACCTCTTTATCCCTTTTAAGAAAAGAATGTCAAAATTGCATAATATGTAGGCAGGTAGCTTAGCAGCGGCTTATTGTCCCGGGCTATGTCTGCTCTGCTAATTGTTGTGCCTCTGGTTAAACATACAGCTGTATTTAAGAATGCCTCCTAGAAATGCAGAGTCTTTTTCCAAATGAGCACCAACGAATTTGTGGCTCAAGCGTGTTTATCCCCTTGGCCTTCTGCAGGTTGAAGTACACGACCTCTTCTGCATCGAGCAGTGCCCGTACACGCCGAGGGCTTACACCTCGACAACAAAAACAACAAGGGGGCATTAATCCAGCCCGCAGTCATTATCCCAGCGGTAAGTGTTGGCGGCTCAAGGGACAGCACAAACAGCAGTTGTAGAAACAGGTTCTGACGGTTGAACTAAGCCGAGATCGTCCCGATAGACTGAGCAGGTGATGGTCAGTCAAGGTTGAGAGGTTAGAGGATTCAGAGACACCTTTGAGGAGCTGCCACTTTGACCTGTGACCTTTAAAGTACCTTCAGAGATGTGGACACAAAGATAGCAGATAATTTGTGGCAATTTGGCCTGGGCAATAAGCCATCTCTGTCTGTCTCTGTCCAGTTTGGAAGTAAAGCTGCAAAAGGGCAATCCATTGAAAGTTTTTGTTTTGGATCTAAAGTGACATGTCATATACTCACCAAATCTTTACATAAATGGGCATTAGCAGAAGTAATAAACAGTGAGAAAGCATTTTGGCCATTTTCTCATTTGTAGATATGAGATGATACGAGACATAGTATATTCACATAGTGGGAGTAGGATTTTAAAAGGTCACACATACCAAAGATTGTACAGAGGTGAAAGAGGAGCAGCTTCTTTAAAGGCAGACTATGGAGAATTTCCAGGTAATATCTGTAAATCTTACCCCAGGTCACAACTTCACCTGAAGTGCTCCGGAGCAGTAAAAAGCCAAACCCACATTGGCTTTTGAACCAATTCACTTGTTGCTTAATTCCCTACATGGTCTTTCCTGTTGTAAGCTCTGATTGTAATAATTTAATAGAGGTAATATTCATTTAGGGGCAGTTACATCCCACAATCAATACATGTTTTCATCAGTACATCTCAGAACTGTGTATTTGGCCACATAACTTAATTTTCTAGGCCCAGATTTCTCCTTAATGATGTACTATCACTCTGAATTAAGCAATTTGTACTAAGAAATTTGACATTCGGTCTGAACAAAACCAAAATCTAGCATTTGGGGATTTCTGTAATGTATTCGAAAACTGTTTATGATTTAAAAATCTTTATGTGTGCACGGTAAAGTTTTAAAATGTTGAAATTTCTTGCAACAAAAAGACAATAAAGCTACAGACTAAGATGCGACACCGCTCTGTGACCGCACTAAATGGTCACATATTCTGGAAACAGTTGACTGATGAATACGAGAGTCCATCATCCAACACTGTGCTACATTTACAACAACGTCTCGCTCTTGTAGCAATAACCTCAGCCATGAACAAATAGACCCGGCCCTGACCCGAACACATTACAAAAACATGCGCCGAAGCCCGACTGGGACATGAGTGTTATTACACAGAGCTGTAATAGGCACCACTCTGATGTCAGTCGGTGTCATCCTTCCACATTACAACTCCAGCCCTCCCTCCTCTGCACCGCTGCGCTGATAAAGTCCAGCTCCTGTCTTTTTTGCAATTACAAAAAGGCCATAAATTACAGCGTGATCAGTGGAGGGCCCCTTTCAGGAAGTCCGAGGAGAGCCGAAGATTGTACGTGAGATAGAGGATTTGAAAGGGCCCAGGGAAGAGAGGGGGGAGTTTGAAGTGAACCAGTCGGGTGAGGCACCTGAGCTATTACCGCGGGCTAATTATACCTTAGTTGAAGTGTTAAATAGACCAGTAACCCGTGTTTTGGTGCCGCTTATTGAAGCCAGGTGTAGTAAATAAATCAATTAGGTTTGAGGCTTCTGGGGCTGGTTGACTCACTCCTTTGGGGCCTATCTTTCTCTCGTATTCAACGCTGTCTGGGCAATTTCAGTTCTGCTTCAGCTATAAAACACACTGCCAAAAAAAGTACCGTACTTATATTTCAATTTAGTACACTCATTGTTTCAGCAAGATTAGGCAATGTCTTAACTTATTCCAGAGTTGCATCAATTTCAGACTCTGGAATTGTCAGACCATATTGCCATTTTAAAAAAGCATCTTTTATGCTCACTTTTTGTTTCGTCGGCATGAAGTTTGAGAAGTGGTCTCGTCTTTATCCGTCAATCTGAATTCGTCCTGAGTGTAAATGAAGCACTGATGAAAAACTGATGACATATTAAGTGTGCGTAGCTTCTCTACATAAAACAAGAATAGCATGTTTCATTTGTGTTTGTTTATGCGCTTTTTGCTGTATTTTCACCTTGCACTTTTACATCTTTGTATATTTTATCTATTTTGTGTAAAAAGCTTTGTGTGTGACATAAAAGGAGACAGTAGCTCGCCTTTTTTGTGTGTCGCTCATTGAGTATAAATGGGACACAAGGCTGACTCAGACTGATATAACAGAAATGAGCATGAAACAGGTTAATGTGTTAAATCTAATGCTTTGTTGGCCTTTTTCCCCTGTATAACCTTATGTATTTTCTGAAGGCTACCCAGCTTGTAGCAATTTGTGTAATATTGTAATATTGTTCTTTGTTTTGTATTTCAGCCGGGGAAATGCAATTTTTAAAAGGGAAGTGCCACTCAGCTGCAGTTTTGGACTTCAGAGACCTAAAAGGGAGCTAATTTACAAAGGAAAGAGTAAAATGCTAAAAAGCCACATTCTCGAGATCTTGCATCAGTTATTGGTCATGTTACTAACCAGAGACTACAGTTCATTTTTTGGATGTTGGTGGGGGAAACCAGAGTACCTGGAAAAAACACACCTGGAGAACATGCAAACTCAACACAAAGAGGCCCCACCTGGCCAGTGAGTCAAACTGGACCAGGACCACTACCAAATATATGCACGATTAAGCATAATGAGATGATAAAGATAGTTCTTGACTTGACTCATTTATTAAACACAGAATATAGCAACATTTTTCCATGATTCAAAGATGTTTGTTTAAAAAATAAGGAAGTTACTCACTGCATCATCAAGTTTAAAATAACTAGTTGCTGTCTGAAAGGGACACTTCCACGTGCTTGGGTGACCTGGGTTCAATTCCAGCTTGGGTCATTTGCCCGGTGTTGTTCATCTCTCTCTCTCATCTGTTTCCTGTCCATCAACTGGAGGCAAGAAGGCCAAAGAAATAATCGAGGAAAAAAAAGTTGTTACCTGTAACATGTTAAAGCAACAATATGTAGCCTGTGTCTGGTGAGTTGGGGGCAGTATGTCAATATAAAAAGAGTTATTCTTATTTTTCATAGTAAGGAACCATTGATAAAAACCTCAAGGTTACATATATGAATGATTTTGAGGCTGTTTTTCTGGTGAAAGGTCATTTAGTGTTTCAGTACAATCAAATACTTGGTGCAAAGGGGACTTGTTCATCACTGGGCCATGTGTTTAAACTCCCTTAAACTGCACTTTGTACAGATTTAAAATCAGGTTTCAGTAGATTGCGCACACTGCCACAAAAGAAACTGCTGAAAGTGGAGAGGAAACCCACGTGCGCCTTTGCAAACCACTCTCCCCGTTGAGGTAGCACACTTCACACATGACGAACTGAATCATTTGCATTGGTGTGGATATGAGCAGAGCATGGTATACCCACCTGGTGAGCTCTCAAAACCACACTACAAACACCAATACTGTTAGTGGGCTAAGAGTGAAAGAGAGACACATCAGAACCTGAATGTAGCGCGTGCCAAATGTTCGCTACGCACCGGAACTCGTTTGTTTGTCGAACCACAGCTTGTTGTCTTCGCAGTGTTTTTGTAACCAAACCCAAAAATCTAAATTACTCAGTTGTAGATACACCCCGTGCACCTGAACACTCCCCTAACTGTTCTAACTGTTCGACAGTCGACACACCCAAAATCTGACAAATAACTTGAATAACCTCAAAATCTGCCTTTGAAATCAGTTTTTCAGTGTCACATTAATCTCTAATACACAACCATATTATATTGATTCCTCTCATTAGACAATTGATTACAGCCTCATGTCAGAGCGATTAAGAAGTGATGAAGACTTTTCAAAGTGATCTTGAAGCAACTTTCAGCCTTTTAAAATGATGCAGGTGGATTCATTTTGCAGTTTCATATATTTTATGATTCTTTAGACTGTCACTAGGTTGAGTATATTTACTTCAACATATTCAACAAATGCAAATACAAGCATATAGTGTTTATATTGAGAAAATGGGAAAATGTAACAATTTCCCTCACGGTGTGTATTTCTTTATTGCTATGTTTAAGGTGTTTCCATTATGCACAGGAACTCTTTCAAGACTAAAAAAAAACTTGTTTTTGCTCACTTGGTAGAAAATGTATCACAAAGAACAGAGAGGCTTGGGTTAAAATCCCAGCACCATGTCATAATTGTCTCTGCATCCCTATGTTTCCAGTCTTTTTGTCTAATAAAGGCTTGAAATATTTAAAAAAAAAAAGAAACATATAACCCCTTTTAACCACTCTTTGAATTATGTCTGTGTAAAAACATAACAAAACTCAATGTTTTGGTGGAAAGGTGGTTAGCACTGTCACCTCACGGCAAGAAGGTCCTGCATTTTCTCTCACGCTCCGGTGTCCCTCACTAACTGTGATTTAAAGACAGGCTCACGATCCGCAGAGGGTCCTCACATTCACAACATTTGGAGGATGTTTGTATCCTAAAGGACGAAAGGACTCAGAGTTACATAGTTGAGCATCTGTGGAGCTGGCTCTAATGGGGTTTTCCATCTTATTCATGTCAGGGTGCCATCAAAATGACTTTAAGACTTGACTATTGATTTTGAGGCTATGTATTTTATGGGAAAAGTTACAAAGTGCTTATAATGAATGCATGTTTCACTTAAGTAGCCAAATGCTGTCAAAAACTGAATGAAAAGTACAGAAAAATGCTCTAGTATTACCTTGATTGTGTGCTCTGTTTCCTGAGTTACAGTGAGATTCCTGCTCCTACAGTAGATAACATCCATCAGGGTCTTTCTCACCCTTCACCGACTGGAGGCACAGCAGTGTTTTATGGAAGTTTAACTCAGGGTTAATGTGCCTCTGCTCCTTTGAGATAGCATCTGTAATGTGCAGAGGAACCAGGCCGACCCCCAGTCAGCTCCACGGCCCAATGACTTATTGAGTGACCGTACGCTGCAGGGCACCAGACTTCACCTGTGAGGACTTTCTGCTCTCACCGTGGCCTGTCGAATGAAACTCTGCTGAAAGATATCCATAGTTCAAAAGTAGATGTTTCCCTTATGATGCTAGTTTTAAAAGATAATTGCGTATCTTCTCATTTTAAGCTGGTTTCTTATACGCATTACTTTCATAATCCTGCTGTACTCTAGTCATTCCAGACAGTGGATTCTGCATAGATTCCCAGACACTTCCTGACTTTTTGACCTTGTTAAATGACACTTTAACTCATGATCATCTGAGCAGTGCCTCCCACAGCTTTCACTTGAAATTCAATGTGTTTCATCATCTTGAGGGCTTACTCACTGCTTTTATATGGAAGGAGGTTTGGTGATGAAAACGTCCAGTAAGACAAATTATGAATTAGCTTTTGTAAAACAATGACATAGTAACTTGACATTTAGACTGGTAATGGCAAACCAGATGTTGAAAGAAAAGGAGAGACTGCGGGGAAATACTGTTCAATGGCAATGATAAACTTTTTTTTACCCGTCACACAAACAACAATCGTGTTTTGGAATGATTTTCCACTGGAGTTCGAATAACAGTGCATTTTATTTTGAAATGTGAAGAGAAAACAGAACATTACAGGCAGTTATAGCCTTAAAATATTTTCACAAAAACGGAATAATATATTTTGTGCAATTTTGGATGTTTTATTAGATTGGGTTGTGGAATAATGAATAGTCAACATTGATTTTTAATGGAAGTTGCTTATGAGCTTCTGGTTTTATTTTGACGTTATGCAGATCATAGAGAAAAAGCACTCAGCCCTTGTACATGTGGTCTTGTGTTTTACCCCAAATGGGCTCGCAATCTCCCGAAACAATTTTATAGACCATTATATTTTAAAAAAACAAGGTCAAATTCATTATTTTGCAATAAACAGATTTACCTGATCTTTCATGCAGTTCCCAAAAACCCACTGATAAAAAGCTCTAACAGTGCGGTAAGATGACGCAGAAGCCGAGGCCTGTTTTCAGAGAGCCGTGTTTTCAAAGTCATGCTTTTAGCACAAAACACAACACCATTCAGGTCGTACAGGATCGGTCTCTGAAAGGGCAGTGTTTCTGTGAAAAACAGACGAGTGCACTCAAGGAATCGTAACCAGGTGTATGAGAGGAAATACCTGCAGCATACCGAGCTCCAGGAATGTTTTTATTAGCCTTTTTACAAATGTCGCCATTTCGTGGTGTGTACACTATAAAGTGCACTGCAGGCTGGATCACTCAATCAAGCGGAGCGTGGCTTCAATGGAGAACCTGTGTCCAGCCCCGGCTTATGCTATTTGAACAGCTGGCACAGTTTAGTTCGGCATGTTCAAATGCACGGGTCCGAGGCTGTGGTAAAGAGCACAGAGGAAAAAACACAGGCCTTCACAGGCTTTAGCGGGATAGAGTCCACTTCATTCACTGTCACCAAGTGTTCATCTGACACTTGTGTACAGCTGCTCACAGAAAGAACTGCAAACAGATCTGCCAAAGTATGTTTGTGTTTAATTAAACAAAACACGAGAACGTACATGACTCAATTTCTTTGTCTTGATTCAAAAAGCCTGGCCCGAGCTCCGAATCCTCCTGTGTCCAAACGCAGACTTAAAACTTTCCAGAGTGGTCCACTTGAAGCCCCTAAGAGTCTGCCCATTCTCATTTATCAAATAAAAAGCACCTTTCTTAGCACTTTGGAGAGAAAAAAACAACATTTTCGCAGGCAGTGAAGCCATGTGTGCGCGGTGTGACGAGTGGGACCGGTATGATTCCTGGTGTTAACAGCTAATAAATTGAGGCCCATCCCCCTGGTGCAGCACTGGCTCAATTATATCCACATGTAGCCATTACTCTGCCATGTTAGCCCCCGAGAGCTGCATATTTTGAGAAGGTGGGTTTCCATAACACTGACTGAAAGCAGCGCTGGTCGTCCAGACACATGTTTGGGTTCAGTTGAAGCCAGACACTGTTTTAATGTAAAGTGCTGGGGTGCACTGCATGGACCGCTGTGTGGCCTTTGTTTTTAGGAAAGTCTCACCTCAAAAATAAAAGACAATGAACAGATTAATAACACTGATAAGAGACACAGCCGCAGTTTGTGTCCCTGTCTTTTATTTAGGGTTGTAAAGTGTTGCTAAGGTGTGCTTTATTTACATTTGTACAAAATGAACTTCATCGATCCTTGAGGAGATATTCATGGTACTACTTTTATTAAAGCCTGTTTTTTATAACCTCTCACGTACCATGTGTAGAGGTGTTGTTCAGCATTATGTCAGCGGGGACAAAGGAGTGCTATGGCCTCTCGTCTCTTTAATGTCCAATAAAGTCTGCACGAGTTTTATACATTTTAGGAACTCACATCTTCTGATTATATTAAACCTATTTTATAGTTTTTAAACTCTCTATTGTCCAATCAACAGACTGCTGTGCTTATTTGGTACAATTTATGCCCCTTTTGACAATGGAAACACCTCTTTAAGCAGGCTCTGTTACACTGTGTAGAGGATGGTCCATATTGTTTCATATAGAGTCCTACTCCACATCCATCACAATCAAATAACTACATGATAATAATGTGCAGCTCACATTAAAAGTCATCTGAGAAAACCTCTGCTGTTCTAAGTCTTCCTGTGAAGTGCACACTGTGTAAATGGCCCAGTCCAGTCCAGTGCATAGTCTAAATGCACTTCTGGGTTTTTATAAGTGGACATTTTGATTTTTCTCTTTAGTATTGGGGGTATATTACGCTCGTTTTACTCTTCCTGTCCATCTTTAATACAAGCCACTAGCTGTTTCTTCAGAGCAATTTTAAATCTGCCTGGACTTAGTCTGTAGTGTATGACTAAGTCTAGTTTTATAGATACAGAGCCCCAGCAATTTCATATATCAGTAACTATCATGTATTATAATATACTGTATGTCTTCCAAACTCACGCTGAATCCAAATACATACAATTATAATATATACCTTACAATTCTGGCCCATTGCGATCTCAGTTACGTATAGTTTAGTTGTTAACGTGCAGCCATTTTAACTAACGATAAAAATGCAAATGTCAAAAACAGATTAAAAATGTAACAGAGGTCTACAGAGGAAACATTTAATTTAGGTTTGTACTGATTGAGAATTCAAGCAACTCAAAAAGCCAAAGCTTAGCGTGAAGGCCATGTGTTTTTAGGTAAAGGCTCACGGCTCAAGCCAATATGTTTCTGGCTGATTTGTTTTTCGATTTCACAAAATGAAAAGTTTAAAAGGAAAGAAAAACTCAGATGGTCCTGTTTCCGGATATTGTTTCTTTGACGTAGCTGTGCTCATGTGTTTTCTACTTAAACTGTCAACTTTAATATTACAGTTTTTTTCATTGTTCAATACAGAGACCACACAAACGCAGCGTTAGTCTGAATGGAGCACTAGACTGAGTAATCCGCTTCTCTCTTGTGCATATAAACCCAGACAAGGAGAGTTTGGCTTTTATAATCTGTGTGTTTGAACTGAGTAGGTGAGATGGTCCAGTTTGGCTCGAGATAAAGTGGTGAAACTTGTCTTTGAGTGTTTTCCAGTTTCACTTGGTTTGCAGATGTTAACAGGACAGCAGTGTCATGTCCCTATTATTCAAATGGCTGCTGCCTAATTAGCTCCTGTTTATGTAAAACGCTCTGGTGACAGTTATTCTCACCAGTGAAACTCAGCTGTTCAGTGCTTATGTTAATGATTCCCTGCAGGTGAGAGTGCCTTCACTGCTGCTATCTGCTCCGTCCCTGTGCTGTTTTTTTAACAAATGTTTGAGGCTTGATGAAATTGGAGCAGGCCCAGAGCCAGTGCTTTGAATGTCATGTCGGTGGCGCGTGCCAACCTTTTCTGTTAAACATTTCTATCCCGACCACTTTTTTCCACGAGGGGAGGGGGGCTGGAGGGCCTCAATGCTATCATTCTCTGATTCTGTTTGAATCTGGCCGCGTGTGAGCAGGAAAAGGAGCCAAACGTGCTTCCTGAGTGGTCCAAGGGGGAAACGCTGTAATAGGCGAGGGGCGGTGGTTAAAAATAACTGGGGTATATAAGCACAGAGCAGGATCCCACTCTCTCTCAAACTCCTCCTGACTCTGGCTCAGACAAGGCGTCCCAGTGCAGGCTCGCTATACACTCCTCACACTCGCTTTTTCCAAGATTACTACGCGTCTTGAGCCAAATGTGTCTGAATTGTAACCACAATGACGAAACACCGAGAAACCTGACACAAACATGATGCATGCCTCCAGCCCAAAAACAAATGAAATCACACATTTTGTCATGGAAAGTGTCATTTACACTGTCAGTCTTTACACTCGCCCATGTAACCTACTGTACAAACCCAATGTTTAAAGAATGAAAACAGCAGAAAATGCCTGAAATACTCCACATTATAGCATTAAAGTTACCCACGGGAAAGTCTCTGTTGGCTTTGGAAGAACGCTACATTAGGAAAACAGAATATTTAGAAGAATTAGTCTCTTTGTCTCCGCTGCAACAATATGTCAACAACTGTGTGGCTCTCTAACAGCTTGACAACCTGTTGATAAATTGCCAACTTAAGTATAGCCTCACAGATAAGCCAGCAGCCGAGCCATTAACCTCAGCTGTAATTGTGAAATAGCATTTGTGTTGCTTAATCATAACTCTTGAGTAAATCTTAATTCAAGGAAGGAGTCTCTTCTTTGGAAACGTTGCTCATTCATGTATTGTCATTTGAGCATTGGTTTTATTTCAAAGGTTCCTCTTCTGCCCAAAAACATGCTGCTCTGGTGAATGTTGGAGCAGGGAGAAGACATAGGGTCAACGCCAAGAGGAATGACAGGACATTGAAGTGGCCAGCTCCGAGGAGACTGTCTGGTGTTTGACCTCTGATCTCTCTGTGGAAAGGACAAGGTACATTTATTCACAACCACGTCATTATAGACTCCTTTAACTCGAGCGAAGGCTTTCAAGTGGGTTGCACTCAGACGTGTCCCACCTTTGAAAGAGTAGATGCAAGGCTCCGGACATTTTCCCAGTAGGCCTCACAATGTACACTCTCTGAAATACTACAGAGATATACATACACTTTGTTGATTTAAGCCTTGTTTTTGCCAAAGCAGAGCAATACAGTACAAAAGATGAAGTGTCGCTTTGCTTTGAGTCAAATCAACACTATGTAACTTGTTGCCTACCCTTTAAATCATCAGAATATGTCTTCTGAAAGTAGTTTCTAGAGTGCATGAAAAAATAATCCTTCCTTCTTTCATCGACAATACAACCAGCTCATTATACTCCACTATGTATCTCTGAGTGACGAGGTCTGTCAGGAGAACACATATTTTGGCAGTAAAGACAACTCCCCACACGTCTTATAATACAAGATACATACTGAGAGATAAGAGTATGATGTGAGGCTGCAGCAGTGCAGTCCTCTTAGTTGTACAGTGTTAAAATAACCAGTCCATACTGAACCTCTTTTAGCCCCTTTTCATTTGAGAAAGAACACGATATGCTTCCTCCAATGTTGTGGTTGCATCCTTATTGAATGTTCAGAATAAATGGTGTGTTATGTTCGTAAATACATCAGTCCAGCCAAGTCAGGGTTTGCCAATCCAAATCCAGGACCACTCACTGAAGACTTTTCTCTTCAGTCTGTCTCATCCATTCACACAATCCTTCCAGGTCTGTTATTTCAGGCACGGACTTGTCTCAATAAGAAGTCTTAATACGGCTGTGTTGCAAATATCCTTTTAACTCTCAGCTCTGGTTGCATCACGGCATACTTCAAAACGGTGGATGTGCAAACAATGGATAAACCAGACAAGGCTTAGAAATGTAAAAAAAAAAAACCAACAAAAAAACGCTCTGATGTAAATGTAAGGTCAATAATGTAAGGTTTATTTATTACTATAATATTTTAGAGAAAAGCAAAGTGATCTTTTATGTCTTTTGAAAAAGAGAAAAGAAGTAGCAGTGGTTAAACTGGAACCGGAACAAAAAAATGGTGGCCCATTAATCGTTGCGTTTGTGGTTCAATCCTTAACTCTTTCCACATGTCAAAGTCTGTTTGAGCAAGACACTGAACCTCAAACAAGGTACAACCAAATAAATTGCAAAAGAAAAGGTGCATTTACAACTGGTGACAAAGCTTATTGAGGTGAGAACAAGGCCAACGACTCCTTCAGCGGCAGTTTACTTACGAGACGTGACTGTGACGGACAAGAGTTCACGTCCAGAGTCTTTGAGGCTGGAAGGTGAAGCGGAGTAACAGGGGGAAGTGAGAGCGCTCACTCTCACTGCAGGCCTACTGTAGAAGTCAGGGGTCAGAGTCAGCGGTCAGGGGTCACACATCAAGCCGGCCACTAAAAACGCACTTCCCCCTTTTCTCAAACCCCGCAGCGTGACACGCTTTCCACTGAACACACCACGCGCCGGGGATCGAGATGTGGAAAGCTCACAGCTGCTCGGGAGTGACAGCTTGACGAGAGCTCATCTGTCTGACGGGACAAGCTGGAGTTCATTATGTCAGTTATCATACGCCGCTTTCATTTGGTTAATGTGCCTCATGCGCTCCGGGTCGGTGGTGAGCAAATGAGAAGGTGATGTTAAAACCCCCTCCGTGACTCTGCATGAAGAAAAAACCATTGGGAATAATGGAGGGGATTGTGAGGTGTGAAGCCTCTAATTAAGACAAGGACCCCCCAAAAAAGCAGTAACGAGAGGGTGGGCAGATGGTGGAAAATTATAAACTCTTCATGTCCTAAATGCTTCTATTAAGGCTGAGCTTTGTGGGGGGTACGCAGAGCAAACATCAGGCCATTTCTAAATATAGCTGCTTTAACTCATTTGAAGTTTAACAGATAGACATTGAGTTAATGAGTTATATAAGACTCTTTTATCATTTTGACTTACTGTTATTTTAACCTTGTTTTACTGTATTTGTTTTCATGTGTTTTTATTTTTGTTGGTGTAGGTCAGTGGTGTCAAACACAAAGTACTGTGGGGCCACGATTGTAAGTATGAATCTTTTCGGGGGCCAAAGATGGTGACACTTAGCTATCTTATATTTTATTAAATTTTACACAGTTTGATTGTAAGGTTTCATCTTCATTTCAGTCTTTATCACATCCGTTTGTTTTTAACATTAATGTATTTTATTCATTATAATTTCACTTCAATTTGCCCCACTTTGCTCTCATTTTAAACCCCATTTCAGTCCCTTTAAAATTTCCCCCCCGTTGAGTGGCATTTTGTGGTGGCATTCTTTCCTATTACATATCTTTAGAATAGTTTAGTGCTTTGTGTCTGATTAATGTGGAAAGCCCCCCCCAAAAAAACACCTAGCAAATGTATTGGAGGGCCAAATTAACATTGCAAAGGACCACATTTGGCCCATGGACCTTGAGTTTGACATTTGTAGTGCACTTTGACCAACCTCGTCGTGCTCTACAAACATCATTGGATTGGATTTTTGTATGTTTTTTACATCTTGTAATGTTTGTGAAGGCTTTAAATGCAATGTAGTTGAATATTATGAAGAGCTACATACAACAAAACTGGATTTTGATGATGGCCTTTTCCCTAAAATAGCATTCAGTGCTTTTATTGAAGGGTAAAGTGAAACATTGTCACTGTGTTTTCAAAGATTGCTGTGGAAAATAACTGTAAATGAGTATGTTAAATATATAAAGGGTTCTTTATTCATTATAAGCTGTCACTGCATGACAACATGTCTATAGATAGACTTTTGAATGACTAACAACCAGAAAAGGGGAAGTGTGCAGAGCCTCCTTACCATTTTATACAGTTTACATTTGGCCTATAGACTGTTGACCAGGCAGATGATACTGTGTAGAGCCACTCAGGCACCACTCACTCAATAGTAATCACACTGGTCTATAGGTCTAGGTCTCAATAGTTCACCCTCGTCACGTGGTCTAACTGTCCCATCTTTATTGTTGCTCTGTAAATCATCTGTAATCGCCCCGGACTGACTTTACATACCCCTGCTCTGTGCATGTCTATTTGAAAGGTGTCTGTCCATAATGACCACATACTCAGTGTAAGTATCTCTGTTGTCCTAATGAGCTGCGGAGCCAGGATCCCACTGAGAGCGCGTCTTCACTTCAGAAACCAGATCCCTGCGCAACAAACTCCAGCCACAGCCGCGAGGAGTTGTCATGTAAATGCGCGAGCCCCCTCGTTTCTGGGGGGCATTTACACCTGAATGGGACGTTAGTTGAAATCATGTTTACATCACTGGTGGTTATGGTGTTTAAAGGCTTGAAAAACGTTGTGAGACGAGCCTGGCGCCTGTTTGGACAAGCCTGCTGTGAGAGGACAAAACAATCTGGATTGAACCGAGAGCGAGAGATGCGCCAGGCAGGTGGACCGGGCGCGTAACAGAGAGAGCCTAGCGCCGCGTTCCAAATAAAAGTAAGAAGTTTGCGCGGAAAACGCCTTGGAAACAACGTACAAAGTGCTTCTGAGGTGACAGGCTAGAGTTGGTCACAAACGGTGCAAAAATGTCAGCAATGAAGAGGAAAAGAGCATTCTTGGAAGACTGTACTCCTTGTTTTATGCATTCACAGAACAAAGAGTACACTTCAGTTGGCCACGTAACCCATTAATAAAGTCACATCCCAGAATTGTTTTGCATATTCTGTGAAATTATTGGTGTAATTATATAATAACAGCGCAGTTTATGTTTTCAGGATTGTCATGCTTTATGTGGAGCTGTCGCTGCGGCTTCGCCTCGGGGCCATTTCTCTCATTACGCTTGTTCTTTTGGCCGTATTACGTAAGTATCTATGGTTGCTATATTGTGCTGTGTTTGTAATCGCAACCTCACTCCTCTCTGGGGGCGGGGCCGCGCGTTGACGTCACGACAAATAGGCGGGGCCTGTCTTTAAAGTCTCCTCAGCGGCTCTCAGCGTGCCACACAGCGCAACTGAGCACGACCCGTCCGCTCCAGCTTCTTTATAAAGGGCTAAATTTACCGGACTCGACGCGGTTTCCTGAGCTCTCACAATTGGCCAGGAGCGCTCGGCATCCGCAGTTATAAAGTTCTGGAGGACGTCCTACCGCTGAAACTTGTTCATGTCTTCAGGCGGAGAGGACGCACGGAGTTAGTCGCACTTCTACTGGCGCGACTTACTAAACAAGAGACTAGAAGTTTAGAGCATTAGTTCAAACAAAACGATGGCTTTATCCGGAGTGATGCTACCGTCATTTTCGACATTCTCAAACCAAAGAGAGAAACCTTGGGAAAATGTAAGTTCACTTTTCTGTCAGTGCTTTTTGAAAAACTGGGAGTGAGTTTTGGAGTTTGATCACCTGCTGAAAGCTGAATGACAGGTTCCTGTGCATGACTATGGAAGGTTGAATGAGGAATAAAAAATGATTTTCTTGCTTGTTGACTAATGCACTTGTGTGTTTTGTTTTCCAGAGGTGGAAGTCAGAGATGGACAAGCCAATGTCTGGCAGCTGCTCAATGTTCGAGCTGTCACACAGTGTGGACAGCAAGAAGGACGACGAGGATCTCAGTAACTACTTAGATCTGGATTTTATTTTGGCAAACACCACAGGTTCGGACAACTCTGTGGAGTTCGTGGGCACAATGGCGGACCCCAGCCTGTTCCCCGGGGGTAACACTGTGCCCTCCTACAGCCCCGCGGCGGTGGTGGAGGAGCAGCGCTCGCCTCCTCCTCCCTACGGTGCCAGCCTCATGACAGAACTGCTGCGCTCCGATCCACCCGCCGCCAACAACAGCAGCTACGGCATCCAGGGCAGGTTTTACATCAACACTGCGCCCTACCCCCGACAGGACATCAAGGTGGAGCCCCCTATGGACAGTTACGGCCCCGTGATGGGGATGGTGCCTCAGAGCTGCAGCAAAATCAAACAAGAAGGGAACGTTTCGTGCATGATGTCTTTTGAACAGCCTCGCGTCGCCATCTCTCCGCGCGCCGCCAGCAACATGACCCCCCCTCTGAGCCCCGACGACCAGGGGACCTCGGACTGCCAGCCCGCGCTGTGCCAGTCCATGAGCTTCCAGCACAAGTTCCACCCCACGCCGCAGTTCCCTCCTCAGATGCACATGCAGTACCACGCTCCGCACGCGCCCTACGCCATGTACGACGAGGGCCTGGGTCTGCAGCCCGGCGCCCAGAGAGTGATGCTCACCCCGCCGTCCTCGCCCCTGGAGCTGCTGCAGGAGGCCAAGCCCAAGAGAGGGCGTCGCACGTGGCCCCGGAAGCGCACGGCGACGCACACCTGCACGTTCGCCGGCTGCGGCAAGACGTACACCAAGAGCTCTCACCTGAAGGCACATCTGCGCACTCACACCGGTAAGTCCAAGTCACAGCATTAGATTACATTAAAGTGTCTTATTACAGTGTTGGCCTCTGTGTTACCTGTGCACGTGGATCTAAATGTTGTGTTGCCCTCTGCCCTCAGGTGAGAAGCCCTACCACTGCAGCTGGGAAGGCTGTGGATGGAAGTTCGCCCGCTCCGACGAGCTCACACGTCACTTCCGCAAACACACCGGACACAGGCCTTTCCAGTGTCACCTGTGTGAGAGGGCCTTCTCCAGGTCCGACCACCTGGCCCTGCACATGAAACGGCACATGTGAAAAGGACTCTTAAACTGGGGTTATCATGTTTTATTTTTGTGATTCAGCGGATGTATTTTTTATTTAAATTGTTCCTGAAACGACCAAAGCCTTTTATATATTGAATTAAACTATTTGTGTTTATTATTTTCTAATAATGTAGCTGGTACTACTTTGGTAATAGAAAAGCTTTAGAGAAGCTGTGTTTGCTTTGGAGCAGACCAATGAGGGGCTGGCCCTGTATAGCTACTACTCTCCTCTGACACAACTGGAACTGTGTTTGACACAAAAGTGCCTTTCTCTCTCACTGTGCTACTGTAAACGTCTCCTGACAGAACTATACCAGATAGTGCTGTCGACAGGACCAAAGTGCACATAAAGTTTGTGCAGAAGACAATGTTTTATTTGAACTGCCTCACGGTTAATGTAATGCCAATCTTCTTACTCGGGTGATAAGTCTTCTCTTTGTGAACCAGCCCCTCTGTACACTATCAGGGCTTGATGTCCTGTGCATTATTTTGTACTTAAATTTATATAAATATGTACATGGATTTTATACTGTACAAACTGTATTTATTGTAAATATTAAACCAATGAAATTTAACTTTTGCTTCGAGATGTCTTTACTCCACAAACGGTGCTCACACATTGAGTTAAGTGAACCACATCCAGCGTACAGTCTAAACAGACGGGGAAGACCTGCTCTCTGTCACATCAATTACACTAAACGGGTTATACATGTCGCTGTTGTATACCCAATTTGATTTTAAAACATGGCCACTTGATTTGCACTGTGATGTCTTGCAGCTGCAGAATGGAGCAGGGCAGCCGCTTGTGGGCTTAGCCTATAAATACAAACACTCCATTTCCATAATTACAGAGTGAACAGGGAGCCGTCTGGACAGAGGGGCACAGCAAACCCTCATCAGGGAGCCCTAGACTCCCTTTCTGATGGCTCCAAATTATAGTAGCACATCAAAGAGCCTTAATACTACAATTACACAGAGTCACAGTGCACTGCAGTTTCAAAGTATCTGTGTCTGTATGGGCTCTGTCTGTGTGGTGTCACTAAGCATTTGTTTCACCCACACCAAAAGACTGTATGACTAGACGTATCAAAGCCAGATGGCATCTTGAAGAGCACATGAATATTAAAATATCACTCCAAACTATTCTTTAACATGTAATGTGACTGATTTTACTGGACTATAACAAAAATACATGTTCCTACTGCGTTCCTAAACACTATTTCTTACCATATTAAAAAAGAGGAAGTGCACTGTAGATCCAAAATATCTTCAGTAGTTGATGCAAATAGAAGGCTCTCATTTCACTTTTTCCTATGAAAAATGCAGAACTCAGAAATATATATGAATTGAAGCATGAATTTCTTCTCACTGTATGATGTATTGACTTTTTAAAATAACAGAAGGTTGAATCAGGCCCTTTTTTTTTATAATTCATCGTGAGTAATGCAAAAACTATTGTCCACTGAGGAAGAGGTACATTTGTCACTGATGTATATTTAGAAAATATAATCTATTGTTCCTGTGAGTACATTTGAATGACTCACTACTTACTCCCTTTTTACAGGAATGTTAAAATGATTTTTTATTCAAGCTTTATGATCACTTACATAATGTGCAATATTAAGTTACATACATGTATGATGATTAATGATAAATAAGGCATTGTCCCTGGCATGTACAGCGCATTCGTTATGTGCCAATCAAGGATTTCGAATGTCCTTCTCCAAACTGGTCATAAGACACTGATAAAATAATCCACAAAAACAAACAATATTCCCTTTGCAGACATGAAAGAAGGTGAATACTTGCAAGCAGAGCACATAAAATAATATCGAGTAGTGTGACGTAGTAAAAACGGACAAAGACAAGTGTAACAGCACCAAAATAAACAACTTAGGTTCACATGCTTCTATTTTTAACAGATTGTATTGGAGTGTAAGCTGGCTAGGCGTCACAATTATATACCAAACTATTCAGACACAACAGGAGGACTAAACTAAAAGGAATGAATATTATGCCTAATAATCCAAGCTGCGAAACAACTAACTAAAATTTCTAAGGGATTCCCAAAGCCCCTTTTGTTCATGTAGAATTTCTGAGGAAAGATTAAGGAGAATATCTTTAAATCATGCACGCCGATAAAATAAAAGTGTCCAGTTTTAAGGCCCTAGCGCCATTTTATATGAAGAGGTTAAAAAAATAATATCGGCCCAATCATAACTTCTGAACAGATTGACCTTCCACATGAATGATTTGGAGCAATAAAAGGCTATAAAACTGTTATATAGTGCACTTTACAAGTCCTTCATAGACCATATGATTCATGCGTCTGTTTAAATAAAAACTGTTAAATATTTTAAAAGTTTTCTGCGACATAAAGACTGAGGGATAAGGCAGCGTGATTAGCCATTACAAGAGACGGCGTTGGATGGAGTTTGCTGTAGGTGGGGCTGCGTTAAATCGCAGTGTTTTGCAAGACAAAGTCAGCTTTCAATCAAGCGGCTCCATATTGTTATATATGTTAGATATTGATATATTACAGTTGCCATGTACTTTGGGGAGCAATGAACCTTAACTAGTAGCTAAAAGTGGAGTCATTTGACATCAGTCCGGTCATGGCTGGAGAAACACTGGTCTTTACACAAATTGGTAACAGGGGCTGCTAGTTATATGGAGCCAGTGTCTGTGCCCGTGTCGTGAGGCTGCGGAGAACCAGGAGACGGAAGGGGGAAGCTGCGTCAGGCGTTGGGCATATCGGCCCTGCTCAAAGCCAGAGCCAGTTCCAGATCTTGCTGCTCCTGAAGCCGTAGCCTCCTCAGTCGCTCCTGCTCCTCGCGCTCGCTCTCCCTTTTGGCCCACTCCAGCTGCGCGCTCTCACTTCCAAACTAGAGAAGCAAAACAGCAAAAAAACCAACATTACAATCGCAATTCAAGCTGGATTCGTAGTCTGTTTATAATTTGACGTGTTGATAGCTATTGGCAAACATGAGGCGAAAAGCTGAGAAAAAAATCATTACTAAAGTGAACTGTCTTTTTTAGCCAAGAAAGCAACAGTCAAAGCTTTACGAAAGATCAAATTAAAAAAAAAAGTGATATACTGCTATTGAATTGCAAGTGCTACACCATATATTTCAGTGGATGGATTTATGTGACTGACAGCATTAAACAGGAATATTTGTGCTTATGAATCACTGTCTTCAGATTATTCAGTGCAGACGGTTGTTCACATGCAAAGGATTGAAGTGGACCACCACACCCTTGTACAGTCTTACCTTGACATGCTCAGATCCTGGCAGAAAAACAAGAATTACAACAAAAAGAGCTCCATATGAAAAGCATCAATCCCTTTTTTTTCACATTGCTGGCATGAGTAACAACATAAATTCATGTCAAACGATACAAGAAGCCAACATGCAACATCACTCCACTCGCTCAGCTGTTAGACTTAGCACAACAGTAAAGAGGCAGAAGACGTGAGACAATAAGGGGCATTAAATCTGCTATGGTCTGCTTCGAGGCATTTCAAGCTTTGACAGCGAATAATCCTTTATCTCAAGAGCTGAAAAATGCTCCTGGAGTGTTACCTGACCGGACAAGTTCACTAACTGCGGCTGGATGAGAGCGCTTTAATCCGGGCTTCCTATGAAAGGCTAAAGCCGAGAGACAACAGGAAGCATGCGAGACCCTTTCCCAGACGGACCGACACACATGTGCTGAGCCCTGCTAAAGTCATGCAAACATGTATTTTACTATAAACACTAGTCAAAAGCCACTAAACACGGAGCTGCTGTGATAGTTCCTGATGACTGAAGTAGATTAGGCTGCGACAAACAGACATCGAAGGCTTTTAGAGCTGTAATCTGAAGAGTTAGCTCTAATATCAGTAGCTCATGCGGCTGACAAAAAAAACAAAAAACAACAAAAAAAAAAACAAAAAACGTGAGGACGCTACACTTACAGAACCAAAGTCTGCAAAAGCCACAGGGCAGTCTTTGGATACTTTACTCGACTGTGAGAGAGAATCTGGTGTGGAGCAAACGCCACGGAGCGGTTGTGATGCACTGTGCATACCTATCGAGGAAGGGAGACATTTAATCAAATACCAAATGGAACAAAATACACTTAAAAGGCCTCTTCTTGTGCCACTCAGCCTCTTGAGAAAATAAAGTCACACTTGAAAAAAAAAAAAAAACACATGTGTAATGATGCGCTGTTAAATTTTCACAGGAAGCCAGCAAAAGCATATGGTACGCACAGTGCCCATGGGAACTAGATATTGGTTTAAACAAGGTGTTAACCACATTTAGGGTAACGCTCAGTGAAGCAGTGAAGTGCACTGTCTTAGATAATTGTGCAGCACTGACACACCCAGAACACTCATAGCAAAACATCAATGCCCTAATATTTTGGCAGTAATTATTCATCTGGTGCACACTGCGTACCAGGAACACAGGAACATTTTTACATAAACAAGGAGACAAAAGGCTTTATAATTTGGTACAAATGTACTGTTCTGATAGACATCTGTACTGGCTGGGAAATAAAACTAGTAAACAAAGGGGTTCATGTTGAGCAGTGCTTCTTAAACAATTGCATTAATAATGTTTATTGTTTAAAGTATGATCCCTAATTTTATTTAAAACTTGCAGGGTGCTTGTGTGAAATTGAGAATAACTCCAGAGTTGTGTGCCTCTCACTTCCTCATTATGTATGAGGTAGCCTACTGCCTGATCATAAAACCTCAACCCTCTGAGTGGCAAAGCGAAGGGGAACACCAACTTTCTCACGCTGTGGCTTCTGCTTAGAGAGTAACTGCAGGGTCACAGCGGAAGGGCATTAGGCACTGCCTTTGGGTGGGGTGTGAATTCAAGTGCACACAAATAACAAGATAAACTCAAAGCTAAAAGTGTCACAGAAGCAAAGAATAGCGTAGCCTCATCCTTCGAACTGGGTCACTTCCCGAGTTTAACTTTAGCCACCCCTGTATGGCTCGTTCAACTGAGATGGGAGTTCATGTCTTTTTGACTCCTGTAAGGTCACAACACTTTGAACTTGTGATAGTACCACATCTCCACCAACTGTTTTCCTGTTTACAAGTTCAAAAGAAAGAAACGACTTTCTCTTCCTTGTACCCTCACAGCACAAAGAGGAACTGTTTTTCCGCACAGGGCACAAAATATCTTTAGTAGAATAACAGTCAATTAAAATAAGAATAAAACAGGTTGTTGTGTTATATTTCAGTTAAGCTGCGAGCAAATAAACCATGCACAGCCTTATTAAAAATCTTACCTTATAAAAAGAACTGAACTTAAGTCAAAAACCACACAAACCACACACATAGACAAATATAAAATGAGGGCTTACCATAGGGAGGCGCAGGCCGATTAGGCACATTTTTCTTTGGGAGCACAGGGTTTTCTGACTTCTGTTCCAGGAGAAAAGATTAAACAAAAGAGTCTTATACATCACTTATGTCGAAATTTTAGCCTTATATGATACTCACTGTTTTCCTAAATGTGATTCACTGGCACAAAAATAAGCAATTGTTCATGTAGAGGGTGAAATTACAGGACTGCTTTGTAGAACTTAAGTGGAAAATAACTCTTTATGGCTTATTCATAGTTACACCAGTCCAATTGCAAACATCCCCAGGAGCTTACCTTTGACATATGACTAAAGTCAGCAAATCCACCTTTACTTCCAAAAGCATTGCCTCCAAAGGGGTCCGCTGTCCCAAATACATCTATGACAAAGGCACAGCGACAAGAAATTGGAACATTTGAATGTGTTTATGGAAAGAGCCCGATTTCTAATGAAGTACAGCCTAAAAACACACACTGGAAATCTATTTTGAGAGGAGGCAATGTGGCGTGACTATTTCGTTTTCCATGACATTTCACAAAAACCTAGAAAGCCGGGGTTTTGCGTAACGTGACGTATGCACCCGATCGGCTAATTAAAGGTGTCAGTCGGGGCACTGTTGAGGCAGGACTGTGGCAGCGCTGTTTTGAAGCACAGACGTATGTAACTTAATGAAGAAATGGCCGAAGTGCGCATGGTTACAGTGAAAAACAAAACATTGTAACAGAATCTGTTTGTTGTGAATGTGTGACCACAAAAGACCCCATTCATGAGCATCACACAGTGTTTTTCTTCTACGCACAGTAACCCGGCTCAGAGATACAGTCGCCTCTGTGTTCCTCTGAAGGTGTGCAGCATTGGTCAGCACTAGCCACTAACTTAAAACAACTTCCGCGCTGAATGAGGCAGAGCGGCTCAATGGCAGCAGATACAGCGGCAGGACAGAGGCAGGAGTGAACTGGTTAAAGAGGTGGCAGTGTATTCTACTCGAGCAGCACCAGCAGCAGTCACACACACTGTTATGCTTGGCTCCTGCAACTCTCCTGTTTTTCCAGAGTGAGGGGGGAGGTATTTTTAGTTAGTGCCAGTAGTTAAATGCGTAGGTACTCGGATAAAAATAGCACAGAACCACAGGAAAAATTGAAGCCGCAGTAAGTTAAAATTGTTTGGCCCTAATGCCCCCAAAATAAAACCCAAATCCAACACGTCACCCAAAAACGGCAAAGAATGAGTCTTTGAGCAGTGTTGCAAAACTGAACGTTCTCTCACCTTCAGCAGTCACTTAACAGTCACACGCTGGGAAAAGGGCAAGTAATCCAGCACGTATTAGGAGAGAGGATGACTACACACTTTATTTTAAAGGAAATAGTGAGATTTTCTGTTTAGAACAACACCTTAACTGTTTCATATAATCTTAAGGCTTTGGACTAAATCTTGGCCGAAACAGTGTGTTGTCTGTTCATGTAGAAATCACAATTAATGAAACAGTTATATTTTCCACATGATTTCCATTTTTACATTCAAACATAGATTTTCCTTTTCACTGTCCACAAACAGCAGCAATTCCCAATTTAAGTTAATCCACGTTGCTGAAGTGTTCCCTCGACTCAGCCGTTGCTTTAAAACATTGTTGAACCAATGGGACATTTACGAGGTTAGTTTTTGTCTGTGGGAGTTTACTTCACTGTGTGTAGGTTTTGTCACTTTTCTAAGAGCAGATGTGCATTGTTGAGTGGTGTGACTCAAACTCTACGCCCTCAACACATTTTGCTCATTATGTGTTGATTTTCATGTTTTCCAAACTGTAATTGTGAATAAAATTTGATTCCTTAAGTAGTTTTGCCCAAAACACAAGTCAAAGTGAGGACACACTAATCTCCCATTGAAACCTTTGTCTCTGCCTTGTTACTGTCACCACATGATGCTTTTGGCAGGCTTCATACCTGAGTCCTTTGGTCTTTGGTTGTTTGATGTGAATAGGTCACTGCTGCTGAAGGCACTTGGCTGGAAACAAACACAAACTAATGTAAACAAGCTATTCAAAGGGTCCTATTTACAACAAAAACAACATAAATAACAAATACACCTAGTTTGCATTTGCTTACTGCTATTGATATTATAGCTGTGAATAATGAGAATCCAATAACTCTTCTTGTTTGAGCAGGGGACAAAAACATGAGCTGGCTTTTATCACTCTCACTTTGGTGGTAAAAAGCAGAGGGGCTTAGTACCTTGGCTGGTGGCGTGGGTTTTCTACCGAAGGGGTCTGAGGATCCAAAAAGGTCTGACTTGTCGGTCCTCTTAAAGAAGTCCTCAGATGAAGCGCCTTTGAAGGGATCACTTTCTTTAAAAGGATCACCTCCAAATGGATCTGGGGAAAAAGAAGACAGTAGGAACAGTGTTTAGCAGAGGACTAAAGACTTGGCCAGGAATCATCCTAAGACTTTAAAACAAAATAATCCATGCTTTATTGTACTTTTCCGTCATGTAAATTCACACAGACTGGAAAGTCACAACAAACATTTCCATTCATAATATGTGAGTTCTTGTGAAGCACACAGTAGGTTAGGTTTGGGAAATGCTTAGTCACTGTGATGCTAAATTACTGCAAGTAGAGATTAGTCAGCAGGAGTGGACAGAGCAGGATTGACCATGAAGAGCAAGAAAAGGCAAATAAAAGAGAGTACCATCTAAAAGGTTCGACTTGAAGGGGTCCTCTGTTTGGAAAGGGTCTGCTGGAGTCTCTCTGTTGCCGCTGTTGTTGAACATGGCTATCCTCGATTTCAAAGAGCTATTCTGTTCAAGGAAAAAAACATACATATTCAGCAATTTATCACTGGCTTTATCTCAGTCTTTTGGTTAGATCATGTGCTCACCACACTCCCAAATCCCCTGTTTTCTTTCTCAGCGAAGCCATCAGTGATGTCAGGAAGGTTACTGTAGTTTCCTCCGTTGATTTCTTTTAAGGCGCTGCTGTATTGCTCGATGGTCTTAGTCACTTCCTTTTGGTTTTCCTGGATCAGTGATAGTTTACCGCGAGCCTGAGACACAAAATAACACATTATCTACAGCTACACCAGTTAAGGAGCTGCTACAAACTCACATGGGACGTTTGTGTGTCAGTATAGTTGGACCCACTGTCTCTGTGAAAGAGGCATTATACTCTTCCTGTTTCATTCTTGGCTTGGTTAGCGTTAACTGTAAAAAAAAATGTGCATTGGTCTGTTGTCTGTTCATAAGCACAGACCTGGTTGAGCTCTTCCTGGGTGGTTTTCAGAGACTTAATTATACTGTCCAGCTGCACCCGTCCTGACAACAGACTCTGCTCTAACTGGGCCTCCTCGTCCTGCAGTCGGCTCAATTCTGCTTTGGTACGGGACAGTTCATCCTCTTGGCTCCTCATGTCGGTCTCTTGGGAACGGATCTGACTCTGAAGAGATGAAATCTGTACAATAAAGAAAGATAGCATTCAGAGCAGTTGAGTCAAACTCAAAGTGGTGAGGGGCCACGATAGTTAATCAGAATCCTTTCAGGGGCCAAAGATGGTGACACTTGGAAGCTTTAATTACATTTTGATTGTGAGATTTCATCTTCAGTTGAGTCTTACAAAAGTCATCTTTAACATTACTTACCTCCTTTTATCGAAACTGGTTTTAGTTGGATGTGAACTGGTTTTAGATGGATTTCAACAGGTTTTACTTGGATATGCACAAGTTTTAGTTGGGTGTGAACAGGTTTTAGATGGATTTGAACAGGTTTTAAATAGATTTAAACAGATTTCAGATAGCTTTAAACAGGATTTACTTGGATTTGGACTAGTTTTAGTTGGATATGAACAGGTCTTGAATGGAATTGAACAGGTTTTAGTTGGATTTCAACAAGTTTTAGTTGGATTTTAACAGGTTTTAGGTGGTTTTGAACAGGTTTTGGGTGGATTTTAACAGATTTGATGTATCTTTCTAGCAAAAATCAAACCTATTCAAATCCAATTAAAACCTAGTGCCAGAATTACCACCTACTAAATGCATTTGATTGATTTACTATGTTATGCGTGTGCCTCCCATTGGCTGCTGGGAGTATACAGGTAAGACTATGCCAACTCTGTGCCCTATGTAGACCCGGGAAGAACCAGTGTGGGTCAAAACACATTATCTTTTTAGGGTTTAATGATGATACACTTATTATAATAAAGGATTTTTTCTCATGTTCGGTTGATAATGTAGGAGTGCCTGGGTAACCTTGTTATTTTTCCCTTTTTCCCTTTAAACGGACCTTACTTACTTTTTTGTTTAAACCTTGTATGTATATTAAAGCCTGGACCAGTGACAAGGCTTTAAGGAATTTGGGGCAAGTATATGAAGGATATGGATGACAAGAATCTGGATTTAGAGAATTGTAATTATCACCTTAATTGAAAAAGTCCTTGTAGGAAACACTGGTAATATGACTTTTTACTGCAGATGTTTCTGCTCATGTCAAGCCTTTTAGTCCGTTATAAACAATAGGTCACTTTACACTGGAGCATTTATAACATGTTAGGGTTAGATGAGAAATTGTACAGTTATAATATAAATGCCAACATGCAGCCAATCCTGCATGACTCTGAGAGTGACTATTGACCTCATTTCATGTCATTCAAGAAACCATTGAAATGACTAAAAGTAAAGAATTATCTAATGTTGACTCCAGTATAGTCAACAATACAGCATAAACATTATTGTAGCTGGTGTCTTTATGTAAAACCTAATGTCTAAATAAATATTGTAAAAAATACTCAAACTCAGCCCATATGTAAAATCTGAGAACATATGTTTTTTTCAGCTCAGCCCATTGTTAAATTCAGTCCACATGTGCATTACCAAGACACCTGAAGGAAAAAGCTTTGCTATAAACATGTTATTTTTATTAGGGAGCTTTCTGACCATCTGGCTCTCTTCTTGGCACTTCTGTTTGACGTCATTGAGCATTCCCTCCAGCTTGGAGCGCTGCTGGTCCATCTCTTCCAGACGTTCCTGGGCATCCTGCTTCTGGGTCTCCAAACCCTGAAGACTGCTGCTCTCCCTGTCCAAGTCATTCTGCATGTCCTGAGCATCCGAGGGAACATGCACAAAGGTTAATACTGAGGGGAATTTAAAGTTGAATACAAATGAGCATTACTTCTGGCTATTGCTTCATATTTCAGGGTGACCTTACCTGAACTTCAGTATTCTGTTTCCTGACGCTTTCCTCCTTTTCCCTAATCTCCTGCTCCAGAATGAACTTTTCCCTGGAAAACAAGCACAAGGGAGACGCTCATGAGGTGTAGCCAGTTATGTTTGCTTTTGATACAAACTAAAGCGCATTTGACATTAACATTTGGCAGCGGTCCGTAATGTTGTAATTTTTAACATGCTTGGAAACAAGACGGGGTTTTCCGGCACACAACACAGTGGTAAAAGCTCAGATAGTTTATAGTTTGTTTACTTGTTCGGCCGTGTAAAGTCAATTTAATGGAGCATATCGTAGTAGCACAAGGTGTTTTTATGTACAGCAAATATAGTAGCTGAAAAACAGGTATGCTCTAATGAATGAAAAGTTGCAGTGCTTAATCATTTCTGACCAGATAGAAAGACACTATGTAGTAAAATACCTTTTCACAAACCTGTTGTAACTTTGGGTGAGAAAACTAAACTCAAAGGCTAAAGCTCTGAAATGACAATGATTACAACTGATACTATGCTATATTATATGTAATGTTTATGTGTAATGTCTGCTTATGTAAATGGAACTGTCATTAACTCTTGTCCAGTTTAACTCCAGGTTTATTTATGCTCTTTGCTCATTTCAAATGTTGAATATAGTATATAATAATTAGGCAGCAGTAAAAAGTATTTGTAATCTCCATTTATGTATTCATAGAGTGCATCTGGACAACAAGCTGGATGAGGCCTTACATACAGATGCACTGAGCAGGAAGGGACAGGGTCAGCTCAATATCCTCAGAAGACTTAAGACTTCTAATGTATGCAGGAGATTCAATTCAATTCATTTAATAGTCATTTTGGGGCACAGTCTAAAAAAACGGAGAGGTGATGGCCTAAATTTTAAAGGAAAAGCAGCGAGTGGACAGTTGACCACAGGATCTCCTCCTTCTTGACTGTCTTAAGGCTGTCTTAAGGCTGTACAACATCAATAGATACAGTATTTGAATTTATTATGGTAAACTGACATGTGTGCATTAGGATGGTTGCTAATCTGAACAGCTGCAGGTTGGTTCACTCCAGGAACTATGAGCCATTGTCATTTGACGCACACAGCAGATGAGAGATTTTTCCAGTAAGGTGTTTTGGGTTTTTTTTAAAAGATTATTTTTGGGACATTTTGGACTTTATTGACAGATTGACAGTAGCTAGAATGCCAGGAATACCCGGGTCTCCTGCGTGCTAAGCATATGCTCTTCCTCCCTCCAGTAAAGTTTTTGAATGTAATTGTACACGGCTGAATAAAGATATAATGACTCAAAAGTACTTTCCATGTCTAAGCATCTCCTCAGCACGAGAGGAAGAGAACAAACACAGCGTTACTCCTGCGACTCGTGGTGCAAGAGCTCACCTCTGCAGCTGAGCTATTTCCTGACTGAGGTCATCCAGCTCTTTGTTGCCCGTCAGCTCAGCCGACCCCGTGGAACTGGTGCTTTCCTGAGGCGAGACACATTTAGACAGACTTCTGAGAGATGATGGAGGAAAAATAGTGGATTACAGTAAATGATATTATGTACAGGTGAAGATGTGGACCAGAGGCTACAACATGGTATATAGCAGACAGGTAGGTTTTAAATGAACATCACAAAAAGATGGTATTTATGTTAAGAAAGAGGGAAAAGCGACACTGGAGACATGAGTATTATGCAGCCCCCCTGCTCCCCACTGGTATGTCTGCCAAAACAAAAGACACAGGAAGGAAATATAAACACCTTGCATGACTAGAGAGTCAGAGAGACACAATGAAACACACATGAATGAGGAGATATGTATGTGAGACAATGCAGGAGAATGTAATGCTGAGAAATACAGTAATATTTTAAAATTAGGCACGTGAGAACTAATGAGAGTGTGTTTTGATCATTTTGATCAACATTATTATGGTATTATACTTCAAAGTATTTTAAAACACATTTAAAGCCAAAAGCCAGCCAGTAGGAGCCTAAATACAGCAGTAAAAAATGAGTTGTGAAAGATTAAAGTAAATCTACTGTAGATGGCAGTGTTTTCCATCACAGAAATAAGGCTCAGGGAATTTAGGGAATTTCCAGCCAAAAGAAATTGATTGCAAATGGTAAACATAATTCAGAACTTTTATATTTCCTTTGGCAGAAACTCATAAACTGTGAACTGCAATAAAAAAGCTGGAACAGTCTAGATTACAGAAAACACTGAGACACAAGACATAAAAACACAGACAAAGGCGCCACCTAGTGACTCACTCTGCGATAGTTAGACAGGCAAGCAAGATCAGGCCTCACAGCAGACATAAGCCCCGCATAGCCCTGCTAGACAGGATAAAAAAGCTCAACACAGAACAGCATAATCACTTTCGGATGAAATACTAATAATAAGTTTAACAGAAGTCATTGTTCGTTTTATGCATTCAGCAGCAGAAAAGTGAAACAGACAATATTTAGGACTCACAGAACCCGTCCTTTCTGAAGGAGGAATCATGTCTGGAGTAAGAGCTGAGGGAGGGTCTATATCTTTAGTCACTTTCTGCTGGATCAAGTACATGGCCAGAGAACTGCTCCCGGTTCAGCTTCCCAGTTTGTTTAGTGTCAGCAAGTCCCCTTTGGAAAAGAGACAACAATGTCAAGTAAAGTCAAATAAAGTGTTTTTGATTTTGATTTGAAGTTCAGATTTACGAAAGGTCTTTTGTAATGTTTCTTCACATTTCTGAGTATTTTTAAAGTCACTGTTATCATTCTTTAAATTATTTATAAATTACAGTATTTGTACTGTGTGTAAAACTTTCAATTGTCCACCAGAGGGAGCAAGCGGGCTTACTTTGACTGTACTGTACAAGTGAGCTGCATAAAACCTAGTCATTGGAACAATCCATAAAGGAAAAGGACAAAAGAAATTACAAACTAGACTATTTTGTTTTCATTAAATCAGAAAACAAACTGAGGCCGTTTCATTAAAGAAGCTAAACAAAAGTGTTTAAGAGTTTAACAATAGGTTTATCAAAGGTGCGTGTATATATGTACACTGTGCACACAGATTATGTAAACAATAAGCTAATCCTCACACACCCCTGAGTACTGGTGCTGGCCCAAGACCAGTTGTCCAGGGTGGATGAGTTAATGCAGAGAATGTGTAACTTTACCTGTAATGTTACATAATAACTACATGTGAGTGCACATTTAAAGGCTTCATTGTAAAATTAAACTCACAGACAGAGACAAGCAGTTAATCTCTTAAGCATCAAGGACAAGGCTATTTAAATAAACTCACATTAGTGTTTTGATTTGTTTGGTCTTGTTGTCAGTGAGATTAGCATGAATGGGAAACTACTTCAAACAGCAAAGGGAGAAGATTCATAGTTTTCACCAAACCTGCTAATACAGGTAATACAGGCCACCTACCACATCTAAAGTTGAGAGTAGGCACCTTCAGGCTTTTGCTGTGTATTGATTACATGTCTGAAGTGAAAGGTGGTCTCACCATATCTGAGCCAGCATCGTCTGGGAAAGAGTGGACTGCATGAAGATCTCAATGACCTCAGTCCCAGTGACGAGGCCATCGTTGTCCGTGTCTGTATTCCTGAAGATCTCATCGTACCTCTCTCTGTCGGCCATAGGTACAACCCAGTTTACAGCCGGCTACAACCATTAAGAGAAAACCATCATTTTATCATTCACACGTCAAAATGGCTGCCACAACCTCAGTTAATCGTGTCTGAAACAGAATATATTTAACAGCACATAAGCACTTTAAATGTGTGTCATAGGATATGTATTCTTATAGAGTTTACTAATTCTTTTTTTGACGATTACATAGCAAGTCGGCATTTAATTTAATATGGTTTTGGGAAAAAATACAATCTAAAAGTTTTATTAATATAAGAATCTGACAGCTTGTTCATGAGTAATAAGTCAGGTAATCATATAACTATGAGTAGACAGAGTGTCTCATTTCTCTTTCTTTTCAAGGAAACTTGTTTCTCCAAATGTCATGGTTCAAAGATCTCTGCAACAATAACAATCCACTAAGAAACTGTAGGAAGACAAAGAAACTGGCCAGGGCACAGTGCACACAACAATGTGGCAAAACAAGTCCTTCCATTAGACACTGACAAGAGTTTATTCCTGGATTCCTGCTGTTTCAGTTACACTTTCTTTTTGAAGAAAACTAGTTGGTTTAGGTTACATTATTTGTAGCCTGAGATTACAATGTTTGGACTTAAGGTCACAGTACTGTAAGTATTTTGTAAATTTAGGGTATTTTAGTAAGATCACAGGGTCACCTAGATTTATTTAGCCTACAGAGCCAATAAACTGCCACTGTTTTTAAATAATGTTATTGGAAAATAGCTATACAAATACAATTACATTTAAAATGCTAAATATGTTTTAGCAAATATGTCTTGCAGTACCATTAAATGAAACAATCCTTAACCTTAAATAAAATAGTTCAGTCTTATCATTTTAGATTGCCTTAATAAGATATTTATATACTTACTGGTTAATATACTACAGGAATGTATTGTGCAATTTGAAAAGTTAACATAATCTGATCACATTTTAAAAGATAAACTTTGGGATTATGTACATATGTGACAGCTGCTATAGATACTAAAGCTGCTCAGTTTCTTTCCATGAATCACCTTAACAGTGGTGTCTGGTTTCTATGCTAAAAAAGGTGCTCTATCACCTGGGGTGTAGTCTGCAAGGCAGAGACATTACAACAGCAGAAATCAGCAACATGAAACCACACTTTTCTCTATAAATTTCCTCAGTTGATCTCCAGGACAATCTATTAGCATTAAAGGAACATTTTAGTCAGAAATTAGCACAAACTTGGACCTGGGACAATCTGGGTTACAGTGTGTTGACAGACTGGATATTAGGGCACAGTTAACAGCTAACGAGGCATTCTTTCTCTTGATGAGAAAACACCTCCTTTGCTAATAGTTAAATCCTAGGTAAAATAAACACAGGTGACACTACAGCATTATTTTGTTGTTTACCTGCTACTACAAAAACACATTTGTTGTTTAGACTGTTGAATGATGTTAAAAGGCATTATTTATTTTTGACCAAAGTTGTCACTGTCATTGGGATTTGGATGCCCTGGCAACCTTTTTATCTCTTAAATTTAATATTGGAGCTGTTAGTTGTGCATGTGGCTTTCGGCACAATACCTGTGAGCTGGATTTGAAGGAGTGTTTTGGAGAAAGGCTGACTGTGGGCGGGGTGTGGTGCTGGTCAGGGGGAGTGGACCGCAGGGCATCTTTGAGAAGAGCTGAGCCAGGTGAAAGCCCAGACAAACCCGGCAAAACAGCCACCGCTCCTGGCAAAGCACCTGGAGTTTTTTTCCTTTTTGAGGGCGGTATAAGAGAAGCAGGTAACGCTGATGGGACGGGCTCCTTCTCCATGGCCCGATAAACAAGATGCATAGCCTAAACAACAGAGCGGATATTACACAACACCAGAATTTCTCAAAAGTAATTCAGAAGGCTACTTACAACAATAAATTCATCTTTATCCAAGTTCCCGTCTTTGTCTACATCACTTAGGTCCCAAATCTGCAGAAACACACAGAAAAGATATTGTTTAGTGCTGGCTTTTCAGACAAACATGATGATAACGTATAAAATGTATCATGTAATCTCTCTAAACTCTCACCTTTCCCAACACATCCAGAGGTAGTTTGGAGTTTATTAAAACCGGCTTGACTTTGTCACCAGGAAGCAAACCGTTGACAGGAGACAGACTCTCGAAAATGCCCTCAAACTTCCCTTTTCATCAGGCTAAAAGGAGCAATTTTTGTTTTAAGTGAATAAAGTGAGTTAGTCTCAATAAATCAAGTTATTTTAATAATAGCGTGATGTTACCCTAATTGCCCATGAATCAGGCGCTGACGATGAGACTGTTAATAAAGGGCTACTTGTGTCTTTCTGTAAAAAAAACAAAAAAACAACAAAAAACAGAACAGTTAAATTGTGACAACAGTCAGCAATAGATCAGATTACAACACACAAAACACAATAGTACTTATATTGTTATGACAGTGAATTTTCAATACTAGTCTTTCTAAGCATGAAGGACTGTTATTGAAGTGGTCAACTGTCATAGGTCACTCACAAATTTAGGTGCAGCCAAGGTTTGGTTGAGGTTGTTAAGACTGATATCATTTCCACCTTGTGCTGAGGCCACAAGTCTCATGGCTATGAAAAACCCCTGAAAAAAGGGAAGACAGAGAAGGTGGTGAATTTTTTCTGCACACATCAGCATTGTTCACATTTACAGAGAAGAAAAGCCATACCCTCTTATCCAAATAGCCTTTTCGTTCCGAGTCTGCCAGATCCCAAATCTATAGACACCATTTAAAGAACACAATTAAAATACAGTTAAATTGACACTAGGCAACTTTTTACAAAAAAATGGATGGCCTTTAAATCATTATCCCACTACAGCACTTGTAATAACACATATCTCACTAAATCCCACTTATATTACGACATAAAAGTCCCTTGTGAGTTTGTAGCAGTAAAGCTGCACTCAGTCCCCAGTTCATAGCTGGGTACAAATTATGAAACTATGTAGTCTTGATTTGATTAAATATTTGTGTAACTTTCTTACCTTTCCCAGTGTACTGTCTGAAAGCCCAGACTTCTTTAAAAACTGAGCTGCATCACCAGCTGATATTTTGCCTGTGTTTCCAGGATCCAGCTAAGTAAATAGTATGGTGTTAGAGCATATATGGTGTTTACAATTCATACACTACACAAGACAGAGATAGCTGTAAAGTAAAGCAGTAACCCTGTTCTTACCTGTCTGTAATAGTTTTCATAAACTGGGTTCCCACTTGAAAGCTGTACAAGAGGAGGAAGAAATTACATTTAAAGTTCAACTGAGCCTCAGCATCTCAATAAACGCTAAATGAACCATGAACATCAGAGTTAAATTGGTAAAAAAGACATATTGAAAACCAAACTTTATTAACATGTAGTGTCAACTACATCTTTTCTGTTTGTGGAAACACTTGTCCTAAATGTTATTGTCAGACTCCATTTACCCGTACAATAACTTTAGGCTAACGATAACTATAACGAAATGTGTAACGACCGTTCATCTATTCGCTGTTTAACGGAGTTTAAACATGGTTAATACTCTTTAGCGGTTATTCCTACTGTACATGACACTTATTGGTCTTTAAAGTTAGGAAAAAGGCATTTATCTCGAGGTATTGTAAGTTGTTACCTGAGTGAGTGTCATGAGCGCCGCCATATTTCCTGGTGTGTCGGGGGCGCGCACACGCCTCTTAACCTGACGGGCACGAGCGGCGTCAGAGACGGGAAGCGGCGTGATGTCTCCGGTAAAAAACAGTCGGTCAAAGCTGCAAACGAAGCTATCTCTGCCAGAGAATGCTCTGTTGTCGGTGCCCGGTGTACATTTGTGCTCTTAACTGGTTGTACTTGCTTTTTGAAACGAGTAAATGACATTATTTAATCAATAAGCTATAGGCCACTGCAGTATCTCATGCACATGTTGTGCCTATGCAAAACTAGAGTGTGTTGAACTACTCAGGGCTGCTTATTTACTGAGTGTGTACACGATTGACCATTTGAAAAAATGGTCAGATAATTTGAAATTCAAATTGTGACAATTTGTTATGTAAATGTAGGTGAATATCCTGGGGCAGATAGCACATCCATCCTGAGTTTATTCCTCCCTAAATATGTAAATATAAACTAATAATGTGATGCCAATGTGACGTGATCAATTTAAGATAGTCTAATAAAATATCACCTCACCTCCAATACTCTACACAGAGACCATAACCCTGCACTCTTGTATTTATTGTACATTTCTTTTGAATGTTGTTGATAGCTGCCCTTAGTTTCGGTGATACATATTTTATTATGATTTTGTATGTTATTTGCTTATCAAGATCCAGAACATTCACAACTTTTCAGGAAGTGTACCAACTTAAGCAGTGAGGAGACAAACCACACACGGTACTGTCTTTAGTTTTGTTTTTTTTACCTGAAGCCATAATTTAGTGATTTTCAGGCTCCATATTTTAAAGCAAACCATTACAGCTGCTTTAAATATTAAGAAATGTATTTTTCAATGTAACTTCTAACTTCTCTTTCCATTTACAGCATTGTGTCTTATGGAGACATTAGTGACCCATTTCTTTTATGCATTTATCACGGAAAAGTATGCAGTCAAATATGACAAGGTTTATAAGGTTATAATCTTTTAATAAAAACTTTGGTATTAACATTCTGTCCAATAAAAAAACAGATGTGACTTGTGATGTTAAAAGTCACTTTGGGGGTTCACCAGTTCTCATCACAACATGAGATCAAAATAACAAACAATTTCAATGTTGACATACAATAATCTCTTTCTGCACTCTGAAAGATTAATTTTCAGTTCTGAAGCAAGAAAAAAAAAAAAGTCAGTGCCGGGACATAACCAAAATAACTTAGCTTACAATCAGTTTGCAAAAGGATTTTCATAGTAACTTCAATAAAGATTTACATTTCAGAAGGCAGCTGAGACCATGTACTACAAACCTAATTTATTCAAAAATAGTCAAACTATTTTATTAGATGAGCCAGTGTGTGAAAAACAGTAAATAAAATATGTTTCTGAAAAGTGATTGTTAGTGGCAACATTTTTCACTGAAAAGATGAAATCTTAGTAAACATGTTGGGATTTGACCACCAATTGACAATGCTATTTAGAGGCAAAAGGGGGAAGTTCAAAACCAAAATGAAATCCTATCAATGACACCCACTGTACTCTATATGTACCCCCAAAAGTAGTAATGTGCCCCATTCCCAGAGAAAGGATGCACAGCAGCCACAAAATGCCTGGGAATAGAGGACAGAGTTGCTCTAGAAGGGAATGACAAACATATTATGACATTTTACTCAAAGCTCATCTTTTAGTGTGGCTCCCTCTTCTGTTTCTGAAAGGTCTTCCTCTGCATCATCTTTTGTTTCTTCTTCATCCTCCTCTTCCTCCTCTGCGTCTTCCTCTTCTTCTTCCTCATCAGCTTCTTCGGTGTCTTGCTCTTTGTTTCTTTCCTCTTCCTCTTTGCGTTTCAAGTCATCCTGCTCCTGTTTCATTTTCTTCTCTGGCTCCTGTTAAAGTATTTCAGATTCAACAGTTATTATACCAAAACTCACATTTAAAAGTAGCACTTTTAAAAAAAAATGGCAGCAGCAGAATACCTTTGTGACACCCCATGTCTCCTTTGCAATGTCCTCTGCCTCCTTCACATCGTCTGTGATCACAAAGTTGTCGAAGATGGTACCAGATTTCACCTACAGCAAAAAAACAAATCCGAGATTGTAATTTTACCTTTTACATTTTCAGAAAAGAACCAAAGAGTGTTTGCTCTCCCTCTCACCTGCCATAGGTCAAGTCCAAGAACAGCAATTTTGTCAAATTTGTAGATGTTAGCATCTGGGCTGTACTCAGGGTTGTCAATCTCAGGATGCACCCAGGGTCCTTTGTAGTTGGGGTTGTCAATTTGTTTGGGTTTCCATTCACCCTGCAGTACAAGCAATCTTTATAAGACTGCTGGATAGGCAGTTGTATACTTAAATTAAGCCTTGTGAAAGTAATCTTACCTTGTATTCAGGATTTGGAATCATGGGTGGTTCCCACTCGCCATCCATATCCTCATCCCAGTCGTCAGGCTTCTTGGCATCAGGGTCTGGAATGTTCTCAGGTTTGTCCCAGTCCTAAAGAACATAATTTTGTTTATTAATAGAGACACTTTGTACCACACACCTTATTAACATATGGCATAAATGTATGGGACTTTACTGTTTCTCATATGAATAGTAAATATATATTACACTAAACCCGTTTTTACCTCAGGCTTTGTGTCATCAGCATCATCAATCTTGGCACGATCATCCCAGTCCTCTGGCTTCTTGGCTTCTGGGTCTTTAATTTTTTTAGGAGGCAGGAAGTCCCAGTCCTCCTCCAGAGAGCCAGATTCTACTTTCTCATTGTCAATTTTCACTTCATATGTCTGATCTGGGTTCAAGATCAGTGTATACACATGGGTCAGCTCATCATCCTGACAGAAAAAAGTATACATTAGTTCTGGCTATAATATTTTTTTTTTAGAAATGATACATAACACTGAATACAAATATTACCTTGCACTTGATTTCCTTCTTGATGAGGTGATTCTTGCCCTTGTAATTAAAGATCACATGGACTTTCTTTGTGCTGTATCCACAAATATCTGGGCCTGAAAGCAAGAAATTAGTTATGGTCTTGCTTTAAAGCTTTATGATTGGGTGTGATCTTGTTCATAAAGACATTTACCGAACATAATGTAGTATGATGATTCTCCGTGCATGTCAGCCTGATCCAGGTCAGCAGGGAAGACCTTTACATATCCACCCCCACAGTCAATCTTTTGCTCATGCTTGACTGTAAACTGAACCACTAAAGATTTCCCTTCATTGCTAAAAGGCTCAAAGCGGGCGGAGGTTGCATAGAAACGGGCATCTTGGCTTGTCTGCAGACCTGTAATACAAAATGCAAACAGTCAGCACAACTAACACAGTGGCAACTTTATTACTCCTAAAACCATAAAGTGAAGCCAAGCAGCTAAATGTAACAGAGAAACTTAAACAATGCCCCCACTATTTAATATGATCAGGATGAAATTTTAAAGGTCACGTGATTTGCCAGAACTACAGGTAAGATTAAATTTGCTTTCGCTTTCAGTTTCATTCAATGATGATCATGTGATAAATGCTGGTCGAGTTAACGTGATAAGAGTATCAAACGACATTTTTACCTTTGTCTTTCTCTGCATCGCCATAAAAGTTGCCAGCAGTGAGTTTAAACTCTCCATAGTCAGACTTGTGTTTGGAGTCCACCCAACGACTTCTCCATTCATCTGAAGAAAAAAACAACCTGAGTTACATCAACATTTGAGTTTAACTTAGGCCTATTAGCTCTCTAGGCCTTGGTAAAGTTAGCAAGCTAATGCCTCGGCTATAGTTTACTATTCTGAAACATACAAGGTTTTCAGGGATTTGACCAGAAATACAATGCTTTTAACAAAATTACTTTGATTGTAAGATTGCAACAAAGGGCAAAATAAAGCCTGGCAAACAGTTATGCTAACATAAAATATATGAAGCTGCCACACATTTGATGTAACGGTTATAAACGACACTTACCGCCGTCTAAGAATTCCTCCCGAAAGTACACTTTTGCATGTACACTGCATAGTGCAAATAATACCGCAACTGCACTAAAAATCTGCATTTTTAAGCCAAATGCAGTCTTCGACAACCTTTCTGAGTTGTGAATGACCACAAGGAAGACAGTGGGATATTTTAGAGTGGCTCCTGCGAACAGATGTCTCATTCCCATTGGTCAACGGCTTGGTGTGTCTGGACCAATAGGAGTTCACCACGAAACACACGCTCACTCTGTCGACTGGTTTCAGATCAGTCATCTTTAACTACCGGTGCTATGCCGAGTTCCGCTCCCTGTTGAGATTATTGTATCCTCACGCTTTCGCTGATAGAACACCCCATTTGTACCTTTAAAGACTTGTGTAGCCATTTTACTTAACTCTTATACAATTTCCTACGTATATTCTGTAGTGTTTAATCGATAGGTTGATAAAAAAAAGAAAAAAGAAGAAGAAGTCAGTATCATTGATATGTAGATGATTCGCTTTAAAGGGGAGGGGATGTGAATCTCGACAGGCAGGCCGAACTCATCATAACCCCAAACCCCCTAAGCACGACCCATAGATGGAGCCAAATACATTTGTCACAATGGCTCCAAAATGGAAGAATTACTCGCTGTTTTTGTAACTATTTATTTATAAAATTAACCAAAAGCAGAATACATAGTATGAATTACAACACCCCCTTAAACGAAGTTAATGAGTAAAGAAATTAAAGAACATTTGAATTTTACTTAACAATTGGGAAATAGTGGGCTTTTAAAACATTATAAATGAAAAATATTAAAATGTAACCGTTAACGCGCGTGCAGAATCTGTACTTTAGTAAAGGTTAACGGTTATTAACTGGTTGCTGGAAAAAATTGAGTCAAGCCACTTTTGGGACGAAAAGGAGATGAGCAATGTGTTCAACAGTTTTGGTAAGGAAAATTACAGGAGAAATTACTGCTGGCATTAGTTTTAATAATGTTTTTAAAACATTACTTGAGGTGAGTGAAAGCAATGTTAACAGTTAACCTAACTGTTGACTCACTAAATGTCGGAAGGCTGATCTAACTAGCTACTTTTAGTAAGTGAACTTTGGTTCAAGTAAAAAAAAAAGTAATCAGAAGAAACATGAAACCCTTTCCTAAAGCGTTAGCTTTATGCGTTGTTACCATCGACAGGTAGCTTAACTAGCTGGGTTAGCTAGCTTAGTTAACCGAAAAAAGAGAAGAGATACTTAGTAAAGCTATACTGTGTATGTGTAAAACTAAGCGTTTAATGATAGCTAAAATTGTTTTTTTTAATGCATGTTTGCCTTGTAATCTAATGAAATCTTGTCCTTTCCTGAGAGATCCATAGCTGTATAAATGGCAGAACTATGTTGTTGGACAAAATTGGGCGGATTCTCATGAACTCATTTCGTGTAGAAAACGTTTACGTCCAACTTCGAATAAAGAGTCTGGCGATTTTGAGATGATACCTACATTTTCACATTGATATCTACAATTAATTGTACCTCAACAAAATATACTGATGCTGTTGAGAATTCATTAAGAAATACACATCTAAATTTCAGTTTAGGATTAGACACAGTCAAATCAAGAAAGGAAGAAAATTGAGATCAAATAAACAGGTAAGCTTTGTACAAACATTTGTTTATTTATTTTTTAATTTTTATAGCACTACACTTGACCACCTGAGGTTTCCACGATGGATGCACAATTCCCAAAGTTAAAAATGCAGGAATCACAGGTAAAAAGATTACCATAACCAAAATCCTGACAACCAGTATTTGGAACATTTCAGTAAATACTGGTTTTACCTCCCTCAGGCCAAATACAAGAGGGATAGAGAGAAGCGGAAAAAGCTTCTCACCTCTGCACACATGTACATGATTGACATCATGGCAGACCGGCTGTCTTTGGAGCCTGCAGCAGTGGAGGACTTTATTTTAGATTCTCCCTCCGTAAGTTTTTTGTCCTTGAATTTAAGATCTTTTATTATCATTATATAGATTTTTGATTCTTTAATCTTTTTGTAACACAAAATTCAGTATGTCAATGCTAATCACATGATAGCTAATCCTTTTCTAGTTTTGATATATTTAAATTCAGTCAATCTAATAATTTAACCATTTTATCTTTGTGGGTTGTTGTTGTTTTTTGCCCAATAGCTTGATGCGTTTGATCGTTTCTTTGAAGGAGGCAGCAAAACCATTTCCTTTGTTTACCAAGAGTCTGAAGTCCCAGGAGTTGGTAGGTATCCAAGATTGACAAGATGTAGTTTTGTAAAGATGTCTTAATCAAGTAGGAGACTCCTGATCTCTACATTATAATTTACATTGAACAGTGAGCCAGTAATATACAGTTACAAGATGGACTCTTATGTATTTGTATATCAGAATGTGGCAGGTGTTACCCTGGGGCTGGTAAAGGAGGAACAACACTGAGGCTGTTTTTGGCCAATTTATCTGAGACTTGCCTGAAGGGGAGGTGCTGTTTTTTTGTTCGAACTCGAGAGAACATCACTATTAATTCAGAAAACATACACAAGGTGAGCCTGTATTTATATTTACTTAATGTTAGCCTATTAGCGGAAAGCCTGTATGATCTTCATGTCTTGTAGGAAATCTATTTTAATATGATTGATGTCAAAGACGGTCTCCTGAAAGGAATCAAAAATGCCTTCAGTTCTGTATTGCCAGCTCTTGACGCAGAACAAAACTGGGGTGTCCTAAATAAGTCAAGACAAGGGGAAAAATTTAAAAAGAAATTCATGTACACATTCAATAATTGTCTTGGCTCTTTAGATGGTAAGTTGTAAGTCCTCTTTAACTTTTCTACATGTAATTGTGAGTCTGATCACCTCAGTTTTGATATACATACATTGTCTGCTGGTGTTCATCAGATCTGCAGGTGAGATATGAGAGCATTGTTCACCTGACCAAAGTCACTGATATAGATTTCTCCAAACTGGCCTGCCCTGATGATATGAAAGCTGCGGCCGCTGACTCAGAAATGGTGTGTCGTTTGGAAGGCATTCTGATGCAGTGGCACAAGCAAATTAATCAGGTTTGTTTGTTAAGTCGTGGATTATCAGGCAAAAGAGTGAGATATATTCAAATGAGAAGTAATCTTTGTCTGTCATTGTTCATCAGGTCCTACTCGAGAGTGAGCAACTGAGGACAGAGCCTTATTCTGCGGGCCCCCTCTCTGAGTTAGAGCACTGGAAAAGAATGTCTTTAAAGTTCAACTCAATCATCAATCACATCAAAAGCTCTGAGTGTAAAGCAGTGGTGATGGTCCTTTACTTCAGACATTCAAAGACAATAAAGGTATAAATGCATGACAAATTACCTGTTAAAACAAATGTCTTGGAAAAAAAATTTTTACATATGAAGTTATTAAAGATGTGGCGGGAGCTTGATGCCAGAGTCACGGATGGTGCCAATGAAGCAAAGAATAATGTGAAGTTCCTGAGCACACTGGAGAACGTTTGCCAGCCGCTTCACAACAGCGATCCGGTATGTATAGTGTAGGCAAATTATGACGACCACAAAAAGCTTGTCACACGAGTACAAAAAGCAAGAAACCTTTGGTGCTACTAAAAACATCACTAGAGTCTACTGTAAAGAAATAAAACCGTGTCAAAAACATTGGTTTCTTTGATAACACATTGATAACATTGAACTTTGATAACATTGATATCTCTGATTGGTCCTAGGTTTCGATGATCACATGTGTACAGAATGTCATCAACGCCATTAATATGATTTACAGCTTCTCATTATATTACAACACAGATGAGAAAATAACAACACTTTTTGTAAATGTAAGTAAAATAAATGTATCCATAAATTAGACAAATGTACTTTGTTTAGACCATTTATATTAACTCTGAGGTTTTAAAACAACCCAGGTTACAAATCAGATGGTTACTGCCTGTAGAGCTTATATCACTGAAAATGGAAAATATCAAATATGGGACCATGATTCTGAACACCTAAAAGGGAAAATGCAGGTACATGAACAACAAATTATGTATTAGTGTCAATGAATAGCTAACTTAAATGATGTTTATATTATCAGGTATTAATTGTTAAAATTAATTGTGTGTCTTAGGACTGTATCTCTTTGTATCAAGAATATAAGTCTTGCTTTGAGGAACAGACACAGGAGAGACCATTAAAGAAACCCTTTTGCAAAGAGGTTTCAAAGAATCACATATTTGGAAAGTTTGATGCATTCTGCAAAAAACTTGAAAAGGTACAAAGCAATGATTTCTTTTTTCATATTCAGGTCACACACAGTTGTGCTACAAAGTTATACTGTTGTTTGTACTGTAGATCACACAAATAATTACCATCTTCAAAACATTTGAGCCTCTTGAAAAGTCAAAGATTGAGGGCATTGAGATTTATGCCCGACAGTTTCACACCGTGTCTATGAATCTGAAAAGGAGACAGTATGACATACTGGCTCCAACAACAACTGAATTTGACATGGATTTTTTTAAGTTCATGGGTCAAATCAGCAACCTTGAGGTACAGTTTTTCAGTTTTAACAAGGTTTCTTTGAATTGTTATTTTCACATTTTCCCTTTTCTTCTGGTACAGTTAGATTATAAACAAACCTTTTGTCTGTTTCACCTGCAGAAGCAATTGTGCACATTTATGACTTCATGTTTTTCAAACATCATATCATCCCAGCAAGCCCTGTGCTTACTTCTGCGGTTAGTGCACTATATAAAAATATTAAAGAAAATGCTCTTTAATGCATTTTAAAAATGATAACCTGATGTTCTTTTTGCAGTTTTCAAAAGCTCAACATTCCCTGTTTAGATGCCAAAATACCACATATTTTGACTCTTATTCTCCAACATTATGTCACTGAGCTGAATTTAGTGAACTCGGTATACCATTTTCATTCTGTTATGTAATCATAAAATTTGTTCTTAAGTTATTTTGATCTAAGAAACATATTGCACCACATTTTTTGCAGATATACTTAAAAGAGAAAGACAGCCCCCCATTGAACAGAAACATGCCCCCCGTATCAGGGAGAATTGGCTGGGCTAGAAAACTGTTCAAAAAAATAGAAGAACCTATATCGTACATACAAGTGGGTCAAATATAAAACATATACACTTGTCTCTGATTGTCAAGTTTTAATAACTTTAAAATGTACCTTTTCAATAAGGCAAACTCTGACATATTGCGGACTCATGAAGGCCGCAGTGTTGTCAAGATGTACAATCATACTGCTGCTGCCCTAATGGAATATGAGACGGTTCACCATAAAGCATGGAAAGAGGAACTGTCACACCTGGATGGTTGGTACTTCAACTTTGACGTCAGAATGTTTTGACACACTAGGTGGCGCCAAGTACCCATTATAGTCATACTAAGTGCTGCTTTTCTCAATTCTCTCTTCTAAATAGTCCTGAATAATACACCACTTATTCGAGATCCAAAGACTGGAAAATTTCTTGTCAACTTTGATCCTAAAGTAACTGAGATCATTCGCGAGAGTACGTTTTTATTAAAGATGGGCCTGAAGGTTCCAGAAAAGGCCATGCATTTGCTTTTGTCAGAAAGCAAAATAACGTCCAATCACGACAGGCTACAGGTAACTTGTACTCATTTGGGTGACAGACCGGTAGACGTTACATTTAAAATTACTTGTATGTACTATTACTATGTATCTAATGTTCTATAGGCTCTTTTGGAAGATTATGAGTCGACTTGTCAAAACATACCTGCAGACTTCAGTAGTTTAATGGCTTCAAAAGTCAAAAATGTAATGTATTTTCTGAGTATACCCTTTTATTAATTTGAAGAATGATCAATTCTTTCTGTTTTCTATAAATCTTTATTGCTTAACCTGTTAGCACTATTTTAACATTTTGTTAAAGCTTTCAATTTAAAACTAGTTAGTTACCATTTTTTAATTATCCTTTTGATAAATAATCAGGTTGAATGTGCCCTTTGGCCCGGGGCAGTGCTGTTTACTTGGTCATCCATCCTCCTGGACAAATTCTTTCAAGAGGTTGATGTGGCTTTGTCTGACCTTAAATGTGTTTTACAGCAGGTAACTTTAAAAAAGTATCAAGACTTATTATAAAGTACAACAAAGCAAAGTGAACTAGTGAGATGAACTGTTTTCCCGTTTTATTATTCTTTTACTCAGATTACATGTTTATATTTATAAATGACTACATCTCAAAAGCCAGTCACTTTGTGGTAATGTGTATCTTTTCCTTAGGTGAAGGATATCTGTGAGATACACATAAAGGATGTCCTCGCAGACATTTCAGAGACTGTTTTGATTGAGCTGCCAGATGATCCAACTTCAGCACAACATCTGATCTCCATAAACCAGGCAGGGGTCATAATTTAACATTTATTTTAAATGATTATTATTACACAACCATAATATGTCAGATAGTAAAACTTGTTACTGCTTGTAATATTGCCTCTGGTCTAGGATCATTGTGCAACACTGGCAAAGTCGCTCAACAGCAAATGCAGTCACATTAATGAAGCTGTGAAAAAGCTGAGTAGAATATTTAGTGCCATTCATGAATCAAAAGGCTCAAAAAAGATTGTTGAGAAGCACAATCTAGGTATAACATTTATCTACTACACACTATTTAAACATATACACCCCCTCACTTTCATAGTTTTTATGTAAAAAGGTCAGAAATCTTTGACAGTCACAGGAGAGGCCAGGCATACATCTGCTGAAGAAAGTCACGACAAAGAGAAATCAATCAAATTTGAAAAGGTAAATTACATCAAAATGTTTATTCTTCATGCTATAAAATAACAAGCTGCCTCACATCATTTTTTTATTTCAAGGAGCTCAGGAAGCTTTTTGATAACTTCACTACAAGAGTGCTTGAAACACTGATTAAAGTAACCAGGTTTTCTCTTGAAATCTTGAAAAAACGAATTTGGACCAAGTGAGTATTTAGTATCACAATGGTATACTAGTGATATCATTTTATATGTAAAATAAGAGCTACTTCCTTTTTAGAGCAACCATAAATGCTTCTTATCCTAGATATAGCAAGTCCAAGTTTGAAACTAAATTCAAGATTTTCCCTTTGGTAAAATGTGAAGTTCATCTGGTCAAAACTATAGTGGTGAGTTAGCTTTTCTTTTTTTTAAATGTCAAGACAGTCAAAATAAGACCAAAATAAGTTATCTTTGACGTACTGTCAGGTTATTGTTCCCACTTTAAATGAGATTCAACTGGCTATAAACCAGTTAGTTGACATGGTGCTGGACATACATAAGGGCATCACATGCTGGCAGCATGAGTGCAGCACTGATGGAACCAAGAACAATGGTAAATTATAGCACACTTATAAATAAATAAATAATACATTTAGTGGCCAACCCCCTACAAAATGTTTAAATTCACAATTACTTTTGCTTTCTTTAGGAGGTGGGATTGAGAATTTTTATCAGAAAGTTAGTGAACAAGAGGACATCAAGAAGGTGATTACAATCTTAAAATCAGTTATCACCTCTCAAAAAGATGTTCCTTGTGTATTGGATCAGTTTAATCTCTTCAGAGCAATTTGGGAGGAAGACAAAAATGTGAAAGTCAAGGTTTGTAATTTTTTCTTTTTAACTTTCACAATTAATTCCATTTTAATTATAGCATTGTGTTTACCTAATTAGGAGTTCATGGAGAGCCAGCCATCCTTGATACATTTGCAGTGTGAAATCCAGCGCTATGACTCAGTTCTTCAGGAAATCAATGACATCGAGCCTGTCAGTGTTTTGGGACCTATCGAACTCTCTGCAGGTCAGACAGTATGCTCTGGTTTGCAAAATTTTACTGTGATTAATCTGTTTTGAGAGACCTTCTTTAGCCTGATTTAGAAGTATCAGTATCGAGAAACAGACTATTGACCCCAAGCATTTTTTTTTTATTGTTATATTGAAATTTTTTAATGCTTTCAATATAATGATGATGATGATGATGATGATGTTGACAACCTACAGAGTTTGATTTAAAAATGAAATTCTGTAACTTTTGGTGTGTTTGGTTTGTGTGTTTTTGTTTTTTTTTTTGTTTTTTTTTCCAACTAGATCCAGTAAAGAAATCTCTGACAGCTGAGACTAAAGCCTGGAAACAACTTTTGTGCAAATATCTGAGGGAGAAGTACAAAAAGAAAATGATTGACACGAGCATACACTTCAACAAGTACTTTTACCAGCTCTCCAATCCTGTGGCTGATCTAGAAGATGTGCGCTGTGCAATGAAAGCCTTGTCCAAGCTCAGGGATGTTGAAATACAGACTGATATGACTTTGAGTTCCATTGAGGTATATATTTGTTTTAGAATTTTATATTGTTTAAATTAGTTTTCTTGGCAAATACATACAAAGTCAATATGCATTAATACTATGACAATGTACTATATGTTTGGCTTCACAGGAGGCCTTTGAGATTCTTGCAAAATCTGAGGCAGTCGTGACAAAAAAAGAGTCAGAGAGTGTGTGCAGTCTGAGGAGTTTGTTCAACGAGCTCCAGGCGAAAGCTGTGGGAAACAAACCTGTTGTTTTAATTTGTCATGCACATGTCCTTTACTAGTTCTTCATTAGTTTTGTTTTTTTTTTCATTCTGTTCTTCAGAGATCAGTACAAGAGGATCTTGTACGTAGGCAGCCCAAGTTCAGACAAAATCTTTTGGAGTGTGTTGCCACTTTCAAGAAAAATGTTTCTACTTTTATGGAGAAATATGATTCGGTAAGTAATCTGTTAAATCAATAACGTTTCTGCTGTAATGATTTATTTAGTTGTTCAGTTAAATCCTTTTTGTACATTTAGGAAGGTCCCTTGGTTGAGGGAATACCTCCACAAGAAGCCAGTCGCAGACTTCAAGTTTGCCAGGTAACAACATCAGCACTGGTACATTAAAGGTAGTTTATGTTGCAATATACTGTATTCAGTGTTACAGTATATTATATATAATTTGTTGAAAGAGAATTCCTTTAGTGCACTAAAGTGTAAAAATGCAATAAAGGGGCGTGCTGTATGTTTTAAGATGGCTATGGTGTGATGATGTGTCCTGCCAAAATGTTCTTTCATAATATAATAAATACATACAGAATAAATGAAAATAACTATAATAAAGTAATGCTTTATCCAGGCTACCTTTGAAGAACTGTGGACAAATTTCAACACATACAACTCCGGGGAGCAGCTTCTTGGCTTGCCAGTGACAGAATATGACTGTCTACACAAGAAAAAGTGTTTACGCGTGCTCCTACACTTCTGTATTCACTATATTCATGTTCATATAAAACTATTAAAGGTATGATTCCTCTATGATTATCCTAGAAAGGAGCTTGACCTGCTCCAGAAACTCTATGGCCTCTATAATGCAGTGATGAATAAGATACTGGGATATTACAGTATCTTGTGGACCAATGTGGATATTGAGAAAATCAATTCTGAACTTTTAGATTTTCAAAACAGGTACATGTGCTATCATTTTGTTTTCTTCCCTAATCATCAAATGTTAAAATTTACAAACACAATCAAATATGGAATATTTGACGGACTTTGTGCTTAATGACAAAAATAATGTATTCTTTTAGATGTCGGAAGTTACCCAAAGGCCTGAGAGACTGGCAGGCCTATTTGGATCTCAAAAAGACAATTGATGACTTTAATGAGTCTTGCCCTCTGCTAGAGATGATGGCAAACAAATCTATGATGAAACGACACTGGGATCGGATCTCAGATCTGACGGGGCATCGTTTTGCAGTGGAGTCCAAAGACTTTGCCCTAAAGGATATCATGGCAGCTCCTTTATTAAAATACAAGGATGATATTGAGGTTTGAACCCCCACCTACAGCCTAAACATCTGTTTTATTTTTCTATATTGGTTCATGTAATGATTTATTTATATTAGTGTATGTATATATACTCTAGGATATCTGCATATCGTCTGTGAAGGAGAAGGATATTGAAGCCAAGTTGGCCCAAGTGAGAGATATTTGGGTTGGCCAAACCTTGAGCTTGGCGATGTTCAAAGACAGAGGAGAACTGATGCTGAAAGGGTCAGAAACAGGAGAGATCCTCACAGCACTGGAGGACAGTCTCATGTTGCTCGGGTCACTTATGAGCAACAGGTTAAAATAATGACAAAACGCTACCTTTAACAAACTTAGAATGCCCTACATCTACTTTGATGAAATGAAATTGAATGTTGTACGTTGGTGTCTGATGTCCAGGTACAGCGCATACTACAAAGCAGAGATCCAGGACTGGGTTTCTAAACTTTCAACTTCATCTGAGGTCATTGAACAGTGGATTATTGTGCAGAATTTATGGATTTATTTGGAGGCTGTATTTGTTGGTGGAGATATTGCCAAAGATCTGCCACAGGTACAGTTTATTTTTTATTGTTTTATTTCAGAGAATTGACATTTAAGAAGTGTCTGGGTAAAGATAAATATCAAAATTATTGAGTAAAATATCCAAATTACATATAATTTAAATTGTTATTATTATTATTTATTATTTAGGAAGCCAACCGGTTTCAAAATATTGACAAGACCTGGATGAAACTTATGGAGCGTGCTCAAACTGTCCCAAATGTGGTGGAGTGCTGTGTGGGTGATCCCACATTAGTTGATCTTTTACCAGATCTACAGAAACAGCTGGAATTCTGTCAAAAGTCTCTTGCTGGGTATTGCTTGGTTTAGTTAGTTTAGTCCAATCCAACCCATGTAATAGGTCCTATATGCCTTAGTAAATTTGGTAATGACAACATGTGGACCTATTTTAACAGGTATCTTGAGAAAAAGAGGCTTCTGTTTCCTCGATTCTTCTTTGTGTCTGATCCAGCTCTTCTAGAGATTCTGGGTCAAGCCAGTGATTCACACACAATCCAGGTTTGTCCATTTGATATCATTATGAAAAAGTACACAATAATTAAATTAAAAGTGTTTAATTAGGCTCACACTCACATCCAACAACCAAACAACCGAATATTTTCAGGCTCATTTACTTGGTGTGTTTGACAATGTCAGTGAAGTGGAGTTTCACTCATCAGAATATGACAAGATTTTAACCTGTATTTCACGAGAAGGAGAGAAGCTGCCTGTAAGTTACTAAAATTGTGTCCACAAGATCACACACAGAAAATGATACAGTTTGTATGTTCTGTTGTAGTTGGACAAGCCTGTTATGGCCCAGGGAGCAGTTGAACTTTGGTTAGGTGACCTATTGAGACAGCAACAAGTGTCACTGCATTCAGTTATTAAAGCATCAGATCTGGAGATCAATGATGAGGACTTTGACCTTCTACCTTTCCTCAACAAGTTCCAGGCACAGGTTAGAGCTGCCAACATATAGAAAAGTCAACAATCTATAAAAAAAAAAGCTCTTGCATCCCACAGCACTTTTTTCTTTCTTCTATTTTCCAATTTTAAAGACATGGCATGAGTTAGAGGAAGTACTGTAATGTTTAAGGAGTTTTATTCTAAATCTTGGAATTAAAAGATATCAGTAATTTCTGGTATTTTAAGTGCAGCATTTGCAACATCTTCTCTATACAGAATGTACATGATTTATAAAAGTTTATACTGCACTTTTGATTTTGTCTAGGTGGGTTTGCTTGGAATTCAGATGCTCTGGACACGAGATGCAGAAGATGCACTGCACAGGGCTGAGTTTAACAAGGAGGTCATGGATGTGACTAAGAAGAAATTCTTAAATCTACTCAGTGTTCTCATTAAACAAACTACGTATGACTTAAGAAAGTTTGACAGAGTCAAGTACGAGACCCTTGTCACAATCCATGTTCACCAGAGTGATATCTTTAATGACCTAGTAGGTTTCATCTTTTTATTTGAAATTTTCATTTTTGAAAAATTTGTTTTAGTTATTTAATTTTTGTGATTATTTGATTCTCACTTTCTTCAAAGGTTAAAAAACGAATCAAATCTGCCAGTGACTTTGAATGGCTAAAGCAGAGCAGATTTTACTACAAGGAGCATGTGGATAAAGTCATTGTTTCTATCACTAATGTGGACTTTATCTATCAGAATGAGTTCCTTGGGTGTACTGACCGTCTGGTTATTACCCCTCTGACAGACAGGCAAGAGGAAAAACATTGTAGCCAGTCTCTTCCCTCAATTTAGTAACAAAGTGTAGTAGAGTAGATTTACAGGACCTTTTTATTTACAGGTGTTATATAACACTGTCTCAGGCGCTTGACATGAGCATGGGAGGAGCCCCTGCTGGTCCGGCAGGAACGGGCAAGACAGAAACCACAAAAGACATGGGTCGCTGTCTTGGCAAGTATGTGGTGGTGTTTAACTGCTCAGACCAGATGGATTTCAGAGGACTAGGCAGGATATACAAAGGTATCAGTGTAAAGCAGGCAATCATGTTGTGTGATGTTTAACATACAGTTTTCACACTCAGTATCGGTTTGATGTTTTTGTTTTTCAGGCCTGGCTCAGTCAGGTTCGTGGGGGTGCTTTGATGAGTTTAACAGAATAAATCTACCAGTGCTATCTGTCGCGGCTCAACAGATTTACATCGTCCTGCAGGCACGCAAAAAGCGCAAGACCACTTTTATCTTTACTGATGGAGACCGTGTTGATCTGAATCCAGAATTTGGCCTGTTTATTACTATGGTACATTGCATATAAACACACCTTTAGAATTTTACTTAGGACGCAAACGATAAAAACATTTTTTTAATTTGAACATTAGAACCCAGGGTATGCAGGTCGTCAGGAGCTGCCTGAAAACTTGAAAGTGCAGTTCAGAACAGTATCAATGATGGTTCCTGACCGACAGGTATGTCCAGTCAAGACTTGTTTAACTAAAGCTGTGATTTATGGAGTTACTAACTGTTGCTTTTGTTAGATCATCATGAGAGTCAAACTGGCCAGTTGTGGATTCAATGAAAATGTTATATTGGCCCAGAAGTTTTTTGTCCTTTACAAACTGTGTGAAGAACAACTTACAAAACAGGTGAAGAGCGTGTGGCCTAATAACTACTTTAGATTATTGTCAGTTACTGGCACTCACTCAAAACTACTGCCATTTGTTAGGTACACTATGATTTTGGCCTGAGGAACATCTTGTCTGTGTTAAGAACACTTGGTGCCTGTAAAAGAGCACGGCCTGATGACACAGAGCCCAGCATTGTTATGAGAGTGCTGCGTGATATGAATCTTTCCAAACTGGTGTGTGGTAAAGGTTTACGTTGTCTCTCTTTCATTATTAAAGATTATATAAAGATATCATTTTGTTATAGGTGGATGAAGATGAGCCCCTCTTTCTAAGTCTTATCAATGATTTATTCCCTGGTATCCAACTGGATGGGAGCACATATGTGGAACTGCAATCTGCTGTAGCCAATCAGGTTAAGCTTGATGGACTTGTCAACCACCCTCCGTGGAACCTAAAGCTGGTGCAGGTACCATAAATGCTTTCCATCTCCACATTGAGCTTCTGCAACCCATTTTAAGGCTGTTTTAGTTTTTAGATATTTAATTTGTTTAGTTTTCCCTTTAGAAGAGAAATGCATATGAAAGTCAAGACACCTTACATTATACATTACATTGTCATACATTATTACATGAGCAACTGTAAATGTAAATAGTAATGGGCTTTTGTGTCATTTGTCATAAGGTTAACTGAAGTAATAGTGGGCCTTATTGTTATGAACAAAACGTTAAAAAATGCTTGTATTGTGTTTTGTTGAGTTAAAAGTAAAAAATTGTATTTACTTCAAGCATAGTTGTATGTCTTTATATTATTGTTATTTATCTTTGTGAAACTGACCTTACTGTTACTACTCTATTGTCACCTTTACTAATAGCTTTATGAAACTTCACGTGTACGACATGGTCTGATGACTTTGGGCCCAAGCGGTGCTGGCAAAACTACAGTCATTCACACTCTTATGCGGGCAATGACTGAATGTGGAAACCCACACAAAGAAATGCGCATGAACCCCAAAGCCATAACTGCACCTCAAATGTTTGGGCGTCTTGATGCAGCCACCAACGACTGGACAGATGGAATTTTTTCCACTCTTTGGCGTAGGACGCTAAAAGCCAAGAAAGGTGTCTTTGCGTATATTTTTATGTCAACTATTTTCCAAAATAGAATTAGATTTGAAATTATGAATATATACTTAAACTTTGACACTTAGGGGAGTTCATCTGGATTGTGTTGGATGGTCCAGTGGATGCCATATGGATTGAGAACCTCAACTCTGTACTTGATGACAACAAAACTTTGACCCTGGCTAATGGCGACCGTATTACCATGTCTCCATCCTGCAAACTAGTGTTTGAAGTGCACAACATGGATAATGCCTCCCCTGCCACTGTGTCTCGAATGGGTATGGTCTTTATGAGCTCCTCAGCACTGAGCTGGAAACCAATACTGCAGGTATGTTGTCATCAAAGATATGTGTGTGTAATGGAAACAAAGCTTCCACCAACCAGACTTCTTGTGGAAAACAATTGTTTTGTGTTTCAGGGATGGGCTAACAAACGCAATGCCAAAGAGGCTGAAAGTATTTTGGCTTTATATGACAGAATATTTGAGGATGCGTACTTATATATGAAGCAGAATCTTAAGCCAAAAATGCAGCTTTTAGAGTGCAACTATATAATGCAGGTATGAATATAAAAAGAAAATTAGATGATTATTATTGAGTTTTGAACTCACTTATATTAACTTACGCTCTGCCCTAAGTCTGTAAATCTGCTGGAAGGCCTTATCCCTACCAAAGAGACAGGGGGGTTAATGGGCAGCTACCACATGGAACGACTATTTGTTTTCTGCTTGATGTGGAGCATTGGAGCCATTTTGGAGTTGGATGACAGAGACAAACTAGAAGCTTACATCAGAGCACATGAAAGTAAAATTGATGTGCCTAAAACAAAACCAGGGGAAACTATGTTTGAGTACATGGTCAACACAAATGGTATGCTTATTCATAAAATCTAACTCACTTCCAAAAATAGCAATGTGAAGCCTATTCAGTGTTTCTTCTTTTAGGTGAATGGTGTCACTGGAATGCTCATGTTGGAGAGTATTCATACCCACCTGACAATGTCCCAGATTATGCTTCCATTCTTGTGCCAAATGTGGATAACACAAGAACCTCATTCCTGCTGGAGACCATTGCTAAACAACGCAAGGTGAACAAACTAGATAACCATTACATTTAATAAAAGTATACTTATACAATTGTTTTTAAAATAAAAAGTCGCTAATTATGTGCACTTTCTAGGCTGTAGTACTCATAGGAGAACAAGGAACAGCCAAGACAGTGATGATAAAAAGCTTCACAAGGAAATACGATCCTGAAACTGACCTGTCTAAGTGTTTGAATTTTTCATCTGCTACAGAACCTATGATGTTTCAGGTTACATGATTTTTGTTGCATTCATTTAATTTTATTGCCTTTTTGATTTTAACATCTATGTGGTTGGACAGAGAACAGTGGAGAGCTACATTGAAAAACGAATTGGTAGCACTTATGGACCCCCAGGAGGACGCAGAATGACAATCTTTATTGATGATATAAACATGCCAGTTGTTAATGAATGGGGAGATCAGGTTGTTTTCATTTTCTGTATATTGTAATTGTATTCTTACTTTTCACATTTAGAAAACTGTAACTATCTAATTGTCTCAACAGATCACCAATGAGATAGTTCGCCAGATGATGGAAATGAGTGGCATGTACAACCTGGACAAACCAGGAGACTTCACTACTGTTGTGGATGTACAGATTCTTGCAGCCATGATTCATCCTGGTGGAGGGAGAAATGACATACCACAAAGACTAAAGAGGCAGTTTACAGTCCTTAACTGCACTCTGCCCTCTAACACCTCTATCGACAAGATCTTTGGTAGTTTTCTCAAAAATATAAATCTACATGTTATACTCTATCAGAATTTTAGCTAAATATGTGTGTTCTCTTGTCTCCTGCAGGTGTAATTGGTTGTGGATATTTTCAACCATCCAGGAAATTTAAGCCTGCAATATCAGACATGGTAATGCTTCTTGTGTCTTCCAGCAGAATTTTATGGCAGTGGACTAAGGTAATATAACAGAGAAAGTAGTACAATTTGGTTAAACAATTCTGGGACTTAACATTACTTTAATTCAATTTAAAGGTAAAGATGCTTCCAACACCATCCAAATTCCACTATGTCTTCAATTTGAGAGACTTGTCCAGAATCTGGCAAGGAATGCTCAATATTAAGGCAGATGAGTGCAACAGTGTCCCAACTCTTTTAGCCCTTTTCAAAAGTGAATGTACCAGAGTCATTGCTGACAGGTGCAGTGTTACGAAGTGGATATATTTAAATGCAAGGAAAAAATAACCAAAGAGCTTGTTTTGCTATAGGTTTATTTGTGCTGAGGACAGACAATGGTTTCAAAAGGCTGTTTCTCGTGTGATTCAAGAGCACGTGGACCCCAACCTTGTATCACAGTTGCACCCTGAGCCATATTTTGTTGACTTTCTGCGAGATGCTCCAGAGCCTACTGGAGAAGAAGAGGATGATGCCTCTTTGGATGCCCCAAAAATCTACGAACTAGTATTTTTGTGTTATTATTTTTATTATTTGTATTTTCAGTTTCTGTTGATATTATAGAAAATATACTTTGCTCAAACATTGTTCTTCAAGGTGCCATCTTTTGAGTTTCTGTCAGAGAAGCTGATAATGTATCAGACCCAGCACAATGAGATTGTAAGAGGTTTGAGGCTGGATTTGGTTTTCTTTAGGGATGCCATGACACATCTTGTCAAGGTCAGAAAAAAAGGCCAAGCTTAATTTTTATTCATCAAAGCATACAAATCAAACCTTAAAATGATTGTATGGCTTACCTCTGTAGGTATCACGTATTATTCGAACCGATAATGGAAATGCCCTGCTTGTGGGTGTTGGAGGATCAGGGAAACAGAGTCTGACTCGCCTGGCTTCATACATAGCAGGATACAGGATCTTTCAAATCACACTGACAAGGTTAGCAATAAAAATGTTCATGCTTATACATTAAACAAAAATAAAAACAAGTTACCTTGGGATTGACTTCACTGAATAAAGCCGTTGTTTGTCTAACCAGAACATACAACATCAACAATTTTATGGATGATCTGAAATTGTTATATAAGACAGCTGGGGCTGAGGGCAAAGGAGTCACATTCATCTTCACAGACAACGAAATCAAAGATGAGGCGTTCCTTGAGTATCTCAACAATGTTCTTTCTTCTGGAGAGGTGAGAGTACAATTGTAGTATTGTCACACCACAGGGTTTTTGCATTAATTTGTCATGATAATCAACCGTTTGCATGTTTGTAAAGTAGGCATGTAACTGTGAACGTGAACTGCTTGCAGGTCTCCAATCTTTTTGCTAAAGATGAAATAACAGAAATTACCCAGTCCCTGATCTCAGTTATGAAAAAGGAGTTTCCTCGTACTCCACCGACCTTTGACAACCTTTATGACTACTTTATATCTCGATCCAAAAAGAATCTACATGTAGTTTTATGCTTCTCACCAGTAGGTTAAAATACGTATTACTTATTTTGGACAATCCAATCAATTAATAATTGTCACATAAAGACTATTTATTGCTGTTTATAATAGGTGGGTCAGAAATTTTCATCCAGAGCCCTGAAGTTTCCAGGACTGATTTCTGGCTGCACAATGGATTGGTTTACACCTTGGCCCACTGAAGCTCTCATGGCTGTGTCCAAGTATTTCTTATCGGAATTTCCTATGGTTTGTTCACTTGAAGTGAAGTCTTCTGTGATGATGACCATGGGCACATATCATGACAAAGTCTGTGAAACCTGTGAAAGTTATTTTGAGAGGTAAAACAGAAAGATATTATTTAAATTGTTGTCTTATATGCAGCTTAACTTAGCAACTTTCACATTCATTTTCTGCTTTAATGTGTAACAGGTTCAGAAGAAGAACTCATGTCACACCAAAATCCTACCTCTCTTTTATAAATGGATACAAATCTTTGTACACTGAAAAGCATAACTATATCAACACTTTAGCTGAGCGCATGAATGTTGGTAAGAAAATGAAACATGTGTAAACCCTGTACAATTTAGCATTTCTGTCTTACTAATTGTATGCGTGTAATTTCAGGATTGGATAAACTTATGGAGGCTAGTGAGTCTGTGGCTAAACTGTCAAAAGAACTTGTAGTGAAGGAAAAAGAGCTCGCTATAGCATCAGTTAAAGCTGACAAGGTACATTATCTGAAAATAAATATTATCATGTGTTTTAATATATATAAATATTTCTGGTTGTTAATGTCTATGTAATGATCAATGTGATGCTGATCTGTAAATAAGCATTTTGCTTTTGCATCAGGTGGTGGCAGAAGTGACAGTTAGCGCTGAGGCTGCTACCCTTATCAAAAATGAGGTCCAAATTGTGAAAGACAAAGCTCAGAAAATTGTTGAAGAAATTGGGAGGGAGAAAGCCATTGCAGAAGAGAAACTGGAAGCTGCAAAGCCTGCTTTAGAGGAGGCTAAAGCTGCACTGAATGTTAGCTCTGTGATATTAAGTTTGAACCATTTTTTTAACCGCACGATATAATGCTTGTCTAAACCTTTCAGACAATCAAACCTGCCGACATCGCCACTGTGAAAAAATTAGCCAAGCCTCCACATCTGATCATGAGGATTATGGACTCTTGCCTACTTTTATTTCAAAAGAGGGTGGATGTTGTGTCAGTTGATCCAGAGCGCCGCTGTCTGAAGCCATCATGGGCAGAAGCAATGAAGGTAACTTTTTTTCTTTAATAGTAGTGGGTTTGCCATTCATTAATATAATTAATATTGTGACCTTTGAGCAGTTTATTTAAATTTACCTCCTACAAGATGTATCAGAAAATATCCATGCAGCAACACTACTAAGTGCAGCATACATATTAAGTGCATAATTTGTTTTTCTACTTTTAGCTCATGAGTGGAGCTGGATTTCTGGCCTCTCTTCAGCAGTTCCAGAAGGACAAAATAAATGAAGAGATTGTAGAGCTACTTCTGCCATATTTTGATATGGAAGACTATACGATGGAAAATGCAAAGAAAGTTTGTGGTAATGTAGCCGGTCTGCTTGCCTGGACCAGAGCAATGTCCACCTTTTATGGAATCAACAAAGAAGTTCTGCCCCTGAAAGTAAAGTCCATTGTTACTGTAGTGGAAAAAAACACTACTATTGACTTACCAGTTTTATTGAGTACTGTGTCATTTGTGTTTAGGCAAACCTAGCTGTTCAGGAAAGCAGGCTCAGAGTGGCTATGAATGAGCTAAACAAGGCCGAGGCTCAGCTGGCAGAGAAGCAAGCAGAATTTGATATAGTAAAAGCCAAATGTGATGCAGCTATGAAGGAGAAACAGGTTTATATTTACAGTTTACAAATAGTATTTATATTGGTGATTTGTGGTTGAAATAGTATTGTAAATGGAAAGGTTATTTCATTTTAGCGCTTGTTAGACGATGCAGAAATGTGTAAGAAAAAAATGCAAGCAGCGTCTGCACTTATTGATGGATTGAGTGGAGAAAAGCTTCGCTGGATAGAACAAAGCAAAGAATTTAAATCACAGATCAACAGGTACTAGATAAACTAGGGGCCATATGTATTGTTGTTTGTTTTTAATCCGTGCCCTTTTTCTGTCCTTCAATTCTATGGACTTTTCAAGCTGCTCCTTTTCTCTGCAGACTCGTAGGTGATGTGCTCCAGCTCACAGGTTTCCTTTCTTACTGTGGACCGTTTAACCAAAGCTTCCGTGACATGTTAATAAAGGACATCTGGGAGTCTGAGCTTAGAAAGAATAAAATCCCTTTCACAGAAAACGTTAACCTTATTTCCGCCCTAGTTGACCCTCCCACTGTAAGATCATTAACTTATTGTTTTTTCTACCCTACCAGCTGTCAGTCAAGAAATAAAAAAAAAAATCCATATGCATGTTAATCTTTTTAAGATAAGTGAGTGGAACCTTCAAGGACTGCCGGGAGATGATTTATCTGTGCAAAATGGCATCATTGTCACAAAAGCAACAAGATACCCCCTGCTAATTGATCCTCAGACACAAGGAAAATCCTGGATTAAGAAAAAGGAGCAAGCAAATTCACTTCAAGTTTGTTTCTTTGGAGCCTTCCTGTTTTTCCAAAATCAGTTTTTTACTTTATATGGAAATATGATAATACTGGTATTCGATTTCAGGTCACATCACTTAACCACAAATACTTTCGCAACCATTTGGAAGACTGCCTGTCTTTGGGCCGCCCCATGCTTATTGAAGATGTCCGCGAGGAGCTGGACCCAGCTCTTGACAATGTCCTTGAAAAAAACTTCATTAAATCTGGGACCAGTTACAAGGTTTTCAAGTGCATTTTCTATATTTCTAATTACCCATACAATTGAAAATTTTCTTTAAGGCTAACCTCATGCAATGTAATGATGCAATGCAATTTGCAGGTTAAAGTTGGAGATAAAGAGATGAATGTTATGGAAGGTTTTCAGCTGTATATAACGACCAAACTCCCTAATCCAGCATATACTCCAGAAGTTAGTGCAAAGACATCCATCATTGATTTTACTGTTAACATGAAGGGTTTGGAGAACCAGCTGCTTGGTCGTGTCGTTTTAAAAGAAAAACAAGTTAGTATCTATTTATGTTTTTAATACAAAAGACATTGTTTTACTTTTTCAATATGGATCTTTAAATAAATTCCTAACAGCATTTGTCATGAGACTTACATTAATTTTTCTTAGGAATTAGAGGCAGAGAGGTTAAAGCTGATTGAGGATGTAACTGTCAATAAGAGAAAGATGCAGGAGTTGGAAGATAATTTGCTGTTCAAACTTAGTAGCACAAAGGGTACAGTTTTTCATCTCATAATTAAACAAATTGTTATATTTATAACACTTATAAATTAGATAATTTATAATATTTGTGTTAATGTTTTTAAAGGTTCCTTGGTTGATGATGACTCCATGATTGGCATTCTGAGTACCACCAAGCAAACTGCTGCCGAAGTTAGTGCAAAGCTCAGTGTGGCAGCAGATGCAGAGTTGAAGATCAATTTAGCTCAAGCTGAATATCGTCCAGTTGCCTCCCGGGGAAGCATCCTCTACTTTCTCATCACAGAGATGAGCATGGTCAATGTCATGTACCAGACATCCCTGAGTCAGTTCCTGAAAATCTTTGACTTGTCACTTGAAAGGTATAATCATCCTGATAAAATATGACACTAAATGAAATCACAAGTTTAAACAATATTCACTTCTTGTTAAATCCTTTGACTGTTATGAATATGCCTCTACAGGTCGGAGAAGTCTCCTAAAACTCAGAAACGAATCGCAAACATCATTGAACATCTAACTTTTGAAGTGTTTAGATACACTGTCAGAGGCCTATATGAAAACCATAAGTTCATTTTCACTTTGTTGTTGGCTCTAAAGATTGATTTACAGAACAAAAAATTAGAGCATAACAAGTTTAAGACTCTTATCAAAGGTAAAGTGGTGACTTGTGTGAATTACATTATTGGTGGCTTTTTGTTTTTTTCAGTTTAAAGAAAATGATATATGTTACATGTAGGTGGTGCGGCGCTTGACTTGAAAACCTGCCCCCCAAAGCCATTCAGTTGGATCCTGGACATGGTGTGGTTGAACCTGGTGGAACTCAGTAAACTGGCACAGTTCAATAACATCATAAACCAAGTAAGATAAAACATAATGTTTCATTCAGTGGTATCGGAGTCTTCTATTGCCGTGATTCATATATTGCCCTACAAGGTGTGTCAGAATGGAAAAGGATGGAAAGCATGGGTTAATTTTGATGCTCCAGAAGAAGCTGTAATCCCTGATGGATACAATTCTCTTGATGTGTTCCACAAACTTTTACTTATTAGGTTTGCTGTTTCATGTCATGTCACCAATAGTGTAATGCAATATCTTTAAACAAACTTCTTCTTTAATAAGCATTTATGTAATAGGTCTTGGTGCCCTGATCGTACATTGTGTCAGGCCATGAAGTATGTGGAGGACTCCATGGGCACAAGATTTGCTGAGCCAGTCATCTTGAACCTCCACACGACATGGGAAGAGACCGACCCTCGTACTCCACTGATTTGCTTTCTTTCAATGGGCTCGGATCCCACGGAGCAAATTGAAAGCCTTGCTAAGAGACTTCATCTTGGTACTCTACACACAATCAGGTTCACAAACTGTCATCTTAAAGCTGTATAACACTTGTGCCTCTTGTGTGATGTAGATTGCAAACCCATATCCATGGGGCAAGGACAAGAAATACACGCAAGAAAACTTGTTCAAATATCAATGGCACAGGTATTTCTCAAACCATTGTCAATGAATATTTGATGTACTAAAGCTGAAAGTAAAAATGAGCCTGACATTCTATATTGTATTTTGATATAGGGAGGCTGGGTACTTCTACAGAATTGCCATCTTGGTCTGGAGTTCATGGATGAACTGTTAGATACTATTACTACCACAGAGACTATGCATGATACATTCAGAGTGTGGATCACTACTGAACCACATAATAAATTCTCAATTACTCTCCTACAGGTGATAGGAGGCAAAGTCTGAGATATTGGTAAGATAATATTCTGATAGAATATTGACTTTGTTTTTAATGTTGTCTAGTGTTCCATCAAGTTTACCAATGATCCTCCACAAGGGGTGCGTGCTGGCTTGAAACGGACATTTGCTGGAATTTCACAAATACAACTTGAAGTCAGCAACTTGCCCTCATGGAAACCTTTGCTTTACAGTGTGGCTTTTCTACATACTGCTGTTCAGGTACTGCTTCAAGACAAGAATATTGTAACCTATTAAGTATTATTCATTTTATTTATTTATTTGTAGGAACGACGTAAGTTTGGGCCATTGGGTTGGAACATTCCCTATGAATTTAACTCAGCTGACTTTACTGCAAGTGTGGAGTTTGTTGAAAAACACTTGGATGAATGTGGAAAGGTAAGGTTCTAATACTAGGGTTCAATATTCTATAAATTACTTTTTCAAACTCTTTTTATTCTACTTATTTTCAGGATGTTTCCTGGGTAACAGTGCGTTACATGCTTGCCGAGGTGCAGTATGGTGGACGAGTTACAGATGACTACGACAAACGACTCCTGCAGTGTTTTGCCAGAGTAATAATGCCATTAAATGTGACTGGTTCATTCATGAGCATCCTACAACATTTGTACTTTTAATCATATGTCTACAGGTGTGGTTCAGTAAAAAGATGTTTGATCCATCATTTTGCTTCTACACGGGTTACAAAATTCCTGTGTGTAAGACGGTAGACGAATACATGGAATACATTCAGAGCTTGCCCACTGTAGACTCCCCCCAAGTACTGGGTCTGCATCCTAACGCAGATATAACGTAAGGACATTTTTATCCTTTCAGCATTAGTATATGGAATATTTTAGGGTTTATTGTGATTGTGTTACTTGTGTGTTTAGGTACCAAACAAATACCTCTGCTGATGTTCTTGACACAATTACAAATATACAACCTAAGGAAAGTGCTGGGGGGTCAGGAGAGACTCGAGAGTCTATTGTTTATACCATGGCAGAGGACATGTTAGATAAATTGCCACCTAACTATGTGCCTCATGAGGTAAGTCACTGAATTTTCACAAACACTACACACTAGGGTGACCAGATCATAACAAACCAAATGTGGGGCACCAAGCCTGTTTATGCAGGAAAATGCAGGACACATTACTGAGCTGTGTTATTGAACCTAGACAGATCTCTTTGGTCTGGCCTTACCTATGAATAGTCTTTTCCTTGTCCTCATTGTAGCAGCATCTCCTTTTTTAGCCCTATTTTCTATGTGAGAAATTGTGTTTAGATCGTAGGCAGAGCTGCTGATGGCAGCAGCAGTGGAGCTGTCAATCCAAGAGCCCACTTTAAAAAAAGTTGATGGATTGGTAGCCCTGCAATAATGATCTTTCCAACTTTGTTACTACAGGACAACAAACCAGTGTGGATTTTATTTATCAACTGCCAATCAAATGCGGGACTGAGTCTCAATTTGGTGGATGCATGATTTATGTTGATGTGACTTCTACACAGATATGTTTCAATTGTGCAACTTTTATGGTTAAGGTCAAGGCCAGGCTCCTAAAGATGGGAGCCCTCAACCCAATGAACATCTTCCTACGTCAAGAAGTGGATCGAATGCAAAGAATTATAACTGTGGTGCGCACTAGTCTTACTCAGCTGAAGCTGGCAATAGATGGCACTATTATAATGAGCGAGGTAAGATTGACGAGTATTTTACTTCATTGATGTTAGTTAAAGGCATAGTATCCAGGATGTTTATGAAATTTTAGCCTCACAGTGTAGAAATCCCTTTTATTTCACACCAGTGGCCCCCAAGAACAATGTGGAAGTGACTGTATCTGTAACGAACTACCCTTAGCTCATATTTCACCATTTTAAGCAGCTCATTAAGAATGGAAAATTAAGCAAAACTATTATATAGATTTAAAAACGTATTTTGTTTGATGAACAATAAAAGACATGATTGTCTACAAGATAAGATTTATAACATGCTAAATTGTTTTATGTCTCATTTTCTTATTATCTTGTATGCGTAGAACCTCCGTGATGCACTGGATAACATTTTTGATGCTCGTGTACCAAAACTATGGAGGAAAATCTCCTGGGAGTCATCCACTTTGGGTTTCTGGTTTACTGAGCTTCTGGAAAGAAACAAACAGTTCTTAAGCTGGGTATTTGAAGGACGGCCCAAAACCTTTTGGATGACAGGGTTCTTTAATCCTCAGGGTAACTAATTTATCAACAAAGCTATTTTCTTCCATGTTAACATTTATATCCTTGTTTAAATGTGCAGAATCAGTTTAGTGGATTAAGCTTAAAAGAACAATTATTAGCAATAATTGTTTAAATTGCTAGCTAATTGCTATATTGATGTGTGGTAATTTTTCCCTTTATAACTGTAGCTTTATTAACCACATTTCTGCTCATGGCAGGTTTTCTTACAGCCATGAGACAAGAAGTTACCAGGGCAAACAAAGGCTGGGCTCTGGACACAGTCACTCTTACCAACAAAGTCTTAAAACAGGCTGCAGAAGAGATCACAGCTGCTCCTACAGTGAGTCATAAAAGAAATCTAGCTCATAGTGCTGCCACAGTCAGATTTTGAGCAGCCCTGAAGAACAAAATCTTGTGTCTGATTTTCAACCACAGGAAGGAGTTTATGTCTATGGACTGTACCTGGACGGGGCCGGATGGGATAGAAAGAACACCTACCTCATTGAGTCCTCACCCAAGGTGCTGTTTACAATGCTTCCAGTCATTCACATGTTTGCTGTCAACTCCACTGCCCCAGTGGACCCTAAGCTCTATGTCTGCCCAATCTACAAGAAACCCAGGCGCACAGACCTGAATTACATCACTGCTGTTGTGCTGCCCACTGTCCAGTCACCAGACCACTGGATTTTACGTGGTGTCGCTCTACTCTGTGATATCAAATAAATGACTACATTTTTGTTTCATGTTAAAAGTACAATAATAAATTGCAATACATTTAATAAAATAGAATTGAATTGAATAATGCCTTTTAAGGCAATTATTGTGGGTAACAAGGGTGTGAAGAAGCACAACATTCAGGAAAACATAACTTCTTAGCGACTGGATATTTTGGTAAGTCCTATAAAATACACAATTATTTGACTTAATTTCTCTTTGACAATGTTTTAATTTGTAATGTAACAGGGATGACTGGACAAATTATTTGTATTTGAAAATACCATATTTATGTAAATACTATATAGCAAAATGAACTGTGGATAAGTAAAGGAAACAAAACACATAATTACAGGACCCTAAACGAGCCCATGGATCCAGTTACAAGTTGTGAAAACATGCATGTAAGTAACAAAAATCTCCTTTTCCCTATGGCCAGCATTCAGCACCTCTAAAATGATAGTGCAGCACCAACTGAACACAGTGAAGTGAAGACAACTGGCATGGACCCGGCCCTTTGAATAATTCCCAATTATGTCAAAGGCAAAATGGTGTCCTTTTGAAAAGTGTTCTTTATCAAATCCAATTAATTCCGCTCCTTTACCTTATTATTTCCACCAAGGCCCACGTCCCACTAGTCAGCCTGTTAACTAGAGCCTGGGCCCCAATGAAGGTCACGCTTGGCCAAGCAAAAAACATAATATGTGTAATTCACTACTAATTCTGAATGCATCTGTTGCAAATTCGGTTAAGTTTTGCTACTGTGAAAATTAGCTTCACAGTTTTACAATAATATATAATAAAAAGTCAATGTCAAGACAGGCTGTCTGTAGTAAATGTTATGTATAGTTTGGTGACATATCCGAAAATGCATGTTATTTGTCTGCATACTGTTCCAATAACTCAGTTAAAGCCAACATGAAAAATAAACTTTGTAGTGCTCTTTAATGATTGTAATATATAATAATTTTACCCAAATACAAAAATAGTACAGCTTCATTCAAAAATAAATTGGGGCAGCTAAGCCTCAGAGGCTCCTGGGGGGCAATTAGAGCTGGAGTCCTTGTGTCCTCTGCAGCCGAGCAGGTGGGGCGTCCTAACACCCCTGGTCAGACCTGATTGAGTGGAGCCTCATCTGCCTAACGGCCTGGCATCTTTCCATTGGCCTAAAAACACAACAGGCCTCCATCAGGCCGGCTTGCTCTGTCGCAGCTCACGCGGCCTATTGTAAACCGGTGCTCATTAACAGCACTAAGTCATGTTGGTGTCTCATGAAAGAAAAACAGGATCAGCAGAAAAATGTTTTGCAGGGGTCCTGTTATAACTTTATTGTGTGTTTTTTTTTTTCAAAGTTACATTCTCACATTCTATAAAACATAATTAGAAGTTAGTACAGTAACAATTTTTTACATGTGAAAAAAATAAAGCAACATTTAAACATGTTTAGAGTTATTTAGAGACATTTAGAGAAAATTATTAATTGTATAGATCTTTGGCCTTTCTGATCCACTGTTGGCAACAGGGACATAAACAAATTATAAAAAATATAGAAAGGGCAGTTGTTGTCATTTCTAAAGGCTGTTCATTTCAGACAAAATGTAGAAAATAACATCTCGTTTCTAGTTTCCTTTTGTTTTGCCAGAAATTTGTATCACATTATAATGTGTTATTAGGTATGAACACAGACCTGATGACACATTTTCACTAACTGACCTGTTTATTTTAGCGTGCACACAGCAGATAAGATACAATATTTAGTAAAAAGAACTTTGCGATGCCACTGACATGTAATCCTTTGTTGTGATCTAACAGTAATATCAAACCAAGAGGTAACAGAGGCTGCCAGCACTAATTAACGCTCTCGTTTTAAATCCACTTTGTTAAGTTAATAGTTTGTCAACAGTGTAACAAAGTGCATCCTTTACAATTAGGAATGTAGATTAAGACTGGCCTTTATGAAAAACAAACATTTACTCCTAATGTTGTGCTATAACTTAAAAGATGTTTAAGGACACGTCACTTCTTAAAGGGAGTTTTTAGAGCTTCTGAGGGCATTCTGTGGCTGAGAATCCAGGGTTAATCGCCTTAAAAGCATTAATTAGGTGTTAAGAGGTATGCTTGTCTGCTCAAATTAGCCTCTGATGCAGATTACGCAGCGCGACTTCCGATAACTCCCCCATCAGATCACAATGCTCTCCAACGACTCACAAAGTGAGTTAAACGTGGTTTTGATCAAATTACATACATTTTTTTCTTTTGCCCAAAGTTTGTAACACTATAAATATCTGACAACTATATTCCATTTGTCTAAAAAGCACAGCGCATTTGTATTGCTCCTAATCATATTCTTAAACTATAAAACCACATAGGAGCAATATATCTGGCGTAGTTATACAGAGTTGTAGTATGCAAGATGTGTAAATGTGTCATCAAGTATTAATTAAGGTATTGTCTATTGCTGTCTGTTGAAACTAAATGCCATCAGTTTGAGTGCACCAGCTTTTTCCAATAATTCCCAGTGCAGATGCATTGTTCTATTCTCTGATCACTTTTTCTTGAATTCATAAAAATTATGCAACAATACCAAGACATAGACATCACAACAGTGTTTAACTCCAAAAATGTTTGCAGTTAAGTCAGGCTTAATTCTGCTTTAAAGTCTCAAGTGGTGCCCAGTGACAAGTGTACAACAGTTCCAGTGGTTGAGACCACTTGTAAACATTTACTGGTGCACAGGAGTCCCATCAGTACGTCACATATGTTGCCAGGTTTTATCCATTGACTGAATGTGCTCTTTGGCCTTCATCCTGAGAGCCACAATGCTGGAGCTCCTATCATCCTCCATTGGGTATTTCTCGTTAAAGTTTGGGGGGCACTGGTACGGAGGCGGGCCCATTGGTTGCATACCTTGGATCATGCCAGGCGCTGTGTTGAGAAAGCTGTGGTTGGGATAGGCTGGTTGCAGGCTCTGCGGCGATCCCATGAATCCTGGGAGACTGTGCATGGGTGTGGCACTCGAAATGGGGGAGGTAAGCCAGGGATCCAGTGGCATCGGGTTGGCTACACTGCCCACATTGGGGGGCATTGGGGGACGATTGAACGATAGCATGGGTGAATCATGGAGTTTCATTGTGCTGGTATCCATCTTCTCTTGACGCCTCCATTTGGCTCTTCGATTTTGGAACCACACCTGAACGGTCATAAAATTAGACACAATCGGACATTTTGTACAACATCCTGTCTTTTATAGTGACCAGAGGTCAACATATGCAGTTGTGTGAAAGCTGGTACTCTAAGCCTCTAAAACCAGCATAACAAACCATTTTTGTCAGAATGTTCCTCACAGTCCTCACCTGAACTCGAACCTCTGGTAGATTCACTTTCATGGCCAACTCCTCACGGCTGTAGACATCAGGGTAGTGGGACTTCTCGAAGGCTCGTTCCAGCTCATGGAGCTGATAAGTGGTGAAGGTGGTGCGGTTTCTCCTGTGCTTCTTCTTTGTGTGGTGTTCCTCTTTACCAGTATCAGAAGAATCTTCAGCAGCATCCACTTCCTCGTGTAGGCTGCTCATTTCCCCATCACATTTGTCTCTGGTGAAAATGCTTGATTCTAAATAAAAAAGTTCAAAGTTGATTTTGCTGTTGTGAATATTCTGATTATATTATAATTATATAATATATATATATATATATATATATATATATATATCAAGATAAGATCTTGATAGTACTTTTAAGTATTTAGGGTACGAAAAAATTAAAATAAATCTTCAATATATTGTTCCTAAAGAATAGTCTTGTACTACACAGTATGTTAGCTGGTATTTTAACAATATATAATAGGCTTTTTTTTGTTTTGAGAGGTCACTTTAGAGATGAAGATGGGCTTATATTAAGTTATGATTTAAGGGCCAAATTAATTTTAACCTTTAAGAGTGCTGTAATTAGTAGCCATTTATAATGATATTAAGGGATTAATTATAGCCAAAAAACAGGCAAACTTAAAAAATAAACATTTATTTTTTTATCTAAGCTATAACAATATTATGAAACATTGTGTGTGGTATCTGAAATTATAACTCTGATGATAATAAAAATATGATGGCAGCCTCAATACAGTGTATGCAAAAATGGCTTTTTGATCACACTGTGCAATTTAAGCTTTAAATAGTCCAGGATAACACCTGGGTTTTTATTGCATGACTAGTCATTATTTGTAGTAAATGAAGTAGCATCTGATTACACAGCCTTATCAAAAAGTGAAATCCTAACTCCACTTCTCAAGATAAAAACCGCTTAATGATTCTGGTACTTTATACTTGTGAACAACAGGGGTTTCGGCAAGTCCTCTTGCGATCGTGTCTTTCACTGACTTCTTCCCCTGGAGTAATCCCATAGTAACAGATGCTACCAGTTAAAGCTGCAAGTCCCCGCCTCTTCTAATCTATCAGACTTTACGTGGCCAAGTGATTGTGTCTTCTTGGAAATGGATGTAGAGCAAACTTGTGTGACTCAACAAAGCGTGCAAGGCAATATGGTCAGCAGACTGTCGAAGCAGCCTGTAATCTGTAAAAGACTTCATGTTTGGAGTCATTAACTACGAGATTTGTATGTTAATTCTAATGATGTGTGAACTGCTCATGTTTACTTGGAAACTTTAGTGATGTAATGTTTTGGTGCCTTTGTGTCTGAAGACACTCACCGTGAAATGATGACTGCTGAGCGCCGCTTCCCAGCTCTGGAAGGTGTCCATAGGGGTCTTGTGGGCACTGCTTGTTTGGGTCGTTCTGCTCGTGCTGCTGGTTTTCTGCAGTGGCCTTTTGGCTGCCATCATCCCCTACAGAATGAAGTAAAGGCTCCTGATCCTTAGTGAATCCCAAAATAACATCAATGCTGTGAACCCTGCCTCCGCTACTGGAGCCGGCACCTTTTGCCATGTCATAGTTGTCCAAGCAACCATCGTCCACAATTCCCAGGGTATCCATTGACAAATGCATCCGAAAAGTTTGGGGAGATGCCCAAGCTATTTCCCAAGTGAAAAAAGAAGAGTAGTTGCTAAGTTGGCCGTTGTTCTGCTTCACATCCAACTAGGCAGCTTTTGACGTGACAGTTACACTCATATCCAGGTAGGATCGTAGGACTTTCCACAAATAATTACATTTTTGTCTGCAAAAAAAGATAAGTGAAAAATCAATTAAAAAATCAGACCATAAACTTATACCCTTCATTTGAAGTCTGTTTGAGCTTGATATTCAGTTATTTGTCAGTGAATTATTTAATGCACAAATACAAATAGGTAAAAACTCAGACATGTTGATACTCAAAATTTAGATTACACAAAACATTACATTAAACATATTAATAACTAATATTTCTAAGCTTCAACTTTATAAAGAACCCCTGTTACTTTTCAATTTCTGGCCTAAAATGTTCCATAGAAGTCCAACGAACACTTGGAGCACCTCTTATAAATCTGTTACATAGATACTACACATGCATAAAACAGTCTATGCAGAAAGCCTTACCTTTCTATTAGACAGTCTTCACTGTGCACATGTTGTCTCCATAGGCCATAGGCAGACAAATGACACTTAGAACATGTACTGCAGCTACTTGTTGCTGACTGCTAAGTCCTCAAAATCCCCTGCAAAGAAGTGAAGCTTCTGTTGAAGTCCTGTGCAGCGAGCATGTGTAATGTGCAATGTCTTTCTTTCTTGACAGAACTCCTCCTAACTACACCGGACACCAAAGCTCGCGGTGCAATAGTAGTAAAACCATGGCTTTAAGAGGTTTATTAATTGGAATCCTTCCCCTTTAAGAATGACTGACAGTTGTTTTCTGGTCAAGTAATTGCTCCAAATGTGCCCCGCTTTCAGACCACAGAGGGAGGTCATTGCTAATGAAGCCCTGACAAAACTTTCTTTCAAAATGCTATTGTCTGAAAGATAATGGCTTGTACTGAGAGTTTTCACTAATCCCTTCATTATAGACAATGTAAGGGAGAAAGGACAGGGATGGATTTTTAACTCGGCTACACACTGTAAACACTTCCTGAAGGTTTCATTCACTTTTGCTCATTTATTATAGGTATTAAAATAGTACTCATTCATAAAGTGAATAGCTATAGATTATTTTGTTAAAATGTTAGCACAAAATTCATTTCAATGTTTTAAATGTGCCTGCAGGTTTCCTCTCTGCCAGCTGGCAAAGCCAAAGCTAAGGAAACTGTGTAGGTGTTGCTAAGGTAAATCCTATCTTTAATAAGCCTAAAGACATCACTAGAGATTTCCTCTGACGCCCATCCCAAGATATACGTAGTAACCACTACATATATTTGCACAGCAAATATAAAATCTAAAACATTTTTAGATTTATATTCACTTTTTATATTACATTATTATCCATATTAATCTTAGAATTCACAATACTCACAAAATAATGTAAAGAAATCAGTAAGCCATTTCATCATTTTTACATTACTCTCATGTCTTGAACTGAACAAATGCCCAATCACATTATTTTGTTTTTTGTGGCATGACTGTTTGAATCCCATCTGGTCGTCTTGCAGATTCCTAGAACTCCTATCGTGTGTAAGATTTGCACTTGTCTAAGCAGATGAGGAGTTTTCAAAGCTAACATGTTAAAAACCATCTGGCCAGGCTTGTTTTAGGTGAGCAGAATGGCTGTGGGCTAAGTGGCTTTGGTGCAACACCTTTCCAAAGTTGTCAAGCCAGGTTTCCAAGAATAATGAAGTGGTCAAGCCCATTACTTTTGCCTCTCACCTGTCTTTAAACTAAAGAGCATCAAATAAGCAACTTAAAGAATGCCAAAGACAAGGATTTACCAGAAGGTTGTCACCGTACGGGTCGGCCAACATAGAGCCCACAGCATATTGCGGTGCTGTCTTACTGAAATCCTACCTTGACCTATTTGTTTTCTGTTTTTATCATGTCTTCATGTCTTTTTAGTCAGTGAACTTGCCAGAATTAAAAAAAGGATATCAAGGCTGTTATATGCATTAGAAATTGTTTGGCTCACGTTTTGTTTTTTTATTTGTGCAAATAGTAAGCAGGAGGATAAAAGAGACATGTTATGCACCATTAAATCATAATTTATGGCTAATATTCCTATTTAACTCATGACATGCTACTTACACCACCTAGCGAGTTATAGGCTAGGGAAATTGATAATCATTTTATCACATTAATATATTAAAGCTGTCCCTCTTTGCTAGTTTCCCCATTATCCTAATTGGGTACAAATTGGTTAAGAGGGTGCAGCATGGCTATCAAGCTTCTTAGTTTTATCAGATGACAGTTAAAGCCTTTGAGATCCTATTAGTAAGAAAGCAGCTAATGTTTTAAAGGAGCTGTGTCAGCTTACAGAGGCAATGGGGGATGGTTAGCAGCAGATGACACCAAAACGATAGAAAGGGAGGGTAAAATGCCATTTATAAAATCATCTCCAGATCAACCTGTGTCAACAACTGTAATGTGGTGACTTGCAGCATATTTTTCTGTGATCAGGTTTATTATATATATTTATTTTTAGACTATTTATTTTCACATATATATATTATATGTATTCAAAACCTGTTTAGTCTTTTTTTTTTTTTTTTTTTGGACAAATTTTGAAAATGACATTTCAGTAATTGTCACATAAATCATATAAAAACTTAAATTATGTTTGTATCTTGAGAGGACATCTGCAGGTAGCAGGACAGGGGTTAATCCTAGATTTAACTCCCCCATACTTTCATCTACTGAATGTTGCCACTGGTGCAAAGATTTGTATTACAATATTTGCACTAAAGAAAGGTAGCGTTAGAAATCAAAACTATTAAAAGTATCTATTGGTAACTATTAAAACATATCCATCTATTTTTCTTTCTTATATCAATGTTATTTTTTTATATTTATTATAGCTATGCAATTTTAACACCTACGATCAACCTTGAGAAAAATACATTTGTTCAAAATCTTTTAGGTTCTGGTTTGACACAATAATCAAAGCAGCTCCTCTTCCACTCATCCAGATTAGGCTCTTCTCTGAACTGTTTAAATCTAGTTTTATCTCTGTGGCTCAGGGACCCTTTAGGTCCAACTGTTGCTCTACAAATGCAGTTGTTGAGTGATGGTCACAAAAGGCAGGACTTTTCAATTATTAGAGAAGTTCACAAAAGTTTTATTACATTTATTATATTGTTTTAAGGTAATATAAGGATATAACTCACAGTAGTGGACATTTGGGTGTGAGGCTATGTCACAGTCATTTGGGAGTAAATTGTTACATATTAAAACCCTACCTTGAAATGAGGACAATGGTTTGTCCACTTTCACACAATGTGAACATTGTGCTTTTAGTCTTGTTCCAGGTCCTACCAGCAACAAGTCTCAACACAATAGCCGTCTGTATATTAGATATAGATGTGTACTTTTGACTTCATATGTAGCTTAAATTATTAATTTATAAAAATATAAATTAAATTAAGTTAATAAATCCCAAAAGTAAGTTGGTAGTTTTTTAATTTATTGGAAAAGAAAAATGACAAATTTAAGAGCAAGATACAGAAAATAAATGAAAAGACAATTTATTGCTCAGACTTTGTTCTTTCATTTGCTTTACATTTTTCACTCTATGATGCACTGATGCCAGGTTATATACAAGAATGTAAAAAGTGTGACAACTTGCCCCAGTCTTCCCTTATATAAAAACACTGCGTAACTATAAGCTGTTCTTCTTATTGTAAAACGTATTTTTGCCGCTCAGACCTATACCACGCTGGTCACATTAAAATGCACTTCTGCTCTGCCGTCTGCTTTAACTCCATCACTGTGGCTTGGGCTTTTGTTCTGAGTGTGTTCATGTCTACGTCCATGTTCCGGAGTTTGTTCAGGAATGAGTCATTGACCTCCTCTTCTTCCTCATCATCTTCCACCATTTTGGCCGGGTCCTCTGGCAGATCAATGTCATCACCCGCCATCTGAACTGTTGCAGCGTCTATTGCATGCTGTGACAGGAGAAAATGTGTTGCTCTATGCTAGTCAAGCAGACATATGTAGCTGGTGAAACCTATACATCAATGTTTTAATGGATCAATTCCACCTGATAGAATGAACAAAAGAGTGGAGATTTGTATGTTTTGTCCAGCAGGGGTGGAGGTGAAAAGTGGTGTCAACAGTTGATTGTGCCAACGATACTTACACCTGGAAGTCTGTGTTTATCCCTGAGTACAACTCTCAGGTTGGCCCTCTCAGTCTTTCGGGTGGCAAAGTCTTTGTCCCTCTCAATCCTATGAAAGTAAACAGTAAACACCTGTTATATACAGTAATAATAATAGATAATATTGTTGTAAATATTGTTGTCATAACAAGTAAAGCACTGTACATGTTTAGTATTTGAGCCTTTGTAATATTTTTGTTTTCCCTCAAGGGCCTTAAGCTCAAACAAGTGTGTGTCAACAGAAGGACTATGTATTAGAAGGTTAAAGGGTAGACAATGAGGCAGATGGCTTTAAGTAAGCTTCCCTTAAAGATCAGTGTCTTAGCATTAGCTGCATTACTTTATTGTAGTAATGTTGTTAGCCAGGGAAAACAATTCACAACCAAAAACATATTACTTTAAATCTTTAACCTCTTAAAGTCAGTCAAGCTGGATCAATTTGATTGATTTAACCTTGTCTGTATTTGTTTGAGGTTGTGTATGCAGTGACAAGTCTCTCCCATTTCATGACAAATCGAATTTATGATAAATATTTATTCATTTGGAATGATTACTTCTAACTAACTGATTAATTTTTAGATTTTAATTATACCTAAAAATGTATGAATGTAAGTATGTATAACCCTATTGTCATGTCTGTAAAAATGTGCAGGATCCATATATGGCACCAACATACTTCTACCTGCGGTCATATTGTCATACTAGTATTTGACTTGCTATTTAAGGGTGGTCTTGCTGACCCTGATGTAAGAAGATTAGCCTGTGCTGCAACTTGGCAAAGATACAGCACAAAGAAAAGCTCTGCCTTGTGCACCAGGACGTCTCACTTATACTGCTTTGGCTGTGTAGTCATTTAACCATTTGTTTTGTGAAGTGACTAAGTTTAGTGATGAAGACAATACCAACACTTGAACGTTATGGTTTATTGTTTCAAGGATACCAGGCATCTGTCACCTAGAATTGGTAGTAAATAATTTGTTGAAAATGATTGTTCTGCCATCCACAGAATAAACAGACATATAATTCTATATATATTTCTATGTTTAATGTATGAATAAATATGTTGAATGTTTATAATATCATGTTTAATAATATCATAATTAAAGGAGCTGTCTTGCTGCTCTTTTACAAACTTGGACATCTATAGCAGACGGCTAATGGACATGTTCAGAGGTAATAAGACTTGTAACTTCATTATAATTTTCCTTTTATCCTAATTAAATGTTTTAAGTTCACACTAGCATTACTGCAGGTTTAAGGTGATTAAATAATTATTGTTTTAAGGTGTGCTGGATTGGAGATGTGTTTAATAGTGACTTCTTGAAACAAAGCCTCAATGTGTTATTACGCCCAGAGCCTAATCTGCTTCTCTGGCTAATTTGAGCCGCAAAGAAATAAAGCCTCACCTAAAGCTACCTTTTAAGCCTCGTTACCCTTCTTTGCCTCCATTGATGGTGTTTAAACATGGCACGCAGCCACACAGGCAGGTAACATAGACGACAATGTTAATGATCTCAGCTTTTACATTCACTGAAGAGGAACAGCTGAATCATGCCCTTACAGTAGGAATTTAAGTAGTATGTCCAAGAACAGAAGCATAAAAAATAATGATCTGAAATGCATGTGATTAGCATGTGGTGTAGAAAAATAGTTGTAAAAAAAAAAAAAAAGGCTGTAAATAAACTTATTAAAAAGGCTTGTTGTAATGCAAATTAGTGCACACACATTTTGCTTCATGTTGCAACAGTAATGCTATTTGGAGCCATAAAAGGTGACTGGACCTAGTGCAATAGATTCCTTATCATTTTATGTGTTAAAACACCCCATAAACTATTATATATTATAGTTATAATATTACTATAAGATATAAAAATTCATAATGTTTTTAATAAATTTTACCTTGTGTGTAGTCCATCTTTAAAAAAAAACTATATGCCAAACCAGTCACTTACATTTCTTTTGTCTTAAACAATAATGAAGTGTATTTATTACTGTGGCTAATCTCTGCTCTATGGACGTTATATTTGAGTAATGTAACATACTCCAAACCTTTAGGGTACCTATTGCATGTTAATTTTTGAATGCTTAGATAAAATAGATAAGATAGTAAATGTGGCTGTACTCACTTCTCTTCCAACAGCTGTCTCTGGTACTCTTCAAACCCTGGACATACCTTTGGATTCAGCTGTGCAGTTCCCAGCTGCTCCTGCTGCTCCTCCATCTTCACCTCCACCAGCAACTTCTTACCCAACATCTGATTCACAAGGAAGGCCACAACTCACTTCATACAGATGTCATTTAGTGGTTGTTAGTGAAAGAATACATGAAGTGAATGAAGAAAATCCAATATTACTGTTTAAAAAGATGTAATTGGGAACAAGAGCGGCTTGCTATACATACTTGCCAAAATGAAACCATGGCTATTGTGTGTCAGATGATTAGACTGTATCAATAACTTGTCACTGAGTAAAACCGCTAAAGAGCTTACCTCATGATTGGCAGCCTGCAGACAACGCCTTTGTCTTGTTTACAAGTTGCACCAAGATAACTGTAAGCCAGAGACTAATATTTAATCATCAATTAGCAGAGTTAGACTGTTAAATGTATCTGTTATAGGTTTGTTATTTTTATTATCCATTGGCACAGTTAATTAAAACTTTGATTAACTATAACTTAATAAAAGCAGTCTTTGTTTCACTGCCTGCACATTGTCTCTGTCTCTGTAAAGGAGCAAAAGAACTCAAATGAACCATTTATATAATCTCATGTAGACTTCACTTTCTTGCTCAGGTTTACAGTCAGCGGTAAGATTGCTAAATCCATCAGCACTTTTCTGTCAATGCTGTCACTCTAAAACTTGCATGCATTTTTTTGCACTCACAAACACGCACACATTCATTCCCCAGTGTTGCGAATGGGTATGTTTGGTATGGTAATGGTTTTCAAAAACAGTTTGACCGTTCACTGGACTATTGCCACCTGAAAAAACTGTTCCAAAGTTCATTGTGTGCCAAGGGTCTGAAGATTATCTTTGTGTCCTTACAAGACGTATGTGACCCATAGAATACTTAACCTCTCTTTAATCAGATGTACTGTGGGGCGCCTCACTGCTTCCTTATTTTCCCTTCTTAAGAGTTAGTATTTTAAGGCCTCTGTTGCCTCCATGACGTAAAACCTTTGTGGCTTTGTGACAAAATCCTACCTAGTGCTAAGACACTTGACCTGATCTAGCAGCTTGTAGTGCGTAATGCAAATAGGTTGTGTTAGTCCTTCTGTAGTATGTGTCATCCAAGAAAACAGACATTTTTACTATAAAGTTTCTCATGTTTTGCAAAATCAGTGTCAAAGTGTCTTAAGTATCAGCTGTTTATGTATCCCTTGCAGTGAGTGTCACTTGCTTTTATCTGTTGACAACTGGAGTTTAAACACTCATATTTGATGACAAGTCCATTTTGGTAAGAAATTTTTGTAATGATTTATTCAGTTTTATTTGAGAGTTAATGTTTAAACTCTCACTGACTGCACTCCAGCCAAACCAAACAAAGCATTGAAAGCTTGCAACCTGTATGTCATTTCATATTAAAAACCACTATACAGAGGGCTTTAGTGACTGAAATGGCCATTCGAAATAGAGCTTTGCAGCCTGAGTCTAATGAAATGATCCATTTGGACTCAGATGAAATTACAGATTCAACAGAAAACCATGGTCTTTGTTTTATTTTCTGGGCTTTTCTCCGTCATAATGCTTTTGTCGTCCTCACTATGACTGCTGTGGTGATAGGTAAGCCTTTCCTTTTCTACTAATTTCTATTTCCAAGGCTTTATAATTATTGGTAGTTTTAATATTTTGTTATTATTTAACTTTCTGATTCCTTTTGTAGGGCTCTGTCTGGGCTTCGGTTTGCGACCTGTTTATATGACAGCACAAGATATCAAGTACCTGAGTTTCCCTGGAGAGCTGCTAATGCGTTTGCTGCAGATGTTGGTGCTTCCTCTCATTGTCTCCAGTCTGATCACAGGTTAAAGTCATACATTTAAATCATTGAATGCTTGGATCAGTGTCGGGCTAAATAAAACATTTGAACCTTTTAGGCATGTCCTCTGTGGATAAGAAAGCATACGGTAAAATTGGACTGAGGGCCTTTGTCTATTACTTGGTAACTACACTTATTGCTGCATTCACTGGCATCGCCCTGGCTTTGAGTATCCAACCTGGAAAAGTCTCCAAAACTTCAGCAGTGTCCCCTAATGATAACAGAGAGGTTGTTCACACAGCTGACGCCTTTCTGGATTTACTCAGGTGCACTTTCTTTCTTTACCAACACCTCTGTTGATAATGTCACCCTTTATGTACATGTATTTGATTTTAGGAACATGTTTCCTTCAAATCTTGTGGAGGCTTGTTTTAAAAAGGTAGACATCTTTAACAATTATAATATTGATAATTGGTTGTTTTATATTCAGTGACTGACAACAGGTTTCTTCTAGTACAAAACGGTTTATGTTAAAATTGAGCATCACGTGGAGATCAATATGACTGAGGCCAGGAAGACAAGTGAGTTTCTTCATTAAATCTATAGTACGTATACTGTATATATTGCTGTTGTACTCTTCTTCTCCTCCTTTGATCCTTAGATGAGACAATACCAACCATGGGCTCTTCAGATGGTTTGAACGTTTTAGGTTTGCTCATCTTCTGCACTGCCTTCGGTCTGATCTTGGGCAGTATGGACAGTCGAGGAAAACCTCTCAGAGACTTCTTTACATCTCTGAATATAGCCATTATGACGCTTATAAACATTGTCATATGGTGAGAAACTACAAGATCACTACATTTCTGCCCAATGTACATTCCTTTTTAACATGTTAGCCCAGCAATGTGACGATGCTGTTACTGTGACCTTTGTCATAATCTCCTGCAGGTATTCTCCAGTGGGAATCCTCTTCTTGCTGGCTGGTCAGATTTTAAAGATGGGCGACATTGCAGAAATCAGTCGTGAAGTTGCCATGTACACTCTGTCTGTGATTATTGGCCTGTTTATCCACAGCTTTGTCACCCTTCCTCTCATCTATTTCATCGTCACACGGAAGAATCCCTTTAGATTCATGGGGGGTCTGCTCCAGGCTCTGACCACGGCCTTTGGGACATCCTCCAGGTTTGTCTGTATATGTATTTAAAGCAAGTCTAGGTAACTTTTAAGGATATCCACTCTCATGTCTCACTATGTAAAAACATGGGGTGTTGTCTTTATCTGTCCCAATATGTGTTCTCATGATGGTATGATGCTCTGTCACTTAGAGTTACATAGTGGAGTAGGGTAGGCTGATTGCACTGTCTATGAAAGAGGGGTTATTCTTCATTTTTCATGTTCAGGGACCATTAAAATCACTTTTATGATGATACATGATGTTATAATTTGGATGTTAAGTATGCTATGTTACACACTAAGGTCATTTAGATGGTTCTCTTGCGTTGAAATATTCTGTAAACCCACCGCAGCATATGTCACAAAATCTACATAACCAGGATCGTACTTGCTCTTAAAGTCTGTTATCAGGTGCACAACCCTAACAGTTACGCAGTGTTTCTTTATTCAGTTCTGCCACCCTTCCTGTCACCTTCCACTGTATGGAGGAGAATCACAACATGGATAAACAAGTGACACGCTTCATGCTTCCACTCGGAGCCACTATGAACATGGATGGAGCAGCTCTTTATGAAGCCGTAGCTGCTTTATTTATAGCACAGGTTAATCATATTGAGTTCAGCATTGGTCAAATCATTGTTCTCAGGTCAGTTTCTTGAGTCTTCAGCATGTCTCATTAATACAGTATGTAACCCACGCACTGTATTTTCTTTTAGCTTCATCGTCACAGCAGCCAGCACTGGTGCAGCGGGCATCCCACAGGCTGGGATGGTCTCCATGGTGATTGTCTTAACATCAGTCGGACTGCCCACTGAGGACATATCTCTGCTCCTGCTCGTGGATTGGATTCTGTAAGTGTTGAAGAAATTCCGTTATATATTTTAGTGCATTTTAAATAAACTAATGTAAATGTTCGGTGTTGTCCACAGAGATCGATTGAGGACTGCTACGAACGTGCTAGGCGACTGCATCGGAGTCGGGGTTGTCCAGCATCTGTCCAGACATGAGCTTCAAAGACCAGCAGATTAATAATTCACTGTATATTAAGCAAAAAAAAATATTGACACTGAGGTTTCCACAAAGCTAGTAACACAATGTGCTCATTCCTGCGTCTATACGGAACACTCTTGCACCATCTTGTGGTGGGATCCTGCAGAATAAAACATCTCAGTGACCTAGTTGCATATGCTGCATCAAATTCCCATATAGACCTGTTTAATTATTTATTTAACTGCAAGTAATGTATAGTGTGTGGTAAAGATGGTTTATATTGATTTGTTTTATTATTTTTGCCTTAAAGTATCCAGGTTGATTCATTATTTATTTAATCACTTTCTGTCAAAAACACATTTAAAGGAAAAGAATGACCAGCTTCTTTAATCACTATAATAATTTTCTGTAACACTTTATAATAAAACAATGCAAACACTTATTATTAAAGACTAAAACATTAATAATAGTGTTTATAACTTGTGATAGTTAATGTTGAGATAATATTATTATTATAAATAATAGTATGGTTACAAACAGTTAACTAATGCTTAGCAGTGTGTAGTTATTATAAAGTGCTCCCAAACCTCCTAAATCTTCATGCAGGACCTGTTCTGTGGGTGTGAAGACAAAAGCTTTTACCAACAAGTCTTTGTAACCACTAATTCCATTACTATGCAACACAGTGTTAATAATAGGAAACGTTAAACACACCCAAAATTCAGTTTAATACCAAGCAGCCATTTAAAGGAGTCACATAGGAGAGCGAGCACACCGCGGTGCGTTTCCTGACATTGTCCAGAGCTCAGTGCAGTTGTAACAGAGCGGGATGGGAGCAGGAGCGTGAGGAGGGGAACTGACAGAGGAGGGGCTTCAGTGAGAGCGAGGGAGCTTTAGAAAGCTGGGGAGAAACAGCAAGAGAGCAAGAGGGGGAAGATGCTGTTGCCAGGGAACAGCAGTGAAGTAGAAACGACCGTGTTATTCAGCAGAGGGATAACACCACAAATCATGGATCCCAAGTAAATGAGACTGGACATGAGGACAAGAGAAACTGCTGATCTTTTCCACCAAGAACGACACGAATAAGGTAGGCATGATTACATAACTGATGATAACACAGCTCTCATATGGTGACATCATCACAGCAGGATTAATGGGGGCATTATGGAGGGGGAATCTGCCGTGACATGACGAGGCAATGGGAGCAAACAGAGAGCTAGGGAGTGATGGTCTTGAGGCAAAGAGAAGCACAGGGTGAGGATTATCTTCCAAAAAACGTCATGGCAGGGAAATTAAAACGACAAGGACGTGCTGTTGCTGTGTGATGACAGCTAACGTCTCCTCTTCCCCTCACTTTTTCTCTCCCTTCCTCCATTAGGAACATCTGCAAACAGGAAGCTCGTGTCCTGATCGTGCAAGGCTCCCACCTGCAAATGTAAACAGCCATGAGTCTCTCTCTCCTCAGGCAGCTTTGAGAAGGAGGAGGAACAGAAACAGAAGCTTTTGGGAGAAAAAAACGCTAACGATTCAACGCCAAAGGCCAAAGAGGAAGTCTTCCTGTGAGTACACTGTTTTACTTGTATCCTTTTTCTCAGAACAGCAAGTACTTACACATTTGACCTTTATATTTTGACATGTGTTGGATAAAAAAAAAAGGTTATTAATCACTGCACAAAGCCTTTTTTATTATCAAACCATCATGTTCTTCCTAATTCATTCTTTTATTATCTGTACTTCTGCTGATGATTATCTCTTAGCTAAAGAGAGCAGACAGAAACAATGCAGTCTGGTTTGAGCACGGCAGACAAATTATCTTGTAAAATAACATCCCAGTAGTTTGTTTTAGTGTAGTCTCTGAAGCTACTTAATGTGCATGTCAATATCTCCTGAGATTGTAATTTGAAAACAAGGGCTGGTTTGCCATCTGGACACAAATCCCTCCCAAACACGTGCTGCTGCAACATTACTTTTTGTCGGTCAATCGGCAGTTCACTTTACGAGCAGCTGAGCCCACACGCACAGTTCTGCTGTTTACATGTGTATTTCCCTTCATATAGTGACTCCCTTTATTTAGTTTATCCTTTAAAACCTCTGTCAAAACGGTGTGTCCTGAGATTATTTGAAGACGCATCATAGAGTCACAACAAAGATAGTGTTTTGTGTGGATCTTTTTTGAACTGACAGTCAAGGAATCCCCATCAAAACGAGCAGCTTTCTCGTGCGATCAAACACCTAACTATCCTCCATTATCAGCGGGAATCCAATGACACCACTGAAGCTGCCTCAGGGCCTCTGCCTTTTAGCCCATTTTCCTCATCTTTTTTTATACACTGGTTTGTTTAGCTGTAGCGCATCAGTGCCATGCCAGTGGACAAATGGAGTCCGGGATCGTCTGCCCGTCTGAACTCTGACTGCGACGCCAATATTCAAAAGACTCCCTACTTTCTAAAGCACATGTGACTCACGCATGATGCTTCCTGTTTCTGCATGACTGACCATTGTATGACAACAAGCCGACTGATTCATTATGCAACAAGAAGGGACATACATATGCTGCGTTTAATTTTAGTTTTTGACCTTTTTTATTGAATTACTAAGACACAGCACCAAAACAACCCAAGGCAGAATTTCACATAGTTAAAAGTGACCTCATTAAATCTATTTTATTTGGAATATGCCAGATGCTTATTGTTTCTTCTGTTCTTCATCAACAGTGAGCTGCGTCCCGTCCTCGTTTCAGGGGATGGGTACAGCAGAGGTAACTTTACGCATGGACAGCATGGAAGTAAAGGACGAGTGGCAGGACGAGGATTTCCCCAGGTATCATTGCACGTGTTTGAGGATAAAGGGAGAGCAGCTGTTTTGCTTTTGTTTGTCACGTTTGTTCATAGTGACGGCTGATGATGCAGAGTCAGTGATGTGATAAACGTTGAAGGGAAGCAGGTGTGATTTTCCCTCCGTGTTGCTGCTGTTTGATGAAATTGTATTGTGTCCAAGCAGAGGAAAAGCACACAGGGCAAACACATTTAAACTGCCCACACTGAGGATGCGTGATGATTTCTCGAGAAGAGTAAAGAGATTTATTCACATTACACCTATCAGTGTAAAGTGGGATTGCAAAAAAGTACAATGAGTTGAAAAAAAAGCTTTAAAGGACACTTAGCTTGTATTCAGTTTGATTTCACAAAATTGTTTATAGACCAGTATCTCAAGGGTTACCTCAAAGGGTGTTTCACACTGTCCAGAATGACAATCTCGGGGAAAAAAGAGTAGTAAAAACGGCATGGAGAACAATAACCTTCAATACATTTCCATATTTAGTCCACCCAAAATAAAAAAGTGAAGGTACATTTAATATCAACAGGTGAACAGTTCCATCCAACTCAGTGAGAGGAGCTGGGATCCATTTTTCAAAGAGAGTAGATCAGGTCAGACCAGGAGAACCTTTCAGAAATACAATTCATTTAAATTGCATTTTAATTTAATATCAGCTAGTCAATGGCTATTATCTGAGCTGTTGATATTATTCTATATTATTCTTATTTTACTCGTGTGGCCCTTAATCTAATTGACTTTAATGACACTGGTTTCTAAACATCACCATGTATTTATCAGGAACCTATAGTCTATACAAAAACATGTTCTGTACAAACTGTCATATGGCTTTATTGTCACATACTATCAATAGTAATGACCATACATAGGCCCTGTTTAAGGGTTGAAAAGATATATTTAAAAAAACATTCTGTACAAGAGCAACAGGAAATGGCTACTGTGGAAACTAGCATCAAATATCACTTTCAGTTATTGGTCTTCAAATGTGCAGTGAGCTTTTACCTCCAAGAGCTGTCAACTGTGGAATACATTAGGAGCTAAAAGGAAATTAATTACAGAAATGATTTCATAGCTCATATTTAAATCTGGCCAAAGTAAAGTAAGTGGCTACGAAAACCAGAGGCCTTTGAGCTAAATGTGCTCATTGTGGTTTCACTTTGTGGCTGTTCCAGTGAAACTGAAGCTAAAGCACTTGTGAGACTGAGTCTGCACCAGCTTATGAACAAAGACTAATGTCAGACACTGGTTTACTTTGTGTTTAGAAATATAAAATATAACGTAATGATAAAATATTACATGTGCCCATTTATTTCCTTCTTCTGCATTACAAGTGGATCCATTAAACACATTTCAGCAAGACCTACATTTAAAAATAAAGATCAATAAACATGATATGCATATCAATAAATATGTTTATTGAATACAGCAGAGTTTTGGTGCTAAAACCCTGCAAGGAGTGGTGTGACATGACTGGTTAAAACATTTTCCTCTTATCCATTCACCTGGGCTATGCTTAGACATGTAAAAAGACGGGTTCTTGTATAATTATATTACATTGTATTGTGTCTGGTTTTGAAGATCTCTTAAGTCGGCCTTTTATTTACACTTCACAAAGCGGCTGACAAAATAATAGCAGCAATTACCCTCACAGCTCCATTAGCCGTCTAACTTGTGTTGTTTAAGGGTAGGTTTGTCTGTGTAAAAGTGTTAATATGCACTGCATGTGTGTGTATGCCCTGCGCTGAGGCTTTAACTGTCTTATTATAATGTCAGTGGGGATAGTGTAATTACAGGTGTGGCTTTTTCAAACAACTCATTTACTTCCCAAGGACACAGAGTATTAGGATACAATACAAGAGCTTATAAAAAGGAAAAGATTTGATTTAAGTTATATACTGTTGAAAGTCCACATATTAAATGGTTATTAGAGGAATTTAAAGGTGGCGTGTGTAGGTGGCGAGTTTATTAGTTTTAGTTTGTTTAGCTATATGCACCTAAAAGAGAAACTGTCTTTTCTCCAGGCCACTTCCAGAAGATGGAGTCGGCCTCACTGACAACAGAACCAGTAAGTCAAACCAGCAACCCAAACATTAGTACTTCCTTCTAGCCTTCTTCTAATCTACCCTGCCATTTGCTCAGACCCACCCACCAGTCTGAACATGGGAGAGACCCTGGCCCAGAGAAAGCGCCGCACACTGGTGGCTCCGGATATGAACCTGTCCCTGGACCAAAGTGAGGGCTCGGTGCTCTCAGACGACTTCCTGGAAACACCAGACGACTTGGACATCAACGTGGACGACCTTGAGACCCCAGATGAAACAGACTCATTAGAGTTTATCAACAATGGCAATGAGTTAGAGTGGGAAGGTCAGTAGTTAATACGGGCTTTGAATTCAAATCCATTCAAATAATTTAGTAAAAACATAAACACTTAGAACATACATGGCAGTATAAATGCAGGATTTAAAAAGCAGCAAATTTTCCACATCTTAAGCTGAAGTAGTACATCCTTGTGTTGTCTCCAGACGACACTCCGGTGGCCACCGCCAAACGTCTTCCTGGTGAAAGTGAAGAGGAGCGGGACTCTTCTGGTCGACTGTGGCGCACAGTGATCATCGGGGATCAGGAGCAGAGGATCGACATGCAGGTCATCCGGCCGTACCTGAGAGTGGTTACACATGGAGGTGAGATTAAAACCAGATTAATGGCTGAAGACATGTTTGGAGTAAAACTCTCTCGCATTATCATGACAAAAACAGAAACTGAATCAAAGTTAGACATGTATAACAAAGATTAGACTGTTTGGTGTGAAAGGCAGGATGAGTATAAACTGGGCTGTAATGGGGGCCACTTAGCTGACTGTTAAAAACTCCCAAAATATAGTATGAGTGCTGCCCTCTTCAGGTTGGACAGTGGTTATAGCAGTTGAATTTTCTTTTTGGTCAATCTGGTATCAACTCTGATATAAAAGCATCTTCTGGCCAGAGAGAAGCTAGTATAAAGTGAAAAAATAAATATGTGTTTGGAAAGCAGTGTCATTGGTCATGATTTAACATAGACATAGTTATATATAAGTTGAATTTGAGCTTAAGCAGAGTAGGGTTAGCAATTAAATAAACAGTGAAGTATTGTCTGAATGGGTCAGCAGTGCAGCGGGCCTACTGCTCTGTGTTTTGCATATACTAAATAGCAGAGGGAGAAACATGCTTAACTTATGGGTCTTGTTGTAGACTGTTGTTTTGGTTAATGTTTGACTTGACTCTGACTTCCTTCATGGTCGTAATGGGTCACTTAATGTTTTTATGTGAGTCAAATACTATAGCTTTCACAGTCACTTCAACTGAACACTTGGGAGATTTTCATATCCAGATAAACAACCTAATAATAATAATTTAATATAAAACACATCCTTTTTTTCTTTGTTATAAACATGTGTCTATTTCTTTCTTCAGGTTATTATGGCGAGGGCCTGAATGCCATCATTGTGTTTTCAGCCTGTTACCTTCCTGACAGCAGCTGTGAGGACTACACATACATCATGGAGAACCTTTTCCTGTAAGAGCCAATCTCATCTCATAATGGGCTCACTTTAGCATGCTGCTCCCTGTGTAATGGGCCTTGGGTTAGCATCACTTTACACTCTCCACTGTGTAAGTGACAAATGGCTATACGAGATTGGCATATGTGTCCGCATTAGGAATTAATGCCAGGGGATGTTTTGGTGGATTAACTTGTTAAATGCACATAAGAGAGAGACCTAGGTAGGAATCCAGCTTGGGTCTCTTTGTTCTTTGTCATTCCCTTCTTTTTCCCTGTTTCCTGTCTACTCTCTCTGTTGCAATCAATAAAGGCTAAAGGGACAAAAATAAAATATAAATGCAGTTTGATGCCTGAAAAAAGTATATCTTTCTTATAGCTTGTACTACTATCGTAGATAAATAGTTGTGTCATTGTGTTTTCAGGTATGTGGTGAGTAGCCTGGAGCTGCTGGTGGCAGAAGATTATATGATCATTTATCTGAATGGAGCCACTCCTCGCAGGAGGATGCCTGGTATTAGCTGGCTCAAGAGATGCTACCAGATGATAGACAGGAAGTAAGTAAGGGCTAAAAAACTGACAATGTTTTTGGTAAAGGGACTTTGGAGCCATAGAAATTAACATTTTCCAAAACCTTCTCAGGCTGAGGAAGAATCTGAAGTGTCTCATCATTGTTCACCCAACGTGGTTTATCAGGACCGTCCTGGCCATCTCACGACCGTTCATCAGGTGAGCACACGTCTGTGCTTAAACCTAAACACAGAGAAAGACAGAGGTTAAAAAGAGGCATGAAGCAGATTCAGTTTTTTACATAGCTGTTCCATAAAAAGAGACTAAGATTTGTGCTGAAACAATCTGAAGCAGATGTGTGTATTCATTATTGTTTTAATGACAGTGTGAAGTTCCTGGATAAGATCCGTTATGTGCAGACACTGAACGAGCTGAGCCAGATAATCCCCATGGAGCACGTGCAGATCCCTGAGTGTGTGCTGCAGTAAGTACTCAGAGCCACTGAGGGGCGCTGTTGAGAGTCTCTGTGCCACATCTAGAGTTACTCTGTGTGTCATGTTACAAAAACTAAAATGGATACTAATCTATGTATTATATAATGACTCATACAAGGTTTCTGTTGACTTTTGAAGGTATGATGACGAGAAGATAAGAGCACAAAAAGAAAAGTAAGCAAAACAAATCTTTCTGAGATAAAGCTGCATAAAAAAGTAGCAGCATTTTTTAAGTAAACTTGCTTGTGTCACAGATTTGAACAGGAGAAGCAGACAAACTCAACACCCCCTAAAGAAAGGTGACCTCATTTCACACACATTCACTGTGTCACTTTTTATATAACACTCACATTTCTCTGTTAAGCTCTTGTTTATAAATCAATCAATTTACTGTAATAGAAAGATGATCTATTTCTAAATATCAAAAATAATAAACAGCTCAGTTTCTTGGAGACCATTTCATTTCTGTTTAAATTAGCTGCATCTAAAGTGAGAGTTTTATGTAACAGAAGCAAAACCTAATATGGAGTGGACAAGTTTATTCACTAATGGTTTATCTCTAATGTTTCACTTCCAGGCCAAAGTCAGTGATAGCTGATGTTAGCCGTGACATCTGACATTAAGGTAAGGCCATCTTTGACTGCCTCCTCCATCATGTTTATGTCTGGGTTTGTAATGTCAGTCCCTCTGTAACTTATCTCAGACACACAGGCAAATGTTCTCTTTTACTTACACGCACAAAACATGTCTGTAACAGATAGACCAGGGGTCTTAGGGCACTAACCAAAGGTGACAAGAGTCACCTCACAGTTCAGGGCCTCCAGATCAAATTTACAGTACAGTAGTCAGCTAAAAGGCTGACCCAGAGAAAGAGGGCTCACATGACGCAGGTTAGGTCAGGCTAGTTAGGTAAATGTTGAGAAAATAGTTTCTTTTTCATTTGTGTTTAGTATTTAAAAGTATAAGTATTCCATACACATAATATACACACACAGACAACATATTGTTTACTCTATCAACTTACAACAAGCAATGTGAGCAACCCAGACATACAGTTAATGTGATTAGGAACTGTTACAGGGGAGTGGTAGTCACTGTACGGCCCCTACAGAGCTGTCAGAGCACAGAGCTTATCAAGGATTAACATGGACAGAGACGACATCCACAGACGAGCTGTGGTTCGTTCTCAAAATGACTGGAGCAACCTTCTTTCAAAACTAAAGGGTGGTCAACCCATTTTTAATTCTGTTCACTCACTTTGAATTTTGTAAATTACAAAAATATAAAACAATTATGTTTTATATTAAAGGCATTAATAAAACATGATATTAATCCTCTGAAGTCTCTCTGACATAAAGAGATATCACTCAAAACCAATGTTGAAACATAAAAACACAATGTATGATCACTATCTGCCCTCATTCATTAAGTCTGCATAGTTTTGACTTGCCGAGTCATGTTTAAGCTCATTATATTCCCTCCATGTTTGAGTCCAAGAAGTGTTAGTTGATCCTCCAACATCATATTCCCTCCTTACCATGTGTTACATAAATGCACAGCTGCTCTTCTCTTCAGACCTCTCCCCACAGAACTAATCAATGCTATTTTTAATCACCTCAACCACCAAGGTCTGACAAATTGATCCTGGCTGCACAGCCTGTTCTGAAATTTAGGGAAAATACCCAGCACAGTTGGACATTGTGGTTTGGTTAGGCGAGCCGGGTTATTTTAGAGTCCCCCTCTGTGCCGCCCTGTGCTGGAGCGCTCCTATCGCCTTCATATATCAAAGCTATCAGCTGTGTCCAGGCTGACATCCCAGGAATGGAATAACCAAATGCCAGCAGAAGCACTGGGAGAGTCAACCTGATATGCAGTGTCATGTTGGAATCAGGAGCAGGGTTTTTTAATAAGACTTACACTCTGCTAAATCTGAGGATTAGGTTTGATGCATTAAACAAAGCAATTACAACTATACAGATAAAAGTCATAGAAAAGCATGGGATATGGAATTGGAATTAATATAATGAATATTGCACAATATGATCTATCATATTACAAAGTAGACGTCGAATTGTATATTTCACTGGTTTCAATGCTCTGACAACGTTTCACTAATTCTATCTATTGGTTACACCAATAGATAGAATTAGTATTTAGTGGTTAGGGTTAGGTTAAGATACGGTCGAGATCTTATTCCCTACAGTAGGAACTGTCAGCACACTTACAGTTTGGAGAAGCAGACAGGAGCAATAGGCTTTGTATTATCTGTGGCTGCTAATGGGTACAGTGTAAACACACTTTTATTATAACAAATAAGACCTCTATCAGTGCAATTATGTATTATACAGGAGATATTTATAAGCTGTGTTTCTCATTTATACAACCCCACAACTCAGGACTTCCCAGTACAGGTGCCTCAAAGTAATCATCTGAACTAAAACTTGGGCCATCTTGGTCTTTCTCAGCAATATATATTACAAAGACCACACATTTAAATCTAAAAATCTCTTTTTCTGTGGCTCCCTTTACAGTAGTACACAGTTTAGACTCTGTATCATTGCTTCTGTCTGCTTCTCCAAACTGGCAGTGTAATAAATAACTCATAGTATTTCACACACTTTACAAAATACCATACGCTATATGTCAATGTTATTGTGATTGGAGCAGCACTTTGGGATATTGTGATTGGTGATACATTTTTAATTTATTGTGCATAATAAAAAGACACAGACTAAACTGTACTGTCTTTCCTTTCCCAGAGCTTTGAAGTGAGGACCCACAGGAGCCGGTCTAAGACATCATCACACGCTTGTTGCCCTGTATTACATTTCCTGACTGGATTCATTAGTCGCAGGACAATCATTTCTCAAGGCATTCGTTTCAATGACACGCTTGGCTTTCATCAGTAAAATTTAACACGTCCCAAAGTATTAGCCTCATCAGTTGCTGCTCTCCGCATGTCAGCTTTATTTACAGCATGACTTTAATTCGATGAGTAAGGAGCTAAAGACTCACAGTATTGGACGTTGTATATATTGTAATATATCTAAAGACAAATATTTGCACAAACACTGGTTTTGACGTGAATGTTTTTGGTATTGTTGGGTTTTATGAGTCTTTATTAAATGTTCAATGAAATGGACTTTATGAACAGACCATAGATGTTACTGATGCAATGTGTTGAGAGTTTTCCAGGTTTCCACCGTTTGATATGCAGGTGGCACGTTGTTTATGTCGTCTGTTACTTTTCTCTGACAGTTTTTGCCATTTGATGTTACGTTTGCATAACTTGACACCACTGAAAATACTATACATTGTTACGGAGGAAATTATATTTAAAGAGAAGGGGGTTGTTAAAAGTGTTATTAATGAAACAGTGCCATTTAATGTTTATATAAAATAAATACGTCACCTGGATTAACTGTTCAATCATTGCATGAACAGATATGTCCTACTTTCCGATAACAAATAGCCTATAAATACAAACAAGAACAGACCTTGGCCTTGTTAATGTTATATTTACAACTTTATTTATTGCCCGCTGTGCTCCAGTTTGGTCTAAATGGTTTTCACATTTCAGGATCAGTTATCATAAATGATGGTTTATGAGTTTGTGCTGGCCCAGGCACTGACTGCCCCAGACATGTGGCTGCCCCGTGTTGCTATTCCTAGAGGTCATTTGGACTCAAGGTTTGTGAACATAGTTACAAAGTCTTGAGAAATGCACAACTCCAACAAAACTGTAATTCTTTGTTCAATTAAATGATTAAAAATTATTTGGAAATTATCAGTATGAAATATATTCCGTTTTTTTAGCGATTTTAATAGAAGATTTGAACTCCTTGATTTAAAAAAATGAACTAGAGGCTCCACTGAGAAACAACAAATCTTATTGAGCAGAATCAAGATCCCAAGATCTGCACCAGACATTGCCTGTAACATCACCTGAATTGTTTCCATGGTTACAGACCCAGCCCCTGATGCTTTTTTCATCATATAAGTGTAAACTGAACAACATGGACCGTCCCCTGCATTGGGCTCTTGAAGAACAGAGAGGAGCCAGTGAACGTCTGAGATCAGTGAGCTGCAGGACAGAACCACACAAGAACTACTTCTTCACGACTGACATAAGACTCTACAATCACAGACAAAGAATATGGAGCAATTTGCTTCTTAATTTATCTGAGGAGGCCTAACAACTCAATTTCCCCTCAGCGATCAATAAAGTTAAATTACATTGAAATTAGAAAAGTAAAAAAATGTTATAGCATTTTTTTTTTGTTCTGGGAGTGAACATTTGTTTTAATGTGTTTGTTTTCAGACTCATATATAGAAAACATCAATTCTACTCCATTAAACTTAGCTTTAATAGTATAACAAGAACACTGATAATATTATTTGACTGTTATTCTGAAAACCAAATAATACATTGCTAATGTTCTCACATTTATGCTCAAAGGCAAACCTCTACAAACAGGCCTATTTGACACCTATTTAGAGGTATATTAAATAAATAAAATGAAAATAAATTTAAAAAAAACAACATAAATCTTCTTTCAAACAATATGGCCATGACCTAGGACCTACAAACCCGGTGGAAAAAGTATGTGCAGCACATGGTGGAGCACATGGTCAGGCTTCTGTCACGTCTGACACCTTCACTGACTCCTGTTTTACAACATTTCAATTTATTAACAACACACATTATATTTGTACTGAGTACTCTGTCATATCACTATAATGCTTCCTGGATGTCACTCACTTTGATTTCAGAGGTTAAAAATATGGCCATCACATGTTGTCATCAGGTCTATTTAAATGAGACAGACAAGGCTGAAACCTAAAACCATGTGTTGTGATATCGGTGAGTCAAGGTGCAACACAAACACAGATAAAAGTTGACCATAAAAGAATAAAACTCACTTCCGATGATAAGAAATGGCCACTTCAGTTCAAAGAGATAAAACTTCTCTGAGCCTGTGTCTGAGCGCGGTCACATGGCCGAGGGCCATCTATTCAAGCTGGTTGCATCAGAAATATGTGTGACGCAGCGGGCACACACAACAGCGACTAAATATAGTGCTACTGGTTTTCACCGACCCAGAACTGTCTAAGCATGGAAATTTCCCCTCGCAAAACCCAAATAATGGGCTGCTCTCTGCCGTGTTATACATATGTCTCAGGTACAACGTGTGACTGCTGTGATTAATGTCTATAGGCTGTAGTTACTGCTCTGGCCCCTTTATTCAGCTCATAACTTTGAGGACAAAACTCTCCTGAGAGAAAACACAGGCTCAAACCCTTCAAATTCCACATCAAGAACTTATGGTTTCCACATCATTCCAGGAATAATCAGCATGATTTAATCACAGAAGAGCTCTTAACAAATAGTTGGGTGTTGGAAGCACTATACATTTGTTTGGTCACTGACCCCTGATGGCAGGTGGAAATTTTACACTCCCCTTTCATGAATCATGAGCCTCCAAGCCCCCAGCTCGCATTGGTGCAGTGGACTGTAAAGTGTCACCTTATTGGCTGCGGGACCGGGGTCTGATTGGTGGAGCCGGCTGTGACGCTGAGGCTGTATCCTTTATATGCCCGTCCGGGAGATACTCTATCAATGAAGTAGTAAAAGGGGGGGACATTTGTGACAAAGAAGAAAGGGTTTGTTTAAAGCCTTGAAAGACTGTGGCTGGGTTCCCTTCTTTTATTCACTTGATTCCAGAGGTGACCAATATCTAGAAAACTCAAAATGAAGATCATCATCGGCATCGGAGGGTAATGTTTTTGACTATTTCTTCAATTTTTTTTCTTAAGTGTTCATCTTAAATAATTGAATGTGTTCTTTTCATTTCAGCGTGACCAACGGTGGAAAGACCACTCTGACAAATCGACTGCTACAGACATTACCCAACTGTTGTGTGGTACATCAGGATGACTTTTTCAAGGTAAAAACAACTTAAGTTAGGTAAAGACAGGATGAAGTTAGTTTAATTTTAGCTTTATTTTTATTCTTAAATTTACTTTAATCTTAAATTTAGCTAACTGTAGCTGTAGTTTAATCAGTCTTGATGTGACTTGTTAGAAATAACCCACCAGTCTGACCTGCGGATGTGTTGTCATCGCAGTGGCCTAGTAATAAATCTGACTGATTGTCTCCTGGACAGCCAATCAACGGGCTGAGCGTCCCCACTTTAAGTCAGACTTTATCCAAACCAGCTTTTTGCATGATTATTAACCCCAACACGCCCTGTTCCACCCAACACTAACTGTTGGCTGACTGGGTCAAAAAGAGTGAAGGAGGAAGATTCCAGACATTTTTAACCAACATGACAGTTATAGACATTTACAAGAAACAACTCCTGCCTCTTATGCTCCGCGTGGTTCTCCCGGCACAGAACATTCAACATGAGCATTTCATTCCAATTCTGGTCCATTTGCTCCATTTCATCTGCCCTCACTCTTCCCCATTTCCTCTCTTTGTAAATCTCAAACAGAGGCAAAAAAAAACAACTAAACATTACAACAAACCCTTGTATTTAGACAAGCCTCATCCACAGTGTGAATATCTCGTTTCTAAACTAAAGCTAAAACGCTGATTTATTCAACTCTTTGCGATAAGCACTTTTTATGAAACTACAGCAGTCGTACTTTGTCCTCGTGAGCTACTTTTGGTGGAGACGAGTCCTTGACTTGTCCTGTCCAGGAGTGATCAGCACCGACTGGTTACTAGGTTGCCGCAATGTTTTGTTGGTGACTGTTATTTCAGAAACCCAATCAAATAGAAGTCGGGGAGGACGGCTTTAGACAGTGGGATGGTAAGAATGGATTTCGCTTAGGAAAACCATGCAGTAATGTACTTTTTCTTTCCTGCACATTTCTTTTGATTTGGTAACAAATCAATCTAAATTTGCTAAAGTTTTCTGTGAATGCTAGAGTCATTCACTAAATGAGACCAATGTGAAAGCACATTGGTGAGAGCTGTCCTGTGCTTGTGTACTGAAGACATCCCTTGTCTCTTTTTGTTGTGCATCAGTGATCACTGCCCTGGACATGGAGGCCATGATGAGCACCATCAAAGGCTGGCAGGAGAACCCGGTCAAGTTCGCTCGCTCCCACGGCGTCAGCCTGTCACCTGAAGCCGAGGAATTCGACTCAGAGAAAGGCATCCATATTCTCATTGTGGAGGGCTTTCTCATCTATAACTACAAGTGGGTCACGCGCTGATATCACTTTACATCTTTATCATTTTCTGGATTTTCACACTCAGCGCTCACAGTGTTGTCTCGATTTCACTGCTCAGGCCTCTTCTGGACGTCTATGACAAATGTTTCTACATTTCCATTCCTTATGAGGAGTGCAAAAGAAGGAGAAGGTAACAGACATGTGGAAAAACCTTGACAGATTGTGTTTGAGTGTTAAACGCAGACTTACATGTGTGAGCTCCAGTGTAACCAGAGAATACTATTTCTCCAGTACAAGGACATACACAGTCCCTGACCCCACCGGCCTGTTCGACGGCCACGTTTGGCCCATGTACTTGAAACACAGGAAAGAGATGGAGGACAACTGCGACAGAATAGGTACCACCTAACTTTACAACCAATACATATCTGAACATAAAGAATACACAAGTGTGACCACAGAGCCACAGATTATTACAAAACCAAAGCCTCTTCTCACAGTCGTCACTTCAGTGCTGAGGGTTCATTCATTGCACCTGCTGGGACACTGGGTTCACTGGGTTTCACCTCTTCTGCCTTTTCCAAACAGAGTACCTCGATGGGATGACTTCCAAAGAGCACATCTATGACTCGGCGTTGGAAAGCATTCAAAACTCCATCCAGAACAACTTATAGGTAAACATCACAACGGTTATTACAGATTATTCATATCTGTTCCATTCAGTGAAGTGACTGTGTGTTTCTGTCCACAGCAGGACGGGGGCGACAGCGGCCTTGTGTATAGTCTTGTAAATAGGTTTTGTGTGAATGTGTAACAGCGGTTATGCCTATGATTTGTAAATAGTTAATCACGTAACTTATTGAGAACATAACAGCAGAGGCTTTATGTTTTGTATAATCACATGTAACTTTTTTTTTCTAAAAGATAAGCCACCTCTGGACGGCCCAGGGTTTTAACATCAGACTGTAACTCTGAGCTGGTTGTATGTGAAAGAAAGTGCCACTGGGAGAAAGAATCCCATGACTTAAAGAAAACTGCTTAAGATACTCACTGTCTACTGTTGTTCTTTACAAATGCACACAATACACATAAAGCAGCGTCCAAACACTCGTAGATGAACATTTTATCACCTTCAGCAGATTTAGTGCCATCATAAAACTGCAATAACAGTAAATAGTTTTCCTGGAAGACCACTGAGGACTACTACTGTACTGTTGCCATAACCAATCCACTTTAATGGCTCTAAAGACAATTGAGAGCCGAGTTCTTAAACGCTAACCCATATTATGCACCAAAGCACAATCACATATCTGTTTTTATATTCCTCTCTTTTCAATGGAATCACTGCACAACAAGGTCAGCTCCGAGCTCATAATACTTCAGCTTCTTGCTCAAGGGCACCAACTATTTAAATATTTATTTTGCTTTACACAATATACTGCTTCCAAGCTCTCTCAGTGCAAAACGGTCAGCTGTCCTTCCACACGTCACAGACAGACGTGTGCAGACACTCATAAAGCTGTAAATCCACTTTTTATTGATATTTGAAAAGCCAAAGCTGGTGAATTACACGTTAACCTTGGAGAGGGGATGTATTTACAGACTTTTCCAATAAATGTCTGACAAACACTGATCATAAAAACGAGGATGAAGCACCTCTAAGTCAACTTTTATTTCCCAGCTGCTCACCTCACACTGTACAATATTCTCAGAAAACCATGCGTCCCGGGACCTGGCAGAACCTATGGAGCGGGGGCGTGGGGGGGCCTTGAGGTCTTGTGATGCGTTTCTGCCAGGTTTTACATGCCAACAGCTGGCGCGGGACACAGAGACGCTGGCGTGTCAGTTTATATTTAGGCTAAGTGCTCGGGGGGTGTCAGGGGAGTATATTTTAAAAAAGGTGCACGGCCAATTACTGATCGCAACACGACCACTTGACGGAGCGCGGCCCGGTCTGACTCAGGGGCCCGAGAGCAACATGCCAAACCCAGGAAAGGTGAGAGGGCAGCGGGGCGGCATGTGCTCCCACCTCTCACGTCACCGTCGCCGGGGTAACGTCAAAAAGTACAAGACAGGGGCGCCATATTTGGAGCAAGAGGCAGGGACACATGAGCGCAGTGGCTGTCACATTCCCAGAGCTGGCCTCCTCCCGTGAGAGCCAGGACTCCTGGGGTATGTGAACAGTTGTACCCCGGGCTGACATGGGTATTTATGGCACCGGGACACACTCATAAGAACAAGGGAGTGGACCCAGTGTGATCCTGACAAATCACAAGTACAAGAAGGACATGTATCTGCAGCTAATGTTCAAAAATCTAAACTTAATGAGCACATACCTACAAACAATTAAATTAAAATCCACACCATACTTTTATTTTGATGATATTTCGACTGATAAAGTGTGACGGTGACAGCCATTTCAAAGCAAAAGTGGCCCAGTTATGGTTCATTAGACATTAAATGTTTTTTACATTCTTTTTATTAAATCCACTCTAGTTTCTAAATGAATTACTCCATTTCTGAAAAAACAGTCCACACCAAAGTCAATATAATGAATGATTTCTACTGTGTTTTACCAGATTCCATAATAAACTATTTTTATTGATATTTTATATATGTATTATAATGTTATATAGAATGACATCTGCTGCTAAATTGTGTAGAAATTCCAAATTTAATGTTCAAACATATTCAGAAGAAAATTTAATTAAAATCCACACCATGTTTTGATGATGTTACAACATGTCTATTTATAATAATTCATAATGTTAGCCGCCATTTTGAAGGTGTGGTGCAACATATACTGCACAACACTGACTCTACTGTGTACATAACATCAATCACATGTTGGTTTATTTGTCTCCAAACAGATAAAAACAGATTAGGACATGTTGCTTCAGTGATTTATTCAAAGAGCCCAGCCCTGATATCAAAGTTCATTTATGGAGGCTCCTGATTTATTAGATCGTTTTGAAGCCACGACACACTAAAGTCACGTGTAGCTCAATCAAAACGTGAAGAAACATCGCGCTCAAAGCTGAAACGTGACTTGAACTGACCATATCTCGCCAAAGGTTAATGAAAGATAAGCATAAAAGTCACGAGTCACACGGCGCCTGCTCTTCAAATGACTCTCAACACATCACTCACCCCACTCTCCCTTCCCACTGAAGCCATACCTCGCCCCACAGCATGAAAATATGTGTGTATATCATTTATTTTGTTTTCAGTTCAGCGTCTCACCTGCATTGTCTCCCCATGATCTGTGGTAAACCATCTGGATTTATCATTTAGTTGTAAACTCCTCAGAATGGCAGTGTGGGGCCTCAGGGGAAGACAACAGGTATATTCCTTGTAGGGGAAGTTTCTTGTTGTGGTAAAACCATTTTAAGACCATCATCTTCGTTTCAATATCTCAAAAGGTGTGAAGTGAACAGCCTGGATACCTAGATTCATGGGATAAGATATATTCAAAGCGTAGAAGAATTAGTTTAGCCGCTCTGGGAACTTCTTGCTGTTTCTTGATGCTGCTGTAGGTGTACCATGAAAACAACCACAATCTGTAGCTCATTCAGTTTATTTCACTTCAAACAAACTCTACATTACAGCCAAGATTATATTTGTGTTAACATTTGTTGTGATTTGTTTACGTCACACAATAAATACTCAATTTAACGTCAATACTTACTGGCTACATTTAGTGGGTTACATGTCCTGCTCGGGAGGTCTTGTGCCAAACCAGTCTCCAAGATCCGCCGCTCTTATAAATGTGAACGGACGGACTTTGGAGCGGGGCGGTTCCTGGGGATAAGAATAGAAAAGCACACATGCTCTTGCCCTATTTGGCCGAGGAAATGCACACCCCGCCGCGTCCTGTGACTGAGCACGAAAACCGAGTGCGTCTCAGAGGTGACCCGCTTCACGCTGGCAGATAAAGAACATAAAACTGAAATATAATCAGATATTAATACTCCTGGGTTTTATTGACCTTTAGTCTCATCTGGTCATGTGCCATTCACGGGTCGAGGGGCTGGAGCCTGTCCCAGCTGCTGTGGCCGTGAGGCGAAGTACAGCCTGGACAATCATCAGTAAATACAGGATTAACACTTAGATAGACTCTGATCGACAACTATTCGCACTTATATTCATTAACTATGCATAATATAGATCCACGTATTGAACTATACTTTATTAAATATGTAGAATTGCACAAAAAGCAGTAAATAGTCGTGTAATTGAAGTAGAGAAGTAGTAGGCTTTCTTCACACAACAGGAAAAACTGGGCAATGTGTGATTTGTGAGATTTTTATGTTTCAATCAGATCCAGCCACTAAAGCTGTATGGAGTTTCTGGGCCCGTTAAGGAAGACATACACTGTGTGACTTTAGAGGGTTTCAAACAGAACTCCAACTCACACTGTTGGAGTAAATCTCAGAATGTGATCACACTGAAGGTTTGCTGCGACCAAAGTTTTACCCAACCATACAATTTCCGGTCAGGAGCTGGTCGGGAAGGGTTGACCGCCTCTCGTAAACCCCCATCCACAGCAGGACGAGGACGCACAACGGACTTGACCACCAGACGACCAGAAAGTCTGAGGGTGACTGTGAATACTTGTCTGTCAGTGTCTGTCTCTGCAGTTAACTAGTGATAATCCAGGGTGCACACATTAGGCTCCAGTAAATGGAACATGGCTGCATCTATTTAACACTGACACTCGAAGCGCTTTACTTTATTTACATCCATTCACTCTCACAATCACACTCACCAGTATCACTCGGAGAGAAATTGGACTTCAGTGTCTTTTCCAGAAACAGCATTGGTTTTGTTTTTACATCAAACTGCATATAGATTTATGGATGTCACAGTAGAAGATGTAGTAACAGTCAAAGGTAGAGTTGTTGAGGATGGTAATGGTGGTAAAATGGCACCTTTTTATCGTTAAATAAAACTGTATTGAGATACTATTAAGCTTTTTTAAATGTGTGTAGTATTAAAGTGTAGGTGCTACTCACTTTTCCACTTCTTCACGGTGCAACAATAACATCTGCTCTGTTTTTCTTTTGTGTCACGTAGCTCCATCTGCAGCTGGCGCATTAACACGTGGACTCAAATTAAAGCCACAGTCAACGACCTGAGAACCCGGAAGTCAACGTTTTCTTCTTTCTCTACTCCAAAATGTTTTAGAGTTTAATACTCCAGCAGCAGATAAAGCTTGATTAATCTCTTACTAATGATAGTTTTGTTGGTGTTTCTTGGTTTTTTTGGACTAATCTGAATAAACTCCTGAGGGACAGTGAAGGACTTGAGGCCTTGATGATAATGAGGTAAGACATAGAAGCAGAGTGCCCTCTTGTGGTCAACCTGGGGAACTCCATGATGCAAAGAAGCAGCTTTGGATGTAGCAGAGTTTGATGTAGGTTTTGGTGCCTTATTTTTATTTTTATACGGTAACACTTTAATTGTAATGTAATTAACAACCTGCGTGATATAACAGAAAAAGTAACATATTTTGACTCTGTTGAGATGGTGTAGCCTCTGTATCTGCTCCACTCTGAGGATGAACTGGTGCAGCAGGACTCAGATGAGTTCAGTTGACACCTGTGCGTAACGTTTGCTGAACAAACCCTGCGCAGCTTTGGAGAGGCACGGGTTAAACGTTCCTGTTTAAAAGTTTGAGTTGGTGCGTAAGTGACTGGAGTGAGTTTGTTAAATTGACCTGAGCAGCCTTTAGCCCTCCTCTCGTCTGCAGTCAGTCCTCCTGGGAACTGATATGTTGTGTATTAGACTGAGGGCTGCGAGGCTGCGTTTCATCCGCTTTAACAAACCCGTGCTACATGTCGTGAGCTGACTTTTGCTGCAAACAGAAAGCACTGATCTGTTCAACTGCGATGGCACAATGGTCACTTTTATTTCTCTACTTTTGTCAAGCACTAGCTCCTCTCGTCAGTGCGCAGGCTCAGCGCGGGGGCCCGTGGAGACACCGGATCCAATGGGAGAATAACGGCCAGGTGTACAGCCTAATGAGCTCCGGGTCCCAGTACCAGGCCCCGGGACGGTCCAGGGCCCAGTCCAGACTCTACATGAGCAGCAGGAACCAGACTCCAGGTCTACACCGAGCAGCGCCACTGTTCAGACCCGCACAGTTTAGTCCTGTCCAGTACGCACCAGTCACAGCGCGTGCGTCCGGGGCCAGACTCACGGAGAGCCCTGTCCGATATGGAGCCGCGGGACTTCAGGGCTCACGAGGTTTAGGGCCGCAGTACAGCACCGTGAACGCCTCAGCTGCTGCTTTTACTGAACCGGCATCAGCGCGGACATCTCAGCACATCAGGAGTGAGCCTGTGACCCGTGCGCAACACCAGCCTTTACGCACGGCGCCGGAGCCAGTGCTTGTCTCCAGGGAACACGCACAGACGGACCAGTCCATCCCAGGACCTGTCCCAGCCCTAGACCGAGACCCTGAGGCTCCTGTGCCTTTTCCAGCCTTAAATGAGGACTCAACAAACGATGTCAGCCCCAGCGCGGCGGACGTGGCCAACGACGACCCGCGAAACCCTTTTAAAAACCACAGGAACTCGGTCCTGTACAATCTCTATCCCAACAGAGCGAGGCCAGCGGCGCGGCCACAGCGTCCTCCCGGGACAGGCTACGGCACCAGGTTCTTCCAAAACGGTGAGTGAGACTTTAACGAAGACGACATAATTAACAGCAGCAATCTGTTTTCACTCATAATCAAAACTACTAATGTGTGATGCCAAAAGGACTGTTGTGTTGATCCATGTTACTGTGGGACATAAATGTGTTAAAATGAAACACGTAAGACACATACATCACGTGAAGGTGCTTATAAAAAATATAACTGTCATAGAAACACATTAAAACAATTAAAGGAAAAATGGATTGATTTAACAGAAACAGTTTTCATAGGACTGTGTGTGAGGGGTCTGTCCTTGTTGAAAAACGGTCCTGTCTCTAAATCTCTGTCCAGCTCCAAAGAACAGACCTGGTTTAGTCCTAATGGGACATCCTGGATGATGTATGGTTTAAAGCAGAAGAATAATATGATACATTTTTTCCTCAAAGGTGAGGTGTTCTTGTAGTTAATTAAGATTAAAATGCTGCAGGACAAATGTTTGCAGGCAGTGTAATGTCTCACTGGCTCAAAGTCTGGATAAAAAGGAAAATTTTCAAGCCTTTGCTCTGAGAAACAAGTTTGGAGTGAACACTTAAAATTAGGCCAAAAAACACAAACTGCTCTGTTTCAGCTCTGACAGACTGCCTTAAACTCAACGATACAGTGTTTACATAACACAAAAACCATTCATTGTGCTCTGATCCCTTCTCTCCAGGTCTTCCAGATCTTGTGCCAGACACGTATGCCATCCAGGCCGGGACTTATGTCCAGCGAATGCAGATGTACGCTCTGCGCTGTGCAGCAGAGGAGAACTGTCTGGCCAGGTAAATGAGCTGCCAACAGTGATTCACTCGTGCACAGCGAGAGAATCACAGCAAACGCACGTAGACGCTGAGGCCCACACACTACACACTGTTTCCTCTGTTTTAAACGTTATGTCCGAGTTCATTTACACCTCTGGGTTGTTCGGGACGTCTCAGTTATGACAGGTTAATCTGTTAGGACACAATGAGGTGCATTTGGTGTTAAATCTTATTACTGAGCAGTGATTCTCTGACAGGATGTCCTGCCAACACTTAAATGTTCTGGGATGATTTTCCCAAAGGTTTCAGAACAATGGAACAAACTGTTTTCATGTTTAGACAACTAGACTCAAAAACTGTTTGCAGTTCCTCTCATGTCTGTGATCCGCCTCAGGTCGGCGTATGCTCCCACTGTGCGGGACATTGACTTCAGAGTCCTGCTGCGCTTTCCTCAGAAAGTGAAGAACCAAGGCACCGCCGACTTCCTTCCTGTGAAGCCCAGATATCAGTGGGACTGGCACAGCTGTCACCAGTGAGTTTCTGCTGCTGAAAAGACAAACTCAAGTCTTTTGAAGTGTTTCTGCTCATCTTTGAAAATGAGCAGAATCTCATTTTCAGTCGAAAATGAATCAGGTGTTTAACGTGACTGTCCCGACCCTCAGGCACTACCACAGCATGGACGCCTTCAGCAACTACGACCTGCTCGACACGATAACAGGAGTCAAGGTGGCCGAGGGACACAAGGCCAGCTTCTGCCTCGAGGACACGGGCTGTGAGCCTGGGTTCAGGCGACGATACGCCTGTACGTCCCATACGCAGGTACGGGCAAAAATATTAGAAAAAAGAGGCATATTGGGCCAAATAAAGACAACTCATGCTTTATTCTGTAAAAGAGACATAACAGTCTCATGTGGGTTTGGAGTCAGTGTTGTTTTTTTAAAACATTATGTCCTGGAAATTTGCCACAAAAATGTGAAATATGTCAATATTTTGATGATTGCTCCACTAGATAGATGCATAAGCTCTGAGAGTGATAACTCAATACCACTGAAAAAACACATCCTGTGGATAAAGGCGTATTTATTAGATCTTATTTGGCCGCTGTGATTGTAGCTTTAGGACCAGTTTCTAACAGCTTTGAACTCTTTGTGGAACTAAAACTCAAATATGCTTTACTTGCAGCAATGTTTGAAAATATTAGTGAAAGCCTTGTTTAAAGCTTGAGTTAAAAACTGTTTTTAGGGCCTAAGCCCCGGATGTCATGACATTTACGCCGCCAACATCGACTGTCAGTGGATCGACATCACGGATGTGCCTCCAGGAAACTACATCCTGAAGGTAAAGCAGTAACAGCGAGCGATATTCGATCCTCAGCCTGAGTTTTACTGCTGTTTTTAGAAACATGTTCATTTATACCACGGCCCGCCTGCAGCTCTGCTCAAACCGATTTATTTATGATGTTTTCCAGATAACTGTCAATCCAAACTTCCACGTCCTGGAGTCAGACTTCACCAACAACATTGTGAGGTGTGATCTCACTTACACAGGCATCTACGTCCAGACACGAAACTGCAGAATCTCACGGTAAGAGCTCAGACTGAACACGCAGCAGAAACCTGTTTAATTAAATAAGTGTATGCTTTATTAGATGTGCTTCAGTCATTTTTGTTAATATTTAAATTCATAAACGTGATAACAGTCAGTAAAGGTTTGCTTTTGGGCCTTGTGTCTTCTCGTTTTCAGGGGTTGAGCCGATATTTCCTCTACATTTAGAAAAAGAAGGTCTGATTGACATAGAGTTAAATGCAGGTTTGTATTTGAGCTACGTTCCTGCTTCAGAGTCCAACGTTACACCAACTCCATCAAGACATTTACTTGATTATGATTCATAATGTCTTTTTTATATCAGTTTCATACTTGTATTTTTTAAATGGCTTGAATTTGTGCTTGTTGCTGCTTTGCATTGTTCATTGTACATTTAATTTTGCCACTTAACAGACAGTGTGTGGTGTGTGCTTGGATCGAACTGTGTGAAAGAGAAATGTGAGAAGAAATGTTGAATATTTGTGTAAATGTGTGTGGTCTGTTAAATTTGTGCCTAAAATCAGATTTCAGTATTTCAATATTTTGTATTTGCAATGCAATAAAATGAATTATTGCAACACTTTTTGGCTTTTGTTTTGAAAATGCAGCCAAAGACTCAAGTTTACTTTAAACACTGTGGGTCTATGGAAGATTGTATTCATTTGAAGACCATTTAAAAGGGGATATTGAGTGACTAAAACAAAAGTGAGCTGTTCGAATGAGAGGATTACATCACTCCTCGAGACTGAATCAATATTTCCTGCTCATACTGTTGAATGAAGGGGCTTTACTTTGAGTGTAGACGCTGCAGATTGCGGCCTCAGAGACAAACCGGCAGAAACGGCGGCATGTTTGCTGACGTCCCTCTGTGAAGACACAACCTCCAGGATCTTATACGACTGTGCCACATCCACTAAAGCGCAGCCCGAGCCTCATGAATGAAGCCCTTTTCTGACTATCACCCCCAGAGAGTCTGTAAAAAGGACTGTCTCTGAGCCAGACTGAGCTTCCTGGACTGGTTTCAGTGCGTTTTAGTGTCACTCGAGATTGTGGACAGGCGTTCAACAACAGCCTGGATATCTTGTGAGTGGGAGGATTGACACAGCCTCCAGAGCAGATCTCCAACTATTCATTCAGACGTGTTTGCATCACAGCCACTAGACCGTTTCAAACTCAACCTGCTCACAAAAAGAGCTCCACCTGATTCAAAGACGGCTCCACTTTGAAGAAATGAAACGAGCGGTGCCGCACATATGGCTCGTGTTTGTGGGATGCACTGGAAAACAGGCTGGCTTTGCACAATATATGCACAATTAAACGTACAGATGTGGCGTATTTAAAGAAAACGAAGCCTAAAGGTTCAGCCAGGCGCGAAGATTAGGTGCAACTGAAATGGTTTTCGTTGGAAGTCGAGCCAAGATGGTGCTTCCTTTGCCAGAGTAGATTGTTTTCTGAAGCGTCTCGAAAACCCCGCTTGACTCTTGTTTAGCCCGCTTCATTCCTAAGTGTCCAGGACTCTTCACCAAATATTTTCAGAAAAACCTTAAGTATTCCAAAAATTCATCCCAGTGGAGGCTTCTCTGATCAAATAATCTGCCTCTCAGCTGCTTCATTTTGGACCGGCATGTCATTTTAAACATTTCAGGCCTTAGAGAAGACGCTGTGTGTTTGCTCAGCTGTGAGGCTCCACATCTGGACTCTCTTGGTCTTACACAAGCTGCAGGACGGCACTGGAAAAGGCCAAAAAAGACAGACGGGGACTTTTCGTTTGGCCTCCACGTGCAGCGGACAGGTAGGTCAGTCCAAGAGGCCATCTGGCGGTAGATCCAGGCTAAAAATACTTTAATTTTCCGGATATATGTGCGCGTAGGTGGGTACTGTCTGGAGGGGTGACCAAGGGCAGGCTTTGGTATTCACAGGTCATATTTCAACAAAGACAGAGCCACATGAGACCGACGGGGACGCAACACTGTGGGACACGCCGAGCCAAAAAGAGTCCTGACAGGTTGGTTTAGGCACAGAGCAGAGAAATTCCTTTTGTCATCCCGAGGTCAGACAGCACTAAAGACTAAAACAGGACCACTTCCTCAAAACTCAGACTCAGTCTCAGCCCTGAGTCCTGTTTCCCCCTCGAGCTGGGTGGTACTGGGACTTGGGTGGGATTTGCAGGGATTTGCTGTTCTTTGATTTGTTGATCCACACGACTATCTCCCCATGAGCTCTGCACCGTTTCCTTCAGACAATGCTACTAATTCTTCTCAGAAACCAATCTGTTTTATGCGCCGTAAAAGGCCTGAGTCATAATGAAATTGACAAAATGTGCCTTCAACTATTTCTTGGCACCAAAGTCCGTAAATGAACTCTGTGTCTTTCCTGAGGTCATGTCTTGTCTCTGGACGGGAATCGTAATCACATTTTTTTGTTTCAGCAGACAATAATCAAATTTAGTCAAGGTTTCTTGTTTATTTATTGGATTATTTCAACACAAGGTTGTCTGTTGAGAGCAGATTTAATGCACATGGCACTAAAATGACTTTTAATGTGTTGTAGGCTGGACTTGAAGCTACATTACCAACATTTTCCCAATCCTTGTTAGACATCGTGTGATTGCATTGCCAAAATGTTTTACCTTGCTTAGCTTTTCTCTGTTTATGTGTTGACCATGGATGTGTCATTAGAACAGGATCCTGAATGAGTAATTCAGCTTTTGTCTTCCAGGGTTTTTCCATGTTTTGTGGCTCAAAGAACAGGCACACTATGTTATTCGAGCATGAAGTCGATTTTGACCAATGGACCTGAAGGCAGCACAAGAGCAAAGACGTCATAAAACAATAAAAAAGTTTTTTTTTGTCTGATTTGAGGAAGTCCATGATGTAAAAATAGACAATAAACACTACAAAATCCTACGTATTTGGTAGTTGTAGGCGTCCTGTCAGCTGAAAACAAGCCGTTTGTTTTTTCATTGCAGACTCTCGACACCTCGAGTGGCCACTAATCAAATCCGTGGCAGGAGAAAGGAAACCTGCCTTATCCAGATCTTACTATATATCCATGGCTAACTTTTTCTTCTATCATATCGATCATCATTACTTCCTTGTTGTTCCGCGTAGACCAGAGGTGTCAAGACTTTTTGTGAAGAACTGACAGTACTGATTTTATTCTTATTCCACAAGTAACGTTTTAGTCGGATATAAACAGGTTTTAGTTGAACTTGAACAGGTTTTAGTTGCATTTGAACAGGTTTTAGTCAGATTTGAAGTTTTAATTGTTTTTAGCAGGTTTTAATTGGATATAAATATGGTGTTATTCAGATTTGAACTTGTTTTAATCTGATTTGATCATGTTTTGGACAAATTTAAAGATGTTTTGGTCCAATTTTAACAAGTCTTAGTTGGCTTTGAACAGGTTTTAATCACAGGTTTCAGACTAATTTAGATAGATAAATACTTTATTAATCCCGAAGTAAATTGTGTAGCAGTCTACACAATTTCCAGTAATTTGAACAGGTTTTAAATGGTGTACTGTTTGTATAAAGCTGCTGCTGTTGGAGCCATGAATAATACATTTTATCACTGAGGGCTGAAGATGAGGGCCACAATGGGAGTGTCCCGTAGTAAACATGTGGGCCAAAGCTTCCTGTATGAGCTAAACATGTATTAAAATCTTTGTTAATAAATTCTCAATGACATCTCAAGGTCCGTTAGATGAATAAACAGTTTTTCTCAACTACAAGAAACAAAACTGTGTGGTTTCATTCTTGATCAATCTCAGAGGGGTTCAGTAGTACAGTATGGTCAGAGTGAACAGTCTGTGTGTGGGATGGGACAGATCCTTCAAGATGGAGGTGGCTCTCATGTAAATCTCCTCCAGGGACAAGAGGCTGCTGTTGGATATATTTGAGCAGATTTAGCCCTCCTGTCATCTGCTTATAATAATGAGAACCAAAGATTACTCTCTACACTCACTGGACACTGACTGCTTAGCCACGGAGCTAATTCAGGATTCTACTGAGGCTCGAGACGTCTTTATTTATTACTGAGCTGCTTGTAGGCTAACATCTAAAGTTCAGGATCACCCCAGTCTCTTTGTTGTGCTGTGGTTTTCCAAGGACAAGAACAAAAGAAATCAATTGCCTCTTGGAGCAGCACCTGCAGAATTACCATCCGACTCAGGTATGATTTTCGTTTGGGGGATGAACTATGGGGTTTCAAGATTCATAGACAGAGTCAGAGCAGGTTTGGACAGAAGGTTACAGACTTGTGGCATTTCTCGAAAGCCTCAAGGCTTCAGCGGCGGCAGACTTTAGCAGACAGAGGTTATGTAAAGGGAGAGAAATAAGTGTTACTTTGATATTTGAAGCATGTTGTTAAGAAGCCTGTATTAAAGTCTAGACGACTCTCCCCTGGTACAATGTAATATAACTCAGTGTAAATGTGCTTTTACTGTTTGAATAGACCCTCTTGACCACGGGTGTCCTACTCACTTCAGTTCCTGGGCCACATACAGCACAATGTGATCTGAAATAGGATGGACCAGTAAAATAATAGCATAATGACCTATTTATAACGAGAACTCCAATTATTTCCCTTTGTTTTAGTGCAAAGAAGTACAGTTACATTATTATGTCAGTGCTGTCATTAATCGCAACCGAAAAAGAATAACGTTTTCTCAAACTTCACAATATGGCTTTGACACTAATGCTATTTTGCTAGAAATAATGCAGCTGACTTTCACTGCTGCATCACTGAGCTCTCTGCTGCAGGTAAAAACACTCTTCTCTTTCCTTTAGAGCTGCTAACAATTCATTTATCTTCTCCCTTCTCAGCTGTCATTTTGTATTTTTCTCCAGGTTTCATACTGACACCAAACATTATATTCCTTTAGCACTGAAACTTAAAGCTTTTACACCAAATTGATATTGTTTTCAGGTAAGCAATGAACTAATAATAATAAACAATCCAACAATTTGTGGCCATAACGACAGTTGAATGGTAAATGTTAATATTTATTTTGAATGGTGTCTTCATTGCTCTGTCTCTCAGTGTCTTGTTGACATTTTACAGCGTCACCTCTCACTTCCCGTTATAACCCAACTGTGACAAAGAGATGCTTCACAGTTGGTGTGTGTCATCCTCCATCTGTCGCCGAAGCCTCCATCATGACACAAAGACGCAGCTGAAGGACGCTAGGAGGTAGGAGGCAGGAGGTAGGAGGCAGGAGGCAGGAGGTAGGAGGTAGGAGCCTGTGAAAGTCTCAGACAAGGTTTAAAACAAACACAGACACACACTGTGGTTTGATTGGGCAACAAGTCCATCCCTCAGACCACGTCCACTTGTGATGCACACTTACAACTGAGAGGAATTTATTAATCACATCCAGAGGCAACAAAGAGCTGGTTAATGCATCTTTTATTTCATGATAAAATGGACATTAATAGCAGCTCCAGCAGCTTGTTTTGGTGAGAACAGATGAAAACACTGCAGATCAACAAGCCCTGTTCTTGTCTTTGGTCTTTTAAAGGTGCATTAGGTCAGATTTTGGTGTTGGACAAAAGGTTAGGTAAATATTTGAGTTATGATCATTTTAACAAACTGATTATCACTTTTCTCAAGGTCTTTGGAGTTCACATTTCTGTACAGTGGTTTTGGTGCATATTTCCCCCTCAGGATATTCTCTTCTTTATTACTCTCCCTTTCAAAACTGAAATCCCCCTTTATCATCATCAAACACATTTTACTTGGTTTGTTTATAGACAACAGTGTCTTTGCCAAAACCTACTCATCCCACTTTTTAAAGCAACACTATGTAACCGTTCAAACTGTTTCACCGTAACATGTTTGACCTTGAAATCATAATAATAGAGATCCCATATGCTGTATTTCCAAGTCCATTTGATGGTCTCCAAACATAAAAAAGTGAGACTGACCTGGAAGCTTGTTTCTGCCAGAAGCCCCACAGAAAGTAATCATTTAAAACTCAAATTTCTCATAATAAAACGTCATAATTTGGAGCTTTAAAGTCATAATTATGAATTTTTATCTCATAAATACAGAAGTGCATTGCCTTCACAAAAAAAACTAGTACCAGAAAAGATCTTGTAATAAGAGACAAAATAATTATCTCATACAGTTATGTTATGGAAAAAAGTCAAAGTTTTGACTAAAAAAATTTTACAAGCCATTATTATGATATGAAAACTCATAATGTCAAGTTTTATCATTATGACTTTATAAGTGGCAGAAAAGGGGAACAGTAAAAGTTGGGGGAAAAACTTGCCAAATTACATAAAAATGTATTATTCATTAGCTTCAGTCTGTTTTGTTTTTGATGGAAATAATAAAACCAGTTTCTTTTTCAATAAACTGTCATGTAGCAAACTTTTGACGGGCCTCATGAACTGTTTTCAGTTTCAGAGAGCACTATTTGTTCCTATATACGCCTAAAGGATGACAAGAAAACCAAACTGTTCCTTTTGCTGAACGGCACAGTTATAAGAGAAGTACTGACAGAAAACAGCAGTGAAGTGCGTCACTGTTTGATTCAGAACTGCGTAGGTTCTGCTGCTGACCTTCACTGCTTGAAATAAAATCAGTCTTATGTCTCCAGGTCGCATTAAAAAAGACAGAGACGGGCCAAAAAAGACAGTCTTGAGCTCTGTCTCTTTTTTCTCAAGCAAAGTTTATTGAAAAAAATAGCTAGCATTTTCTTTTAATTCATAAATTTGCTTCATATTTGTTTTGTATTTTACGGAAATGCCACTGAGTCATAACAATCACATCTGAGCCATCCATAATTCAAGTCTTGTTCTGACGTATACTTTAAAGTAGAAGAAGTAGAAGTATCAGAGAGTTTTATTTATTACATATTTATTCCAATCTGAATATAGCAGGTAGTGTCAAACAAGCTTAAGCTGCCTGAAAATACAATATTAATAATGGTAATAAATTAATCTCTTTCTGTCGGTGGTCTTTGGTTTGCACTTCTCCACTTTTCATCCATGTATCTCTTTGATATCATTTACAACAGCACATCACTCGCTGTCGGGTTTTTTTCCAGATTCGTCCTCCGTGGCTCTTCAGTCGTGACACTGAGCAGCGGGTCGACTCTCGGGGGCTTCTCCCTCGATAATACCCCCACCTTCAGGCCGAGCTGTTTCCAGCGGCTGACAGCGTGTCTGAGTGGCATCAGCTTCTGCAGGAAACACAGAGAGCAGAGACATAAAGTGAGCACAGTCATTTAAATGCAGAGTCACCTCAATAAAACACTGGATGTACAATCTCATCTCTTTTTTTTTTTTTTGTAGCATTGGCAGAAGTGTTCATCTCTGCTGTAATGAAAAGAGTTCCAGGGATGTCCTTGTGAGTCATGGTGCTTTTCTGAGAAATATAAAGCTGATTTTCATGAGGCAAAGGTGGCTTCACTCTTCAACAACTGTCTCCAAAGCCTCGTTTCCAGTAAGTTGGGGAAGTACAGGGAAGTTTCTATCAGCAAAAGGGGTCTGAAGTGTCTCCAAAAAGCCCACTGTCCCACTTTGGGGATGGTCCTTGCTCTGATGAAGGCCTTGAGGCTGAAACACGTTGGCATGTTTTTAATGAAATAGCCATGTTACCACGAGCTTTTCATCCCTTCTCCTTTTTGAGTGTCTCAGTTTCAGTTTGACAAAGAGAGAGCCCCAAAATCAAGAGCACTCAAGGGATACAGCTTCTTGTTTTTGATCTCACATCTCAGTAGCTTCCTGCCAGACATTCTCATAGCTACGTAAACAAAAGTCCTGTCTCTATTTGAGATAGAACAGTGTTGGAAGCAGACTTTTCCAAACTTGTATGCATTGTTAATATTTAATATAAAAAGAGAATAAATCCTTATGTGGTTTATTCCTTTGTGAACATTAACTTCATAGAACTGCACCAATTTCCTATAATATCAGAGGCACGGGTTCTGCTTGTGTTTAATGCAGTGCAGACGATAAATACAATGTTTAAATTCATGAGCCTTATGACGCTAGCTCTGTTAAAACCAGAAACAGCTGTTGATAATAAAAAATTAAATAACGCTAGCTTTGTCTTTGGTAAAAAAGTACATTTATCACGTTTTCTGTTTAAATATGACGTTTATCACGAAACAAGGCATAATTTATTTAAAAAACATTCCATTTAATGTTTTTACTTTCGCTTGTTTTTCATTCAAGTGAGGATTATCTATCGTCCAATCAGCTGTCTCCAGTGTTTAACCACGCCCCTCCACTTTTGGGGACCTTTTGTTGATGAAACACACCAGACCCGTACCGTCCCAGTGGAAACAAGGCTTTTGAGGACACATTGGTCACGATAAAGACTTTTTATCCCTTCTTCTTTTTGAGAGCCTCAGTTTCAATTTGACAAAGAGAGATCCTCAAAATGAAAAGCACCACAAATACAGCTTTTTACTTTTGGTCACATCCAAGTAGCTCTCCTGCCAGACATTGTCCTATTGAACCACAGATAGACAATCCTCACTCAAGCGAAAACAAGAAGCACAAGGAAAAACATAAAATTGAATGTTTTTTTTCAAATGCAGAATGGCTTTTTCTTGTGATAAACATGGCATTGTAAAGCTCTCATAGCATTAATTAAAACACTGAAGTTATTGTCTACACTGCATTAAACACAAGGAGAACTTGGGACATTAAATGGTGAGTGAGGAGAGTGGTGCAGGAACAATTTAATTGGGACCTCGAGAGAGAGGACATTTTAACCTTCACTTTTAAATCCTGCGGTCCACTTTGTGCCTTTAATAAATGATTTTGTTGTTGCTGCTTTTTAACATTGAGTGAGTGATTCAGAAGAAGTGGGTTTGAATCGTTACAAAAGACAGCGTTAAAGTCTGCCTCTTCTCTTGAATGGAGACTCACACACACACTTTTCAACCTGTTAGTCACTCCGTCAGCCCTGACCCACAGCCTCGGCTCTGAGCGGGCCTCTAACGACACACTCAGAGCTGCTCAGCATGGCAGACGCTGCGCTGGCTCCTGTTTATACGGACGTCACAAATATAGCAGGAGTTTGCCTCACTCCGCTCTGGCACGTGTCCAGGGGGTTTTATGATTAAAACCAGATTGTGCTTGCCCAACTCGAAGGAAGGAAAAATAGATTGCAGTTACGCATTTTCTGCACAAGAGGGAAGTGCAGAAACAGGTGGACTTTTGGGGGACTTTTTGTTAAATTTCCCCTACTTCCCTTTGCATTCGTCTAATTTATGTATGTTCTCATTTTAGTTGACAGTCTGTAATGACATCTGACTGTGGGACGACTACAAAAGGTTCAGCGGACACTTAATGAAGCTAAGTCTGAGTCAGAGCTACGATCACGCTGTAAATAATACGATGACGCCTCGTTTGTGTCACATGATCCGAGAGAAGAGACTGTGGGCTCCTCTGTTGCCAGAAATGACTGAGCTCCTGCCAACTGTTAGTTCCCTTGAAGTCATGAGTAAGATACACTGTAAAAAACATCTTTAAAGTTAATGGTTTAATGTGCTGTGGCCTTTGGAAAAGTGAGTAAAGTGATTTAAATGTAATAATACAAAGGAAAAGTCAGGAATCCTCTTCTCTTCATTCATTCTTTGGGACCTGCTGCCATTAAAGGGCTGTCTGTGACTCACACATTGAACTGTTGGATCTCAATAAAGACGTACTCTAGGTTTAATTATCAAGGGTTTTAGACAATAGATACAGTCGTGGCGTCAAGCTTTGGCCAATCATAAACTCATATACAAGATCTAACTAAAGGCGACTATTCATTTCTTATGAGCGTTTGGGCGAGCGACACGAATCCAGCAAAATGAGCGAAGATTTCCTTTGAGCAGAACTCATCTTTATGCAAACGAAAAGCGACAGAACAGGATTTGAGAGACACCTGAGAGGAATAAGTCCAGGTAAAACTGTAGAGGCTTGAATCTCCCGTCCCCTGTGACTGACGGAAACGAAGGCTGGCGACACGAAGAAAGTGAGCTGAGCTGAGACGAGCGATTTTGTCGATTCTGGTGTGAATCCAGTCGAAGGGACGACGTTACACGGCTCATCAGCATTAAATCAAAAGCAGCAGAAAGAAAAAGTGTCTATTCCAGCGCTGTCTACGTCTGCTCACTCTGAGAAACAACACAAAAAAGAAAAAAATATACCTAGAAAACAAAGTGAAATCATTGTATCATTGTATTTATGCAGTGTTTAACGAGCTGGAGATTTGCGGAATTGCATCGGTTTAACGCTGAACTGGAAGTTTAAGGTAAGTTCTATGGTAAACTTGGTTCTTAAACTGTGGTACGGGCACCACTGGTAGTATTTAGTAGAATGAAAGAGCTTTTTAAGACTAATTAACCACTTAAAATGTAATCAAATGTAGACCTGTTTGTTCCCCAGCAGAGGAAACATAAATTACTTTTCAAAAAGGTCATAAATATAGTCTGAATAAGGAGAATAGGTAAAAATGAACAACTTTTAATTCATTATATTCATTTAGGACTTGTCTGTTGTGTAAATATGAAGCTAAATAATGCTAGATTTCTGTTTTAATAAAGATGGTACTTTGGTAGACTAATATTTTAAGTGGTGATACTTGTGTGACAAGTTTGAGAAGCACTATATTTATCAATGGTGAGTGAAGAAGTTTTAATATGCATCCTGTGTGTTGATTCACTGAAGTACTGTATGTGTTCTCATCAGATGGTAGCGTGTCCCGTGACTCAAGAGTGACATAGAGGAGAGTGTGGTCTAAAAGAAGCAGTTGTTCTTCCTTTTTTTTTTGTCAGAGAAGCATGAAACTGGCTAAAAGTCTACGTATTTATCACATTTTAAGGCTATAGACAGAGTTGCTTTAAATAGTTTCTTTGCGTCCGTCCCATCTGATAAATCACGAAGAGGTTTATATGTTACAGAGCAGTCATTTACTTGTCAGGGCAGACGTGTTTTGCAGTGCAGCGAAGACTGGGAAATCATGTGACATCAACAAAAGCAGACATCACGCCCCCTCTTACCGCCCACACACTTCAAACACACACATAAACACTTTTTTTTTTTCACCAGGAAAGGATCACTGCAATTCATTTAGTGACTTTGAAAACTACTCTTCCAGTAAACAAGGCGTACGTCACCAGCAGCAGACACCGAAGGAAACGTAAACACTGCCAAAAGGAAAGGGCCTGAAAAAAAAAAAACTCCTTTTGTGCTCACCATGAGTTGTTCCCCTGCCTCGTCCCACTGACTTCCACTCACTGCAGCAGGGTCTCATGTTTCAGGCCCCCATGGCACCGGGGCAGACCACCTCCTCCTCTTCCTTCTGCCTCAGACCACGCTGGGGCTCTGCCGGCCTCTCCCCGAGTGGGAGGGGGTCTTCGCAGGTTTGGGAGGCGGGTACTTCCCACACCGTCCGTTCTGGGGGTACGGCGGAGGTTTCTGAGTCCTGTTTTCAATGACGACTTTAGGGTCTAAAACCCGCGGGTGCAGCTCTGGGGGTGTGTGTCCGGTGTGGTTCATGGGATGCAGCTGAGGAGGGTGTCCGTTTAATCCGTGTTTAGGGTCTTTAGTGTGACCTGACGGGACAATGCGGTTGGTTTTGACGACTGACGCCATGTGGACTGGGGAAGGAGAGTTAGTCCTCAAGATGATGCGGTCTTCGTCGATGTGCTGCGGTATCGGAGCCGGTCCGAGTCTGTGGTTGTTCACCGGAGCCACTCTGAAGTCTTCAGGATGATTCGGGTGGTTGTTATTGTTGGACGACCCTCGGGTGAGGCCTGGTGTCTCCTCAGTGAGGTCAATATTCGCTGTGAGACGATCAATCTGCTCAACCACCTGAATAACAATAGACAGGATCAATACGTCTCCACCTTGCAGCACAAAAGTTTAAAAAAAACAATCTCTCAAACTAAGCATTTTCACACAAAGTCATCAATTCAAACTTCAAAGGGGCTTAGCTAATCAGTTCATGAACGGCTCCTTTCATTTGCCGCTTTGCTTGTGTCAGAGAAATGCATTCAGCTGTGGATCAATGCTACATAACAGCTCCATGCAAAATGAATAGTGAAAGAGGAAGGCATAATTTAGAGGCAGATTCACGCCAGGCTTTTAAATGCACGTCCGGATTGCAGCCAAAATGCTCTGCAAAAGGTCAGTGCAAATTGTTCTCAATGATGGCTTCGGTAAAAGACCATGACAAACAATGGAGTCAGCAACCCACACACTCGAGTACACACTACACACTCATGACCTGTGTCAAACTGATCTGCTTTCTGATAGTTTTAAATGTCACAACAACGGCAGCAGCATCAATGAGAGGTCGGGGCATCTGCACCTGACACAGCTCTATGTTAAACACCTGTTGAACACACAAGACACAACACAGACATCGGAAATAACAGACTGTCCCACCTCTTTCATCTCCACGTGAACCTGCTTCAAACCCCCCAACACGTCCTCCAGGTCTGTCACCACTTGTCGGATTTGTTCCCTCACAGAGTCTTGTTTCCTTTTCTGATCCGCCGGGTCAGGGCTCTGGTGCTGCTCAGTCCTCACTGGGCCGTTAGGTTTTGAGGTTTGTGTCCCACCAGAGGGAGGGACACAAGGCCCCTTCCTTCTGCTTTGGTTCAAATGTTTTGGTGGGACTTCAGTGGAGAAGAAGCCTTTGTAAAAGCCCCCATGTCCATTACAACCATGCTCTGATCCACCCTTCGTTCTGCCCCAGTCCTGATGGGTATCTCTTTCCTCCCCTCCCTCGAGTAAGGAAGGTCCCGGCCCACAGTGACCATTTGGTAAATGACCCAGCGTGGGACTGTGTGGCTCAAAATGATAGCCCTCTGAGCTGTAGTCCTCCTCGTCCACAGAGACATATCTAACAGTCCTTCGAGGTCTGTAACCCTGACCTTTGACCTGCAGATGGGGGAGTGGATGTGGGATCCCAGAGCTGAAGGGGTAAGCCCTGGTGTCATTGCGCACGACACAGCCACACTGTTCTCGGACAGGAGGGCAGTGTCTGACGGGGTAGTTCCACTGGGCAGGGTTCAGCTCCCAGGGGCACACTGGGCTCAGGTCGTCTGACCGGTCACACAGGCCCGGCCCAACAAACACAGGCCTCCTCTGTGGACTTCGGTGACCAGTTCTCTCAACTCGGCTCCCTACATACTCAGTCCTTCCTAAATCTCTAACCCGCAGGTCCTGGCTGTCCCTCCTGGCGTCCAGAGCTGGGTGGTCCGTCTGTCTGGCTGCTTGGAATCCACCATGATGAGTGTAGGGCTGCTCAAAGTGGACGCAGCGCTGGCATGCGCAGGGGGGAGCTTTGGTGTTGTGCTGAAGGAATCGGTAGTGTCCCGTTACTTGTGCGCCTTCTGTGTACATGTCCAAAGAAGGTTTTCCTTGTGAAAAAACTCCTTAAAAAACAACAGGTTTCCTGCTGTCGCAGCTCTCTCCAGCCCAGTCATCCACTCGCTCTGTTTTCCTCATCTGTCTCTTCCCACAAGAAAACTTTTCTCAGCTCTTTTTTTTCTCTCCTCGAGACTTCTCCCTCCCCTTCCTTCCTGGCTGTTGTTTCTCTTCGTCTTCACTGTACTTCTTAAATCTCTGAACTTATTCTTCCCTTTTCTGGTTCCACCTTTTTCTCGTACTTCTAACTTTGTCTGAGTCCTTCTTCTTCCTCCTCAGCCCGAGCCCTCTCTCCTTCTCGGGGCCTCTCTCTGTCTCTCTCTACGTCTCCCGCCTCGTTCTGTCTCATTTGCTGCTGCAGGCTCCTAGTCTCTGCCTCTCTCTGGCCATGTATTTCCCGTTTCCTCCCCTCCCCTCTCCGGCTCTGCTCTGTCTCTCCACCTCTCTCTAGCCTCTGGTATATTCTCTCACATACTCTGTACCTGGATTTCTGCATTTCTTCTTTCCCTTCCACCTGAAAAGCAGTCGGCTCCAGAGGCTCCTCCTTTGTGAGACTCCATCAGCTTTTCTTTCTCTCAGAGTCCGTGCTCCGGAGCTCAGCTCATTACACAAACTCGAGCCTTTGCACTCTGCAATTAAACGCTGCCTGGGATTCCTTGGCCAGAGACTGAGAGCGGACTGAGTGGAGTAAAGGGTGGGGAGGGGATTTTCACTGGGGAGGTGGGGTTTCTAACATACACAGACGAGTGGGAGACTGCACTTTGAGGCAAGAAGGCAGAGCCATTGCCTTTGCACAAGGACAGCATTTTTCACTGTAGTCTTTGTATCTCCTCTTATCGCACCATGTCCTTTCTTTCTGTGTCCTTTGTGACTCTTGTCATTGCTTTTATTGCATTGTCTCGGTTGAAGTGTTTGAGTTCTGCAGTTAAGCTAAACTTCACTCTGCTGCGGTGAGCTGAGACAACATAATAGCTCTTCTAAGTATAGCACCTTCCTTTCTTTCAGTGCTTTTAAGCGTTACATGTCTTTTTAATTATAAATCAATGTCTAAGCACTGCAGATAATCTCACAAATGAATGGAGCCACTAAAACCTTTCACACAAAGGGAAGGAAGGATGAGCAATGGAGATCTCCAGCTGGTTGTTCTAAAATAGAAAAACACGACAGTGGACAGCAACGCGTTTATTTTCAAAGAAAATAAGTAGAGCTTTGAAAACAATAGGTTGTAAAAAGAACTACAGAGAAGAGGAAGATGCAGGGGCTAAACGCAGCAGGAGGATGAGAGTTTCTGTGCCAAACCCTGGGAATGACTTTAGTTTTAGATTCAAAATCAGAAGGATGTCTAATGTAAAAGTATTAAACACAGTCGAACATTTAAAATATTATTCCATCGACACCAGAGTGTATTGTGACTGATATCCCAATATGTAAACCCTAGAAGCTCCTGTTTGCGTCAGACTGAGGGCAAATAGGCTCACTATACTGCAGCAGCTCACTACTCCATCTAGTGGTGAAAAGTGATTTAACAGGCAGGCACTATGAGTATACGATTCACAAATTTGGAAAACCATCCACAATGTATTAACACTCAGAGGTGTCAAACTCATTTCAGTTCAGAAGTTAAATACAGCACAATCTGATCTGAAGTAGGCTGGTCCAGTGTAATGATAACATATTATAGAAGCACAATTACAGTCGGTGCTCTCATCAATCACAACAGAAAAAGGCTAATGTTGGCAAAAGCCCTCAGCCCTGTTTTCACCAGCTCACCCTCATAATATGGCTTTGATGCTCACGCTATTTTTCTAACAATAATATAGAAACTTTCACTACTGCATCACAGACTACTGTTTCCTCAGACCTGATAACAACTCATTTATCTCCTCTCGTCTCCGTCGTCCTTGCAGCTGTCTTTTTTTACCTTGATGAGTGTCATATTGGCCCGAGCACTGAAACTTGCAGCACACACACCAAACACACAGGTTTCCCATTCTCCTCTCAAAGAAGTGGTCCATTTTTGCTGGAAAACTCTACACCCTGTGTCTACTTTTCTCCTTTTTGACAAAGACATTTTGGGTAATACTGGTGCCACAGGCTGTAATTTCAACAGCAAAGAAGTGAGGCAAAATCACCACTGCTGCAATCTGCTGTCACTTACTCTTACAAAAACAGAACGACCCCCAGTGGATAAATTTGAAATAGCTTTTACTTTCCTTTGAAAATTGCAGCTAATGCCTTTCATGTAATTTTCATTTTTTTCCAAAATCATCCCAAGGGCTGGATTATGCCCTGTTTTGTGTTGGTTTTGACACCCCTGCTCTAATGAGTTTAAAGATGTACGAAAACTCACTCAACAATCTGAGAATTCATTCACTTTTACCACTTATTCTTTACGGGTCCATGGCTTTTGTCTATCACAGCTTCTTTGACTGTGACAAGGGGTGCACCCTGGACAAGTGTGAGTTCATCACAGACACTATGAGACAACCATTCACACACACATTCCTTCGCTCTGGACAATTTAGAGTCACAAGTTCATTTATACATGCATATCGTTGGATGGTGGGAGGAGGCTGAAGGAAAGATCAGATCCCACAACTTTGCTGTTTGGCAGGAGTGCTAACCACTTTGTGACAGTGCACCCTTCTTTTGAGCATTCCTCTCAAACTGTAGGATCTGTTAGTAACACATACAGGTCACAAAAGTGTCAGGGGTGGAGCCTAGAATGAGGAATCTGGCTAAACCTTAAGTGTATTCATGTATTCAAGGCCTATTTGTCATTCTTAACCTTAAATTGCATCATTATTTAAAACTAGCTCATCCTTTTCTTTCCAGCTCCACACAAACAATACATTAGCAGCAGAAATTCTACCTGAGTTGCACAAATTGGGACTTAAACACTTCCTAAGATTTGCATAAATAAAATACAGAGGGACCAAGAAGTCGATGAAAGAGAGGCACTCAGCTCTGTCGTCTTAATCGTTTCTCAACTGTTTCTCAACTTCAAGCACATCTTCATCTCGGAGCTACAAAGAGAATAGCGAAGCTTCAAGCTGTCACTGTCAGCCACATGAGCACACACACATGAGGGTAATGTGTGTGTGCGAGCTTGTGTGGCTCTTACATCACAAAGCTTCGGACCGCCTCCCGCTCGAGTGCGCAGCTGGAGGGCAGCCGCCGAGAAAAGAATATGAGGGAGGTTTGAGCACTTAGACTCTTTGTGTTCTGTCCTTACGAGGGTCAGCGGACATTCGGATACCTCTAATGAGTCTGTGACATTGTGCTGTTGGATGGAGTGTGGTCTATTTACTGTTCTGATACTGAACTGGAGTACATCACACTATTATTTATTTATATGCAGTGAATATGTGATAGTTTTGACGTACAGACAGCAAAGTCTTAAGCCTGTTTTATACTTTGAAGATAATTGCTACAAGGTTATGCTCTGAGTAAATATTTAAGTGGATGAAGTCAAGGAAAAGTCTGGAAGATGGAGTGTGTGGAAAAAGGGGCTTTAATGTCTAACTTTAGTATTATAATACAATCAGACTTGACACAAAATCACTAGTTATCTAAAAATAAACTAAAACATGAATCAGAAGTGGTCAGATTTTCTGTGTCACATTGATCCTTTGTTTACCAGAGTGAGACAGAGATAAGGCTTTATAGAGAAACAATGTTAGAGAACATGCTGCTCAGTGTTGGAGAATATCTGAGCTGCCCTTAAAGCTGAGAGGAGTCACACGAGAAAGACTTCTGGAGACTTTCATGATGATCTCAGGCAGGAGAAGGTTATTAACCATTAAGACTTGTGTGCACCAGAACAGAGCCATAACAAGGAAAGATGTTTACTCAGTTGAGATAAGGCTCGGAGTGGAGTTATCTGTGCGGCGTTGGCCTTGACGTAGAGGGAAGAAGATGACCTGACCTAAGTAAAGTTGACACAAGTTTAAATTTAGGACATAAGTGAAGGGAAGACCGACATTTCTCCATCACTCAGGACAGTGCTGTTTAAGTCTTCTGTTAATATCACAGCTCCACCAGTGGCTATTTGTGGTACTGCATCAAAAAATCTAGTGTGGAGCTCCTCAATGGTTCATGCAACAAAAAAGAAGGGACCAGTGTTCGATTCCCAGCTCAGGTCTGTTCCTCCAGATCATTACCATTCTCTGATTCCTGTCTAGAAAAGCAAACAAGCCAAGTGGGTCACAAAGAGGGTTAAATATCCAGCTTACATCGGATTCTCAAAAGATGAATTACCATCATTAGATGCACAGTCGGACTAATGGTGTGGCAGGAGCTACTGTTTTACCTTGAAGACATTGCTTTAATTGGATTAAATTATGATGGGCAGGTTAACATTTAAACACAGTAGGGTTTGATGTTAAATAAATTGTCTGCACTTTCTGAACAAAATCATCTCATTGCACAAGAGTTCGGATACTTTTTAGGACATTTATATATACACTTTAACATGAGTTAAATGCAGTTCTTTTAAACTTATTGTGATGAAATTGGCTAAAAACTCTAAAGGTAAGTGTGTGTTTTGGAGTAAATATTAACTGTAGCCTAAGCCTGGTGTTCATCCGATGCAGCAGACATTTGTTATTATGACTTTTGGCTTCACTAAGAGACAGAGCAGGCCTCCAAAGCTTTTAGTATCGCACTTGTATTGATGCCAAAACTGAAATGTCAGATGAATGGATCAAACAGCAAATAATATTAAAAGTCTACACTAACTGTGACAGTTGATAGAAAACATCTTTCATCACATTTGTCTCTGTCACTTAATGTTAGCAGCAGTGTTGGATGTGAAATCTAAAACTGTTGTGTCATGTCGACATCAGTGAGTTATAGTGCAGTCTCTCTCTGTCTTTGACTTATGAAGCAACAAATCATTTACATAATGTTTCATCACATGGTCTTTATCATCTGCAGCGGTGCACAGCAGAGTCTCTGGAGCATTTATTATTCAGTTACATGCATTTTAATTACAATGGGGCATAATGAGGAGAAAACAGTGACTCCTCTGTGTCAGATGAGAAAAAAAAAAACACTCTCTCAAGGAAACGAAGACGTGGAGGTTTGAAATGAGTTATAACGAGAGACTCTGTAATTAGCATATTCTCCCCAAAAACAGATGCTGCCTCATTATATTTTCCATTGTATTATTTAGACTATGAATGCGCACTTTTTCACCTGTTGTCCTTCTGCCCCATTCTCTTCTCTCCCTTTTGTCTGGTACCTCTTTTGTTCCGAGCTGGTCCACACAGACAGACTCTCCTTGTGCTTTGTGCTCATGAAGGATCAGCTGGGGTTTTATTCCCTGTTCAAAACTTGAGGATTTCTGAACTAAAATGACGTATATTGACTGGTAATATTGGTAATAGTATTCAATCATTTCGGGCCAAATCTGGTTCAGGTTTTCTATTTGTGAGAAACAATTAGGGAGTCCTTTGAGCGCCAACATTGGAAGAAAATCACGATGTAAATGCAGCCATTTTGGTGCATATGTAGAGCACTGTCACTGATGAGAGAAAAGTGGTTGTTTGAAACTAAAGTTAGACACCGTCACCGACTTTCTGAATGAAGTCTAGTGGGTCTGGAACCATTGAGCCTGTCTTCCACTCAAACACCATCAAAAACGTACAATATATACATGATTATTATATAAATATATCTACAAAGGGTTTCAGCCTTACACAATGAGTCATAAAGAAGTGGAACTAGTCTCGTTGTCTCATTGTTTACACCAGCCCCCATTTGCCCCGCCTCTTGGAAATCAAACTAATTTCGAAAGGAACCAGACTAATTCTTTTTACAGAACAGAAAAAGAATAGTGTCTGGCCAAGCTGTGTTTCCACTGAGCTCTAAGGAAGAGGCTGGTGTTTAGATGAGTTTCAAATGTCAAAAAGGGTTTGAAGGTTTCCAAAGTAGGAGTACCATGTCACTTTTAGCACCTCTTTGGTAGGATCCCAAGAGAATAGAATGTCTACTTAAAGATGGAGCTATACCCTGTAACTCATCTCAGGAGATACTGCATTGTCATACCAGTCCTGGCTTTCCTCCAGGTTTTACTCCGAGCTGGGATAGACTCCAGCTCTGTGTCGCTCTTAATAAAGATAAATCACAGATAATGAATACTAAGGGGCTTTAGTTTTAGAGTATTGTGTGCAGTACATAAAGAGGAAGTCCTCACTGACGCCGTTAATAACGACGAAACAACCCTGCTTTTCATTCTTATAAAAGTGAGCATTTTTTGAAGAAGCACAACAATGTCTGTGAATAGACTGATTTCGATGCAGCCTTGAAATCTCATCACTCCGAGCGAGATCTGATGACTAAAGCCGACTAAAGATTTGTAAGGTGCTAAAACTTCGCAGTCCTTTGAAGTAGTTTTACTGTGACTAAGAGAGAGCTACAGTCGGAATGGATTTCTCCAGTTCGAGTTAGCGACTAGTGACAGTGTCAGACACATTTTACACAAGACTACGTTGAATCTAACTCAAAACGAGGTCGTGTCCCAAACCAGCCCCCTGCACGTCGGGACAGGCCCCTCTTTTAGACACACAATGGTCAGGTTTTGTGAGGATTATGAAACAATTCCTATTCTCGAGGCCAGGAAACACACTTGCATCACGGCCCAGGGGTGCCACAAAGCCGTTGTGTCACGCAGCTTGGGACATTAACTCTTTTGTGGAGTGGTTTTAAAACTATTAACTATAATCTTTCATTATTAGGACGTTTTATTACTCAATACATACAGTCTCTGGTGCATTTTATCTTAAACTGTACTGACACAGTCCCACTGAAGAAACGAAGAGCTCAGGCTGCCATTGTTAATTCGTCTTTATGCGCTCAATCGGTGACAGCGCATGGGAGTCAGCAGAAAAAAGTGTCCTGAAAATCCAGTTGACAATGACAAAAAGCACTAATGGACAGGATAATGACAGGGAGACTGCCTGTGTTGCCTTGAGAAAATACGGCTCCGGTGGCTCACAGAAAGCCGTTGCCATGGCGTACGGTAAGAAAATGGCACTGAAATGATTCATTTTGTCCTGTTCCCGCTGGCGTGAGATTGCACTTGTTTACCTGGTTCTGCTCGTCGACAGTGAGAAAGAGAAAGAGGGACGGACAACGACGGGGAACGTACAAAAGAGCGGCAGAGATACAAGGGCATGTCTTCAGACGTCCGAGAAGGGAACCGTGCGATGAGTCTCAAGGTGGAGTTCAAAAGCAGCCGCAGAGTCAAATTGATGTAGACGTTTTGTAAATTAACAAATGGAAGAGTTATAATGTGCCACTGCTGCTTTTCAATTTCACTTCATGTGCCTTCAACTCAAAAATATATAGTTATCATAGTTTTTATTGCAATGGTTTTATGTTAGTTTTCATAATCAAAGCAGTAATGGGAAAAGTCAATACTCAAATGTATCTTTACCCACATTTTTGACTGGTAAGGGTTTAATATTGTATCAAGCCAATAGTTAAAGATCACTTTCTCCATGTTGATGACAGATGAAAAGTCAAATCTAAAAGCTGAATTCTAGCTTGGGTTATAGGGTCAATGTCATTCCCTTCATGTGCATTTATAAAAATATTGTGTTGAGTTTTTTATGCACGTTTTCAATGCAGCATTAAAATTATTATTTCTTGGTCTCAGGGAACATTTGTCGACAAAGGGAGTCCAAGTGTGTGTTGGTCTGATCATTTGAAACATGGCTGAATCCTGTTCAAAACTTTACAAATGCAAAATACTGAAAAATTTCTGCGATGTCCTGATTCTTAAAAAAGACAAAGATGATTTAGAAGTTAGATGGAGCTTTTTAGAGACTGACAGACAACAAGAGCCACAGTAACAGCTCCTACAGGCCTAAGGCAGCTTCAATAACATTTCAGTTCCTCAGTCCTCTGTTCTTTTTCTGCCTATAACCACGTGCTGACATGTCTCTGAAGGATGTAAAGAGGAGCACATTTTGACTTTTTCCAAACTTTCATGCAGCAAAAGATCCAGGAGAATGTGAAGAGGACACACGTTCATCCACGTTTGAAGAAGAGTCCGGGTACGAGGCATGAGTGCAGCAAAAGGTCAGGACTCCTTCTGAACTTTTCTGATATTAATGGAGTATTTGTGATGTGTGCAGAAAAGTCAATAAAAGAATGTACAAACAAAATGAAGAGAATACTCTACAGATAATGTATCTACAGATATTTTTCAAGCTTGATGCTCACGAGGAGGTAGCACCAGTGATCCTACTCATGTTTAAAAAGGTGGATTTGTACATACAGTCCTTCCAGATAAATAAATTAAAATAAAAAGATCCGAAGCATAGTGCATTGTGCAGTATGAACGGGCTTATTTCAGAACAGCACAGTCTTGTCTGAAGCAGGATCTGACCCAGATAAACCCAGTGACCACAGACAGAATCCTTTGAAATACACTACATTATGACACATCCATATCAAACAACTGTATATTTTTACTGGATATCTTTCGCTTTTTCTCTCCGTTTCTTAGCGACAAAGATGCTGCACTTTGATCAGTCTCTGCTCTTCAGAGTTCATGGCCATTCCCCTTTTGTGCTTGCAGTTCTCATGCTTTCACACGAGCAGCATCTGACCCCAGTTTTCCGAGCGATTCAAAACACCTCACAACACGATTAGTCACTGCCGCAGCGAGATTCTCACGTGATAATGAATTTTCTCTAAACATGTGCTAACCTTCAAAACCACAAGATATGATTTTACAGCAAAAAAGATGTTTCGGAACCCGTCATGAGGATGTTTTATAAATGGACAATCAGAGAAAGCTACCAAAGCAATAAAAGCAGGTCCTAAAACTGTCCTCCGTGTGGTGTTTTTGTCGTTGTGTACAAGTCAAGTATAACATAATCCTCAGCCTCCAGTGACTAACAGGTGTTGCCTAAATGCTTTTATAAATAGAGCGGCTAAATATGGAGCCACACACTAAAGGCACGTTTCCACCGAGTTTTACGACACAGATCAGGTCTACGTCAGCGGCCATTGTACAAGCACCACACAGGCTGAGTTTAGAAATGAGATAAAAACTATTTCTTTCAAATGTTCCCTTTGGGTTTGTCCAGGCTCTTTTCTATTACACATAATAATCATGATTTAAAGATAAAAGATGCTTTGCGAGTAATTGGAAGAAAGAATCTTGATGAGTAGCAGAGGGACAGGAATGAGGTACAGCCGTAAAAGAAGATTGTGTCATTTATTTTAGAGACTCACTTTTTAATGTCACATGTTCAGCTTCTGTTTAATGCGATGTAGACTGAGAATTCAATATTTCACTAAATGAAAGCTGTACAGTGTTGACTTGTTCTAAAATCAAAAACAGCTGTGGATAATGATCACAAATTAGCAACATTTATCTTTTTTTTTCTTCTTGGAAAGGCTTATATAATTTTTTTCTTTTTGCTTCTCGTTTTCATCCGAGTAAGGATTATGTAATCAACAGTCTGCAGTGTTTAGTGCCAAATTTTGGAAAGTGGACCACACTTAAGGAACCGAAAGGCCCAGGGGTTACGAAAATAGGGTTTGTAAGTGTTTTTTATGGGATGCTTCATACACTTTCAGCAATGGAAACTTCGACCTGTAGCGCTTCAGTAGAAATAAGGCTTAATGTTGTCTGTCTACTCACTGACAGCACATTCATGTATTCAAAAAATAAATGCATTTTATTTCCAACTGTTTTTATCCTGAAACACAAACAGTGGCTCAGTGCAGATGGTGCACACAGTGTAATGTCATTAACACGTTCATTATCACTTCCCAGAAACAGAAAAAGACTTTTATAGAAGGTGCTCATGTGGACTACAAGACTCCAAACACACGGAGCCTCCATTAAAGCCAAAAACTCTAATTTAAAGTTCAGTTTTCTGAGCAGCAGTGTTTTCAGGAGATTTTATCATTAGACATTGTGTAAATTCTGGTGAATTGTGTGTAATGGTTCTATGTGTGGTGCAAAACAGCCCAAAGTGAAAAGCAGGAAATAACCTTGTGCAGTATTTGTTCAAAGTAAAATGAGGCCCGTGAGGTTTTCCAGATACATGACTCAGAGCAGAAACAGAGGAGGCTGTGAAAAAGCAGCTTCATATCATCCACACAAACCAACTGTAAATGGAATAGGAAAAAATATGTTGTTTACACCTAAAGATACATTTTGTGTCCTCTAAATATATGAAAGGAAAAAAAAAAATTAAAAGTAGAATAAAATATAATAAAATAAATATATCCAGGATAGAAATGTACAGTGTATATAGAATATATACAAAGACAGTGAACATTGTTGAGAGGTATGTGACAATTTAAAGTTATACAGTTATTTTAAGATCTCACAATGATTCCAATATTGAAACTGCACAATCATTTGTCAACTTAGTGAATCCAATTGCATTTGGAGTGTTATAATTACTTGAACTATTCAGACAGAGCCTGTGTATAAGACAGTCTCATGAGGTGGCATGGTGCACTGTGGCCTCACAATAAAAAGAAGGTCCTGAGTTTGACTCCTGGGCTTTCTGGCTCTGAGGGGTGTTTCTGTGTGGAGTTTGTATGTTCTCCCTGTGCTCAGATGGGTATTCTCTGTGTAACCTTTTCCCACCAACATCAAAAACCATGCACTGTAGTCTTTGGTTACTGACATGACCAATTACTAATGCACTTTCTCTTTCTTTCTCAAATCACTTATTAATGTTGCCAAAAGAAAAGTGTCTTCAGAGACTGCCTTCATTTGTTTGGAATGAATTAGAGCCTATTTGATTTAATGTTATAAAGCCAAAGATTTGTCCATTTTCTTGAATCCCTGATGAGAGAAAAGTGGTGAACTGTCCTGTCCATCACGCACACTGTGTTCTTTTGGAAATGGCAACAAAACTTTGCAACTAAACATTTTCACTGGAGCTGTAAGATATGGGTTGAGTCTGAGAGGTGTTTCAGTGTTTTCTATGTTGAGAGAAGAAAAGAGAACAGAAAAAAGAGAAGCTACGAAGCAGTGAAAATAGTCATTTAAGTTTCATACTAAGCCGTCCCATTAGTGGCTATTCTCCAGGTTTTACTCCGCCTCATGTCTTAAGTGATCTGGGATAGACTCCAGCTCTGTACCGCTCTAAATAAAGACAACTGACAGATACTAAAGGAGCTTTTATAGCGTATAGTGTCAAGAGGAAAGTCTTCAGTAACTGCATTAACATCAGTGACAGAAACCCTGCTTCCAGTCTCATTTCCTTTTATTAAAACCTACAGATAGATTTAGAGACTCTACTTTCCATACGATTATTATTTTTTTTGTCATATTTTACCTCATATTTTATTTTAACCCTGAAAACCTTTATTTAACCATCAGCAGAGCCCAAAACAACCTTCTCAAACTGTAAGATTTTGCAGCGTTTTACTACATGAGCCAAAACAATTAAGAGTAACTGTGGAGTATGAACCACGATAAACAGCAGTAAGTTTCTCTGCTCGAGTTGACGTCTCATTGCGAACTATTGTCTAATGTGTGTCTGCTGTGAGAATGTGTGAAATCCCCATTCACGTCTTATGTTTCCCATCTGCTTCCAACAAAAACTTTAAGTACGTCTCAAACTAAGAGCTTTTTCTTCAAAAACACAAGCGCCGTTTCTTTGTGGAAGTTTTCATAGGCGTCTTTTTTACTGCGGAGAGAGGAGTATAATCTTGTGAAGTAGCGGAGCCTCTTTAAAGCCATCACTTTGTTGAAATCTTATCTGAGGAGATGTATAACCGTGCAGCATGGACGCCGTTAAAAGTTCAATGTGACCTTGTTCAAATCCAGTCTATGCCTGTATGTGTCTTGATTTTTCATAACTTTAAATGGACTATAGACCTTTAGATGTAGGAAACACACGCTGAGCCAACAAAAGCAGCTGTGTTTCTTATTTATTTACATGAGCATCTGAGTTAAAAAGACTTAACTACACTCTTTGGAGGCTATTCTATGATTGGACTGCAATTTAACTCCTGTTTGTTGGCTGTTGTTATCATTAGCAGATCAAAAGTGCCAAGAAACTTTTGCCTTTGCATATTTTGTCTTATAAATTTATATATTTGTGAAATGTCTTTGCCTCTAATAGTGATATGCATTTTACTGTGAGGAGGGATCTGTGGCTTTAGCAGTGCATATGCTAATCTTGACAGTCTGTTTTTAAATGAGGAAGTACAAGCTCTAAAATGATCTATGTATAACTCTAGTTTACTTTATGTGGTGTCACTTAAAATTCTGTGCACGTCCAGCATAACATACTATCATTTAGAGACTAGTCTGAAAGCCTAAACGCTCGCAAAAATAGAGCAGCTAAATAACGTAAATGTTTTCATTTTTTCATTCATCCTAGTCCTAATCCCATCCCTCACTCTAAACAGACCTTTCTTGCTTTTATTTTATCAGAAATTTTAAGGTGAAACTGGACCAATTCATTTATTTTGATCTATTTTATTGTTGTTATTGTTTTTACTTGTTTTTATGTCTTTTTCGATTTGTTCTACCTTCCAATTTTAGTGCACTTTTCTGAACCTGTAAAGCACTTGGGGCAGCAATGGTTGTTTTAAATGTGCTATATAAATAAAATTGACATTGACACTGACATTGCACTGATTCACTGATTCAATTGTGACAAACTAGTCTAGACCAATGGGAACATCAACCCTCTTCTCTGATCATGTGACTGGCTAAAGCTTGCTAAAAATGCTCATCTATTCTATTAAAATCCTTGATAAAATAAAGCTGAGATTACATTTTAAGAGCTCTTTTTAACACATAACTCCTGTTACAACAAGCTGTTTACTGATTAAACAATATTTCTCAATGAAGAGAAAGAAAATCACACATTATCCACTTCATGTTGTTAACAAACAGTAAAAGGGTCCATTTTTTCTTTAAACAGTCCTCAAAGTGCTGACACAAAGTTAAGTCTTGGCCAAACCTCAGCAATCTCTCTTATTAAGACGCTGTGTCTTATTTAGTGCCGTGGTTCTTAAGTTTGTCATTGTCTTTAAAGGCTGTGTCTCTGTGTCTCTGTGTCCTCTAAATCACTCAGAGCTGGAGTGATGTAATGCCGTCAGATAAAACCCACTTCCCTGAATCACCGTGTATTAAGAGTTTGAATTAAAACTGGTTCAAAGACTGGAACATCCGCTTGTAAAAGAGAAAGACATGAGCACCGTATGTGTCCGTCTTTATCTGCCAAATGAGTGTCATTCTGCTGCCATCTGCACCGCTCAATCGGGATAAGAGGTTTCTCTGAGGAACAAACAAAATGTGCAGAAACCGAAATGTTCACAAACCAAAAAAAAATAAAGATCATCATCATGATCAGTCTTTCAGCCCAGATCTTGAAGCTTTTTGCTGAACCTAAAAAGTTACAGAAATGCCGTTTAGAGCATTGACTTTTAACCCTGTGGATGGATTTGGGCAGTGATGTGCTTTAAAAATAAAACTTGACTCTGTCCAAAAGACTGAGCTCAATCTGATTCAAAAATGCATCAATACTAAAGTGATTTGTAAGTAAAGCTGATGCTGCTGGGCCTCACACAGCGTCTTTATTGATCGATGCACATTCAATGGTTCGGACTTGTCTTTCTGATGGAGGATAAACAGATGAGCAGCTTTCATGAGCAGGGCTTTGGAGAAAATGAATAAAAACGGTGCTTTATGAAATGGAAACCAAACACTAATTAACATAAATCAATTACAGACTATTATTGTTAGACATAAAGATAAAGAGGCTGATGTCTTTGCCTCCTGTGACTTTGTAAATAGTTGTTTTTTAGTGAACTCTACAACTGTTCACCTGCTCTAATAAGGAAAGTGCATTTTCACCACTAGTTCCTGCCTAAAACTTCCCAACCCACATTTTTAAATTTAATTTCATCCATTCATCATTTGAGGTCACTTGACTTTCCGATTTTGTGTTTGGTCCAAACCCTAACTGCAGATGTGAAACCTCCAGCAGATGCAGAATATCCAAAAGGGTTTGGCTCATTTTTTTGTTTTTTTGGAGGGCAACATGGCACAGGTTCCACAAATTAAAAAACAAGACAAAACTATATATTTATTTGTATACAGCATTATAACACTTCATGTGCCAATATATTTTCTTCACAAAATGGTTACTTTGACCATCTCAATGCATTTAAAAATTCATTTCTCATTCTGACAGGCAGCTCCATGTTTTTTCAATAAGTCTGATCAGATAATAAAGTGACAAAATTAGATATTGATGCGACAGCTCACTTACATAATGTGTTTTTGATGTGTCTGACTCAGCCATTTCTTTTCATTTCCCACAATAGCTGCGTGCATTCATTCATTCATTTTCTGCTGCTTTTCCTGTTCTGGGTCACATGAGGCTGCTTTGGACGTGAGACAGACCCTGAACAATGGCATTTTATTATAATGCTAACTCGTAAAGACATACACTAACAAACAACCACATATACTTTCTTTGAACAGACGCATTAAAAGCCTGCAAACTCAACACTCGGGGCTATATTCTGTTAAATGGTGCACTTCTTTCTGTGTAACACCAGCCGTGCCACAAGATCCGTTTAGAGGCACAGCCGTCGACATGAAAGTAAGAAATGCCTCGTGTCAAACAACTGGGAGGTCAAAGGTTACACGGCCTGCTCCACAAACGTCCCGCTGTTGTGAGGTCAAATGGATGTGTCTTGATCCAGGCCAGAGTCTGGGTTATAACACGAGGAATGTGTGAAGATTTCACAACATGACTTTTTTATATCCATCCTGCATGAAACTCAAAAAGCCCCAAAACACAAAGGGTCTACGCTTCCAAGCTTTTCAATGCCTTCAATAAAACTGCAAACAACAATTGCAAATAAACAAATAAATACAAAGGATAATCTCTTTAGAATATAACTAAACATAATCCAGTGACTGCATAAATGTGGCAAACCTTCCTTTAATAAAAAGCCCACTGTCTTAGATGTGTCCAGCTTAAAACTTAGTTATGGTCAAAAGATGGCAGCAATGAGCCTTGAAATTTTTACTGATTTTTTTATGGCTGCAAATTATGGTTCAGATGTTTTCAAGTGATGCAGACAGTATAGGAAGTGAGTCTGCCGTGTCCTATCCCTTATATTCTACATAATTAGATGTTTTTTTCCCTTGAGCTGAAATGTCACTCAGCTTTTTATAGACACAGTTCTGATCCAGAGACTGAATCAACCTTTCTTTGCCACAAAACCACTGCACGTCCCTGCTCTTCATTTAAATTCTTGCTTGAAGTTGCTATTATTGCACCATTTATCACCTCCACATTTGATTAATTCACGCAACAGCTCCAACTTCATGACACCTCGTCCAAAAACGACCTGCAATTTGTCACAAAAACCTGAGCGCTCTGTCCAGAATGACCACTGACTTTGCAGGAAAGGGGCTGGTCTTTTAGTGGAGTCTTAAATTGTGTTACACCTCCCTCTAGAGGCCACGACAATATCCTGGACCTCACTCTGTCGGCTGCGCAATGTCCTGTGTCACTTAAAGGCTTATAACAGGCAGGATTTCCAGGCAGATCTTTAACATTAGCAGGTTTTTAGTCACAGTTGGATTAACATCACATGATATTAAAGCTAACTGATGCAAAATATGCCAAATGTTATAAAATAAAACTCATTTAGTTCCAACAGCGCACATTTATCAGCTCTGACTTTGATATTATGGCTCTCGGTTTATTAGACACTGAATTTATGTGTGTTACAGTACAATATTAAAAGGTAAAGTGTGTATAATGTAGTATATGATTGAACAAAATCGAACGAGTGTTTGTTTTCAGTTGTGTATAATCACATTGAATTGCAATTTGGACTTTTACCACCAGATGTTGCCAAAGAAGGGAAAAAACTACCTCAAAAACTACAGTGGACATTAAAAAAAAAAAAGCTCAGTCGCCTCCTGTTGACAACATCAGTCTGTAAAGCAGCCCTGTGTATCTTTTATCCAGTAGAGGGCGCATATCCCTCTCTGTGTGTTTGTTTACCAGCAGAGACATTTAAGATGGAAAGTTTGGACGAAAGAACATGTCTTCTAAAACAGTAGGATCATTTTAGTGTGTTTTGTACAAATACGACTCTGCTAGGGTCCATTGGAGGTTTCTGTCCATCTGAGGGTTACTGTGTCAGTGAGATAGACAGAGAACCATCAAAATGAGTTGGAGAATATATATTTTAGGGATAAAAGTTACGCCGGGCTGCTTTAATACAACACCCTGTTACTGAAGTGTCAACATATCAACAGTGCAAAAGGTTTTCTGTCAGTGTTATTCAATCTTACACCTGCTGCTGGGACAAATTGCTCTGATACCATGTGACCCACAAAGGATAATAGTCACTTAAATGATACTGTGAACATACATGGATCTATAACACATCGTCCTTTGCCCGTATTTTACTATTTTCCTTCTTTGTTTACATGGCAGGGACGTTTTTGACTGTGTTCTCTCAGCCAATCACAGCTCAGAGAAGGAAAAAATCTGCAAAACAATATAAACAAAACCTAGATTTGTCTTTTAATCACTGTTCAGCTCTAAAATTGAGGCACAGGACCAGATTTGTTTTCAAAGCTTCACCTGGAAATCCTTATAAGGCCTTTAAGCTCCACCTCAAACTATACTTATTCAAAAAGGTAAACATCTATATACACAGAGTACACGACACAGGAAAACATTATTGGCCTAGAGAGCGCTCAAAAGCAGTTTACTTTGAGCTATGGCCACACATAATGAACAGTCGGGCCTGTCAGAGCCAGCTAGCCCATTAGCTCGGGCTAATGCACCCAGAACTGTCCGCCATGCGCTGCCCATCACTCTCGACTGGATCTGGTTTCACACACAAGCCGCCTCGCCTCTTTGCTCTCGGGGCAAATCTCGTTCCAAAACAACAAGCTCTCAGAGGAGATCCAATCATGAGGCGGCTGCTGTTAGATGTAATGGACTAAATGGGCTTTTTCTCTTTAATACCAACAGGTTTGTGTGTTTGGCAGCTGAGGTTACAAGGTCTAAGAGGCAGATTTGGTGAAATAATCTTGTTTTATACAACGATATTACAGAGTATGTGGCGAAATGTGTGTTTTGTCTAAGTTTGAATACGTACAGAAACACATATCTGCTTCCATTTCCCTCGGATTGTAAAGTGGATATTGGCTCAATCAGAGGGTGAAATTGTTTTTGACCGAGCCTGTGATCTTGGGTTTCACAGCTCAGCCTTTGCTAAATGGAGCGTCTACATTAGAGGCCAGAGAGGAGCAGGCTGCAGAGTGCTCTTAACCAAGTAAAAAAAAAAAAAAAAAACAACCGGGCTTTCTGTTCAGCCACAGGCCCGGGCGGATGACGGGACAGTGACATGTAGCAAACCGTGTTGGGAAGAGCAGGATCAGTTTACAGCCGTCAAATCAAAACAATGGTCCCAGCAGAGGGTACGGTGACGGACATGATGGCCCTCATGTGATGGAAGATAAACACCTTCTCTGCTTCGGTACAAGCACCCCTCTCACTTTTTAAGGCTTATCAGAGTGACTCATGTGATTGGGAAAAGTTGAGTTTTAGGTAACGTTATACTTTTGGAGCATGTCTTGTACTGGAAACAAGTTGGGATTGATTAGGATTTGCACAAGACAGACATGCATTCTCAGGAGATATTGAATAAATATATTATTATTCCTGAACTCTGTCCGTCCTGGGAGTGGATCTTTCCTTCTGTGGTTCTCTTTTTCCACATGGCTGGGTTTTTTCCTCTTATCCTCATGGAGCATCTAAGGACAGGGGATGTTGTCTTGTAAAGTCTGTAAAGCCCTTTGAGGCAGCTGTTGTTGTAATGTTGGGCTTTACAAAAATAAATGTCTTGTCAAGTTTCATAACAAAAAAAACTCCTCCTATAAAATAAATGAGTGTAGCGTGATCTTTTTAATATAACGTGTAAGCAAAAGTTTACAATTTTACAAAAGTGTTATGCTATAAACACTGTCTTTGAAGTATTTTGTACAAATGACTCAATAGATTTTTTATCAAATAGTGCTGGAGCAATATGTAGATCCCTGAGTCAGTTGAGTTCTATGTGACCAATCAAAACTGTTTACCTAAAATGGGATGGGTTTAATGCAGTGACCTATTTTCTGATTGGTTGTACATTGATCAAAATGTGTTGGTTCTTGTCAATATTGGTACTGCTCTCTGAATTCTGATTGGTTGAATGAGTTTTTGATCCGCCTCCTGGAAATTAAACTCTGTGCTGTGGGCCATAAACAAAGTGACCTCAGTCCCTGATTAGTCTTGGAGCAGGACTTTGGGCTTGTCTGTCACAGGATGTTATGTGATGATAATTAAATGATGACATCTACTTCATAAACTCACAATAACGCTTTAAAGTCACGGAGTTTGACAACGGTTTGATTTAAAGAGAAACTGGCCAACATTCAAGAAGTGCAAAGTTCGACTGTAGTGGCTATTTGTCCAAATTAAAATCAAGTCAGACAAATCAAAACAAATCAAATGGCCTCCTGTTGCACCGTCCAGGACTACTTCTTATGCAGGTCAAAAAAGTGAATTTCCAAGCCATAAAGTGCTTTTGTGTGTTCACCATTTTGCAGCAGAGTTGCACACATTTCCAGCAGCCTGTAGCCTCTCTATTGCCAAGTAAAAAAAAACATATGCAATCAATATATATGTAAATTATGCCACACCCTGCCGTACAAACTACATGAATTATTAATAACACAGAGAACTTAGCCTTCAAATACATAATATACATAATACATTCCCAGCATTAGCCGATAGAGTTAGTGATGCTAATGCCAGTAAAGTCTGTGTAATCTTTGCATAACACAGAAACGTTAACTTACTCAACCACAACTGATCCCTTTCAATTACTGTTTATTGTTTTCACAGAACTATGCAGATAAAAATACATTTCACATTCATCTATTTCCATGGTCCATGTCTATTTTCTCAAAAATAAATGAAAGAAGACTGCACAAGAATACACTGGTCAAGTATCCATCCTTCACGTGTCAAAATGTATGAATATAGATCCGTCAAAATGGTGATGCTGTGTTGTAAATAGTGTGAAAAAACATGCCACAATGAAAATAATAGACACCGTTGTGCACTGACAAACACAAACCAGTGCCCTAGAAAAGTTTGGGCCACATTTCCTTTCCTTATATTTCATTTCAGACTCTCCTCTCTCCCCGACACTAAAACTGTGTGACTCATGCTGCCGAGGTAAACATGCCAACACTCTACCAACAAAGTGTGTAAATTCCACACCTGTCCCATCATTTTCCCCCTTCCCTCTGGTCCCGCCCCTGTCCTTTTGTGCCTCCTCTGTTCTCACTCATGCTCCAGCTCCATCCATCCACAGCTCACACGGCGGCTCGAGGAGCGACGTCGAGCAGCGCTGCACAAAACACCGGAGCCACTCACCGAAGACTGTTCTCCTCAAAAACTGTAAGTACCACTGAGCTCTTGCCTTTTTCTTCAACAAAATGAAGCCTTATGTCGACATTTCAGCTTTTACAATAAGTGCATGGCTCAAGTTCAGTATAATTCAGATCAATATGGCAACACTGCTTCTTTTTCTGTCTCCTCTCACTTTAAAAACTCCCTCAGATGATTATCCAAAGCTGGGACAAAGTCTAATAAAGTGTCTGGTCGACTCGTGTGGCGTCGTTATCCGTCCCGAGAGGTGACGAGGTGGTGTCGGGATGACAAAGGCTGCAGATGTCTTTTCTTCTTTTAAAGCCGACTGAAAAATGACATAATGGCAGCAGAGCTCAGGTAACTTCATCTGGACACTGATACTCTTGAAGGTTATCCAGCTTTGGGCTTGTTTTTTACAACATCTGGGCCACAAGAAGAGTGTGAAAGTTGTTGCGGAGAGTGAGTTTTGGATGGTTTAAAGAATGAGAGTAATTAGGAAACCACTCAACCAGCAAATAGGTGCTCTTATTTTGTGGTATTACTGAGTGGAAAGACAAACTATCTAATTTAGCGTTTGTGTGGGAAAGGTATCCCCTGTAATCCCTGAGTCTTAAGGCGGCGTGAACATTAGGCTTGTTTTGAGCTGAGCGGTGATGTCATGACACCGGTGTCAGGGCAGACTAACAGTTTATTCTGAAAACTGATCCCGTGTCCCGAGGCTCAGGCAAACTATCTGAGAACAAACGAACGATGAAGGCCTGGACTCCAAACGAACGGAGAAAGATAATATGAGCATTTTGTCTTGTAAAGCTGTTTTAGATTTGCATGTGGGTCATTCGGTTTGTTGTGTCGGTACAGTACATTTTTATAAAGCACGTGAAGCCTTTGAGCCTTTGTTTTATTATTTAATTTAGAAATAGTTTGGGTGACTATCTTCTATTGATGCAACTCAGTCATTTTAGTGTCACATAATAATAAACCAGACACAAAGCATAGCAGTAGTGAAGATTCTGAGTCAATCTAATAAGTTTGTTTATGTCCAGATGCTTTTTTCTTTAATTTCTTTTAGTCTTCGTAGTAAAAGTATTAGTGTGTGGTACTAGAAATGCTCAGTGACATGATTATGCGGACTGTACATTAAGTACATGTCATTGACAGAATTAAAATATATTTCACGGAAACAAATATAACTTAGAGGTTGTAGAATGGGTTCAATTTGAGTAAAATGAGAGAAGCCGACCCCTACCTCAAATAGAGAAAAGAAGAAATGAAATAGAAATAGAATTGTAGTTTCCAGGCAAACGTGTGTAAACAAACCCAGCCCCTGATAGATGTGAAATAAAAGAAACTTCAATTGTGTGACATTTCATTTGTTTCCTGCAGTGGACAGTGGACTTGTTTTCTCATTTGGACAAAGTGAAAAGTGGCTCTGACAAGACTGAACATGACCAGTGACATCTCTAAAAACAAAAACAAACATTCTACCTGTTTAATATTGTGTTTGGGTTTACGTCTCCATCACGGCGTCCCGTTCCAGCCGGCGTCCCGTCACCGAGGCCGCTTTGGGGACGACTTTTCTGAAGATGCAGAACTTAGCTCATTCGTGAGCATTGAACCACAGAGGAATTGTTCACAGTGGCTAAGTTCAGTGTCTGACATGAAAGAGTGACTCTCCCACATATACATACCTGAGAGACCGAGGCGACGGAGCGGGACGCGACTGGAGCCCAGAAGAAGCGGGGCCACCTGTAAAAAACAAACAGGAATGTTGCTGTAAAAGCCTTTGCAAGTCCAGACACCAAATACATTAAACAGTCACTTCAGATTTGAGCTGTTTTATGACGAAAAGGAGAAAAGTCAATGTGATTTGTGACTTTGATTTTTTACAACTTCCAGATGCAGAATGTATTAAACAGTGCAGATCCCTGTCATTTTCTGCTGTATACACCTGTTTTTTATCACTTCACACTTTTAATAAGGCTCTCTCGTTATATTTAGCTTCATTTTCCTCTGATTGCACCTTCCTGGTTGTACATTCTCGTGCCTACTGAACTGGAATCAGTGTGTCTATTGCAGAACTGGCTCAGTCCAGCAGGAACAAGAGTGACACCTATTGGGACTCCATCAGCGTTAACAAGGCCACCGCTAACGGGACCCCGGTCGTTATAATGATCAAAACCAAGTCACCTCAGTTGACCGTGTCCAGGACTGATGTATTTGCGGTGTCGGTGTGTAACAGTGTGAGGCCGTCTCTGCAGGTGGTCATTACCAACTCCTCTGAGACGCGCTGTGATTTGTGCTGAGTAACACTTTACGCTGCCTCTCTTCATTCCTCACTCTGTAATAAGCTGTCATTGCGTCAAGAGGCTCCTGACTAAATTGGGAAACAGCGGCTCAACACCTCTGCTGCAGTCATTATATACCTGAGCGGACATGTACCGCATTAGCATAAACAAAACTGATCATCACCCCATGTGCTTTTGCTTTTGAATCAGCTCACCTCTCACTTTTGGCAGCTTTACCTTGAGCTGCGCATTGTTACATTGCAGCAAACGTGAGCAAAAATGTACTGGTCTTTCATGCTCTTTAGGCCTTTTCATTAAAAGTTTTCCAAGGTCATTTTATTTCTGCTCCTGAGGGTGTATTTTTCCACGAGGCCAGGTGTAAACACAGCCCAGCATCAGTCAAAAGAGGAACAATAATGGCAGAACAGGTGAGAAGAAGCTGCATCATCATCAGTTTTCAACTCAGACTTTATTTAGACAAAAATCTGTGTCTATCTTTAATGTAACAAAGAGGCTGCTCTGATCTTGTCGGGGCTTCACTTAAAAGCATAAATACTTACTGTGTGCACACTTAATGTTACCAAATGAATAGTATACTAAGTTATACTAACTTTCAGCAGTATTGTACTCTGTTGGATCCGATATATCTGGTAACTTTTTTTAGACAAAAGCTTCAATATTTTAAAGCCATCTGTAAAGATATTTATATTCCATGTTGTATTTATGGTGCTGTTTATGATGTTAAAACAGTGTACTCATAAACTGTTGAACATAAGACTGTAAGTGTGTTTTGATTTGTCTGTAAAAGTACATCTTTAACACAGAACAAATGAAGGATATAAATACTGTGTTTCATGCATAAGTGACTTTACCTTTTTTCTGCATACCGTCCATCTTCCTTCTTTTATCCGGGGCTGGGGTAAAGGGGCAGCAGTCCTCTCCCCAGACTCTTCCTCCATGATACTTGATACTTTTCCAGCTGAGAACCATAACCTCTAACACATGACAATTCAGATACTGCAGACACATTGCAATAACAGAAGTACCTGTACGGCCAGTTTGTGGCTGCTCTGGTCCACGCTCCAGTCAAAATAATTTAAAAGAATCTCAGACACTCAGAAGAGGGACTGTTTTTGTTTTCACAGGGTTCACACAATGATAGAGCAGGTGAATACTAGCAGCAGGTACACAGCTTTTTTACTATGTTACAGTTATTTGTTATTAATCCATGTTCATCAATAAAAATTAAACAATAAGATAATTCTCTCTTCATCAGAAAGCCATAGTTGCATTTTTGGTAACCATATAAAATGAAATAATTTAAAATATATGTAAAAAACTATCATTAGTTTAATATTTTGACTGTTCTGCTTTTTATTGTTTCAAGTTAAAAAACAAACAAACAAAAAACATGTTTGCTTTGGTTAAGAGCCCAATTTAGTGCCACTGAGTGTCACTTTAATAACTTACAGTGTGTTGTTTGGTGTTATGTATTATCAATCATGAGTAAAGAGAATGATTAATTGTCATTGATTGATTGATGTTGTAATACCTAAAACTCCCAGAAGAGGGCGCAAAGACTATACTACTCCATCCATAATAACGTGTTCTGTGATCAATTGAAAAGCTCACCTTAAAACAATGAGCGTTAATCTAATTTTGTCATTTTATTTCGCATTGCCTCTCACTTTTGTTTTTCTCACGTGTTCAGCTCGTTCTGGTTACAGTTTGACATTTCTCCAGTGAATGAGGGGCATTATGCTTTTATTTTCCAGCTCTCCGCGGTGTGGGAGGGTGTGGAGAAATGTAGGAAGTACTGAGCATAAACTCAGGAGCAGGTCGACGACGGGGCCACGGTAATCCTCACTTTCTCAGGTAAACTAAGAGTTAGGGCCAGAATAGTCGCTCAATTAACTGGAAATACTTAGTCACAGAGAGGAAGCAATTTCCAGGTTTAACTTGGAGACAGGGGGAGGTTTTTAACCAAAAGTTGTGAAATTGGAGTCGGTTTTTACCGGAGAGGCAGGTTTTTTCTTCTTCTTCGCTGTCACTAATGGTTCCGCAGCTGAAGATGGAGTAACTCTGAGGTTTGTGTCAAAGGTGAGGATATATTCTCTGTTTGGGGCTTTTAGAGCAGTTTATAAAGTGCATTTAAGTGAAAATATAGGAAAATGTGCAAAATGTATGTAAATTCACATTTGAGAGGTTCAACTGGGACACATAAATCTGCATTTTAGGCAGTTTTTTGTAAAGACATTTATAGTTGTTTATAATTAAGGCTAGCTTCAGCAAATATTCACTGATTATGGTCTAACCAGATTAAGTCTTTCATAAATCCTGGATTAAACCAGCTTTAGACTTGGTTTAAACCTGGTTTATCTCTGATTTAGTCCATTTGTTGTCCTGGTTTAGTCCTAGGCCTGGCTGAGTAGTTAAGGTCTGATGTGGACCAGGTTTAGTCCTAGACCTGGTATGGACATGGTTTAGTTTGGGCTCAAATCTACACCCTAACCCAGTCCTGCTTTAGATCTGACCTAGATTAATTCTAGTTTAGACCTGGTTTAGACCTTGTTGAGATCTGATTTACGCCGGGTTTTCTCCTGGATTATCCCTGTTTTAGTCCTTGTCTGGTCCTGGTTTAGACTAGAGACATGTTTTAGTTCTCGTTTGGTCTTGGCTTAGTCCAGGTGTAGTTCTACTTTTGTTTAGACCTATTTTGGACCTGGTTTAAACCTAATTTTGCGGAATAATGGTTAAAACAGATTCATAAACCCTCCATTTATTTCCACATGCTTAAACTATGGGAATATTAATAGGCTTCAATATAAACTGATTTATTTGAACCGTTTTTGTGTGTTTCTTCAGTGGGTGCTGCCACAGACGCGGGGCTCTGAGTGATGCTGAGTCTGGCCTCTGTGGATCAGGATGAGCTCTCCAGATGGAGCCGGGACCCATGAACATGAAGCAGAGGCTCGTGTGGTGCAGATCTACCCCAGACCGAGCCAGGACGTCACTACCTACTGCCCCTTACAGATCACTCACGGGGACACGGCCTGGACGGTCATTAAAAACTCTGTGGTCAGCCTGGGACTGGACCCGAACCAGACGTACAGACTGTTAGAGGTGAGGAAGAGCGAGGAAGAGGAGAGAATACTGGACGATGATGATTGTCCTTTGGATCTGGTGCTGCTGTGGCCTCCCAAAACCCAAAAATGGCACCCGAAGAGCGATGGTTTCTACTTTGTCATCCAGCAGCAGGCGATGAACGGTGAAAACAACGGAGAGGACTACGATGATCTTTGTAAACTCCCCGACCTAACCGAGGACAGTATTACGGAGACTTTACGCCAGCGCTTTTACAAACTCAAAATCTACACTTACATAGGCAACATCCTCATCGCCATCAATCCCAATAAGTTCCTGCCCGTTTACTACAACCCCAAGTACGTGAAGATGTACGAGAACCAGCCGCTGGGTAAACTGAGCCCGCACATATTCGCCATCGCCGCTGCGGCTTTTCGAAACATGCTCAGCAGCCAGGTCGACCAGTGCATCGTGATTTCAGGAGAGAGCGGATCGGGAAAGACCGAGAGCAGCAGTTACCTCGTCCACTGCCTCACGGCCCTGAGCCAGAAGACTTACTCTAGTGGCCTTGAACGCACCATCCTGGGGGCAGGGCCGGTGCTGGAGGTGGGTCACTGATACAGATAACTTCAAACCACAAACCAATAACACCTGTATCTGTCAAAGTAGTACATAGCGAGCAGATTATAGAGGCTTTTGAGAGGGTTTTCTGCTTTGTGGTGATTCATCGATGTTTTTAAAGGGATAGTATTCTGTAAAAGAGGGTTTTTGAGATAGTTAGGGTACATTTATAACAACTAACAAGGCTCAAAGACTTCATAATCAACCTTTAGTTCAAGTAAACTATTTATATACATTCATTTTTTCATATGACTGCTTTTATCTCTGTTTCTCATTTACGCAACACCAGAACAAGTTCCTCAATCTGGCCGTCTGAACCAAAACGTAGGCCATTTCTGAGCGACACAGTGTGAAAAGTCTACTTTGGACCACACTTTTAAATGAGCATTGAAGTATTTGAGTGTTTTTAACCCACAGTACATGGTTTAGTCTCTGTGGTGTTGCTCCTGTGTTGACTACGTGCTGCAGGGAATAAATACAACAATAAAACAAATCCAAAAGTACACAAAATACTGAACTGTCCCTTTAAGGCAGAACCGAGGGCCACACATTAGTGTTTCTGCAGGTGTTTCGGCCTCAAAGGGAGTATAATCAAGTGACTGGACTTTGGTTTTAATGAGACTTAAGTGATGTGTTCAGGTGTTAATGCACTTGTTGAGCCAGGCCTGGGTTTAGAACAAAGTGAATCTAAAACAGAGGAGGCTACAGCTGTGATTGTGGAGTGTCAATCTTGTTTATGTTGAATTTACAGTAAATTTTGCTCAGATTGTTTTGCCTTTAGTTCAAACTTAGACAAAACAATATGTGTTTTCACCGTGTTGGCCCAGCCCTTCACAAAAGTCCCAGGTTCTAATGTGGCCCTTGGGAAAAATAATTACCTAGGCCTGCTTCAAGCTGTAGTTTGACGTCAGACCATGGCTTTAATAGTGGTTAGATGTGAAAATGATATTAATACTTGAATATGAGTGCTATCATTTGTGTTGCCAGACCAAACAATGGCATTAAACGTTTAGCTGTAAGGAGTAATATGCAGGATATAGTCAATACTGGGAAATGAAACCAAATTTAATTACACACATGACTCATTAAAACTGTCAGTACCATTGTACTCTTTCTTTACACGGGAAGTGTATTCTTGAGTGTGCAGCTTTCAGTCAATTGCAGCAAAACAGTAAAATATAGTTAAAAAAAATAGGAGATTTGCCGCTAAATCCTGCACATTTCCCTTTCATGTTGATGTCATACATTCACAGTTAGGGGTATTACCACATTGGAGTCTAAGCCGCTGTAGATGGTGCGTTAGATAATTATTTTCCAAAACCTAATGAATATTTAAACTTCCTCTTCCTCTACTGACAGCATCTGTGTTACAAATCACAAAAAACAAGAGTGTGTGAATGTCTCTGAGTGAAGTGTAGCGACCAAACTTCAGTTTCACTTTTAGGTTGATTGTCTTTTCAGTCAGCGGTCACGTATGGCTGTTAATGAGTAACACCTTTTATGTTTCAGTCAAATTACAAGGTGTATTTGAATGAGAAATAATAAGAAACTAGGCGCGTTTAAAAGGACTGACGGTTTAACAACAGTTTCAAGCTTTGGAAGACTTGGCTAGAGATGCAGGAAGCTGATGTGAACGATTAGTTTCAACTATAAAACAAAAACTAAATTCAGAAAGTGTACAAAGCACTCAAAACCATTGTATTGCGTTTTTTTTTTTAAGTGAGGCCAAATTACATCTATGAAACAACTCTATTCATTATCTATTCATCGAAACAACAACTGACTTCTCAAAGGTTCCTGACCCACTTTATCACAAACCCACATCCAGCCCCGAGAGGCCAGTGTGGATTCTTCACGCTCCGAAAACAAGTCTAACAAGTTTTTGTCTGTAAAAAGTATTTTTTACTGTTAACTGATCCATTTTGTTGTGCTCTGTGTCACTGACGCCAAGGTTTAGCACAAAGAGGGACAGAGGCTTTTGTTTTGGCGTTGGAGTAAGGAGTGAGCTTAGGACACAGAACACTCAGACTCAGGTTTGGCCAGAAGAAAACATGCACTTGTTTATTAAAGTAAAAAGTGGCTTGAGGACAAAATGTTGACCTGTTATTTGTTATTTTCTTTCTTACATACCCTTTTCTTCATATGACATGTTGATAAAGTCCCAGAAGTGTAGCCTGATGGGACAGTTTTCTCCCAAAGAAAGTTGCTAAGAAGTGAAGTTGCTAAGACCCTGTGAACCTTAGAGCCATTTACATGATGCCAAAATGCAAACGCTGGCTTAAAGTGAATTCAAAACGATGTGTTCACACGGATAAGATCAGCTGAGAACACTGTTGTATATCTACCTGGCCAGTAGGGGCGCTGTAAACACCATCGCTTATAATGCTACAGTCATTAACACAATATTTTGGCCTTGTTTTCAGTTTCCTGTCAGTATTTAGCAGCCATATGTTTTCTTTCACACAACTGTTATTGTTTTAACTGTAGACACTGTATTTATTTGTCACAGAACTCAAACAAAAAAGCCCTGTTTGGGTCTGAAAGTTTCGATGTTTGTTGAGTGTGAACGCCGTTCTTGTGTACAGCCTTAATGCAACCTCATCTTTATGTTTTGGGTTAAATGCATCGCTGTGTAAAAGACCAAATTAGACCAGCCCAGTCAAATAATGGTTATATATTTATACTTCAGCAGTAAGAAAACTGCTTGGACTGGACACTGACATTGGGCCAATCACAAAAAATAGATGTACAGAGAGGTCAGATGTGTTGTTTATTTGAAATGCTAAATATAACACTATTTTAGTAAACCTTAAACAATAAGAATATCCAATAATTAGCATATTATAGGCCTTTGAGTTTAAATTCAACATGATTATTGTTCAGTTTGGCAGTTCTTTAGATTCTTTGTCAATTTCTCAATATTTATGTCAGCAGTTCCTCTGAAATCACAGGAAAGACACCATATGACTCTTATTCCTTTTTATCGTAAAAGCACCAGTTTCCTTTTTTGTTCCTTTTAAAAGTATCACAACCTGCAGCAGAGACTGGAGGCCTGCTGCGACAGGAATCCCTCTGTTTGTTTTTTTGTTTGTTATCTCATAGTTACACATCAAATGCACAGTGTGTGATTAGGAAGTGTGTTAATTGCAGCACTCAGGTGACGTCCCATTACCAGCTGTGGTTTAGAGGCGGGCTGAGAGTGGGCGAGTGCTGGATGAACGTGACCAGGAAGCGCTAACGCTCCGCAGGTCGGTATGCACGGGGCGTTGTCTTTGGAAGAGCCCCAGAGAAAGACGAGAGAGAAGGAACGTGTCAGAACAGGCTCGGTCAGGTCTGCGGCTGAATCACTGAGCAGAGGGAACCACGTCCTCAGCTGAATACACTTCTCATTTTTACTCACTTTTCCTGTTTTTGTGCAGACTGTGTCCCAATTTAAAAGGGTTTATGTGTCCTTTTGATTCTAAATGTTGAGTTCATGCAGTTATTGCTTCGGTGTGCCGCCTAATGTCATGGAAAATACATCAAATTCCAGTAAAACCGCATTATTGTTTACCACATGACTCCAATTTAATTACATTTTTGAGGCCTCGTTCCACGTAAGAGTAGCTTCACTTTAAAACACGTCTGCTTCTCTTTCTCTGCCGCATACCTTTATGTTATCTACCTTTTATCTCTCTCTGTTTCTCATGCAGCTGTGTAGGATTATGTGTTTAAGATCAAAAGAAAACTTTAGTGCAAATACAAAAGAGCACTGGGAGGAACAGTCCGGCGTGTGAATGTGTTTTCTGCTCAGTTTAAGTACAGTAAACACTCGAACAGCGTCTACTGAGGCAGAGCCCGACCTGTTAAGACACGACCCTCGACATAACTCGCTCTGGAATGAAGTCGAGCGACAGAAATAGAGCCAACCTGGTCCGCTAATGTAATAATTGATTTGAATTTATGGTGTGATTGAGCTGTGAACTCTCAATTTTCTCTTTGAGTAAATAATAAACTCACTTGAGTAAACACATTGTTGTAATAAGTAAACACTTTATGATAACTGCACACAGTCAAACAGTAGTTAACCAATGACAAATGTGTATTCAACCATGAATCAATGAAAAACCTAGGTGTAAGTATACTATTAATAATATTTTTTAGAACTTAATGGTGATTACTCAACTAATACTTAATAGTCTGTCATTAAAAAGGTTTACCAACATTTTTTTTTACAATAGAACAAATCATTTGGTCATTAAACGTTTTATGTGTCTTTGCTTCAAGTGTTTTAGTCAGAGCTTAATTTGTGGGGAACAAGCAGGAACATATTCCCACACCTGCTAAATTGACTGGATCCAGCTCTTCTTTTTATCATCTTTATCAAGTTTTTCTGGTCTAAAATACGGATGTGATTCTTTCTGATTCTATTTGAATAAATTTAACTCATATTTACATGTCAGTCTAGGGCAGTGAAAAGTAGTAAGTAATAAGAATCCTTTCAGGGGCCGAAGATAGTGACATTTGGAAGCTTTTATTAAATTTTGAATGTGAGATTTCATCTTAATTTGAGGCTTACAAAAGTTATCACACAAACAGTAATTTCCTCCTTTAATGGAAACTGGTTTTAGTTGGAGTTGAACAGGTTTAAGTCAGATTTGAACAGGTTTTAGTAGGATTTCAACAGGTTTTAGTTGGATTTGAACAGTTTTTATTTATCTTCATAGCAAAATCAAATCCATCCAAAACATGTTTCTAATTCAATGAATAAAACGTAGTGCCAAAAATATGACTTCTTAAATGTATTGAAGGGCCACATTAAACATTGCAAAGGGCCGCATTTGGCCCCCGTGCCTTGAGTTTGACATGTGTGTTCGAGGGCAAAGTTTAGAGTCATTATCAACATTTTGATTTTCCTGTTATTAAAAAATGGCGAAAGACACAAACAATATGTAAGAACAAACACTGTAAGAGAACAATGGCCTTCACTATGAACCAGCCACACCCCTCGCCTCGAACCGTTTATGTCCTACGTTACTAAAGCAGAATCCATAATATTATTGGTAGTTGGGCAATATATTGTATGTATCGTCATCAAATAGTTTTCTTGTGATACATTATTCTGATACAGGCTATATATAAAGTAACATTTGTTAGAAGGCCACGTTTTACTGTAAAAGGGGTGTTTTAGACAAATATCATTAAAATGGCTCTTTAATGCAAACAATTAATGCACAAAATCCAGTTTTCGTCAGTCTTTCCACTGCACTGATTGCAGATTTTGGTCTCTAACCAGGTTATTTTGCAGGATTTCCAGGCAAATGCTTGTAAATAGACTTGGCCCATGCACCATCCTCTTATTTAGTGCTCATTAATGAGTTTCCCTTTTCTGTGTGAGCTGTGGTTTGCAGACTCAAAAGGTCCCTCCCACGTAATCGAAGGAATTGTGAAATACCAACGGAAGACACTTTGTTTACAAATATATTCACATTCATTCATTGCTCTAAAGAGACGTAGGATAAAAGGAATTTCACTGTGTAAGGATTACATTTTTACAGAAGTTGGATATATTATCTCTTAAAGAATATAGCCTTCCATGTTTAATTTGACTTATATTTCATTACATAGCAGTAGACTAAAGACTGAAAGAGAAGGCCAATTTCAAATAAGCTTTACTTAAACATTCAGTGTTTATCTCTCGGTGCCAGTTCCCATAACACACCTGTCTACAAATGTTCATGTTTACTTCAGCAAAATGTATGCTCCTGTGTTTTAACAGGCTTTTGGCAACGCTAAGACAGAAGAGAATAACAACTCCAGTCGCTTCGGGAAGTTCATCCAGCTCAACTATCTGGAGAGTGGAGTCATCAGAGGGTACGGCACAAACATTAACATTTGTAGTAATTAAAGTATATGTTCCAGCAGCACGAGAATCACCTGTTTTATGTGTCATTCTCATTTTTTAAGCCACATTGTTAAAAAGCAGTTGACAGTTTTCTTTTGTGTCTCTTACAGAGCTGTTATTGAGAAGTACCTTCTCGAAAAGTGCCGCTTAGTGTCAAGAGACAAGAATGAGAGGTAACATTTGTTTATTAAGTTTTAAGTTGGAAAAATGAACGGTTAATGTTACAAAAACAAGCCTTATGCATTGATTTTGAAGCTGAAATTTTAATCTATATCTTGTTAAACTACTGTGACCTTTGTCCCCAGGAACTACCATGTTTTCTACTATCTGCTGATGGGCGCGTCCAAAGACGAACAGAAGGAGTTTCATCTTTTAAAGCCACAAGATTATCTCTACCTCAAACAGGTGCCTCTGAAGCACACATTTTATCTCAGCAGCAGCGACAGTGAAAAGAGGGCTATAAACTAAATGTTTTACATGAAGGGGACACACAAGACTGTAATGCACATTTATCATCTATTTGTGCTGTATACTGGGTCATATCCATCCAAACTCTGCAGAAGCTGTTTTTAATCATTTGTTTGTTTGTGCGCTGAGTCCTATAGGTCATCCCACTGCGTCTATCATCAGTCATTTCATCAATAAACACCAGCAGCCCCTGTCCTTTCGCAGTTACACACTCAAATGTCATAACACTGCCTCCATTTTGACCCATTGTCTGCTTTGGATCATGACCTATTTCTGTCCTGTTTTAAACTTTTCTTGCACAAACGAAATTTTTAGATATAAATATTTACATACAGCTGAATATTCTTTATTTATGGACTGTCTTGTTAACGAGAATTAGCTGCAGACAATCCCCATGTCTTTGTTTAATAGTTCCTTGTGCTGATAGTTAAGTCTTGAACCAACAACTATAAAAAATCTGGATTAATTTGATCTTGCACGCTGATATTTTGTTTGTTTTTGCCGTCTTTAGGGAGACCTCCAGTTAGAAGATGAAGAGAACCTGGGGCTGGAGTACAAACGGCTCCATCAGGCCATGGAGATGGTTGGCTTTCTGCCGTCCACAAAGAAACAGTATGTAGCAGTCTCTTAAGGAAGCAATGGATGAGGAGTCCTACTAAAAATATCAAACACATATTATAAATTAGGAGTTTGGCACTAAAACACTTTTCTCAAGATGTTATCATGGTTTCGTGGAGTATTCGTGGAATTAACAGTGACTGCAGTAGAGACTCGTTTTGAGAAGCTGTCAAAGACTGAACCGGTGTCAGAAACAGGTCAAAACTTGTCGAGTCATGAAAAAGAAAAATGCAGTGAGCCACAGCCTGAGCAGCAAAGTCAGTGCCTTGTTCAGACTGAGCACTTTGACACGTTGGTGGCACTAAATAAGAAAAAAACAGGACTGTGAGATATAAGAAATATAATCAGGACATTTATGAACAAAAACGTAAACAAAAAAGCCTTTGTAAATCAGCTTGTCTCTTCTTGTCTTCTCTTAGAGCTGTAGTTGAGGGTTGAATGTTTTTCAGTTTTTTTCCGTAGCTGGTTCGACAAGTCACAGTAACAGCTCTGTTCAGCTGTTTTGGTTTCACATCAACACATCGCCCTGGCTTTGAAATACTGTAAAAAAAAGCCAATGAGAAAGATGTGAGCAACTTCGTACATACATTTACTTAATGGTAAAATAGGACAGTCATAAATGAACCCTGACTTTAAAATGCAACTTTGACATTGACACTGAATATAAGCTGTCATTGAATTAAAGTGGTACAGTTTTCTTTTTGCCGTCCCTCTCTCAGATGCTCATCTCTCCTGCTTTTCTTTTATTAAAACATTAAAACTGGACCAATTTTTCCTCCACAAAATAAGACATTACATCAAACTGAGATTTAGAGCTAACTGTAAACTTTTATCTCCAACACTTATCTCCGCCTCATTAAACATTATGTGCTTGAATTGTCAATATTTATCCCTGTTTTATGTTGCCTCCCTTTGCTCTGTTTATATTGTCCCTTTTTTCACTGTTTCTCTGTGAAGGACGCATTCAGCATTAAATATACCATTTCTCTGTTTTATGAGTAGCCATTACTTCTTTACAGACATCAGTGTCAACCAATGGGAGCCCTCCTTTATCCCGAAGCGAGCTGTGATTGGCCAAATCTCCCATTCAGGACTAAAAATTCTCATCTTTCTCATCTTATAAAAATCCTTGACAAGAAATCCTAGATCCTAGTCGTCTTAAGGTCTTCTTCCTTTTTTCTCACGCCCATAGTGTTTAAGTAACACAGCGCTCTCAGCAGCTTTGTGTTTGCATCAGCTATTTCTGTATCCGAGAAACCTGTGTAATGGTAATAGATGCCTGGTGATTAATGTGACTAATCCAGGAATGCCATGTGCTTTTCTCTGCGCAGCATATTTTCCATCCTGTCTGCCATCCTGCACCTGGGCAACGTGACGTACGCCCCGTCAGAGGGCTCTCGGGCTCTGGAGGTTGGACCGGCTGACGTCCTCTCCACTTTGTCTGAGCTGCTCAAAGTATGTTTATTCGTGCAAGTCCTACATATGGCGCTTGGAAGATTTAGAAGCTGCTAAGTTTGTCCCTCTGTGAGTCGAGAGTGTCCTGCGTCATCATCTACTCTGGCTCTCTGTATTGTTTAGACATGTTTTAGCTTGTCCTCATTTCGGTGTTAAAGACTATTGTTAGTGAAAAACAAAAGCAATGCCCTGACTCTTTCTGTGTTTTTTCTGCAGGTTAAAAAAGAGGTGCTTGTAAAGGCTTTGACCATGAGACGAGTAGTCACCGCTAATGACTCTGTAATGTCACGATACACACCACAAGAGGTATATAATTACCATTTTGGAATGCAGTAAACACAGTAAAACCTGACATACATATTAAGTCAAGTATACTTTAAAATTTCCCATTGATTTATAACACTCCTATTCTCTGTTGTTTCTGTGAAGGCCGTTAAAGTGCGGGACTCTATGGCTAAGTCTCTATACAGTGCTCTGTTTGACTGGATCATCTTCCACATCAACCACGCTCTGTTTAATAGACGAGACATGGAAGAATCGGTCTCGGTGAGTCCCAAAACGCAGATAGAGACTATTTACTGTATTTAATGTGGGAACTAAAGGATCAAAAAGACCTTTGTATAGTCTGAATGTTTGCACTTTTTAAATACTCCGTCCTTGAAGCGCTTTCCAACGTTTGTCCACATACTGTCCACCTCTGGAGACAAAATAAAGCGTGTGTCTGTTTGCAGTGTTTGTCCATCGGTGTCCTGGATATGTTCGGGTTCGAAGACGTACAGAAAAACTGTTTTGAGCAGCTGTGCATCAACTACACCAACGAGAAACTGCAGTATTATATCAACCAGCACATCTTTGAGTTGGAACAAGTGAGTGGGTTTACTTTCTGTGTCTGCTACTATTTTACGTCTTGGACTGAAAGGATCACCATTGATTTGTTGGTTTATATTAATAATTATCTAGAAATATCAAGGTATTGTTGTGATGACAGTAACAGTGAATTGAATGTTGTAATTGTGGTTCATGTGGATTACAGGAGGATTACGTTTCAGAGGGCATCACTTGGCAGAACATTGACTTCACAGACAACATCGGCTGTATTCAGCTCTTGAGTAAGAAACGTGCAGGACTCTTCGAGCTGCTGGATACAGAGAGCAAGTAGGTGCTTTACAGGACATTAAACTATCCCAGTGGCTCTTAAACTCATCAAGTAACACCTGACGAATTATTTAGATGTCCAAGTTGCTCACAGCTGCTATCTCTACCATCTTATGAGAACATGTATTTTGTTGGAAAAATACTACTTTTCACAGATTTTTATGTATCTAATATTCTACACCTATCCCACGTGAGTTTGCAGCAGTGCAGTTGCAGACATTATGCTTTGATGGGTACAAATGCTGCAAAGTAAAGTGTTGCTTTATATTGCTTTATAATATTTTTGTGTGATTTTGGTGAAACTGTCAGGACACCCCTTTGTAAAACAATACTATATTGTTTGGGTCTTGTATTAAAATGAGGAAATCTAAGCTGCTCATTTCTGTCTGTCCAGCCTCCCTGAAGCCACAAATAAAACCCTGTTGGAAAAGATGAAGCGGCATCATCAAAACAATCCTTTCTTTGTGCACAAAGGAGGGTCAGCCTTCGTCATCCGACACTTTGCTGGCAGTGTTTTATATGACATAAAGGTGAAGTTTTTCCCTTATTTTAATCATGCTTCTTTGTGTGAACATTTGAATTCAGTAAATGTAGCTGTAGCGTGTCTCACATAGGTTTTTTTTGCTGTAGCCTTGTGAGATAAGCCAGCTTGGGAAAAACAAGGGGAACCTGTGTGAACCGAGCTAATGATTAATCCTGTTTGTGAACTGGTGGTGTGTTCAATGAATGAAAACTCTGTGGGACTGACTAATGGAGGGCAATAGTCTAACAATTATTTCACAACAAATCCTAATTTCAGGGTTTTATAGAGAAAAACACAGAGCACATGCGGCCTGAGGTAATATCACTGCTCCGCAGCAGTGAGCGCGCCTTTCTGCATCACCTGGTGGCGTCCAGTCCACAGGCACTGTTCAGGTGGGGCGTCCTGAGAGCCACCATCCGCATCCTCACAGTATTCAAAAACATGGGACGACAGAGAGCAGAGAAAGGTACGTTGCTTTGGCAGATCAAATACATTGTCGTTTTTCTCAATAACATTTTAATAATTATTGTATGTTTAATCTTCCGCTGCAGTATCTGCCAAACGCGCCTCTCGAAAATCACTCAGAGACTTGAAACGCAGCAGCAGTTCTACAGGACCTCTGTCCAGGTACAGTATCAGAGGAGACAAAGAGACAGTTGACAGATAAATTACAGTGTGTTTTTGTCTAATGGTTGATAGAAATCCTCCTCATGTTTTACAGCAATAGCTGCACTCTGGATTTCTCGTTTGATCGCTCCGATGAACATCCTCTTGATGTTTTTGAAGACATCTTTGCAAATTATGAAAAACGAAAGTGAGTGGTTTGTGGTTCAGACTGTAATCGAACAAAGCAACATGCTAATATTGAAACATGACTTATTGAGGCTTTTTTTGTCTTAATATTCAACAGAAAAAGTAAAGGAGGCCGACAAAAACAGCTCATCCCAAAGGTACATTTATGAAGAACTAAGTGTTTATCTTATTTAGAAGATGACAGTCATTTATTCATTGTCTCTTTATCCCTTTTATTGAACAGAATCTCATGGATATGCGCTCGCTTCAACACATCGTCGGTGTCACGGTGCACGACCGAACCAGTAAATCCATGCTGAATCCGGACGGGATGATCACACCTCCAACAGTGAGCGCTCAGTTTCAGGTTAGTCCTACAGAAAACATTTAATAGACAGTACATAACATGATAAATGAATCTGGTATTAAATGATCACTAAAAAACTATATAAAAAAAACTCTATATTTTCACAGGCATCACTCCAGAAACTGATGGAGAGGATTGAGAAAGCAGAGCCTTTCTTTATCGTCTGTTTAAGGTCTAATGCTGAAAAGGTAACATGATCATATTATTTATCATTACACCGGTGAATACAGCTCTGTGTGTTATAAAAATAACATCTAGATTTTATATCTCTGCAGAAGGAGATGCACTTTGACAGTGAACTCGTGCAACAGCAAATCAGATGCACAGGTGTACTGCAGATGGTCCACATGCTCAAGTCTGGGTACAGCGCCAAATACACATTTAACGTGAGCTAAGCATACTTTGAATTTATTATTTATGACTAGACTAAACTCTACTCTCTGTACTCACCTAGGAGACTGTGACTGATCATATTTTTTATTTTTGGCAGGAATTTGTTGAGAAATTCAGGATCTTACTTCCAAAAGAAGCTACTGCATCATCAGAGCACATAAGTCAGCTCCTGGAGGAGATGAATCTCGATAAGTCCAGTTACCAAATAGGAAAGACAAAGGTAAAAAATACAGTCTTTTGGTGTCATTTACGCACACTTAGAACTGTTTTTCTATAGGTCTCCAAAGCTGAAAATATCTAAGACACCAGTGGACAAAAAATACAGCAAACACTTTACTGCATTATGACTACAACTTATTTTATTCATTCATTTTATTTATTATATGACATTACTTGGGGTCAGGACCTATTCACTTGCTTTGAGTGTGAGACGGGGTAGAACTTAGACTGTCACTACTCACATTCATTTGTACGGGTAAAATTCAACCAGTAATACTTGACATTGGATGGTGGGAGGAAGCCAGGCACAGACAGTAAGGTCATAGCCAGCTGAGCATAACTTGTATTGATCTTAATTTGCAATGCATGGAAAAATAGAACAATATAATCCTGTAAATCAATGCTGCATTTACTGAAGCATAAGACATGAACCCTCTTTCCTCACAACCCAATCTCATATGCTTCCTGTTCATCTCTTCAGGTGTTTCTCAAGGAAAACGAAAGGCAGTTTCTTCAGGACACACTCAACAATGTGGTGATGCATCACATTGTTGTGCTGCAGCGCTGGTTTCGAGCCTGTTTGATAAGACTGCACTTCCTACAGAAGAAAGATGCCACCTTGCTCATACAGGTAGGAAGGATACTAGTGCACCTTTTTATTACATTAGGAAACAGGATATGAAATAAAAACTACAACCAAAAGGAGCACTTGTTCTTTCTTTCTGTCTTTCTGTCTTTCTGTCTTTTTTTTGGTTTTCTTAGGTTTTTTTTTTATATAGATTTATGAAACCTGAAATGTAAGAATGGACATGTGTCTTGTATTTAAACCTGTATGTATGTGTGCGTATGTTTAGACTAATATATGTATGTGTATGCTTGTATACTTACCTAAAATTATTCTGAATTATTATTAGAATATCTGTAACATCCACTTTATGTGAGTAGGTGTAAAAAAGACAATGTATGATATCAATTGTGTACATTTTGCTCTGAGGCCTATTTGATAAAAAATAAAGGTACAAAAGACAAAATGGAAGTAAAAACTATATAATGGACTCGTCATACAGTATAGTAAATACTTATACTAAGAGGATTCATTATGCTAAAAAGATAGGACTGCTAGACAAAAGCCTTATGCTCTTCTTTTCCTCATTCAGAGATCGATTGAGAGGATCTGTTTGTGTTTCAGAGATGCTGGCGGGAGTTTTATGAAAAGCAAAACTGGGCCGCTACAGTTATCCAGACAGCCTGGCGGACTTCGCTAAAGGAGTCAAACCAAAGTGAAAAGGGGGATAAGCTGTCTAGTACCAGGCCTGGGCGGGACAGGTACGAGTACTATCCATGAAGTTATACTTGAAACTGTTGAAACTGAAATGAAGAAGTAATGTCTAAGTGAAGTTAAGGCAGTTCTGTTTTATGTTTTTCTTAATATCTGATCAAAACGTTATTGGATAGCACTCTCTGGTGGACAAGCAAGGGAACAGACGTCATCTCGGTCATTAGTTTGTGTGTGTGAATATACAAGTGTTAAATGTGATGCCGGCTGATTTTAATTTGTGTTTCACCAATAGCTTGACAAAAAAGGAGCTGAAGAGGCAGCCTAAAGTCGAGCTGAGCCCCAACAGGAGCTCGCAGCCCGTACAGAGACCGAGGAGCAGAGACAGCACCCCTCCTCTTCACAGACCGCTCTCACTGCCTTCAGACACTAATGTTTACAGCGACGATGGAGCCAGCAGTCCGTCAAAGAGCTCCCTGCAGCGTTACAGAGACATGGGGGGCATCAAGGAGAAGGCCGACAGATGGAGGGAAAGAAAAAGTGATGGAGATCCCACAGATGACTCCAGTCCCGAGGTTCGGAGAAAAGACAGCAAGAAAGATGAATTTCAGTAAGTGTTTCTCCCCTTTAAGCCTGAAGTACATTTTTATTTAAAGCAACACTGTGTAACTTTTTTATCTCAATTCAGACGCAAAGGGAAGTCTGTGTCGGCTGATGAACTGTCCACACTGAGCTCCTCTGACAGCTCACCAACTGCAAATGAGGTAAACTCAAATAAAAATGTTTTATTTATGCATGTGTAACTTTACCTGATAATTCTGCTGTGGTTAAATGTAAAAATGGTGAGTATATAATGTGCAGACAAATGAACTGAAGCCCCAGACTCTTGGATTAAACACAGCCTCCCGGTTTGTACCTCATTACCTTTCCCGACTAAGGACAAGGTGTGTCTCCGCAAGAAACCCAAACATAAGCGGCGCTTAGCCCACGCCCGCAGCGGCTTGGTGCTTAACTTTGCAGGCTCCAATGAGAGTGAGTACTGGAGCTTCCCACTGCCTCCAATGAGCCCCTACGCCCCAAACCTGAAGAACTCTATCAGTAGTGTGGATGTCCGGGTCCTCAAATCAAAGGGCGAGGTACTGACTGAAGGGACATTTTCAATAAATACAGCTCCCCCTTTGCATGCACCTCTCGCATGTGTATGTCCCAGGCCGAATGAGCTGACGCTTTGCCAAGACATACGGAAATATTCAAATGAATTTCCAAAGCTCATTTCTTTTTTTGTCTGTTCTCGATATGGTACCTACAGTATATCTATATATATGTTTTATTAACAAGTCATGTATAAATGAGTAATTTAACAACATGTACAGTTAGATTACCTGAGATTATGAGTACACATTGTCTCTAATAATATTTATGACTTTATTAAGATGAATGGAATATCCAGCATCCTCTGCATGACGAATAAAAGTGGTGTCTTGTTCTGGTTTGGTGCAGGGAAAGTGGCGGGACGCCTTTGGTGTTTGCTACAGGGGTACATGGCTATGAATATATTGCTTATTAAACTGTTTTAAGTAGTATAGTTTAAGTTTTTTACTCAAAATGTTTTATACATTAATGCAGAAGATCCCTGCGGAGCCTGACGGGTTGAGGTACAGCCTTCCACCAAGAAGCACCAACGAAGACGAAGGAAATGGGACTAACCAGACGCTTACTTCACCTGAGAAGTAAAGTATTACATGATTTAGGACAAATGTGACTAAAAAGAATTGTGTTTATTAAATTTGTGAAACTATCTTTTTTCAGGGTTTGGTTTCTGAGTCGATTCCTGAAGAGACGGAGTCCAAAATATTCCCCGAGCCATGATTCTGATAAAGCTGGTAAAGTTTACAAAGCGAATCCCCTGCAGTCACTTTAATAATAGTGTTGACATACTATACCAAGTATTGGGTTGGGACTCAAAAGTGTGGATATTTGTGTTGCCTAAAAACTCAGTAATTAAATAATAATATACAATATCCAAAACCACACCAAAAAAGTAACAAAAATATGATAGAAATGTCTAAATGAGAACTGCATCACGATTCTTTTGCCTTTTGAAATTAAGGTCCCCTTGCAAATATTTAGCAAACACTGTTTTACAGCGTGATCTGTAGAAAATCTGATCAATTATAGAGTAGGGTTTAAAGGTTGGTTAGAAATGTATATGTCTAAGCTTTTATATTTATATGCAATCTATAATTATACATTTTTTGATATTTTCAGTTTTTCCTTCTCAGTAAACAACCAAAGACAAGGAAACTAACGAGCTTAGCCAACCTTAAACTCAAAATACCACCGAGGCCCGAAGGATCCTAGTTTACACAGGAAAAAGAGTTCATTCTTAAGATTTCGGGGATTTATTGAAGCTTTATTTGTCATTTAGAGATGAAATCATCAAAAACCATGGCAAAAAACAAAAACCCCTCTCACTAATCCCATGCACCTGTCAATATAGATGTCACCTTTTACTAGTGCCTTCATAATAATAGCATTGACCAGTGCAAAACCCTAAAATATTCTTAAGCAATTAGAACTAAATTAAACAAACACCACACCCACTCTTCACATCAACAATGCTGCAACAGAAAACACTGACTCATACAAATCCCTCAGCACTATAATAGATCATTACAAGTGTCAGCAATGACTATTCTTTCTCAGAAATCTCATCAGTCAGTCCTCCCTGATTTGTATAGTATTAGTATTATTGCCTGGTTTGAGTCACCTTGCACCATTCATCTCAATCCACTCAATAAAGTCATCAGGCTCAGTAATAAACTATTGGACAAGAACAGAAACCACTAAATCAACATATCAATAAAAGGAGTTAGATCCAAAGTGCTTTTTACACACCTCAGTCAGACTCACGAACAGCTGACCTACCTCCCAGTCCTTTTTTAATCATTCTTTTATCATATATTTACTATTGGTATGTTTTAATTAGTGTTCTGTTTCATGGCTGCCCTGCTGTTGCATGTGTTTGACTGATGTCTGTTCTTTTCCTCAGTTACGTTGCCCCGATACCACCCACACCCCTACCACATGCCGAATCAATCCAGTGCAAGGGCGTCCCGAAACCCCACCATTCGTATCAGCCGAGCCACGCGGGCCATGGAGTGGGACGCCTCTCTGGACCGCGAGATCACCGACCCCAAGGAGCTGCGAAATCTGGACGAATTCCTCGGCAATCAGGTGAGACAAGAGGCTTACTCTCTGAATATTTCTCAGTCCAGTACAATCTGTACATCAGTCAGGATGGATTTCTGTTTGTTTGTTTCTTTTGATCAGGTGAATGAGCTGCAATCAAGAGTAAAAGAGCTCTCGCCGACAGAGAGCATCTTTCTCACAGCTACAATGGAGTTCAGGGAGACGATCAAGAGCATGTTCTCAGTTCAGGTCAGCACTATTGCTTCTTCATTGTTTTCAATCCCACTGTTATTGATCATTTCTTTGCAGTAAAGTTTATTTGGCCTTCTTTAGACCTTGCATTTCTATCTAGACACATATGGACAGCTCGAGTCAAACCTGTCGACCTGAGCTGACTTTAAATTCATCACGTTTGTGCTTTATATGCAAAACTACACAGGTCTTTGATTAGTTAAAACAGTGCTGTCTGACCGTTCACTTTTATTACCTTAATCACAATGAAGGTCTGGTTAATTTTACCTTGTATAAGCCACTAGATTGAATAATTTGTGCAGCAGAGCTTTTCTTCCTGTTGTGTGTTTACCCTCATAAGTCCACTGTTAACCTTGAGTCAGTTTAGTGTTTCTAGGAAGGATGGGGGCCTAAAAAAAATAAAAAATATTATCATTAATGTAGAAGTCTCTTAATGCGAACAAAAGCACATGACACACACCTATTCACACCTCCACAGAGAGCTAGCTCCAAATGGTTCTTTAAATCCAATTTCTCAGGACGCATTAGGCCCACATTCACACCTTGCATTAACTGCTAACATTAAGTCACATCCGATCACTATGGATTATTGTTATTTTAAGGCCCTGGAGTAACAAACACCACTTTGTGATCAACAGAAGCCTCAAATTGGCTACAAAGACCTGATGAAGGGCTACCAAAACAAAGTGAACACATTGGCCGGGCCCAAGCAGAAAGCGGAGGTGTCTCTGGTCGTCAACCTGTTCCAGTCTGTGCTCGACGGCTTCATCAGAGGAGAGCTCAAACGCAGTGGAACGGAGTCCGACCCTGTCAAGGTAAAGTGACTGTACATACTCAATGATCTATTATATAAACTTAAACTTAAACTTACCATTTGGCTTTCCACAGGCAACAAAAAAGAGACGGAAAAAGGAAAAATGTGTGAGTTGATGATTTTGATCAGTGCAGCACATTATATCAGATTTATTTAAAAATGTTAAGGTTAGCTTTTTGTTTCTACAGCCTGACAGTCCCTTGGATCACCTCTTCAGCACATACCAAGTGAACATTATGCAGTCATGTGACCTGTGTGGTTCGTACATTTGGGGAATGGAGAAAGCGTACATGTGCAGTGGTGAGTTACAGCTCATTTAAAATAAAATAAGAGAGTACAGAAGAGTCGTGGTCTGTTATAGTCCATGTTACTTTAACCAGAAATGAAAGGTGATTGTTAAAACATGCACTCATTCAGATTCTGGTCTTTGTATTAGCTTGCAAGTTAATATGCCACAAAAAATGCCTCAGTAAAATCATCACTGACTGCTCGACGCGCTGCTCCAGGATGGTAAGGACTGACTAATGGTATTAATAAACGTAGAGATATTATTACTATCATTCATGACTGTTCCAACAGGATGACAGTGTCCCAGGATCGCTCCACTTTGGGGTCCAGGTGTGTGTCCTCACCAGTAAAGCCAACCCTGTGCCCAAAGTAGTGGAGCTGTTGTTGATGCACATTGAGCTCAACGGACTGTACACGGAGGGGATCTACCGCAAGTCCGGCTCCACCTGTCGAGCCCGGGAACTTCACCAGATCCTGGAGACAAGTGAGGACGGGTGTTGTAGATATTTATGTAACATGTGGGGCTTGTTGTTCACTGTTTACTGTTGGAATAAAACAAAATACGCAAAAAATGAGGCCAAACACGGGTAATTGATGAGATTAAGTCCATTATAGGTGTGGCGTGCAGGTTCTTGTGGAGTTTGCACGTAAAAGTAATAAAACAACATCAGCAAAGTTAAGATCAGCACCATCTAGTGTGTCTCTGTAGAAAAGCTCAGTCTGTTGGGTCCAGAGCTGAAAATGCCACTGTAAAGCCTAAACTAACTGAACTAGAAGGATCATAATTGTGTTCTTTGCTAAACGAAGAATTCTACAAGTGTAAACATACCCTTAAATTGAAAAGTGAGGTCAAATAAATGCACATGCTGCTCGTTATGCACATGCCTTCTCTTTCCTGGACTGAAATTTCCTGAAGTTATCTACTGCAGTTGACTTTTTGGCAACATTTTACCAAACATTGCTTCCAAAGATGGTTTCAAGTTTTCTCTTTTATCTATTGAGCCTTGTTGTGACCCTTACAGAAGTTAAATAGACATTTTGTCAGCTTTCGTCCCTTGTTTTATGTACACTTTCAACATAATCTCTTTGCTGTTGACTTTAGATCCTGAAGGGGCCTGTTTAGACAACTATCCCATCCACACCATCACAGGACTGGTGAAACGCTGGCTCCGAGAGCTGCCTGATCCACTCATGACCTTCTCTCTTTATAATGACTTTCTGCACGCAGTAGGTAAGGAAATATATTCTGTATTTTATCTGAAGTCATCTTAAGCATTTGTATGTTTTTGTGGCGATTATCAAAGCTACACTCCACGTCCATCATTGTCTCTATGTGGAAATTTTGCAAGAATCCATCATTTTATGTATCCTCACTTTGCTTGACAAGTTAACCAGTTTTGTTTTTCATTTCCCGTTTTCAGAATTGCCAGAGAGATCTGAGAGAATATGTGCTGTGTATCAAAAGGTTGACGAACTACCTCCTGCTAACTACAACACTTTGGAGCGGCTCATCTTTCATCTCGTCAGGTTGTCTAATGTGTTTTATCTGTTTCTGTTTTTTGCTTCTTTTATTGGTTTGTCAGTTTATCTAATGCAGTAAATTACATTCGTGGGTGTTTCAGAGTTGCAAAAGAGGAAGAGCACAATAAGATGTCCCCCAGCTCTCTTGCCATTGTGTTTGCCCCGTGTATCTTGCGCTCTCCTGACTCTAGTGACCCCTTCCTCGGTATGAAGGACGTGTCCAGGACAACAATGTGAGTAATCACTCTGTAGCACATTTATTTTTTTAAGCTGTGGCCACCACAAGAAATGTAATCTGTTTTTTGCAGGTGTGTGGAGATTCTCATTTCTGAACAGTTTCGACGATACAAAGAAATGATGCAGAATATTAAGGAGCTGGAATATGCAGAAGCCCTGGCCATCAATGAGCTCAAACTACAAAGACAAAACACGGTGAGAGCGTAACAAAAACTCAAATCATGTCTTAAGTATTTGTGGTTGTGAAGAGAATATTATCGTAATACATTTATATACAGTATTTATTCTTGAAGGTTTTCTTCTCTTTTGCTCTTTATTGTCTGATTTTTATTAAATATGTTTTTTAAATATATACACAGCACACTCTTAGTTTGGACAAACAGACAGGAGCAACACCGCAGAGACTAAACCATATAGCGCTGTAAATGAAGTCAGTGAAAAATGGATTTTAAACACTTTATAAAATAAGGAACGACACCAGTATCAGTTTAAATTTGTGGTTTATAGAGGAAATGTTCACAATATACGTTGATGAGAATAGCCATTATGATGGATGTTAGAATCATTGATCATTGACTTTGGAAATATGTTGGATTTATTGAACAAAACTGTGAATTCTCCTTAAAATAAATAATATATTTAAACGTATAAATATAGCTTGGGAGGGGAAGTGCACCTTCACAATCTCGTGGAAAAAAGTAACAAGTAATAAATAAAAACAAGTTATAAATAATCATTTTTTTAGGGTTTTTTTAGGTTTTGTGATCATTGGGAGCCAAAATTAATTGCACAGCCCTAATGGACGTCATATTCTGAAGTTTGCTGAGGACGATGTGATTGTTTCACTTTTATTCACTTATCATACATTCTGTCTCTGCAGGTTGTCGAGAAGCCCACTCACCTGGATGTCCCTGACCGTTCTGATTCTGATGAAACTGAAATGACCCTCATTGAGAGAATCAAGTCCATCAAACAGGAAAAGTAAGAGTTCAATTTAAAAAGTGTGGCCACTGTGTTGGACAGTAGTTTTGATAGCTCTTGTTTCGTTCTGTTTCAGGGTGGATCTGGCCTGCAGGTTACCGGATCTGGAGCAGGAGCACTCTGATAATGATAACTTGGACTCTTTATCATCGATGAGCACAGAGAGCCTAGAAGATTGTCTAAAAAGCCTGGATTCGGAAGGTCAGTAGAGAGGTATGGTATATCTCTCTTTCTCTGGGGTTTTAACTTTTGTTGTGTGTTATCCCAAGACACATTATTTGCAGAAATCTAAGTCATTATAAGTTAGTTAAAATGTGTTTTGGAAAATCACACAATCAAAGACAGCCTCGCCTGTTTCATTCTGGTGTCTTAATTCACATTAGCCTCAACCTAACCTAAAATTTCATACCTTGTTGGATCATGAGCATTTCTATTTGTTTACTGTTATTATCTGTCCATACACTTTCCCTTGTTGTTGTCACTAGCGTCATGATCAATACCGGAATTTATTTTGTTAGGGATCAAGGGATCAATACAGAGAGAAAGTAATAAAAAACTAATAGCATTATACTCCCTTTTTCTCACACTTAATTTTCCCTTTGTTTAAATTATCAAACTTTGTGCACGCATGAGTCAGAGTTGGAGTACGGCACATTAGATCTATCTCATGAAACATTTAGCACAAATTCTGTTCTATATCATAATCATAATATTTGGAGACCATTCAGAACTTGATTAAAAGTGAGATGACAAAACATTTGTGCTCTATAATAATGTTTTCTAAATGCAGGAAAGGTGACTTTGCGGTTGACAAATAAGAAGCCTGAGTGCCCCACCAAACCCCCCGACCTGGCACAGAGAGTCAGAAGTCTGATGGCCCAGAATGATAATGAACAGTGTGTATTTTTACCTGCTGAGCCTCTACCTGGAGTTAAAAGAGACAAGCCCACTGCACCAGAAAAACGTGGGAGCTTTGATCACCTGGACATCCCTTACATCGATGAGGACGAAGAGCAAAGCTGATTTAGGGGAAAGAAAACTTTTTCCACTTGACAAATAATTTGGAAGACTGTGAGTATGTGATAATGGAAAAAGTTAGGAAAAGAACTGTGCACTTTGATGTTGCTGCTATTATACTGTGTTCAAATGTGTAGTTAACAGTGGATCATACACTGTTGCTTCTGTTTTTTAAACATATCCAAAGAAGCACCACTCAGCATCTTATAAATACTTAATGTGATTTTAATTGTTCCAGAATTGAACAGAACACACTTATTTTGAGCTGGTTGTTTTGAAGCTGAAGTTTCTACATGTGTATAGCCTAACAAACAAGCCATTTTGGAAACATCTCATCCACTACTATAACTCTCTGAGGTTCTTTAATGGGAAATGATGTGGTCTGTGGAAAGAATGTCTTATATTTGTATTAAAATGTTTGTAAAGTGAGTGATATTGTTGTGGGGCTTTTATCTACTTTCATGATCTATAAGGTACTATATGTCTTTCCATTTTGTTATATAATTTAATAGAATTAATTATCATGTTATTTTGCTGCCTTTAAACTGACTGAAGAGGTTTCCATTTTGACATTTGTCAATGCAAGGTTGAATATTTTTCATTATGTTAAATTTACTGTCTGTACATTGTTTCTGCATGTGTACATTTTGATTTATACATTTTGGACTTTGACACTAGTCACACGTTAAAATAAACAGTTTTTCTTTCAGTGCTTTAAGAATCTTCACACTTTAAGGACTATGTGTAGGCTTATAATCAAATCACGGACAAAAGGCCCAGAGGAACGTAATTTCTATACCGTCGTCTGAAAAATATTATAATATTAAGTAAGATATGTGTTAAAGTATGTCTGAAATGTATTATACGGTGTTCGTAAAAGTATTTGTACATGTTGTTCACTTGGTTCAAAAACACTGCCAGGCTCCATATAAGGATTTCCTCATTGTTACACGAACCCGCGGTGTGCTGCTCTCAAGTAACGTTCCGAGTATCAGTAGCGCTAATGGTGTCTCAGCCAATCACAGGCTGAGAATGAGTTTGGGGTTGGCGCACTCAGCCAATCAGTGAGCGAGTTTGCACAAGAGGGGCGGGTCAACATCCCGTTCAGGAAGACGGGTTGACGCGAGTTAGGGATGAGAAATCATCATTTAGCTTGATGCTAGCTGCCTGGAGCCGACGAGAGCGGTGTTATGATAATAATAGACCATTTTTGAAGATTATTTTCTTTTTGGTTGGTGCGATGATGGCCCACTGACATCAAGAATGGACATAAGTTAACAATGACGGGGGAGAAGAAGAAGAAAAAGCGGCTAAACCGCAGCATTCTTCTTGCAAAGAAAATTATAATAAAAGATGGAGGAAGTGTGAGTTAAATATTTATTTATCTTCGCTAACTCAGCTTGCCACCGAGCTAATCTGAATGGATTTTGTTTGCCGAACTGAGGATTGTTTTCTGTAGTCTTAGTTTTTGTTGTTGGATATGGTGAATGTTTTTATCCGACAGCAGTTTTCCCGTTAGCTGGGTGTGCACTGTTAGCCGCGGCTAACGCTAGCGGCCTTGGCTGGCTGTTCGTATACACGTCAGCTCAGGTGATGTTAACTGGCTAATGACAATGTAGTTACGTTTTAATATGATATTCATTTCATTTGACTATTATGCTTACATTATGTTTGCGGACCGGGAGAACTACCCAGTGTTAATTTGTCTAAACCATTTTTCCTCGTCCATTGGAACAGTGGAGTTTAGAATCAACTGGACCTAGCTAAACATTAGCCCGCTAGCATATGTGTTTATGTTGGGTTTATTTTATACGGCTTCTAAATATTCATGACTGTCTAGATTAGTCTAGTCTTTTTTTTGGTACAAATTGTGTTAACAGTGAAACCAGACAAATTTATTTTACTTTGTTAGAGTAAAAGGAGCGCGTGCAGGACATTTTGTGTGTGTCTAACAGCTAAAAACACGTTTGAGGTTAATAAAACAGGGCTTAAGGTAAACTGCAAGAGCTGTTATCATTTCTGTCTTTCAGTGTTCGACAAGACACATTTGACACTCCTTTCTGTTGACATTTAATTTATATCAAAGAGCTTTTTAGAGCGCTGTAAACAAACCCATTTGAGTAAAATATACTGGTGCATATGGACAATTCATGATTTCTAGCTGCGTGGATCATTTACAAGATGGCAGAAGCCATTGTCCTAAATTAGGCTGTTAGTAAAGCGTGGGTATAATGCCTGGGATTGTTACTAATACAGAGCTTGTTATGTAACCATTAGGACAACAATGTATGGTCAAAAACAAACGTGTTTAGCCATGCAAATAAATGTAACCCATTTTAAGAGAGCAACAAAATCTTGATTTACATGAATTGTCTTTACATATTTCCTATTTTATGACACATGACATTTAGTGGCACTGTTCAAATGACAATTTTTTTGTATTATGGTTTTTATTGTTACTATGCCTGACCATTCAGATTTTACTTAAGCAGTACACTGCTCTAGCTCTCTGGCCACTGGTAAAATGGGATGTTCAGTGCTTAAGTAAATGGTAGTAATAGTATCTTCCTCTTTTTCTCATATGCAAGCTTACAATAGACTTATGAAACAAAGTGGTGTAAGCTCTGTTACATAGGTTGATCCAGGGATGTACACTTTTTATGTTGAGGCCCTTCTCACTTGGGAGAAGAATATACAGACAGTCGCTGCCAGTGGCTTTTGTTAAGTTGGTCCTGGCCTACTTTACAGATGCTAGATTTGTAACACCTCAGCTTGCTCTAAAGTCGACACTAAAGATAAGAATACATTGTTGATACATTATGAATTGTAACTCATTCCACTTAAATGGAGTTTGGAGTTTCTGCCGTAAATTTTTTCCCAAACACACTTTGATAATAATCAGATATCTGCATTTGTGTCTTTCTCTTTCAGCCGCAGGGGATTGGTGAGCCCAGTGTTTACCATGCTGTGGTGGTCATCTTCCTGGAGTTTTTTGCATGGGGTCTCCTTACTACCCCAATGCTTACGGTAAGCCTTTATAAACACTGACGGCAAATTGAAATTGATTAAGGGCCACTAGAAGGTAAAAAAGAGGGCCCATATTGGTAATTGAGTAGACTTTATAGACTTGGACAATAGGTTTCGTATTGTGTATGACTTCAAAATGTGGTTAAGCTCCTTGTTTTAGATTTAACATAGATTTTAAGCATTGGTTTGTTACATTTTGGTTGCTTAATGTGTCCTCTGTTTCTGTTTGGTGGCTCTTTTTACCATAATTGTGTCTTTACTGTAATGATTTATTGTGGCCAACAATAAACACAACAAATACAACAATTCTGGGCTTACCACATTATTACAGGCTAAACAATAAAGCAATAAAATATTCACTGATTGGATAAAGCAAAGACAGATTTAGGCCCTGTCCCTTGAGTTTAAACAGTGTTCTCATTACACAGTGTTTTCATGTAAACTCCAGAAACAATACGTCTGATATATTATATGCCTACACTATTTTGTTCTTTAAAAGCAGAGGTGGAAGGTGGCATTTCCCATTGACTGGAACCACACTGGCTCCATTACTGTCTATGAATAATTGAATGCATAATCAAATAGTTTGAGGTGACGCTGCTTTGTGTTTCCTTCTGGGTTGTGTTCATTGGCAGAGGTTTATAACCAAGTGCTAATGGGCGAAAGAAATATGAAAAGGGCATCAAACAGTTGCATTGTTTGAATGCCGGTTCTTTGTTACAAAAGGCTTATCAGGGGGTCACTGGTTTGTGTTTGCAGGCCACGGTGCACAGCGAACAGCATGGCATACATTCACTTCTGTACAAAACAGTTCAGTACAGTGTAGTTTTAGTGTTTAATACTGGCTTCTCTTCTCCATTCTTTTCATCCCTGGCTCCATTTCAGATATTTTTCTCTCTCAAAATAGAACAATCTATGAAATGATTCACACTGGTAGCATGTTTTTTATGAACAGCAACTAATTTAATGTCAATTTCTTTTCAGTTCTGTTTACATGAGGCACTTTGTTTCTTCTATTGTCAATTATTTTTATTATAAACTAGTATCAGAAAACATCTGTGAGCCACATGACGAGAGACAGCCTTTATGCAAAGTCTGCTTCTCAGCTGCCCCTTTTTTGAAGAGAACATTGTATGTGCAACTGCTCAGCATTAATTAGCAGCATTAATTAATTTATTGCCTTGAAGATCCCTGGGTGGAGGCTGGATTTGCATTTAGGACTAATCAGAGGCTGAAGATAGATGAGAGGCGCTGCTTCACTGCTTCAGCCTCGTTAGTATCCACCAGCAATGGGCCTCACTGAGTGTTCAGAGTTAGTGCTGTTAGCTTTGAATTATACTAAAGCTAGTGTCAATGACCCTTTGGTGAAACGGACTGACGCAGACTTTGAACTGAACATCCTGTGAGCCATTCAGTCATTGATTTTAGCCATTTAAATAACCTTATCTCTTCTATATGTCGTCAACTGCAAAACCTGTAGGGACACTGTGAATGTGTGCCCTCGCAATTTAATACAGACACACAAACTGTATCCATTATAGGGTATTGATTATTTGATTTAGATCATATTTATCTTGTTGTAATGTGGAAGATTATATTTATTATTTAAACGCCTTTTGTGTTGTTTTACACCATGTTTGAAAAAGTCCAAAAAGGGCAATAGCCATTTACTCAGTTGAAGTTTTTGTATAGGAGCTTTGCAACATTCAAGTCAATTCAGGTTTTTTTTGTATATAGCTCAATATCACAACAGCAATTGCCTCAAAGTGCTTTACAGTGACAAAAGGCAGCAAAAAACATTAAGATTTCTTATTTAACGCTAACTCTTGCACAACAGAAAATATAGGTGTGAAAGTGAGGACTCACAGAATAAATTAAAGCTTAACACACTGATTATATTACATTATAGAGGTATCATGTAACAGGTTAGGGACTACACAAACTACAGGCACTAGTGGAAGTATCTAGTTGTTTCCAGTGTGTATTATTATTTTCCATAATCTATACTCTATGCCATAATCTTTTTCCTCAATTATCCATCCCTGAGTGCATTATTGTTTAACTAAACGTAACTGAACGTAATATAATTTATGCTAGTGTAGCGTGCAGATGAATGTGTTTGTTCAGAGCAGCTTGAAGCCTTTTGCCTTTTATTTTGCATGCTCTCTTTAATAGTTAAACTGACATTGGATGAAAAGCAAACCACTATGACGCCAACTATGTGGATAAAGTGGTAACATGTGGTGTTATCTGTGTTTATTCTCCAGGTTTTACACCAAACATTCCCCCAACACACATTCCTGATGAATGGGCTAATCCATGGAGTCAAGGTAAGAGATAGCAGCACACGCAAAAACACTGTGTTCTGTGGTAAAGTAGTTCCCCAAGTGAGTACTATGTAAAAGTGAAAACTACAAAGGGAAGGGTGCTTTTGAATGGCTATCCCTTGGCCAATGAAAAAGGAAATACAGTAAAAACCACACAAGAGTTTATTGAAAAGACAGAATAAACATAAATCTGACTTATTATTCATTGATGAGCACTAAAAGAGAGGAAGCACCATTGGACTCACCTGTAAAAAAAATCATGCAGAACTGTATCTTTTATCTGGACTGCAACAAAAATTAAATTATACTCATGTTGATAGCATAAATGGTTGATGTGAAATAATATAAATGTAGTACCAAAACCTGTTATATTGAGTCCAAGCCCATGAGGCAAGGCTCTGCTGTGTTTGTAATGTTTAAAATTTAACCCACAGAAAACAGAAGTAGCGTTAGGAAGTGAGGCAATATGTCGCGTTAATGGTTTTACAGAGTTCAGTCGCGTCATATTTCATAGTCATCGCTCATGGGAACACAATACAGGCTTTTGTTGTTTATATACTCAGGCAGTTAAAGCCCTAACATCCTTTTAAACACTGGAGAAAATGAAATATATGGCATAGCTTCAATAGTTAGCTGTTTTAATTAAACAATAGATATTCATTTGTGTCTTTAGTTTCTGTTTTAAACTTATTAAAAGGAGAGTCCTCTTTACTTGGAGCAGGACAAAAAAAATCACTCCACTCTATTGGAGGCTCGTTAACATGTTTTCATGTAAAAGAGGTACTAAGGCGTTATGTATTTGATCATCATTCATTCATTTTAAGATGATAATGCACTGACATACAATTTCAACTTGTAATTTTAGGTATGTTTTTTCCACTTAAACTGATTTCATGAAGATTGAGCTTATTTTCTTATGTTGAGGGAACCCTTGAACATGACAACATAGATGTAATTAGTCTTTCTGAGAGTTGTGGATTTGCTGAGCGTGTGTGTTCATGTTGAGTGACGCAGAGTTTGACATTGTTTGAATAACTTCTCAACACCTGCCACTGCGCACACAGGCCACACAAAAACTCAGGTGCACTGTTTCGTGTGAGAGAATGTGAACTCCATTGACTCCACTCTCTTAATGTGTTCCCTTGTTTCCACAGGGACTGCTATCATTTCTCAGCGCCCCTCTGATCGGAGCCTTGTCCGACGTCTGGGGGCGCAAGTCTTTTCTGCTGCTAACGGTCTTCTTCACGTGTGCGCCCATCCCACTGATGAAGATTAGCCCATGGTCAGTGTTCATTTCAGTCTTTCTTTTACTTTGAACCTAAGAACATGAGCATAAGACCCCGTACAATGTGATGAAACCTGTACGACGAGCACAACAAACGAGCTACAGGTGGAGCAGGAGAGTCTTAGGAAAGATTTTTATTTCTCAACAACCAAACAAATAAGCCTCTCCCTTCAGCAAACTTCAGGAGAACACATTCAAATGAGTGCTGCCTTTAAACAAACATCCAATTGGCAGGAATGTAATGTGAGTAAATGGCATGAGAAGATCCTGGTATTTGATCAGTATTTCTTCCTTCACTTCCTTCAATTCGTTTCATTATATCCCCTATAATTTAGTTAGTTAGGTACATGTATTATTTAAAAGTTCAGTGTAAAACTTCTCAAATCTCAAAGACCAGCAAGCACTAATCCTATAAAGATTTACCACAGTACACACATCTTTTTTTATTTATTTCTGATGTCTAATTTTAATTTCTTTCTTTCCCATCAGGTGGTACTTTGCAGTCATCTCCATGTCGGGCGTTTTTGCCGTCACTTTCTCTGTAATTTTCGCCTACGTGGCCGACATCACTCAAGAACATGAGAGAAGCACAGCATATGGTCTGGTAAGTAGCTGCCCCAATACAGCATTTAGAGAGCACAAAGTGTAATTATAGTAAAAAAAAAAAATCAAGTGTAGTTGTATAGAGCATTTACAGTATTTTCCCAATTACTCTGTCAATAATCATAGGGATGCTCCATAATAGAAAAAATCCCAATCACAATTATTTTGGTCATTATTGAAATCATGATTATTTTACACGATTACTCACTGACATTGGAAATATGTTGGATTTATTGAACAAAACAGTGAATTCTCCTTAAAATAAATAATATATTCAAACACTAAATAAATAGCTTAAAAAATAAACAGAAATAATAATTAAGATAAATAAGTAGAGCACTTCCATAATCTCATGGAAAACAAGTAATAAATAAAAACAAGTAACAAATAATCAGGTTTTTTTTGTTTTGTTTTGTTTGTTTGTTTTATTACATAGGTTTTGTGCTCATCGGTAGCCATAATTGAAATTTAAAATGCTATTAATTGCACAGCCCTAAATGATTAGTGTTCAATAATATCATCAGAATACATGTGCTTAAATTACTGTCTCTTCTGTACCCTCAGGTGTCGGCTACTTTTGCAGCCAGTCTGGTGACCAGCCCGGCCATCGGAGCCTACCTATCAGTGGCCTACGGGGACACGCTGGTGGTGATTTTGGCCACTGCCATTGCCCTGCTGGACATTTGCTTCATCCTGGTGGCGGTGCCCGAGTCTCTGCCAGAGAAAATGAGGCCGGCCTCCTGGGGGGCCCCTATATCTTGGGAACAGGCTGACCCCTTTGCTGTAAGTGGCACAACAGCAGAGGTTATTTTACAGATATGTGCTGAAATACTGTATAATGTTGAAGTGTTTGGTTAATTTAGCGTGTCTATGAATTAGTGATGCAGATTTCAAAGGAGTACAAGCCATATGTTGCGCTTAGAGGGGCTTTTGTTGACATTAAAATCCATTATAATTTGCTTACATAACATTGTAGTGGGACATTCACTGTCGTCATAACAAATGTGCTTTGCATTAGAGTATAGCCTTTCTGTTGCCGTTACTAAATTATGAGGTGGAATGCAGACTGGAAGTGTTTTTCTGAAGATGTAAAGTGCGTAAACTGTTGCTTTTTTTCCCCTAGTCTCTTCGTAAAGTGGGGCAGGACTCGACGGTGCTCCTCATCTGTATCACAGTGTTTCTATCCTACCTCCCCGAAGCTGGACAGTACTCCAGCTTCTTCCTCTATCTCAAACAGGTAACTTCTGCTGACATTTGCGTGCTGCCCTTTCATCATTACACCACAGCATTGCTTTTATTATAGAACTCATTAAGGAATTTAGAGAAGCAGCCAGGATTGAAAGAGCAAACATTTAAAACAAGTACCATCAAAAAAGCAAAAGTATATAATTTCCATTTAACATACACACAGTGTCTCTTGCTGGGGTCTCTTCATATCTTTTTATTTATCATTTATCATAGCAATGTTTAATTCAATCGCAACCAGAGAGAAGGTTGATTGGTCTTTGTTGATCTTGAAGAAAATTATTTGAATCCAAGACTTTTACAAAATAGTCTCAAGACTACATCACTAAATTAGAGTTCACTTACCATGCATTCTGCAAAACCTATACATTTTAGAAGAGGGTTAAAATTATGGAAAATTTCTGGAAATCAGTTAAAATGACAACAATTGAAATAATGTAAAATCCATTAAAACTACAAATGCATTCATTCATTTCGAAATTGAAGTTTATGTTTTGATCTGAAATTTGAGGGCAGAAAAAAATGAATGTATGTACAAGAATATGGAAAATATATCAGTAAATCAACACAGCAATATGCTATAACTGTGTTGAATAGTGCAGTAAAGATATGACCTGAATGTCCCCTTTGGCATTTAGAACTAACTTGTGGTTTCAGCCAAACAAGTTAAAGCCAAGTATTCTGCTTCTATTATCTGTGGACGTACCTAAAATGATCCACTGTTTGTAATACTTTAATCATCCACAAAGACTTCTTATAACCCCTTTCACAAAGTACTGAACTGTCCCTTTAAATTTAATGTCTAGCTTTCAAAAATAAAAAATGGATTATAGCATTGGCGCTAATTTGTCAGGGATTTATGACTGCTGTAATTTCCAGTTTGCTAATGAATGGCTCAGACTGAGTGTAGCCCTAGGATATTGTTTCAGTGCAAATGAGGGAAAGTTTGCAGACTACACACTTTTCACATTTACAGTATCCAAGAATGGATCAGCAGGTTTGTGGAGCAGCTTCTTTTAGAGCGTGAATAAGCAAAGCAAATTTATATAACAGTTCTAAGCAGAAAGCACCCAGAAATAGACAGTGACAGATTATTAAACAGCTCTTACATTCAGCTCTTTTTGCTCAATCTTGCCTTTTGTTTCCTAAACTGATCCAAGAGAAGAGTGGATAATTAGTATAAACAGTGTCAGTGAAACCTGTCGGACAAGTTGAACTCATGGAGCCAATTCTTTAAGGCTGCCTTCTTGAACATGAGAGCAGCACTGATCTGGGTTTAGCGTTACTGCCACACCCTCCTGTCCTCACTGTTAATATACAATATGCTTGTGCTCATGCAACTGAATGAAGTTTAAGTTAAAAGACCACTTTCCCTTTTTATAAAACCCATCTTTCTTCTGCTACACACAAATGGAAATGTGTCTGCTTTATGTTGAGGCCATCGTTCTTGGATTAACTTGTATTATCCAAATGTCACTTTCAGGTCATACGGTTCTCATCAGAGACAGTGGCTGCCTTTATAGCTGTCGTGGGGATCCTCTCCATCTTAGCACAGGTAAAATCAGTGGTCCTTTTCCATTTATATATATTTGTTTTTGTCTCAAACCTGTCTTAACTGAATTATATGTTGTGGTGTTTTTCAGACGGTGGTCTTGGGGATCTTGATGCGTTCAATAGGGAATAAAAACACAATTCTTTTAGGCCTCGGTTTCCAGATTCTGCAGCTGGCCTGGTACGGCTTTGGCTCTCAGCCCTGGTCAGTATCTCCATCAAACGTGCACCAAAACACTCTACATTTGCCAATACACAACTACAGCACTCTTCAGAAACACGATTATAGTCCCTCATCCCTTTTTAATGCTATATGGCATCGATTCTCAAACTTTTGACATCAATTACCACCTCAGAAGAAAATGTTTGTCCAAGTACAGTCTTTGTGGTCTTGTTGGCTATTCATTAACTATATTTTCTAAATTCATACTTTGCTTTTAAAGTCACAATTGGAGCCACCTCAGTTTTAGTAGCGATAGCAGTATAATTGGGGACAGTTCAATATATGATCAAATAATAAAGCTATAATGGAAAAAAAAAATAGGGCTACATTTTGTCATTGTGTTTAAAGGTTATGTAGTGGCAATTTGTCCAACAAACAACCAAAAACTTCAGTAACAAACGACCTTAAACTCAAATGGCCACTGAAGCATCGAAGGATCCTGTGTTACTCAGGGGAAAAAAGAGTGCATTGTTCAGACAGGCATTATAGGTTTGGTGAAGTTCTATTTGCCATTTTTAGATGAAACATTCAACAAACCATGGTGGCTGGTAAAAAAAAACCCTATAATCCTCTGGTGTCACCCACTCTTCAAATAAAAAGCAATAACTCAAATATATAAATGCTACTAATCAAATACTTAACAAAACAAAAACATATTAAAACAATTACATTGAAATAAAAAAAAAAAAAGACAAAACTAGCAACAGCTCCCACAGGTTACTTTGTGAATAAAAAATCTCAGACTCCAGCGTCCCACTGTAGACCTGTACCACAGTGTCTATTCTCTGTTTTAGTGCAGTGTTTGAACGCCAGAGGGAGGTGTATTCATGCACAGCAGCATTGTCACTCTTTCCCAGTTCTGTATATATTTATTTTGTTGATGTAAAGAGACTTAAACCTACTCAGTGCTTAGATATTTTCTGTGTTTAATATGATAACATTGCAGCTGGTACATATCGACCCACTTCAAGCCCCAGTGGTTAGTTTCATTTCTGTGGAAGAGAAATCAAAGCAGCTACATCCGTTTTCTTGTTTCCTCCTGAAGGGGAAAGGCAGCATAGCAACAATGTCTATTGATTTTGAAAGAAAACATGTAGCAACACAGCTCACCTCTCCTGAGGCCAATACAAATGAAATAAAGGCCAAACTGGATATTATATATTTGCTATGAGTCTGTAAGAGAGTCTGTAAACATGGGTCTAGTAACATTAAAGAACAAGTACGACACACTAGAAAAGGCATTGTAAGTTGCTTGTTTTCGACTTTTATTTATATATATATATATATATATAATATAATATAATATAATATAATATAATATAATATAATATGATACTCATGTATACTCATGAATAACACTGTTGTTTTGTTGTTGTAGGATGATGTGGGCAGCTGGAGCAGTTGCAGCCATGTCCAGCATCACTTTCCCTGCCATCAGCGCCATTGTGTCCCGTAACGCCGACCCCGACCAGCAGGGTGAGTTCAGGGGATTATTATTCTGTTTGTGTTCCAGAAAATGTAGGCATTATTTAAAAAAAAAAAAGTATTTTCAGCCCCTTTTTATTAGTGTTATTTAGTCATAGACATGAACTTACATTGTTTATGGCCTTCTTACTTCCCAGTTTCTTCCTTCCTACAGATTTACTCATTGAAAGACTAAAAGTGAATCCTCAGTCTTCATTGTCTAATGCAGGACGTTTAAAATAAAAACTAGCTGTTCAAGTAGTGGTGAAAAACTTGTTTTATGTCTCTGCTCCCATAAAACCTAAAAATTACTAAAAGTATACGTATAATAGTCGGATTTACCATATTGTGTAAAATGGATCCATAGCTGAAAATTGAAAAGGAAGATAAACTAGGCTTTTAGACATTTTGCTGAGCATGTTGCCTTCATGATTGTTGTTTAGGTGTGGTCCAGGGGATGATCACCGGGATCAGGGGCCTCTGTAACGGTTTGGGTCCTGCTCTCTACGGTTTTGTCTTCTACCTGTTCCACGTGGAGTTGACTGACACTGACGGCTCTGAGAAAGGTGCCAAACCCAACATGGCCAACCCCACAGACGAGGTGAGACACACACCAACCAGGACATGTTCATGTTGTGAATAGATGTGTCATTGTGGATGTTACCACGTTACATAATAGAGATAAATGTATGAACTGAGCTAGGTTTGTGCTTTATGATGAAGTGGGATTGTGGACGCACCGTTCTTTCACGCTCTGTGCTCACACACAGACACGCATTTGCTTTTTCCCGACCCCTCCTCCTGTTTGCTGTCAGTGCCATGCTCTCACTGAGTGACGGACAAATAAACAGATCACAATGAACTCTTGTAGGGACCTCACTCAGAGACATACCAGCAGGACGGTTTCAACTCTCCAATGTTAAATTTGTTTAGGTCCTATGTTTAGGTTTATAGAGAGTTAAAAGGAAGACAGAAATGAAGCAATGACCGCACCAGTGTTACCGTAACACTGTCTTTATTCACTAGTTATTGCGACATTATATTGATGCTCCTAAAAATGCAATTGTTAATGACACTAAACTGAGCTCTTAGATGTTTAACTCAAAGTCTGAGGACACAGCTCTTACATCCAACAAATCATTTACGAATCATTTATTTCCTTTCTTCAGAGTGCCATCATCCCGGGACCTCCGTTCCTGTTCGGAGCGTGCTCAGTGCTGCTGTCGCTCCTCGTGGCCCTGTTCATCCCTGAGCACACAGGACCAGGCATGAGGCCCGGCGCCTACAAGAAGCACAGCAATGGGGCACAGAGCCACTCCCACAGCCCCCAAGGCAGCGGGGCGGAGGGCAAGGAGCCGCTGCTGGAGGACAGTAGTGTATAACCTCAGCTAAAGGGGGCGCCTCCCTGCTCCATCCTGGGACCCTGCTCATACACACTGCCCCTGGGGCACACTTCAGGGCCGGAGAGAGGTGACTGTGTGTTTGTATCCACTGCACAAGGTGCACCCAGCTCCACAGCAGCCTATTTTTAAAGCAGGGTACGGTTAAGACTGTCAGTCGCCCATAATCAAGAGAGTGTCCTGGGCTGCAGTGGAAAGGGGTGTTTTTGAGACTTTGCTGAGCTGGACTCTTGACACACAGCTGATGGAGCATACGCCTGGTCCCCCTCCTGGTGCAAAAAGGGACTACAGTGGTTTGTGTGCGAGTGGGGTACATTGGTTATTACTAAATCCCAGTGTAATTCTTCATATTCTGTAGCCCATTGCGAGGCGACTCTGTCTGTTTGTCCTTTGGGAGTGTAACCAACAGTTGAGCGCCTGTCTAACTGTATTTCACTGGTTAACTACTGTTCAATGTGATACAGATCTGGTTAAGCATCAAACAGAGGAACACAATTCACAAATGCAGCAACTGTACATCAGTGAGTCTCTACAAACCATTGTAGGACAGGGGCCTGATCCAGGTTGGGATTAGTAAACCCTAAAAGAAAATGGGGAACTTAGGTTGACAGTTTTAAAAGACCACATTTTCTATAAATATTGCACTTCTTTGAAGTGTGCATAAGAGACCACTTTATTAGCAAAACAGTTTTTCAATGTTTACTTGCCATTCTTAGTTTAGAAGTACTGTTTGGGTTGTATATTTTCAGTTTTACTGAAGGCTTGTTGTGATTTAAGTTTTTATTCAACAAACAACTGTTGCCTTGAAGTGACTTAAGAGAAACATAAATATATATAGACATAACCTGTATGAAGACTAAGGTCTGAGATGGCTCTGTAATCTTAAGCTATCGCTCCCATCGGAGCCGTTACATATTTTATGCCTTTTGTTTTCATGCCCTGTTTCTTAACATTAATCACCTTCAAGATTAAGTCTTATACAACCATGGTTTTATTTGAAAAGCCTCTGGACTATTTTGAGCTGCACTGCTGCAATCAGCAGGTCAGTGTTGTTTTTAATGCACAGCTTCCTCGAAACAGAAACTTATATTTGCTGCTGCAGTAAAACAATTAAATGTAATGTAAGGTGTGACTTAGATACGATACAGATGATATTACAGAGAAAAAAAAACAGTACCAATATAAACCTGATGTTATTGTTCTCTTGAAAGAGAAGTGAAAGTAGTCATATATTCTGATGGAGCTGGTGTTAATGCAGTTTAGCAGTCTCTCCAGCAGGGGGAGTCATAATGTTATGGTCCTAGCAGTTCCCCACACACCTCCTGTACGGCCTGTCAGTAACACAGAAACATACTGTATTTGTGCCTGCTCCGGAAAAAAAACAGTCACTCGATAAATTTATGTAATCAGTATATATGAAAAACCACCACAAGTGACCACGTTATTTATCAAAACATCATCTTATTACTCTATAGATATACTGTCTGTGAATGTGGACTTGAAAAACTGCAGCATGTGTGACTTGACATGCCTTAAATGTTGCACAACAGTAGTTTTCCTCACAGGCCGTTCAGGTGGGAGTGGGAGCTGCACTGCGAGTGTCAACACCTGGTTTGGGTGCATCACTTTAGTGACACTATGTTCCTTCGCTCACACACTGTTAAAATGTGTTTCTTTCTTCTCATAATTTTGATCATTTTCAAATGCCTCAAGTGCATTTAATAACCAAATTCCCATCTGACAAGAAAATTATAACATCTCTTTAAACATAAGTGTATGTTTTGTTGGTGCCAAATTTTTCTTTTTGTACTGTGTGTAAGTGTGCTTGTGCTTTTGAGTGATTCTTCTCTCGTCTTACTTTCTTTGACGTAAGATTTAGCTATGTTTTATAGTTTTTTTTAAAACTTCATCCAGTCATTTTAAGACTCTGACTAGATGGTGAATAATTGAATGTTCATCCGTCTTTCATATTGATTTAACAAGCATTTCACTTTGTCAAACTCAATTTATAAGCTCATTAGACCCAGCTTTATCAGCCCCAATAACCAGTGGCTGAATCTCCCAAACAAAACTGTACACGACCGCACTGTATCCCTAAAATTACACATGTCACTAATATTATTTCTAAGAGGGTGGTACAATAGATGAGGCCTTTTTGCCATTTATTGGACCAATTCACAGCTCGACTCAATAATAAATTCTCTATTATTGGTCAGATTCTCCATTGGATGTACAAATTCGCATTTACATACTGCAAATGTATATAATTTATGCTCCAGGAGATGGCCAGCTCTCGCTCTGTTGGGTTTTATGGGGCAGTTCTATATTTCTGAAGACTTTACCTGCTAGCCACTCTTGTTTTTATGTGGTTTGTGGCCTGAACCCCCTCTGTGTGCCTAAAATTAGCCAAGAAACAAGTATGGCAACATAAGTGGTGGGTATTATGTACATATGGGAAACTAATGACAAACTATTTATTAAAGGTTTATTGTACAATGAAACGCCTGTGTCTTTTTTCTTTAATGCTTGAACCTTGCTGCTTGTTTTGTTTGGTAAGCCTTGAAAGTAAAGCTCAGTGAGATCATTTCTGTCTGATTTCAAGCCTTTTTTTTTTTTTTTTAAAGCACCAGCAGACAGTGGCACAGTTCGATCAGTATCCCTTACAAGGCATCACAATGTTGTCCACAAAAACAGTGTGAAGAGATTCTTGAGTTTAGTTTATTTATGGATCATCCAATAACAACTGTTTGTAATTTTTTACTTTACCAGCAGGGGGAGTTCACAGTGGGGAAACTAAGGCATTAGAAGAAGAAAAGCTCTTACTCAATGCAGTGGGGTTTGTTTTCTTGATCTCAAATCAATTTTTGATCAGTAGCTTTGTGTTGGTGGACTATGGTTTTGGCAACATCTGGTGTCAAAAGCTCACACTTTTAATTCCACGCTTCACCTTTTCAGAGCACGTCAATGAGCCTTTATTCAATAAAGTGTGCTCAAATCAAAACATGAGTGTGCTTCTCCAGCAGTGCTCAGTTTGTCCTCTCTGGGCCGTTGTAGAAACAAGAACAGGAGGCTAAAATGGCTTCTGTCTTTTTCTTGTAAGGCAGAGTTGCCTAAACTGCGGCCAAAAGGTTTGTTTAAAATACTTTTTGTCTACGTCTATGCCGCCATTATGTTCTGATGTGCCAATTTTTACCATTTGTTAGTACATTTACAGATTTTTATCAAATACAATCAAATAAAATGTGATGGAGCAGTTTGTGGCCAAGGCAGAAAGTATAGCTCACAACTTCATTCAACAGAGAGATACTTCACCCGTTTCTGTGTTTGTGAAAAAAGAAATACAAAAACAAAACATAAATAGAGCATAAACAACAACTAAGTCAATCACCACAGCTCATTCTGCTTTGCTTTCGTGCAGTAGAGCCATCTGGCTTAACATTAATCCTTTTAACTCAAACCTCAAGTCTGATGTATGTTTCACGCCCTGTTTTCTGTCAAACTCCTAGAGCTACTATCAGTGACTAATACTTCTCCTGTTCTACTACTACTTGTATTAGAGTAGCACGGATCAACTAATTATCCAAGTCTACTGTGTATGAACATGGGATATTATACCAGACAAAATCATTTAGAGATTATCTAAATTTGCACACATCATTCTTTCACTGTGTGAGTTAAACTCTTGCTCATACTTGTATCATATTGTTTCTGCACTGTTGACGTTTCCCTGTGCAGGAATATGATGATGGTGCAGGTGCGTAAGTGGAGCAGCAGATGTATGTGCTCTTAACCTGGGATTGAGGAGATAATAATAAGGCTCTTATCTATAATCCATGCCCATTGTTTCGTGTGAGCACCTTCACACCACTGGTGCTGATGTGGACTGAGTTATTAAAGACTCACCAGCAGCACTATGGATATTTGACGGTTAAATACTGTTAATTGACAAGACTAGCGCAAAATAAAATGCAAATATAGCACCTGTTTTGACCTTGATATACTATTTTTCAGAGATTGAGACTTGAATAGACATGTATGACAAGTAATGTTTCCATATAAAACACTCTGTACTGAAATGACTGGGAGTGCTTTAACTTGAGGCTAAAGCTCCACAACACTTGAGCAAACGGCAGGTTTCAGCTTTCCCTGGATTTAGGGCCACACAGCCTTGTCAGGATTAACAGCTCCCTGGCAGGGAAAGGATCGGGCATGTTTTAACAAGAGCAACTTTACTGAGCACTTCAGAGAAAGTGAGCGCTCAGATCATTTACATGGGAGCAATAGGAGTGGGAGCTCGACTGTTACTTATGATTATTACTATTCATGTTGGGGATAAAAAGGATCTGTCTTTGGGCAGCAACTGTAATGTATTGTAACGCAGAGTCGCTGTCATAGCAGATTTACTTCTGTGCATTTCAAAAACTGTCCTCCTAGACTTGGCAAAAGGCCATTTCCACTCCACTGTACCGTTACTATAAATGTGAGTGCCCATTAACCTCAAAAGAGCAATGCATCCATCAAGACTCCCTTCAAAACCTCAAGTATTGTCTGTACAAACAGTGGAAACGGCAGCAGGAAGAGATGTGTCTTTACAGTCGTCCACGTGGAGCCCCAGAGACGCACATGGGAAGGGGAAGTGGGCCCAGTAGCTGATGTCCCACCCGGCCCTGACACACGGCACCATCTTTTCCTGATCGGGTCAAACGTAGCAAAGTGGCGTCGAGGAAGAGCCCCGTGATGAATCATGTGTGAACCTCATTGTTCTTCCAGTCAAACAGGTCGGTGTGAACCCGGCTGTCACTAACCTCTGCCACGAAGCCGGCGTTCCCATGTGCTATATGCGGCCCACCAATGTTTCCTCCGAAGACTTCCGGGCACATGTAGTTGACGATTAACCCGGGGGAAGGTGTGGGGCCCTGAGGAGTGACCGCTTCACAAACACAAGGCCACGGACACTTCCAAACTTCTCTTTCCTCACAGAGGCAGTATCAAAGGGTCTCGGCTCATTTCTACATTTAATGAGAAGTGGCTTTACTTTAGGGCTTCACAATATATCTCAAATTTATGAGTATCAAAATGTCATTAATAACAATATCGTTATAGTTTTGTATGTGACGGTCATTTACAGTTTCCCTCAAAATAATTTCATAAACAAAACCTTAAATAAAAACATGAGTCCAAACAAAAAAAAGTCCTGGTTCATTCCTTCATTTAGTCACAGTTAAGACCTGTTTACTTGTCAATCTATAATATTGATTTAGCTCCTGCTTTGTGGAAAGTTAATCCATAGCCTTGTTTTTCTTACAGTTAAACTTTTTACTATATGTCAAAAAGCATTCAAGTATCTATACTGTTATTGTAACATTCAAAATAGTGGAGAGCAGTAGCACATTAAATTACATTTACAAACTAAATTCTAACAGTGAAAGTGTTATTCGATCATATTCAACATCGATATTGCTTACTTGCTAATAAGTTTTAACCTGGTCTGCCATGAACGGACAGCCAATTAGCTTAATTTTTTCTCTTGATGGAATAACACATCACTGCAAGATCGTGGAATTGGCATGTTCTCCCTGACCCCAGCTCCAGGTACTCCAGTTTCCCCCACCAACAACAAAAATCATGCACTGTAGTCTCTAGTGAGCAGCATGACCAATTACTGACGCAAGAGAAGAAGAAGGGTTCCTGGGACCCACTGCCCCGCTGGATGGGTTAAATAATAAATAAAGGAATAATAAAGCGTAACTTAACTTAACTTTAACGCAAAGCAGAGGATCTAGAACACATTACAGACTGATAACATAACAGTAATGTGTCTTTGAATATAGACAAGACTATACTTTTGGACTGAAGAGAACAAATGCTGTGACAAAACTCACACAGGACAGCCAACATTTGTAGATATACTGGTTGTAAAGTAAATTTGCGTTGATTGTAAGAGTTCTGACTGGATATGTGTTCTCATTGGACGGTAGTGTGCCCCAAAACACACAGTACCTAATGGTGTATCTGTCTGTCAGGCTCACTTTGTCTTTAAATAAGAGTTTTCTTGTTTCGTGTCAAGAAACCATCAAAGTTACATACTTTTGCTTTAACTTAATCAAATTATTAGCTCATAATTCTTGTATAAAACTTATCTACAACGTATCAATCCTTTATTGGCGACAGTATGTTAAAAAACAGCCCAGTGAGTCACAGTGTGTTCCTAAAGTGGGCGAGCCAGGCCTTCGCTGCAGCGTTATCGCAGCGAACCCTGACCCTGTTGTTTTTGCTGTCACGTCCAAACAGATACCTAAAGGTTAGGATAAGGTAAAGGGTGCACAGAGCAGCAGGTCACTCTCTGAAACATACTGCTGCTTCAGGCTTTTATGTAAGAGCACTCTAATCCCTGCCTGAGCTGATCACATCCAGCAGATTTATGTCATTACTGAGCTTGACACAAGACACAGGGCTAATACACCTGTGTTATCACCGACAGTCGAGGCATCCCCAGGGATATGCGTCTGTGAGGGGCAACTTTATATAAGAGTCTTGTTACAAACTGTCCCGAGGCAGGTTTAGTCCTGGTGTAGAACAAATTGAAATCTTGAAGTAGTAACAAATCTACCAATTGCTTTAACCATATCAGCAATGTTATGGTGTTCCCTGTGACACTTTTTTTTTTACTTCACATAAAATAATTCTCAGTCAGAGCCATAAATGAAACTGTGCTGCAGCCAAATGTAATAGTGCCACCAGTGAAACCAGTAGAAGCTGGCCCAGACCAGTCTTGTATTTCATAGCAAGTCCATGTCACAATATTCTATTACTATATACAGCATAGTTACATCATTCTCATATTATGCAGCTCAACACTGTAGCTTGACTAGAACAACAGAGGTATTTACGAAGATTTTAGCAACAAGCTTCACTTAAAGTGGCACTGAGTAACTTTTATCCAGTAGAGGGCGCATGTCCCTCTGTGTTGTTAAGAAAGTGGCGCCATTTTCACAGATGTCATTCGTTTGCAAGTGGAGACTACCCAAGCAGCAAGTTTGGAAGAAAAAAAAACAAGTCTTATGAAACAGTAGGGTAATTTTAGTGTATTTTGTCCAAATACGACTCTGCTAGGGTCCTGTGTATTGGCCTATTCTGCTCCCTCTACTGAGTGTCTGGGAATAACTGGTCCCGGGACAGGAAAATCACATTGGAGGTTTCTGTCCAGCTCCGGGGACTGTCAGTGACATAGGCCTGATACTCATCTCATGTCTAAGAACCATCAATTATTTTTCGAATATATATTTTTGGGCTAAAAGTTACATATAGGTTCCCCTTTAAAGGTGCAATGTGTAAAATTTGGTATAATACAGTTGAACAGAATGAGACGCATCAGTAAATACTATGTTTTTAGTTTTGTGCATTGCCTCAAAATAACATTCTTGTCTGTCTTGGAGAAGTAGACATTTAAAGCTTACACTGGAAGCTCCATCACTTCTTGTTTTACAGATGTGGCCAAACTTAGCGAGAGGAGAAGCATGTCTCTATTTGAGCACATACGCTTACATGAAGTCTTAACAACAACAACTAAATAGATTTTGTCACTTGATTTGAGAAGTGACATGACGGCTCACAACAGAAATAGTTCTGCATTTTCTGTGTTTACCACAACTCATTTTCAATATGGTACTTTGGTAATATAATACAGATAATGAACTCGTTTTGTATATTTTTTGTAAACTACATACAAAGTCATTAAGTCATCTGTCTGACGTTATATGCATTATTCATAGCAGTGGTAACAGTAGTCTTAATTGTAATGGCGGTATATATAATCTCATGGGACTGTTTTTATGTCCTTAGTTTGCAGCGCACTGTAATTAGAGCATTTAAATGGAAAACTTTGATGCTGATGCCAAAAGTACATTTCTTTAGTATCTATCTTTACATCTATGTTTACTTGTTTTCTGACTCTAATTGCCCGACAACATATCTTGTGAATGCAGTCATCAGACGACACAGTGTAAATATCGGATGTTAAGGCAAAACAGAAAAAAAAAACTCATAAAGAATTTAAAACACAGCCCAGTTTTACATAATGAAAAAAGTATTGAGGGATTTGTCTCTCGAGCTCAGTCGTATACTTTTCAAATCCAAGTAGTAGACATCTCCTACGTCTTCATTTGGTAAGATTTAACAGTGCGGTCTCCACTTAGGACAGAGGCTACTTATTTGACCCCCATTCCACCTTTCACCCACATGACCCAAGAAGAGGTCAGGATTAGAAGCCCAAGCTCGAAAACAACTCCCCGTTTGGACCCCAGCAACAGGCTCTTTCCCTGTCAGCAATTAGATCATGTGTGTATGACTCATTTCTGCTTCACCCAATAACAACATCAATAGTTCAGAGGCTTAATGTGGTCAACACTGCACAGGTACGCTCTGCTCCGGAAACGCTGCGGAACACACTGATTCATCTAATAAAATACGTTCTTAGCAACATTTTGTTACTGCTAATGCTGTTATTTTCTTTTCATTATAGTCTCCACGTTAATAGAATTGTAATGTGCCAGCTTTGGTTCACAGACCTAATACATTCATCTTGTCCTTTTGTGCAATGTTTAATATGCAAAAAACTAACTTATTTTTACAAGAATGTATTGTTTTTATGTCTGTGTTTTCATGTGTGGTTTTTAGTTTGCACTGGTCAGAAATGACACTTAAATTTAGCTGTACTGCTGCACAATGACAACAAAGCCTTCTATTTCTATTTCTGATCTTCTCAGCCATTCCCGTGTTTATCCAAAATGGGGTGGGCTTTATTTTAATTTTTTTATGTGATGATTGCTTTCAGAGGCAATTTATTCTGCATCAGTTTGGTCTGATCAATTTCACATCCACAGAAACCAAATTAATTCTGTGTATAGAATAGAAAACCATGAGCCTTGAGTTTACTAAGTGTGACTTAGGGACCATTTACACAACAACAGATTTTGCAGAATCCGCAGTAATTCTGCTGTGTATTGGCCTCTTGTTCACTCAAGGCCGCAGTTCTCACTTTACAAAAAGGCAAAAGTTTGAATCTGACTGAGGCGGTGTTTTCAGAGAGAAGCCAGCGTTGTCTCTGTAAATGACGACATCACAGACACAACACATTTTTGGGTGGCAGGTCTATATAACTTTTGAAAGTAATACAAGACAATTGTATTTTGTTTCAGTCACTGATTATGACCTGTTCTCAATTAAAATTCAGAAGATTTCACAGTCAACATGGTTTCAACTAAAACCTGGTCTTGGTCAGTTACAAATATATTCTTATTCCAGTTATTGCGTGTCTGATGAATGGGAAGTCGGACACACTTTAACCAGATACTCACTTAGGTTTAATCTCATTATGGCGCCTCTATCCTACTGACAGCACACTCACTATGGGATTATGTTTGAGAGACTTCACTTCGGCAGGTCCTGCTCCTCTGCAAAGAAAAGGTCCACTCTGTTACAATTCAGCGAACCTTTTTCTGTTTCTGTTGGTGTTAAATGGTGCTTTGCTAAAGACTTACCACCAGTGAGTCTTACTCCTGGCCCTGTTGTTGAGGCGTGTTGATCTGCACACGTGAGGGGCGAGATCAGAGTGATGAGCCGTTTCTCTGACTTGGTCACATTCTCCTTGGATCAATATCTTTTTCAATAGCAGATACTGATCACTCAAATCCTGGCCATTTCACAAAGTCCTGGAAATGAAAAACACAGAAATCCCATAAGAACATGCTCTTTTTGTTTTTGTTTTTTTCCAGTCAGTCTATTTTTGAGAAAAGAAAAACAGGACATTATCAGGTTCGCTGCTTTTATAGAGGATGTAAACAGGTAGTGAATTAGCAGCGCTGATGGAGCTGGCATTGTGGCACAAATGCACAAACAGGCAGGAAGAACAGTTTGGGATATTTTCAGCCTCTGAGTGAACATAGTGTGAAATGCGTAATCCCAATGTTTTTTTCCCATAAGCCTGTCTGAGTGTGAGAACCAAGAGAAGAATCAAGTTCTGCTTTTCAACAGCGGTTGGATCAACAAAAGATTTTCCTTCCCCTTTTTCCCCTCAGTTTACAAAAAGAGCAGAACATCTTGTTCACTTTTAAACATTAAAGAAAAGCATTATAAATAAAGACTGGATCAAAGCCAATATCAACCTATTGTAAATGTATAACTAGTGATTTAAGGCTCAATACTAAACACTTGTCTGTCAATATAAGTGCACTTGATATATCAGAGTAAAATAAATCAATATATATAGGATATTATGGGAATTATGAGAGAAAACCATTAAAGCTATTTAAATATCTGATATCTATGGACAAAGAAAACATACTTGTACTGATTTCCACAGATTAAAAGTTAAGAATGACTTCAATATGATTATTTTAAGGAGTGTAGATATTCCATACTTGGGCATTATGCAGCTCATGGTGCCCTTTCAGCGTCTCTCTCAGGCACATGTAAACACAGTAAGAAGTAGTAGTAGTACTATACAATAAATGAGGGAATACTGCTGCATTGCCTTTTTTCTGGAATTTTCCGATAATAAATATATCATAACCCGTTCTTTCATTCAGGTGATTTCTGTTCCCTTTTCATCCCTTTAGTGTAATTTTATTTCTTCTAATCATTTTAATCCTTTACCACAGTTATTATAACAGTTGTTGTTGCTGTCTAGAACCATACCCAGCCCAATGCATTTAAAAGCTCCAAATGGTCTGAAGCACTAAAAAATAATATGTGTAAACAGGGGCCATTAAGAGCACTGTATTATGTTTAAGCCCTCCTATTGCAAGTAAAATCCATACCTGAATAACTTCTGCAGCGAAAATACCCCCAAAACAACAACGGTATAATCAGGCCTGGTTCTGTGGGGATACAAAATGTTGCACTGCACCCTCATTAAAAATTTTTACAACCTCAGTTCATCGGTTACAAAGATTAAATGACAAAAGTTTGACTCTAACTGGCTTTAAATCCAATGAGAATAGTTCCACTTGTTGGTTAATCTTCTCTGTGTGCATTAGGTTTTGTACCAGTTCAATCCCAGAATCTGTCTCTGATCCACTGTCCTGACTCCCAAAGACAGCCAAGTAAGTAAAGCAGGTAATTTAATTCAATGTTTATCTCTCTCACTCAGTCGATAGATAAAAAGCTTTAACTATAGGCAAAAAAATATGTGCTATATATTCTATATGCATCAACGCAATGAGTACAATCGATTCAAATCTGCACCTGCCCTCTCGAGGGGTGGATGAGTAAGGTATTGATGTGGTTGTACATCTCTAAGTATGTGAACAAGTACATAGGAAAGGCAATTGTTTATGCATGGCTTAACATAACAGCAAGTACATTCAATTATGAAGTCATATATTGCTATAAATACACACAGGCTTTATTAAATGTGTGTTTTGAGGATCATTAATGTCTCACCTGTCCAAATTTAATATGATTGCATGGTCCATAGCTAAATAAACTCCTATTATGCTTCATCCAGGCTTAATACACCGAGATGTTTTACCATTGTGGCCATAGTAAGAGCAATTCAAGATCGAAAAGGACTCATTAAAGGGGTCTTGGCCCTATTGCCCCTCCTGGGATTTACGCCTATAGTGTAATCCAATAAGCTCCAGTCCGCATTTCCCTTGTAGCCCATCTGGCTCACTGGCACGGTTTGTTTACTGGCGGAGAGGCTGGGAAGAACGGGATCCTAGGACCTGCAAGAGACTGTACAATCTACCTCTGTCTCTGCAACAAGAACAGGGAAAAACACACTGAAAGTTGAATCCAAGCCGTTCTCTGTCACTTACATTGGAGCTTAAACGTGACGGCAGGCAGCTTCGTGGAGCATGAGCACAACTTGGAGTTATTTTTCGTCCCTAAACAGAGCAGAGCGCAGCTGACAGAGCCGTGGCCAAGTCCGTGGACTCTCGGAGACGCTCATTGAAATCTCTGCAGCGACTGGACACCTCTCCTGTACTAACTCTCCACGGAAACCTGGAGTTCACTGTCAAAACAAGTCAATAGTTAGGTGTTTTGTTTTGTCACGGGAGGACTTGAACCAAATTTTACGAAAAACACGCAAACGCTACGCCACGCATGCCACAAGCATCGAGTCAGTCGCAGCAAACGGAGCCACATTTCTCCAGTATTAAGTTCAGACTTCTGTATGTGTCGCTATTTTTGCATGCACTTTGGCACTATTTGTATAAAAAGAGGAACACGGGCTATTTGCTTGTGGTAAAACTGCGATAAAACTATTTTTAAAAGGGCTAAGTTTGAGAGCAGGGCAAACTTCGCTTGTGGCCTGGACTGGAGCGCCAGCGCCGAGGCTAAACCGTTGGCTAGCTTACGTAGCGCTTGCTAGCTAGCTACTGACGTTAGCCTGTACTCCGCAAATAAGTCAGTTTCGCTGTTATTTCCAACATGAATGAAATTACATGGGACACTTAATTGAACAAGTTGTTCTTAATGTGTAAACCACGCACCAATCCAGGGTGTAAGTGTTTTCTAGGGTCGCTTTTTTATCAGGTGTTAGCTTGAGTGTTAGCGTGTGTTTGGCTGAACACGTTGGACTTGTTCCTCCGCCCATCTTCCGGGATCATGTCTTTTATTTAGTTTTATTTACCTGCACTTGGCCCGTGCCGCCAAACAAAAGGGTATTCCCTAAAGGTTTCCTCTCTCCTCCACATTGTGAGCCATCCTTCTTCAACGAGGAGTATTTAACATTTGCAGAAGAATAATAAGCGGAGGACGGTGTCTAACCCAGAGTCAGTGATGTGGCTGCGGACTTTGTGTTTTGTTGTGGCCGCTGTCTGCATTGTGAGCTGTCACCGAGCAAATGGAGAGGGTGAGTAACACTTTGAACACTTTTGCACCTTATTTTGACACACAGTTTTTAAAAGACTTTATAGAATGCACATACAAAACAGGTTGCTCTTTGCAAACTATTTTATATCAGCATCTCAGTATAGACTCATTCTTATCAATAACAACGATGGTGAATAATAAAAAAAAAATTTTTCACACATTATATTATATAACTCCAAACAAACAGATTGGACACTATTTCTATGGCAACATAACCTCTAATAATTGCATTTTTTTAATTGTTGTTAATTATATTTTACTCTGAATACTATTATCAGTACTTTAAAATATTAGATCAGTCCATATCAGCTGATTCTTTTTTCCTTTTTAGTTCAGTTCCATAATGATGTTGTGTTACTTTTCATTGTTTTAACCTTTTTCCAAAACAATTACAAATGCACTTGTTTAATAGGAAATGCAATAATAAAATCTACAATAACCCACATTTGTCATATTTTTGCACATATTTGAATTAGAGCCATTATTTTCACAATTTCTAGCTTAATTTTATTTATGTAGCCTACAATAATAACTCAAAATTGTGAAATTTGCTTCATTGCACAGACTTAACATATGTTTTGATATCATAATGTTTTTACTACTGATGCTGATTTGGTTAAAAGGAAGTAGGCAGCAACAGTGGAGTCTGTTAGTGCATTGAAGGGACAAAGGTTAACACTTATCGGGTATTTGAGTCTACAGGAACTGTAAACAAAATGTTTGGTCCCAAATAAGTAGTCTGAGAATTTATGAGAATTAATTAGCTCTTTATTGTTGAATTGGAAAAGCCTTGGCTCATGGCAGTGGTCAGTGTGGAGCACAACAATAAGGCCTCTTTATAGCTGACAATCCCTTTACATTGAGCAGAAGAAGCCTGCTGATAAGAATGAATGAACCCATTTGCACATTTGTACAACTCACTCGTTTACTGTTTTACTTAGAATCTGTTTGTGTGAGTAAATATTAGTTATATTTATCAGGAAATGTACCACAAACTCCTCTGTTTGCTCGTTTAAACTCCTCTTATTCTGCATTAAACGACATGAGCTGGGAAACTTGCCTTGTTTTGATTAGCTTTTTAGATTAGTCATTTGTCGACGTGATGATAAATTCCCTGTTTGTCTATAGGCAGCTGTGAGTGTGGCTCCGATGGTGCTCAAACTTGGGGACATTTTGTAACTTGGCAGTGTACTGTTTTCATTGGCCTATGTTGAGTTGTTTTTGTCATTACTACTACTTTGTGAGTTTTCTACAGTGGTGTTCCCAACACACTGATAACATAGCTGGCAGGCAGAGGAAAGTATTTATGGTAGGTAATTATGTATAAATATGTTTGTAAAGGACAGTTTGTCTTAGATTTCAACCCAAGTTTAAAAGACATTTCCTTATATTGATACTGTGAGTGGAGATGTGACTAATGTACAGTAAATGTCTTGTTTTCCAGAGAGATTAGCAGCAGCTCGTCCTGTTTACAGTTAGGGAGAGTTGTCAACCTTATCCACACAGTTTGCAGTTGCCCCCGCTTGTTAACAGTGGCATTACACGGACGTAGCTCGATCCAAGACGGGCTCTTAGGCGTAACCTCTCCGACCTTTCATGAGATTTAAGTGAGGGTCAAACGGAGCGATGTCACCGGACCAGTTAAAGCGAGGGTTTTTCGGCGACGTAAATCAAAAGCGGGTTGTGTAATTGCACTGCAGGCTCCCCTCCTGCTCCTCTCAGGCGCCTCTCACAGAGCGGACCGCAGAGGGGAAGAGCAAAACCTGGGCCTCACACTGCTCAGTTTCATAAGCTCCGACCGACGCGCGCTCCACTCAGGAAATCTTCTCAGCTACTTGTTGGGAACTTTCCAGCTCAGCTTGATGGAAAAATGTACTTAATAATGGGAGCTTATATTTAGTGTGCAGTGTGAAAGCCACGACATATAAGCAAAGCAGAGCAATGTGCTGTTGGTGCAGTAATTTAAGGGCTGATTTGACATGTCCTTTAAGTACTTTAATGGCCTTGATTATATGTGTTGTTTCGGAGCAAAATGGCCTATTTTGCAACGAAACACAGCTGTTTTGATTTTTGTAATGGATTGATCCAAAAAAAAAAAAAAGACATATTTTCTGTGAGCCAGAAACATGCCACCATTTTGTTTGTTAAATAATCTGAATAACCAAAAGACTAAAAAGAATCAGCATTAAACTGTCAAAAAAGAAATTTTATTTGATTAAAACTACTGTCAGATTAGAGTGAAACTGCGAGGTTTAAATGAATTAAAATTAAACCCAGGCTATTTCTAGTCATGAGCAGGTAATGGTTTTGGCTTATTGCAGAAATCCTATGTCTTTTTAACTATATGCTATTGATAAATCATTATAATTAAGAGATAAATTTGCTTATTTTACTAATTTGGTCCAGCTCTAACAAATGTTTTCAATCATGTCTGAACCAGAAAAGAGATAGGTTATTGTAAAACCAAAATGTGCTAAAATGATCATAAATCATAAATTGCTGCAGTGTCAATATGAATTCATAATGACAGGAATTGTATTGCCTTTGTATCTGATTTTAACTTTATTAAACTGAGCAGTACAGTTTGCCTTTTGTTGAAACAATAGGAACAGTTATAGACAGTTTGTTTGATGACTGTTCTTTTGTTTACAGTATATTATTTTAAAAAGTGTCCCGTCTGTTGCGTTTCCCTCTGCGCTGAGTTCACGTGGGGTTGTGTGTCTGTGGGTGAGCGGGCTGGCAGAGACACTGTGTTGCTGCGCCATGTTAACAGGCCTCACTCTGTACAGCGTATCGAGCAGCAGGGGTCTGAGCGAAGTACTGGCAGCCTGTTGTTGAGCGTCAAAGCACCTCTCAGGTGGGCAGCACTCCAAGAAACCGGCTCCCGTTTTACGCCTCTCGACAATGAGGGCAATTGTAGGTGATGAAACCCAACAACCTCTTCACAAACACACCACATAAACCGCCGCTGCCAGTCGCGAGCCTGTTTGACGTGTTGATAAAAGACCATTTCTGTACGTGCCACCTTCGACAATGGACGCTTAATCCTTGTTGTCAAGTTCATGTTTGAGTTTGAAAACCACAGCCTGAAAGTGGAGTCAAGAGGCACACCTGCGCTCTTTCACTCTGACCACACAGCTCCTGATGAGGAAGCCTGGCTGTGTCACATTTTTACCCTTGACACTATGCCCCTGTTAAAGCAAATGGGCTTGTTATTGTGCTCTCACACTTCAGGGGTAATTATTACCTCACATCAAAACACCAGTCGCTATGTTTTGAAGTGTATCTGGATACCTGTCATTGAAGACCAGTAGTATGGCGTATGCGTTACTCTAATTTAAGTTGATGCTGTTGGAAATTTAAAAAAGGCGTTCTTTTGATTATTTTAACAAGACTTGGGCAGAGTCTTCATTTGAGGATTTTTAAAGCTGAGAAACTACTGTGAATGGTCTAGAGCTGGGCGGTAAATCTAATTAATTTGAGTTTTTAATTTTGGAAGTTGTTAAAAATAGCCATATCACTGAATAGAATTTAACAAACAAAATGTTTTTTTTTTAACACACTGTGTTATGGCTAATGCTGCTCCTAGCTCCAGAGCAGCTCAAATAATATCTGTGGTGAATCTGCAGACGCTAAACACAGATAATGACCAGAAAAGGAGGATTTTACCTCTGTGATGCACTGGTTAGTGAAGTAGCAGGAAATTGATATAAACAGGGACAGAATAGTGTCTGTGCAGTATCTAGTGTACTTTGTTGATTTATGCAAATTAGCCACATGGTCAGAACACTTTTAGCTTCTTTTAACAATGCTTTGTGTGTAAATTAGCTCTATGGAAACAGTTGGGGCCAAACTAGTGTCTAACATAAACTGCTTTGTTTTCACTCTGAGGGTAATGCCCACTGTTGGGGCTTTGCTATTATTGTTTTGTGTTGGCTTGAGCAGAAAAAGAAATGAAATATTTTTATAAAAAATACATAAAGATAAATTGTCTGAGAATTTGAAAAATGGTAGTTTTTATGTTTAGCCACATAGCACAGCCCTAGAATGATCATTATCTTACTGTTAATTGCTGCAGTGCATACGTTTGTATCAAATGCGTCCAGACCTTGACCTTTTTGTTTATTCAGTGGCAACTTACCTGGAAATACTCTTCTGTATCAGTAGTTCGCATTTTGTAAAGTGGAAACAAGGCTGTGCTGCCGAGGAATAATGTGTGTGCAAGTTCAGCTGATGGACAAGTCATTCCCTCTTTCTCCAAAGGATAGACATCAGATAATCACAAGAGGAAGGTCAGTGGTTTGAAAGCTTTCACTCACTTCTATAGTGTATTAGTAATGCACTTCACCAAGGACCTTAGCTCCAGAAAATGAGCCGGCATTTGGCATGTCACGCTCTAGAGACATAGGAGAGTCGACTGTTCGCTTGTTTCCTAATAGGGTTGTAATAAGTTGTTGTAATAATGTGACCTTCTAAATGTGTGCTAACTAATTTTGTGCAGCTGAAGAGATGACAAATGTCTTGCCTTATTTAATTGTTGCTGAGTGCCTTTCAAAGTTAAAAGGCAGACCGCTGATGTGTTAAACATGTCAGTTCATCCATCAGTGTACAGCAGAAACATAAGAGCCCAGTGTAACATACATGTCCTTGCTTTTTTCTTAATTGGGGCATTATTTCTCATTAAGTAATCTTTAATTGTCTGGATTTTTATTGCACCTGAGTGTTTTACCACCTCCAAGTAAGTTGTACTCATTGTTGATGACTGATTGAGTTTTACAGGCCTCCTTAAGGCAGATTACATCACATGGCGGTTTTGGAAAGCGGTGGTCGTGTTTCTCAGTGACCTCGGCATTTTAGAGGGTGCTCAGTCAGTTTTAGCTTATGATGGAAAACAACAGCGCTGCGAAACCTTGAAACGGGAAGTGTTGCAATGCCGATGTTTGTGTTGCTGCTGCGTGCTTTTTGAGGCCTCTGTTTTTTACGAGGCCGAGACAGGATCATAACACACCTTCTTTACACAGCTCTTTGACAGGGCTGCAGCTTCTGTTAAGGCTCATTATGAGTTAAAGATTATTATCTAGTGAAGCACTACACACCTACACAGTATTTGTAGTTGTGTTTGCGTTCACACCAAAGTTCAAGGAGTCATTTTGATGAATTGTATTTACTTGGATTTATTACAGCAGTAGACTGGGAGTGTTATAGTTGTTTTTTCAATTGGAGATCACAGTTCTTTGCTTTAACTTCAGAAAGTTCACATTTATAGTATGTAAGCTGGCATATCCCACAGTCCTTGTGTTTAAATAATTTGACAGGTGTCCAAGTTGGATGTAACAAATGTTGTTTCCCAACTGTATTTCTAAATGTGTTGATGCTATTGGTTAATGCTATTTTGTTCCCATTATGAAACATTTGCTTGTTTAATGCCACAGGGCTTTTAATTTGTAAGGGTCACAGGAAGTATTATTGTGTAATTATTATATTATATCTGCTATTACATGCTGTATGTTTTTGTTTTTCCACCTTGGCACCTTTAACCATGTCTGATGTGACAAGTTGAGCTGCTGACATAATTTTGATCGATTTATGATTTAGATTGAGATTGTGGCAACCTTTTTCAGAATCACTGACACAAAGTAAACTGGTAAATGCGAACCACAAAGAGGACTAATTGAACTCATCTAAAAATACCGTGGTTGATAGTTGCTTTGTTGTTAAAGCCATACACTACTACTAAAGTGGTTCAGTCCTCCAACAGCTTGAAAACTATACAGTCTGGTTATAATTAAATAATACATACATAGGATAATAGGTAAAATGTACTAAAATGTAAAAATATACTAAAACAACAGAATTTCACTTTTTTTGTATTAATTATTTGTGGGTTTATGCATTTAAAAGAACTGAGTGAACTGGCCACTCTGTATACAGTCATGTGATTGGCCAACGCTGTCACACTGAACCTCATCTGTTAAAATCCTTGAAAATAAAGCCCTTTAATGCCTGAAGAATTTGCTTTTTTCACAGAATATTCTAATTACAATATGCTAAAATGTGGAAAAAAACCCGCTACATACTGGGTATTTTAATTATGTATTAAACTTGTACAGTGCAACATGTTTGTACATGCAAAAATGTTTCAATGCATTTTTTTCCAACACTTGCCTCTCTGTCTGTTTTAGTCATAGTTGTGTCTGGAGCCGGTCAACACAACTTTTCTTTGACGTCTAGTCGGGGCACCAAGGCCGTGTTTTTGTTTTTGTCTGAATGTAGGTGATGTATAGGGAGACGAAGCTCGCCCAATCGCCATAGTAACCTTTTGTGGTGTCGCCTCGTCTCTCTCCTTTTCAACAATACGAGGGACATTAATATTCAAGGATGCACCTGGTTTGTTTTGCTTCGGTTGTCCTCAAGGTCTGTCAACTGCAAAAAACTACTATTGAAACAGCGTCTTCCAACTTTTGCCAAAGTTTTGTTGCTCAGCTAAGTGTTCTCACATGAACAAATGGGCTCGGCCAGGTTTTATCTCTGCCGCTGCTCTAAAATTCCTCACTTACGCACCAGGGCTGCCATGTTCCACTTTCTAATGTGAGCCACTACTGGTACGGACAGAGTGTATTAGATTCTCTATTGGGAATGCGGTGCTAAAAATACTGGCCTGGCTGAAAGTGTACACTGATAGGAGCCTGGGCCGGCCGCCCTTCACTGATTCTTCTCCCCAGGGTCACTCGGTCCTTTTGCGGTTCACTATAGCCCTACTGTCCCCTTATTTAGTGCCTCATTGGGCTCTGTTTATAGAGCTGTGGGAGAAAGAGGAAAGCCACATGTTAAACATTCAGGTTGCAACTTCTTTTTTGTTTTAAATAAAGAAAACTATTTGACAACATAATAGCATATTAGAATAAAAATGACCTGTTTGAAAAGTAATGCCTTAAGGCGACATAATGGCTGTATTATTAAGGAATTTAATAGATGAGAGTGTCCAGAGTTGTGAAGTCATGCTTTGGCTAAATAGCTCTCAATAAGGACTGCTCCTATTGGCTGTTAGTCCTACATGACTTGTCAACACTGAATCAATGGTGGCAGAAAACCCTACTGTAAAAGTCTGTATTCCAGCACTGGATATATCTGCTTACACAGAGAAACAAAGCACAGAAGAAAAATACAAACAGAGAAAAGTGAAGTGAAATGCATATTGGCAATGCACAAGAGGAATGTGGGATCTGACCTCAGAATTAAAGTTAAGCTCTAGGGATGCACCAATCCAGCTTTTCAGTACAGATCCTAATCCAGGTGTTCTGATCTGGTATTTTAATATATAGCATTCAAATAAAGACCATAGTTTTTCAGAGCGCATGCACTAATGTCATCTGTTTCCTGTTTTCTTCTTTTACCTTGTTGCACAGTATGAACAGGAGTAAAAAAAACCAACCTCTCTGCCTACTCTTTGACTTACTCCATCTTGTTATGTTTTGAAAGAGAGTCACAGAAATAAAGTAACATAGATCTTACCCATGTATTTAGTCAATCCCATCCAGCTTTTCTGTCTATACCAGGATTAGTTTCAGGTCCTAGTATTGGGTTGGTGCATCCCTAATAAGCGTGAAACTTCAGTTTGATGTAGTCTGGGCGGTTAAATCAAGCATTCATTATTTGTGTTTTATTTTTGTTTGTACTTTGACTTTGGTCGTGGCAAATTGGTTCAGTTTGATTTTTTTCAGTGAAATAAAGTCAGGCAGGTTATGATGTTGTTGAAGGGTTGGCAGCACGATGGAGTTGTTGGGTACTGCAGCTTCAAGTGTGTTTATAGAGTTTAGTAGGAGATTCGTGACTCTAAACTCAACAGAGAGTGCTGTATATTTGATGTATATGTCGTTTTTGTTGGTGGACGTGTTGAAATGACTACTTTGTGGCTTGTCGTTCATGTGATGTGGCCGTGACCGCAGCGAGCATTGTGGTGTAGTTTAACAAAGCAAACCTCACAAACTACTTGTGTGGGGTTTTTAAAAGGCTTCACATAAAACAACTGTGAGAGCGGTTCCTCTTTATGTTAAACAAGCCTCACATGTTGAAGCTGAACCCTGGATAATGGCTGTGGTATGAACATGTTCAGGTCTAAGCAGTGAGAACCGTGTTGTTTGGACACTGTGAGCGCTGGTCGTACTGTTATGCAACAGAAGGTGTAAACTGAGCCGCTGCCATAAAGAGGTGCACGCCTCGCTCTTAGACGTCCTCCCCACATGGCTCACCAGTCGGCCTGATGGGACCGGCTCAGCGGTGGGCTCGTCTGTAAACAAATACAGGCCTCACCGGACAGCACACCTCCAGCTACACCCATGACTTGTGAACTGTAAAATCGGCCTGGAATGTCCCATGTTGCTCCTGTAAGAGATAATAATTTTACAGCCAGTGTTACACAATGATGGATGATTTCCACAAGAGTTGAGAAAATCCTGTCACCTTTGTAATAGTGCTCGTTCAGCAACTTATTTGTTTTCGCTTTTTGTCCTAAAAATAGAAACTTTATAATCTTGTCTTTGGCACAACAGCTGTGTTCATAGATACATACATAGGGACAGATACATAGGGCTCACATCAGCACTGGTAAAAGTTGTGTGTGATTGTCCACAAACTTGTACAAAATGTAAAAAATGATCTGCACTGTGCTCTTGTCAGCTACTTGTCGTCATAAATAAATGCCATACTAATGTAACATTTGATAAAAAAGATAAATGATATTCCCTCAAGTCAATCTAAATATCATGTATAATCCTTTGTCGTGTGGCTTCAGTACAGTTTAAAATGATGTGGACAAAACATGCCTTTTGTGCAGCTGTGTATTTTAAGAACTGTTTTTGTTTGTATCTAAATGAAAACTGTAAAAGCCACAAATCTGCCTCATGACAGTCAGTCCATCGTTTCACTTTAGAGACAAATAGTGTTATGTATAAGCTAATGTTTTTTATGCACTTAAGTTACAGTAGCTACTCCATAAATCATCTTGGCGTAACCAGGGATGAGCAGAGGCTCACTCTGATGACAGTAGTCCATATTTGACAGTGGCTCACGGCCAGATATGCGGTTGCTAAACAAAATGTCAGCAAAGATGGTCTGGACTTCATCAAAGCCAAAGACACAACCACATATTTCTCTAGAAATAGCCCTTCTAATTACCAAGAGATCTATTTTTTACCCTCCACAAGACCATGTCTGACTTTTTCAACCCTGTTTTTCTAGTTTACAGTAGACATGTTGCCTAACCCATTTGTCAAGTTCATGTATTGTAACAACAGCAATAGCCTAAGATAAATTGTCTTCAGCTCTTTTTTTTTAAATCTGAGGTATGTTCCAAATGGGAAAAAAGGCACTTAAAGATGATGTAGTAATAAATCTAATGTACTTGGCTAACAGATGGCTTCTATAGAATGAAACAACACCTGCCACGTATTACCCTTCTTCTGGTTCACCAGGAGTGTTCTTGTACACACAAGACACAGGGAAACAAAAAATATTTGTTGTAAAGATCTATATGTTTTTTATGTACAGGTAACAGTACATAGTTTTATCTCTGAGTCGTTCTTAACAGCCCTCTACTCTCTTGTTCTTTTCCAGTCTGTTCGAGTAAAGACATCAGGAACAATGTGACGAACCTGCAGGTGCTGGAGAACTGCACCGTCATCGAAGGCCATCTGAAGATCTTGTTAATGTTCAGGACCAAACCCGAGGACTTTCGTGGGGTCAGTTTTCCGAAGCTGACTGTGGTCACCGATTACCTGCTTCTCTTCAGAGTCTACGGCCTGGAGAGTCTCAGCGACCTCTTCCCAAACCTCACCCTGATCCGCGGTAACAACCTGTTCTTCAACTACGCCTTGGTGATCTTTGAGATGATCCAGCTGCGAGAGATCGGCCTCCACAGTTTAATGAACATCACACGAGGAGCAGTGAGGATCGAGAAGAACCCCGACCTCTGCTACCTCTCCACTCTGGACTGGTCCAAGATCCTAGACTCGGTCGCAGACAACTACATCGTGGCCAATAAGAACGAACGGGAGTGCGGAGACGTGTGTCCCGGGGCGGCTGTGGGGAAGACCACCTGCCAGACCACCACCATCAACGGACACTTCAGTGAGAGATGCTGGACCCAGAAACACTGTCAAAGAAGTAAGCACTGTTAAATTAGGATACAATAGTGATTAGTCCTTCTTTCGGTTGTTTCCTCTACATCATCTTAAACCCTTATATTTCTGGTTTAACACATTGAATCAATTAGCTGTGCGTTTTGTTGCTGCTCTATTTTCTATCAACACATCATTTTTTCCATCCTGGGCCGCCACATGTTCAACCACTCTAACATTTACACTCTCCATTTTCCCAAACACATGAGGGTAAATGTGTAAAACCATAATACCTCTCAATGACTCTCAGAGTGATACATTTACACTTGTAGTCGATATCAGACGTATTTTTATTCTTTGTGTTTCCATTGACCGTATTGTTTCCATTGCTTATCACGGATCACACACACATTTGTCATGAGACTCGGGCCGCTCTGTGATGTGGCTCCAACTGTAAGACGACAAGTCCTCCTGTTTCACATTGCCAGGAGTTCAAGTTCAGGTGCTGAGGAGAATTTTACACATAGGCGCTCTCTGAACACTTTGGCTCGCACCGTTGTGCAACACTGTGTACATTAGTTTCTCTGCATGTGTGCTTTTAAAAGGCCTTATCAGTGTTTGTTTGGTGTGGTTCTGTACAGCTGAGCGGGGCCATTATTACCCTCTCCACTCGCTTACTACCAGCTGTGGTTTTATCGTTCACACTAATGACTTAATACTTGAGCCGCTGCCTGATAGTCATCACAAAGAGTTTGCAGAATGGGCCCAGAACGCCTAGTGTCGATTGTGGCAAGGTGGTTAATGTTAAGTGTTATGAATGTCTCACACCAGAGATCATTTCCTAATTGTGTGCTATTCTTCGATGATGAATCGGGACCAGATGCAGACTGGCGAGCTCTAATCTCCAGTCCCGGGCGCAGCAGGGGCAGGACCTGCGGTCTTGTGGTCTGGGACCTGTGGTTTTTTTGACTACTTTCACTAAAGCATGAAAAGAGCCGTTAAGCCCCAGCTACAACCACAGGCCGGGGCGCTATGCATTCGGTGTCCTTTTCAGACGCGTTAATGTTTTTTATAGACCTGCCGTCGTTACCCAGTAAGGCCTTTTCCCAAAACTTTACTGCTGTTCTCTTTTGTTCTCTGCTCTGTTTTTGTTGGTACAGTATTTTCTGCACTTAAGATTTATACAGACAGATGTTTTTTAAGGTATTGCTTTTGAGGATATACACCCACCAAAGAATGAAAGGAGAGGAAATGCTGCTGCAAACTCACATGGGGCCAGGAAAACCATTAAAATGAAGAAAAAAAGATTCAGGCTCCATATTTTTGAGGAAAGTTTCATAGTGAAATTACCCAATTTATTTGTGTGTATTAGCATATTGTGATAGGAATCACCTGTGGGAAAAACATGACGCTAGGACTTAATTAAGGCTTTATTATGAAAGATTTTAATAGATTAGAATGTTCAGCACATACTGAACACTGGCCAATCACATGCTCACATAGAAGTGCATCTAGAGCCAGGGACACCTTGATCTGCATCATGTGTCAACAAAGACGTTATGATTACAGATAACACCGGCTACATCTGCTTACACAGAGTAACAAATAAATAATGGAGAAAAGGGCAGCAAAGTAAAACGAAGATAAAAATTGGCATTGCATTCACGCAAGGTTTATTGAGATAATTGAGGTAATCTCTTCTGACGCTGAGCTCAGAGCTACAAGAAGTTTAAAGTATATTCTGTAACTTCATTTTTATGTAGTGTATTTGTATTTTGTGGAAGGAAATTGGCCCAGTTTTGCCTTTTCTAATTAAATTAAAGCAGGAAAGGTCACTGTACTGGTTGCTATATTTTAGGTAATGCGTCTTTAGGCCAAAATTAATACAATTTTACAGTAGGTCAAAAAAAACCCATTGTGCCTAAAAACTACTGTGGCTAAAAGTGTTAAAGGTCACTCTGGGTCACGCACATTCTTCCTATTTAACATTACTCCGACACAAAACAAAGCTGCAGAGCCACAAGGCTTGGCTGTGCTCCTGTGTTTGGTGTCACAACCCATTTCCCCGGCCAGCTCCTACAACAGGGGTAATTTGAACCTCTCTCAATGCAGCATCTACTAATTCCCCCTCCTTTTTACTCTAAATTGGGTGCGTCCTTTCAGTCTAAGTGGCGGAGCACGGTTGCAGGAGATGCTCATTAGCAAAGCTGATTAGATTTGGCGGCATGGATAGGAAAAAAAAAACAGACTTCATGTCAGCAGCCTTTAAATGTGGCAAATGGAAGTCACAGTCCTCTGAGGCATCCAGTTTATATTTCAAATTAAAGCTCAACATAATGTTTAATATTTTATGTCTGTTTATTATGAAAGCAGTTTTGCCATAATAATAATAATAATAATTAATATCCTTAAACCTTGCAACTGTATCATGTTGAAAATAATATATATACAGATATAGACAAACTATTTGCAAAAGTCTGCAATAAGATTAATTAACCAGGAATAATTTACTGTCAGTGTATTAGAGCATGCACAGTTCTAAGCAATGACATTGTATAGATTGGATGATAACCATCTTGAAATGCTCATGGCTGTTATCATTATTATATCATCAATGGCCCTTTATGTTGCAAAGCTAATCAGTCCTTTATTTCCTTTTGAAAATTGAGTTGAAATTATGAGCAGTGTTGGCAAATATTACTGTTCATTTTCCTTTAATGAAGTAGCCTTTACAGCCGGCACTCATCTGTGAAAATGGCACTTAATGATGGTTTGTGATGACTGTAATGTGTTTGTTTGTGAGGACGTCTCAGCTCTTTAAGTTCGCTTTGAAATCAAACAAAACATTATTTCCCTGAAAGAGTTTTCGACTGTGTCTTAATGCATCTCAAATGTGAAAATGTCCATGTTTCTAAGTATTGAACTCAAATGTAAATGCACTGTTTTATAAGAATATGAAAACCACTCAGACATGAACAGATCTCAACAAAATACTTATTTTTTTGACATTTGGAGAACTAGAAAACATTAAAAAAACACCAAAGTAACAATTACTACTGTTACTGTCATCAAGCACACATATTTACCTCAGGCTTACTTGAATACTTACTGTGATTACTGCATGACGTCTACTAACGATTTTCTCTTTGCCATCTCTGTGTCAGACACCACTCACCTCCAACAGCAGGACCGCTCATGCTTTCCTTTTATTAAAAAAATTAAACTGGACAAATTTTTTTTCCACAAAATACTAATAACTTGCATCAAACTGAAGTTTAGAGCAAGTATTATCTCTGCCTTGTTAAACATTGCGTAAATGCATTGCCGTTTTTTATCCCCATTTTACATTATTTTCTTTTTCTTTAAGTTATTCTTTTTTGCACCGCTTCTCTGTGAAAAGATGTACCCAGCACCGAATATACACTTTCTCTTGTTTTATTGGCAGACATTACTTCCTTGCAGACATCAGTGTCGACCAATGGGAGCGCTCCTTTTTCTTGAAGCGACCTGTGATTGGCCAAAGCTTCCATTCACAACTAAAAAAGATTCTCATATTAAAATCAATGATAACAAAGCCTAAATGACGTCTTAAGGTCTCATTTTTTCCACAAATGAGTCCTATTACAAAATGCTATTATGTTATTAAAATTTTTTTTTCAAGTATAAAAAAATTGCATACTCCCTGTTTATTACAAGACATCCAATAACAGTTCAGTTTAAAACATACACATTTTGCTTTGATCTTTTACACAAAATCATTTTTAAGGTGATCCACAGGAACAAAACACCAACAGATAGAGTTGGTAAAAGCTTTCACTAGATCCGTTTGTCACATATTCTGACTCGACTCACTGAATGAAAACCACTCTAGAGATAAGAAGCAGAAGTGTGACGCTGAGGGGACTGCAGTACACTGGTCAGGTCTGGCTTCAGGGCAGGGGACAAGATGTGCCCATGTAGCAGAAGTACTGAGCAGATGACCACACTGTTGGAAAGACCGGGCCTGGGCAGGACTCTGGACTTGTCTACAGTAGAACATCTGAAAGCTGTTTGTTCACTGACTGGTTATTGCAGCCTCCTTACTCAGTCCATAAACGCATAAATGAGTATAAATCTCCCATGTGGATAGTGTTTCATAACATGCAGTAATTAAAACTGATGTGTCTAAGATGACAGACCCAGAGGAGTTGTAATAGTCACACCGAGCCGCCCCAGCAGCATTAGTGTAGTGTAAGGAGCTCTGTCACTCCATTAATGCAGTCATATGATCTTTGCAGATGCAGGTTGTAGAAAGAGAGCCCTGTTAGCAGAGCGGGCTACTTTTGGCCGCACAATTGGGACTACTGCATTGAATCACAAGTGGACAGGTCAGATGAGGTCCCAAAGCAGCCGCTCTCTTGATACAGAGTTTCTAAATTTACCCCATACTGACATCGCACGTTTGTTTCCACCAATCGCAGTAAACGAACGTGGAGATTGTCAGGGTCACTGTGTACGCACGCGTGTGTTACAACAACACGGACGGACGCAGTTATAAATCACACGCGTCGCCCTCTGAGTGGACGGCTATTGTTTTGTCCTGCTGCTTGGAAACAGAAGAGTAACAGTGTGGTGTAATCGTGGATATGAACACATCCGTCATTCAGGCAGCCCGTATCTGAAGGAAAGAGGAGGTCACAGCTACTACAGGGTGAAAAGGGCTGTGGTCCCATCCCAGTCCTGACCCCTCGCTGTTTCTCCCACACGCAGCCCTTCACACTGGCGCCATGCTCCTTTCCCAACGCCCAACAATACAGTGCGACGAAATCCGGAAGCATTTTTCTCAATTGTTTCCTGTCTTTGTTGGTGTGCTTCCTCGTCTAAGTTATGAATGGACACCGGGGCCTGAGCGCAGCCTTGGTCGCGGCTGACCCTTTGATGTGACCAAAATACCAGCGGCTGACCGTGGAGGTCAGCAATGCAGGAAAAACAGACAATCTTAGCCACTAGTAAAAGCACTCTGTAGGGAAATGTCAGGATATTGTTACTATGTGTTATTATTTTTGGATGGAAGTAACCCCTGGTGCGAGAAAACCTTGAGGACTACATTTATTATATTGACTCAAAACTCTTTTATGACCTTTTGACTGGCTTTTTGCACAAGGCATTTCTGTCTGTGCCATTAAAGTTTGGATTTAGACCATTCACAAAACCAACAAGCTTGTTTCAATACTTAAAAAGGAAGAAAAGACTAGACCAGCCCTGCCCTTACACTACAGGGTAAATGTTAGAACACAAAAATTCAATTCATCACTTAAACATAAGACTATTTGGCAGAAAATGTTGTTATACTGAACTGACTCTGAGCCCTTTACAACATTTATGAAATCAGTTTAGCGTCAGAAATCCTCAGGTCAAATGGCAGTGATTTTATTTGAGGGCTGTGCTGCTGTTCAGTGATTTCACATAGCATTAGAACAAACCCAATACACTGTGTCCATGAACATATGGCCAGGACCTTTATAACAAGATAAGGGCTATAGATTTTCTTATTGGAGAGTGGATTAGACGCTCAGGTGAAGAATTACAATTCCAGCTGCAGGTTCCCTTCCCTTTAATTGTCTTTCTGGATGTTTCTAATTAAATATTTAAAATGAACCAGACAGATTTCGGATAAGGTTATAATTTCAAATCCTTTATACCGGGAGTAAATTAAGAACTAAAATTTAGACTAAAACCACGACTGAGTGGGACAGCACAGATTGGTATGGTACTGTGCTGTCTCAAATGTTTTTGAAGCAAACTTCGGCAATAAAGGGGAACCGCGTAACTTTTAGTCTTTTATATATATTCTCACTCTTAGTTTTTCTTCCAAACTTGCTGCTTGGATAGTCTCTACTTCCAGTCTCTACCAATGACATCCAGCAATTTGGTGCAGTGTTTAGCTCCACTTTTAGTTACACTTTCATAATTTTGGAACCACAACTGAGTAGTATGGTACAGGAAGCTTTAAATCCCTTTTAACATGCAACTAAACTGTAGCCTACAGCACCAATGGAACCTAACCCTAACCCTGCCTTAGTACAAAACCGCTTTAGGTCAAAAAACAATACTAAAACTGAACCAATCCAAGACTAAACAAGGGCTTATTTGGGTTTCACTTCACGCAATTTTGTTTTAGGCACCTGCCCCAGATGAAGCATTACACAGTGCATTAAACACAGTAATAAAAACTCTTAAACACACTAGTATTAAGAAGCCTCTGATCCAATTTGTTTATTTAAAGCCTGTTGAAAAGTGAACTCATCTATGACAGGATTTCTGTTTGTCATTAAGTCGGTATGGAGAAGGGATCAGACAAGATCAGACAGATGTGCACAAGTCATAAAATATGCTGCCCTTTGTTCAGTGTTGGCAGCATTCACGATTCAGTTTGTTGTGAGCTCTTCTGTCTAAATCCAAAAGCAGCTTTTATGAGGACAAATTTAATTTTCAGTCTAAGTCAGTTTGAACTAGAACTGGGCGATATGGTAATAAATATTGATCACTTTTTCTGAGTCAGCATCTCTTTCCATATATTGATTTATTAAAATATAAATTAACCCCAGTCTTTTTAGATTTATTCTTGATGGAAGTGGGTAGTTTTGAGCTAAAAAGACGGAGGCAAAATGACGTCACTTGACAACAATGACCTCAATCCTCTGTTAAAATACTTTCTCTGGTCTTCACGGTGCAGCGAGTCTCTCAAACACACACACACACACACAGAGCACATGAGCTTTTTCCTTTGAGTTGACTTAACTGCTTTGGCACTCGGTCTCGTGGAGCTGCACCCTGCGAACCCGCGCCGTTCAGCTTCTGGAGCCTTTCCCATGGAATCCCAGACATTTCAGGCATCCGTTAAAGCTGGGCCGACAGGCGTTTCTCTACCGCTGTACACGCTCACACTCACCAAAGCCGTCCGACTTACAACAGCTTACCTCTGTTTATGCTTCTGCTCTAATCAGATCCTGAGCAAAGTGTTTTTCTTTCTGCTTACTACTTGTTTTGACAGAGTAGTTTGTGGATTTTCCTGTAATCACAACTTTGATTTGAAGAAGCCTTTTTGTTGTCAAGGCATTTATTTTGAGCTTGCCATGTCATATCTCTCTCGAGTAACCAGTTGTGTGGAAAGGCTTCTCTATGAATTACAGCTAAATATCAGTATTGTATAATATCAAAACATTTCAGTGCCTCATATTCACTAAGCTTCAAAGCCAAGACTGGAGATACTGTATTTATCTGAACACATCCAATGACATTTGACATTAAAAAATGACATTAATGTTGCTGAAGTTGCGTTTTGATATACGCATTATTAAAGTATTGCATTTTCACTGCAGGCATAAAGTGGAATAGGTAGATTTATACTTCAGATAACAGAAAAATAGCAGTACAAAACATTTAAACACAGTAAAATAACATAAAACAATAAAAGAGATTGCATTATAATATAAGTCGTATGATATAAGTCTGTATCAAAAGCATCCAAAGTCTGTCCCATTACAGTCCGTACCCCTGTTACCACTATGTGCTGGAAATAAACAGGGAAGTTCCACTTTAGATTACAGCCAGCATGTCCAGTTACTTGGTAATGCTGAGTAGCACTTAGTGAATGTGTGAAGGGCTTAATTAAGTGACTTACTTACAGTACAGGGTAAGTTACAGTTTTTCCCCCTTCATCACTGCTTTGTTCAAATCAATCTAAGGAAACAAATGTCAGACTCTTGCCATGAACTGTTTCTGGTTTTAGAGCCTGATGTCAGTCAACTTATTAGTAGTAAGTCAACTATTCCTCTGTTACACATTAGATGTACAATGACAACATTTTACATAATGAGGAAAATAATATTTTTTTTGTTTTTAGATTTAATGAGAGGATAGTAGATTGACAAGAAGCAGGGTGAGAGAGAGGGTGGTGACATAATTTGACATAGTTTGATAATTTGGCAGCATAATAAACACAAAAACTAGTATGATTCTCTGCTTTATTTAAAACCTGCACAGATTGTCAGCGTTTCTTTGTGGCGTTATAAAAGATAACACACAAGCCATAAGAAGAAACAAGTGTCCTATTAGTTAATTACACAAAACTTCCTCAAAGCCATCTCTATTATTCCTCAGGCCTCTCCATAATCTAAAATCCATTTAGTCTTTGACGTCACAGTTCACTTCTCCACAGGTAATGGAAATGCATCAATTTTACATTTTTCTGTGGCTTTTCTTTACTTTCAACTTTCATTTTATGACAATTTATCATAACCTTATTGTCTATGATTGACTTACCTACATTGAGAGATAAATGCTCCTGGGGTTACAACCGGAAGTTAAACCCAGACAAAGTTGTAGTCATTATTTCAGACTGACATCGTGCGCTGGAAGGAAATGAAGATCCAAGGCCGAGGCGTGCGTCATCCGCCCGTCGAGCCGGCAGTGTAATTGGCCGTCAATGAGTCTAGAGTTTATCATTTCGATTCCAGTCACGGACAAACTGGATATCCTGGCTTTAGTCGTCCGCAGCATAAGGCCAACATTAAAAACAAAAAGTGTTTTTTCATGTTGTTTTTGTGTTTTTGTTCTATTAATGGAGCCCAGGCGTGGTTAATGAAATCGTTTATGTTTTCCTGTTGCTCCTCGACTCGTCCCTGATCTGAGCTGGAACTGCTGAGTCTCAGCGCTGTCTTGTCTTTCCGACAAATAAATGACGGCCGGTTTTTGTAATCACCATCCAGACAACACTAATTTCCTATTCGCTCTCTGAAAGGCCTATTTCTGAAACCACTTTGAATGAGTTTTCCATCTTATTCTTTAATATTTCTCATTTTGTGTTCTTGTAAGACTAATTTTGAGAAATTGGAATTGGGGAAAAAAACATGTCATCCATTGTTCAGAATAAAGCTAATTGGTAAAACTCTTGCTCAGACACATAACAGTTTGACCCAGCTCTTTTTATCACAATTGTCCTTCATTATTTTTGATTAAATAAATGAATAATATGGCTGGACTCAGCAGAGTGGAAACACAAGCCTATTAAAGGGGTGACCCATACCAAACCGTCCCGTACTGACCTGACACACACTCACTGACCACACACCTGTTGTTGTAGAAGGTGGACAAGTTAGATTATTGCTTCATAGACTGTTTATGAGCGCGAGGAACGGGACAGATTCAAAGACTGACAGCAGGCAATGTACCAGAATGTATGTTTGATTGATGGGGTTCAATGAGTCCTGTTACTGTTTCAATAAGAAGTGTATTTTGAGTTTTATCTGCGTCTACGGTTTAGTTGTATGTGGATCGAGTCTCCATTGCGTAACAAACGTCTATTTTCCATCAGTGCATCAAACGGGCAGCAGTGGGGAGTTACTATTATCACAAAAAACAGTTGCCTGTGTCACATTTCCTCGGAAATTAAAAGCAAAGTTGTAACGAATACAGTGATACTCTCATCCGTGATATTTTTCCTCAAGGTTATCGCACACAAACAGAATTTCATCCTTTTTCTAGTGCCTGTACAGATTGTTTTTTTGGGGGGGAATATACACCATTGGGAACAGTTTTCACACGTGTTTCATTTTGATCACATGTTGACTACGAAATCTTACACAGCCCACCTTTAACTATAACCGTTGTCTTTCAGTAGTGAAGGGCCAACCTGCAGCGCTGCGCCAATATCACTGCAGACACCCATGTGTCAAGCCACAGACACAAGTTATCACCAAAACCCAATCATCCGGGACGATCAATATCTCTGCTGCTGGGAGACAGATGAGCCGGGCCTGAGGCGAACAGGAAGAACAATATGGAGAAAACACTGCCGCGGTCAATATAAGGCCACACAATATGAAAAGTATTATCAAAAATATACAATATATTGCTCAAAACAGACTAAACTACAGTAATATTCCCAGCTTCCTGAACATTAAACTAATAGAGCTCCAGCAGTTTCCTATAATTTAGAGACTTGCTTCTTCTGCTTGTGTTTAATGCAGTGTATACGATAAATACAATGTTTAAATTCATGAAGTGAGAGCAGTACAACGCTGACAGCTGCTGCTAATAAACATTAGCTTTGTCTTTGGTTGAAAAAGCACAATACTTAGCATGTTTTCTGTTTGAATATGACGTTTATCCCAAAAACAAGGTGTTATTTATTTGAAAAACATTTCCATTTAATGTTTTTTGTTTTGTCTTGAGTGAGGATTATCTGCCGTCCAATCAGCTGACTTCAGTGTTTAGCTCCACCTTTTCCAAAGCGTACCACAATTCCTGATCTGCTTGGAACCCAAACAAGCCGGATCCAACCTGACCCGGTACCCTAAGGCTCTAAGACTTATTTCCTCTGGTTAGATTAATGCCACTTTTTTATTTTAAAGTCTGATTGGCCCTTGATTTCAATATGCGACGTATGAATAGCTGTAAAACTGAATATTATGACATTATTGCAGTTGGGGCAGGCTTTACAATACAGGCATTCAGCATTTGTTGATATTATACATTTGTCCTACCATTTGTGATATATTCTGGAGCCCCACACAGTATTCAGTCAGTTAATTTTATGTTTCCAATTATCTCAAGGGGAAAATTCAGTGATCACTTATATTTTCATATTGTGTTGCACTAACCTATTTTTAAATGAGAAAATATTATGTGCTCTTGCTAAACCTTGGATGGAAAATTACCCAATCATCTCTCTGTCAGCTGTTATGCAGCTCGTGATGTTCTGTGTAGAGAAATATTACTTAAACAAGAAAGTATGAGAAATATGGCTTCTCTATTAAACTGTGTATTTGTTAAATGTGGGCTGCGGGGTTGAAAAAAGTTACTGTCTTAAAATGTGGCAGGGATTTCTTAAAATTATAGCCTATTTTTCTTTAATATAAAGTTTACTTGTCTAAAATAACACAAAATAAAATGACCAAAGAATTAGTTGCATTTCCAGCTCCTACTTTTCGACAGCTGTTTGACTTTCATTCAGAGCCTTGTATCTTTTTTCCCTTGATTTGTCAAAACTGTAAATGTTCATGTTCAGATGCACTTTTATTTGTCCTTTTTTAGATTCTTCTTTTCTGGGCTTTCAGCAAAAACTTTCTTTCATAAGAAACTAAATACTACCCTTGTCATAGCCGTGGAATTTTAATTACCGACCAGCGCACCACCGCATTCCTCTTGGCATTTTCTGTGCTCTAATATGATCTTAATGTAAAAAGGCTGGAATATGCTGTTGTTTCATTCCTGCCGAAAAAGGAAACCTAGAAACGCACACCACAAAATCATTTGAGGGTGATTGTGGTTAATGTCAAGTACAGGGACACTTATTTTTTGGCAAAGTTCAAGCACATTTACGTCAGTCAAGTTTGAAAGAACCTCCTAACATTGTGCACATTCATGGAACGGCCAAAGATGGGAATTTTTGGGATTATACTTGCATTGCTCCATTTTTTTTATCACTTCAAGACTGTCTCAAAAACCAGGCTTAGCTGTCCCTAAGTGAATGTCATCTGTCTCCATCTTATGAAATAAAATAGTGTATGTGTATTATAAGTATATAGACTGTTTAAATAGAAGTAGGCCAAATTAAATGGGTGATCATAATCAAAGTTTATTAGTAAAGTCCTCCATAGACCTGTCCAGTTTTACTATATACCTCAGTCCTGACATTGGTTTACCATTTGGTGCTTAATATTTTACAATAATGTTGAGCTTATTGGGCTCTTAATTAATTTTCAAACCCATAATACTAGATCATACTCAATGAGATAGCGATGCGGGACGATAGAAGTCCTGTATTTGAGGTTTAGCCACTTTGCTAATAGTAATTTCTGCTCAAAATGTCAGCCACTAACTATAGTTTCTTTATGTCCCTTTTCATGTAAAGCTGATGAGAGACAGTCTTGTTTTCAAAGCGCACTTGTTGAGTCCGCTCTCACCCAACTCTCTAAGCTTTCTCTGAATGACTGCCTTTAGGTAAATTAGGATCGAATCACATTTTTTATTGGAGCCTGCTTTTATGTGGTGCTTTCATTACACATAAACTCTACCTGTAACACCAGGGACTGTCTCAAACAGGTTTTTATGGCTTTAGTCTCAAGCCCTTTTCGATACAAACCCTTAAAAGTCTGTCTTTGGCTGACAGAGTGCACTAATCTGTCCCTTCATCTCCCATGTCCAGCCGACTTGCTCATGACAGGCTGTGTTCATTCATGTGGCATGCGCTTGTGTAGGTTTGTTGTTGTTGTTCGTTTTGGCCACGGATTGAGGGTCTCATTGTGTGGCTCTGTGGCCTCCATCCAAGTGTAACCTTTCGCTAATGAGATAAAGAGCCTGGTATTTTCAGATGCGGGCTTCATGTGATCTGCTGCACTCGGCACAAACCTCATGAAAAGGAAGTAATTTGTCAGAATAAATCCACACCTTTAAAGACCTCCAAACTAGAAAAGGCAAAATTGTAAAGAATTGGATTGTGCAAAGGCTTCTTGCTATCTTCATTGTTTTCTTTGAGGATTTAGCCGCTACATTCCCGTGTGCACATGTTCCCAAACAAACCGCTCCCTGTACTCCCAACAAAAAGTGTTTTTTTTTTTCATGATTTCAGAATGACAATGGGTCCAGTACAGCCTTTCTCTGGTGCTGGCACAGAGCTGAACATGAAGTGTGAAAAACTAGACAAGTTTTGACCAGTGTGGCAAAGACCAAAGTAACAAGGACTAGGACATAAAAGCTGGACCTGCTCAGTCTGAGACTCCAAACCTTGTTGCTATAAACAGACCCAAGTCCAACTGCTAACCTCCACAAAGAATCCCTCCATTTATTTATTGTTGAGTGATTCACTTTGTCCGAATAAGTTGTGGAGATGCTGACAAAACCAAACTGAAGCGGAGCATTTCCAAATGAGACAGAACCGGGCGAGTACTGAGAGATTTGCATGTTTTAGGAAAAGAAAGACCAATTCCCCCGAACAGCCTCTTTAGCGTCGCTCTCACTTGAGCAGATCAAAGGTGGCTTGGGGTGGCCCCACTTTCAAAGGTCCTCAGGGTCCAACCTTTAAAGCTGTTTTGACGAGCACGTGAGAAACAAGTCTATCCCCTTCAGTGTGGTCACTCTTGTATCTGTTTTTAAAGCATCTGCGATGTCTAATGCTGCACAATACAAACAGAATAAAGAAAGAGCACATTTAAGACAGGAATGTGATGTGGAAGGTTTTTGAGACAGTGGGTTAGTTTAATTTGTTTTTATAGATGTATTCCAGTCAGAAAATCAGGGAGGCGTTATGGAGCCTAGAAGAGAGACACTGTGTCCTTCTGCAGCTCTTAGAGAATGTGACTATCATAAACTTTTTTATATATAAACTATTTTTGTACATTTCTTCAAATGAGTGGAGTTTCAGGGATTAAAAAGTTAACCTTTGGCTCCACTTAAACGAGGCATAACGCTTCCAAACTGTTTCTGCTCACTTAAAACAAGACGTCCTGAGAGAGGGCTTCAAAACACTACTTCTTAAAGCTTACTCGAATACAACAGAGTGTGATGCTGCTTTGAGAGTCACTGATGCAACCGGGGAGTATCTCAAGAAATATAAGTTAAAGTTGATTCTTTGTAAGTTTATGCTCTGAAAAGAAAACCGGTGTCTTTTAATACCCTCTCTGGCTGACAAATCTCTCAATGGACCTGACTGAGAGAGACAGGACGACCTTTTAAACACTTTTTTGTAATATTTGTTGGAACTTGTCCCACTAATATCTTGTCCCAGTCAGAGATATGTCCCATCTAGGAAAGATCGGTGAAAGAAACTGGCAAAAATGCAAAATGCATTATAAAAGTCAGTTCCATTGGCCTTTATTTTACCTTCATTGCGATAAAGGGAGGACAGATTTTACTGGAATAGACTCTCAGGAAGGGGATTAAAAAATGATGGAAATATCCCTGTCACTTTCTTATGTTTGAAGAAAGGTTACAGGCTTTCTGATACTTACAGTATAATGTAGTTTAACACATTTCCCTTTGACTGGTCCAGCACTCTGAACTGTAACACACACATTTTTATTGTCCTGTAAAGCAAACTGACAAAGTGTGAAATTACTTGCAGATTAGTTACAGTGATTAAAATCAGTTTTCAGGGAAATGTAAGTGTGTATTGAAGTTTAACCCCACTTTTTTTAGTAGTAGTGCTATTAGGGATTGTTAAAGCTTTAATGAGTTGTAGACATGATGAGGCACGACCCATCCATCACCCGAGGCGCTTAGCTGTTTAGCACAATGCAAACATTACACCATTGTCTGAGCTAAAGATTGAACTTAAAACCTAGTCAGCGCAAACTAAAAAAAGCCAGAGGAGTGTTTGTTCTTATGTTTTACCCACAAACATTATCCACATGACAAAAAACAAACCAATTGTGTTCAATGAGGATCTACTAATTCAGGAAAAGGGCCATTTCAGAGCAGTGAGAACAGGCAGTGCTGTTACACGAGTTCACCCCCAGCCCGTTACTGTGAGGCTCATGTGTTATTTTTTTACATACCTCCCATTGCCGCTGTCTGACTCGCTGCTGGGAGCTGATAGAGCGCGGTAAACCACATAAAGGGTTAAAGCGTGGCTCTGTCTTCATTGGAAATGGGAGAGGCCAGTTGAATGGCTAGCTTCTGCAGCTAGCCAACACATTGGCTCAGGCTGAGGGTGGATCTGCTGCTGAGCCTGTGCACCGGCCTGGATCCCTGCCGACGGATCAGGACTCACCAAACGCACAGCAGCGCTTTTGTGTATGTCTGCATACACGCTCCGCAGGATCAGTTGAAGGGCAGCTTATGAAATAAACTCCAGAGGTGGAAGAAAACACAGTAGATTTGTGTTTTTCAGTAAAAATTAATCCTTAATTGGGGTTTTAAGACCTCACAGTGAAGCAGATTAATCAGACTGACGTAGATAATGGAGGTTATATCATTTGTTTTTCTAGCTCCATGCCCCTTTTTCCTGCTGCCATTCTCATATTGCTGCTGACCTTCCCCAACACTTTAACCTGTTTGAAAGCTTTCCAATGTGAAAAGACAGGGGGTCCATCTTGTTTTTCTTGGCTCAAAATGGCACTAACGAAGCCGTGCTGTTTTGTGAGCACGCTCAGAAAGTGCTGAGTCACAATAACAACTCAACAGAAAACTATGACAACAGTATTTTCTCAATTAAAGTCATTTCTTGGTGTCAAACATGTTTTTGCTGTATTCCCTATATGCTCTTTATCACAGTGATTTACTGTGTCCCCTGCTGGTCAAGGCTCCTAATCTCTCTCCTGTGGATGAGCAGCTAATCTGAGTGGATGGGTTGGACGGCAGTATTTACCTCCGAGAAGCACACGCACAGTCTCACACCTCGCTCCAAGCGACACGAACAGCGCACACCTGCCAATCCCAGGAGCCTGACGTTACATAAGCGGCCGATTCCCACATACATGCAGACGTACACATACACAGTGTCGTCACAGGATCAGGTTTACACCCAGAAACTGTTTATTTCTTCGACGAGTTTGTGTAGGATGTGTTAACAGACACAAGACTGTTATTGTGTGAAGGCGCTGGAGATAGTTTGGACCATGTTTACATGGTAGTTACATGGCTCCAAAGGCCAGACACTTTGAACACACTTATCATTTATCGTCTGTTGCTGCAAAATGTAAACGGCAGATTATTGAAATGTAATTATATTTGAAGAATGTCTCATCACTTATCTCTTATCAAATCAGACAGTGAGTCCTACATCAGGTACTAGAAACTGAATATGAAGTATGTTAGGTATTCATTTTCATAACCACGGTAGTTCCAAGGGATTTGCGTCATTTCTCACTAGAAAAAAACAATATACATGAAGTAAAATGTTTAAACAAAAATTGGCACATTTACAACTTTAAACTGACAGTAAACAAAATTGTTGAAAAATATTAAAATTAAAAGGCCCAAACTTCCGCGTGTTGGAACAGATGTTTAGGATTAAGTGACTTCTCCGATTGTGGCTTAAACAGTACTAGACTAAATCAATCAATTTGACTTTGGTCAAAAAATGTTGAACACCTGTAGCTCACTTATGGACATTTACAAATGTCTCAAAATCACAGCAAAGCAGTCATTAAATCCTACACAGTCATAGTCATTCTTTTCCCACCACTTTCAGCTTATTTCCTCAGGACTAAGGTACAAACATCCTTGTGCCAAGAAAAACTATAAAAAGTACTCACCTTCCATTGAAGATTTTAATCAATCAAAACCATCTTAAAGACTCCTCCTCAGCACTCAGTTATTTTAAAACAAGCCTCTTCTTCTTTTATTGTTTCCTTATTTATTATTTAATCTCTTTATGGATTGTGTGTGTTATGGAGTTTACATTTCTGTGAGCCAAAGACACATTTCTTCCCTTCTGTTTACAAATGGGAGACAATAAAGTTATAAAGGATATCCTATTAGTCTTATACTATTGTGGCTTGCTTGTTTACTTAAATGGCATTCTACAGCACAAGGATGCTAATATTTTTCAAAACAGCAGGTATATACACATACATTTGAGAGATTTATTTAGTAAATATAATGCTCCATACGATAAATAATGTGCACATACCAGACCTGAAGTCACAGTCATGCCTTGGGCCAAACAGAGCAGAGGCATGAGTATTAAATCTGTATTCATATACAAGTGTGCTGCATGGGTTGTAAATTTACTCCAGTGAGGACATGTTGATATGGACTAAATCAATCAAGTTTATTCCACTTCTACAAACCCCTTAAAAAATGTTGGGATATATGCCTGTATTTTACCATTTCATCTCTTTGTTTTCATAGAAGAGATGTTTTTGAATGTGCAACTCTCAGCAAATCACAGCTCACAGTAAACTGGGAAGGCCAGCTTTATGAAACTATAGCAACTGAGATTAAGTTAATAAAAGGTCAAAGCTGTATTTGACTTCAGTAAAAGCGAGGATGGGGCACAGGGCCAGATTTATTTACCAGGATTCACATGAAAAATCCTGCAGAATATATCTTTAATCTGTTTATTTAAAAAAAAAAAGGCAAATAGAAACCCGAATGCTTCATTTTCCTTTTTTTAATTTATTCGGCTGCTCTCTATCTCACTTTCACTGAAGCCTGTGGGTAAGTATCTTTGTTGAGTTTAAGCAGGATCCCCGCTGCTCGTGTTCATGTCGACTAATAGAACACTTCTTTGGGCTGAAATGGGATTTAACTCCTGCTGACAAGAAATCTTGCCACAAGGTTTTGGAGGTTTCAAAGATATAACAGGGGACTGATTCAAATCTCAAGTCTCTGCTGGAAAGCTTAGATAATTGTAAATAAGTTTTGTGGATGGTAAACTCTTTTCTGATGGCCACACTGGGATTATAATATTGCATTTTTAATTAAACTAATGCCTTCTCCTTTTGTGTGTCTCCCTCTCAGTGTGTCCCGTTCACTGTAAACACCGAGCCTGCACCAAAGACGACCAGTGTTGTCACGAACAGTGTCTGGGCGGCTGCCTGAAGCCCCACTCGGCGGCTCACTGTGTGGCGTGCCGCGGCCTCCAGCACCAGAACACCTGCGTGGAGCGCTGTCCCGAGAACTACTACACCTACAAGGGCTGGCGCTGCGTCTCCTTCGCCTTCTGCCAGGAGCTCCACAACAAATGCAAACGTGAAAAGGAGCGCAGCAAGAACACGGACTGTCACGAGTACGTCATCCACAACGGCGCCTGTATCCCCGAGTGTCCCTCTGGATACACCACCGTCAACTCCTCTGCGTAAGTCAACTCTAATTCACATTTACAAAACAGATATTTATCATGACTCGTCATAAAAAATCTCGTTCGGCCCTGAATGGTTTTCCCTGTAGACCGGAATGTGAAAAACAAACATCTGTTTTACAGCTGACAGGACACCAACAATTTCCAAAAGGTTGGATTTTGTACTGTTTAATAATGGTGTAATAATACATCCCTGAGCTAAATGAACAGGTATGACTATATAGTTGAAGTCTGAAGACTAAGCAGGACTATTGACACTGAGGAGGTATATGGCCTGTGGTAAATTTATGACGGCCAAAAGAAAAATGAGTAGACCAGACCGGGCAAATGAATAGACCAGTAACATCAGTGGAACTAGTGAAAAAGATGCCTTAAAAGCCCTGCCCTGTATTTTAACAAACAAAACTAGTCTAACAAGTCTAATTTATCTACAAATTAAATACATTTTGAGTTATAACTGCATTAGTAGTATTCTTCCTCTAATTTTTGTGAGCTTCAGCTGACTATAAAGAGACTTAAATTATTTTTGACTCAGAATGTCTGACTTACATCTGATATAAGCATGAACAATTAAGACATCTGGACAGTGTCTGGATGGTGAGGTTATTTCGTCTTTCAGCAGCTAACTTTCCATGAAATCTTTTTAAGTCAAGACTAAGCCAAGAAGACGAAGTTCAGATCCTCTTTCAGACTATGTCAACACATTTTCTGCACGTTTTTTTATTTTATTGCATAATTTTGCTGGTTTATTTTTATCTGTTTTATGATTGTTGATGTCTAGTCCTCAGTTATTGCCTCCATGTTGACAGTTTTGTGTCTATGTGAGTTTATAAGACCCAGGAGCAAGGCTTAGATGTACCAACTGTGTTTTGGATTTTCATGTTACTCAATCACTCCACTGATTTATCTGTTGTTTACCACCTGCTGGTATCTTTGTAGCAGCCTTTTCCTTTTTATTTTAGATACTTGATTTACAGCATATTGTACTGTTTGGTACTGTTTCGCTTGCAGATACAGTGTGTGACCTGACACCGACCTCTCACCTCTCCGTCTGGCGCTCTCATTGACAGTAAAAGTGCTGTAAATAAGTATGAGCCTGCCAGCAAAGACACTCGAGTCGCTGTAATCTGTCGGCGATGAAGAAAACACAGCTGGCTCGTTCTCAACATGTTGCCTTTTCTTGGTTCAAAGGATGAGGAAATGACAGGGAGTACATGAAGCTGCTCAGAGGAGAGTGTGTCTGACAAATAACTGCAGCAGAGACAGGGTACTCTGTCAGTTTGGGGACAAGGAAAGTCATTAAGGCAGTAACACCTATTCATCAATGGTCTTGGGTTTAGTTTGAGAGTCTTATATCTCCTGATACACAGATTAAAGCTGCACAGTACATCACAAAGTTATCATTATCACACTTTTAGGGATACCACCTACAGTCTACGATAATAAAAAAAAACAATACAGCCATTCTGTGGACATTAATATACCATAAATCATCATATCTGTCAAAATGTAGTGACAAAAAGTGCATTTTTTCTCCATTCTTGTGTCATTTTAATGTATTGTGAGAAAAGCAATCCGGTAACATTATCAACAACAACAACATACGATATATTGTTCCACTTCTTGAAACATTATACTGTTATAAACTTCCATGAGTCAGACATTTACACTTTGCATGTCGAAATAATTGTCCAATCAGAGCCTTTAGTTACTGGCACCAATGTGACCAGTGGAAGTTAGTCCAGAACCTTGTATTTAGTTATTTGAGTTAATTTTACTTTCTTATATTATGCATGATAGGACTTCGTCACAGATCAGATGTTTTCCTGATATGATGCAGCTTTGATGCATTTATTACTGTTTGTGTCTAAGTGGCTCACCTGCTAGAGCGCTGGGGCTTATTTTGATTATACACTATTGAAAATACAGGTTTGACAGATCGTTTTATTCAGCTATAGCCCTTTACTGCTATATTTTACCCAATGCACCTTTAATCTTGGTAATTGCGGTTACTACACATTAAAATAAGTGTTGCAGGATATTACACACTTTTATTGCACTACCAATATACACAATTTCCATAGTTTATACTATTCCATGTGGCAGGGCTTTCTTTCTCCATACGAAAATAACTGGCTGATCAGAGCAATAAATCAAGTAAATATAAATGACTCTAAGGTGATTAAGGTTAGTCCAGAGCGCTGTATTCCTTAATCCATTTCAGAACTGTTTACTCTCGCTACATCCACAGCATGCTGGGGATATTAAGTTAAGCTGAAAAAGTTTATAAATCTCTCAAAGCTGCATCTCAAATGTAATATTCCTATATTCTCACAAAGCTAAGGGCTAATAAGACGCACTGCCGTTCTAATCTTTACAATAGGGAAATTCACTGTTGGCTTTGACGTCTTATTACTTCTTGACAGGAATTTCATTTACAGGTGTGTCTCACCTGGACCTTTAGGCCTCTGTTGACCTTTTCTTCACCCTGTTGTATCCTTTTGTAGCTCGTCTTCCTGTCACGCTCTTATGGCTCATCTTTTCTCTCTGGCATCCCTCTTCTCTCTTTGGCTTCAAACTAAGCTGTGGAAATGAAAGTGCTTTTGCTGGATAAACGACGTATTTAAAGGTGTTATGAGCGTCTGGATGAAAGTGCACATGTGCCACTGGAAAAGGGGAAAAGGTCAGACTGGATCAGGCCGTGAGCCGTTGAACAAACAAATGCCTTCTTTTATTTGCTACTGTTTTATCGAGTTGATGTCCTCATCTCATCTCTGCTGCGTCTGAAACCTTTATATTGTGTCGGTAGAGCGCTCTGTTGTTGAAAGCTGTCATTAATCTCGATTCAAGTACAGTGTGTCTGCAGCCTACGGAGCATGTCTCAGATTTGTATCGCTTTTTATATGTGAACTTGCAAATGATACAGTCATATTAAAACAGCAGCTTTGCTTTTATTTACATTACCTTGCTTTTTATTTGAATTCGGGCCTCTTTCTTTCAATAATGTACTTATGTTTCCCACTGCTGCTCTTTTACATCTGAATAAAGGCATCCTAAAACGTACAAATAATTAGGTAACCATATCAAAATCTCATGGTACAGTCTTATCATGGTTTTAACTCCACAGTACAATATTTATTGCGATATTGGAGTGGTGTGCACGATAACAAAATTGATTATAATAACGATAATGCCTCAACAAGTCTCAAAGGATTAAGACTGCTTTTTTGGATGAAAAGTTATGTTGTAAACAGCCACTTTTTCATATAGCAACAGTTACAAATGGCACCTGAGTTGTACAATAAATAAAACTCACAAGTCAGGCGCAGCAGGATTTTAACACTACATTGGGTCTGTGTTGGATGAAGCTTCCCATTTAATCATAACAGGCTTGATTGATCTGCTTGCTTTTAACTACTCACATCAGCTTTTGTCTCATTGTAGAAAGCAGCAATAGTTTGACGAAAATAAGTTTTTGTGAGTTATATATTCACTGAAATATCTTGTGATTTCTTGAGCTCTTGTGCTGTTATAAGGCATTTGGGCAATAAATGTTTCCTTTAGTCTTTTTGACCCAACTGGACTTTTTTCTGACACGTTCTTGAAAGTCTAACTCTGGTGTGCAGTGGATATACAGAGTTTTTATCTTTTATGCTCTGTTCCCTCCAGTTTGATGAGCATCCTGTTTTGCATTATCTCACATTATACTGCAGATCAAACTAGTGATGGCTACTAAACGTAGACACGCTCATAAACGCTCCATGCAACAAACACTAGTGATGCACGGCTGCACTGCAACAGTTCTTAATATAATACTGAAAATTTAGTACGACCTTCATTATTTACCTTTATTTCTTTCTAATTGCCTCCGTTACTGTCTGTGCCTGTCAGTCTAAACTCAGGGAATAGAAAACCCCTCTTCGTGAGCAAACATCCAATCTGAGTTCAGCAGCTGGTATAAGGTTACAGCACAGTGAGCAGCAGAGAAACGGAAAGTACCATGCGTTTACTCAACTGTGAGGACTTTTTGTGTACTGAATCAAGAGCTAGTGGGATTATTGCATCCCTAAACCACACAATTGTAACCCTCCTCTGATTCCTACCAAATGAGGGGAAAATAAGCAAACATTCAGCATGAGATCTGTTACCATTTAGTGTACCATGACTGTTATTACCATAGATGGCGTTTGAAGCATTATGAAGAGCATTGCTCCTCAAGTTATTCTTTCATGATTAAATATATGTTTCTTGCACTTTCACAGGCTTAACTGCACCCTCTGCGCCGGCCTCTGTCCCAAGATCTGTATGGGTCAGAAAACTGTCGACTCAGTCACAGCTGCACAGGCTCTGAGAGGCTGCACCATCCTCAACGGCAGCCTGATCATCAAACTGCGCGGAGGAAGTGAGTATATCTGCTGCGTTGGCATGAGACTTTTATCCGTTTCAGAATGACATATTGTTCACGGTCTTCCTGTCATATAAACTGAGATAAGACCAGAAAGTACTGCATGACACATTTAGAAAACAGCTTCACTGTTAACATAACTCTTCAAGCAGTTGCGTGGTAGGTTTGTAAAGAGAAGGGAGTTTGAGGCACTGTTTGTTTGGAAGAATCTTATTTGTATTTACCACAGCGTTTCCAGCAGCACCCGATAATTAAACGGTAGCATGCGATTTTATTTTAATGCATGTGAGAAAATGTTTAATTACTTAATTGCGTGTTTTTAAAAAAATAGATCTTAGGGCGTCATCTCGGCTTTATTGTCAAAGGATCACAATTAATAGAACAAAAACAGGAGCTTTGTCCAATCACAGCTCGCTTCTGGAAAAAGGAGGGCTCTCATTGGTCGACACACAATAAGGAAGTAATGGCTGCTGATAAAACAGAGAAAGTGTATATTCAGCGTTGGTTTTACTTTTTAATGGGTTGTTAGGTTGATGGGTGGTTTTGAAAGCGGGACAGCAAAAAGAAAATGGGGTAGTGGTGCTTTAGAGTGGCTACCATGGCAACTAGCATCCCACGCTTTTTTCTACTATACTTTGATTATAGGAAGTAATCAATAGCCTACATAGAAATGTGTTAATGTGATGATTTACCCCTATTGTGGTGCTTTTGTGTTGCATGTAGGTTAATTAGGCATATAGATGTTATAAATACAGTATAAATGACATTAATCTGTAGGTGCCCAGTTTTGAGGACTGTACATTTTTTACCAGCTTAATTCTCTTTAACTTTAACCTCAATATAATCCTATTATTCCCCATTATACCATGAGAAATTAATTCTGCCGCCTGTCTAATGCTTTTAGTTCAGTAAAATGTTCTCTTCTTGTGCTTAAACTGCAGAATGAGAAGTCACTTAAATGTCTTTATCTTTTTGTCCAGACAACATCGCGGCTGAACTGGAGGCCAGCCTGGGGCAGCTGGAGGAGATCACTGGTTACCTGGCAGTGCAGCGGTCCTACGCCCTCGTCTCCCTCTTCTTTTTCCGCAAACTCCGTGTTATTCGTGGAGAGGAGCTCTATAACGGGTGAGACTCCCATCTTCTCAAACCAGCGCATACTCACAGAGCGTCCTCCTGTAATTAGAGCTACAAACGGAAGAACTGACCTTTTGAAATGTCTTTCTGTGGTAGCTTATGTTGGTTTGACTTTTCCAAATGATATTTTCAAATGAGCTTCATTCAGACGCTCAAGATCCCGTTCCACAATAGGCTTTACTTTTCCCGACAGGCAACAGAAGCTAAACATGGTAAAACAAAAATGGTATAAAGAGTTACGTTATAATTTTAACATGAATCCCTGCGGCCTTTTCTAGGAACTTCTCCTTCTACGCTCTGGACAACCAAAACCTGCGGCAGCTGTGGGACTGGTCCAAGCACAAGCTGACGATCCAAAAGGGCCACACTGTGTTTCTGTACAACTCCAAACTCTGCATGTCCGAGATCTACAAGATGGTGGAGGTCACGGGGGCCAAGATACAGAACATGGAAGACATCAAGAAAACCAACGGGGAGCAGGCTTCATGTAAGAGAGTCTGGCTAATGTGACTGCTGTTACTATGGAAACGGAAAACACTGGGGCAGATGTAAACGTGGTTATTGTTATGGCGGTTATTTCCTCTTGTTTTTGTTTGCGCATGTTCCTCCTGTCGATCTTTACACACTCAATTTAAAGAGGAACAGCCAACAGGACAAAGCCCGTGTCTTCTCAGAGAGTCACGTAAGAGAATAACAGGCGGTTTTCTTACATGTTGTATCATATAATGTATTTTATATGTAAAAGGATAATATGAGGGTATAAAGGGGACTATAATGAGTGAAAGCCCTTTTTTGTTAAAAATCATTAGTATAGGGTCATTATTTCTTCAGCTTTTACAGCCCAATTAGATTTGACATCTCACATGACATTTATGTAATTATGGGATTAAGGCACAAATCCCATTTCTACACCTTAGCCCTACCCCTCGGTTATGCTCGAAGGGTTAAGAAATTTCCCAGCACACAGCACGTTCACCATCACCACAGCTGTTAAAGAGATGATAAATGTAACAGTTTACGGCAATGATAAAGATTTACCACAGTCCTGTTTTTATGTTTCTTTAATCTTAAACTCATATTTGTACTCATTTGTTTTGCTGACGTTAGTGTCACATCGACAGGTCACACCTGAGGGTCTCATTTGTATTCGTCATTTCGTAGGGTGATTATTATAGCCCTACCACTTACCCCTTCATTTTTAAATTAAATTATACAACAAGGCTTTAAAGTTGTTAATGAAGGACCAATGTATATGTATTGTATCGTCTTGCTCTATATTTATGTTGGTAGCCATCAGTTGTCCATCATGGAAAAAAAGATTATTTGGTTTGGTTTAAAGATCTACAGAACCAAATGTTGTCTTTTCTGCTGTAACACGGTTTTCTGTCTTTTTAGGTGAGAACCACTTGTTGAAGTTTACCCAAATCCGAACCATGAGCGACAAAATAATGGTTAAGTGGGAGTCTTTTTGGCCGACAGACTTCAGAGACCTGCTGGGCTTCATGGTGCTCTACAAAGAGGCGTAAGTTTATATTATTAGGAAATAAATAATGAAAAGGTCTCTACAACAAATAAGTGTGTTGAATTTGCTGTTATTTGCGGATTGAGGGGGACAAAATGAGTGACTTGCTTTTTACTTAAGCTTCATCAGTGCAACATCTTACCCAATGCACCTGTAAACCTCCAAATGTATCATATATCATTTTATCACTCATCATACTGTGAGGTTTTCTCTGTGGCCTCGCTCTGCTCAGATAAATATGATAAATCGTTTGACAGCCTCTACCTGAAACCTAATATCTGCTCTCAGGTGAAAAACAATTTAATCTACAATAAGCTGTTTCTCATTGATGTTGTATTATTTTTCTTGGTCTAGACCGTTTCAGAACGTAACAGAGTTCGACGGACAGGACGCCTGCGGCTCCAACAGCTGGGTTATTGCCGACGTGGACCCTCCACCTCGAGCCACTGAGGGGGACAAAGAGCAGTCTGAGCCGGGACATCTCATCATGCCACTTAAGCCCTGGACACAATACGCCATAATGGTCAAAACTCAGCTGTCTGCCTCTGACGAAAACCAGATCCACGGAGCCAAGAGCGAGATCATCTACGTCCGAACCAACGCCACCAGTAAGATTACATCTGTTTGATTTATTACATGTTCAATTGGGCTGCACAATAAATGACAATGCATCCTTATAACTGTAACAGCCACACTGTCCATATCATGACAAAGTGCTTCTATTGCGGTAATATTATGGTGCTCACTGTGACAGACATAGACACTGTGTCAAAAATAATTGGCCAATCAGAGCTTTGAATCAGACTGTGAAGCCAACTGTTAAAGTTATTGGCAGCAGTGTGACCAAGTAAAATTTAGACCAGATTTAAGTATGCCAAAGAGGGCTTGTATATCTAATACATATTGTTATTGCTATATTAAACATGTTTTTTTTTTAATGTTAGCTAAAGCCTGTGCAACAAACACAGGGAAAAAATACTGTAGAAAGAGACAAATGTTAGACTGCATGAAACAGCTTTTTATTTCTGTTGGGATTTTCAGCATTGACAGATATTTTCAGAATTTTTAAAGTCATGAAAACAAATGGATTAATTGGTTATAGTTAAACCGCTCATCATAGCTTTAAGGCACAGACTGATATTATCAAAGATGACCAATCCCACAGCTGTTTGACCTAAGAACACCTGCAACAATATCTGAAAGGTCAGTCAGAGAATCCCTCTTTCATAGTGGGTGGCTAAATGGTTATGTTAACAAACCCAAGTGATGCTGCCTGGGATGAACTCAACATCTGTAACAACAACTTGACATGCATCTGATTTTAATTGTGCTAATTGTTTAAGATTGCAAAAATTACACACTATATCAAGGGCATTAGCAACATTCCTCCATGCTTTTTTTTACTACAATTGCACTTTTTTGAAGGTCTTTTAAAATACACATTCATTGACCACTCAGTACAGGTTTAGTATTACAAGTGTAGCTGCTGCCAAAATGTCCTTGGCACAAAACGCAGCCCCAAGACGACAGATGTCTCGAGCCACGTGAGGTGCCACCGAGTCGCAGTGCTCGCCCTCGTGCTAGGTGTCTGCATCAATCAATTACGCAGCATTTTTATGTCCTCTTCCTAGTAGTCTGCCACCCACAGAGAGTGTCTAGTGCAGTTTGGGTTCATCGTGCCCTCCGCAGCCTGTCTAACCGGCTTCCTTTTACACAAAACACATTTCCTTCCTGCTTCACGCATCAGACGTGACATCCCACGCTTACACGAAACCCGCTTCTGGCGGAGACGTATCAGCCACCCAGCCGCGTCGAAGCAGGGCTGTTTTCTACCCGTCTGGCTGCCGTTTGGGCGTCCCAGTCTTTGTCGTGTCTAACCAACATGCCTCGTCTGAAGGGCAAAGCTGTCATTACAAATACACCGCCGCTGCTGAAACTCAGTCTGACAATGCGGTCGAGCCGGTGTCTTGCAGTGTCATGAAACGGGGACAACATAATGACAACGTGACACAAAACTCTGGTGTCTACGCCTCCATAAAGTGTAATCTGTCATTTCTCTACAGACAGTTGTGCTTCTATCTCTACTCATTTGTACTGTCAATATAGATCTGGACAGATGACGATGAGTGAGTTTTTATTGTACTACGACCTGAAAAACCTGATTCATCTGTTTACACGACACAGACGAGTGCCAGCTCCTTATCTGTATTTTCACTTGTGGCTCTGATTTATTCGTAGGTGGTCGCGTTCTCAGCAAGCAGATACAAATCAGAGCTTACAGCATCTGCCCTTATTTAAAAGAGGACAACTAAAATAGATGTACTGCCAAATATATTTTAAACTGGGCACTTATTGTTCTCTGATAAATTTGTCTGCTCAATAATTCTCTTCATGTCTCTGGTTGTTGTTTTAATTCTCTCTTCTTTATAAGCGTCATACGCTTATAAAGAAGAGAGAATTAAAACTATTGAAAATTGACATTTGCAGCTTAAAACAGACTACTGCTATCAAACCTAAAATGATTTGATTTGATGGATGATGAAGTGTCAACATATGAGACATAGCATTAAAAGGTACGTAATACAATATGAGTTTTTATAGGAGAATAATACATTTCTAGTTGCTTTGTACTATACATTACAACTTCAGAAAAAGGAACTGAAACCCCAATACCACAACTCTAAACCCCTCCAAAAAAGAAAAACTAAAAAGACGCTGCCTTTGTACGCTCTGTTCACAGCTTTATCTAGAGATTAATCAACTGAACAAAAATAAAGTGCGTACTATGGCTATCTTAAGATCTATGTTAAGGTAAATGCATTTGTAAACCACCTCTGTATTTCACTGTTTAAAGTTGTTTTTCTTCTTAACCCGTTTGTGTGATTTTTCTCCAGAGCCGTCAGTCCCACTCGATCCTACTTCTTCGGCCAAGTCGTCCTCACAGATCATCCTCACCTGGAAACCTCCCAATGACCCAAATGGCAACATCACTCACTACCTGGTCTTCTGCCAGCGCCAGCCTGAGGCCAGCGAGCTTTACAAGTTCGACTACTGTCAGAAGGGTGAGTCCCTTTGTTTGTTTACGCTGGTATTTCTATTTTTGTGGTGACATTTTATTTGATTAATAAGCGCTGTTTTGTGCTTGTCGACTACAAATACCTCACTTTAGGATCATGCAAATAATTATACTGTGGAGCTGATGATGTCTGATCTATTTGTCTGCAATCACTGCTCAACAAACTAGGAATGTGCAATTTCTGTCGGACATAAATCACAGCCTTCACTCATTTTCTTCTCCAACACCAGTCTCTGTGTCTCTTATGTCAAAATAATCTTACGGAGATCAAACAAGATTTAAATAATTGAGAAAAAATCCTGTTGATTGAATTTAACGAATCTTAAACCACTCACAATACATGTATACACCAGTCGTGTCACACCCTCACAATGTCAAGAAAGCGTAAGAATAAGAATCAGAAAAACCTTTATTAGTCCCACAGTGGGGAAACTGCATAAACAGGTTGAAAGTGGCTTGATAATCATGCACTATAAGCCATGGTTAGTGCCTGGTAAAGTCCCAAACATACACTGTAGCTCGGGTTCAGCGAGAGTTCAGACATGTATCTAAGCTGAATTATTTCCGTCAGGCTGACCTATGCACAGCCGGCCTCACTGTCAGTGCCCCTCTGCGTTAGCACAGAACTAGACTTTCCTCTTCTGAGCCATCAAACTCCCACCAACAGTGAGCCTGTAGGGAGTTAGTGTCACTAACAATTAATCTCAACCTGAAAGAGTGAGGACCTCTTCATGACAGTGACAGACATGGCCTTTGGGACGGTGTGCAGGAGGATGTATCCCATCTGTGGTTTTCTTTTGTCTGAGTCTATGTTTGTGTATTCTGTGTTTTCAGGCATGAAGTTGCCCACAAGAGCCTCGACTCAAGTGGACAGTAACGAGGAGCAGAAAGGAAACCAGACAGAGGAGTATGGCCCGGATAAACAGTGCTGCGCCTGCCCCAAAACTGAGAAGGAGCTGAAGAAGGAGAAAGAGGACTCGGAGTACCGCAAAACCTTTGAGAATTACCTCCACAATGAAGTGTTTGAGATCAAGTAAGACATCTGAAAAGAAGCAAAATCCAGCAAATTTTTACACCACAATAATCAGCCTTTAAACCATTATAATAATAGCACTAAGCAGATTAAACCCTTGTTTTTAGGACAAATTAAGCCTGGTTCAACAGATTGTCCATTGTGTAACTGTGAGATGTGGGGCAGAACCCATTCAATTCAACTCAAATTTACAATACAGTCAGGATATTTGTTGAATATTTAGGAGAAAATAACAGTTTTATGTGAGTTTTGCCACTGTTTAATATTAATCATTGAAATATTCTCTATCCAGACGAACCAGGCAGCGGCGCTCTGTGATGGGCATCGCCAACCGAACCCAGCACTTACTCACGACCGCCCCGAGCCCGACGGGCACGTTCGTTCCCGACAGTGAGGACCAGGAAAGCTTCGAAAGCACAAGAACGGTAGTGACTGTCCACGACAAAGAGTCCACAGTCATCTCCAGCCTGCGCCACTTCACCAGCTACCAGATCGAGATCCACGCCTGCAACCACCCGACCGACGCCGCCCGCTGCAGCATGGCGGCGTACGTCAGCGCGCGGACTTTACCAGAAGGTAGTTAGCTTTCCCTCCTTTTATTATTTCTTCATAAAATGCATTGTGTTTACTTTGAGTTTTGTTTTCCCAGACAAAGCTGACGACATCGTGGCACCCATCGTTTATGAAGTGTCTGAAAACACAGTGCACATCACGTGGCAGGAGCCTATAGCCCCCAACGGCATGATCATCCTGTACGAGGTCAACTACAAACGACTGGGGGACAGTGAGGTGAGCTGAAAAACACGCCGCCCACACACCTGAGCCGCTGTTTATCGTGCTTTTATTACTTTACAGTATGCAGTAGTTTGTCCTTGGGTCGCTCAGTTCGTTTATCATAGCGAGTAAACATGTTTCTCAGGAAGTGCTATTCCCCCGTTTTATTAAAGTCAATGGCCAGTCCCGGTAATAAAAACAATTTAAGATCAGCTAATTTAATTTACCTTAAAACAACCAACAGAGCAGAAACAAATAAGACATGCTGTATTTGTTATTTGACTTTTTAAAATTTGATCAGAGTAAGATAATTTGTCTTTGGCATTAATAGAGAAGTAATTGTCTCGTCCAGCTATGTTTTGGTTACCATAGAAACACAATTACAAAACACTTAGGTAATGGTTTTATACACAACACCGTGAAACATGAATCATAAAATGTGCTGCAGCCTGTAAAACGGCCCAAGCTTCAGTATTAACCTCAGTTTTTGTTCTCGTCCAGGAGCTGCACTACTGTGTGTCAAGAAACATGTACAAACAGACTCGAGGCTGCAAGCTGAGAGTGATGCATTCTGGGAACTACACGGTGCGAATCCGAGCCACTTCACTGGCTGGAAACGGCTCTTGGACTGAACCGACGTACTTTTATGTCCCAGACGCAGGTTGGTCAAACACAGACTCACGTAAAGTTAAGCCCAAGCAAATAATCTTAGACTCAATTTATTTTTTTTCAACTTTATAACTGTGTTAAAGCCTTGTATAACCCCAAAATACTTAGCCCAGTGAGCCAATGTACAAAGATTGAGATGTGCTGTGTACATTAAGCTGATTACATTCACAAAGAGAAGTATTATATTCAATTTGCACCTACATGTTCCCTTCTCTGAACTGTTTTTTATTCAAGATCCTCTGAGCTTTGTGAAAATCGCCGTTGCCCCAATCATCTGCCTCGTCCTGCTTGTGGTGGTGGCTATCGGAGGATTTGTCGTGTTCAAGAAAAAGTATGACAAGCTTTACACAGAGATTTATTTGTGGGTTGTTTGTCATGTTTTTTTTTAATGTTGTCCCCTTTTCTTTTCAGTCAAACACAAGGCCCCAGCGGTCCCATCTATGCCTCCTCTAACCCGGAGTATCTCAGCGCCAATGACAGTAAGATAAAGAGTTACTGGGTTGTTATACATAATCTCTAGCTTCATTTACAACCATTTATTTAATATTAAGCGGAAAGCTCGCCATGCATGCAAAAAGGTACAGGTACAGTTTACAATAAATGAGACAGGATCAAGAGGTTCATTTCAATCAAGGACTAACTGAAGGATAAACAGTAGAGCTGCAGTTTATACATGTAGAATTCTTAGTGTTAAAGCAGTGCTATTCAACTTTTTACACCACAATAATCAACAATTATAATTATATACAGCCTGGAAAGTTAGTAGTGTTGCTTTATTGTATTTAGGTAATGTTGCAGATGGTAAAAAGACTGTATTTATAAATGTCTTTCTTTATTTGGAGCAGTTTCTAAACCAGTATAACATCAAAACACACACATTATCAATTTATGCTCACTTTTGTCTTTCTTATGTCTCCCATCATCCTAAAAGTTGCTTTTACGCCATGTGTGTTGCATTTGGAGTATAAATGGCACACAAAACTGACTGAGACTAGATATTGGTGAAGAAACTCCCAGCAATATCACGTGAAGGAGCTTAAAAGAGGCTAAAAACTCACTGCACGCTCATGTTTTATTTTACAAATGACCAATGCATTAAGCAGTATACATTAGGACGACAAGTTTCATAAAAAGTCATGATAAAGTTATATAAACTTTGCAAACAAGGGCATTTAAGTAATGATGGGCCATTGCTGCACTGATTTTAAATCTCAGAGCAATATTAAATAGTAAATGACTGCAGTAATTGGAAAACTCATTATAAACAAAGCCAATAGCAAAGAGGATAGAGGCTTATAGAAGAGAATACCCATCTATTTGAGTACTTCACTAACTCATTGACTCTAAAATTACAGTGTATGAAGAGGATGAATGGGAGGTCCCCCGAGAGAAGATCAACATCCTGAGGGAGCTGGGTCAAGGATCTTTCGGTATGGTCTACGAAGGCATCGCCAAGGACATCATCAAAGGAGAGTCGGAAACGCGTGTAGCCGTGAAGACCGTCAACGAGTCGGCCAGTCTCCGAGAGAGAATCGAGTTCCTGAACGAGGCGTCTGTCATGAAGGCTTTCAGCTGTCATCATGTGGTGAGCAGAAACATAATCGCTGTTGTAGATGGAGATTTTCAGAAAGAGGCATGCACTTTAGGTTGGAGATAAATGTTGTTAAAGCAATCATCTGTCAGGAAAGCAGAGACTCACATTCTTCATGCTTATATGTACATAGGTATGGCTTTCATGTACACTTTTGTCAAAACTTGGCCTTAAGATATTTTCAAAGTAATTCGAGAGTAGAGCGTGCTTCATGTGAAACCATAATTTGACTGTGTATGTAAGGTTTCTGTTACCAAACCAGTTTTTATTCTTTCATCACAAATCCTCACATTTGCACTATATTCTCCATACATTATATTGATGTACTTTTCTTCCATTTTACTGGATTTTTTTAAATAATTTTTTGAGAAGATTGTGTTTTATAGCCTGTCTTGTGTATGCACCAATTGCCAAAACTCTCTCCTCTGTAAAGGTACGTCTGCTGGGTGTGGTGTCGAAGGGCCAGCCGACACTGGTGGTGATGGAGCTGATGACCCACGGAGACCTGAAGAGTTACCTGCGCTCGCTGCGACCTGACGCTGAGGTATAATGTTTTAGGGCATTCTCTCACCTAAAAGTACAAATTGTTGCACAGTATTCGTTTGATTTCACACTTTTTTCAAGACTTTCCCTGTATCTGTGATTACTGTCGTCTTGACAACGGGGGGCGTGCCTCCTGTATACGGCTTTTACTGCAGTGAATGTGTCTCTGCAGAGGCTCATTTTACAGTTGAACTGGAGAAATACAATGATCAGACTGGAGTAGGGCCTATAGAGACATGTTATTTATAATATAGAAATAATACAAACAGCTGAAACTTCAAATGCTCTGTTTAACACATGATTTGAATGTCTATAACACTAATTAGAAAACGGTTGGCTTCATAGAAGGCATCTACTGTAGCGGAAAAGAAAAATAGAGCCATACAAAGCGTGAAACAATGTAATCTATGCCTTTTTGTGTGTTTTTAAACCCGACTAATGTCTGTTTTCTATGTTTCCTTCTTATTTTTACTTTTCATCGTGTGTTTAATTTGCTGTGACTTCCAGAAAGTCTGAATGATTACCAAACTCTCTTCCACAAATGAACTGGACCTTGGTTTTGTTTGGTCCGGACCGAGACCACCTCTTTTTGCCGAACCAAAAAGCAGCTGTTTGGTTCGAACCACGTTCACCACTGTCAGAAATAGAGCAGCAGACCTGTTGTCTGTTTTCTTGGCCAGTCTGGTTTGGTTTCGGCATCGACCTCTCCTGTTTCTTCAGATGTCTTAACTGTCTTGAATAACACATCTAGAGTATCCAGATTGTTTTTGAGAGTGACCGTGCTGATGTATTGCTCAATTGTCAGGGCAAGTCACGCTAAATACACGTTATACTAGACGGGCTGTTGATTTTCTTCATGTTAAATACCCCACATACATTCCCTGTATTTTTTGGATGTGTACTAAGGGAGGGAGGTATTATAATTTTATTATTTTTTAAACTAAGCTACTGATAGCCTAAGGCTTTTGCGCAAAATTGTATATTTTAGATTTGTGGTTAATTTTAATGTACTGTTGCCTTAATGAAGTTTTATTGTAATTGTTTCTTCCCCCACTCTCAGAACAACCCCGGGCGTCCACCCCCGACTCTGAAGGAGATGATCCAAATGGCTGCTGAGATTGCAGATGGCATGGCTTACCTTAACGCCAAGAAGTTTGTTCATAGAGACCTGGCTGCCAGAAACTGCATGGTGGCTCATGATCTCACTGTCAAAATAGGAGGTGAGTGATTGTGCAACACAGTTCTCTGTATCTAGGACTTTGGCGCCATCAAGTGGTTTACACAAGCATTATTATTCAATCAGGAAACATACTGTAGGTCATGGAGGCTTTATTGAAATGCTGACTAATTATTACATGTTTCCAGAATACATAAGAGTACTTACTGAGTTCAAATTCTTAAATTATGAAGCATAAATACACAGATTTAAGTGTAATGTTGTTAACTTGTTTTAAAGAAGCCTCTCTTGACACTGTTTGCCCTACTTTTATCTTCATTTACATTAAAGTGTAGCTAAACAGTGGTATTTATTGAGAAAAGATAGAAATGAAAATTCATAATGTAGTTAGTGATGTACTTGTAGGACAGTATCAGAGAAAATATGAGACTCTGACTGGTGGGATCTGGACAATAAAATATATTATGAGGAGAAAAAAAAGTTGGCATTTCATATGTAGTGTCACTGGGAGATTATGTAACAACAAATACAATCATGGACAACACAAGCCACTCAATGTCCAGGCTGTAGGTGCAGTTACTTCAAATAAAAATGTGAATCTTTGGATTGTAAGTTTTTGATTTCTCAGATTTATGTCACATTCACATCAACCCTCATTCAACAAAACGTTCTGTCTAATGCTGTACTCACTGTCACTGTAAAAGAGGGAATGTCTACCTTAAATATGACAGTCAAAGGCTTTGGATAAAATTGTAATAGGGTCGTAGGATATTCATGGTAAAGTATTTCTATTTATGTATGTATTTATTCATATCGTGTTTTTCATTTGCCTCTAGACTTCGGCATGACCAGAGACATCTACGAGACTGACTACTACAGAAAAGGAGGGAAAGGCTTACTTCCCGTCAGGTGGATGGCACCGGAGTCTCTGAAGGACGGCGTCTTCACTGCACACTCAGACTGCTGGTCAGTAATATTCAAACCTCAAAATAATAGCGTCACTATTTATCCTTTTAAAGACGGCTTCAAATACAGCTAATCAGGGCATTGTTGTGAGCGGGTTTGTTTTTGTCTCACTCTTATTTGTGCACTTTGTCCAGACAGAGCTGTTGAATGTCTAATTGGCCTGTCCTCATTCTCCGTGTGTTGCTGTTGTCGACACTTGTTTGCAGGTCATTTGGGGTTGTGCTGTGGGAGATCAGCACACTGGCCGAGCAGCCGTACCAGGGCTTGTCCAATGAGCAGGTCCTGAAGTTTGTCATGGACGGAGGCTACTTGGACCGGCCGGACAACTGCGCTGACAGACTGTGAGTACAAAAACAAGAGAAGAACAAGAGTTATTTTATTTTTCTTGAACATTAATGATTTGATTTCTTTTTTTCTCATTTAGACACAACCTGATGCAGATGTGCTGGCAGTACAATCCCAAGATGCGTCCCATGTTCCAGGAGATCATCGAAATGCTACGTGAGGACCTGCATCCCACTTTCCAGGAGGTGTCTTTCTTCTACAGCGAGGAGAACAAACCCCCAGAGACCGAGGACTTCGACTTGGACATGGAGAACATGGAGAGCATCCCTCTGGACCCCTCGTCCTACTCTCAGAGGGAGCAGTGTTTGGACAGAGACGAGGCCTCCTCCATGGGTCTGAGGGGCAGTTACGAGGAGCACCATATCCCTTTCACGCATATGAACGGGGGCAAGACCAATGGACGAATACTGGCCCTACCGCGGTCTACCCCCTCTTAACATACTGTATCCAAAAATGCTATAGATTAAATATATTTTTGTTTTTGTTGTCATTTTATATAGATCACACTTTTATCACACTCTGACAGAGCCCAAGTGCAGATCTCAGGACCTTATTTTTCTCCTTAGATGCCACAAACACACACTACAGTCGTCCAAACGCGGACACCTAAAGACACTTTTGTATTTAAGAAAAAACCTGCGTCTCTCTTGTTCATGATTGTAGTTTATATACTGTATATAAATTGCCAAGTTTGTGCTAGACTGGGTGGATAATGGATACAACTGTGAAAAAACAAACTCTTGACAAACAAGAAGGCTGCTAAACCCACTGTCCCTTTCCAGACTGTGTCCCTCTCTCTTCAGTACACCCCCGAGTGGCTACATTTTGAAAAAAGTGCCCTTCTATTTTGTCCGTGGCCTACAGCACTTGTCATAGAACTGTTTCTAAGTCTATGGAAGCAAAGAAACTGATGACGAACTGAAAATGAAAGACATGGGACGTCTTGGAAATGGCTCAAAGACAGTCATTTTGAACAAACTCTAATCCACTGGAGAAGCTGGTTGAAGTGGCTTACCTCCTCAAACTCTGCAGTATTCCACAAAGGCACACAGGAAAAACACAGGATTTTTGTTGGGTTATGGTTTTTTAATTTATTTACAGTCTCTATTTTTTCCTTTTTGAGTTTTCACATTTACAGCTGAAGGATATTTAAACCGTGGCAAACGAGTTCCTCAGATTGACCAATAGCTGCTTCTTTGGTATATTTTAGTGGGTCTAGAAGTTAAAGTATATAAATATATAAATATATTATTGATGTTTTTTGTACATAGCTGATATGTTGTCATTCTTGAGGTATTTCCGGTCATAGAAAATGTTTTTACATGTTAGTCTCTTATGTTTTTTTGTTTTTTTTTCTAATGCAGAAAAATCATACTAATTTGAGTTTTTGGACTCACGATCAACAGCACTTGTTCATTCTGCTTTGTGATGCCCGGGAGAAGTTTGGCGTCTTCAGCTTAAGATGTCTGCCCATCATATCAAGATCAAAATAAATAGTGCTGTAAATAATGCAGCAAGGTGCATTCATGACCCGGCTCTGGCAGTGCTTCTGTTTACACTACAGATAATGTCATTTTCACTGAATTTCTAACATAATTTAAAAAGAGAAGGTAAGTCAGTGGATACAGTGTTGAATACACCTTTGATAATCCTAGATCACAAACACATCTGCTCTAATCAGTTTCTGTCCATTGATTTAATGAAAAATTGTGGCCCACAGAAATATGAAAAGACAATAGAAATAACTTTCTTAATGCCTCAGTGTTGGAACAGTTTGCTTAGTCTGTAAACTGAGCTCAAGGTGTAGCAACGCCACCTGCTGGACTAAAGGCAACAGTACAAGATAATTTATAGGAAAAAATAAATAAATTTAAACTGAAAACAAAAGTACTTTTCCATCCCAATAAATCCAAAATTGCCCAGTCAAAAGTCAAGCGAGTCTTAGCTCTGTTGTAAATAATATAGTGGCATTAGTTTTGTATCAGTACCATTACTACAGGAGCAATTAACTTTGTATTAGTACAAGTGCTTCAAAAATGTGAAGTTTGAACAGATTAATTTATTCTGTTTATTTTAGATTAACAAATTTTAATATACAGTTTTTTGTGATACTTGAAATGTATCTTACTATACAATAACTCGTTTGAACAAAAGAAAATGAATGAGGTAGATTGGAGAGCATATGATTATTCCAGTCCATACATTTAAAGGCAAAGACACTGTGTGTAACATGTATTTTATATTATATACATATAATATATATTAAATTTTTTGTCTTTATACTTCATGAAAGAACCTGGGCTCATATACACTAAAAATATACTATAAGTCAGAGGCAATGCAAGAGGGATGCCCCAGATGAAAAGAGGGGCCCCAATTAACAGAGAGGACCCAGCATGCACAACTGCTTTATATATTATTATATTTTTTTTTTTACAAGTAGGGGTATCCATTGGAGCCAAGAGGCACAGATATAAATACCTGTCTTTGAGGGGGGAACTGCCCAGTTTACCTATCCTCTTGCAACGCCTCTGACAACCCCTCACACACTTTCACACAAACTGGTTTAACATGGGTTGGCTTCGTCAGTTTACTGTAAGCAACTTTTACCAGGACTGTGTCTCTGTACGCGCTGCTGTAGATGTCAGTTTTGATTTCATGATAAACTTTCCTGATGAGCAGTGATCTTCTGAATGAACCTGCGGAATGTGTGCAACTACTCCCACAATGAGCGCTAAGGACGGCCCAGTCCGTGGAGGCTGGGATTTCTTTTTAAACACCCATCCGCCCCTCTGCACCATTTTTTTCACATTCGTGCACTTGTTCCCCTTGGGGCATCTTCTGTTTATCCGTAAAGTGAGCTCCTCTTATAGAAATATCGTATTTTGGGGGGTAAATACATCAGGTAGTTCGGTTTGGATACGTGTACCACTCTGTTTCAAGGTAAGGATAAACTGACAAGTGCTGTTTAATTGTCCTTGTTTGTACTTTAACAGGTCGGTGGCAAACATAAACAGCAAGGAGAACTTTTAACAACTGGATAACATTTATATGAAGTTCCTTACCCTGATTTTATAACTTAATAACTGTACCGTGTGACCAAAATTACACGAACGTTAGGTCGTTACGCAGTTTTGCTAACGTTGTCACTTCGGTCAAGTAACCGTTAGCGCTAGTTTTAGCTAACTTTTACAAACACTACTCGCTAGCCTTAACTTTGCTAGCTTACACCTGCTGCTGCTTTATTGTCGTGTTTTACCCTTTAAAACACCTGTCAGTCTCTCCATCTTGATTTCAATATGTCATTATACCATATCGTTTTAATTTTTAAGGATTTCAAACACACACAAGTCACTGTAAATTACATCCCCTGGGGTCTAGCTAATTAAAAATAAATGCATCACTCATAGGCACAGGTTCAAAATGAGGAGAAAAAAACAGGTGAAAGTTTAAAAATGTATATAGACATAAATAGTTATCCATTTCTTGTCCTGACATCCAGTTTTTCATTGATCATTTAGTTGCTAGTCCATCCTAATCAATCCTTAAACTATTTATGCTTCACAGTCTTCTTCATTTAATGGTAAAATACATGCACATCTGTCATAATAAAAACCTCACAAATATAAACGAACATTTAAAATAGCCTATATATTTACAGACATTTTTCTAACCAATATGAAAGTGTGCCATTTTGTTTCACTTTGTACTGTATTGGTCTGTTTTCAGGTCAGTAACTCTGAAGCTACAGACATTCCTTACATTCTCCTTCTGCCAGAGATAACACACAAACCTTAATTTACTGTCAGAAAATTCACTACTCTCCCTTTTTATTTTTTTAAACCAAGTTCCCAAAGCCACTCCAACTTAAGACACAAAATAGATTTTATTGATGACCTACTGAGCTTAACATAAAGGAAACATTTATTATTTTGTAGATGTATTCCTTATACTTCCAGTTTGCAGAAGCAGACAGGAGCAAAGCCACAGACTAATACATTGTACAAAGCCTGTGGCACGTGCTCTTGTCTGCCTCTGACAATTACCTGCTGTAAGGAATAATGAATAATAAAGCCTCATTTCCACTGGATTAATAACCCATTTTACTTAATACAAATCCACTTCAACTATAGACACGAAGTGGTTTTATTGACTTATTGGGCTTAAGCAAAGTTTTAATCTTGCCATCTTAAAGATATTTGGTCTCAGCACATGGGTTGCATTGCATTCATAGATAAGGAATTAAGTTACTGTTGAGGGCTATGAACTGTAGAAAATAGACTTAAACCAGTGACGCACACACTGAGCCCAAGCAGTCACTTCAGGCTGCAGTTTCTAGAAACTTCCGACTTGTATCGTTTGGCTTGACCGGGTCCATGCCATATTGCCTGAATGTATATTTTGATCACGTGTGATGTTACAAAGCGTAGATGAATTCACTTGTTTGCACTGACAGAAACCCTTTGGCATGTAATCTGTGAACACATTACAGATACCAGTTGGGCCCCTGAAGTTAATGAGTAAACTCTGATTCAAGGCTGGAGAAAGTAGAGTTGTGAGGGTTAGCAGATGGATTATACATTTAATTTTGTCGCAATGTGTAAAAATATTGGCTAAAGTGTCATCTACATAATTGTTACTAATAGAAGCAGCCCAACCACACTAAGACCCGTTGTTTGACTCACACTGACTTGCTTCTGTCTGAGTGAAACTAGCATTTGAGCGGTGTTGTTTTTCTCCGCGTCTTTTTGTCCTCTGCAGGATACTTGGCAGACTTGCTGGTCTTGTTTTTTGTCTCTCGCAGGGAATGACCTGTATTTCATGCTGCACCGTTCCCTTTTCTCCCTCTGAATCATCTCGAGGTGTGGCTGTCACTCACAACAGTGGGCTGCTGAGCTGTGACTAAAAACACACCACAGGCCTTTAAGTAAAGTAACACGAGACTAGGCCCTGGGAAAATACACCTGAGCCACAAGACGGATTGTGTTTGTGCAGAAGCAGGTAGAGCAGCTGTACTTGTGTTACAGCCACTCTGTTTCCTGAACAGGCTATAAAGGTTTTTGGAGCTAGTGGCCTTTTTTCAGTCCATATTTGTCTTTTTATAATAGCATTGTGACGAATGTTCTCTCTGATTGATACTGGCTGGTTATAGTAGTATAAATGCATTATGGTGAAACATTTAGACAGGAATTATTGTGAGAGTTGGGTTTGATGTCACTGTTTTTGCCAAAAAAGTCTTGAGGGGAATTTCATGTGCAATCAACAGAAACAGAAATAGTTTTTCATCTGCACTGTTTAATTAATCCATATTATAAATTAGTTTATTTAAATGCATAGTTTCTTATTATTTAGTATTATCATTATTGTTCATTCTATTTTTGTTTGAGAGACCTGGTGTGGTCATTATCAGGCCAGAACATGGAAAATATCTGACTAAGAACCACTTTTTTACAGGTTAAAAACATCACACAGATTAGAACAAGATCTAAAAAATAGATTTATAATTCGTATTATAATAATAATTATAATTTTGGCCTGACACACCACCTTTTGAAAATCTCTCAGACTAATAAAGATGACAGCTGCATTTTACACATGCCATTGGGTATTTGGACATAAATGACACCAGGTTTAAAGCAAAAGATGGTTAAGACAAGCAGTTTTTCTGAAATCTGAACATGGATGCTTGGCCAGCCAAATATTCTTGGTACATGTAGGTCGGTGATAATAAAAGTCTTACAAAAGCTAAACATTTAAACTATATTTAATCCACATTTTGTTACCCACTAAGAACATGCCTGCGACCCACCAGCCCACCAGTCAGTTATGCTGGGTCTAATGTACATTTAAATATTTGTTGCTATACATAATCATGGTTTCCAATTGTCCTGGAAATCATTTCAGAAAGTTGGAAAGTTTAATTGTATTTCAGGCCCTCTTGTTTTTCAGGATTGTATCTGTTAAACTTCATTCGAATTATAAGTGCTGTTAGATAATTATATGTATAATCTCTTAAACTTTCGTAAACTCTTTGGGAATTTTAAGTTTGAGATTTGACCCTCTGAGGCTGCTGTATTTCTGGAGAGGACTAGTTAGTTATTCAAAGTGGCTGCACATGAACTGTGTAATAAACTGGGTCTGTTGTAAATGATGTGTGTTTTAAAGAGGAAATGCTGTCTATGTATTTGATACATTGATGAATAAGTTGTAAGTGTATAAAAGATGAAGTAGCGTTGTGATTGGTGTCATTGGTCATTGCTGTCTTGTTGTAAACAGTTGAGCTCCTGTGTGAAAAGTCTTCAAACACTCGTGTGTGTGCTTTAGGTGTGTCTGCCTTTAAACAACTGCCTCTTTTTATTTTTTCTTAAACCTGAGATGCTATGAACCTGTGCACTTTGCACTCCGGAAACCTGCTGTTTTTCAGGTTTCTCTCTGCAGCTTAAGGTGAGAATGTAGTCTCCTCTGATTACTACTAAACATTACTAATGCTGCTGTTGAAGTGGACTGGTCTCATTATGGCTCAGGGGCCCATTGGTGCACACAAACACGAGTGGGGTCACTGCACAAACTGGGACACTCTGTTTTAGTCTCTGATTCAAAAACGCTCGGTGTCAGCTGCCCCTTCTGCTTGTTCTTGTTTTTATTCACAGCTGTTTAACATGATGTTTCCTCTCTCTGCTTTATTTAGTGTCATGGGGGAAGTACATTGGAAAACATAACACTGCCAACAATCAACAAATTCACAAACAAGGTGAGTCTTTTCTCACTTTTAAGTTTTGTAATTTGATCAGCAAAATACTTCAAAGTGAAACATGTCACTCATCGTCAATTATCGTCTCATTTAACTTAATAAGCCGCCTCTCAGAAAAGATAAAGGCTGAAGAACAGGACATGCACTTCTTTACCTGCTAATGCCACAGAGCTGACAATGCTGCCTTCACACTCGGCCAAACCAGTTTCCTCTCTTCAGGGCTCGATGAGTTTTGTAACAGCCCATTGTTTTGGTTAAGGGCCACGAACTGGACTTTCTCTTTTGCAGATAGTCTTTTTGAAGACTTTACTCAACATTGTTGCATTAAAGCTTCTGCTGATACACATATGGACATATGTCCATGTGCATTTTCAGTCCTGTGATTAAAATCAGTCTGTGAATGAATTCATTATTAGATAGACAGACCTATCCTGTCTTTAATAAGAGCTGTATCTGTTGGCAGTCTCATGCACTCTGGTGACAAAAAAGTCTTTTCAATACAATATGGACCAGATCACAAAAATATTGAGTTGCAGTGGAGCGCTAATATTCTTAGTATGCTGAACACTGACGCCTTTTTATGTCATACCTGCTTATCTCCAGAAATATTTGAAGGTCATTTATCTAAAAACCCTCTATTTTCTTTTTTTCCTCCTTTGTTTATGTGGGAGTTATGTTTTTGAGGGTATAACTCTCAGCCAATAACGACATAGAACAAAATTTTATAACTGGAGAGTTATAAGTTTGTTTGTTTGGTTTTTTTTTATGATAAGCGCTAAAATAAGTATTGGACACAAAGCTGATTTAATTCACAAAGATTTCCCTAAAAATCCTGATAATTACACCTGTCCTGCAGCTCACTGATCTCTGACGTCCACTGGCTGCTCTCTTTTGTTCAAAAGCCCAATGCAGGGGGTAGTCCATGTTGTTCAGTAGAGCATCTTTCCTGCTGTGTGTCTCTTGCTCCACTGCTTCAACAGTGTCTCCAAACTAATATCTGAAATGATAAAATAATAAAAAATCTGACAAGATAAAAAATGATTAAAAAGGCTGGGTTATATAACACATTTCACAGAATCACTAACTATTGAAAGATAGAGCTCATTTTCTGCTTGTATCATTCCAGGGCTGTTCCTACTGCAGTTCCTGGGAGAGAGTTTCTCCCCTGGTCTGTCATGGCTGCACTGGCCTAGCCCAGGCATGACTGTCACCCCGAAACAGTACAGAGCTCAGGCTGCTTCCTCCTTAAACTACAGTCCCAGGTCGGTGACTTTCTATCATGTGCCTTTGTGAAGTTCTGCATTTGATGCAATGTTTTCCAGTCATCACATTTGTTTCCAAGTCTCGATATAAACACATTCCCAGACATTTAACATTTGCGTGTGGTTATAATCTAGTGCTTTAGTGTGGATTTGGAATAATCTCATGGTGTGATTATATTTCTGAGTGGATGTTTGTGGCCTGACATCACTTTTAATTAACCCATCAATGCTTATCTCATGACACTCGATGTAGATCTGGTGTGACGCAGATGGATGAGACCGACAGCCGCTCAAAGCTCTCCCCTGAGGACTCTGTGTCCTCGGCTGAGCCCATCAACCTCGAAGGTCAGTCTGTCCCAGCTGCAACATGAGGAATGGTCATGGACCCTACATCTGTGCTGGCATTACTCATTGTTTTATATTCCTGACATGTAAACTCTTGTCATTTTTTGTTATACCATAGAATAAATTATTGTTTTGTCTTCTTGACAGCTCTTAATATAATTTAAAGGACCCTTTGCCCCTCTATTACATATTTACAGCAGTCATCATCCAAAAGACTTGTATGTAAACTTATGCATCAAACACACCCTTAAAGTATGACAGAAACAATCACTGTCCCAGAGTCACTGTGCCGTGTCATCTACAGAAATATGTAGATATATATTCTGGCAGCCTGAGTACCAGTAAATACAAGTATTGTATCACTCACAGCAAGTGGCTAATCGTGAATAAAACAGAGTTGTCTGACACTGTCTGTACACTACTCTCCCTGCTGTAGATATTGGTGCTACATCCAAACTGCTCAGGCTCTTTTGAAGTAGAAATAATTGCTATTGTTTGAATCCTGTCTGTGTGTCGTTTAGATTCCCATTACACTCAGCTGCGACTGGAGCTGGAGAGCGATGTCCAGAAACTGGAGGCAGAGTCCTGGAGCGTGTCTGTGGACCAGAGCTACATGAAGGCTTTGAGCAAAGAGGCCGTTAAAAGACAAGATGTTATTTACGGTACTGCACTGAAATAACACGTCACTGTAAATGTGACCTCCAAAAATGTCCTATGTCACTGTGCACTTGGTTCTCATGTCACTCACGAACTGGAGGGAGAGTACGTAGTAATTACATTTGTGGAACAGACTACTGTGCCTGTAATTATCATTCAGTTCAGTTCACTTTTCATTTGGAAAGTGGCTGCAGGTGGCTCAACACATATCATATTTGTAAAAGAAAAATACAAGAAGGTTGTCTGCAGATAAATGGCATGTAATAGAGTTAATCCAAAGATAGTTGTTTGAACTTATACTTTTCTCAGTGAAGAAACTTTTTTCGAAAACACAAACTATTGCTTTTAATGGAGCATTATTAATAATTTGAAGGAAGGGGCAATAAAAGTATTTAAAGCAATCAAAGTAATTTATTTGAATTAAATCATACTATTCTGGTTCACAGCTTTTTTTTTCATTTTTTTGTAACATCGACACTAATTGAGCTGACAATAGATGCTTTGTTAGCCTGGAAGCTTATATAAAGATCATAAATGTCAGGTTATTTTCAGATCTAAAAACAGGTGTATTATCCCACATTTGCCTTTGCTGTTACATCCTAGAGTTGATGCAGACAGAGATGCACCACGTCCGCACGCTGAAGATCCTGCTGTACGTCTACGTGTACGAGCTCAAACAGTCGGCGCTGATCGACGACGTCCGACTGGAGCGGCTCTTCCCCGGAGTCGACGCGCTGCTCTCGCATCACCAACACTTTCTGCACTGCCTCAAAATACGACAAAAGCTGAGCCTGGAAGAAGACGGTTCGAATAATTATCAGATCACGCAGCTCGGAGACATCCTCATCTCACAGGTTTGAATATAAAACCAAATTACAGAACATTTATTGATCACTTTTTACATTCTTACAACATAACACTGATGTAACATGTCTGTGGAGGTTCTCAGTCATCAAGAACATATTCACGTACTGTAATCTCACTTGAAGGAGGCACAACATGTCTTTAAAACTAATCTGCCCTCCTTCACTGAACAGAACACATTCCCCAAAGCCCACCCACACTCCCACAAACTCCCACAGGCTCTCCACATAGTTTTACTGAGGAGCTAGAGCTGAACGTTAGGTTAATGTAGTGTTGACTAAAAAGTATTCTGTAAAAAGAGAGTCAGTCCTATAGAGTAGACTGTAATGTGCACAGGAAAATAAACTGGATAACATTTACACCTGAAATAGTTCAATTATTAATGTGAGTATTATTTTACATTAAAAAAAAAAAATTAAATTCATTTCATCTTCTATCAGTGCAAATTTTAATTATCAATACAAGTCTGGAGGATAGTGTAGGTGTAAAAAGATCTTTAGATTCATCCATTCTGGATCCTGGTATAGAAACACACTCTTTATTTAATTACTTCCAAACTACTGCAATAATAACCAGCATGTCTTTTAATTTATAGTGTGTGACATTTTTACTGTTGTTTGAATGGTCTGCTTCTAGGTCTGCTGCCTCTGTGTTGTTCCCTATTTCCTCTCTAGTTACTGTTTCTCCATCAAATAAAGGCAAAAAACACATAAGAAGACACTTTGACCTTAATTTAAAAGATGTACTTTCAATGCCAGGTAACATTTTAAGTCAACAATATTGTGTGAATTCCCACGTCTGTAGATCATTCCAGTGTTTGTGAATGATACCGGTCGGTCTAGCTGCTGTTTGCTGACTAAGTGTTTTTGTCACAGTTAAACTCTCAGAAGTGTTGTTCAAGGTTTGGTTCAGTCATTACCCTCAGCAATAACACCAACCGTCCGTTGTCTTAGTCCAAAGTTGTCTTTTGTTTGTGTCTTTGCCCTTGTGACTCTGGTGAGGCGTTCAGGTGTCAGAGGAATGGTTGGTATGTTTGAAATGCACAGTGACATAGTCCACACTGACAGTGAGAGGCTCAGAGCGTGGGGCCGGTTCTGCGGAAACAATCACATGACGCAGGAATCACATTTTCCAGAACCAAGACTGAGAATAAAACATAGTTGAGATCAAATTTCAGTCACAATTTCCCCTTTAGATTCCAAGTAAGAGTTAGATTTCTACTGTTAATTATGCTGCTGCATCCAATATAATGCCTACAGTGTTCTTGTGTTTGTATTTGCACTAGTTTTATATTTAAATACACAAGTAATGGCTGCAATATATAGATGATGAATAGTACAAACCAATTTACAGCAGCCACATTATGTTTGTTAGACTTTCAAATGCCTCATGATGCATTGTTTTATCTTTAGTATTGTTCTCTGAAGGTCTAATCTGATGTGTGTCTTTGCTGTGATAGTTTTCAGGCTCATTGGGAGAAGGAATGAAGGAGTGCTACAGTGTTTTCTGCAGCCATCAAAGTGAGGCCAATAAATTATACAAAGAACAGCTTCATAACAGCAAAAAGTTTCAAAACCTCATCAAGGTATGTATATAGGAGTTATGTTAGATGTGTGTGACTAACTTGATATGTTAAACTGAATTCTTCTTTTTACAGAAAATAGGTCAGCTGCCTCTGGTGAGACGGCTGGGAATCCCTGAGTGTTTTCTGTTGGTGACACAACGTATCACTAAATATCCCGTCCTGGTGGAGAGGCTCATACAAAACACTGAAGGTAAGCTTTAATCTGCATCTTCACTAACGATTACAGCTCTCCAGACATTACAAATGGGATGGTATGATAAGCTTGAGCGGAAAATGTCACAATATGTCCGTATCACAAGCCTCTTTTATGCTCTCTACTGTGATATTGCCGGTGTTTTCTTCCCTTTGTCAGCTTTTGTACCGTTTATGCTTCACTCAGGACAGCAAAAAGATGAGCCACTGTCTCGTTTTATGCTTCAACGTGGCGTAAAATAATAAAGACGCCCAGCTTCTAGTGTGACTTACTATACGCTCCACCAAATTTCTTTTGATGCTGGGGCAAAAGCAAAAAGAAATGTATATAGAGATGTGGTATAAGTATAATGTCTGACACTAATATATTTAATGTCCTTCACAGCTGATACAGACGAGTACAAGTCTCTGGTGCAGGGCTTGGCGCTGATCAAAGACACCATCTCTCAGGTGAACGAACAGGTCAGTGAATATGAGAAAGTGCTCCGTCTGAGAGAGATCTGCTACCGGCTCGAGCCAAAGTCTCAGGGCCGCATCATGGACGATAAGTTTTTCCGTCGCGAGGACCTCATACACGGAAACAGAACTCTGCTCCATGAAGGCAGCGTCATGTGGAAGACCTCAGGAAGACAAAAAGGTAAAAGACTTTTTTAGCATTGAAAGAGATTGCTCCCTTTACACTCCTTTTTAGAGCATGTGAACAGCTATGGTCTTTGCAGAGACATGCTTTTGTCAATGAGCAAACCCACTTACAATATTTATGATGAAATTTGTCTTAAATATATTAAACCATGTTTTTAGTTTATAAACCTTCATGTGACACAAATAGAAACATACTAGTTTCTGCTTTGTCTATTTTTCCAATTTTATTAATTTTTTTGTGCTTCCTGTTTTAGAAGTCTTATATCTTTTTAGAGATGTGGCTTCTTTTTGTGTTAGAGAAGCATGTTAAAGTGGTTTTAACATAAGCAACCAGGAGACACCCTTTCAGAGGATTACAATGCATTATGTCTCACATTGAATTACTTTCTCATACAATAGCCTGATTACTTTTGATTGTGACGGCACAGGTATAACATCAATACATGTGCTCTTTTAGGAGGCTTAACGTGCCCTAATGGAGGTAATTATAGTAAAGTGGTGTAATTAAGGACTGCTAGTTCTGGACTCTGACATAAGTCTATTTTGAACAAATAGATGTATACCAGTTGTTTTTTGTACTGACTTCCATTATTTTCTTGTAGACATTCACATAGTGCTGCTGTCAGATGTGCTCCTCCTTTTACACGAGAAAGATCAGAAGCTGGTATTTGCTGCTGTGGTGAGTTGTTCCCAAATACAGCTAAACTCCAAACTGTTCCTTCTTTTCGGTATAATGTACAGTAGTCTTGACTGTCGGGCTGTTTGCAGGAAAACAAGCCACCAGTCATCTCCCTCCGAGGTCTGATCGTACGAGAAGTGGCCCAAGAGGACAAAGCCATGTATCTGATCTGCGCGTGCACGTCCAACATGTACGAGATCCACACGGGCTCCAGAGGCGAACGCATCAGATGGATGAGCCTCATCAGGGAGGCTGTCAACAGGTCAGATATAACACAGACAGCCTCAGTATCGTAGCTTTTGCTTTACTAACTTTATTATAATTGTTTCAGCTTCATGGAGGAGGAGGAGCTGTACAGTGAAGAAATGGCTCAGCTGCAACAATATCAGAGTAAGACACAAAATGATCAACCTTTAATTAAAATGCAACAAGACTATAGACTGTAGAAGACAACTGTGGGAGGGGTTTTTGTTTAGTTTGCCTTCAATTGACTCATTTAAAAATGTCACGAAATACTAGTTTTTATGTTTTATGTAGATTATTGTTACATGGAACTTATTATTATTAGGAAATTCACCAGGAATCAAAAGAATGATTTCTGTGATGAATCTTTAGATCTCATTGACTTGATCCAGTTGAACAGAGTCTAGTACAGTGCTCTTTCATAGCTATGGATAATTTGGCCACAGGTTATTTATTTACAATTATGTTAATAGCTTCTGGCTCTGGACCTTTACATCATTGCGTTGGGTGATAGTGCTGACAGCCACAGGTCAAAATCACAGCCTGACATCCCACTAATAGTTGTTCAAATGACTCCTACCTGCAGTCAAGATATCTGTCCATCTTTAGCACACATTTAGAGAACAGTAAATTGTTTAAGTACTAGTCTCACGGCGTTGAATCGTCCATATGTTTTTACAGACAGTCTGAAGGATTGTGACGACCAGTTAAGGCAGAGTCTTGAGGCTAAGCTGCAGATTTCTGTGGCGCTTTACGAAGCTGTAACGGGACAAGAAAGTCCCCACAGAGGGCTGCTGCTCCGAGGAGATGCCTCTGACCTCCAGCAGGGGGAGACACTGCTCAGAGAAGCCATCAGTGAAGGTGAGGAACCACTCCACACTCTGTAGACCCCTTCAGCCTTTACATCTTCTCTCTTTTTGGACTCTTGTGGCCATCTCAACCTTTTAGATCAGTCCTTACTTTTCCACTTTATATGCAAACCTAGAAAGGCTTCTGATTGTTTTCTTTTTAAGTCTTTATCGGACAGACAGAGACAGTTAGTGGACAGGAAGCAAGAAATAGACAGACTCAGGATGGGAATCAAACTCAGAATCAGTTATGTGTGGTTTTCTGACCCTTTACTTCTACTAACTTTATCAAAAGAGAGCCCACCATTTTGTTGTTGACTGTTTTCAGAGATTCAGAACTGAAGGAAATAATAACTTAGGGATTCATCAGTAATGTGACTGTTTTTGTTTTTAGTGGAGAATCTGCAGAACCTGCTCATGATGAGGGTCAAAAGGACTCAAAGTGGCCCAACAGACATTTTGGAGGCGACTGACAATAACCCAACACCAAACACAAGTGAGTGAGCTGATTAACTAAAGACATCTAACATGTATCTTATGTTTTATTGTAGCCAATAGTCTTTATATAAAGTGAATCCTGTATTAACTGCTTTAACATTTTCAAACATAAATCACATTTTTCATCTTTTGGATTTTGCAGTATTTCAATGTAATGGTGCCTGTTTCTGTAAATAGTGTGTGTTTCCTGAAGCTAGAGTCATGACAAAAAACATCATGCATCAATTTGAATATATTTGTTTTTACATTTACATACTGTTGGTGTATATATGGTTAGTTCTGAGCCAGACCTGCACTGTAAAACAAGCTTCTTTTTGCTGGATGTTTAGAGCAGTTTGTTAAAATAATCCTGTGTTGAACCTGATCAGACGGAGACACAGCTGCGGGACAAGACAGCATTAAACCTGACCTTCAGCTCGAGGAAACCTTCTTCTCAGAGAGCCTCGAACTGTCTGTGAGTGAGACTTCAGTATCAGCTCAAAGCCTGGTACAATTTCCTGACGTGTAATAATAGATTACAGATGATCAAGCTGTAAATGTGTTTGTTTTACATCACATTTATGTAACTGCTCGTCCTGTTTGTTCTCTAGGCTGATGATGACACACTGATACCAGGCTCCACCTCATATTCAGGGCATTTCTCTGATGACAAAACACTTTTGGTAAGTTTCATTTCTTTCACAAAAATACTCTAATAACTGTAACTGTAATAAAACTATATAATGTCCAGTAATGGTTTAACCTCACTCTATCGGAGCAGGAAATTATGGGAGAGAATTCTTTTAGCCTAAAACATGCAACTGTCTATAAATATCATCTTTACATCAATTAAAATGTAAATTAAACTTATGGAAACTTGACATTAACTGTTATATTTTGCCTGAAGGTTTGTGAGAGCGTGGTGCTGATCACACAGAGACTCAACACTTTACAGGTGAGACAAACATTAAACATGATGCAAGATACAACATACAACAGTGTATTGATACTGAATGTTCAACAGGCCGTCCTGGCTCAGCAGAGCAGTCAGATGGAGCTGCTGCAGGCGCTACAGTCTAAAAGCAAGCGCTCTGCTCGTCACTGCAACGCTCTGCTGGAGCAGGAGAACCAGCGCAACATGGAGAAACAGAAAGAGGAGCTGGCCAACCTCCACAAGATGCAGGCGCAGCATCGAGAGGAGCAGCAGCGCTGGGAGAAGGAGCGCGAGCGACAGAGGGTCCAGATGGAGGTGTTGGAGTCCGAGGTGCGTCACAAAGAGGAGCAGTGCAGGATCTGGGAGGAGAAACTGCAGGAGGAGAAGGCCGAGCTCGAGGCGCAGCGGGACGACTATCAGCGCGACCTGGAGCGGCTCCGGGAGTCGCTCCGGTCTCTGGAGAAGGAGAAGGAACGACACCATCAGGAAAAAGAGCGACTGGAGAAACTAAAGAGGCACACGAGCTTTATAAACCCCGCCCACCTCAACCTGGACGACACAAAAGTAAGACCCTGAACAGGATGAGTGAGGAGGGGTTTCTGGGTGAAATCTGGCATTTGTTTGGGTTTTAAGGGTCTTTATTATAGCACTACACACCTAAAGACCAATAAGTCTTTGTGGCACCAAGAACAAAATGGTTCAAAGAGAAATTTCAGCAGGACGTCCTCTAATGTCTGCCATTTAACCTGTTATTAAATTCTTCTTCCTGCACCTTTAACGTACCTTTTATGTTGATGTGTCTCAGAGTCTGTCCAGTTACCAGTCGTTCAGAGGCAGTATCGTCAACGGTGTGGGGAACCTGACGCCCAAACCTTTTGTCTCTCCATCCAACGTACTGCTCTCCGATACTAAAGACATCCCCCCGAGGGTCCCGCCGCGCCGAGAGAGTATCAGCCCCAAACCGCCCAAAGCTGAAGTGCCCCTTAACCTGCGGAGCCACACCAACGAGGGGCTCAAACCTGTCACGGTGCAGCAGAAGATCCCCACCAAACTGGCCTCGAGGGGGACCAAAGAGAAGAGAGAGAAGGGCAGGACGTCCCACCAGAGGACCAACAGTGCAGGTCAGACCACTGCCTGTTATTACCAGGACTTTTTTCACTCTGTACTCTGTTTTTCTGAGCTGTTTTGTTTCTCTTCTCTTTCTGAACCTGCTTCGGGGCAGTTCAAGTTTCTACAGAAATCTACCACAATAAATAGTGAACCATTACTTCGTTAACTCCCTCGTCCAGCTTTGTAGAACTAGTTTTGATCATAATGTGAATCTGATATTTACGTGTACCTTCCTCCTGATGAGTTATAAATGATTAATACTAGTATGCTGAAAAAAAACCAAACTTGGCCATTTTTAAACATCTGTAAAATGACTGTGGCTTAATTTTGACTTAAAACTTTTGAGTGTTTATTTTTCATTGCTGATATGGCTTAAACAGATTATTTTTACAACAAGAGGGATGACAAACTGCTCAAATTGACTTTAATTCACCACATCTCTGAACTAAGTCTAGTGGCTCACGCTTTATTCCGATTTATTCAGCAGGTTTTCAAAAGTAAAACCCTATACTTTACATTTACCACTTTCCGTTTTCTACAAGAAGCAAAGTATTATTTACCAAAACTACAATAAGTTCTTATCTCAGTTTATAAAATCAGAAAAGGAGGTTTATATTTACAAAACCTAAAACAAATATTCAAGTGTCAAGTCTATGGAAACACATTAAGGCCTTTACATTTATCAGTTTGTCTCTTTACTCACAGCTAATATAGACGTGAACCAGGTGCTGCCGATCCGAGTGGCCGGGAAAGAAGGAGGCAGTCTTCGAGCCAAGAGGACGTCCAGCCCTCAGAGGATCCACCAGTCAGGTAAAAACACACCTGAGATTTACTGCTGGAAGTAAATATGAGACATTTAGAAGTGAATTTTGTAAACAAATCATGTAAAGGTGTTTTGAGTTAGAATGTGCTCAATAATTTAATGAGTAATGATTGTGTTTTCAGATTTGTTCACGGCTCCAGGGTCGAAGCCGCCTCCGTCCGTCAGGTCTCACAGAAGGAGCCACAGCGACGTGCTTCCTCCGGCACCGCCTCCTTTCCCCAAAGACGTCCTGGACCCTCTTCCGCCCAAAGAGAAGGTCATATTCCTCTGATCGACCCGACGAACACCTTTCTGAGAAAAAAAAGATACAGACTTTATCCTCAGCAACAAACGGGGTTTTTCACCTTTTTGTTTTGAACCTGGAGAGAATAACGATGATCAAATTGTTTTTATAAAGACATGCACCTTAATGAACTGATCGAAAGTGGAGAAAATATTTTAACATGAACTTTAATGATTTCTTAAGGACTTTTTTGAGAAGTCTTTTTTTTTAATCCATTCATGCTTTTGCTGTTGCTTCAGATCCGCCAAGTGCCAAGCTCATTTTATTTTATGAAGTTTAGGGTTTTAAAAGTAAATTAAACACCTGATGTAAAAAACAGATTATGTGATTAGGAGAGATGTTATTTGGGTTTATTTTTCTTATTTTATTTCTGAGTGGGTTCAATGTTCAGTGCTTTTAATTCACAATGAAACAACTTCACTGGTGACACACAGTTTATGCAATGTATTGTACTAAAGTTGTAAATAATGTTACAATAATTGTCCTTAGGGGAGATGAATAGCATCTTTTTTTTCTATTTAAAAAAATAAATCTGATTATGGCGTTCAAAGGCATTTAATTTTCATTGAGGAAAAAAATATGTTTAGCTTGTTGTTGCTGTAATGGCTTTTTGAACAGTTGATGGGCACAGCATTATCTGTTGGCACAATGTAAATAAATCATTAGTAATGGATTATAAACATAAACCTGGTGTTTCAGAGGCACAGCAAACAAGCGGATAAAATACAAGATAGTTAGGATAATTAAACATTTCTGGGAGGTTCACTGTTCACTCTTTCCACCAACAACATGTAAGGATCCTTCACACTGCACCTTCGCCTGTCTCATTATTTCTCCTTTCTTATTTATGTTTTTTATTATTTCTTCCTTTCTCTGGTTAAACTGTAAAATGAGGCAGCTAATTGCACTGGTTCAAAACACAACTTAATATCTGGCCAGATGCTGACATTTAACACACGTTTTCTGTTTCTGACATTTATCAAAAACATCATCTTAATACACTACACTACTACTACACAATTTTCAATGCAATTTTTGGTGGCTAATGCTAATTCTGCCATTGAAAGTGTTAAGCGCTCGCAGCTTATGTTTATAATGTGTTACAAATGAATCAGAGTATTGTAAAAAAGTAAATCCCACTGTCAACGCTAGTAAAATAACATGTCGATTAACACGCTAAATATTAAATACAATGTTCCTTTATTGTTATATCATACATACTTCTTAATAGAAGCATTAAAAACCACTTGGTGACAACAAACTATACTGATGAAGAACATGAAAATTAATCACTTAACGTCATGTTTACGGCTCGAGAGTGAAGTGGCTGCTGGCCTCAGATCAAAACGCACAGACAAAATCAAACAATTATTTTGTGTTTTCCGAGATACATACTTGAACTGAACAGTTAATGTCAGTCCACTTTAAAAAATATATTGTGCAAATGTTTCAAACTAATCAAACATTGGTAACACAACCTCTCAACGCTCATGAACTCACAATTGCAGCAAAAACTGAATACAGCACTTGTTTTTGTAAAGCGACACATTCTTGCGCTCCACATGAACAGCATAAGGCCAAAAAAACAATTAAGACAATAATGAATGATACCAACTGGGAACAAAAAGGCATTGGCCGATATTTATCCTCACTGCATTATCAATTATATACTGCTCCTTATTTGGGTAAATTCAAACTTTGTGGTGGCATGCAAAAATATACCAACAAAAGAAAAGTCATGACTAAAAATAAGTTAAAACTGACACATTTTGGCTCAGTCAATAATCGAGATAGCACCAAATCCTTCAGGACTGAAACTCCTCGGTAACTGTCAACATGGTAGTGCAGAGATTGGTAAAAAGAGAATAACAAAAAAAGCTATTAGTGTTGTGTGTGCTTTAAAGTGTGACAGTTTAATTATAAAGTTTCTATTTGGGGGGTCTTCAGTCACAAGGAGTAAACAGTAAAGGAACAGGCCAGTATTTTGTGAAAGGGATTCTATGAGATAATTAAAAAAAGGTAATGTATTCCCTGCAGTAGGTGACTCTCAGTTTGGAGAAGCAGACAGGAGCAATGACACAGGGTTTGTGTGATGTACAGCTGATGAAAAACAACTTAAAGGCTTCTATAAAATCAAAAAGTGTTGATAGAAAGTATTAATTTGCATTGATTTTCACATTTTGTTGTGTTTCTCACCTATACAACCCTAATTTTTTCATTTCTCAGTAAAATATTGTCACAAACTTAAATTAAAAATCTGATTGTCCTTGGCCACATTTACAGCAGTACATGTTTTAGTCTCTGTGGTGTTGCTCCTGTCTTCTTCTCCAAACTGGGAGTGTCCTGATAACTATAATAGGGAATAAATTAGATAATAAGTATCTAATAGAGCCACATACAAAATACTGAATTATCTCTTTGATGCTTTTTGTGGTGCGTTCATTATTTTGGTCACGTTAATTCGCTTTTTCCAACATGTTTTGAAATGTTTCTGACATAATACAAAAAAAACCCCCAATTACATAAAAAGTACCACAAACAGCTGTCTATGGAGTATATAATGTTTAACTTAATACTGAGACACGCTGAGGTGAATGGGCTGGATGTGCAGGACCGTTTTAATGCCTTAAGCACACTTCATAATCCCGCCGACCCAGCCTCTACAAAGCACAAACTCCTCCGCTCTTCCCTTTGCACCAAGTACAAATAAACGGTTTAAAATGTCCATTTACTAGTGAAAATGTACAAAAAACAAAACAAAAACAATAACAATAAATGAAGCTAATGCCAGACGAGTGTCCTTTCAGTTTGATTTGACGTCCTCTTTTTCCTCCTGGAGCACTTCCTGAGGCTCGGGGGACCGCTCTACGCTCGGGTCGGCCTCTGGAGTTTGTGCCTCTGGTTTTGTCGAGGAGCCCTCCGTCGGTGGCACCGCAGTTTGTGTACAGTTGATTGGTGCAAGCGCTACGGCAGGCTGCAGGGACAAAAACAGCGACTACATAAGAGATAACAGCAACAGTGTGGAGTAAAGGAGATACAGGATACAACTCTGACAGGGGTTTTAGAGGAGATTTGTCCATTTAGTTGTTTTTTTTAAGTTAATTTTTTGGCCTTTTGCCTTTGACAGTCAGTATAGACAGACAGAAAACAGGGAATGACATTGGGCAAATGACCCAAGCCACGAGGCAACCCATAATTAAGGGATTTTTGAATGGAAAAATAAAAACTTAAATCCTTTTTCTAAGTGGAACTGGGAAATTCCAAGAGCTAGTCAACACCAAACCAAGAAATAAACACTCCTGTAAACGCACAGGATGAGTATTACCTGTGGACATCTGTTAATTTGTAATATTTCCAGAGCTCATCTGTGTTTTTAATACTGTATTAATCTGCTGTGTCTGTAATTAAAGTAAATATTCCCCAAGGGTCCTGAGATAATACTAGTTCTGTGCAAATCACCATCTCCAGTATTTTTCCAGCCTTTTCTTGGCAATAGTTTGAAATTTTGGCCTAAATGCAGAAAGTGACAGATAATAACACGTCTTTAAAGGCTCTACTCCAGTCGGATTAATGTATTTCTCCTGTTAAACTGTAAAATGAGCAGCTTAAGAGATGACGTCTACTTTAAAAGCCTTCTACCAGGGCACGTCATGACAACAGTAATCATAGCGTCAGGGAAAAGTCTGATGGTCTGTTATTAAAAACTGTTGTGTTAAAGCAAAAGTTAGCAACCAAACAAATACTGTGTAATAATGAGTTCTTTCAGATCTAAGTGCCTGTTTTTCATCTTGGCCCCAGTGTGAATGTCAGAGATTTTGACGTCATAACTGGAGATAAAGTCAGTAAAATCGAGTAAATCACAGCTGTAGCTTATCCCGAGCAAATGCCCCACTAAAAACACAGACTTTGGGGGTAATTTCTCACTGACAGAGGTCCAAGGGTAACACTAATCCTGTGTGAATAGAGCTTAAGAAATAAATAAATCCACAGAAACAATATTAAGGCAAGTCTAGGGTGTTGAAAATGGTAGAAGCAGCTCAGATAAAATACCTGCAGTGACACTGACAGACAGTGGAGGCCTCAGCGGGACACTACAGCACACCCACAGTTAAATAAACGGACCAGCAGTAAAAGGGAGAGGACAGTAAACAGAAAAGAGCCAGTTGGATGTAATTATTAAAAGGCTTTACTCAACTTTAAATCCTACTCTCTGCTTGTTATTTAGACTAGTTTTTATGGGGGTTTTGGTTCTTGTTTTAAAGTCTTTTTGTTGGTCCATAGAAGGCAGTCATATCAAACTGGTATTCACCACAAATCCATTTCCGGTCCAGAACTGGGGCAGCTCTCTGCGCCATAGTGCGACTGCGAGGCTGGTGAGCAGAGTACAAGGCACCAGGTAGAGCAAGGCAGGCTGGCCCATCTGCATCAGGGCCAGCGCCACGAAGGTGATGAGGAGCCCCACGCCGTAGGCTACAGCAGACACAAACCAGGAAGACATCAGTCAAACACAAACCAGGAAGACATCAGTCAAACACAAACCAGGAAGACATCAGTCAAACACAAACCAGGAATACGTCAGTCAAACACAAACCAGAAAGACGTCAGTCAGACACAAACCAGGAATACGTCAGTCAAACACAAACCAGGAATACGTCAGTCAAACACAAACCAGGAAGACATCAGTCAGACACAAACCAGGAAGACATCAGTCAAACACAAACCAGGAATACGTCAGTCAAACACAAACCAGGAATACGTCAGTCAAACACAAACCAGGAAGACATCAGTCAAACACAAACCAGGAAGACATCAGTCAAAAACAATCAGATAAAGGGCTACAGCTGGGCAATAAATCGAAATAATTGTATTAATTTGAGGTTTGATTTTAAAATCACAGGTAACAAAAAAGTTTTTAGTTTCACGTACACTGTGTAAAGGATAATGCAGCTGCTAGAGTCCAGAGCAGCTAAAATAATGGCTGTGTAGACGCTAAATACACAAATATTCAAAGTGCTTCAATTTCACGTTTCCCATTTCTCAACAAGACTTTGTGGCCCGTAAATTATTCTAGACTTGGTCAATGGAGACAGAGACGGCTGAAACTAAATTCATTCAGTGTAATTGACTAATTCAGTAACGTGGCTAAATATAGTTAAAGTGAATGAACACTCACCGATGGTACAGGCCACAAAATAGATCCTGGAGGTTTGCATTAAAATGTCAAACCTGTGGCAGTAGGCCACGAGCAGACCTGACAAAAACAGAGAGTGTGTTAGTCTAGACTGGTACAACTCCTCATATGAAACAACAAGTGATACTAATACATTCATATCAGGAAAACAAGCATTATACAACAACAATATGAGTCATATTTGAATCTCGTTGGTGAAGAAAAAGCTTAATTGAATTGTAACATAAAGACACACAAGGAGTGGATTAACTTCCTCTGGTCCCACTCACTTTTATATTTGCTCACACCACAGACTTATTGCTAATTTTGCTTTGCTATTTCTTATATTCTATATTTACAATTTGTTCTAAAGTCTGTGGATATATCTTTATTGCACGCTCTCTTTTTATATTTTCCAACACTAATTTTGCACTGTATGTGAACTGCCATCACTTTTCCAATTGTGGAATCAATAAAGTCTAATCTAATCAAGTCTAATCTAATTTTACTTGTTGTTCAGTCACTCAGATTTGCTTTTCTCTCAGTTGTTTCAAAGCATTTCACTTTGAGGAGCTATTTAACAAAAAATGCAGTTACAGTTTGATATAAAGCTACGATTAGACAGTTTGAATATCTGTTAAATAGAAGAACTCAATATTATTGCAATTCAATGACATCTCTGCAATATGGATATCGCTATTGTTAACCATTTTCATATATTTTGTTTTTGCTGGGCTTGACAGACATATTCTTATTCACAAACACAGAGCCAGCACTGTAAACGTGGCCAAACAAACTCCAAATTATGAAATGCAAAGAGGGACAAAAATATGCTTGTTTCCATTAAGTTGCAATTGTTTAATGCGCCTCAAAACTAAATGACATTATTACCTGGTACTAAGATGTCACCGAAGCCCAGCAGAGAGAAGGGCCGGTCACAGAGCGCTAACGGAGACGAGTTTAGTCTTGGCACTTTGAGGACCATGGGCAGCTGCAACAGACAGACATCAGAGTTAAAACTGAAAAATAAACCTTTAACTCAGACATTTGGAGATGAATCTGACCTTTTCATGAGTGAATGAGTCAGAGGGACCAGCTGCCACCTCCACCATTATACTTTCACCGCTCTACGAGGAAAAGGTCACACTTATGGACAAACTGAAGATAACAATTAACTGCTTTAATGCTGTTACACTTAAAACAACTCACCTTTGTAAAGAACGGGGTAATAAATACAAAGAAAACATCGTAGACAAAAAGGACTGACAGCAGTATAGTGCAGGCCTGTAAAGAGTAAAGCCAATTAAGACACATTCGTTAAAAAAAGATATTCCTTTTGATCATGTGACTCACCTTAAATGTGGACAGTCTGACTGTTTTGAGCATGTAAAGGCAGAAGGCGATCCCCAGGGCGTCCTGTAAAACCCAGGCCCATCTGCAAACGGAGAGAGTGAGTCACTGACAACTATTTCACTCTAAACTCTAAATATGTCAGTCTTATTCCAGCTGTATTTCACTTTAATTCAGTCCATCCAAAGTCCCTGTCTGCTGTTACAAAAGCATTTATCTGGTTACTCACTGGTCCTCGTTGCGGAAAACCATCCAGGTGATGCTGACACCGACGCAGAACGCAGACAGCAGCAACATTCGGATCTGCGGCCGCTTGTGAAGATACGGCAGGTTGTTTTCTGGGATCCTACAGACACATAATTCACATTCATTAATATTTACGAACAGTTCAACAGATCAGGAGGCATCAAAGTTTGGGAGAAGAAGAACACGTGACGATACCTGCATTTACAGAAAGGCAGTCTCCGGACGAACGGCCAGAGGCAGCTGTAGAGACCGACAGAGGAGGCCAGACAGAAGATGGCTATGACCCAAAAGGCTTCAGAAGAGAAACAGTAAACATTGAATCAGGTTGAGTTCACACAATGGCATCTGTTTTTGTAGTTTTTCCACCTCAGCCAGAAAAGTAGCAGCATAATACTTGTTTTCTCTTTAGCTTTTCACATTTAATTCCCACAGACAAACATTACATCTATTTAAGTTGAGACAGACTGTTTAATAAGCAGCTTATAGTAAGTTAAGGCTGCTCTCTTTGCATAGATTCAGTCTGATGCCTTGAGATTCCCTTCAACTCCACTCAGTTATTGTTTCCATACATAAACATCTGCTCCACAATAATTCTAACTACTCTCTACTCTACTATTCTCCAAAACAAAAACTGAAGTTGTACATCTCCACAAAGCACGCATCATTTTAGCCTCTTATCATTCACTGCCACCGCTACTGTTTATTAAGAATGACATGCATAACACTTTCATGTGGGGTGTACAGGATGCAGGATTTGCTACTGTGTGTATTTGGGGCGTACCGAGGTGGTCGTAGTAAAAGTAGAGCAGAACGAGCATGCTGCAGCACATGACCACAAACACACAGATCATGATGGGAGTGACGTCCACCATGTCCTCGCTCTGCTTCTCCGCTCCGTCGTCACGTTTGTGCTTCATGTAGCGTCTGAGTGAAGAGCACAAAGCAGTAAAACAGTTACTAAAGTGTGTGTTTTACATCTACACTCAATATTTACGCACTTCCTGTCCCTGTCCGTTCATATCGGAGCATGTTTTTGACTGTGGTCCTGTGAGACAAAGTGAGACCACATCTGATTCTGCCTTTAGTCACCTTGGCTGCTTTTCAAGAGAGGACAGACTCACAGCGGCTTAAGCTGGTGAGTCACTCAGAGTCTCAAATAAACATGGCTGCCCTTTAGAGGATTTACAGCGCTTCAAAACAAGACACACGGCGAACAGACGACTCCTCTTCTTCCGCAGAAAAACACTCGCACAGTTTTTACAGCCAAGATTTCATGACTAATCCTCCCCTGAGATGAACTTGAATAAATGAAGTTGGATTTAAATTTAGACGTGAAATAGTATTGGTTTGCAAATAGAGAACAAATCTGTGAATCCTGCTGTGAGAAAGTAAGGAGCGAAAACTGTACTAAAAGCTATATTTAGACACTTTTGTCACTGGCTGTAATGTCTTTCTGTCGCTTTAATAACGTTTACAGAAAACTTGAGGCCATTCATCCATGAATAACCCCTTTCTTTCTGGATTTGTAACAGACAAATGAAGGCACGACTGCAATTCAATGTAACCTTTCATCGAGCAGAATGACAGAGTTGGAGAGTTTGAGTGGCCCAGTGTCTGAGTTAGTTTTCTTTACAAACCCGAGCAGAGCTGCAACACAAGCACTCACTGTCTCGCCTCCTTCACTGCCTCTTTTTTTTGGGGAGAAAATGAACAAAATATCTGATCACAGAGATTTGTATGAAAAGTGCAGCTACTGTGAAGCAGTGCAATAGTCTTTAGTACAGGGCTGCAGCTAAACAAAGGAAAAATATTGGTTTAAACTAAAATGACCACACATACTAACTAACTGACTGCTGATAATACCTTGTAATATTAATTAACTTCACTCCGTTAGCGCAGTTGCCCTTTAAAATTGTCTCTAGTTGGACTGAATTAAGGACATTTGTCTCTCTCTGACAATAATTTACTAATATAATCCTACTGTGCTCTTCTATATTTACATATATACATCCTATAACATTTAAATTTTAGCTTGTTGGAGATTTAGGACTCATAGTGACCACGATAGTCAATGTAGTATTTGTCAATGCACATATATGAGTCTATTAAGAGCTAGAGCTGTGGTGCATGCAATGATAATAATATTTTAGTCTCCTTTTGTCCAAGTCAATCAGCGGCTGTCAGCCCTGCTTTAGTGTCATCTTTCCATTGTGTCTACTTACTTTTTGTGGTCTCTGCTGCCAGCCCAGTATCCTCCGATGGCAACTGTCCCCACTGCCATTAAAAAGATGATCACCATGTTGTAGTCCAACACTGGCTCGTTTGGCGCATACATGGCAACTAGCTGTCCTTTCCCAAAACTCTGCAGCACACAAACAATGTATTACATCAGGCCTGGATCTATTTTATGATGTTTGCTACACCCCTTTATACAGCTGCAGTATTGAATTACATTTGTTTAAACTCACTCTGCTTATATCCAACATATCTGCATAACTCAGCAGCGCAACAGGAATGTCAATCTCTTCATACTGAGTTTTGTTTCCTGCTGGTGGTGTCTATGAAATAAACGCAACACTGTCAAACAAGACTCAAACCAATTTTATTTATCTCTATTTGGCAGGACATGTTAAATAAAGGCTTACCAGTCTGTCCTTGCTGACAATAAGCAGCCCTTTGGCTCCATTGATCTGGGCCAGTCGGACCTTTTCATAGAAAGTGCAGTTCCCTCTCAGCACCATTGGGATGCGGTTTGGGAAGCCCCCCTCTGGGACCTCAGAAGGTGAGCATAGGACTGATGTCGTCAAGTCATAGATCTGTAGACGTGACTGTAAGACAGGTATTAGAAAGGTTAGTTTATTAGAGAGAAGGCAGTTTGTTAGTGGGTTTTCACACCAACACTGTTTGGTCCAGATTTTGGGTTTTGGACCAAATCAAATATGCACATGTAAAGGGTCTCACGGACCAAACAGCGGGTCTTTGGTCGGACAAAAAGAGATGTACTCGGTCTGGAACAAAATGAACCAACATCGGGTTTGTTTGCAGTGTGACAACGGTTTGGTAATAGTTTGGATTTTTAGAACAAATCCTTAAACACGAAACAACAACAACAAAATAAGCAAAGAAGAGAAAACAGATGAAGAAACAGAGAACAGCAGATGTTTAGTCAGTCTGGTTTAAAAATACAACAGACATATCAACTCTGCTGTTTAATGTTTTGAATGGCACTATTCTAAGTTAAGTAAGTTTTACTGTGCCGTAGGGAAATCTGTTCTCTGCATTTAACCCATCCTTTCCAATTTCTCTGCAGCAGCTTGTCAGGAGGAGTAACAGCCTTCTAATGATCTTGAGAGGGTCCTCTTGGTTATGTTTACTGACTGGAGGGTTAGCTGAAAGTGGGTTTAATGGTTACATTACCGCAGATTACTCCAGTGCTGCCATTTGTTTCCTAATAAGTACACCAATCTGTTTATGTTTCCTCCATTCAATTGTATCATTATACAACTGCACACAGGTCACAGCTCGTGTACAGAGGATACGTCTCATGTTCTCCTATAGAGTAATGAATTATTTACCAAAAAACAAGCTTTTACAACCTGTTACTTCGCAGACATAGAGCCAGGTGAAATAGGTAAAGTAAACGTTGTTTTGGCTTCATATCTCTTAATAAAATAATGACAGGGTGAAATAAGTTATATAATCCATGGTTCCATTTACCCCATACTAGGACCATTACAATCAAGTAATTTCACTTGACTCTAAGTTTGTAAGTGCTACATGAGAGTTCAGCATGTTACTGTCAACCAAAATGCAGAAAACAGGATACAATGAGTCAATTTGATAATGACAAACTATTTGTTGTGATGTCAGCACTTTTACTTACAGCTTTATTTAGGTCCTGAGGTAGTCGTGCCCATTGTGAGTTAAAGAATATGCAGTAATCTTTTCCTTTGCTTTTATCCTTGTCACTGAAGTGGGCCATACCATACTCTCCAACCACCTGAACACAACAGATAGAACAAGTCAAGGCAAGTCAAGAACAGAGGAAGTCATACAGCTAATGATTTGTACAGTTGGATTATGTGAGCATGACAAAACATAATAATACAACAGACAGGGATAAACTATAGATCCCATATATCAATATTATTAGAGGAAGTTGTAGCAGATATTATAATAGTACCACAAATATAAATATAGAGAATGCACACTTGCATTAATACAACGCAAAACACAACAGACCGACACATTCACAGTACCTGTATTAAACAAAAAGCTGCCTAACCTAAAAATAAGTAGGACATTTTACCGATGGCTAAACTTTGGCAACAGTTGGCACGGTTTGTACACTCACTTCCTCTATGTTTGAAAAGTTGTCATAACAAAATAGTTCCCATAAAACTTTGTCTAGCTAACATTAAAAGACAACTATCACTTTATCCAACAAACTGATGAAGGGCTAGTTGTCATAGCTACGGCTGCTGCTATACTAAAGGTTATTAGCTAACTTATCAAATCAGTAAAATAGTCAGCTATAAAAGACACATCTAAATTAAGCTGTCAAAGTGACCAAGTGCTAATCCTGCGTGTTTTGATAAACTAGATGTGAGAAGTGTAGAAGTTTGTGGGGCCAGTGGTTAAAGCCGCAAGCTAATGCAGTTGTAGCATCCAAGCTAATTCTCGAGCTACTGCCCCGGTAAAACTAGTTTTCTTTTAACACGTGCCATCATAGAGAGTAAATACTCAGAGAGTATGATTTCCAAGCCAAGGACGCGGCGTGTCTCACCTTTTGTATGAGAAAAGCCGCCCAAATCAGTGTTTTAGGAAGCCTCATGATGCCTAGCTTGTTGTTGTTTCCCCCATCGACCTCGGCTCAGCTCGTCTGTGCTGAGCGCCACCAGCTGTTCTCAGAGACCCGCCCACTTCACGAGGACCGCTCTGATTGGCTGTCACAGGGATAAAGGCGTAATAGGAAAACGTCTCTGATTGGTTAGATAAATGTCAATAATATCAAGAACATTTTGTTTTACTCTTAGTACAGAGATAGTCTATGATGGTATTACCTCTCTCTCATAGGTATTTCTAAAACAAATATGTACACAAGCAAGAGTTTGAAAAGTAGATGAAAGTATAGTCCATACTAATACAACTGCTGCTTCATCTTCTCAAGTGGTTAATGTAATTTAAAATAGGTTTACAAAATGCTGTAAAAATTGGGAGAGTCACCGACCTCTCCGACAGTGCTTTTTCCTTTTACAACTGCACGACCAGAACCTTACCTCCCTCAGGTGGCACATGGTAAAAAGAATTCCGTAGTCCGCTTTACTGACATGCTTTGCAGCGCTCCCTGGTGGTCTAGTGGCTAGGATTCGGCGCTCTCACCGCCGCGGCCCGGGTTCGATTCCCGGTCAGGGAACAAACTTTAAGATTTGCAGTACATCTTTGATCAGAGACATGTCCTCTTTCAGACATATTAATTTGAGAAAAGTATCTGATATTGTTCATCCCTTTCAGAGATGGAACTCTATACAGCTGTTTAATGTGTTAAGCGTCTTATTCCAAAAAATAGAAAACAGAAAATTGTCAATGATCTGTTGATCTGTAGTACACTTAGCAGATGGACAATGGCAGGCTTGAGCCCTCGCTGCAGTTTTGTTGATTTGTAATTGTAAAACTATTTACAGGTTTATAACGACAAGACTGTTTAAGTCAAGAATATGTTGTATGTATATGAATTATCCACTTTGTAGAAGCAGGGCTGTGGATATTGTCTGTTGCAGGGGTGGGCAATTATTTTTCAATTATTAGAACCTGGGACTCTTGTGGAGGGCCAGGCCAACTCACGCTCATATAAGTTTAAGCTATAAGCAAAAATATGTGAAATATATGCCACTGTCACAGCTACACCATTCTCTGTTTTAGATCTACTCTCCATTTTGTTCTAAAACCTGGCTTGGCATAATACACTTTTAACAATAACAGTCTATACCAGCTTTCCCTCACCACACAAAAATACCTGCCCAACCTCAGCTGACCCACACACATGCATTTATGAACAGTTTATAAGTGAAAAGGTGAGTGAGTGTTATATTATTGTTGACACTATTTGGCAAAGAGTCTTCAAGTGCGTTCAAAGTACTACACTACACTCTTGGATTAATTCCTTTTCTGACACAAGCCTCCTGAGGGCGGGACAGGAGTGGGTCGAGGGCCTGATGTGGCCCCTGGGCCTTAAAATGCCCAGGTCTGGTCTATTGCGACTGATCTGAAGCTCTCAATAACCAGGCTGATATTAAAAAAAAATATCCAGAACAGGATTAATGTGACAGAATGTGTTAAATCGTATGTTGCTTATGTAGATAAAACAACATTTTTATAGATACCTGCCTCTGTGTGGAGGGCCTAAATTCCCGTTTAGAGCAGCTGGACGATTTCTGTGACCCCTAGTAAGAATAAATCCATTGCCTAGCTTTATTCAGGACTTTGAACAGCGCTCCCTGGTGGTCTAGTGGTTAGGATTCGGCGCTCTCACCGCCGCGGCCCGGGTTCGATTCCCGGTCAGGGAACTGGCTTTATGAACAACTCAAATATACACTATCATTTACACAACAATTAAGTGCAAACGCTGATACTCGGCATAATCAAAACAATCTGTAATCAGTAATACACTGAGAATGCTTTGGTTTGTTTGTGAACTCCACTATTGCTAACACTGCAGCAATCACAGATAAATACTTTAAACCTGACATTTTCTGGAGGATTCCGAAGGCGGAGTGTGGATTTATTTATATTACCAGAAGAACACAGGTTTTGAAGCAGAAAAATACTATATATTGCCATTGTTGTTTTACTCTCTTCATTCTGTTGAGTTTTCAAACGAGGCTTTTTTTTATTTCATTAATTACTGCGTGCGTTTGTAAAAAACATTTTACTGACCCTTTACAGACCATTTCCCCTATGAACCCCAACCAAGAATGCCTGTAGCCCTTGCAGCGCTCCCTGGTGGTCTAGTGGTTAGGATTCGGCGCTCTCACCGCCGCGGCCCGGGTTCGATTCCCGGTCAGGGAACTTTATGAACAACTTGAGGACATAACTCTGACCCTCTTAGATCGAAACCTCTCATGTAGTTAAGTCCTTTGTCCTTTGCTGTGGAACCAGTGCTCCCACCTAAAACCAACGCGCACGAACAAAAGATGATGAGCTCAGTTTCCTTGTTACTTTGGACTTGTTGATACCAGACTCTTTAATCTCTGCTTTGAGCGTGCTGCATCTTGTTAACACTGACGTACTACAGCGGCTTGAATCACTGCGTGATGTCACTCCATCTGTCGGTCCTTCTGCTGGAGATTTACCTGGGTCAAGTTACACAGACACACCGGATGTAATCATAGAGTATACTTCAAAATAAAGTCACTGCAGTTAAATATTGTAACCCAGCTGTTTTAAAGAGTCGTCTTTGCGAAGTTATACAAATATTACAACCCACTCCCATGTGATAGTTCAACTGGAACTTAAAAACCCAGAGTGAAGCCAGCGTTTTCGTAAATTTCAGACAACCGTTTACTTTGGACCGGAAGTGTCTTGTTTACTCAATAACACTTGACTCTTGTTAGTCTGATACATACACGATCCTTCCTACAGGAATGCAGCAGTCGTAGCCAGCCGCAATGTAAGTTTGCTCTACTATTAATCTATTCCCAATACAACTTCTCTTATTTAAACCCGTGCTCTATTGATAGTCATGTGTTTAGCTTGTTTATTAAGTTTAGCATGAAGCTAGCTCTAACCGCCAGTTTGCTCACGTTAACGTTAGCTGTTGTCAGTTGAGCTAAGCTAGCCACATTCGTCTCTAACGCATCTATATTTTACGCGATTTAAATGTCTCTTTTAGCCAACACTTAAAATGTAAAACAATTTTTAGTTTCTTTTTTTGAAGTTGTTACTTGTGTATGTGTATGTGGGCGGCTGTATGGTGTTTGTCGCTGGAGAAATTTATTTTGATTCTTTAGTTTTTACTAATTGAATATAATAATGACATTCAATCCATTTATTGCTGCTTAAAGTCAAATGTGTCTTTCACATTGTGTTTGAGCAATTGGTTTAAAGCGCTGTGTGTATGATTGGGCAGCAAATTTCCATTCAGACCTTTTAATTAAAGGAGAGTTGGCTGGTTTAGGGAAAAGCAGATGATGTAGTCTAACTGGTATGCGGGGCTCTGACATCAGCCTGAAAGTCTGTACAAAAAACTACTGTGCCTCGACTCTGGCCAAATAAGGAGGTAACATTCTCAGGTTGTTAGATATGAACTGCTTTACGCTTAGAGGCATTGTTTTTACAGGCTTATATTTTACTTTACTGATCTCTGCCAACTTTCTCTTGTTCTTTTGTCATTGCAGTAAAACTCAGGGCTCCCGTCATTATTCAGTCGGCTAACCATGGCTGGCTTCAGACAAGAGGATGTGGAAGTGTATTATGAGATGGGAGAAGAGCTGGGCAGGTATGTTTTTCATAGTTTTTCTGATTGTATCAAGAGTTTTAGTTTTAGGATTAAATTGAGTATTGCACACGCACCTTATTCACTGTTTCACTCTGTACTCCGGTGCTTATAACTTGACTCTGTCCCAAGGTGTTTTTGTCTGCAGTAATGCAGCAAAACTGTGACATCACAGCCCCTCAATGTGCCTTTCTACCTCTGCTGTGGTGGAGTGCCTCTAAAGGACAGGGAAATTTTGCGTTACAAGAGAAGGGGCACCCATATAGAGACTTTGAAAATAGATGTTGGCATTGTCACAAGTGAAGAGTTCACTGTTTCTAAAGCATTATCTATCAATGCACTGTCCCTTTTTATTACCATTATTACATTATGCTTATGCTTAACCACTGGAAAGACAGTTTACGCAGGCTGCAGGTGGTGTATCATAAGACTCTGCAGATGCCATTGAGGAGGCTTAGATGCAAGGAAAACATGTATAACTGCAATAATCAGGACTGTACAATCTATGTCACAAAACATGAAAAAATATCTGCAGTTTGAACAAATAATAAAAAGTTATCAGATTGAGCTTTTGTGTTTAGTGCAATATGCTTCCAATCAAAGTTGTACAGCTGCATTTTGAGCTTCATTTGCTCCTCATATGGTTTTTCATATGGTAACGCCCTTTTAACTTGGAAAGCCACAATATAACCTTAATGTTAACAGGTCAACTCACTCATGTTTCATCCCTGTGTCTTGCTCTTCCACTGTTCGTCTTTCCAGTGGACAGTTTGCCATTGTCCGTAAATGCAAAGAGAAGAGCTCAGGGGTCGAGTACGCTGCCAAGTTCATCAAGAAGCGTCGCCTCTCATCCAGTCGTCGCGGAGTGAGTCGCGAGGAGATCGAGCGTGAGGTCAACATCCTGCGGGAGATTCAGCACAGCAACATCATCACACTGCACGACATCTTTGAAAACAAGACTGACGTGATCCTGATCCTTGAGCTGGTGTCCGGAGGGGAACTGTTCGACTTTTTGGCCGAAAAGGAATCGCTGACGGAGGAAGAGGCCACACAGTTCCTCAAGCAGATCCTCGATGGTGTGCACTATCTCCACTCCAAACGCATCGCCCACTTTGACCTTAAGGTACTGAACTGGGCTGTATTTTCCTAAAGTTTACTCCACACTACTCCAGAGTTTTAAGTGCTTTGCTACACGAAAGGTAACATACATATAACAGTATTATTATTTTATTATATAGTCTTCTGACCCTACAATTTGTTAAGCCCTTGATGTTTTCCTTAGTTAGACAGTTGGATAAGCCATACAAACCTCAGAGTGCACCAAACATGCTCCGAGACTGAGACCTCTTTTACAGAAAGGTCTCAGTTCACTTCCTACTGAACTCTGGTACAGTTTGATTAAAATGTGAACCCCAAGCGGACTGCAGACGTCCAAACAAGCCCAAACAGGAAGAGTGTCACAAATCGGTGAAGTAAAATATCACGTAATGTTTAGCTTTATCGAGAGCAGAAAAAACACAAACTAACTAACAAAACTAAACAAAATGAGCAGAGGGCAGACATGGGGCACTGAGAAGGTTTTGTTGTTTGGTTACAGTTTAAAACACAGAAGTAAATGGATTGTTTTCTGTTTTGGTGCAAACTAAATGAAGCGTATGATTAAATTCATCCTTTAGTCCTTTGATAATGAGTATGTTTTTTCCATAGATGAGTTTTTGTTATTCTGTAGTGTACACAGACCAAGACATGAAAATGTACCAACACTGGTGTTCTTCTCTGCTCGAGCCACTGGTTAAAAACACTGCAGTGTCATCACAATCAGTGAATTCTTAAACAGTAACATGAATGTAGGAAGGGAAGTTCCACTGGGTTTTATGGAGCTATAAATGTTTATCTTTTGATTATATGAGATTATACACCGCTGAAAACATAGTACTGACAGATTTGTTCCAACACAATACCCCTTTGAGTAAACACAAATGCATCTGAAAAAAATGGAGTCTATATTTATGCATTAAAAAAACCTTTCAGAAGATATTTTGGATGTAGTGGTCAATGGTTGCCTTTAAACTTAGTGGGTTAACTGTAAGTGTTATGTGTCTTCATTCTGTTTTCTCTTTCAGCCTGAAAACATAATGCTATTGGATAAAAACGTCCCAAACCCCAGGATTAAACTCATCGACTTCGGGATTGCTCACCAGATCAAAGCTGGAAATGAGTTCAAGAACATTTTTGGGACACCAGAGTTTGTCGGTGAGATCCTTTTTTCAGCATTTTATTCATGCCAAGCCTTGGTATGAAAGTAAAACCCTCTGAGTCAGACGTATACATCTGGTTCGTATTAAAGCGCTCATTCCTCTGTTCTTTGCAGCACCAGAAATAGTCAACTATGAGCCGCTGGGACTCGAGGCCGACATGTGGTAAGACATCTGTCCGGTGTTCACTCTTTATAGCTGTGCCCTGACTTTTGAGGCTGTTTCCACTCATGTTGGGTTTTCTTCTCTCTATAGGAGCATTGGAGTGATCACATATATCCTGTAAGTCTCAGAAGTGACACATATAAAAAAAAACTATTTTAAAATCCTCTATTCCTGTTCCATTTTGTGTAATATCATATTATTGAGTCGCTTTCCTAATCTCATCGTTTATTTCCATCAGATTGAGTGGAGCCTCACCATTTTTGGGTGAAACCAAGCAGGAGACTCTGACCAACATCTCAGCCGTAAACTATGACTTTGATGAGGAGTATTTCAGTAACACCAGTGAGCTGGCCAAAGACTTCATACGGCGCCTGTTGGTCAAAGATCCCAAGTAAGAGTCTTTTTATATTTCAGCCTTAAGGATCAGGAGAGAGGCTCTATCTTCTGAGGATTGGCACTTATCCTGTAGATCACGAATTTCAAAGAAAAAACTAATGTGTCCCTTTCCTCCACAATCCCGTTTCAGGAGTGTCAAACTCAACGTCGTATATACTATTAAATGGTGAATGTTTTTTGGGGTGGGGGGGGGTTGGGGGTAAAAGCATCAAAAATACTTAACATAGAGTTAGCCTCAGTAAAAAGACCTTCAATTGTGTTTATTCCCTTTGAAAATCAGCAGGAAGAGCAGGCAGTGTTTCATTTTCTCAGTTTGTGTTTATTTCTTTTGCAGGAAAAGAATGACAATAGATGACAGCCTCGAGCATCCATGGATTAAGGTATTTTGTTTTTGTTTTTTTTCATTTATATCTCGAAAAGGAATCATCTAAAGATTGTGACTTATGATGATTTGATTCACACACAAAACCTAGCAGTGGCCTTAAACTTTGCTGTATATTGGCCTCTCCTTACTTTACACACTGTAAGACTAAAATTACCAAACCAACCTTCTAAATTATGCAGTCATCAATGAACCATTAGAATGACTTTGAAGCTCTCCATTTTATAGATTTTTTGTTTTTTTGAGTTTTGCTTGTACAAAAGTAAAACCAGTGAGTTACTGCATGTAACTAATTTCTTGTCTTTCTCTCCCTGCAGGTGATTAAGAGAAGAAATGTGCGTCAAGAGGAGAGGGACAACAAGCCCGAGCGTCGGCGCCTGAAGACCACTCGTCTGAAGGAGTACACCATCAAGTCCCACTCCAGCATGCCACCCAACAACACCTACATCAACTTCGAGCGCTTCTCTCAGGTGCTGGAGGAGATTGCGGCTGCAGAGGAGGGTCTGAAGGAGCTGGAGCGTAACCAAAGGTCGTGCCGGGACGACGTGGCAGCCCTGCTGTCCATTTACGAGGAGAAGGAGGGCTGGTACAAGGAGGAGAACCAGAGCATCTCCGGAGACTTGAACCACATCCGACAAGAGCTGCAGCGCACTCAGGCCCAGCGCAAGAAGAGCCAGGAGGAAGCGCGCCTCACCATGCAGTCCACCAACATCCTCAAACGCAAGTTCAGTCGCCTGGAGAACCGCTACGAGGCGCTGGCGGAGCAGGTGGCGTCCGAGGTGCGCTGGGTGGAGGAGCTGGTCAAGTCCATATCCGCGGACAAGGGCGGCCTCAGCTCTGGCGGCATGCCCTGAGCCGAGTGAGCATCCCACAGACATTTCCACGCTTAAGTATCGTCCTGCCCGCTTTAGCTGTGGGGCTGTTAACACTATTTCTGAATTTGTATTGAGATTTGTGCATACATGTTAAGATTTGTGAGTATTTTTGGGTCTGGTTACATTTACACAGATATTTTAATGAACATGCATTATTCTATGGGAGTTTTTGGGCCACTAAACTGAGATATTTTTAATCCCTTTCAAAGTGAAGATTTATAAAAGATCCAGATGCAGCAGAGAGATAAGGACTAACAAAACAGAGCTTTTGATATCCGCGCTGATGTCACGGTTACGCCCACATATATCCATGGAAACGGTGACATCCGGCAGCTGTGAACTGGTTTTATCTGTGTGCAAGGCTCTATTAGGACTAATTAGACTTCCCCAACCTCATCATCTGTCCACACAAATCAATCACTTCCTGACTCTTCACAGATGATACAGTTAAATGTGTCTCTGCCTCTGCCAAAGCCAAACAAACTCACCGGTGCTCAAAATGTAGTGTGGTTTCTGCCATAGCATTTACCGCTGAACTTGTTTAGAATTTTTATATTGGTGCTGTGTGGACGGACATATTTTGCCAAATGCTCTTGTGTGGACAGATATTCTTTTAAATGTAGGGAGAAAACTTACATTTATAAAAATATCCTTGTATATGTAGCCAGAGCCTTATACTGGTGCGTATATGTGTAAAATGAACAGTCTTTAGATGCACAACAGGCTAAAAGTCAGAGTTGTTTGCCCTGAGTTTAGACTTAAATGCTGTCAATAAACAGATGACATTGACAAACAAGGTTTATGCTTGATTAAAGCTAGATAAATCTACAAGCATATGTGCATCTGTAAACTGGTTGCTCAAAATATAAACAAATACATATATATATATATATTTGTATTTATTAGATACAACTAGGCTGTACATAATCAAATAAGGGTAGGATATTGATTGAAACTGACAAACAAAATCCCAGTTGACAGCATTTCTGCATTTAAAGTAGGAGTCAATCTACTTTCAAGACAAAGAATAAATCATTGCCTGACACTGTCTTTTCCTGCCGTGTTAGTTTTCATTGACTGCCTGTAAGTCTAAACTCAGGGCAAACAAACCCTTATCTTGGCAGGACTGTTGCAGAAGACTGTATTTAAAGCCTTTTGTGTAAGACTTTTCGCCTCTTGTCCATTTCCAGATTGATCATTTACACATTTACACACCTTAGTGCACACAGACTAAATGCAAGCACACAAATCTTAACACACGCACTCTCAGATCTCATCACAAATTCACAATAACAGCCCCATATCGTCTCCCTTTGCCAGTCACAGCGGGTCAGTTGTCATCATAAGCTACGCTGCTGCTCATCAGGAAACACCTCGACTGAGAACCAGCACGAAGCAGAGAGCCTTTTGAAAAATAGTCATTCCTCTTTTATAATTTATTTATAACTTTTAAAGATTTTATGTACTGTACTTTAGCTCAGTAGTAATTTCTGTTGCATATATTTTGTCGTATATTTTTTCTTATTTGTTTCAATCATCTCAGTTTAGATAGCAGCTCTTGTGGTGCAGCTTTGATTTTCTTGGTTTATACAGATATCAGGGGTATTTAGTGTGTCCATTTCACACTTTTAAGACTGAATGTTGATAAAACACAATGAGAAGGATTTATATTGTATAAACTCATCATTTCAGTGCCTCTAAATGAATTAACCCTAATGCCTCTGCAACCATGACGCTCTTTCACACTGATATGTCTCTTAAACCTTTGCACAGTAGCCTTGAAAACCAAAATACACGCATGGAAACTCTGTATTTACCGACTTTGTTCGTGTTTCCAACTCATTCTGACCACCTCTGAACCACAGACGTATATTTGTCTCAGCTCTGTACACTTTAGACATTCCATCGAGACTTTACATCCAGGCCACACATTCCCCAGAGTATTTTTCATCCGAGAAATGTACGCGCACTTAAAGATTATAGCAGTGATACAATCTGTATTTTAATCTGTCTGAGCTGTAAAACAGAGCAGTGAATGTCTCGGCTTGTTTCAAATAAACAAAGGTAACCAACAGAACGTATGAGGTGTTGTTTTTGTGTAGATTTATAAAGAAGCCACAGGACAGCCTGACAGTGAGGAAAAATATAACTGTAATGTGGATACAACTAACATGCATTTTTATTTCCTGTTAAACTGGACACAGGCAAATGTTTAGATTGATTTAAAAGTTAATTATTATAGTTAATCATTTTCCGGTCATGTCTCATCAGCTTATTTTATGTAAATTGAAATCATTTATTACCCCATCCCTATTATGAACTAATCATTACTTTATCGTAATACTTTGGTATTTTGAGGGTCCTGTAGATTTGTAATTCTTTCATTTATTCTCAGCTAATTTGTCTTTCATTTCATAAAAAAAGACTTAGCAGACTTAGCATTATAGTGCCCTCTGGTGGTACATCAGTTTACATGCGGCTGGTTTAGAGTCACCTCAGTCAATACGGCTCTTTAATGACAAAAATAGCTCAAAGAACTCTTGTTTGTTACTGATTCAAGTGCATGTCCTTCAGAGAACTGATGTGGGAGCAGAGTTTCAGAGCGAGTCCCAGTTTGACGTTCATGGTCTGAAGCAGATGGTCCTCAGTGAGCATCAACAGAGCCTCTCCATTGATCCTCTGTGAGCGAAACTCCTCGGCCACGCTCTGTCCACCTGAGGGCAGAAGAGTTTTATCCATCTGCACGTACACTTGTTTTTAAGACAGTTGATCATTTGTTTTAGTTTTTGTAAAGTTTTTTTCATGGACAACAATAAAAGAAATGCGTAACAAAAACTGAAATGAAAACCGTTGCTTGACAAATAATGATTCAGCACTACAAAAACCTGCGTGAAAGAAATTAGGTTGAAGAAGTGTGGGCTCACTAATTGTCACACATGTCATAAGAGCTTAATAATGACTTACAAACTGTTTATCACCATTTAATAAGCCCTTTATAAACAATTGAGGAACTTATATTTTACACATATTTTCCAGACACATAGACTCCATAAGCATAAACAAGTGAAAAGTTTAAGTTAATCTAAAATATATGTTGATATTAGTAGAGAAAACACTGCCCATCTCGTACCTGGGAGGGATCTGATGTACAGATACACCTGCTGGACGTCCCACTGGGCTGCACAGCTCTTATTGTCCCTGGTCTGTGTCTGCTGCAGGTCAGCGTCCTTCGCTTGTGCTCGCTCCAGCTGTTTCCAGCTGTTTCCAGCAGAGACGTGTCGTCATGGGAACGGGAGCCTCCTGGTTTTCATGTTCATCTCTCTTCTGTGCCGCACTCTGCTGCATCTCTTTTGACCCACGAGTCTGTTTAAGTCAATACAGAGAGTAGTCATATGTAAAATGTAACTGTTTTCTCTCATCATTAAAGTACATTTATGTTTGATCTGTTGCACATTTGATGGATTTTATTATTTTATTATTAAGACAAACAGCATTTAGTCTGTGAGTTAAATAACATTAGCATATAATAAGACTCATTATGTCTATTATTGTTATACACTTTGAGATACAAGATTTATTTTTAAAGCATGAGCAGTGATATTAAACCTACAAGATAAACAGGAGTTGATCTGAAGTAATCCAAAGGTAATGTATTCAGATTACATCACTTTTACACTGTGGAAAGTAAGCCTTAACCGTCACTGCAACTGGTAAAATCTCAGTGCATTTGTTGAGCCTGGATTTTGAACAGAGTCTAAATGCACAAACAATACCTGATTAATAGCAACTGGTGGTGATGTTGGGTGGGCTAAAAAAACATATCAATCAATAGTTTACACATAACATCAGATTTGGGACCTTACGTTACAGCCATACAACTTTCAGAAATTACGACTTCGCTCGCCCATTAATGCCAGCCATCCCTCGGACTGAAAAAACCCCAAAACAAAACAAAACAAAACAATTTGTTAGACATAAATATGTCCAGCATTTTAGCTGACTGAGCAATGTCTTGTATTGCGATGGAATTTTTGCTGTATTTTAGTGCCATTTGTTCATTTACAGAATCGTTAACCTTTTTTAAGGTTGAAAGCACAAGTATACTGTGCTCATTTCATAGGTCCTTGTGAGAAGCTACTGTGTCTCATTACTCCCATTGTTTATACTGCCCAGAGTTAAGCCTGTGCCTTTTAATATAAAATATTGCACAATATTAAAGTACCTTTATGTTGGGAGAAAATACATTTGATCGTCTAAATGTAAAATAGCCCAACCCTGCTGCATATGTATGTGTCCAGACCCTCTTTACATCACATTTGGATGCCCATCGCTGTCCCCAGAGAGCAGCCCTCCACTGATCCCTGCAGAGCTGCTCATTTCCCAACATGCACCGGGGCAGTGAGGCATACAGACCTGTCTCATGAACTGGTCTCTGGTCACAGCCTGGACTCGGCAGGCAGGACGTCCCCTCTGGCCCCCGGGTCGGAAAGCCCAGTAACCGGCTTTAGGCCTTTAGACAAAGACAGAGAGAATTAGACTGTTTCTAGATATTAAAGGGATGATGTATAGTTCAGAAATGTATAAATGTGGTTATATTAGGAGTAACAGACAGGAGCACTGACACAGAGACTAAACAATCTGCTTCTGTAAATGTACATACTTTTAGTTTTAATCATATAATAATCTCATAATAATAGTTATAATAAATCGCAATTATAAAATAAAAAGTCATAATTAAGCCTTCCTGTGAGGTTTTGTTTAAGTGGCGGGAACGGGCTTCCATACTAAATGAAGTCTTTTTTTTATTTTTTTTTACAATTTATGTTTATGTTTCATACAGTGAGGCAGTATAAGGTATGAAAAGTGTTTTTTTTAATTTGAGTGCGTGTGTTCAGTTAGAGTAGAGAAGGTGATTCCAATTTTTGCTCAAGTAACGTTAGCTAGATTTATGCTAGTCCTTCACCTTTTAAAAAAAAAACAAACAAAAAACTTCCATTTTAACATGTTGAAAGCTGAATAAACTAAACAAAAAACAAACTGCGAAACTTCCACTACATTCAACAAAATAACGCTATAAATTAAAATAATGGTAAATTCCCGTTGTTACCTGCTAGCTTACTGTTAGCCAATCCAGTTGCTAAGTATGACAGTATTAATACCTTTGGCTGAATGTTTTAAGTTTCCTTTGTTCCTTTTTCACTTCTCTCTTCCACTCCTCAGTGTTTTCGCGATCAAGAGCCATGTTTTACCATTAATTTATCTACTTTTTATTTATTGATTAAGTTGGCAGTTGGACTGAAGTGAAATTATGATTGGAATGACTGTTACCGTGGCTACAAGAGTCCCAGCTCTAATTTAGGACAGACTGCAGAAAAAGGAACTATGATAAAGAGGAAAATACGTTAAATTGCATTATAAAAGAAGAAAATCAGGCTTAAAAATAACGTTGACATTTAATCTCACAAGAAAAAAGTTTGTGAAAGACTGGTTTAAAATTTAAAGTTGTGGTACAGTCATCTAAATTAAAACAGGGAGGAAAATCTGAGCAGGGATTACTGTCACTTAGTCATGTATTCACTGCTCCTACATAAAGCTTAAGAGCTGACCACAGTGTGTCTCATAGTTTTTGTCAATTACGTCAATGATCATGGCTTTGTAATAATGCATAATACTTATTCAGTATCTGGGAAAAAATAATGAATGACACGGCAGTGTAGATATGTTTTTTACTGGAACAAAAAGTCAAAAGTCAAATCCATGCATGTAGCAGTTGCCTGGTTTGCCTTTAAACCCTGTAATCTTTCTGTTTTGTTTATAGGACAGTGCCAGACAATGTGGTGTGTGAAATCGTCCCGGTCTTGCTGCAGTCTATCACCTTCCTGTCGTGGAGGAATGATGCTGAGCGAAGCAGAGGGCGTCCGGCTGCACGTGCTGCTGGGGCTGGTGAGTCGTTGCCATGGTGACGGCAGCTGAGGCAGAGGAAGCGGAGGAAGAGGCGGTGTTGGCGCCTGGACTCTGCAGGTCTCCAGATCTCCTCCATCTCCTGGTTCAGTGGTGCTACACAGAAGTTAATTAAAATGAAGAAGGCCTGTGCTCAGAGTCTGGCTTTACATTTTTACATAAAGCATTTTCCCAGGCAGGCATTAAAAAAAGGCACCAGGAATAATCTGAAATATAGTTCCTCATCCAAGCAACTTTGTCAATGGTATTAATTATATCATATCCACAAGCTACTGTATTAAATGTGTTGCAACTTTGAGGAATGGTGGCTCGTAGAAGAGGAGGATCATGCAGCATCAAAGTGAAAAGAGCCATTTTAACAATTTAGGAATGTGTGGTTCACTTTCAGACTTCTATCTATGAATAATGCTTTGTCATATTAACCGAAAAGGGTGTGATTTAATATGATTCATCAACACTTTCTTAAATCAACCCACATACTTAATTGAAAGACAAAACATTTGGTGCTTGGTCAAAGCTCTGCATGTTCTCCCTGTGTTGCTGTGGGTTCTCTCCGGCTTCCTCCCCCTGTCCAAAGACACATAGAGGTGAACTGATCAATCTGAAACTGCCCTTAGTGACTGAATGTGAGAGTGATTTGTTGTCTGTTATTGCTCTTCATGTTTTTTCCTCATCTGTTTACGTGTGTTGCTGCTGTCTGACACTGGAGCATGCTCAATGACCTTAACATGCAGCAGTAATCTGACAATAAACTACATTATCCAGGTGTGTTTAGAGAAATTCAATTGACCCAATCGGAGCAAGGTGTTTATGCCAGTTTAAGGCAATAATATGAATTTGTCTACCTGCATGTAAATGTACTGAGTGCCTGTGTTAGTGTTAGCCCTGCAACTAACTAATTGTTTGTAGTCTCTGCTAACTCACAAAATATAGAATTCAACAACATACTCCAGACTAAAGATTGCAGACTGAAATCAGTGCATAACAAAGTAAAAAACAATAGCCCATTGTATAGTTTATAGTTTATTAAGCGGACTAAACAGTAAGAGTGATAAAAGGAAGGTTTTATGAGTCACTGTTTAATTGTGAAAACATCTTAAATATTGTGCAATGTTTCATGATGACACTGGGATGAATAAGGATTGCTTTCAGTCTGTTCCTTTGTAATTGAGCACATAAAAACTAAACCCTGAATAAATTAATCTCTGCTCCCGCTGACACCCTGTTATGTATTAATCCACAGATGATATTAAAGAATGTGGTGCGTGTTGACGCGTGTCTGTGCCGGGTTGCAGCTTCCTCAGGTTTACACATGCCATGCACATTCCCTGCTCTGTGGTACCTGCTGGTGATGAGAAACGGACTGTTTCAGGCTAATGAGTCGGTCCAGAGAGGGACACCGCTGACAGTGCGGGAGGGTTTTCCAAAGCAGGCAGCAGGGGCTCAATGCACACAGAATTACAGTCAGTATCTGTTCAGAGAGGAAGCACGACACTCATGCCTTTATCATAATGATCTGAATTTATGTAGCCTAAAGAAGACAGTGTGATTCCAGGCAGGATAAACAGTGCGTCAGAGCAGAGGACTCAAGCACAGTGAGAGACAGAATCAAACCATTATAAAACTAAACAAAACAGAAAAACACTCAAGGGCTTATGCTGTTAAACGAAAGTCTATTTTCTACTTGTACTTTATATCCAACATGGATTTTGACCAAGGACAACCCATGAATAAAAATAAAAGACCATGATTTAAAAAGTGTAAACTGTGAAAAAGGATAAAAATTCTTAGCCTAGAGTATATATTTTTTTTCCAGCTGAGAAGTGGATACCCATAACCATAATACAATTCACACAGGTTTAGAAAAGTGAGATCCAAACATATTTGCATATATTTTAATATATATATTTTGAACATATTTCAATTCTCTGGAGCAAGCAAAATCCACGCCAAAATCACACCCACAAATGCAACCCAAACAAGTGAATGTTGTAAATACTACCAGTGTCTTACCTTTAAAATCACTGTAAATTATTGTAATACAATCATTGTGAGAAGGATCACAACTTGTAAACTTGATCCACAGTCACTTTTGCTTCATTCTTGCTTAATACATTGATGCATTAAGTTTTGCTGTTTTACCAGGATGACCTTTGGTGAAGGCCATGACCCCAACCTGAATCTGGGGTTTATGTCATTTTTTTGAAACGGCAACAGAGCAGAGTCGGTGTACTTAATTTGGGTTTCATGCCATAATTATTTTAGAATACAGATGATACGTAAACAGACCTGCAAAGAAAATATTGATTGTACATATTTTCAGATATAAGTTTAAGTTTACCATCAAGATATCACGCAAGCAAACCTTAAATATTTACTTTATATAACTATATTTTGTGTTTTTACAAATAGTTGCATGGTCACTCAGTCTTTCAAACAGGGATAAGTTTGCCTGTTTCATGTCAAGAAACCATAAACATGAATTTGAGACTATTGTTTTGAATGATTTTCAGGCTCTATAGTTTCAAAATGATGGCAAAAAACACCACCCTTTTCTAGTGTTGCTTTCATCTGTTGTTGTAAAAAAATGAATATAATTTAAAAAAAAAAAAAAAAAAAGTAACAGCAGCAGTAGTAGGAGAAGCAACAGGAATAGTATTTGTAGTAGTTGTATTTGCTGTTGTAATATTGCATATTATTCTATAAATATACAGGTAATACAATTAATGTTCAAGTAATTAATAGATTCGCCGTTGCATACGCCCATACCATCAATAAACAATTATTTGCATGTTTGTTTTACCATTTTCCTGAATAATAACCATTTTCCTGCATTGGTTTATGTGTTCTTTGGATTATTTACAAACCAGAGCACTTGAATGTCATATCTGGAGGGACTGTAATGCACTTCATTGAATGCAGCACAAAACCCTCATGAAAAGCCTGAGTTGGTTCAGTCGGAATGCTGTAAAGTATATACTGACTATTTTAAATGAAGTTAGCAATTCTTTAATGTTTTTTGTATGTTGAGGCGGATTAAATGTGAAGAGATAACGCAATATACTTAATGGATAAAGCGGCTGATATAAATTCTAATCATATTTCTGTGTTTGATGCTAAGCTGTGCCACCCCCACATTCCCACAATGGACTCGTCCGTCTCCAGGCCTTTGCAGTAGGGAGTTGCTTGACGGACCTCTCAAGTTTTTCTTTACTTTACATGTAATTTTAGTTTCACAAAGGACTGTAAATTTAATATTTTTTGGCTTTCTTCCCCTCGTGGATTCCAGAGGGAGGCAGCGGACAGTGAAATAAACAGTTTGGGGCGTGGTACATAACTTGAAAGCCAAAGAAGGAAGGTGGGTATCGGTGACTCGGACTGACCGCGGCGGAGCTCATGATGCCGACGTTGCGGGACAGCACCATGTCCCACCCCGGCGAGAATTCACATCAAGTCCGGGTAAAGGCTTATTATAAAGGGTAAGTAATCACGTTTCCATCCACCTTAATCCTAGACTCCAATTTAAGCCATTTAGAAGCTTTTTAACCCATGAAAGTCTGGCTAGTATACAGGCTAACATAAGCTAACTCTGCTAACGGTTGCTAATGCTGGGTGCTCAGGTTTGGATAAACTTGACAAGGCGAGCACACAGGTGAAACTGTCCAGACTCTTTGCCAGTGTGTGTACTTTGGCTTTGTGTGAGACTTGGAAAATGTCTACTAAACAGTAAAGTTGTCCCAGTAAAGCGAATTTACTCTAATGTAGTTTGTAGTTGGGCTAAAAGCTTAAAATTGAGTTGAAAGCTTTGGTTTCTGTCAGAGCTCGGCTAAGACTTGCTTACAGTTTTTGTCATGAGCGACTGCTTGATTTGTTAAGCAATATTTTCTACGTTTATTTCTTTTTGTAGGTACTGCGTGACTGTTTTGATTTACATTATTAGTATATTACCACAGCATGAGCTTGAGTTAACAAGGCAAAGCACTTTTAGCATCTATTATTTTGGTTTATTCTGGTTTTCTTAAGTATTAGAGTTGTATACAGTAAACATAATTCATCTAACAGCATTGGTATGTGTTTTATTGTTTGTTATTCTTGTATCCAAGCTAATTGTTGTATTATTAAGGTTATTAAAGGGTGTTATGATTTTCAAGAGCATCAGTTCATCCTTAATCCAAGGCTGTTTTAATGTTAATGTACACTCATTGCAATGTGATTTTATTTATACATCAGCATCCAAACTGAGCATAAGTCATCTGAATGCACTCTTGTGAGGAAGCACTTGGTCACAGTGAAGTATTAAGAAGCTATAACCATTAAAATCTTTGTGTTTTGGAAGTGCATTGCCTTTCTCTCTACAAACCACTTGGAGCTGTTGACATGTTGAACAGGAGCAGGTGATTTCCCATTTGTTTGATAAAAGCTGCTGCGCTGTTTGACTTTTGCTCTTGGATGTGAAGATGGAAAGTTCAGGGTGCCCTCCTGTTTCCATGACACTCCCCGTCCCGCTGTGTTGGGATGGAGCCGGTGATTGGAGAGCGGCCAAGACTTGAAAAACATGTAGTGCCAGTCTCTATGGTCAGACCTGTTGTGTCTCTCGGTGTCTCTGCGACACACCTCAACAGTGCTCTGTGAGTGTCGATCCAGCTATGACATCCCACTAAACGAAGCATTTGAAGTATTTATGAGGTTGCTGCTGAGGAATGTCAGCTATGTTAAAGAAGGAAGTGGTAATTGCTCTTATCGTTTGGGCGCTGAGATGAGTAAACTAGTATTTGAGGAGAGTCATTGTCTTTTTATGATTAATTTTGGTTTGTATTTGACATGAACAGACCAGGATTCAGGGAGGAAGAGCAATGGAGCAAATTGACCTCAAACCTCCATTATCTGTTATGTTCTCTTTCAGGTTAGTCACTGAGGCACCCCTTGATGAAAGATATTATTTCTGTTGTAGTAAAAATGCATTGAGAAGCAACAGAAAACAACATAGTTTGGTTGTTGTGATGTTTGTGTGTATCTGTTTTCTTTACTATTTTCAGTTTGTTACAAGGAACGGCATGAGCTGATCTTAAAGATCAGTGTCAGCGCTGATCAAGGCTTATTTTCATTGGAGGTGTAGGCCCTTTATTCTATTCATCCATCTGTTCTCACAAACCCTATAAAAGCACAAGCAGCTCTACTGGTGTCAGGATGTAGATGAAATATTTGCAATGTGACAATAGGGCAACCGTGTATTAGGCAACAGTAACAAACTTTTCAGAATTACACTTTAGAGTTCATTCAATTTTCTTTCTTTTTTTTTTTTTTAAATAAAATAAATAAATTCAATTACCAATTAAAAGAATGAAGGAAAGTGGCACTGCCTGGTTTTCTTTTTGCTGTCCCTGTCTCAGACCTTCCTAAACCTCAACAGGAGCCGAGGGACCTCTCCTGCTTCTCCAGCTCTGTTAAAATCCTTGATAATAAAGCCAAGACGATGTCTCTAGATATTGTTTTTTCATAAATAATTCCTATTACAATATGCCATTAGGCGATTTAATGCATAAAAAATCATATATTCCCTATTTAATTGACATCTTAGAGTCATGTTTTACAGAATCCAGATATTACAAAAGATATGTGTGTATAAATTGCAACAAACTGCTATTGACAGTTATTGTCCTTGGGTGATAATGGGTGCCATAACAGTAGTGCTACATCTAAAGCATCTGTTTATAAACTGTTTACGTATTCATATGAAAGACTTTATACTCTTTAATATCAGAGATGTGTCAAAAAATGGGCAACACAAATTTATAACAGAATGAACAATCACAGTATCAGCATCAAAAAGAACTACTTGTACCTCAGTAATCATTATGACTCATGATGACATTTACACATTGCATAAAAATAATTTGCCACTCTTAACTCTTAATTGTGATGTGACTAAACATAAAAATGTGACTTTTGTCCAGAGTTAAATCGTACCCTGATAGTTATAGTTATCAGATTTTCTTTATATCACACAGAACTAACCTTAACCCAAGATGCTCCACATTCTGCATAGAGTAAAAGTGCCTGAATGGTTGTTAGCTATCTTTTAAATAGCCTTTATCCTTATCTATCAGGCCTACCTCTTCACTTTTATAATGTTTTATTTTTTTTCTTTCGCTGTTACTAATACTCCACTGTTTTAAAGATAATTGCTCTTACATTTTACTGGAGACTGAGTCGTTATCACTGATCTGATGCTCTCCAAGTGCATCATGTGCGTCTGTATTATCTATTGTCCTGTATTTATCTCCTACAGTTGATTCTCTAACAGTGTGACGTCCTCTTCTCTCCAGGCCTGAGTGTCTTGGTGCCTGTTCCGAGAAGACTGGTGTCAGCCTGTAGCAGTCCCGGCCTGTCTCTGTTTTTTCTGCTCGATCCGGCTGATAGTCACTCGAGATGGCTACACATGTGGCCTAACTGTGATGACACTGGTCTTAGTGGTTTTGTTCTCTTCTTTGAGTGGTTTTAAGAGAATGATTGAAGCTTGCTTTCTTATCGTTTGTTTTAGGAGTCGTTCTGCCTGAGTGCCCGTGATTAACTTGTCATGACCCAGAGCCTAACAGGAACTGAAGATAGAAAAAAAGGTAGTGGACAAATACTGAGGGCAGGACCTGGCTCTTGGCCTGGAGTAATGTGCTGACTAGTGGCTAATGGACTGGAAGCCAGAGTAAACAGTGCAGTGCTCTGGGTCTATCAACAATAAGGGAACAATGGAGAATAGTATTTACTTATGGGGCTTTTCTAATGCTGTCCGCTCAATATTAAAGCTGCACTATGTAACATTTTAGTCTTTGGAGTCTAAAAGTTACCTCGAATCAAGAATGTGAGATTGTAGCACCATTTTTCTCTTTAGTCAGTGCACATCCTGATAAGTCACATATAGTGTTGAATATCAATAATAGATTTTATAAGATACAACAAGGAAACTCTTGCCCGTAAGTGATATAAGCAATAAAGAAACAAAACTGTCCTCTGACTTTGGCCTTTTCCTTTTTTGTTAAAGTTACGATTGCATGGAAATTATTATTACATACAATTGGCCTTCAAAAACAAGGAGAACATTATTATATGTGTCAGTATTTTGCCATTTATCAACCATGTTTACATAGGCGGTAGCTCTAATCCAATCACACAGAAGTAAGGAAAATACAGCTAAACTATATGAGAGGAGATGTAGTTCCTCCAAAAGCCTAAGAAAACCTGTATTAGAATTTTCTTTGATGAGCACAGGTTTGTTTACTTCAACAGTGCTATCTTGCATATGGTTCTGTATATTATACCTTAAAGAACACAGTCACAGTGACATTAAGGATTTAAACTCTTCTGAAGTGTTGTAGTAGTTGGTCTAAAGACTATTTTGTAAAGGTCTTGGTCTTGTCAAGGTCTTAAATTAATTTTATCTCGGTCTTGGATCAGTTAAAATGACCAGCCAACACTAACCTCCATGAGTCTGGACTTGGTCTAAGACTGGACTTGGGCTGTTTACATATATTAACTGTTACTTTCTCACTGGCTAAGTCTTGGTCTTGTCATGGTCTTGATACTCTCTGGTCTCGGACATGACTTGGTCTTGGTCAGTGTGGTCTTGACTACACTAAACCGCTGTCATATAGGAATATCCCTGTTGTCCTGTCACGTTACCTCATTAAATTCTTGTGTCTCTTTGGATCCCTGGTCCTTACTCACAAAACAAGCTTTAATTGACTAAAACATTTTCTTTGTCTCATATGTGTTTACCTCTGCCAGTGTGTGTAGTGTATTATCTGACAGCGGTGCCAAGGCTTTACTGATATGAGTCTCTTGATGCTTGCTCGACTGGAGGATTCCTGCGTCTGCCATGTTGTTTGGCAGGAAACAGGGATTACGCCGGCTCGACTGAGCAGTTCACTTATTTTCTTCTTTTGTGAGGAGTTGCTCATCTTCTTCAGAAACTCTGCCATCTGCATCAGTGCTCCAAGGCCAGGCTTTGTTTAAAATACAAGAAGCGTTTCTTGGCTTGCTTTTTACTTTTTCTCTGAAAGCCCCTCGAGCACTGAAGCACAAAGTCCCGCACCATCTCGCTCTTTGAGCAATGCACATCTTTAACAGTGACATTTCTGAGATGTGAATGAAAACATGTAGAGATTGTGTTGTATGTTCTGCAGTCAGACCAGGAGCTTGTAGCGGTGTCCTTGTGTGAGTGTGTTACAGTGACCTTGTCCTCAGCTCAGCGGGGGCGCATTAGCTTCGTCCTATGCTGCTCTGTGCCCCCTGCTGTCCATCACTGCAGTGGACTGGAAGTCAACACCCTACCTTGTGTTTGTATCTATGCTGTTCTTCCTACCTTTTACAAAGCCTCTCTTGTGTGCTGTAGATGGGTTTGTATTTATGTTTTTCACTGTCTTGCTTTGAAACAGCTGTGAATGTGTTTTCTCTGGTGCTCCTCAGTTGTGTTAAGGTGTCGTGGGGGGTATAACTGTCCGTGGCAGCGTCGACAGCGAGATGGATGCTCCTGGATGCTCCGGTGAGCCCAGGGAGGCACCGTGACCCCGTTTCCCGCTTGAGCGCTCGCCGGTGACGAATGGCTTCATACAGCGTAGATTGTCCTGCTGAGTCGTCCTGGTGGCTGTTAAGACACCAGGGGTACGGGCTGGCGCTCGCAGCTGCCGCCTCCTACTCCTGTAATTTAGCTTCAGAGCAGAGGAATGCCAGCTTGTTACTCACCAGTGACGTGCTCCCGGTGGCTCACGACACAATCACTCTGCTTTACTCTTCTTGTCTTGTAGAAACCCAGCAGCGTGATGCCCTCTTATTAGGTTACCATTAATTAGACCAATGAGTCGTCACACTGCAGTGTTAATGTTACGTGATTAAGAGACAACAGCCTCATGACTGCTTTGGTAGGTGAAGCAGGTATAAATGACTAAAATGGGCACGTACCTTGCTGAGTTTCGAATTTACAAATCATCATTTTGAATCATTTATTGTTGTGTCAGTATTACTCTTCTTCACAACTTATTTTCCTCCAAAAATGTCTAGAAAATGATAAAACCTTTGTTGTGACAGTCACAGTAATATATGCTCTTGGACTTCCCGTCATATTTGTTTTTTATCCGTCATGTACCTCTTTTACAGTTTCCTGTCTGAGCCTTTCATCGCCTGAAGCTGAATTTGTAAAAAAAAAAAGAGAGGTTGTCATTAGAGGCTAAACTTTAACTTCAGTGTAGCCGTGCAACACTCACAGCTCTCAGGTGTTTCACTAGCTTCACATCTCTGTGGGAACTATGTGATTGTGCTAATCATCGTGTTTTTAGGAGGAAGTGACACTTAACGTTTTACAAAATACATCTAATTGTCTCAGTCTGAAGCTGGAGTGAAGGTGGCAGAGTGTTGGCAAACAGTCCTTTCATACCATCAATGATTAACATGAGCCTGATTAACAAAGGTGAGAAAACACACAGTGAGGAGTGACATCGGTCTGTTTCTTTGTTATCTCACTACTGCTTTCAGCAACATGAGGTATCACCAAAACAAGTTGAAGCATATATCCTTAAATAAATCCCAGTCTAGCGGTTACTGCACAGTGGCTCTCGGTAAGGACTGACCCTGCTCTGGCCTCTGTCCTTGGACCTGATTTCTAGTCCTTGAAAGTGATTCTTGGTGCTGGATTTTCACCATTGTGCTGTAAAGCTCTCACTGTAATGAAAAAATAGCTCCTTCTTGACAATAGTATTGAAGGGATAGTCCATATTTTCTGAAGGAGGGTTATATGGGGAGTAGATACGTAAACTACTGCCTTTGTTACATTCTGGTCACAGTCTGGAGAAGAGGAAGTAAGCCCATCCAGCACTTTAGGCTGCTTTTAGATTAGATTACACTTTATGGATCCCTCAATGGGGAAATTTGTATGTGACAGCAGTTCATGGGAAGGTAAAGACTCCAAACAAGTCAATATCCACCCATTATATTTGGTAAAACAGTCTTGGTTTGTACCTCCACCTATTGAGTCATCATCATCTGACTTAATAACCTACACCAGACTAAATATGAATCAATACATGATTTGCTGTGGCCACCCCTGAAGGGAGTAGTTTAAAGAAATAGTTGTTGCTCTTTATTGTAGGGACTATTTTGTGCCTTAGTCCTCTGATGCTGAGAGACCAAACTGCTGGGGACAAATAGTTTAAGTCAGTCACAAACTGGTTGAACTCATGATGGTCTTTGTGAGGAGGTTTGGTTTCTCATAGATACATGTTGTATATCACAGTTATAAGATGATTTGCGATATTTTTTAATGTCCTCTGTAGCATGTTAATCCAATAAAGAAAGACAACACTTTTCATTTGGCTGAACTACAGTGTGATTAAAGCCTCTGTATGGCTCTATTATTTTGAAATGCAGTGTCACAATGTCTCTAACAAAGACTTCAACCAGTTGTGAAGCATGAGCCCGTGGAATCAGTGTTGTATATGATCAATACTTAAGATGCTTTTCAGGAAACGGTACAGCTGATTGGTGGAAAGTCGGACTGAAAAACAGAAATTCAATACTACAGGCTCTGATTCCTTCATTTTCTTACGCGGTTCAACCACCTTTCACTCTTCTGCTGCCTTCTCTCATTTGTGTTTTCGCTCTTTTCTCACGCCCACAATCGCAGTAACGAAGAGCGCACACAATGTGACAGACTGGCAGACTGTGACTCACACGCAGCAGTGTTTGGGGAAAAAAACACTCTTTCTCGCCTCTTTTCTCTCGAAGAAAAGGATGCCTAAATCCAGGGCTCTGTCAGTTAAGGACTTGATGCATTGAATGTATGTTTTAATGACTTGTGCTGCTGAATAGGCAGCAATCACACATGATGGTGCTACTGTTCACTATTTTGGGAATTCACGTGACTCTGTTTTAAAAGAAGTGACACTGGATGATCTGTTTCTGTTTCCTATGTTGGCAATTTGGAAAAAAAAGTAACATATGCAATACTGCTGTAATGAGAAATTACCTAACAGTGCGTTCATTTTACCATGGGGTCTTATAGTGCAGGTCTAATTATTTACTTTGTTTGTATTGACATTGACACTTTAGCTGACACTTTACAACAAGCTCTAATGGTGTACCGTTTTTTTTTTCATTTATATATTCAACCTTTACTGCTGTGTGATATTAACTGTGTCTCTCACCTTTTTTTCTTCTCCACAGGGACATAATGATCACCCACTTTGAGCCGTCCATCTCGTACGAGGGTCTGTACGGAGAAGTGAGAGACATGTGCTCAATGGACAACGACCAGCTCTTCACCATGAAGTGGATCGATGAAGAAGGTGCACTGCTCTGCTTTGTGTTATTTACTATTGACGTTTTGGGATTTTTTATAATGCATCTTTTCTTTTAAGGAAATTATAATAATAAGAGCTGGGCAACAAATCTGATTAATTTGTCCAAAATAGCTATATTGCAAAAACAGAAGGGTTTCCAGTTTCCTTACGACTATGCTGTCCACTGACGCTAATGCTAATGCTAGTGACCAGAGCAGCTGGAAAACAAGTGCAGTGACTTTGCAGATGATCAAAACACTAACAATTACCATAAAAAGTCGTCATATAACCTATAAAATCTTTTTATCTGGGAAGTGCTGGGAAATAACAAAAACATCGTGGTTAATAGTGTTGGTGTGATGCATCATGTTCTTGTTGATTTATGCAATGTGCTTTGATATAACTTTTGTACGTTTGTTGACTTTAAAACAAGATTTTTTTTATTCTGCTTTTATTTTCACTATCAAGTTCTTTGTTTCTACTGAGGAAAAAAAGGAAGGAATTAAATAAATAAACTTGAATTGCCTTTGTAGGTCAGGTTTAGGAGAAAATAAAATTCCTTTCATTTATCAAAAATGTAAATTTAGCAGCCCTACTTACAGACATTTATAAGAATAAACCAATACTTCCTGACTGGAGCTGCTTTATGTTCACTGTGTGTTGTTGATATGAAGTTCTCTCTTACACTGCCAGTCTTTCTAATCAGTGAATTAACCTCACAACTCCTCACCCAGTTCCTTGTTGTGAGCCTAGTTAGTCAGGCAGCAGTAATAGTGTCATAGGAAAGATGGAGCTGTCAGACCACTCTACTCAGGGTAAGGTTAGCCTGCCCAAACTCATTAGAGTCAGATCACCGCCACTCGAAGCCGCCCACATACCATTAGTGAAGTCATTAGCCCGTCTGACGATAAAAGCTGCTGATGGTCGTAATGAAGTACTCTGTTTATAGGAAGCAACCTTTTCTTCTGCGCTGTCCATGGAAACCCAACATACACACGGTGTTAATGAACACTGGTCGTAGCCAAGGTTCAGAGGTCACAGGTCACATGTTTAGCTTGCATGTGACCTGCTGCACAGTGTTGAAAATACATGGAGAGACTAACGAGAACCTACAGCTCAAAATCAGATTAAATGTACAGACTTAATAATAACTGACCCTCCAAGGCTTCTGTAGTTTGAGTTTTGAACCTTTGAGGCTGATGTAGTTTGAGTTTTGACCTTCTGAGGCTGGTGTACTTTGGATTTTGACCCTCTGAGCCTGCTGTAGTTTGAGCTTTGAACCTTTGAGGCTGCTGTAGGTTGAGCTTTGAACATTTGAGGCTGATGTAGTTTGAGGTTTGACCCTCTGAGGCTGCTGTAGTTTGAGATTTGACCCTTTGAAGCTGCTTTAGTTTGAGTTTTGACCCTCTGATGACGTTTGTATATAAATAATAAAACATCATAATGCTAGTTAATGTTAAACAACTTGTACAATCTCAGTCCACCCACTTCTTACTGAAACGGCCTGTAGTGGGGGTTTGTATCTGTATAAATACATCGTGTGTCATAGTTTCTGTTCTAAAGCTATTTATATCATCAGTGGTTACTCTTGTGATGAGTCGAGAAGGGCACTGAGCGCAGAGCAGAGGGCTTTAATCAGACACTTGACTTTTCCCGTTAATGATGAGGAAATAATTGGGTCTTTTTTCTTGTGATATTTTAATTATTGACTCAGATCATTGTACAAACATCTCTAAAATGAAAATGAAACCGTATGAAATGGCAGCATTGATTACTGTAGACTCGCTCACCACCCACGTTTCTTTCTTTTTTAACTTAATGTAATTCTTTTCACTCCTGCAGTAGTTAGATGAGCATAGTTTTAAATGTCATGTTGCTTTATTGGACAATTCACCTTTTACATGTTTGCCCTGAGATTAGAGGAAATCTGTGGCTCTTGAACTTCTCTCCTTTCTTATGGCTCAGGCTTGAGTAGGTTTTTATTGATGCCATCTGCTGTGACCATAACTTTCTAGTAATTGCAAATCAATTAATAGAGTTTTTATGGGTTTTTTTTATAATGAGAATGACTATTTGAGAAATTTTAATCCTGGAGCAGAACAAAAGAGAATGTTTATATATGTTTAGCTTGTTTCTTTTATCTAAAGAACAAAACCCAGATCTGTGTAAAATAGAAATGCATAATTCAAAGTAAGTCCGACTGGTTTTTTAGGCTGACATGAGGTAGTATCAAAGACAAATCTGTGTTATAATTACATTAAAACAGTGAGTGTCCCATGCCTAGAAATTTCAAAAGATATATTAATAGCTGTAAAAACAATTGTCTGGCCAGCTATGCCCATTCTTTGAAAAAATCTCCCTTGAAATAGATGACATTAGGTCTGGAATACATTCAATTCACAATAATTTCCACTCCTGTCAGTATAAATCTTGTCAGTACAATCGTACGCACTGATGAAACAGGCTTTATGCAATGTTTTGTGTCACTGTCTGAAAGTACCTACATTTTCTGAAGGCTATATTTTACCTATTTGTCCCATTTGTAACTGTTTTCCGTGGCTCATGTGTCCTGCTGCTAGGTGACCCCTGTACCGTGTCGTCGCAGCTGGAGCTGGAAGAAGCACTGCGTCTGTATGAACTCAACAAAGACTCGGAGCTCATTATCCACGGTGAGTTTTTACACAGTCTTTATTAAGTATCTGAGGTTGTCATAGAGTTGTGTGGACACCAGCGTCTCCAGTCAAAGAGGCAGATGAACAGTTTGAGGTGCTGTCACAAAGGACTAAAATGTTTAACCCATTTAACTGCATTATTCTCAGATATGACATTTGGTGTGCAACCTTATGAATGATTATTAGTGTAATTTAGTCCTCTTGTTCATCATAATTGTGAAAAAGTAACTAACCGGACAGCATTTTTTGGTAAATAAACCAGTGTTGTTTTGTTTTGGATGCTTCCTTTAAGTAAATTGTTTTTGTTTTTTTGTTTTTCCATTCTTATATAATTCTGGTGTCACGCAACACAATAATGATGCATATATTTCTGCTTCACTTACACTCGGTTTGTCAAACTTGTTAATTAGTTGTGTTCTTTCTCTATGAGGTTTTCCAGTTTTTATATATAAACACAGATGCTTAAATACACAAAAGAAGCATCCAAACATATGGTTAAAGACGCACTGACCTGTGAAAACAACATTTCTTCTTCTGTTGACGTCTGCGTCCGAGCCCCTGGGCGAGTTTACATCCGTTTCTAAGCTTAGCCTCTTGACAAATGCGAATGTGGAGGTCAGGGCCGACGCAGACTCGGAGCGGGGGCTGACGTCGTGGAGTGATGTGAACGTTTGATTGACAGGCCGCGTGTAGAGGCTTGTCGCTCAAGGGGCGGCAGTGGGGAGCGCCGCTGGGTCTGTAATGTAAAGTTTTAATCAAATCAGAGGTGAGGGGTCAAGAGTACAGTGGATGAATGGAGGCGAGGATGTGACAGAGCTATGGGGGAGTTGCCAGGTCTGCGCGCTAACGAGCTCGTCGACGCTAACCCACGCCTGGCTTCTGACTCACACTGCCCCCAGTCTCAGCCTGTCTCTCCCTCAGTCTTTTTCACACACAAACTATCTGCTGCCCTCTGATACACCGGCTTTTTATGATTGTGTGGGTTTGATAAACACAGTTGAAACGTCACGCAATCAACCTGAGTCATTTTTCTTTAAGGCGACAGTTCAGTTATCCTTCTTTCAGCATCAACAGCTGCAGTACGCATATCACAAAGAACCGCTGTTATTGCAGGAATGTGATTTCATTTTGATTTGATATGTGACTAACCAGAGCTTTTAATCACATTAAAGCATGACTAAATTGGTAAAAAGCTGTTCAGTTTGACCAGCGCCAAGTAGGGCCTTGTATTTCTTATATAATCCAATTAAACTACGCCTTAGTGTTATCGAAATATTCAATGTAGTTCTCACATACTGCATGTTTTCCTCATATCTTGCAGCCTTTTTTGTGTTAAACATCATAAATTTCAACTTTCATTTCCTGAATTTAAACAAAAACAACACTCCTAGCATCATTTTACCGTCTGACAAAACCAATGAGGCATATAAAGCATCATTTCCATTTTTGTGCATGTATTAAATATCTTACTCCAGGAATAAAAAAGGTCTGTACTGTGTGACAGTAAAGCAACGCCTCTGTGTCTGGAGCTGTGAGATGATTTAGCTGCTTCTCGAGACAACAGGCGTAGTGCAAGTAGCTTCAGATGCGTGATTTGAGAATAAAAGCTGTTGTTTTTGCTTCCCAGTGTTCCCATGTGTTCCAGAGAAGCCTGGTATGCCCTGTGCCGGGGAAGACAGTGAGTTAAACATGTTAATTTCCATGCCTTTGTCTTTTGTCATTAGTCATCAATAAGTCAAATCCAGATCTGTCTTTTAAAATGAACTCAAGCCACCTGTCATATGGTAGACTTCACATTATTGGCTGAGGGCTTTACATCAGACCTTTACATGTAAAACAAAGGAGCAAATGGAAAAATAAAGGCAGAGGTTTTGGAGTAGAATTAAAAGTGATTCTCATTGTGCAGAGATTTATTTAAAATGATTATTCTGCATATTTTTGCTTTAGTTGAAGTATATATTTGATTGAATCTTTGCATCAGAGTTTGCAGGAGAAACACATTCAGCACTCATTTCTTTCTTCAGAGTCGATATATCGGCGTGGAGCTCGGCGCTGGAGGAAGCTTTACTATGCAAGTGGCCACGCTTTTCAGGCAAAACGCTTCAACAGGGTGAGGCACACTAACAAATTGAGATATTTATTTTGATAACAGTCTGTCTTTGATACTGTTAAGTGCCTGCGTATTGTGATTGTGTGTTTTTTTTCTCTGTCTGTTCCTGTGAGCAGCGAGCCCACTGTGCCATTTGTACAGACAGAATCTGGGGTCTGGGGAGACAAGGCTACAAATGCATCAACTGCAAATTATTGGTTCACAAAAAGTGCCATAAACTGGTGACAGTGGAGTGTGGCAGACCCATGATCCAGGTCAGTGCTGTGAGAAAAGCCTTGTTTATTTGACTCATGAAATGTTTTAGTGAATTATAGACCTCCACAATTTGAACTTTTTTGATTAATTGAACAATTTACATCATGTTTTTGCTCAGGAACCAATCATGCCAGGACCACCGTCGAGTCAATTAGACCAAACTGAGCAGCCAGGTAACTTCACCTTTACCTGAAGTAAAATCATAAGTAATAGGAAGTTTAAAGGTTTTTAATGGACAAAAACACATTTCCTTTTGTTTATATTGAGCCATCTACATATTGCATATATCCTGATCTATTCATGCCTATTTGTTGCACAGCTTATGTGTGATTTAAATAATGACAAATATGAAAGATCAGTTTCTTTTATTAGTGGGTCACCAGCCCAAAAGGATTAGTTATTCAGCTGCGATTGGGGTTTTTGCTCAGCACCAGACTTAAGTCCAGTCAGGTGTTTCGGACTGGAGCGAGGGAGCTTAGGATTGCTGTTGCTATTGTTAGTGAGCCGGTGGAAACTCCTCTGAGCACAGAAATACACAGACCACATGGGGCATGGTGAGGTTCAGTCGTAAAAGTGCCCCAAATGATTAGGAATAAATCTAAACTAGTGCTAGACTTGAAAGATGTGAACCCTCACCGCCTCTCTGTGAGTGAACACTATCAGAGATGGGCTAAAGTTGATATCTCTGACAGAATCTGTGTCCAGCTGCTAAGGTTTTATAGTTTTATACTACTACTTTTACTACTAGTCTTTAGTCTTTATTTGTAAAATGATAGTGTAAGGTAAAGGAAACTGTTGAAAACTAACAGCTGTGTAGAGTTTGCCTGCTTTGAAAGACAACGCAGGCTATTTTGGATTTACACTTGGATTATATTATGCTAACTGTGCCAAACTACCCTTAGTGTAACTGTGCCTAACTTCCCAGAGTCTCTGTGCCTTATAGTCTTATGGCTTCTGGACAAAAAAAGGGATTTTGTACTGTAAGGATAGCCTTTCCTATGTCCTATAGTGTATTTAGCAGGTAAAATACACATACCACAGGTCAATGAATAAGCTCTATCTACTTTTTGTTTAGATTCACTCTACTTTCTTTTCCATTGCAGCTAAGTCCTGCTAATCCTACTAGCAACTAGTGACATCCTAAACATGTCAAAATGAAATTTATACAGTGAAACAAGTCTATAAATATGCTCAGTGTCATGTTATTAATGATGGTTGAACCTGGACAAAAAAGATGTCCACTGTATGGCAATTTATTTTAAAGAAAACCCTGCATATTATAGGCTAGGAACTATTGACAGTAGGCTAAATATGTAACAATAAATGCCATGTATGGAAAAAAGTGCATAATTTTAGAAAGCCTGATCTTGTTATATTGTTTAACAACCTGTATACAATCTGGTATATTCTCTCTGAACCACTCTGACATTGCCGAGCTGTGAACAAAGCCTGTTACTGTCTCGCACTTGTTTTCACTCCTTTTTTCTCATCTCTCCTATTTTTTCCTCTCCGTCCTCCCACTCTCCTTCTGCCTTGTTTGCCACTGTCTGTCACTTTTTTCTCCCGCTCCCTGTGATTTCTCCTCTAGGCCCTCACAAAGACTCCAGAGAAAGCTTGACATACGACGGAGAAGAGAAAGAGGTGAGAGGAATGATTTTAAAAAATGCTGCTGCTTCCATCAATGTGTGATTCTTTGTCTGTCAAGCTGTCACGTTGAGGATGTGTGTATAATTACATGGAAATCCTTATAGGAAAGAAAATGAGATCCACACCTGTTTTTTAGGCACTTTGTTGCCTTTGTGTACATATGGGTGACCCTCTATCCACCTGCTGTTCCTGTGTGATATACAGAGCATGCAGACGTAGGCACCCTCTCCGTGGTGTGGCTATTGATTTCCTTTGGTGGAGCTAATAAAGTAGCCTTTTATCACAGCTCTTAACACCAGAGGCTGATTAATGGTCGGGGATGTAGTTTGGTCTTAAAGGGGAGGGTGTCGGATGGCTCACCGGAGCTGAAGATGGATAAAGAACGGATAGAGTTGAACACAGATGGACTGAGATAAAAGAGAGCAAGCCAAATGATGTTATCCCAGGCTCGGTGTCAGACTCGGGGGATGTGGGTTGTCACGAGAAGGGGGATAGATGGATGGGATGTGGAATCTGTTCACTACAGAACAGATTACAGCAGAACGGGGAGGTGAGAGGAAAAGGTAAAGGTGTCATCAGCACTAAAGAGAGGATAGACTGTAATACTGCGGCTTTTAATCAAAAGTATGGGCCTGGTGGTTTTTAATAAGGGCAAGATGGTCATTACTGTGATGTAGCTCTACAATAAAGAGAGGGGAACACTTCAGGTTTAATTTGGGAATCACCCTAAGGAAATCACCTGTAAACCAAATCACCTGCACCGGAAAAATTGTCACTGAATTGACTTAATACAAGCTTTGTCCATTGCAGTGTTATGATTTTCCTCTCACTCTGACCCCATTTTAAATCCTTGTTTCTCCCTCCAGGCACGAAGCAGTAGAGACACCGGAAAATCGCCTTCCAGCCTCGGTCTGGCAGATTTCGACCTGCTGCGGGTGATCGGGCGAGGAAGCTACGCAAAGGTGCTGTTAGTGCAGTTAAAGAAGACGGAGCGCATCTACGCCATGAAGGTGGTGAAGAAAGAGCTTGTCAATGACGACGAGGTAAACTCAGCCTTTAAGTGTCTGGCAGATGAAGCTCCATTCTTGTGTATGTGTTCAAAATGTAATTAAGAGGTGAATAACTTACCCCAGGAAAGATCGAACTATGTAAAAGTCTATAAAATGTGACACCTTTGAGGTTAGTTAGCGGTAAAGCCATCACTCTTTCCTCAAAGCCAATTTTAATTAACACAATTAGTATGAGCTGTTTTTTAGCACAAGCAACATCGAACAAGCATCTCAGGTCTTTTCCCGAACACTTTGAATCAAGTTGACAGACTTCCTTTACGCCATCCGTCTTCCTAAGCAGGTGTAGATAAACCATCATGTCATCACAAATTGATCGGTACATACACATGTAGCAGCACAGCCAGCGGCCGTGGAGTAGTTAGCCTTGATTAGACGCACTTAGCATGATTGACAAATTGACAAGTGCCTGGCGATCAATGGTGAAGTGTTTTGCTGTCCCTGCCCTGTCAGCGTGAACGGCAGCCGTGTCCAGACATATTATTATCCGGCATCGATAGAGCCCGCCTCTGCTGAAGCACCTTTTCTTCTGCAGCCAGCGAATATCAGGCTTCGGAGGATCGTTGATCCAGCGCTTTGCTTATTCAGCTTCTCATAAGTTCAAGGGGACTGTGTCAGAATAATCCGATTGACATTTGGGTGTGTCTTTGTGTGTTTCTCTTCCAGGACATTGACTGGGTCCAAACAGAAAAGCACGTTTTTGAGCAGGCCTCTAATCACCCTTTCCTGGTCGGCCTCCACTCGTGTTTCCAGACAGAAAGCAGGTACATATTCACCTCTGAAAGGACTCACTAGACTACTTCAAGACTGTATCTGGGTATAAAGTGTAGAGGGACAACAAAACCAATATTTTTGCTGTGTTTATAGGCCATTTTTCGTGAACCCTATAAGAAATAATGACAGGAGTTAAGATTAAATGCTTGTCTTTTTCTGACAATTTTTCTCTTTGTACAGACTCTTCTTTGTCATTGAATATGTGAACGGTGGTGACCTGATGTTCCACATGCAGAGGCAAAGGAAACTTCCAGAAGAACACGCCAGGTAGAGCCACAGCATATGTTGGACTTTTCATCAAGCTAAGTATAAATGTGTATGATGAGCTAATTAATCAAATGTTATCCATCTGTTTTTAGATTCTACTCAGCAGAAATCAGTATGGCACTAAACTACCTCCACGAGCGGGGAATCATCTACAGAGATCTGAAACTCGACAATGTCCTGCTCGACTCAGAGGGACACATCAAACTCACCGACTACGGCATGTGCAAGGTGTGCTTTACACTAAGATAGTCTGAGATCAGTGCTGCATTCAGGTTAGAGAGTTGTCTTGCTCTTTGTTAGGATTAAAAAATAAACTTGAATAAAGAGCAAAATGTCTTCTATCTTCAAAACTGTATCCAGATACTTTTGCCTTTTGCTCTTTATGAATAATTGGTCTAATTGATATGTGAGCAGCTTGCTACCGGTGAAAAAGTTAGTCTAGAGATAAATTAATACTGTTTACATTTGTTTTTCAAAGTTGCGATGATTATACGTTGATTAGAAACTTAATTAAAGGCCATTATTGGTTTGTGAATTTTAGGGATTTTCCTCAGCAGCATCAGAGTGTGATTTTTAAGTTTATAAATTTCAGATAATGCAAGACAAAAAAAAATGGGATGTTAATAGGGTCATATGTATAAGGGAAGTGCTTTTTAAACTTATAATAAGCATTTTATTAAGAATTTCTTTTCTCTAAAAATTGTCGTTTTTGGGTCCTTAAATTAGAAAGGTCGAGGTCTTAAATAAGTCTTGGAGTTTCTAATTTCTCTTTTTAATTGAGCAGGAGTTCATATGCGTTTTACAATTGGGAAAATAAAAAAACTCCTCTGCGTGTGTAAGGATGTGATTCAGTTCAGTTAAAAGCAGGTGCACGGCTGCTCTGGGGTCAGTTTACAGGCCTCTGAGACGACCCCACAGCTGATGCTCTGTCTTCTCTGTCTGTCTTTTCAGGAGGGCTTGAGACCAGGTGATACAACAAGCACTTTCTGTGGGACGCCCAATTACATCGCCCCTGAAATACTCCGAGGAGAGGATTATGGTGAGAATAACAGCACATGAGCTTTCACTTTAAATCTTATCCTGTTCATTTTCTGTCCTAGTATTGAGCTCTAGTGATATATGTGTTGAATATAGTTAACTTTGTCTCTAATACAAACTAGCACTGTGGCATTAAGAAAAATATGGGTGACTAATAGGAGTTATAAATAATGATGTGCGTGTCTTTGGCTAAGTTAAATAGATGTATCCACGTCAAAAGGATCTTGCTGTATATCAAAACATGATTAAAAATAGAAAAAATAGTCCCTTTCCTTAGTTAGCAACTGTGTTCTCATAGCAACATGTTTTATTGTTGAGTCTTTAGTATTTATTGAACTAATCAGTAGGATTACTTTGGATTACCTATGTTTATTGTTGCAAATAGCATGTCCTGTTATTTTTATTTTTTTTTATTTGACAGGCATTGGTAAATGAAACTAATAATTTGGATATGATTCATTTACAGATTGTGCCTCTTCTGTTTTAATGATTTATGTTTATAATTGTGTACCTCAGGGTTCAGCGTGGACTGGTGGGCGCTCGGTGTGCTCATGTTTGAGATGATGGCGGGACGGTCGCCTTTCGACATCGTCGGGAGCTCGGACAACCCGGACCAGAACACAGAAGACTACCTCTTCCAAGGTAACGCTCTCTTATAACAAAAACAAAATAAATACAGCACAGTCTGAGCACACGCCTTCATATCGACACTTACCTAACGGCCACTTTTCCCACACTAGTGCCACGCTTTCACCATCTGTTCCTAGAAAATGTGTGAAGACAGGTTTTTATCATCATTCTTCCTGCCAGAAAAGTAGGGTGGTTTTGTGTTTTTGCTCTGTTTACTTCACAGACAGTGATTGAAGTGCCTTTACTCAACACTGTTTCTTTTAATAGCATTATAGTAGTATAACATGGAATATAATGCGATTCTTTTTTATGTATGAAGATAAAAGAACCATTTAATCACCTAATATAATTTATTGTTTACTAGATAACTCAAATGTAAAAGTAAATAATTGTAGGCACATATCTAAGTGAATATATCTGTACAGGAAAAAATACAGACTGAACAGCATAGGTGGAAAATATATGTAGATTTTACTTCCGCCTGTTGCTGGAATGAAACCATTGTAATGCAGACAGAGTGTAGGCGCTTTTTCATTTTTACGTTTTGGGACCTCTCTCCTACGCACCAGTCCCAAGAAACAGATGTGCTTAGTACTCTTATTGTTATTGTTTTGATAATTATGCAGAAGAGACGTAAGCCCAGGTGACAGACGGAGAGGGCGGACAGATAGTTTAAGTTGCATGAGTGGCTCGTGATAATTTAATCTGCGTAAAATCACTGGAGTGTGCTCTTTCTCGTTCTCCATTGTTGTAACTCTCGCAGTGTGAAATGATTGAGAGATTTTGTAGAGAGGTGTTGTAAGAGAAGTTGTACCTTGCTCATTATTAGGGCTTCTGAGCTGGTAATCTAATCAGAGCAGCTTTTTATCACAGTTTTTATGAACATTTAGTCAAACAAAAATGACACATATTGCAATCCGGTGCATTTTTAGCAAATAAAACAATTTCCTCCTGAAAAAGCCCTGTTGCAAATTAACACATCACAAAACAATCAATAATATAAACATGTAAGCCTTGTTTCCTTTATTTCAGGGACTCAGCACTAGAGGCACAGGTTCTGCTTGTGTTTAATGCAGCATAGACGATAAATATAATGTTTAAATTCATGAAGCGAGAGCCGTACGAAGCTGAATCTGTTTAAAACCAGAAACGGCTCTTACTAATAAACACTACAGCTTTGTATTCGGGAAAAAGTACAACATTTATCATGTTTTCTGTTTGAATCTGACGTTCATCATAAAAACAAGACGAAATGTTTTTCCTTCCGCTTCTCGTTTTCACTCAAATGGGGATTATCTGTTGTCCAATCAGCTGACTGCAGAGTTTAACTATGACCCCAGGCCGAGGTGTCTCCAAAATGGTTGGGTTTGCTTTTTGGGGATACTTCAGACCCCTTTGAAAATGGAAAAACGCCAGAACCATTATGCAACATGCCGTCCCAGTTGAAATGAGGCTGTAGAAATACATTAATAGCAAAACTACAGATTTAAAAGAAAAGAGAAGCCCATGTCAAATTAGTTGGTACTTGTGGCAAACTTTTTCAAGGTCTAGTGATATATACAACATTCATTATTGATCATTTAAATACGGGGCAAGTACTCTTTACAGTGCAGCATCTTTTTTAAGAACTAAACTTCAAACACTAAATCCTCTTAAAGTTTATATTGTGAATCTTTTGTTGCTGCTTCTCCCTCTGTCTCTGAATAACAATGGCAGCGCGTTGACTGTGACAACAAACCTCGGTTCAGGGGTCTCTGCTCCGGTCGAGTGGCCTGGCTTCACTTTACTGCTCTCAACATGTCAGCTTCAGTCAACACTCACTACCTCACGGTCAAAGAAGACGAAGACTGCGTTAATGGAAAAAAGGGGCTCTTCCTCACACTTCTCTCTTTTTTTCCCTGCAGTAATATTGGAAAAACAGATCCGAATCCCCCGCTCGTTGTCAGTCAAAGCTGCAAGTGTCCTCAAGGGATTTCTCAACAAGGTAAGAGGGGTCAGACAGGCCTGGATCAATCTCCTAACAGTATTGGCCCTGAAAATGACATTACTGTGGCATCTGTCAGACGTGACGTTACAGCTCTCTCTCGATTCTCCTTAATGTATTTTTACTCTTTTTCACTCATCGATAACCTGCGTTTTTTTTTTTTTAGATGATACTTTATTTCTCTCACATTTTCTTCCCTCCTGCACTTTTCTCGCCTCTTGTAAGACTGGGGCACTTCATCTGATCTCATGTCCGCCTCCGTCTCTCACCCTCTTCTCGCCCTCTTTCTGAACAGGACCCCAAGGAGCGCCTCGGCTGCCACCCTCAGACGGGATTCGCTGACATTATGGGACACCCTTTCTTTAGAAATGTCGACTGGGACCTCGTAAGTTTCCCTCACAAACCACTTTTACGCTTCTCTCTGGTATAAGGGTGGGGTTTCGCTCACCAACATCACATCTCAGAACCCAAAAAAGCCAAACCAGTATTCTTTTGCGCTAAAGTTAATATATTGAAACACACAAACCACATAAACCCTTTAAACAGCAGGGGAAAAGAAATAAATGCATTGAAAAAGCACTATGTAAAATTGAAACCAAAATGCACATGGCTTGTTTGCATAAAAACATAAATGGAGAGTATTAAACACACACTCCTCTCGGTTTTGTGGATTTACTGCGACACATAGACTAATGCAGGAAGAAAAATATGAATTATTGCCTTAGTCCCATTGTAATCTGTTTGTTAATGTTGATATTTATAAATGACTCCATGATTACTGAGCAAGTCAGCTGCGTATATTAGCATTTAAACCACAAATGAGTCAGGTTTAATGTAAACTTCTTTTCTCATTTTTGACAAAGGTTTAATGCTATAAAATACAAGACAACATGAATGCAGCGTTATTCTGACTGGAGCACTGAGCCACAGTATTTTGATTCTCTCGTGGGAAAAAAAACTTTCACAAAATAAGAAATCCCACTGAGAGGGTTTAATCGAGCTGTGAGCATAGTCGCAGTGAGCTCTGAGTGTAAACACGCTGGATGTCCCATAATTCCGAGCTGTCCTATTTATGTTTGAGCTGCCTTGAGCATGTTTTCTGATGTTGGTGTGCGATCATGTGAGGCCGTCGTACGTCATTTCATCCACAGATTTATGTGCAGAGCTATGAATCCATGTAATGACATCATATGAGCTGTGATTTGTTAGATTTACATCAAAAATTACATCTAAAAGTATTCCACAACTTAAAGAGAGCATTAAAGGGCATCATTCATCATCTGAAGTATGGTTTTTTTTATAATATCCAGAGAGGAAAATCAGTGGCCCTGTGTCGGTCGCCAAAAAAGGTCAAATTAAATCAATGTATTGATTGAAGAAAAAGAAAAACCGAAAGCCCTTGTAGACAGCAGAGGGTCAAATAAAAGCTCGTGGTCACTCTCTGCTTCCTCTCAGTCAGATGAAGGTTAAACGACTGAGAAAACAAAGGGCAGAAGACTGACAGCTATAAACTGAGTCACAAGACGGAAATGGAGACAGGTCACTCACCCTCCATCAGAGCAAACATTTCCTGTTCACTCGACTTCTCTGGCTGCGAGGAAGCTGTGAATTGTGAAATGATATTTTATTGATATTTGTCTTAAGATTTGCATGAGTAAAACAAGAAATACATCAATTCTTTGTCACATCCTTTTGTTTATTTACTGTCACGGTGTTTGTATTTGAATTGAGGCCATTTTGTTGAAACCTGCTTTGCTTCCTCTCATCGCCCCCACTACTCTCCTGAATCTGAGTAACACATCTTGTTTACTCATGTCTTGCTCAAGAAAATGACTGTAAATAACCTTGTAAACCTTGCAAGTGCAGTAAGCAGATGTAAGAGTTAAAAACAATCTGATAACAGATGATAAAGTGCTCACTTCCGGCACAAGTTTTTCAGTTTGGGAGGATGCCATGTTGTTTCTTTTATAAAAATAAAAAATCTAACCTATATTCTGGAGGCTCGCAGTGAGAGCATTGAAGAACTGCTTCTTACATCATTTCCAACAACTACAACAAGCTAAAAAATCTTACAGTTGAGTAAATGTCTTGGTATTGCTATGGTCTCGATCCCATTTTTACTTGGTCTCATCTTGGCCTCGGACGTCAAGACCAACTGAGACCACAAGTTTGGTTCTTAGGATTGAATACAAATATATCATTTTATATTTAATTAAAATCTGCCTCCTTCCATGGGTCTGGACTTGGTCTAAGACTGGACTGACTCTGGACTAACTTCACCAAGCCATTTTGAAATCCAAACCTAAAAAGTTACATAGTGTTGTTGGTCTAACTACTCTGATCAAAAGTACAAAAAACAGTTCTTTGGGACAGTATTTAATTCTCTATTTGAGACTCAGTGGTTGTTGTGTCTAAAGTGCTGCTGCCTGTAACATCAGAAGTGTCATTCAGAAAAAACTGGACAGACAGTGAGTCGGGGGAGGGCAGCTCACCAGGGATCACCATGACCTCTTTTTCCCTGTTTGGTCTGGGACACAAGGACCCTCCAGTCGGTCAGAGTGTCTGGAGGGATCAGCTTACATCCCCTCCCTCCTTTACCCTCCAGTTTACTCTAACCTCCACCTGCACTGGCCTGCAGGGGGAGCAGTTGTTGGGTTAACAATATTTAGCTCTGTGATTTTGGAACAGGTGTCTCTCTGAAAACCTGAAAAACCTGGACAAAACCTGTAAAAACTGTACTTTTGCAGCTCACATTTTTCAGGTCTAGCTTTAGAGGAACATTTGAAGTTTATTCTTTGGCCCTCTGAGGCTAAGCCAAAAGCTGAGAGGAATAGTGACGGTGATTCTAGGTGATGGGCTACACAGGGCTAATAAAAACGAATCTGTGTCTTATATCAAGTTTGTGCCAGAAGTGCTAAAATATCAAGAAAATGCCCTCCCTAAAAATTGATTTGAACATTTGGGGACCTTGGATGTTGTTTTTACTGTTGCTTTGCCTTTTTTCTTCTTAGGTCCTTATTTTGTAAAGGAGAGTTTGTGTGAGATAGATTTTATTCCCTACAGTAGCAGAAATGGTCAGAACGCTCCCAGTTTGAAGAAGCAGAGACTAAGCCATGTAAAAGGGGGCTGTCTATTTAAATGTGTGACCCATAGATGATATTTCTACAGTATATGACCCTGAGAAATGGACTGAATTTTGGTTGAGACGGCCACATTATAGGAGATTATACTGGGGTTGTAGAAATGAGGATCAAAATAAAAAAACATATAATGAAGAAAATGGATGTCAGTGCCTTCTATGTAGCACACACTTTCATTAAAAGCTGCTTTTGAAGCTGTAGAAGCAGACATTTATAACACAAAGCCTGTGTCTTTGCTCCTGTCTGCTTCTACAAACAACATATTACATTGTACTAAATACTGGAGAGTCCTTTTATGATTAGTTTGATTGTTTGAACGCATTATAAATGTATAGTTTTGTTTTTCTGTTGCAGCTGGAGCACAAGCAGGTGGTCCCTCCCTTTAAGCCCAACATCTCAGGTGAATTCGGACTGGACAACTTCGACGCACAGTTCACCAACGAGCCCATCCAGCTCACGCCTGACGACGAGTAAGTTCACCTTTTATTCGCTTTATACTTAACTAATACATTATTTCACTGACACAACCTTTGCTTCTGTGTATTTTTCAGCGACGTGGTCAAGAAGATCGACCAGTCTGAGTTCGAAGGCTTCGAGTACATCAACCCGCTCCTGATGTCGGCGGAGGAGTGTGTCTGAGCGCTCACACACTTCGCCCACACACTCTCTCACACTCACGGCGCGTTACGAGGCGTCTCTTCGGCTGCATGGTTACGAGACCTGACGACATCTACCTTCTGTTTGAGCGCCGCACACGAACAATACAATGCTTTTCTTTTTGCCAAAACCAGTCTCACACTCTGCCATTTATAACCACTTTGCCCTTAAGCCGTCTTTCTTTGTGAATTATTTTTATATCACGTTAACTGCACTGATATCAGTCTTCATCGGGGCCTCTTTATGTGAGTTCTTCCAGGTCGCTGTAAACAAACCGGAGGGAGGTGTAAGGCTCAACACATGAACTGAGCGACCTCTCCTCCAGCTGGTGGGTGTTTTCGATGCATATTTTAATTTGTACATATATACATATATGAAACTATATTGAGGACAGATGTTAGACAAGGCTTTTTAGCTTCAAGGCACAGTCGGACAGAAATATAATCATCACGTCATGTTGGAATTACGTCGCTAAACCCTTTCTGTAGAGTAAATGTAACACTAATCTTTTAATTATTAAATTCTCTATTTTTCTCTCGTATTATTTAACAACATAGCTGTCATTTATGTTTCCAGCCGGTGTTAACTGAACCAAAAAAGGGTTTAGATGTATTATGAGCAACATCTGTTTAAACAGAAGTTGTGTCCCTTCGTCTAAAGTGAAGGAGCTGTAACACAAAAGACTGTGAAGGAAAGGCTGGAGGTGTAGCACATGCTGGAGCACAGGTTTACGTCTGCTGTGCGAACCACACACAGGAAACATAAACAGGACCAAAAACATGGTACGCATCAAGGTACAGCACGTCTAAGGAGCATTCATGATATATTCCGATTTTTCTTTTGATATTTTTAATACTATGCCTTTCTTAAGTGTAACTGTTTTTGTATTGTTTTCCATTCCACGTTTGTCTTTTCTTGTAAATCAAAGGTTATTAATGAGGAGAGTTCAGATGAATGTCCAAAGCCATCACACAGTTAGGTTTTTATGAATGAACTGATTAAAAACCTTTTCTTCTTATATCACCTGTAAAACCTGCCGACTGTAGAGACACTCTTCAGTCAAAGCTGCAGGTATTTGGACCCACACACTTTGACCTGTTACATGTCATTCTGTTACATTTTGTGAGTCGAAATTACCTTCGAAATTAAGTTTGATTTTTTTTTTTAAGTTGATTCCAAAATGTTACTGGGGACACCCGCTGAAAACTGTTGCATTTGTTGTATTTGGGGCTGGACACCGCCCACAGGACTCGCTGACCTTTGTTATTAGTGTAAAAAAAAAAAAACACTCACAGTAAAATAAACATTTTATTTCTCTCCTTGTGGTCAGCAGCAGATCTTTCATTTACTCCTGGGGGACAGAAAATAAAATACATTTTTGTTATAACATATGTGGGCAGTACTTATTATTATAATTTTGTGTGATCATTTGATGGCTCTTAGTCATGAGATCGTAGACGTGAGAAGGTTGAATCAGGTCTGTCTCGCTGACACAGTACCCTCAGCTGGACACAAACCTCCAGTGTAACTTTCCTGTCGCTGTGAGAAAGGATTATCACGATAGATTAGTGACACGCTTTTTACAGCACTGAAATAGAGGGAGCAGAAATAGGCCAGAATAGGTAGAAAAATGACTCTACTGTTTCAAAAGACATGCTTTTTCATCCAAATTTGCTGCTTGGATGGTCTCCACTTGTAAACAAATATGGCTGAGAGGGATCTCCGCCCTCTACTGGATAAAAGTTACGCAGAGCTGCTTTAAATTAAAATATAGAAAGAAAAGCATGACTATAGCACGACTTCTATTGGTCACATAGGTTTTATTAGATTTTAAAAGTATATATTTTTGAGGGAATAATCAAAAAGGGGGTCACGGCCCTGTCCCCTCCAGTATCTCCACTTACACCGGTGATATGTTATTGGCTCTGGACATTATACATTTATATCCCATTAGATCCTTGTACAGGAAGATAAACCAGGTCTGAGCTGAACTGTCCCATCATCAGGCTGTGATGGTTTTATAGCCGAGCCCCCAGACCCACAGCGAGCGTCTGAAGAGAAGGGATTACTATCGAGTCGTTAAGCTTGAGCTTTTCCTCTCCAGCTGCCGACCGTGTCTCTTCTGGTCACGTGACTCCGGCCGGGGGCGTCCCCAGGGGTGAAAAGGTCACTGACACCGGAGCCCTCTCCCACTGCCGCGTGTTGAGAGGTGGGGAAGGGGTCACCGAAATGATGAACTGTCAAAAACAATAAAATGGATTGATTTGTGTGCTGCAATAACCAGAACAATGGCAGATACCACTCCATTGTGCTTGGACCATTTCACTTCCTTCTTCACTAAACCACTGTATATTGTCTTAATTGAACCAGATTCTGTGGAAAATGACTCCCCTTGTTCATCTGTGTAAGACAAATACACCATTCCCGCACACAGGACGAGGATAAATGCCTTTGCATAATCCAATATTCCCCTGACGACGTGTTTGACATTGTTCCTGTGCCCTCACCGGAGGAGAACAGGGGTCCGCCTCCCCAGGCACCACAGCGTACCCAGCGCACCCAGTATGGAAGACACAAGGAAGAAGACTAACCTTGTATAATTAATGATGTAAAACAGGAAAAAACATGGTTGAATTGCTCTAATCTTGTTTCGGTCTGGGCCTGTAGGGATTAATTAGCAGGAAAAGCATACTTAGTACTAAACGCAATCCCTTAGTAAAACACACACTGTAATTTAAGGTGCTCCACTTGGCTCAGTCTGTGTGTTATCAGAGTATATGTACCAGTACTCTTGAGTGTCGCACTGTAATGAACTGCTCTCAGGGAGAACGAGTGCTTACTTATTCCACCTCCTTAAAAAACAAGTGCTACTTCAGTGATTAGAGCGATAAAGCCACCGTATTAAGAGAAAGAAACATCATCAACAAACCCTTAAGATGATCTCTACGATGAAAGGACTTATATGTAAAGCATAGACAGTAGAGCTCGACATCCTCTTACATACCTCTCTTCCCAGTTTGATGAAACCTGTGGCTGTAGTTTGTGTATAACAGGTGGATCATCATAAAACAAGAGGAAACCGCCATCGTCTCTTCATAAAACACCTTTATTTATAAAAGACACATCACGCCTAAGGACTTTAAAAAAAATAAAAGGCTCAATTAACAAAAGCAAAACAAACAAATTGGTGTTAAATTAGCAATTACAGCAAAGAGCAGATAAGTTTAAAGCCAAAGGCGACATTTGGGAGTCATCTGTGTGTGGTTAACGACAGCTACCAGGCTTATTGTCATGTTTATGTGTAGTTAAAGCTCATACAGTAATAAAAGTAATAGGCCGTGTTTGCTCTCACTTCATCTGGTATAAAAACAGAAGCGAGTCTAGAGACTGTAGGGGCCCAAAGGGAAAGTTAAAAAGAGGCTCCTAATAAACCGAACTGAACAAAATGGGTCTGAAGTGTGGGGTCCCAAGCAGGTCCCAAGCACACTGCACTCTGCTGATTGGACGGTGGATTGGACTTCTCGGTTTTGTTGTGAAGTAAAAACATTAAACAGAAATATTCTTCAGATAAATTACACATTGTTTTGATAAACGTCATATTCAGAACATTCAAACAGAAAACAGAAAATGATAAATGTTGTACTTTTTGTAACAAAGACAAGGCTAGTGTTTATTTGCAGCAGCTGTGTCTGGTTTTAATAGTCAGTGTTGTATATCTTTTGCTTCATGAAAAAAAATGGATCCACTGCATTAAACACAAGCAGAACATGTGCCTCAAATACTGACTCTAAATTATAGCAAACTGGTGCAGCTTTATGAATAAAATGTTCAGAAAGATGGGAATAAACAGTGTTCTCTACAGCAGCTTTATTTTAAATATTAGCAATCCATCCAAGTTTCAAAAAGTCTGCTTCAAATACGTTTTTAAACTCAAATAGAGACACATTGTTAAAATCATCATAAAGCATTTTGTTTATATCCATTCCTGCATAAAACATTTCTAAACAGATATATTTTTAGTGGCTTCATCCTGAAATGATCCAGTAATCAAACAGGTTTTGCTTGGGGCCCTACTTCTACATTTTTAATGAAAGTGTCAGTGACGATGGACAAAAAAACAAACACAAAAGCAAACACAAGGACTTTATGTCAAGAGAAGACAAGACCACATTTATTTTAGTATAGACCAATATAACAACAGTGGCCTCAGAGGGATTTACAGATTGTACCAGACAACACCCCCTGTCCTTAGACCCTCCATCAGGATCAGAGGAAAAACTAAAAAAAACACAGCCAAGTGGAAAAACAGAACCACAGAAGAAGGATCCACTCCCAGGAATAGATGTGTCCAAATACATATCATAACATTGAATGAGCCAAGACCAGACCAGAACAAATCAGTCGCAATGAAATGAAAACATTACTGGTCAGATGCGACAGTAAGACTCTCTCTATATTCACTCTTCTTCCTTTTTTTGAAGCGACATGCAGGATTTCCATTCACAATTAAATTATACATATATTTTTTTATCTTTATAACAAAACGGAGGTGTCTGTACCTTTAAACCAACTGCCCTCTGCCTGTGTTTCAACATTTTACGCCTTTGTTTACTCGTGAGGGTGCAATAACAGCTCACAGGAGATAAGAAAACACAGCACACTTTATGACAGAGGGCTCAAATAAACCTGGATTTCACTTTTATTCAGTTTCGTTTACATGGAAACTCTATACGATCAAATGTCCGTAGTAGGATCACTGCTTTAAGACATTTCCTCCCACTTTTTGAATTATTCATCGTTTATTTTGTCTCTTTAACAGGAAGTAGGGTCAGAAAGAGGTTAAAGGCAGCGATCTTAACTTTCAGAAGTGTTGTAACTTCTGTTTGTGGTCGCAACACGAGACAACACCCATCCGCGGTCGATTTGCTAACAGTCTGACACCTCAGATGTAGAAGAAAGTACGTGTTTTTTTTTTTCAGCCAAATTAGAGACATATCCTGTGGCCAAACCAAGACATATTTCAATATCCCCCATTGATTGAGACGGCGTGTATGAAAGCGACGATGAGGTGTCTCCCCCAGGGGCCACTTAGTACTAAGTCCAATAACAGTTAGACAGACTAATGGAGAGGCTTATCAATGTGCTGTACTCCCCCCTTCAACCAGCACAAATACCCCATAACCTCATCCCTCTGCTTTTTGGCTCTTCCCCTAATGAACAATCAGATCCGAGCTGGCCGCATTATTGCACATATGAGATTAATTTACTCCCCGCAGTACAGAGAGTGATGTTATAACAGGAAAATCAATGTCCCTCTTGTTGTTCTCCAGGGTTGGACAGGGTGTACGCACATCTGCTCTCATAATACAAATGCTGACCTTGCTGTCACACAGAGAGAGAGGCTGCTGCTGCGGCGGCGAAACGGGCCGACGGTGCTGTTTTATCAGAGCTTTATCAAACCTCCTCCCAGAGACGTGCCACACTCCGGAGCTCGCCGATAACCTGGAGATTTCAGATCATTTCATGTAAAGTTACAGAAAAGCGAAATAAAAGTCATATCCCGACAGTTGTAGTTGACCTTTAAGGGGGCCCGGTGGAGGTTTTATTAACTCCCATCATCACCGGGGGCAGAGTAGACGGCCCAAATGACCTTCTGACCTTTTGAAGATAGGGCCATAAAAGACGGGGGAGGGGTAGCGCTGAGGGAGAGAGAAACAGCACAGCCTTTTGCTCAGCGACTGTCTGTGTCCTGACGGTGGACTGTATTAAGTAAAACTTGACAGAAAGCCAAATAAACAAGTGTCCAGTGAGAGCCGGCAAGTGTCACCTGAGTGTATGTCAATAAAAGATGACCCACATCAGGGTTTGAGCCAAAAAACACAAATGTACAGTAGCATTAAATGTTGAGGTCATGTAACAAAACTACAGCTTTATATGCTACATATTTATTCACATATATTGACTAGATAAGAGTATTTTAACTCATATAATCTTTTAACTTATTACGAGGACATTGGTTTGGGTTTAGTCCTGGTTTGTCTTTGTTTAATACTGTTTGTCATTGGTTCAGTGCTAATTTAGTCCGGGTTTAGTCTCAGTTTTGTTATGGATAAGTCCGTAATTAAGTCCTGATTTAGCCCCTGGGTAGTATCTGTTTAGTCTTTATTTAGTCCTTTTTTTGTCCTTTAGTCCTGTTTAGTACTTGTTTAAGTCTAGTTTATTCCTGGTTTAGTCTTGGTCTTGTTATGGTTTAGTCCTTCTTTCAGTCTTGTAATGAAGGACCTGTTTAGACCTGATTTGTTCTTTTTTGATCTTTATTTAGTCTTTCATTTGCTCCTGGTTTTATTTCTGGTTTAGTCTCTGTTTAGTCCTGGTTTAAGTCCATTATTTGGTCTTGGTTAAGTTCTGGTTTAGTCCCTGTTTAGTCATCCATCTTGTCCTAGTTTTCCGTCTGATAGTCCTTGGTTTAGTCCTTGTTTAATCCAAGGTTAAACTTTATTCAGTTCTGGTTTAGTCATGTGTTAATGTTGGTTTTAGTCTTTTGATTTAGTCTCACTAGTCCTAGTTTTGGTCCTTGTTTAGTCCTGACTTTAGTCCTAGATTTGGTCCAGGTTTAGTCCTACATTAGTCATAGGTTAATCCTTTATTCAGTTGTGGTTTAGTCCTTTTTTAATGTTAGTTTTAGTCTTTTGATTAAGTCTCACTAGTCCTAGTTTTGGTCCTTGTTTAGTCCCAACTTCAGTCCTAGATTTGGTTCTCGTGTAGTCCTGAGTTAGTGCTGGTTTTAGTCCTTTGTTTTAGTCTCGTTAGTCCTAGATTTGGTCCTGGTTTAGTCCTTGATTAGTCATTGGTTAATCCTTTACTCAGTTCTGGTTTAGTCCTGATTTAATGTTGGTTTTAATCCTTTGTTTTAGTCTCATTAGTTCTGGGTTTGGACTTGGTTTAGTCCTGATTTTAGTCTTTGGTTTTATCCATTAAGTCCTCTTTTTACTTCAGTTTTGCTCTATATTTAGTCCCTTTAGTCTTGCTTGTAGTCTTTGTTTCAGTCCCTTTTTTTAACCCTGGTTTTAGTCCTTATAGTTTAACCCCCATTTCCTCTTGTTTTGACTCCACTCTCGGCTCTCTGCGCGCATCCGTCCCTCTCTCTCATTTCTCTCATTTCTCTCAGTTCAAGTGTAAAAACTCACTGCGGTCCGCCTCCACTACTGCCTTTTTTCCCCCTTCTTCTTCTTCTTCTTTGCTTTTGCACACTGCTCTCTCTCGGAAACACATCTCCCAGACTCGGTGCCAGACAGACAGACAGACAGACAGACAGACGGAGAGGAGGGGGGACAGACAGAGGAGAGACACCCCCACATAGTTTCCGTGCGCCGGTGACGTCTCTGCCTCTCAGCCCGTGTGCAGTGTGACGCTGCGGGGCTGTGTCTTGTTGACGGTCCGCTCGGCTTTTCCAGACAGTGTTGAGGAGACCGCGGACGAGTGAGGACAGGACGAGCCGCAGCAGCCACCAGGCGAGTCTTTACACCGTTTTTCTTTACAATTACCGCCTTTTTATCCTACTGTCATTTTCAAACAGCCGTGAATATATTTAGTTTTAGTCAAGCCTGGCGTGTATTCATTCATTGTTGGGTTTAAATCGCTTTTGTTGAGTCGACAGAGGGTCCGGAGCTAACAGGGTTTAGCCTGCTGTAGTGTTAGCCGTTAGCATGTTAGCCTGCCTTAATATTAACCTCTACGGGACACCCCCCTCAGTCACCACAGGCACGGATTTAGTTGTTTCTTTCACTCTTACATCAGCCTGCTTTAATATTTCTAACACACAGCTAGACTACCATCTGTTACGCTTAAATAACCCTGTTTTTTGGCTTACTACTGCGGTTACTACTGGTTAATAGCCGATTATACCGGTGGTACGCTGGGGTTGTGAAGCTAGCTGCGCAATTACTATGGTTTAAAGGCAGAATAGCACACATTTTAAAGGATTCCCTGACAAATCCACCCGTGAACGCACCATAAATGATTCATTTATTTAATATTTTAACCTAATTTAACGTATAAAGGTAATATAATGTTTAATTGAGAACTAATTTGGGGGAAAGGACCGCTGCGTGCGCTCGGAGACCTCTACAGGAGTGACTTTTACGCATAAGTCACGTTTGTAATCCCTCTTCAGATGGTGTGTTTCCTTTAACCCGGTGTAAAAAAAAAAAGACTTGACCGCGGTGTCTTCCCCAGACTAGACAGTGGTGTGTGTGTGTAGACAGTGAATGTCATTATCAGCGCTGTCTGCATACCAGTGCCGTCGTGGCGAGCCAACAGAGAGAGGAGCACCCGCTAAAGGAGAGAGGTACAGTCAGTTTGGAGACTGGAGAAAGAGAGTGGAGGAGGAGGGGCTGCACTGCTGGAGGATCCACATACAGCCGTGTCCTTGCACCAAAAAGGATAGTGGCGAGTGACACTTGGAAATATCTCCCAAAGAGGGCCAAAAAACGCGAGGACATTTAATACAAACAACAAACAGTAGCGGATTATTGATTATTATGTTTTGTGACCAGAATAAAGCGCCGCGGATGGAGGAGATGTTGTTTTGCATTCAAACGGGAGTCCTTTAATGTATCATGCGACTCGCACATTCATTGGTCGGTGCTTTAATTGTGTAGCCACTGCCTTTTTCTTCAGCCTATGGCGATTTTTGCTGTAAAACGCCTACAAATATCATTCGCTTGTGCGGTTTAGTTTACGCCACAGCAGCATTTTTATCAGCGCTGAAATACACACAACACTCAAAGTGCGTTCACTGCACCAAATGAATAATCTGTGAATCTTAATCGTCTTGTCATATCATTTTGTAAAAGATTGAGAGGTTTAGAGACAGGAGCTGGTGCAAACAGTGCGTTCATTTCGGCGGAGCTCCTGTGTCATATTGCAGTAGCAGCCATTATCAGCCACATTAGGCTTTAATTTGGGGAAGGCAGTTAAGTGTTGTTTACCTTCGTACGCTCCACTGTGTAAAGCCGCAGTAAAGCACAGAGCAGAAAAGGGGAAAACACCGCTTTCCACAATGCAGCGGGTCATGCTGTGAAAGCACTGAGAGAAGGGGACGACTGCTGTTAACGCTTTTATCAATTGTTTTTCACGGAGCTGATGGGGTCAGCGTGGGGTAAGCAGACCGAGGGGAAGGCACAATATGGTTGGGAAGGGCACTTTCATTTGCAAAGTGACATGTTTTTGACCATTGTGTATCAGCCTTTAACATTAACAATGTAATGGAAAGAGGGGCAGGGTTGTTGTGGGGAATTTCGCTGCAGTTTTCAAGTCTCCTCACCTGGTTTCGCTTGTTAAAATTCTCACTTTGTGCTGGAAAGTTTGCTTCGAAGCCTTTAGTGAAAACCTAAATGCAAATTCCCCCTGGGTTCAATTACAAGGTCTGAAAAAACCTTGTGTTTGTGTGAAGTATGGTAATGGCCATTTGGTTTAGTGGGCCACGCAAACAGCCATTGACCCCTCAGCTTTGAATGCAGACAGTAGCCATACAACATTTAAAGTCTAGAGATAGTTCATGATCCATTCTTGTTGAAGGTTTGATTTGACTAAATTTCTGTTTTTTTGTGTCTAGGAAACGGATCAGAACATTGAAAACTGCTGCCAGCACAATGTTTGTGTTTAACAACCAGAAGATTTGTGTCATTTGAAAAGACTTGAGGAGGAATAAACAGTGAGTGGAACATAAACTCATCCATCAGACAGAAACAACAGTACCCAGTGCTTAGACATGGCCAGCACTCAGACCAGTCTGAAAACCCCTTTCAAAGACTTGACCTCATTCAAGGGCAACCTGAAGCGTCTGTACAGAGAGAGGCTGGAAGATGCTCCCATTAAGAAACGCGTCATGGCAGAGATGAACCTGAAGCGCCGCAGCTTGGACTCATTCCCAAAAACTCCCAAAGTGAAGCGGGAGCAGATCGAGGAGCGACGTCACGAGTCTGAGCTGGACCTGGAGGGTCGGGCCGAGCTGCACGTGGTGGGCTCCGCTAAAGCCCTGGACTTGAGCCCTGGGCTTAAACACACACTGGCGCAGTTCACTCTGAGCAGCCAGAGCTCTCTCGGGGGTCCGGCTGCCTTCTCGGCCCGCACCGGCCACGAGCACTCCCCCGCCGGGATGCCCCCCCTGCCCTCCCCTCCGGTCCTGGGAGGGGGCCCTCTGCTGGTGCCCTGCGACAGCTCCACGGAGCTCACCCACTCGCTGCTGGAGGGAGAGTCCATCTCGTGCTTCGTGGTCGGGGGTGAGAAGCGCCTCTGTCTGCCTCAGGTCCTGAACTCGGTTCTGCGCGACTTCTCTCTGCAGCAGATCAACACGGTGTGCGACGAGCTCTACGTCTACTGCTCTCGCTGCGACGCTGAGCAGCTGCACATCCTCAAGGTCCTGGGCATCCTGCCGTTCAACGCGCCGTCCTGCGGCCTCATCACGCTGACCGATGCACAGCGCCTGTGCAACGCGCTGCTGCGTCCCGGGGCGGCGCTGCCCACTGACCCCAGTGGAAAGCTGTCTGCCCAGGGCCTGTTGAAGGAGAGCGACAGCAGCTTCCAGGTGGAGCACCAGTGTTTGGGGAAGTGCCAGGGCCTGTTCGTGCCCCAGTTTTACACTCAGCCCGAGGCGCCCTGCATCCAGTGTGTCGAGTGCCAGTTGCTCTTTTCTCCGCAGAAGTTCGTCATGCATTCACACAAGTCACCTGATAAGAGGACATGCCACTGGGGCTTTGACTCGGCCAAGTGGCCCTGCTACTTGCAGCTCGCCAGAAAGTACCAGGGCACGTCTGAAGAGCCCAAACTCAAGCAGCGCCTGGAGGAGGTCAAGGAGAAGTTCCACTATCAGCTAAAGCGGTCGCTAGACAAAGTAAGACACTTCTCTTTTACTGTTTGTCTGTGTTCTGTGTGTCTTTGTTGCATAATACATATTTACCATTGTTCTGTGGGAAATAATGTATGCTTCCTTATGTTAAATAATGTTTTCCGTCTCCTAAGGCCGTCCCTGTGCCCCTTTTAGACGCCACAGTCTGTGTTTTGTCTGTTCAGCAGTTTGGTCTTAGACGAGCACCAGTGTTTTCTTAAACCAGCTTTGACCTGGTGTATGTGAGAGGGGCCTGGGACAGGTGGTGACATCTGTCTGACCAGGTCTGATCAGATGAGCTCAGGCCAGCTGGGCTCTGCTGAGGGGAAGTGCATCATTTGTGCTCAGGTCACCTGGAGGTCACTGGGAATGTCACTGGACAAAAGGCCAGCTTTAGAGGCAGCTTTAACTCCTGTGTTGGCAGCACATTCTGGCAGTGACTTGTTTGACCTTTAATTTTGAAAACCTCCGATTACTCATAATAAATGAACCTTAAAATGATTGTACTTCAGTTTACTTTTTGGCTACAGCTGAAAAACTTTGTTTGCTTGGTTAAAAATATATTTGTCTATAATTCTGTAGTTTTTACTTCTTGAACTGACACAGATTTTTTTAATAAACGTTAAAAAACTACAATGCACATACTGCACTAGTGAAAAGGCAGCAGTACTGAGTGAAAAGCTCTAGATTGACCCCCAGCTATTGACTGTTTTATGTCTCATGACCTCGCTCTGACCACAGTGGATTGACCCAATTGTGTGGCTTTCTGGCAAAAGAAGCTGTTTTGTCTGTTTTTTTGTGGCGATATAAAACTACCTCTAGTGTCTGTCCAAACACAAATGCTGACTTTTCTTGGTTTAATGACCATACAACTGCTTCTGTCATCCAACTTTAACACATTTTGAACAGTTTTATATGTCGGATATGTGTTCTTTTTTTCTCTCTGGTTAATGTTGACGAGTGAAAGTTGCGGAAATACCGTCTGTCGTCTCGTCTAGTGTCCCGACCGCATTCTTGCCCCGTCTTGGATGAGTTAGACATTCTTTCTCAAAAGTATAGACATTGCAATACCACAGAGGAAATGCTCACGGTGTCAGACAGACAGACCACAGACGCAACACATGTACAAAAACATCTGCTTTTGTGTTGTATACTTGTAAATGGAGGTTAGTATGACACATCTGTCTCTGGGGCTTTTTTATCACTACAGTTTCAGGTGTTTTGTCTGTTCTTTTTTCTGCTTTGCTCCAGTGGCAGATTGAGCTTAATGTACTGTGGAAGTTGTCAGTTTTAGTTGTGTCTTTGTGGGCTCAATTCTTGGAAAGATTGTTGCCTAATGGACAAAGGAAGCAGGTGATTGTGGCGCTTAAAGAGGATGCTGCGGGCCCCCACCTGAGTGAGGGCTTGTGAAAGGTCATTTTCCAGAGAACAGGGTGACCGCTGCAAGTCCACTTACAGCTCTGTTTATGTGTAACAAAAGTGTGTGTGTGTGTCAGACTAAAGAGGAAGTCAGGCAGACGGACATGTCTCTCACTCTGAACATCCTCCAGAGTCTGGCTTTGTGACTCACTCTTTCCACATCCCAGTCCGTTTTAGTGAGGGAACAGCCGCAGATTTTTTTTAAACGCAACGCTATGCAACTCTTACTGTGAAATGCATAGTCTCGATATCATTAGAATATGCAGCCTCAATGTCATTTTAATGGCCCTCTGACCTAAAGAAACATATAAACTCACTTCAATCGACACATCCTTGCTACAAAAACTCCCAACATTTAACCTTCTGATTTCTCTGAATTAAAAAACCTGGTAAACATCATTGCTGTGATGCATAGAGACGTTCTATACATGCCAGGGCTAATTAACGGCTAATTTTCAGGGTGCGCAATCATTTTGTGAGAACACACACAACGTCTCATTAACACAATTGTCTTTTTTATACAAGATATGTCAAGATGCATCTGTTTTGCATTAGTCCTTTAGTGTGAGCAAATCAATTCAGTTTATTTATATAGGAGCGGCAAATCAAGCCACATTGTCTGATGACAGACAGAAACAAGTCAAGACCTCTTCTTCGACTGCCTTCACCAGTTGGGTTGAGCGCCAGATAATTGTAATTATAGAAGCAAAAGTGATATTAAGGATGGAACAGTATGAGCAGACGCAGCACAAACACGGACATGAATATGAACATTAGGACAGGTTTTAATTTGGAGACTTGCTGAAGCATTGGAGCAACAGACACACAACAGTATGGATGCTATACTGAACAACATGGACCACCCCCTGCATTGGGCTTTTGAACAACAGAGAGCAGCCAGTGGACGTCTGAGATCACCGACTGCAATAAGACCGTACAATCAATCAGTCTGTGGAAGATGAAACCTGAGGCAATTCATTTGAGGAAACCGAACAACTGAATTTCCCCTTGGGGATTAATAACAAGAAAAGCAAATACAGAGAGAGTAAGACGAGACACAGAGGGTCTGGCTTAACCCAATACTTGCACTACGCCCTACGCACTTCATCAAAGTGCACATCTTATGAAAGTGCACAAGGGTCCAAAGCTGTTAAAATGAGGAATTGGGACGCCTCTGAACACGTCTCTCTTCTCAGTAACTTTCATTACAATCAGAACAAGGTCAAATAGAAAAAGAGCAAGCACAACGCCGTCTTCTGTTTTAATGTTTGCTGAACTGAAAGCCAAGGCATGGACACAACATTAATACAGTGTTGTTACCGCGGCGACAGGTTTATTCATTTGATTTCCTTTACTTATTTAACTATTAATATGTTTTTCATGATTTCCATTTTTGCTCGTTGTGTTTCTTTGCGTTGAAACAAAAGCCCCAGCGTCACAGCAAAAGGATTGTGGGTAATATTCTTCAGTGTTATTGGAGAACTGGGACACATTACGGTATTGGGACAGGGCCTCAGTGTGTCATCAAACTACAGCAGTGAAACTGTGGCTAGCTTAGGCCACGCTAACTATGAGCTTTATCAAAAAGGAGGGTTTCATGTTGAGTGTAGAAAGAGTGTCTGCGTCCCGACTGAAACCGGACAAGTTACATAGTGTTGCTTTAAAGAGACGTTGGTCTAACCCTGACTGTAGCTCTTATTTCCAATCAGTGTCAATGCCCACATTTACAAGTCGTTTTATTTAACCCTAGAGCCCCCGGAAGAGACATAAACAAGCCTCGTGGAAGTTTGTTTTTCCACCTTCTCCGATGTCTACTGGTACTACATCCTGTTCAGCGTTTGGTTTTAAAAGGGCACCGTTTTAAACTTCAAGACCCACTCTCTATTAACAGGCCCCGAGCCCCGAGGCAGCGCTGGTCCGTCTGCCGATCCCCGCTGTGTGAAGACGTCTTAATAGTTAGTGTGTGTCAGACAAACTCTCAGCTGTCTGTGTCTAAGTGTAAGAGAAGATTTTCCAAAGCGGCGTCATGTTTCGTCATTTTTTTATTGGGTTATTTTTGATGACAGGGAAGACACAGGAATTCCTTTTGGCTGATAACCCCGCCGACTTGTGAAATAGCTGTCTTGTTGCTGGAGGGACATTTTGTTTTTATTTGTGCGGCATTTCATCAGACGAAAATCAGTGTTACACAAACGTGAAATGAGAAAAAAATCCCCAGCGACTATGACACAATATTGAGACACAGGAAGTTAACCGAAAGTGGGGGTTTTTTTAGACATTTTTAGAGTTGTTTATGATACTGAGGTAGAAACATTTTTAGGCAAATGTTTTTGGGCATTTTTCTGTCTTTATTGAGCAAGAGTAAACAGGAAACTTCATTTAAATAGTAGCAAGACTTAATCCTCCTATAAACAGACTGCCGTGTTTAGCTTCATCATTTTGTATCTGTACCACACTATTTGAACCACAAGCCAAGCCGCAAGCTCTTATTTGGGTCGCTTTGTAGCCCTTTTGACAATGGAAACTGACCCGACGTGTACTGTACCGCTCCAGTGGAAACCTTTTTGGACTCGTCTGGTGTCTCTTCCTTTGCCTGAGTCTTGTCTGACTTAGCGCTGAGCTGGCCCAGAGTCAGAAGTGTCAGACAGAGAACAGGCTTGTCGTTTGTGCGTCTCTGCGCCGGGGCTGACACAGCGGCTGCGGCACAGACGGCAGACAGCTGCATCTTTCTGGCTTCCTCTATTTGCTATTTGGAAAGCAGTGACTTCATTACCACTGAGCCGTACAGCTGCACTCTGTCTCCTGGCCTGTCTGCTCCACCGCTCTGTCTGCTTGTCAATCATTCCCTCGGACTGTGCCTAATTGGGTTTGAGCAAAGAGGCTAATCACTGCTGCCTCGACCATCTATAAGTCTGCTTATCACTGTCTTTGTACGCTCACCCTTTCTGACCTATGTCCAGACGGGTTCTTCCACATGTGTCTGTAAACACTCACTGTGCCCCAGGCCCCAATCAGTGGACAGTAACAAAATAAGGAGCCAAATGAGCCGATAAGTCGATCGTTACATAAGCAATGAGACCACTTGTGTGCGTCTGAAGCAGATGAGAGGGAAGCCAGTGGATATCGATCTGGTCTCAGAGCTTGATGGATGTGGCCGGTCGCTGGGTGGCACAGACGCTGAACGGAGAAGGAAGTGAACTGAGGAGAGACAGAGCTGTGGTTTCTGTTGTTCTGGCTACTTCTTGTGTTACATTTTACTTTAGAGCTAAGCACAAAGAGAAATCCTACAGATATGGGTCATTAATCAAAGGCTAAAGGGTTTTAGTCTCAAGAGAGAAAAATGAATGAATGTCAGGGATTTATGCTGCATTCAAATGCCTCTCGGAGGGTTGGAGTTTCTGTGTTAGGAAGCCCTTTTTCCAACTTAGCTGTGTTTATGTGATTTCAACTTCACAGACCAACTCAATTATTAGTTAGTAAAATAATTTATTAGTGTTTACCATGGCTAATGAATCAGATCAAGAATACTTAAATATAGCTGTGGCAAATGTATCTGTCTGTTAAGAATTGAATATTCCCATCGCTAATATTTTAACATATTTACATAGAAATCTAGTTACTTAACTATTCAAAAATCGCATTCAAAAATCAGTCTAATATTTGATTTAAGGCCAAAACACCCAGCTGTAGTCCTGCCTGTGTCGAGACATGCACTCTCCTCCCGACTAAACCGTCACTCTGAATCTGCCTGTTGCTTTAATTATTATTTTTTAAAGGTTCAGACAGGCCTCCAGACGAAAAGTGCACGGGGCAGACTCAGACCGGGTGAAATGTGGTTACGACACATACCTCCCCGAGGCGGAGAGGAAAGGGAGCAGTCTGCAGTGAGGCTGATGACAGGCCCGTGTCAGATGGTTGTTGGTTTGTCACATGTTAAACCCCTCCCCTTCATGAACCGACCCTGTCTTTAGCCTTCGGGCGGTTACAGGGGGCCCGGGCCTCAGCTCCGATTTCCTTGAGTTGAAAATTAACCTTGCAAGTCCTCAGCTGAACCGTCCGTCCAGCTCGGATCAGCCCTCCTGGTCGACCAATCACACGGCGCTTCCAAAGCCTGTGGTCTCTCTTCTGCCCCTAAAACACCCCTACACATAATTCTACGTCTGTTTGTGCGTTTTCCATAGAACAATTATCCACTTATACTGAATACACAGCAGCGTCTTTGAATGCCGGCCCTCTGTAACCAACATTCAATCACGTCTGCGCGCAGTTTCGTGTGGGAGACTGTGTTCCTTATGCACAACAGGCTGTGTCTCGGACAGTTTTTTTTGCTGCTTGTTGTAAATTGCTGAACGGGGCCCCTCTAGGTAGGAGGAGCCGAGCTGAGGGGCCTCTGGTATGTCACCATCAGGTCAGTGCCAGTATCACAGCTCCATAACAGCGCAGTAGCTCACTGGAAGAATGCCAAAGTCATTACTTTAAGCCTTTTTTTTCACTGAACAGACTTCTTTTCCTCGTTTTTTTTTTTGTTTTGTTTCAGAGCCAACAATTAAATTTCTCACAGGCCCAGGTCACAGGTTACCACTACCAGATTGCACCAAAACAGAGTGAAAACCACAGCTTAAAACACAAAATGTCAACAGCTTTAGCTTTAGCAGCTGGAGTTTTCTCATAACTCACAGCCACTAGATTAAATGTGCAGTGTGCAGCTTTAGTTTTTTCTTTTATTTGAGGAAAACTGTTATAACACAAGACCTTAAGACATCATCCAGAGGCTTTATTATCAAGTCTTTTCCAACTTTTCCAATCACACTCGCATTGACTGTAATAATCGTACTGGATGAAGTGTCTATTCCAGCACTGGATATGTCTGCTTATACTGAGAAACATAAATAGAGAAAAGGGAAGAAATGGAAAGTGTGGATCAAATATTGGCAATGTATTCATGCATTAGTCTGATGCTAAACTCAGAGCTAAAAGTTTCAGGGAAATCTCTTAACTTCAGTTTGATGTCATGTATTTTGCGACAGGGAATTGGTTCAGTTTCCCTTTTATAGATAATATAAAAGCATACAATTCGAAATGTTGTTGTGAATGTTCAGAGGCTGACAGGAGTTTTCATCTTCTGCTGCTTTGAGTGCTGCTAAGGGACTTCAGTGAGAGCGCCTGCAGAGATAGTCCAGTCCAGATACAGTGGAGCCTGTGCCACGTCTGCCAACAGCCTTATAGACTAAACAAACTGTCCAAGCCGCTCCCAAACAAATGTCCTGTGGACTTTAAAAAGGCTTTGGACTGTCAGGCTGTTTGTATGTTCACAACGCTCAGGCTCGAGCCCATTAGTGAAAGAAAGAGTTGTGATAAGAGAGCAGTGCGGATCATAAGACGTCTGACTGGTTCGGTTCTGCTGTTGTACGTGGGAATAATGAGGAGTATTAATTAATCGATGTGTTGATGAGAAGAGTAACTGTGCACTGTCTGGTTTCCCTGGGAGACAGCGGGGCGAGCCGTTGGGTGTGCTGTGCGTTGGGGGCTGGGAGCTGCAGGCGAAGGGAGGTTTACTGTAAAGGGGGCTGTGTGCAGGCAACGAGTGAGTTTGCATTTGAAAGACTCTTCTGTGCCGCCTCCCCAGTGGGATCGGTGATTAATGAAGATATAACCGGAGAGACGAGGCTTTCCATAGGAGCGGCAAACACACACAGCAGACAACACACACCGATATAGGCACTTAGACGGGCTTTCTTACATTCTGCCCCACAGCCCCAGTTTCCCAGACAGGGAGATAAACACAGGATATCAAAGGCGTGTCATGAGTCCCGCTGGGCCACATCCACAACACATTAAGCCCAGCCACTACACTGATCAATTATGCATGTTGCAAACACACGGCAAACCAAGGGAAAATAGTCTGTAGCCTGTACGATTAAAGGGCTCCCATCTCTCCACTTTTGCTGTAATTTATTTGCATGTTTGGTAATGGCTCATCATTTCCATACAGAAGTGACTCTGATCCCGCCGTGTGATTGTGATATAGGCCTGGGAATTAGCGCCCGCCATCCACCAAATGCGGGGGATTTGATATAATGGGGCCAGGTAAATGGAAGTAGTACATTGTAATGCGGTCATTAAAGCACAAACGATGAGTAGATGTACTTTTATTTTTGATGGTACGCAACATTCGGAGCAAAGGTAAGTGTTGCTGTGGCCTGTGTTAGTTTGAACCTCAGCCTACGCACCAGATGAAGGCAGTAGGCTACGCCGCGGTGACTCACAAATTTGGCGAGGCCCGGATGGTTCATTACTGGCTCAGTAAGTGCTTTATTTTGCTGCCTCACCTTTGCTCCACAAACATCAAACGCCCTCCAGCAGCGTCTTTCTCTTTACCTGCTGGCAGTCTCTTTTTTTTCCCGTAAATCCTTATCTCACTAGGCGCTGGACTCAAGGGGCTCGGGGCAAGGTTTAAAAGGTAGAAACTACATGTAGGTCCACAGTTGTAAGGTATTTTGACTAACCTTCTGTACGTACATGCCATAATACTACTTATACTTATACGGATAGTCTTGGTCTTGGACAGTATTGTTTTAAAGGTGAATCGTCAAATAGTGTCTTTGCTCTCTTCTCATTGGCTAAAAAAGAAATGGATACTGGAGAGAACTTATTTGTTGCAAAGCAGAATAACTGGGAAGCTTATGTTACTTAAGCCCATTTTACACCTGCACTGAGATCCGGACTAGCTCGGCCAAGATAATTAAGCGTCTTCCCTGCCCGTCCTTCTCAGTAAAACCATCCAGACTATTCGTGGCATGTGCGAACACAAACAGGGGAGAGTCCACGTGAAATAACCCTGATTACATCCGGATTGAATGTCTGAAACGAGCTTTACTGAAGGCTTTACAACAGAGGTGTCTATTTGAATATTAGCCCTTTACCCTTGGCTTTCTTCTGCTTTAACACTATCAGCAGCACATGCGCGTGATCGCTTTATACAAACACGGAGACTCGAGCTAATGCAGGGTGTGTTCGGGGCCAGAGACTACACCACTGAAGTGAAACACAGCTGAATACTGATGTGTTTGTCTGGCTCTTCTCGCTCTGTAGGTGAAGCTACATTTGGGAATAGTCTGCCCCTCTGGTATTTCTTACCACAGACACATAAATATTACATCTGCCCTTCCTTCGTTAGCCTCACGGGCCCGTCCCGCTCTTCACCGTCCTGTAAATAGAGAAGGGTTTTCCCTCTGGATCCCGTCGCCACTATGTTGCTCTTTAAACTCAGGAGGAGGCTGCTCTCGAGGTGAATGACCTATAGTTATGAGTTACCATGAAAGTAATCGCTGTTCTCTGTTTCTATCTGTGTATACTCAAGATATAGAAGCCAAATGAAGGATTGTTGAACTGAGTGCACTTGAGCATCATTCAAGCTAATAGTCCTTAACTGTCCCCAAGCAACAGGGAGCGGTGTGTTTTGTGCGTACAGAGCTATTTTATGATTGATATGTGTTGTGTTGCAGCTCGGGGTACGTTTTTTGCCCTTGACTTTATCCTTTGAAGATACGAGGATGTTTTGTGGCTTTACAGTCTGGTTATATTTTAACCGGTCCTGTGACAGATACGCTCAGTTATGCCAGACATGTTCTTTGTCATCATCCATCAGTCCTCGTATCCTGGCTGAAATGCATCCGGATCCAGGATGATGGCATATTTACAGCCGTTCATTAAAAACCTGACTCACTTCAGAGGAAGAAATCCAGCCTCCAGATTGAATACAGACATTTTGTAGTGCTGTTTTACTATTTATCCTGTTCCAAGTCTATAGAAACAGATAACGTTGGAGCCAGTGTTACACAAGCTTGTATCCAGATGATGACATTTCTTATTAGCTGATGACACACTGTACCACGGGATAATTCAGCAGTCTGCGGTCAGTGATTAAAGGATGTCATCGGGTCAGATTTGAACAGACACACCATGAACACACCGCACAGACCACTTCCTCCTGTCCACACGCTGACCGTATCCCGTGCCGTGAGTCACTAAATTCACTGGAAGCACCGCTGTGGAGTCTGATTTATCGCCGCTCCCTCTCTCTCGGTCTGTTTGATGTGCGCCCAGGTGTGTTCACTTAGACCTCTGACTCATCCGTAATGACATTCGCCAAAATCAACAACTGTTTTTACTTGGGTTTCTGTCGAGCTGCTCTCCGATGGTGGGCTGGCTTCAAACACACCAGTGAAGGCGGCAAGGACATTTCTAGAAGCACAATGGTAGCTGCTTTGAGAGCAAATAAAGAGGAATTGAAACTGTTTATGCTTTTTGTTTCAGAAATCCCCTTTCAATCCTTGCGTTTTACTGTCTGTATCATATTTAATGCATCCAACGGAAAAGTGAGTTGCTCAAATGTAGAGTTGCGCTGTATATTGCAAATTTGATCTTACTTATACTATGCTAAGTGGGCACAAAATAACATTGATATCACTATTTTAACGTGCTGCATATTCCATGTTTTCCCAATATCTTGAAGACATACCACACTACAGACTACTATGAAAGCTATTTGAGAAACAGCTTTTTTAACGCTTATTTTGGCTTGGTTTGTGTCTGAGATGTTCATAGAAGTGCATTTAATTTGCATTTTTCTTTTCACAACCTGTCAAAAGTTATCTGTAAATGTGTTTTATAACATTGGAGCACGACTACAGTAAAACAGAGAATGGGAGAGTCATGCTATCTGATGCATTTGCATTCCCAGATCTGTTTGTGAGACACAGGCAAGCCCCAGGGGCCAGGACGGCGGAGCTAAGCTGCCCATTCAGAGCCAAGCAGCAGAGGCTTCAAACAAGCTCCTGCATGTAATATGGATGAGACTGAAGCTCCCTGCAGATCAGTCAGAGGACCCAGAGCCTGCTTCAGTTCTGCTTTCCCTCTTTTTTATGCGTCTGTGATTTACCCCATTGGGCGTTTCATCAAGTCCAGGTGAGGTTTGGAGTCTGTATCACTGGACCGAGCCATGACCCGTCCGTCTCGCTCTCTGTCCTCGGCCTCCCCTCTGGCCTCTTTGCAGACACATTCGACCCACCAGACATTGACATTTACAGCAGTACTCCGGAGCGGAAAGCCTCCTGAGCTGTGGAAGAAGTAAACAAACCTCAGATCGATATGTGACCACCTACCAGGGAGAGAGCAAGTGGAAAAACCTTTTAGGCAACTCTTAACATTCGAATTTCACACTGGTTTCAGGAGATGAAGCATGTTAAGTGTTTAAACAGATACATTATGAAGCGCTCCATTTTGCAGTGCTTTTATTTTTGCGGATGCTGTGTAATTTATTTTTAAAGCAAAGGGTCAGGCGATGTCTCCATTTTGTGTTTTTCTCTCTCCGTGGTGATAGCGATGCTGGGTGGCTCGCTGACAGCCTCTCTCTGATTTCAGTCTGCTTAGCAACGCTCATCCTCTGCAGCTCTCTCCCTCGCCTCCATCTCCGAGCGCAGCGAGTCGTCTGGTCTGGTCGCTCTCTGCAGAAAACAGTGCAGTGCTGATTTGTGTTTTGGAGAAGGGGAGCGTCGTCGGCCCATAACCTGAGATCAAAACCAGAAAACTGCTCTCTGTAGTGGCATACTTCCCCTGAGGCGTTGTGTATCATTTTTAGAGCTCATAAAGCATTTTCACACATACACAGCGGCTGAAATGAATACTAAATGATGAGTACATTAATCCACAGACAAGACAAGAGCCCACTGGCCTCATTCTCAGCCGATGTTTACTCCTGGGAGCTCTGCGTCTGCCTCAGCCTCTATTCTTTGCAGTAAATTACATCATCCTCCACAGCCTCTTCATATATATTTTTGATTTAGATTTTTATTTGCCTGAACGTCACCTGGAGTGCTTTGGTAAGTAGCATAGACAGAAAAGTTCAGCCCACACACAGTGACGTGAGCTGTTCATGTACATACAGTACAGTACTCAGTCTTGCGCATGGATGGATTTTAAAATACCCTTGACTGCCTCGAACGCGCTCTCATTTCCTTGAGCGTATGTGTACATGTAAACACAGCCGGGCATCAGTGGCTGTGTTTCCATACAAGCCTGTAGTGCTTCACGTCTGATGTAATAGACGTCGCTTTGGGGAAAAAAAGGGGTTGAACCGTTGTGGCGTGACTAGTCCTTTGAACTTCAAATGACCTGGTTAAAATATTTCCTTCACTTTTTACAGCGAACTGCTCATATCTCAAGCGAAATTCGAGGTGTCACTTTGAGTTGTGTCACTTGTGCAGCTGAAACATGAGTAATAAAGCTTCCATTTTGTATATATTGTAGGGCTGTGCAATATTCATTGGTTCAAATGTCAAATTAAGTCTCCAAACAGAGCTTCAAGTCAAACTAATGTGACAAAATCTAAAAGACCTTAGGGAAAACAGTTGATTTGACATTGCATTTCTATGAGTCAGAATTTAATTAAGTTTGTACTATTCCAAATGAAATTCAAATAATGTAGGTCATATTGTTAGTGCAGAACCAACACACAGACTTTATCGCATATAACATGTATCCTTAATATGTTCTAGTTGAAATAACCAGCATAGTGTAATCCATATAAACGGTACATGTCCAAATATCTCATGGTGCTAATGCTTTCAATGCTCAGGACTGCTTTAAAATGCTGCCTTTAGCTTCTTTAAATCCCTCTGATATAGTATTTTCTGGTTACCACTGATTGCACTCTCAAGGACCTATTCCCCCAATCTATTCCGTGACCACTGAACAACATGGTCCTGGAAGCACAGTCCTGGAGGACCTTGTGCGCTGTGAATAGATAATGTATGTTTACCTTGTGGGGGTGGGGTTACCTTACCCTGTGTGGCCTGCCGAGCATATTCCACTCAGACAATTTGTCCATTCATGAGCTAACGTTGTTACAAGGCTGCTCATGTACTGCTGTGAGTACAGACTGGGAGCTGCCGCCTGGGAGTTGACTGTGAAACATGAGAAAAGGAGAACGGAGGGGGGCAAGAGGCAGAGATGAATAGAAATATTGATCAGAGGTGTTTAAAGAAGCACCTTTTTATGTGGAGGATTATACTGTTTCTAAATGAGACTTGTGGCTGTGGTTAATGCCGGACACTACATGAGAAAATTTTAAAGACTCCTCCACATGGCTCCTGTCAGCTGTGGGGCCCCGCTGGCTCTGGCCATCATGGCTGTGGTACATTTGTGTGGATTGTAAAATGGCTGACTGTAGCTGCCGTGGGAGGAACGCAACATGTTGGCAGGAAGAGTCCGAAGAGAAAAGGCTGGGCATGTGATGAGCGTCTAGACAAAATGCCCATGTGGCACAAAAATGTGCTCTGGGCCTGAAGCCAAAGCTGGTCAGGAAGAAACCTGTCCTTATCAGCGCGTGAGTGTGACTCTGGCATGACTAGTCTGGCTGATGCTTATCGCTGCGCTTGTCTGGCTCTGTCTTTGTGTTTAGAAACAGGGAGGAACAGGTGTGGGTTTGTCTGGGAGAAGTGCAAACGGTCAGACTGTCGTTTCCACTGGTTTCCTCTGCCACCTGTTTATCTACCGTCCACCTGCCAGACCTGTCCTTGTTTAGTTTACACATTGTAATAAAGGCTGTCTACCTTTTTTAAAGCTTCACGTGAATCGCTGTGATCTGATTTCATAAATAAATACGTTTAACCCAAAATACGGTGTGTGCCTTTAAATGCCCCACTTTGCTGCGTGCTTCCCTCGAGGCCTCTTATTGATTTGACTGAAACAAAGTGTAGCTGCCATTCCTTGGATAAATGGCTTATTGGATTAAGGCTTGTGTGAAGGCCTCTGGTGTCTCTCTGTGGAGACCAGGTGGGACCACCAAAGCACTGGACCTTTACATTTGTTTTAGTGATATGGGATTTCTACAGAGCTTGTTTATCTTGTACAATATATATGTTCAAAGATGGACATAGTGTTGCTTCCAGTACTTCTATATAGTTAGTATATTATCTGTAGTACTGTTTCCACACAGTCTGTAGAGATAGCCTTTTAATGTACATTATTTTACTGTAACACAACTGTAACTGTTTTATAGCATTTGTCTATCAGGCCAAAATGTAAAAGAAATGTTTGCTGTAGTCTCTAAATGAGAAAAAAAACGCTTTTATGCCAAATGATACAAAACCAAACTAGGAAGTCACCGGGTCATGAGTCATTTGACCTTTTGAAATATAGCTGTTGTTAAAAAAAGTTTGGGAAGCAGTCCAGTACCGAAAGTAACATCCATCCCACAGTAAAATAATATTAACACAGACATATGTAGCATGTTTTATGTATAAAATGCTCTTTTCCTTTTGTATACAAAGACGCACTCCCTTTTTTACTCTGACCAGTTCTCGAAAAATCCCAGTTGACTCAAGACTCACAAAACGTGTCAAGTGACTATAAAACTATAAGGAAAGGGAAACTTAACTCTGTAGACTTCTTCTAAAGGGAGTGGAGTTGTACTGTTATCTCATGACTGCACCGTTTCTCCAAGAAGTGTGTACATATCTCCCATCTGTAGCTTGATCTTTGACATAGCTGACGAGTTCAGCAGAAGAGGATGTGGTCTTGAAACAGACAGGGCGTGACGACTGTCTCTGAGCGTGTAAAACGTGTGCTTCTCCTTTTTCCTCCCTCGACGTCGGAGGCCTAGTGAAAAGGCACCCAAATAAAGACTGTTTACTTCCTCCTGAGAGAAAGAGAGCGATACACTGCCTCCTCTACTGCCCTCTTCCAACAAACGCCTCAATGTGATTTCCCTTTGGTGGCTCACAGGGGCTACATTTCTTCATTTATTAGGTTTGTGTAGTTTTTTGACACTAACTTATTGTCAGGGCTTGGGCAGATGTGAAGACAATTGGGGCTGGGAGTCTTTGGGAGCCGCACGAGGCATTTTAAATCCACACTCTGAGATGAAAGGTCAGGGAGGGCTTGATTTGCACACATTTTATCGTGCCCTAGATAAGATTTGCCATTGGGCTTATTGTATGTGTGTGTTTTAGTGGTTTATTTCAAATAGAAAGACTAAACCCCTAAATCCACAGTTGGTGTTGAATCGACCTTTAACCTATTTTGTCGTTTTAGGGAAAGAACCAGAAGCTAGTAGTTGTGTCTTGTCTTCATTATTTTCACTTGTGACAGTTTCTCTTCCTGCATTTTTCAAAGCCAGTGCAGGAAAAAGCATGACGCTCGCATGTCCGTTCGAGCGAATGTAGGAGACTATCCCTGTGTTTTATTATAAATGTATGGAGACAGCGTAGATATTTATAGCCTGGAGTAAGCGTGTGTTTGTATATGCACACAGACAGCAGTCATCTGGAGCATCCACGTGACCCGAGGAGGGGGTGGGCAGCGACGGCTTAACCTCGGACCTGTTTGCACTCTGCTGTGTCGGTCGGGTGTGTGTTTGCCTTGAAACTCAAAGTACACTGCCGATCGCTGCGTCTTCATTTTCTCTGAAGACTGCCACCAGCTGAAAGAGACTCACTTATGAGTTATTGCAACATGAGAAACCGGATGGCTGTCAGCTTCGTAAAACTTACAAAGCCTCACTTCAGTCCGAAATGAACTTTTTATGAGTATCACAATTGTAAAACAGAATCTAGCACAGTTTTTATTGGATTGTGAGGCAAATATTTTCAGTGCTCTAAACGTGCATTGTGTAAAATATGTAAAAAGTATACAGCTGAACAACGTGGACCAGTCAATACAATGCCTTTAATAGTTTATAATCTTCATAAAATAGACATTTAAAGTTCTCTATAACCTCATACAAGAAGCAATTAGTTTCATTACTGGCTGTTACTGTTTCTACAGAAGCCCAGAGAGGACAAACTGAGCACTGCCATAGGAGAACACACATTATTGCATTAAGATTTAGAGCATTTATAAGCTAAAGTGATTTTGTTAAAAATTTAAAGTGAACTTAGCATCGGATCGATTTCCGCTGGGAATTTTTATTGACAATAACATGTCCCCTTGGGGCTACCATAGCTGTTCACATGCTCTAAAAACAAAGAGAGTGTGGTGTGGCATTACAAACTGAACCTTTACCTTCGGATGTTGCCAAAAAAGGCCAAAAACCACAAACCCCTACCTTTTTATAACCAAAGTGGGCAAAGTTACAAGTTACTTTGCAAATTACATTTCAAATTAGGAAGTGAATATAATGTTTTATGTCCCATAGAACCAGATATAAACACTGGATTTTACCCTAGCGCATAGATCTTAAGTCAATAAGACGTAACTATTCCTGCTTTAAGTAGAGCTAAACTTTGCTGAAGTGCAATGACTGTGTTGTTTATGGTCACAGACGTCTGTGTAGTAGAGCTTGTTATTGGTTGATTTAACAGCACTCAGCCTACACAGCCGCACAAGAAAAACACTTTCTGCTCCATTAATGGGTCTGCTTTGGAAATGTCACGTGCACTAATGGTCTGGGGACTATATTCAGGACCTGGAAATGGGTCATTGTAAAAGTTCACATGTCCGTGTGTGTCTCGAGCAGACGTTTGATCTTGAACCGTGCGTAAAGCTACAGCAGCAGCAGCGGTGGGCAGACTGGCTGGTGATTAGGAGCAACGGGCCAGAGTTCATCGGAGCGAGTGTGTGGAATGCTAATCCACATAGTTATACGGCGAGCACCGGTCTGACAAAGGGCTGGAGACGCAGGGGGCGAGCGCTGTTTGTGTGTGTCGCACAAAGCAGCCCAGATATGAGAGGTGCTTCATTACTGCAGATTAGGAGCAACATGGTGCGTGTTAATAAAGGCTGGACGAGGGGAGGGGGGAGCGATGGGACAAACGGGCGAGAGGAAAAACAGTTGTGTTGTGTCCAAACGCTTATACCCACACACATTCATTAAGACATGGAGAGCTCAGCGGCGGGGATAATGAGCAGTGCAGGCGGTGGGCGTTAAGCTGTCAACTGTCAGGTAAACTGGAATTACAGGGAGAAGCGCAGGCTGCCATTAGCCCCACACTCAATGAATGTATGGACCATATGCACTCACACACAGCCGTACCTTTAATGAGCTGTCAGTTGTCTCGTCAGCCGAGCATCTGCTGTGGCTGCTGGGGGTCAAGCAGATGAAAAAGCTCAGTTTGACCTGTGCCTAATGTCAGTTTGGCCTTGTGGTGTCCTTTCTTTGTGTAAGCTTCAAATCATAGACAGTAGAGGAATAGTAGACTCAGGGGTCTTGACTTCACCCAGAGAAACTTATAATTGGGCAGTGAAAGAAAAAGTCTTCAAAATGGACTTCCCAGAACTTGAAGTGATTAAAATATTTGGAAAAATGTTCAGGGTTAGGTCTGGAAATAGGAAGCATGATAAGGAGATGATGTTAGATTATGCAGCTGGAGTTAGCCTAGCGATGCTAATGCCCACTAAAGTAGAACAGAATATGAACACATTGTAGAGGAGTTGTGTGAAAAAAGAAATTGATTTAGTGCCAATAATTGCTTGCGGACTTATATTAGGAGTAGAATGGAGCCTGGTTGTATTGATAGGCAGTGTTAATGTTAATTGTGAAAGGACCTGATCGTCTTCATTATTTAGATTTATCTCAGTAGCTAAGTCTCTACGTTTTAGGTTTTATAGTAGTCCATTGATGTTGTGTTTTAAACAAGACATCATTCTTGGAGCCATCTATCTTTAATCCCTCTATCCCGCTACGTTTCCAATACACCCACTTAGCTGCAGGTAAGTGGCAGATGAGGGGACTTTAGTAAACGATTCACACACACTGCACACATGGTCAGTCGTGAAATTGGAGTGAATCCAGCCTATGAGGACCGGCTCCACATCACTGCAGTGGGTTTATTGTCGTTTCTGTCAATTCTCCTCTATTTCCCCCTCCCTGCCCCCTTCCTCTTACTCCATGCTGCAATGCTGCCTTTTTAAAGAGAAAAAAAGCATCAACTACAAGCTCTTGTAAACTGACAAACACTCGCACAAGCCGCCGAGACACACCTGGTTACACATATGGCCGCAGCTTTACATTTGCATGCGCAAGCTTGTTCACCCACGGCGTTGTAAATAAGGGCCTATAGCCTATTTACACATGAATGCACTCACACAAATCAGCACTAGCAGCAGAGGCTTTTCCTGTTTATTTTTTATTGTTGTGTCGTATCTGGACTTGAATAGGTGTAAGTGCTGGCATCCATAACGTGAGATTATAATGAGCTATGTCATTATCTGTAGCTTATTCACTCAGACCTGTTCACATCTATCACATTTCAGTTTTAAACATGTTTTCATCACTTACCTGGATAAAGTGTAGGCAGTTTCATTTAGAAGCTAAGGCCAAAGAAATTACAGAATTACACCATTTTCACTTATTTACATATACCACTAAAGTAAAATAAACTCAGGGCTCTACGTTAATTTCCACCTTCACTGGCATCCAATTTTCATTTTATCTGAATAGGCAGATATTGTGACAAGCCTGGTACAAGATAAAACATTACTGTCCAAACTGTATTATCAATATCTATACTGATAGGCCAATATATTGTGTTATCCCTAATAGAATAATTTAAGAACATACATAAAGTAGTAAAAGCTACAAAGCTAAAAGCTCGTGGACTGGGAGGGAATATAAAAACCACATTAATTTAGCCTTATTGTTCTCAGCCTTTCAAACTCCTGCTGTAATTATTGTCGTAGTATTTCTAAGCCGTTTCAGCGCAGAGCCTCGAGTCCAGCTGATGAAAGACTGGCTGTTTGTTATTCACTTTATGCATTTGTGGATAAACGTTTATAGATGTCTTTAAAAGGCTAGTAAGTCAATTATTCATGCTTCCAACCTCTACTCTGCTCTTCCTTCTTACTACCTTTTACATTTTCTCCTCTTGAACCTTCTCCTGCCTTTCCCACTGCTTCCATCTTGCCCTACCGTTTGCACTTCGCGTTGGATTTTAGTCCAAAGCTAAAATGTTTGCTGCCCTACTGCCTCTACTACCCGTCTGTTTCACACGTCTGCCACTGTTAAGCATCATCTCCCATCAGCTCGTGGCCTCTTTCTGAGCCAGTCCTGGATTTGCTTAAAAAACACCACCAGCTAGAGTCCGAGCCGGCAGTATTTACCAAACACACAAAGCTAACATTCATCATCAATAAACAATAGACAATAGATCATCCATACACTCTGGTCTTTGTATTAAACACAATACTGACTGACTACGTTGAATCTATAATGACAGTCCATGTTGTAGCCATGTTGTCTGCCAGTGTGGCTTTTCCTGTGTTTTATTCATAGACCGTACGTTCCCTCTCTTGGGCAGTTATGTGTTTTCCTGCCGCTTTCGTTTCCTGCAGCACTGTATCAAGGCATAGCATCCACTTGAATGCAATTTGTCTCAATTTTCTCTCTTTGGGATGTGATTTGTCTTTGTTTTCCCTCATTTAAAAGGGATTTGTCTCTATCTTTACCCCTTTGTGGACACCGTTTCTTACCACTTTCTTTCCATGTTTCATGACAGAGCTGGTATATCATTTAATTATGCAGAATAATCCAGCCAGCCTGCTCCCTGTCAGTTCAATCTACTACTCTTTGTCTGTTTAAGGTAGCTCTAGTCTACATGTGTCCAGGCATTTTTCTTCATGTTTTGACCTGTCATTCAGGTTCATTAGTATGTTTACACTTTGGAAATGGCTTGAAAAGCAAAACGGAGCTTTTTCAATTCAAGCTTTTGTGCTCATCAATGGAAACTTCACTGATGTCGGGACTGAATACAACAAATTTGAACGGAGAAATAATTTTATTAAGAAAGATGTGTGGATAACGCCTCAGTCTTAGTCACTTGTTTAACCAGTGTCCTTTTCGTGTGTTTTCCAGAAGGCAGTGGAGGAGGAGAACCAGGTGAAGAAGCCCTCAGTGGAGATGTGTCCCCCTAGCGCCAAGTTGTCCGACACCGAACACGTGAGGAAGGTCAGTGATGGTTTCCCCCTCTTTGTATTCACACCCCTCGTGTCTGCAGCTTGTTACCCCCTCCTTTAGACACAGGGCAGCTCTCGGGGTCACCACCTCCGGCCCGCCGACAGACACCCCACCCCCCGTTCACCCATTCACAGCGGCACGCTTCTCCTCTTTGACCTGTCAGGAAGCTGCTGCGACGCTCTGCTCCCCACCCCCCTCCAAATATCAGTCCCACATGCAGCGAAGGAGCTCTTTATCATGATTATCTTTCTACCAAACCTGCTCATATTCTCTGTGTGCCTCGGCTGATGCCTGATGGATGATCCCTCGTCGTCATATATGCATGCATATATTAACTTTTATTAGATTATGGCTCCAAGAGTGCCATGTGCAGTACAGCACATTCCCTGCTGCTCCTGCTGTTCCTCTGCATGTATGAACCCTGTGTAGCTGCGTGTGTGCATACATTTTGATCGTGATAATTTATCTGTTCAGGAACAATGTATGCACGGAACAGTAAAAGTGAAGGAGAGCTGCCATTTTTAAGCAACACAAGAAATAGCAGTGACAGTGAGTGATATTTTTGTGTTTTTATCTTTAACAGGGGAAAACATCTCCTCCTTCTCTGGTGTTTAATCGTCTTTTCTCTGATATCAAGGAGGAGCCAGGACACCCCACCCTGGTCCATCCCAGGTACTACACATCCAAAAACACACTGCATGACCCTGCTGTGTTTGAGTCACATTTATCTAGTGTATTGCAGTGTTTCCTATGAATTTAAGGTGGAAACCAACTTACTGGACCTCCAAATTGTGTACCCACAGATTAATCACTTATACACTTCATTTATAATTCCTAAATCGATCAGTAACCTAATCTATATAAACTTTCCAACACAAATGCATCATGATAAGGTTAATTGGGCACATAAACTTTTACAGACTGGTAGTCAGGTTATTGGGTGGCCACTTTAACTATAGAGCACTGTGGGAAACACTGGTATTGTCTTGGTGGTTCATCCCTAAGTACTTGGCACTTCTACAAAAATCTGTGTTATTTCATCCTAAAATCATACTTTTAAATCAGAAAGAGATCCTAGAGCACACTCATGTGCAACATTTTCCTCTGTTTTATCAGCAGGAGTCTTTTAAATACCGTTTCCAGGGCAACAGCAAACGTCTTGCTCTCAGCGTTGTTTTTTTTTGGTGAGGGTTAAATTAAGCAAAACTGGTCCAATCCTCTTGACTAGTTTTAAATGACCTTTAAAAACCCAGCACATTATCTCATATGTAGCTTAAAGGGAACGGGTCCAAATATATCTCCAAAACAAAAGAAAAGGCATCAATACCTGTAGCGATGCCAGCTGGACCGATGCTATCTGCACAACACTAGTCAATACTAGAGTTTGTTTTTGTTTGCACTTTCCCTTGTCTTTTTATTGAACAGAGTAGACTTTTGCAGAAGTTAACTTTCTCTCTCCTACATCACACGTGCTTTCATTTCCAGAGCATGTGTTTTTTGGGTTAACCGTTCCTCGCTCTGTGCCTCCCCAGAGCCCTCCAGCCTTGGTTCGAGCGCCGATAGCTAACACCTAAGTCTGATTAAAGCCTGGGATTGGACGGTCTTGACACATTGACTGAAACTGGCAGCTTTATTGCTCCGGTTTCCTTTGACTAATGTGTTCCCAAACCAGTCCGGACTCACTTTTAGACCAGTTTGTAGCATTCTGCATCAGCGTTAATACCTCTCAACTGACAGGAGTAATGTATTAGGGTTATTTCAGGCATCTTAAATGTAAATCTTAAGTGCCTGGCTTCCATTATTCAGATGCATCTCATCCGTTTCATGTGAAGGACTTTTAGATTTGCGTTCAGTCGAGCAGACAGCGCTTTACTTCGATCTAGAAGAGGAAAACAGGCTTGGTTGCTAGTGCTGTAGTTTGCAGGAAGAGCCCCACTGAGCTGTCATGTTTAACCTAGTTCACAGCTTCGACTCCGTCTCTCGGCTCTGTCTGGGGGGGGGGCTGTTGGTGGGGGAGGGGCTCGGAGCTTCCTCAACCTGCCTGTCTGCCTGCCTCTCTCTATCGTTCTATTTTTCTCTCTGCTACCCTTCCTTTCCATCACGTGAAGCTAGGAATGAGCAGATAGTGTTGGCTCAGTGGCTTCGGTGCATCTCCGGGCGCTATCTTTCACTCGGTTGTAGCCTCTACCTGGACATTTGTGATAAGGCCAAGGTCTGCTCGGGCTGTAAACTCATGATAAGAAATATCCATATTTCACATACAGTTCAGCAGTCGCTCGCTCTTAAGGGTGCCATTACTTAATCTATAAAAACAGCCCCTAATAACAATTGTTTTTGTTAATACAAACGCCTAGAATACCGATTAGCTCTGTTGCAGGCACATACATCGCTACCAATACCATAATATCAGTTAAAGCATTAGATTCAGATCATGTTTTATTATCTGCCACTAAACAGTCTCCATTAGTTTGAATCACTCATTAATTGCAGTAACATTAGTACACGTTTATCTTAGCAATTAGCGCTTAACTTCTGCTTTTTTTAATCTGTTTTCACCAGTTACTACCTGTACACGTACGATAAGATGGTGGCCCCCAACGTATCTCTGCGTCGGGAAGCGGAGATGAGCCCCGAGATGCTTGGAGCCCTGTTGAAGCACCACTACAGCCGCAGAGTGATGGGCCACGACGAGCCGCCGATGGGTCAGTATTGGAAAAGAAAATACATTGGTTTATACAGTCATTGCTGTCATATAGTATCAGTTAATCACACTCAAAATGTATTAAAGATCACCAATAATGCTTTTTCACGTTTCACTTGACTAATTACTAGTATATTAAGTTTAAAAAAGCTAAATTATTGGCTAAATTCAGTGATTCCACTGATTAGTTTGACATTTTTCTTGATTTTGGCTGTGTCCATGTGCATTTGTTACATACATACAACATTTTATTAAGAGCTGATTCCCTTTTTTTGCCTCATTTCTGTCATTTTTTCACATTTTCACAACAGAAGCTTGTTTTTTGTATTTTTTACCATCAGTACATAGCACTTTGGTTCACCTAAATTAAACTTTTCAAGAAAACAGGTGACATTTGATCAAATCAGGCAAAAAAAAATTAACTATACAGAAAAGAGCATCATATCTTTAGACTCTTTATCCCTAAATTTTTACTGTACAAAAGCAGCTTTTTTAGTCAACACATACCGATGTCTACATTTTAATGCCGCTCAGACTTCACTGTAATTCATTTCCACATGACAAGCAACAACAAGGCTCTTGACACATGTCTGCTATAAATACACGGCACACATACAGCGAGCATGAACAGTTTACATGCACGTCCTATAAGCAGAAGAGACAAGTATCATGTCGGCAGCGGGACACGTGCTCATAGTAAACATCCGACCTGCTGTAAAGCACTCACTCGACATTACAGCCCGCAGCGCAGCACATAATCATGCACCGACCTTCACATAAAGACTCTGGGGGCACCTCACTATTGATGAACACGAGGGGTGGAAATGGCAGTGACCTCCTTGGCGCTCTCGCTGTGTCGATGTGTTTTTTATGTGCACATTAAAGAGTGTATGTAAGCCTGCATTAATCAGATGAGTACATAGAGAGAGAGGCTGAATCACAGCAATGGTTTCCGTCTGCCATTACGCCACGTCACTCTCTGGCCCATGTCTCTCTGTCTAATAGCTCTCAGGCATTCTGCTCCCTTTTTCTTTTCCAACCAATCTGTCTCACTTCCCTCTGTTCTGCCTCTCCTCGCAGCGATCTGTGTGTCCTCTTTTAGTCTGTCCACCGTCTGCCCCTGCCCTTCCTCCATCCATCTGCAGCTTTTTCTTCTCCCAACATCTCCGCCTCTATTGCTGTCCACTTGTTTTTTCTCTGCCTTCTCTTCATCCTTATTTCCTTCATTGAAAGCCTTTCTTTCTGGCTGTGCATCCATCTGTGCGTGTGTGGTTTTTTTTCCTTCTGATCCAGCACAAAATGACTCACTGATCTTTATAGGTATTTTTAAAAATGGTGCATGGCTTGTATTTGGCTGTGGATGTGTGTTAGTGAGTCAGTAAATGAGTGGCTCTCTGGTGTCAGACATGCTGCGTATAGAGCGGGCTGTTTCCTGTCACACAAATACTCTATGAATACATTAACCTGGTAAACAAGCCTCTGTTCTCATGCGCTCATTGTTACTTTGACTGTTTCTCCTTTCCTGGCTCTCGCTGTGAGCTTATACCTTCAAACACGCTGTCGTTTCCTAGCGCTTGCCTACATATTCTGCACCACAGCATATGTGGATGTGTTTGTGTGTTAGAGTGTGACACTCAGTGCCCGTTTGATCTGTTTCCCATGATGTACACCTTTAAAGGCCACAGTTGGGGAACAAGCCAGAGTTTTAACAAAGGATGTGCCCACGCAGAGCAGCGCGGCTCCCACACACAGCCTTTATTTCTGCTTGTATTTTCTCTGCGTCTGAGGGCACGCTGAGAATTTGTGGGCGATGTTTGGTTCCTTGCCTGTTGCCATGCGGTGCTCTTGCTCGCATGTGTGCTAATGCAGAAAGATGTGGGCTTTATGAGCGTGTGTGAGGGTGTTACTAAGCGTAGGCGAGAGTGTGCACCAGCTCGGCTCACACTTCCTCCTTTTTTCTGAACTCTCCACTCATGCTCCTCTTCCTCCTCTTCCTCCTCCTCAGATCTTCATGCGTCACCTCCCGTCACGGCTGGTGCCGACGAGCCCAAATCCCAACATGCTGCCGCCGCCACAGAACGGGAATGCCAAGCCCAGGCAGTTTCCATGGAGATGAGCAGCCCAAGCTGCAAGAAAGCCTCCCACAACCACACACCCCCTCCCACTCCCGCATCTCTGTTGTCGCCGGCAACGGAAGTGGAGGCTAAGGACATGGGCTCTGTGACGAGCAGCGCAGCAGCCGCGGGGGGTCTGGAGGACGACAAGGACAGGATCGTGGTGGAGATCATGCAGATGTACAGTCGGCAGCAGGAGAAGCTCAACGCCACCCTCCACAAGCAGCTCCAACTGGAAATGGTGAGACCGATGAGTAGAAAGTCAAGGACTTCACAACTGTCCTTAGAAATGAAAAGTGTGCCTACAGTTCACTGGCTCCTAAAATCATAAATAAAAACATGATGTAGTTTCAAAGACTTTCTGTCTCTAATAAAATCTTTTTCACTGAAAAAAAATATATACTCTACGCCAGTCACACACTACTACGGTAGAAAAATCAGTGCTTTACTGAATACATTTGTTCTGTAGCTCCTTGTTCAACCTTTAAAGTTGAAGGTGAGAGGTTGATGTGTTATTCATTAAATTATCTTCATATGAAGTGGGCTTTACTCAGGAAAGAGCCCCCTGTTGTAAGCATCTCTCCTCCTGGTGAAGGACTGTCATACTATGTACTGATTGTCCTGATTGTACTGATTGTGACATTGTGCCTGTTTCTGAAGGAGTTGGAAGCGCTGCGCGGGGGCGAGGCGGCCAGGCTCCGGGAGCTGAGCGCAGAGCAGCGGGAGCTTCGCAGTGAACTGGAGGCAGTGCACAGTGAACAGGCCCGGCAGCTCAGCCAGGCCCGACAGGAGCAGCTGGATCTGGAGAGCCGTCTGGAGCAGCTCAGACAACAGGCCTGTGCCTGTGAGCCCGGGGCACAGCGCCAACAAGAGGCCCACTACACTGCACAGGTACAGGCTCTGACAGCAAACACAGGGGCTCTGCACAAGGAACACACTGAGAGGCTCATAATGGGCCATTTTTATCTCAAAGATCAAGATGTTAGTACGACAAGGTCCAATGAGAAAACTCCTACAAATTGGAATTGAAATATTTCTGTTGCATTATCACATCTTTATCATTTTACAAAAGCATGGGCATGACACTGTTTAATACCAGAGAAAAATGCCAAAACAATTAGTCATTACAAAAGCACAGCTCTGTGGCACCAACACAGTGAACTGTTTCTATTTGTTTCTCGTGTAGTCTGTCCTGAGCTAAGTTGTTTTATTTTGGCTTGAGACTGGGGTATAGTGCACCCCCACTGAGTGTTTTTAGTCTCAGGCTCTTCTTGCCACATCTTTCTTGGCAATGAACATTACGTAAGCCCTGCCAATATAGAGTCTATGCATATGTTTGAGCACCACTCATCTCAGGACCAATGTGAGAGATATGTTACACTATATGTATAAAGAAAATACAAGACTAAGAACTGTTGTAATCTCAGTGTGGCACATCTTTCCTGCCAACTGAACCAGATTAAAACCAGTGCAAAGTGACTGGACTAAGAATATGAATCAACTTTCAATCACGGCTTATTTTATTGTGACTTTACATTACCCTCATTTGATAAGGACTTTTAGTGCTGACGCTTTTCTGCACGACCTCAAATCAGCTGCATTTGACGCCAGGATATTGATAATGTATCTTTGGAGGAAGTAAAATGATATGATCCCAGTCTCTTTTTGTCACAGGACACTTGAACTAGAAGTTTCTATGCTCTTCTCTGTGTTGTTATATATCAGTCCTTTGACCTCTCCATTGACCCCTTGTCTCTTCCTGTGTCTCGTCCCAGTTGTCGGAGTTACGTCAGCGGCTGGAGCGGGCCGAGGCCGACCGGCAGGAGCTGCAGGAGGAGCTGCGCAGGGAGCGGGAGGCGCGGGAAAAGCTGGAGCGCACAATCAGCCAACTCAAGCAGCAGATGGCCCAGTCCAACGCCATGGGAGGCAGTCCGTCTCCTCCGCTCACCCCTTCCACTGGACCCCCTCACTCCCTCTCCCCGCCCTCCTCCTCCTCTTCCTCCATATCAGAGGCCCACAAGTAACTGCCCCCCGAGAGGCGCCTCACTCATTTCATTTTCCCGCCAAACAGACCTGCCCCGAGCTTAAAACGAGCCCCCCATCCCCTCGTTTTTGAGCTCTGCATTTTTTTATTTCAATGTAGGACTGACTATTGTTTTATAATTTAACATCACTTAAAATGTTGTGTTTTTTTTTTTTAATCCTCTCATTTGCTCCCCTCTCGTATCTAAACAGTATTTAAATATTTTTGGGCATGTATGTTTGGTTTATTTATAGTTTTTACTGAACTGAGCTGCTTTTAAGATAGGAGTTTGGTCAAATAGTGACCAATTCAACCGTTCCCACCCCCCATACCTTCACTTTTGGAGCTTACGAACTCGGACACTTAAAGCTCGAACACTTTCTCCGACGTCATGCTACTACCTGGCACACGGACGCTTAAAGACACCTAATCTGTGCCCCGTCTTTGTGGACTTCAACCCGAAAACTCAAGCACCAGCGACTGCTCCTTTGAAAATCCACAGAGTAAAGAGTTGAAATCTATGTAGAAGGAGATAGACCTTTACTGTACAAATACATTTTTTTGCAAATGTCATAAAACCTCATGATTATATGCCAATAGTGACGCTGAACTTGAATCTCGTGTGTTGAGTTTTCTCCCATGGTAGCTATAGCAACTCGTCTGGCCAGGACCTCAGCTCGTCCCAGTCTAGGCTACACCTCCCTCTCTTCCTCAGCTCTTCTGGGTCACACCTGGACTTTGTTGTAGCCCCAAACAGCCCAAGGGTCGACCCGTCAGCCCCTTTAGCATCACTCCAGTCTGGCTATTGTCCTTCTGCTGGGATTCTCCTTTATAACACTGTGGTTTATTCTTCCATTTTTGGGGCTAGACAGGAAACACTGTGCTCCTTTCAGACGAAGGAAGCTTACATTAATGTGCTGCCTCTCTACGATCCCCTCCGTGAAAGGAATGTGTCTGGACACGAGGGGAAAGGGGAGGGGGGTATTCAGCTGGTGTAGCTTTTCTAAGAAGAAGAAAGAGTCTCACGTGTTACCATAATACATACGACATTGTTGTGGAGTGTAGTCCAAGCACTGAGGCATGAACAAAGGGCCTCTGCGTTCCCAGCAGACGATCAAAGCCAGTCTGAGTCTGTTTTCTGCTGCTTTTTTCTATCATTTGACTTCTTTTTCGGTTTGTGGAGCGTCATCTTGCTGCAGGAATGTGGGTCGCAGGTGAAAACAGTTAGCCGGTCCCGGGCCTCTGCTGCTTATTCTGCCTGAGTGAACAAACAGCACCGGGACAGCCAGAGAGGAAGAGGATTTCGAGGGGAGCGCTTAGGGGACTGGCAGGCTGGGTGGCCCGGACGCTAGGGGTACCACAGGGAGGCGTTTTCTTTTCTTTTTTTGTTTTGTTTTGTGCTGTCAGAATGGGGGCAGGCTGTTGTTATCGAGGGGGCCACGCACTGCACTGCACTGTACGGGATCCCCCTCTAACAGGCTCCTCTTGTGCTGGGCCAGGAGAGCGAGCAGACGTCCAGGGAGAAGAGGAAGAGAGGGACTTTTTATTGTGCCAGTTGCCAGGCAAAAAGCGCTTTTTATTGCCACTAAGGAGATCCCTGTACGCAAATGTGTGTAAATAGTTGTTTAAAAAAAAAAGAAAAAAAGACAGGGATGAGCCTTAGCTGAAACTCTTGAGCTTTTTTTTATGCATCTGCTCTAAATGCAAATAGACATTCCACTGTGCTCCATCCCGTTTGACTTTATTACACAGCTTCCCTTTACAGTAACAGACAGAGGACATGAAAAGGAGGACCGGAAAATCAAACCTACGCCATAAATGTACACTCTAACGTTGTTCCATTTAAACCTTTATTGAAATTATGAAAGAAAATATTTAACGTATTAACTAAAGATTTATATTCACTTTGTAAATATACAGTAGTCATTATTAATATATTAACTGTTCTATACAAATAATCTTCAAAAGGTTATACAAATTGGACCAGGAAAAGGCTTCTTCTTCTTCTTCTCGAGGCCTTTTAACACTTTTTCTTTCTGTTTCTTTAAGTGGAGATATGACTTGACTTTTCTTTGAGTGAATGAAAGGGGAGTGAGGAGAAGCATGGTTTACTGAGACATAGACAGAATAGGAAGAAAAATAATGCTTTGTTACACACCTGCCCCACTTTTACTGAACTGATGCATTCGTTTTGTGTGGATTTCATCTTGATGAACTGACTCATGTGTAATGTACTGAGCTTTTTTCCTCTTTGTTAAAACAGATTTGTTAAGAAAAATGCATTTTGGGAAAAGAAAAAAACAACAAAAATGATGTTTTTTGCATGTTTTGCTACCCCCTTTTGTGTCACAAGGGCCACTCTTATCAAAACTATTGTAAAATAATAAGATGTTCCCCCCACGTAACGCACAAACTAACGAGAAGTGCATGAACATTGAACATGTGTACGTTTTCTATCATTATTGGTTCAACGTTCGAACGACTGTAAAGTAAAAGACAGATTTTAAGAACATAAATGTAGCCTAATAGGATTTAGGAGAGAAATATGTTTGTGTTTTTGACAGAAGCACAGCAGCTATTCAAAGGGAAATATTCATGTAGCTGTAAAGTTGTGTTTCCTGATGGACATGATCATTATCTGCACTCAGAAGTTAATCAGTATTATTTATTAATTACCTCTATATCCACCAAAAACAACTGCAATATTTGATCTGCAGCGTCATTAGCATCTGATACACTAGAGGGCACTGTTCAGTTTTACACCATATTGGGAGCAAAAAGCTGGATAAAGAAATGTGCTGGGGCTTTTTGCATTTCAGTGCAGAAAACTCCTCGTAGAGTTAATAATAAACTGGTGAGGACTTTAACATAACATCTGAATACAATATTTACCTAGACATTACTTCCTGGTTACGCTGTGGTTGAATAATGAAGCCATCCTAAAGCAGTGTGGAAGAGGTCAAAGGTGAAAAATCAGGCATCGCTGCTCACTAATAGGTACATAATGTTTTAATACATTCATTTAAAGAAGAGAGAATATCCAGAGCTTTGTTAAAGAGACATTTATTTATCCCCCCTTGATGCTGTTCTGAAAACGCAGTGTCCATTGTATGACCATAGTACGTTGCCAATTACTACAGTGTGATGAGACTTTTGTTCTTGCATGAATCGAGACACTGTTCTCCTACCTCATGTTGTGATATAAAAAGATGTTTTTTAAGCAGAAGACACTGCATCTGTAACTGTTTATCATCATTGATATTTACTAGTAAAATGACATACCTGTAAATGCTCTTAGCTAATACCTCAGTTGTATCTAGTGTTTGTTTTTTTTCTGTTCTCGCCCTTCCCCCTGATTTCAGATCTTGTAAATATAACCCTGTATAGACAATGAACTTGGATCAAATTCAAGTAAAGTTCTGTAGTGTCAAAGAAACAAGTGTGGTCCGTGCTTTTCTTTTTCTTCTCAGGCAAATAATGTGACTCAAAATTTACATGGACTTTCATGCAAATGACGTTTCCGCCATGATTTTACAAATAAGCTGAATGTAACCTGCAGGAGGAAACGAGACGAACTGAAGACCTATTTCCACTGAGTTTGTTCACTGACAGCATGTCCCCGCAGGGCTACCATAGCTGCTCTAAAACGTAAGAGTGTGAGGTGTGGAACAATCTACATTTTTGCCTCTGGTAGTCATCAAAAAAGCCCAAATACACACCTCAGGTTTGACGCAACAGGTTCAATTAAGAAAGATTTTGGCTTTATTAGACATTGTTATATTAGTACAGGATGAACTACAGCCGTGTCACATGATACATTTAAAGTTTTTATGGGGCGTCTGATGAGAAGAGGAAAGTCATGATGAAAAAACTTTATGTGTCAGTGAATAATAGTTTCAGTGTAAAGCTCTATTAAACTAGATCAGGACTAATCTCATACAAAAGAGCAGTAAAAAGTCTCCACATAAAGCAGGGAGTAGTGCATTTAGCCTTGTCTCTTCACTTTATTTAACATTTATGACATTGTAAAAGTGAAATCCCTTTGCTTACTTTAACAGTTACAGTAACAGAAAAGAACATTTGAGCTGCTGATTAGTAGTAAGTTCTAGTAACTAGAAAAACAGGACATGTTGGTCCTACACTACACCCTTTAATTATAAATGGATTACACCCAGGTTTGATCAAGCTTTCAAAATTAACCACAGGCACTTTACATTCTCCAGTGAACTGTGTGTGTTTACTCAAAAACAAAACAAAACAAAAGACAGCCCAAGACTGCTTTACATTCAACTCTGTGAAAGGCTACTGTAGATACATTACTAACTTTATTATAAGGTAATTGTGACTCCTGCACTTCTGATTATGAAAAAAATAAGAAATGAAAAGATCCTTCCCCTTTGGTTGTGTACCATAAAGACTTTCACCAACACCTGTCTGTTTACTGTGTAACAGCTGATCTACATAATCTCTTCTACAACAGACTCAGGAAAGTTAAAGAATCATATTGAGCCCAAACATTGTCCATTAAAAACTGTATTTTTTAAACTTTAGTTACAAATTGTTTCCCGGTACTAGTCACGTCGTGTGGTCTGTTGCCAACCTAAATTTAATCTTCCATTCGCAGAAACTGTCAGGAGGAACCCCTGCCAAGTCCTGTGCTAACTCAAAGCCTGGATGCACTACACACAAAGCCACTCCTATTAGAAGGCTGTTCACGAAGCAGAGCCAGGCGCAGTTCAGGCCCAGGTATGCGGGCATTTCCACCGGCAGAGCAACGTGAAGCACTAAAAAAATGAGGAAGAACGCCCAGGTGTCCAAAAATATCCACACGACTCGACGGCAAAAGTTTAGCCTGGAGCAAACTCGATTCGTTATACTTCTTTGGTCATTTAAATGTGGATTGTGTAAAAGTGCTATGAGATACCTGAGTGAATGCCACATTATAGAACAAAGAAACAAAAAAAGAAGCATCATGGCAACTTCAAAAATTTCAGACATGTTTGAGATCCAGCATTGGTTTATCATATAGTGAGGTAAGTCTGCTAAAATAGGGTATATATCAGACAGCTTAAAGAAACCGAAAGTAATGAAAACCCATAACAGACATGTCAGTAAAAGGTAGAATATCCACGCGGTCCTGAAAGTGCCATGGTTCAGTCTCAGAGAAACAACGCAGAGATGCTCCAAACTGGTCAAAATCACAACGATCAAATGCAGCACACTGTAGATGTATCCCAGGATTTGAATCAGAAGACAAATGTGATACAGGGTCAGTCTCAAGCCGATGAAGTATAGGTCAGATTGGACGTAAATGAAGCCAACAACAAGAGTCAGGATGGTGTCCACTACAGCCAACGACAGACTGAAGACCCCCACGAAGCTTCTCCAAATGTGGTCCCTTTGGAAGAAGATCAGAGCCCAGTTGAGCACACACTTCCCCCCCAGACCGAAAAGGATGCTCGGGATGGAGATGTTCATGGTGCCCAGGAGACGAAGGTTTCAGCATCTGGGAGCCATACCGGTCAATCTGTTCAGGAAGGACAACAAAATGAGATCAGATTCAGATTTAGAGTCACTACACAACAACACATTACAAGCACAAGGCAACAAAATGCAGTTCAGCGTCTAACAAGAAGTACAGATTACAGATAGATGACATAGTCAAGTCTGCTGCAAAATTTAATCTGTTCTATTTGATTCTATTTGAAATATATTTGGAAGAAAAGACAACCAGAATGACTGTGTTTTTATTTACATTTTACCCACACTGTGTAATTCATTTAAATGGTGTGACTTGAGAAGTACTTTTACTATAGGAAAATGTAATCTTATCTACCACTGACTTAGTTTCACTCAAGTAACTTTAATTGTGATTCTTTATCAGTACCTTTTACACCTCTGTTTACTTGTCCCATAATATTTATAATGTGTCTCTTTCATTTTGACAGTTGTGACTCTTATGGCACTTTCACTGACAGACTTCCTGCACCAAGGACACTTTGGACTTTTTCCACTGTTTTTACAACTACTGACTCATACATTAAAGAATGAGTGTTTGCACAGGGTCTCTTTACATTGAACTGTGTACTTTACTTTAGACACACTTCCTTATTCCTTATTCTGCAGCAGTATACTATATGTATTTACTGTGTTTTGTACATCTGAATTACAATAAAGGCTAATTCTATCTTTCTCTGTCTTTATCCCATTATAGTGCCCCGGTTCACTACAAGGTAAGATATCTCCACAGTAAATGAAATCACACAGTGGATTTGCATAAAGACAGCGTGAAGCTCTCAGTTCCCTTATAAATCCAAAAGAAAAAATTATTTGATTTTGTTAATGCTGCTACAAGTTCAGTTGTCTTTTACTTGTCTGGGCAGGAAACAACAGACTACACAAACATACAGTGCAAACAGGGGTGTTGCACATACACATACAAAATTGTACCAGATACAGTTAAAAAAAAGGAATTAAGACAAATAATCGACCAATAGACCTTACCCTTGAAGGAGTTACAAGTGTGAACGGAGCCGGGACGTCATGTTGGCTGATATTACATCCACAAACAAGCAGTATCTTGATCTCACCTGGCCCGAGCACAGCTTCTCACTTCGCACTTTATTTGAAGGCGTGGTTTTAGACAACGGAAGTCACCACAGCTCGAACAAGAAATTCTGCCAATCCTTTACACTATGACAGAAGCATACAAAGGGAACATGGTTATTATAAAAAAAGAAAAAACACAGACAAAAATAGGCTATAAATACTGGTATAAAAGCATGTACTTTATTCATGTTTTGAGGGCTCAGACGAAGAGCATGAAAAAAACAACAACTGCTGTATGAGTAATATGACATATTTCACACAGCCATGCAGCAACGGAAAAGGTGTTGTGGCTGGAAAGAGTGGTTTTCTACTGTGTCAAACGGTCTGAAAAGACTGACATACACTGCTGCCAACAGGTTATCAACTTAAATTAATTTCTCTATAGCCTTTGTAATACACCAATGCACTCAATTAAGTTTAATTAATTCATACATTATCTGGGTCAAAAACAGAAGTTGCCATTCCTACTTAAACTTAAAAATAATTATGTATGTATGTATGTATGTATGTATGTATTTATTTGATAGGTACAGTGTACATCAATGAACATCTATTCAGGCAGCAATAGTAAAGTAAAGTAAGTAAATATGGCAGATTATTGCAGCAATGCTAATTTGCATCCGCAATCCCTGGGCAGGTAACACAAAAACAAGACAAGAAATAGGACAGGACAATAGATCACAAGACAGTTCATTACTAATAAGTTAAAAGTCTAGCCTAGTTTTTGATATGTTACAATATAAAATGTATAATAGAGGCTAAAAGTAAAAAAAACCCAAAAAAACATTCATTAGTAAACTAAGAGTAGGCTATAAAACATACAAGTTATTTCATTAAGGCCTATAATTACATTCATGCTAAAGCTAAATATCAAATAAATTAATAATAGGCTACTACTGTATTAACAATCATTCACTGCAATTACACTACTTTGATAAATTTCACTGACCTTTTAACCAAACTCAGCGGCTGCTCTCTCTCAGTCGTCTCCACATGTGACCACTAGGGGAAAACATGGCGCAATTACTTTGAAGAGAGCAGGCGTAAGCTACGTAAAGAGTGACGTAAAGACGTTCGTACCGGAAACGTCGCTGGTACCAGCGGTCAGTCCCTGGTCATGTAACGTGAATATGTTGCGAAATTTCAGCCTCAGAGTGTGACCGTAGCGTGTGAAAGAGGTTTTACAGACTTGTGTCGTAGGGACATGTTTGGCCCTTTGTAAAAAAAAGTAAGACTGCAGCTGTGTCTCTGTTTGGATGTTGTTTTGACCGGTCTGCTAGAAACGCTAAGCTATTGCGAGGTAACGTTAGCTGTCAACAAATCAGCGTTTTGTGGCTATGACAGAAACACACACAGGCATGCAGGCAGTCTAATTACTCACAATTAGTCCACTGTTTCTGTCCCAGTTTGCTTGGCAAGATGTAAACGCTTGTATTGTTCAACTTGCTGCCAAGGTACCTATAGTATTAGCTACTCCAAAACTATGAAATTTACATTATGCATTTGTAACGCTTTGATAAAGTAATGCAAAACTTAAGATATCGTTTAACAATTATGAGTCACTGGTAAATGTCTGCCTCACTTGGAGAATAATAGCGGAATGACCTTGTATAATGATTTATAGCGTATAAATAAGACAATTATTAGTATGCAGTAACAATGTAGAGCATTGAGTGCTTTTAAAAGCAATATCTCCTGATTTGTCTGTCTATTTGCTGATTTATCACTCTTGTCATTCCTGCCTCTCACTAATATTCTATTTCCAAGCTCATCTCTGGGACTGTTTTTTTGTTTAGTTTTTTTCCCCCAAAAAAGTAACAGAAGTAAAGTAATGCAATTTATGTGATTTTACACTGGAGCATTGTAGTATTGTAATGTTAATATATTATTATTGGATCATAATACTAAAAACCAATGTATTAATAAACACAATACCTGTACTGTGAACACTGTGGACAGTTTTGGATGAGTATCTTTTTAATGCTGTTGTAGTTTAATGCTTTTGATGTTTTTGTTTTTTTCCCAGGGAATGGAGATTTCTGATAGTGGCCTGTCCTCATTGCCCCTGGCATCAACAGACAGCGGAATGGCACAGTCCTCAGGCCACGCTGGTCCGATGTTAGACTTGGACATGTGCCCCAAGCATGGGCACAGAGCGTCCAAATCACCAAGGCGACGCCGTGAAGGGAAGAGGTCGCAGCGACAGGGGGATGGTCACCAACAGCTGCTGAGGGAGGCCGAGCGCCGCAGGTTGCCGGGCCAACACGAGCACTTGAAGGCCTGTGGCTCTGTGAGCGACACAGCGGAAAGCTCTCCTAAGAGGTTTGCTCTGCTGGTTGCCAGCTGGTCAGAGATGCCACTAGCTCTGCTGCCATGGACATGAACTGATTCCTTTCTCTTGATTAGATTTTTTTTTCTCATCACAGGAGAGCACACTTTCTTCATGGACCATATCCAGCCACTCACTTCGGACCCAAGGCTTGTATACTTCCCAACCCAACTTCAGTCATGTAAGTATTTTAGGTGTTGAGTGAGTTTCACCTGTTTGTACATATTAACGGAGAAAGGAGTGCCAAGAACAAGTGTCTACTGAGAGATATGGAACAATAAGAATACTGATGGTGAATACTGATGTTGAAATGAGTTGGCAAACAACACATGCCTCCATTCAAATCTACTCTCAGCTTGTTTCTTAGATGACTTACATTAAAATTTTTAGGTTAGATTTACCAAAAATTTAATTGGTTTTTAACTTTAATAACAATTTCATCCATGGTATTACCAAAGATATCGGCAAAATAAAGTCAAATGTAAACATATGTCTTAAAATGAAGAAACATGAAAATTCAATTTATACATTTTTCCCGCTTTCACATAAACCGACTCTCAGTTTGGTCATTAGGTGTATGGACGTTAGCTTGTCCAAGGGTTTTTATTAGCCAATTAATTATTCTGGTCTGTACCGAAATAGTTAATTTATCTTTGATATGGATATTGTACATTCCAATTGGACAACTCACTTGTAAAGTTTGGAGTTTGGCCCTCACTGAGTTAATCAGTGATAGCAGCTGTTCACAGAGACTGCAGATTCTGGCAGAAGAAGAGTTTGAGCTTTTCTACAGACTTCCAAATCTTAAAACAGTGTAATTAAGTATCAGTTAACTCTCTTAAATGAAGTCTCCATTGATCAACTGGTTTGTTGTATCCTTTTATTATCTCGGTTGTCAGTAAAGTTTTTATTCATGTGTACTAATGAGAGTGTGTTGCAGGCACATCCAGGACCCGGCCAGCCAGCGCCTCACCTGGAACAAACCTCCAGTAAATGTACTTGTCATCAGGAAAATCAGAGATGAGAGCCTCGTGGAGCCGTTTAAGGAGCTCTGCAGGTTTCTGGTTGAGGTAAAGACCACATACTGCTTTATCAGACAATTTATATGTATGTTTCAAAATATGGAGCCTGTGTTTAACAAGACTGATCACTAAATAAAAAGACTTAGCCCTGTACTAAAGCAACACTGTGGGACTTTTTCAGGAGATATTCTCACCAACCATCAGTATTTGAGGCTCACATTTGAATGATTTTAAGGCTCAATATATATTTGTAATTTGTCATTTTTTGTAGACAGACAGAATTGAACCCACCCAGGTATTTGGTATGTGCTGTGCCAGGTGAGCCACTGAGGCGCACCGAGGCTCTATATTTAAAAAAAACGAATTCAATATTTGTGTTAATCCAGTCCCAAGTGCAGAAACATATATTTCAAATGACTGCTTAAACTGCAATAAAATGTTGAATAATTGGAAAACCAGCCCACAAAGTATGTTTCTGTTTAATAACTTCTGACTTTTTTTATGCTAAATTTAGCTGAAATATCTACTTAGGTAATTAAAAAACTGTATGAATAACTTATTCATGCCAGTCTCCAGACACATTCTTTAATTTGAAAGACATGAATATATTTCTTGATAAGGTCTGTATTTAATCTTGCCCTTTCACATAATCAAAAAGCGTTGATAGTTTGTTTTTTTTGTTTTTTTTTGGGTGGGGGAGTGCTAAATTTGTGACTTTGTGATAATCCAACCCAAGTGCACTGTCTACATATCACAATATAGTACTTGAACTGGAATTTATGTTTAATATTTTGGCAATTATTTGTTGCAAAGACATAGCTGAAAGCGTTAATCGTATAATCTTAAATGGTACTTACTATAAAGCAGGAATAAAGCATTAACACATGAAAATGAAACAGTTTATCGCTGCTGAAATATCATTCGTATGTAGTTCCTTTAATAGTACATTTGTTTTTTATTCAAGATTAAAATAAAACAATGCTCATAATTTAATGATGATTGTTCATTTTGGATTAATGCTTTGAAAATGTTGAATACAGTATAAATAGCTGTTTAACCAGTGCATAGTTCTTATAAAGTATTACCATTATGTTTTCAATGTTGGCAGCAGTTCACTGATCAGTCTTATCCTTGTCTGGAAATAAATCCTAGTTTTGTTTTGGCTGCAGGAGACATTTTTAAGAACAGGTTGTCCGTAGAGTTTGTAGGAGTGAACATCAAATCTAACACAGATTGTTCTGGAAGTGGCTCAGACATGTAGGCCAAAGTTAAGTCTGGTTTCACTGTTACGACATCTTCTGACCACACGTTTGAGCCAAAGCTGTGTTTTGTCTAACAATATTATCAGGGACGGGCAGTTATTTTCATGCCATTCACACAAGACAAACATCTGGCATGAGACATAAGATTTTTTAAGGTTTAGTGTGTTGTTTTGCTCAAGTTTGTCTCTGTTTCTCAGGAAAAGCAGATGATGGTGTATGTGGAGCGCAGAGTCGCGGATGACGCTACGCTTTCAAACGACGAGGCTTTCGGGTCAATACGAAATCAGCTGTGCACCTTCAGAGAGGGTGAGACCCCTCCTGCGCCCAGAGCGCTCTGTCTCTTATCAGTTGCACGAGTTCAATCAGCTCCTTATCAGGCAGAAAAGATTCAACATTACACGTAACGTAATAGGAGATATGTTTGTTCTGGTTATCAGTAGAAAACATTTAGTAACATTAAAGTGATTTTGTAAAACAGGATTTATGGGACGCTGCACAGACATAGTTTGGAAAAGCAGACAAAACTACCACTGATGCAGGGGTGGGCTCAATCAAAACAGCCTCTCTGCCGGCCAGACAGGGGTGGGTCGAGGGCCGAATGTGGCCCCTCGGCCTTAAAATGCTCAGATCTGCTCTAGTGCAAGTGTGTTAATCATGTACATAATAAGTGAGTATTCAAACAGTACAATTACACTTGACTGTTGTAAAAATAGATCCATGAATCTGACATTTGAAATGTTCCCATGTAGATTCCATACTTAGGTGCCTTCAAATGCCTTGTTATTTTGACATCTTCCCATTTTAAGTGTTATTATTCTGGTTTCATCCTGTAGGGTACGATGATATCTCCGACTGCATCGACCTGATCATTTGTCTCGGGGGAGATGGGACCCTGCTGTACGCCTCCTCTCTTTTTCAAGTAAAGACACACCTGATTCAAGAAATGACATGTTTTAGTCAAAATGACAATTACTACTTATTTTTTTCAACCTTTTGAGACTGTTAGTTAGGTGGGTAGGTGACTAATGCTGCATTCATGTGCTCCTCTCATAGTCCCAGTTTCCATGTTGTTGTTTTTTTCCACAATTTTCCAAGGACCACAATAATGTAGCATTAAAAAATACAAAGAGAGTTGTTCTGTCTTTCTAACCTTGTGATTTTTGTTCTGTTTAGGGCAGTGTCCCTCCGGTTATGGCCTTCCATCTCGGCTCGTTGGGTTTCCTCACACCTTTCAAATTTGAATCTTACAAGACGGAGGTGGCCAAAGTGTTTGAAGGTATATTAAATAATGTCCTGTTGTGCCTTTGAGTGACTTTTATTAAGGCTCACACAAAGGCCTTTTCTCTGCGTTTATACTAAGGCAACGCGGCCATTACGCTACGGAGCCGTTTAAAGGTGAAGGTGGTGAAGGACATGCTGCAGAGGACAGGCCAGCAGCCGTACAACAGCAGAGAGCAGCCGACGCAGCAACACAATGGGCTGCTCTCACAAAGACACAGCAACAGCGACACTGGAAAAGTCTCCTTACAGCTGCAGGTGAGACAGGAAACAGCTCTGTGAATGTGTGAGTCAGAAAAGGTGTGATTAAACCTAATTAGCTTGGCGTCTTATCGAGTGTACTTTAGTTTTTTAAAAGTTCTCCATCACTCACACTTATTTGAACTGTCAGAAAAAAGGCAGAACTGAGTCACTTAAAAGGGTAGATATATTAAAAGCTACCTTCACCAAAGAATGTGTTTGTGACATAATGTTTCCACATTGATGGATCTGTTTGCATGCAGACATAACAGGGGCATAAATGAGCCATAAAATAAGACTTAATTAATCCCACTGTGGGGATATAAAACATATAACAGCTGCTCAGAGGCAGACAAAGAACACAACCTGAAAATGACTAAATTCAATGCAGTAAAGTATCAAACAAATACATAACCACATAAAATGAAAAAAACAATGCAATGATAATACCAGATACAAACAGAGATACTTTTCCAGCTTGTTTGTGGTTCTGTCTGTCTCACGGCAGGAAGATCTTAGCTCTGATCTCTGTGACATTGGAAATGGTTTTTCTGTGTGTCTTCCTCTTGCTTTAATGGGTTCTCTCTGAGTTCCTCGCATTGTCCAAAGACATGTCATTTTTTTAGTTGAACTGGTGACTCTAATTTGCCAAAAGTGAATAAATTAAAGGTGAATAAATTAAATTAAATTTAGTTTAACTTTATTAATCCTAAAGGGGGAATTCAGATGTTTGGTCTTTTGAGATGAATTGATTCAGGTTTCATATTCCTCAGACGGATTGATTGTAGAGTTTTATTTCAGTCGGGATGAAGGAGCTCTTGTATAAAACCATACAAGAGCTTCTTCATCCTGCTGCTCTCTGGTCTCAGACGTCCACTGGCTGCTCTCTGTTGTTCAAAAGCTGAATGCAGGGAATGGGCCATGTTGTTTAGTATAGCGTCTGTCCTGTTGTGTGTCTGTTGCTCCACTGCTTCAACCAGAGTCTCCAAACTAATACCTGATATGACGAAGAGGGCATCAGGTGCTGGGTCTGCTTTTGGTTGAATATAATCTGTAACCACAAAGACCTGTGAGACCTCTCTTGTGATAAAGTGTGGTCTCAGTCCCACTGCTGACATCTCCACATCCTGATGACAGATCTTCTCTTTAACATCTCCTGAATAGCTTTACTTCTCCTACTTGATGCATCTCTATCTGCTCTTGTGAAAGTATGAATTTTGATTTATTTATTTATTCAGTTGGGACAGTGCATATTAATGATACAATGCATATTAAATAGACCAGATTTAGCACATTGCTAATTTCCATCCATAGTCCCAGACATAGAAAAAACAAGCAAAGAAACACACATGATACCAAAACTACAGACATGTAGACGATACAGTACCACGATGCAGTACAATACATAGAACAGTCATCATAGAACAAGCCTACCTGTCCTAAAGTACAATTTGCAAAGGCTGCTCTCACATTAGGATGTTTTTCATTTTTTTGTGTGAGTATATAATGTAATATGGTGTAAATGTTGTGTGTTAACTTGGAATTGTCAAGGTTTGCCTCACACTGCAGCTTCGAACCATAATACGTACAATTATATTAAAAGTGGTAGAAACTGAATAAATGTTTTCCTTCCAGACTACCAGCTGTCTGATCTTTGGTCTCGGTTGTCTCATATGCAAAGGCATTTCAGTCACAGTTAGTGGTTACAGTCTGGACATTTATAAGAAGAATGCAATGCACACCTGGTCTGAGACATTTGACTAAAACACGCATTACTCCTAATAGTTAAGTAGGACCAGAGCTGACACTAAAACTGCTCCATATATGGTTTAAATGGACTGTCATTGTGTGGAGCAGAACCTGGAGTGATTTATCTGGACTCAAAAGGTCAGACGTATAAAGAGCAGGAAAGTGTGATGGAGTTTGTGGAGCAGCTGTTGGTTTAAGGCTGAGGGGATTGCGTCTTTCCCCTAAAATGATGACGTCTTAGGCTGGAGTCCTCCGTGTGTCTCTTGGCTGCTCCGGATCGTTTTTGTCCCAGGTGTGTTTATACGAGTGTACAATGAACATCAGCTGCGTTGCTATGGCGAGAGTCATAATAAAGCTGCGGGGCAAAGATATGGGAGAGAAAATAGGATGTTGTGAAGTTCTTTTGAGCCAGTTGCCATGGAGACCGTGGCGTCAGTGCAGTTAACGGCGGATGGGTCTTTAATGAGCTCTGACGCTCTCGGTCTGACACACTCTTAACTAAACAACAGCACAAACACAGCGGCCGACGGTGGAGGCTGCAGTTTGTCATGTTTAGTGCGCACCTCCGTCTCCGAGGGTCTCTGGGGGGTTCGGGTCTGATCGATAAAAGACGGTGACAGATTGTTCTCGTCTGGGAAACCAGAGGGTGACCCCGCATTACATCACGTCTGCTGCACCCAGCGGGATGTTTGCGTTGCGCTCAGCTGACGTCAGTACATCTGCCAGACATCAGCGCCGCAGTGTTGGAGGCTCTGACTGGAGTGAGGAACATCATTTGTATGCTGCCTGTGCGCTCGCCAGAAAAAACGTGACAGTGGGAGCAGAGGGAAGACTATGAGCAGAAATAAGTGTAAAATGTTAGTTAAACTTTACTGTAAATTGAGTAAAATGTTGGTAGTAGACAGACAAAAGAAACACATAAGCAAGAACTATGTCAACTCAAAATAAGAGTTTTTTTTTATGCTGGGAAAGAACATTTAAAGCTCCATAAAACCCAGTCTAACTTTCATTACGTCTTGTTTATGTTCCTACAACCGCAAGAACATGTATTTTTGTTATTGAACACAAATGGATTTTGTTGCTAAGTGCACCCTGCCCTGTTTCCTCTGGGTTTGTTCGTAGACAACAGCAGTTTGGACTCCAGATGTTGTCAGAATCACACATTCCACCTTGAATCGTATGATGTGATGTATTTTTTTTTATGTTTTTCTAGTTACCATTACAATCTAAATAACTTTTTGTGACTTTTAGTGTGACTCCATTAATCAATTTGTGTAAATAAATTAGCTTCTTTAATGCTCCTCTGTGTGAATGTGGAGTGAATGAATAATGGATTTGATTGTAAGTGCTCTGAGTGCCTTGAAAAGCGCTTAATAAATCTAATCCATTATTATTATTATATTATTTGCATTTTGCTGGTTTTAAGCTGTTGTATAAATGAGCGACACTCAGTGGTAATTTGGTAACTTTTAAAAAGACCAGTGCAATGGCTGGTCAGAGTTAAGCAGATTTATCTCAGTTTTGTTTTTAATTATGAGCTTCAGGTTTTCAGATTAGTTTGCTGAGTTCTGTAGCTTTAAAGGGAAACTGTAAAAACTGTCCTACATTCACTAGAGAGACTAGATGTAGTGTGAACACTGCCCCCTTGTGGTTATGTAATGGATAGTTTTAAAGTGATGTCTATGGTAAACATATTTTTAATGGTGCTTTGTATTAAATATAGTAGTTTATAGTTGAACACTTGGTTTTTGCTCTTGGTTTTTGTATTGATCTGTTTTTAAAGTTCCATAAAACCGAGTGAAAGGAGCCATTAATTCTTGCTTCTCTCACTTGAAGCACACTCACATTTGTTTTGAGCACATCATCTTGTCTAAATGTTAAGGGTTTTTTGTTTGTTTTGTTTTTTTACAGTAAAGTCACCATCAGACCTTTTTCACTGGTACACAGACAACAGCATGTCCCTGCAGGGCTACCATAGCTGTTCACAAATTTCAACAAAAAAGGCCAAAACTACACACTCCACCTTTAACTTTGCTAAACTTTAACTCTGTGTTTTTTGTGTTCAGGTGTTGAATGAGGTGGTAGTGGACCGCGGCCCGTCCTCGTACCTGTCCAATGTGGACCTGTACCTGGATGGACGCCTCATCACCTCAGTGCAGGGGGACGGTAGGACAAACACATTAACCCCGCTGTGTTTTACTAACCCTACATCCACCAGTGTTCACGTGTCTCCTCTGTTTTATCCTTTAGGGCTGATTGTGTCCACACCGACGGGAAGTACAGCGTATGCCGCAGCAGCCGGAGCCTCTATGATCCACCCCAATGTCCCGGCCATAATGGTCACTCCCATCTGCCCTCACTCGCTCTCATTCAGGCCCATTGTCGTCCCGGCTGGTGTCGAACTCATGGTGAGGATATGAAAGCCACTTTCAGTCTGCTTCTTACAATTTTGGAGACTACTTAGTTTCTTTTTAAAGAGCGTTGCATTGTATTTTCTAACTGAACAGGTTTTATATGGATTTGAACTGGTTTTAGATGGATTTCAACAGGTTTTAATAGGATTTTAACTTGTTTTAGATGGATTTAAACAGGTTTTATTTCGATTTGAGCAGATTATATACATCTTTGTAGCAGAAACTGGCTTAAGATTTCATGAACAAATAAAATTAATCTGATTTAAATACATCTAAAACCTGTTCAAATCCAGTTAAAACCTAGTACCAAAAATATGACCTGTTAAATGTATTGGAGGGCCACATTAAACATTGCAAAGGGCCGCATTTAGCCCCCGGGCCTTGAGTTTGACATGTGTGGTGCAGACCAACATCCAATGGGAGCGGCCCTTATTTAAATGGGCGTGATACCTCTAGAATGAGTCTGTGATTGGCCAAAGCTTGCTGTCATGGACTAAACCTTTAAAAAACAGATGATTATTCTGAAAAAGTTGCACACAGCTCATTAACAACATGTTTTTTTTCACCCAAACCAGATCACCTTGTCACCTGATGCCAGAAACACAGCCTGGGTGTCCTTCGACGGCAGGAAGAGACAAGAAATCCAACATGGAGACTGGTAATAAAAGAGATGAACCTGTGTATTTCTGTTCGATTGATCACATTGTTGGATTAAAGCCTGTGTTTTTCTCTCGACAGTATAAAGATCACTACGTCGTGTTATCCCGTGCCCTCTATTTGCTGCCACGACCTGGTGTACGACTGGTTTGAGAGCCTCGCCCAGTGTTTGCATTGGAACGTGCGCAAGAGGCAGGCTCGACTGGCGGACGCGTCGGACTCATCTGACACCGAGAACTGAAGGTGCTCCGAGCGTCCCGTCCGCTTCAGTTTAGTGTTAACCTTTACATTAGAACTCACGGGACAGTAACACGTCGAGACTGTTTGAATTAGCCTCAATAACGGCATGTTTAATAAGCTGTTCACTTGATTTGATTGACACTAACAAAGTCTTTAAAAGCATGTTACACCTTTTAGCTAAGGATTAGTTCTTTTTCAGCTTCATTTCTTCTTTAAAGACTATTTAAACCATTTTAAGATGTAATCACTCAAAGTATCACTGGGTATTTCCTGGAGATGAGCCTCTAGAGCAGGGGTCCCCAACCTTTTTTCATCACGGACACACAAATTATGGGATCAATTAAATTACTGCAGGTATAATGTAAATGTAACAAAACTCACCATAATTAAAGGAACTGGGCTTGATTCCTGCAACAACACAGTCCCATCTAGGGCTGATAGAAATATGTTCCTCATGTCCACGTCTTGTTTTATTTGCTGTTAGGGCAGAAAACCCAGCTTCACAAACAACCTGTTGACTTTAATCCAGGATATTGGGAGATTTTAAGTCTCAAACGTTTTATTATTTACTTTTAAGGCCACTATCAGTCTATTCTTTCCCAATTTGAGGATCGTTTTTGGGTTTGGAAACAATGCTAGAACTTTCCCCCAGTATTTCTGTTCCGATGGGTCATGGCTGCCAGAAATGTGCTTTTGTTTTTTCGGTAAAGACAAAGACACGAATCAGAAATATTACTTTTGGTGCAGAATCAGGTCTCAGCTAGAATCCAGCGTTTTATTTTGTTTGGAAACGTTTAAGTGTAGAATATGGACAAGACACTGGTTTATTTTACACTGGAGAGGGACATTTAGTACAAGACGTAGTTTTTCTGTTGACCCTGTTCTGTGTCAGAGAAACATTAAAATGACTTTAATCCTATATATGTTTATGTAATGTTGCTTTAAGTCCTTAAAATCAGTGTTGAGTTTTGTTGGTGCAGCGTAAAGACAGCACATTTTTAATTTATTAACTTTTCTTTGTTTGAACTAGTAAGATACACTGAATATAATTATAATAAGCTATTGCAGGGGTAGACACTGATAGAAGTTATAAAGTGTTTTCAGAGCCTAATAATGTATATTTGTACATGTGCCTCTAACATGACAATTGCATATTGTTTTATTTATATTATTTATGTATTTCTAGAAGTGTGAGTCAACTCTATGTAATTTCAGTTACTGCTTCGACCAAAGAATATGAAGGTCTATAAAAACATGTCATTTAGTTTGTTCTGCTAATGCTTGTGAAAGTCAAAATGTGAAATTCAAATCTAATTAAATCTTTGGCCACATTAAATGGGGAGTATTTGATTTTTTTTATGCATGTGAAAATAACAAAATGTCTAATCATTGTCATCATCTAAAAGTATTTTGTGTCTGAACGATCTGTAAAAAACAAGCTCTTAAGATGTCATCTGGCCTTAATTATCAAGGATTTTCTTTTAAATTTTAATGTTTAGTCCTAAATGGGAGCTTTGGCCAAAAAAGACTAGTACCACTTTAAGTCAAGTCCACTTTTTGTCAGCATTATTTTTCATACAAATGACCAATGCTTGTGTGCTTTGTATATTTTTATTGCAATGATAAGATACATATATATTTCCAGACATCCAATTTATTAAATTATACTCTAATATTGCATGAGACAGTCTTCAGAACAACAGAGACCCAATTGTGAACAACGAAGTGATCGAAGGACACCAGAGATAAAACAGATGTTTACATTTTCACTTTGTTTCTCCCAGAAATGTGCGGTGAAAGCAGCAGCATAAAGAGTAATACTACGACATACGACAGACCGATACTGTGCCACAGTCAAGAAGACGACTGAACAGGAGATTTCTCTATCCAAGTGAAATGTTTACACCAGTGTTTAGCACAGGGACCGGCAACTCCGCAGAAGACGGCCGACAAAAAGAGGAACTGTCTGCCAAAAGAAAATGAACAAGAGCAACATAATGGATTGTATCAAAGAAAAAAAAACTATTGAGGTGGCTTTATATTTAGATAAAGTCAAATCAGATAGGAGTAAGTTAAAGGTGCAGTGTGGAGAAATGGTGAGGTTTGAATGTGTCACTAAAATCTTTCCCAGTTGCATTTACTGTAATTGAATTAATGTAAACAGACATTAAAACATGTTTCTGATGCTCCACACTGTACCTTTAAAATCCTGGTTCACTGTGTGTTTGTGAGAGCCCCGTCAGAGTCGGTGGGAAACGGCCGGTTGTGGTCAGTGTTACATAAAAGCGATTGGTTTTATAACCTTTGTTAATGATTGACAACAGCATGATAAGAAACTAAAGAGACAAACAAATGTGACTGAACAAAATACATGGAAATAAAAGAAACTCCCACTTTTTTCTAAATCTAACTTTAAATATATTTGACACTGTTAAACTGAATTAGAAAAAAACAAAAGGACTGGAGAATAAAAATAGCTGTTAATACATAGAAAAGAAAGATGTTATTTTTATAACTTCTTTGACTAAACATGTATATATTTTAACTTTCAATATAATCCATATATAAATGATACATTTCTATGTTTAGACTTAAATAGAGTCCTTGCTATGGCTAAAAGAGTGGCTAAAGCATCTCTAGACCTTGGTCACTGCAGCAGTGCTACCTGCGTAAATGTCATCTGGACCACAGCCTGGAACTGGACCAGCTCGATCCGGGCCACGAAAATGGACCTGGAGTTAAAGCACGTCCACTATCGTCTGAAAATACACTGATCAGAGTAACAAGACCAAGTAACAACTCACATGGTCCATAAAGACACCAAAAACCTGCTTAGCTTCAGTACTGTGCAAACGTTTTAGACAGGTGTAAAGAAAAGCTGTGAAGTAAGAATGCTTTCAAAAAATATAAAATGCAATGATTTTTATCAGCTTACAAAAACGAAGGAAGTGATCCCAGACATACAGCACGTCATTTACTGTTTACTGGCATTTTCTTTTGTAAAGCACTTTGGCCAACTGAGGCTGTTTTAAATGAGCTTTAAAAATAAGAAACAGAAGGATTTGAGGAAGATCTTGTGAAATCAAAACATGACGAGGTGAAAAGCAGTATTGTGATATCAGCTGATGTACTGTGAGGGTGAAATTAGTATTCAAGATGCCCCCAACACTCGTCTGTGTGGCAACATTTTGGTTTTCTGGTGAAAATAAGAAATGGTGGAAGCGTGAAGACAACACACAAACAATATGTAAACACTAAGAAAACAATGGCGTACACTGTGGCCAACAGCTGGAAATAGTGTCAAAATCTCGTCTCATGAAAAGAGTTTCTTCTAAAGTTGTACCAGTGGACCTAGAAGAAATGATGTTTGTAAATTGAATAAAAAAACATTCTTACTTAGCATTTCTTCAGTCCAGCCCAAAGCCTTTTGCACAGTAACGTCTAAATGAGTCATTTTGTGCTGTGCCTCATTTTCAAAGTGGAGTTACAAAATGAAAAATGAATTAATGCAAAAAAAGCCTTTTGCTCAAAAACATAAACCAGCAGAACATTATCAGTTGGGTTTGGCACTAGAGTTTGCTTTACCTTAAACCAGTTTGTGAATAAAAATTAAATACGAGAATGTAATTTGTCCATAAAGTTGCATTCTTCTTTCAGATAAAATTAAATAAACCAGCTCTGTCCCGTTTATTCCTTACAATGACTTTCACTTAATGCCAAACACGAAGAAGACGGTGGAATTTTGCACCAACATCATGAGCCTTTCACTAAAACATTCACTGGAAATGGTACCTCGTAAAGCCTCACTACATTGAACCTGCCTCGATAAGGTCAGTGTGGGGTTTTCTTCAGGATTTGGTCCGTCCGGTTTAGGTTTGTGTGACGCTCCGGTCCACGTCAAGTGCAGCCTGAGAACGTTTTCAGACTCTCAGCTGTTCAACAGGACGAGAAAGGGCCACGCACCGGAGTCTGTGGCTCTCTCTTTAAACGGCTTTTACCACTGATTGTACCAACAAACGGGCCGCCTTCAGACCCTGCATTTCCATCCGTCTGTGGCCAACTCAACTGGCTTTAACATAGGTCCTCCTAAGTCCACATTGGGACTAATTTTCCTGCTTCATACACAAAACATCTTAATTTGTGCATAGCCACCAGTGCCACTAAGCACTTTACCTGCTGTTTTGTAGTTTATAACAAATCACAATTAATAATTAATGATCCCAAATTATGTTCTGATACCTCTGCACCTCTCATTGACGCACTGCTATTAATAAATACCTTTATAATTAAGGTGGTTTGGCTAAAAAACATAATGCCCTTGATGTAGGTCTTTCAGAGGAAGAGTTTTTTGTTTCATTGGGGCTGCTGATTCTGCGTCCTCAGTGAAAACAATCAGCCCAGACAGCTATTGGCTGCTGGCTACAGACAGGAAGTAGAACAACGACGGCAAAATACAATGTTTTTGTGCTTTGAAAACTCATATTCTCTTCTAATATATTGTTAGAGATATAAATCCGGAAAATGCCAGGTTTAAAAAGTTTATATTTTTTATAAAGGGAGATTAGGCCATTATTTCTCCTTGTAGCTGTAGCATTAGCAGAGGTGACCTGATAATTATACATCATCAAACACCTGAGGGTATCCGTGTAAATACAGATTGTTTTTATTCCGCTGCTGGGCCGGCATTTCGCGGTTTGTGTTGATCCGAATACATCCAGATACGTGTGACCAGACCATTCACGCCTAGGATTAAACCTTAGATCTAATCACTGTCTGGATTGTAATGCCAGGTCTGAAGAAGGCCCGTTACATGTCAACTTTAAGCTACACCTCAACTCTGAGCTAAGAAAATGAAGCTAGTCAAGGGGTAAAAATAATATATGACACTTTTGAGTTGACGAGAGTAAAGAATGTGTATGAATAGCCAACAAACACAGTCTGATGGGTTCCTCAGGCGAACAGATGTCCAGTGGCAGTTTTCACTTAAATAACATTTGGGTGGGAGGAGTCTAATCCACCATAAGGCTTCTTCTTCTTTTTTTTTTTTTTTTTGTACAAGTGATCCACCATTGTCCTGGCGCTGACTTTATCCCGGGGTTGGTCTGTTTGTCATGTTTAGTGGAAGATCTGTGGGAGCCTCTGGAGGACAGAAGAAGAGGACAGAAGAAGAGGACAGAGTGATGGCGTCGGGACAGTTTATGATTGAGCAGTTTGGGTTTTAGTCTCGCCCCCACTGCCCTCCTCTTCTTCCTCCTCCTCCTCGTCTTCTTCTTCCTCCGTGTGTTGCTCCAGCTCTTCCCTGGTGATCATCTCAAAGTCGTTTCCGTTGCTGTGCTGCGAGCCTTCGTCCTCCCGCCGGTCGCTGTCTGAATCCGATTGATGATCCGCGCCCACCTCTTCGTCCTCTCTATTCTCCTCTGGCTCCGCCTCTTTCACGTCTTCATCCTCGTCTTCGTCCTCGTCGTCCGCGTCCTTCTTCTCGCTGTCCGATTTGTCGCTGTCCGATTTCTGAGCTTTGGTGGAGGCGGTGCTGTCCCCGGATTTGTCGTCCGTCTTGTCGGAGCCCTTCTTGGAGCCGCTGCGGGGGCCCTTGTACTCGTGAGTGTAGAGCGGCCTGAACGAGTCGATGAAGCCCACGTCCGCCGTGAGATTGGGCAGGAACCAGAAGTGGTGGCGGCCGCCGGTCACGAGCCAAATGATCAGGAACAGGATGCAACGAGCTGAAGGACAAGAAGGTTTGTGAGGTTAATTTTAAAGGCATATTTTAAAATGTTGTATATAGTTGTATTACTTGTAGTTGTACAACAGCCCAGAGAGGACACCACACTTATGTTTCAATTGAGCAAAACAATCTGTATTATTTATGAACTAAACTTCTTTTAAATGTTTTGAAGTGAAATCACCATTTTGTCACCTGAAAGTCTGCACCAAAGTCGCCACGAAGAACTCAAATCCTTACACAATATTCTTTATTTACTATAACTTCACACTACAGTAGTTTTAAAAGCAGACTATAAGACTTTCCCTGATGCTGTGATTACTGTTGTCATGACAACGGGGGGCGTGCCTCCTGTAGACTGCTTTTATTGTCTCTGCAGAGGCTCATTTTACAATTGAACTGGATAAATACAATCATCAGACTGGAGTAGGACCAATACACACATGTTATTATTAATACAGAATTAATACAACTAATTCACTGTTTAAGACATGATTTGAAACCATGGTCCACTTTCACACCTGAAGATTTGGTTCGAACCAAATGAAAAAGTCTGATAGTCTGGACCAAACAGTGCAGGTGTGATGTGCCCTTAGACAACAGCACGTTTCTATAACTCAACACCCCACAATGATTTGTTCTTTGTTTAGAACAAAAATCAATCATTGTATTGTAGTTTTGCTTCTACTGCATGCCAGATTTTTTCACGTTTGTCAAGGCAAAACTTTTTCAAAACAACCAGACATAATTTATAGCCACTGCTGGTTTAGTTTGAGACAGACTGATGAGAACTTACCAACAGCAAGAAGCAGTATACTGGCGACGAAGCAGCCTGCTGCCACACTGAGGTAATACACTCCCACTCGCATTTCAGCCGGCCAGAGTGGGAACAACGTGGCTGCGATCACAGCGATGACTGAGGAACACAGCACAAACACTGTATGAGTACAAAGAAGACTGGAAAATATATACAGATCAGTTTGTAATTCTGCCATGCTTCTTATGTGTGCAGTGTACTTGTGTGACGCCTCTAGATTTAACTGTAAAACATATTCAAGACTAAACAAATGTATATATTAGTGTTGTAGTAATGATTAACTGAGACCAAGTCATGACTGAGAGAAGAGTGACTCAATGGCACCAGTTTAACGATCGAGACTGAGTCAAGAACAAGACCATAGTATTATATATTTAAAGAAATCTCAGGAAACGGTTATAAATCCAAACAGTCCAAGACCAGTCTTAGACCAAAGCCCAGACTCTTGAAAGGGTTAGTGTTTGGTAATTAAGGCAGAGATAAAGGATTTTCTTTTCCTCAATAATGATAAGATTAAAATGATAGAAGATTTCATCCAACCCGAATATAAAATAAACCAGACGTGGTCTTGGCTGATCTGGATTTTACATTTCTACACCTCAAGATCCGAGATGAGACCTTTACAAGTTATAAAACGTGGTCTTTGACTGGTCTCAAGCGCAAACTGAAATACTACAACACTAAAATGTACGAAAGGTATTTAATAGTAACTTGACCTTTAAATGATGAATGAAAGTAAAAGTTTAGCTGCATAAATATTAATTAGACTAAAATCCCCGGCTGTCCCGTACCCACCGAGAATGAGTCCCATGGCAAAGGTTTTAAAATGCACCGGGTCGTAAATCCACACATAAACCTAAGAGGAGACAAGAGACTGGGTAAGTACTTTCATTCCACATATTCTCTTTTATTCCTCGTGTTTTATGGGATTCCACTGGACAGTTTTTGAAAAGGGCCTTTTAACTAAAGAAATATGTTCACCTCATTTCCATCCAGAAACAGCTGATCCTCATGAGGCTCCAGTTTAAACTTCTTCTTCACCTCCTTCTTCTTCTTGGGCGAACCTGGACTGTCATCCTGAACAAATAGAATAATATACAGAAAATTAAAGAAAATGTTTACTTTGACATAAACAGTGCAGTGTAGCTGTGTAATACATTAAGTAAGGGTTAGTTATCAGTCTGGTTCACAGTCATGGTTTAAAGCCCCTTTTTTTCCAAAGATTTATCAGTGTGTGCACTCTCTCCTGCTCAGTAAAGCCGACATTACAACACAGAGAGTTCAGAGGTCATCAGTTTGGTCACGGCTTTCACTGATTCAAGCACATAGTCTCTATTATGATGATTTTAAGGCACCGCGTTTCTATAAAAATAAAAATAAAAACACTTTTCATGCTTATTTCTCAACAATAATGGATAAAGACTGATAGAAAACCCAGTGCTTTAGAGAAATCGATTGTATACAATGTTTTTTCAGTCACATACGCTCTTCTCTTTCTTTGCTTCTCCAGCTTCAGGCTCTTTCTTCTTGTCTTTCTCCTTCTTCCCCTTTTTCTCTTCTTCTTTACTGCTGTCCCCTTTGGCCTTGTCTTTGTCTTTCTCTTTCTTCACATCTTTCTCCGGCTTTTTCTTCATTACTTTGAGAGCTCGATGGAAAAACTGCTTCTTCAGGAGTCTGCAAAGAGAAATATTTCCATTATAAGAAATAAATGGTAAATGTATTACTGAGTGAGGGATTAAACTAGACTAACTTGTGTTTTAGTTTCTGACCTGTTGCAGTAGTCCAACACAGACTCTCTGGTGGTGAACAGTGCCTCCTCTCCCTTCTTGGCCTTGGCCCATTTGGAGTCCATCAAACAGTCCACGGCTTTAGAGGCTAATGTAGGGACACAATGTGAACAATGTAACTGCTGCAGTGCACTTAAATGGACTTTGGGAACAAATGCTCAACACTGTTTCTGAGTGTCATGCATTTAAGCAAAAGACACTTAAAGAGGAAGTCACTACTTTCCTCTACATTCAACTTGACAGAACTGCAGTTTGTAAAGTTTCAAAGGGCGAAAGTTACCCAGACAATATTCACTGGAAAATGTGTGACTCATATTAATTGATAAATGAATTGTTTAACTTGTTCTAACTCTGTCTCCTTCATCAAACACTAACCTCAATGAGTTTTGACTAAAAAGCTGGACTTGAGCTGTTTGGATTTTTCAACTGTTCCCTTGTTTCTATTAAAGTGTATCATTCACTGGTTTTGGTCTTGATTCGGTCTTAACCTGCCATGGTTTTGGTCTTGACTCAGTCTAAATACGCTCTGGTCTTGGTGACAGTGGTCTTGACTACAACACCCCCAAATGTATTGTATGTTTTGTATTTGACTTTTTTTTATTAGCCTGGCCTTCCATCCTAATTCATTATTTCCTAACAAAATATCAATTGAAGCATGAACAAAAGCGTTTCTTCAGACTGAAAATCCATTTTAGGAGGAAGTCTTTTCATGCAGTCAATCGCAGTTTATGCAAATGCAAGGCAGCTACTTTTAAAGCACATGAACTGCCACAAAATGCTTCTGGATTCTGTTCAAGGTGGGGCTGTACATTTGTGATGATGACCCAGATAAAACACGAGAAAAGAAACCTTGCTCCATTAAAAGAGGTGTGTGCAGACTGTAAACTGACAAATACAGACTGTTGTAGTGAGGTGAGCACATCTCCGGTCATAATGAGTAGCTTGTCCTGACAGTCATGTACAGTTCCACCCACGTTCCTTAAGTAAACAGCATGATCCACAAAATCCAAACACATGATTTTCTGCTACAGGAAAAGACATCATGCGTGTGGAAAAATGTGAGACTAACCGATGAAGTAGTCGACTCTGTGACCCATCATGTTGGTGGACTTGGTGGGGCAGTTGAAGCGGAGGTACTTGGCCACTGCCTTTTCCTCCTTGGTGGGCTCGCTCACCTCCTGCAAAAGACAAATGCATCAAAAATAACATCCTCAGTATCAGTATATATCCACACACTAAAATAATGTAGTAATGCTGATTATTCTACTGTGTTTTTGTCTGCATTTGAACTCTCGAGACACAGGGAGCTGAGGGCTGATGGTGTAGTTTAGTCCCGTAATATCCTGTCTGAGGGGCTCTGTTCGGCAACGTGAGGAAGATGGAGGCATCAAACGAGCCTTTGTTTAAAGAAGAGGGTATCAGTCACGAAGCACAGTCATACGAGAGCCACAAGAGGTAAAGCCTGTTAATAAAGACAATATGATACACCTGGCCTCATCACACCAGGATTAGTCTCTGTGAATGAAATACAGGGGTGGTCAAAAAGACACCTGTTGTGAACTGATTATTGCACTAAATGTGAAGATAATCATGAAAAGACAAAAAGCTGTGGCGTATTTCAGTATCTCAGTTCAGTTTGTTCATAAAGAAGATAAGAGACTGTGACATTATGTAACTTAAGTCCAAAATGCAAAAAACCTGTTCAGTTGAGACACAGCTTGCCTCACCAGCAGCGGATAATGCTGAAGTAATTATATGCTTTGATACAATTTACTCATAGCTTTTGGTTGTAACTTATCTCCAGAGAGAGTGTGTGTGTGTGTGTGTGTGTGTGTAACATCACACTGGCTCAATACAATAAGGCCACAGTGTACCAACTTTGTGCAGTATCTGATAATTAAAAGTGAGCAGGTTATAACAGTAAAAGTTAGTTTGTTCTTTACTGGAGCTGATGCACCATCTGTTGCTGAGCGGTGAGTTTTCTAAAGGCTCCTGTCGCCACTTCCACAGAAAATAACGTGCACAATAAACAGTGTGCTCTGTGTTAACAAACCTTATTTATTAAATGCCTCTAATTAGTGCATGTTATGTAAACACGTCTTTCTGGAGCTGACGCAGCTTAGCAAACCTTTATAGGCAGATTAATCTGAATTAAAACGCTATGGATTTATGAAGCTCAGAGTCTGTATTATAACACTTTCCTCTCAAAGGCAGACTGTGAGGTGAACTACCTCAGGAACAAACTGAGTAAAACCAGAAAACAACATCTTTCCAAACCTAAATAGAGCCATTTGTTGTTGGCAGCTGCTAACGCTAGCCTCCGCTAACATCCCTGTTTCATGTGGCTCCTGGAGACTGTCCCGGGACATTACCGAGGACTGTCCGGCCGCAGCGTCCCTCAGACGGACTCTGGCCGCTCATAATGGGCCGTGGACCCGCTCTCAAACTGGTCTGTGTGGGTTTGAGGATGTTACCTGGATCCGTTTCTTGTGCCTCCTGCGCTCCGCCATGATCCTCCAACTCAGCTCTCAGACGAGCGCGCGCCTGCGCACGCGCATGGATTGCATAGTATCGCGAGATTTCAGTTGTTCTGGCCCTGCATACTTTCATTCACAGTCTGCGTGCGGCTTGTATTAGATTTTTACTCACATGTGGCTCTTCGTTGACTGATAAATGTGTAAGACCGTCTTATGTAGAAAAACACTTTTATTTACACTTTTTTGACTCAAACAAGACCAAGTATCAAATGTACATCAAACATAATAATCATATGACATTTGGTTAGTTACAAAACAGTCTCCATATCAAACTCATTATCTATTATCATAGACATAACACATGAACACAGTATTATCAGAATAGATTAAAGCTACATTCAGCTGTATGTAATAAATAAAAAATGAAAAAAATAAAAATGAATGAATGAATGAATGAAAAGAAATCAAGAGATCAAGACACTGTTACAGATCAGTATTAAAATATATACATAACACAGTTAATGCTGTTTTAGTTCCTGTCAATCATCAATCAATTAACCCAACAGTAAACTGTACAAATGTAATATGTACATCATCATGTAAACATGCTCGTTCACACTGCAGTATCAAAGGGAATCACTGTCCAGAGCTGCTCAGGTCGTTTCACTCTCAGGCTGTCTCACTCTCAGGTCCTCTCACTCTCAGGTCCTCTCACTCTCAGGCCGTCTCACTCTCAGGTCGTCTCACTCTCAGGCCGCCTCACTCTCAGGTCGTCTCACTCTCAGGTCCTCTCACTCTCAGGTCGTCTCACTCTCAGGCCGCGGCAGGCCGTCTCACTAGGTGCCGGCCGCCTCCCGGGCCCTGGCCGTCTCCCGGCCGTCTCCGGGTCAGGGCCGGTCCTCTCACCAGGTCGTCTCACTCTCAGGCCGTCTCACTCTCAGGCCGTCTCACTCTCAGGCCGCCTCACTCTCAGGCCGTCTCACTCTCAGGCCGTCTCACTCTCAGGCCGTCTCACTCTCAGGTCGTCTCACTCTCAGGTCGTCTCACTCTCAGGCCGTCTCACTCTCAGGCCGTCTCACTCTCAGGTCCTCTCACTCTCAGGTCCTCTCACTCTCAGGCCGTCTCACTCTCAGGCCGTCTCACTCTCAGGCCGCCTCACTCTCAGGCCGTCTCACTCTCAGGCCGTCTCACTCTCAGGCCGTCTCACTCTCAGGTCGTCTCACTCTCAGGTCGTCTCACTCTCAGGCCGTCTCACTCTCAGGTTGTCTCACTCGCAGGCCGTCTCACTCTCAGGTTGTCTCACTCTCAGGCCGTCTCACTCTCAGGCCGTCTCACTCTCAGGTTGTCTCACTCTCAGGTCGTTTCACTTTCAGGTCCTCTCACTCTCAGGTCGTCTCACTCTCAGGCCGTCTCACTCTCAGGCCGTCTCACTGCTGGCAGATGGCGGTGAATTGTTCTCCGTCTCGTGGAGGTGCTCTGTGGATTTGAGGACGTCGGGGTCTCTTGGACTCGCCATCATCTCGTCACTGTTGCAGTTCACAGGAGAGCCTATCTCTGATGAGCGGTCCCCTGGCTTCTCTGGAGGGCCCTGCAGTGGGGCACTGGACAGTGGCATGTTCATGAGGTACATGAAACTGCCCAGACGCCTGGACACCTGCCAAGATGAAAAAGTGAGAGAAATGTAAATTAGGATTTACACTGACTTTACTTTAATGTGTTTATGTGTTTATCTTGTCTTTGGACTTTGGGGTGAAGCCAGAAAGCTCAGAGAACACACAGTAGTGCAGGATGAATATGTTCCCTGCTTTTGTACTGTTCATTTCATTTCACACAACCCTCAAACACAGCTATTTTATCACAACTTGAGCTCATTGTTTTAACCCAATCGTGGTGTTCATATACCTGGATGTGCACAGGTTAAAATTTAATTAAAACAGGTAAGGCTGAATGCTAAACTGTTTTTGCGGTTTGTCCACAGATGCAAAACAATATACAAACACGTGACATTGAGTCCCAGAGGTACACAAAGGCAGTATAGCTGTATGTTCACATTCATATGTTCATGTTTGATGTAGCCCCAGGGCCGTACAATACACAGGTCTTCTCTGAATAAAATGGATGAAGCTCATTTAACACACTGCGTTTATATGAAAGGCTGTATACAGCAGATGCGTGGTGTGTGCGTCCTTTTTATCCAAGGTCAGTGCGTCTTTACCTGTGAGCGTATCTTCAGAGCAGGTCCAAGTTTGAGTCCCAGTGTGTCCAGTAAATGCTCCTCCGAGAGCAGTGGAAGGGTCTCTCCATCGATCATGTGGTCCTTGAACGTCTGCACAGTCAAAAACATAGCATAATTAATAACGAATACACCTGGAGATGAATGCACAGCAGGTTTGGTACAGAATGACCTTATTCCCACCTGAGCGTATTCGGAGCATGTGGGTATACTGTTGATGAAGTTGTACACATCGTTCACTGTCCACTTCCGGATGTCTTCAGACACTTCTTCGCCGTTGAGAAAGAGGTTAGACGGACCTGAGGGAAGGAGGAATAGTTGGATTTTGATCTCAGACATGTAATATTATTGTGATTGCTTCAAACTAAGATTGAGGTTTAAATATATACTCCAAAAAATATGAATGCAACACAGAGAGGTGAATGGCAGGCCGTGTCATCTTAATACATGGTCTAGTGCCAGCCTTTGACAAATACTTGCACTGTGACACTTGCAATTTCTCTAATGCTCTGATTTTATTTATTTTTTTAGCACTGATGGAAAGCAGCTTTTTACTGTTGTAAGGTGCTATATAAATGATTTAGCATTTTGATATTTGATCTGTCCACCTGCCACATAGATGGAATAATTTGGTAAAAAAAAAAATCTGAAATCAAAATAGGAGCGAATTGTTACTTATTTAAGTTGGATTTGGGAAAAAAAGAAAATAAACAAGTGTATTCAGGTTTGTAGCCAGACAATTTACTGAGGTAACCCAGAAGATGCTTTCAACTAGCCTTAAAATAGTAAAATGGCATATTAGACATCTAAGTATAACCTTATTGAATATGATATTCAAAAATAGCAAAACCAAGCCAAAATAATCCATCATGAAACTTTTCGTCTTGTTTTCCTGTATGTGCCTTTATGTGTTTTTCAGGTAAAATACAACAGTCCAGAAGACCTCAGTGGCCTCATAACTCACTGTGTCCCTGTTTTTTTGGTCTATTTTTTGTTATACTTTGAAACACACCTGGTGGGAGAAAACCGTTCCCCATCATAGGAACCATGTAGGGCATCCCACCAGCAGAGGGGTACATGAACTTCTCCTGAAAAGCTGAACTCGTCATGTCTTTGTCATTTGTGCTGCCGTTGGCTCCGTCTGCGCAGCCGTCCTGATTGTTCACGCAGCCCTTTCTCAGACCCGTCCCCTCGTCTTTGTATGTCTTCCTGCCTCCTGCTGCGAGCTCAGGGTCTATTTTGGTTTGGTGATGTGTCTTGTCGTCTCCTATGTCTCCTTTGGCCTCTGTCTCCTTCTCCTCTCCCGAAGTGGCGCCTGGACTCTGCTCTACGCTCTTATCCTCAGCCGGGCCCTTCATATTGACCACGTGGCTCTCCGAAGCCTTGTGAGCGGTGGGTCGTCTCCCGGCTCGGCGGCCCCTCTCTCTGTGCAGCGTGCTGATTGGTGGATACGGGCTGGCCGACATGAGGATGCTGTTGGAGTGGAGGTCGTCCAGAGTGGGCCGGTGCACAAAGACGTCGTGTCCCTCGGGCATGCGCTGACGTCCTCTGAAGGCCATAGGGTTGGGAGGGTACGCCATGGGGTTGTCAATTCCCATCAGCCCCTTCTGGTGGGCATTCTCCAGCTCTTTTTGATGCAGGATGGCGTTCATCTCCATTCTGAACAAAAGCAAAGTGAATATTTTTGTCCAATCAGTCTTTTGAGTTGAATGAGTTGGATAAATGTTCAGTGTTTTTTGTGCCTTTGAATTTACCTGGCTATATTTTGCTTGTGAATAAGCTCCTGTCGCCGGGCAACCGTTTCCATGGGCTCAGAGGGCATAAAACCATAGCCAGCTGAGAAAAAGAGAAATGTGGATTATAAACACAGCGGGGACACAGACAGACATGGATACAGCTGTCAGTACACACCTGCCCCGGGGAAGGCTCTCCCAGGCAGGACGCTGGCGTGAGGGGGTAAAGGCGGACCCAGGTGGGGGCCCATGTGCATCTGTCTGGCCTCTGAGGACACCATTTCTGTCGGAGGTACCAGCTCCCTGAAGAAACGACAAGACAAATAAACACATGTAGTAAAATATAGTTTGGGATTTTTTGTTGTTTTTTTTTACTCAAAGCTGTTATTTTGATGTGTTTGGTCTTTGGGATGTTAGTGGAGAATTGGAGATATTGCCACCTGTTGGTCATTCAGGTGAACAGCAGCAGTCAATAAAAGACAGTTTCTGCATGTATTTTTGTCTTTTGTTCCATCGTTGGTTTGTTATTACTTGTTTCTAATACAACATTTCCATCACAATGTTGCATGGTTTATGGGTTTGAAATGCAGTTTTTTGCTGTCTAAAATCATTTTAAAACAGTTCATATATCCCCAAACTGCACTATAATAGATATAAAGGATAAAACAAAGCAAATTATAATTCAAAAAGTCTTTCAATTGGTAATGAACCTGTTTGATTATAGCTTTTACTTACACATGAATCCTACCCTTATCAGATTGGATTCACTTTGGTCTAGATATTTGTTATACTATCAATAACTTTTACAATTCACCTTTTAGCAAGAGTTAACTATTTCCAGTAACTTGTTTGTTTGTTTTCTCACTTTTCCGTTTTCTATTTGTGTATTGATCTGTGTTTGTATATTATTTGTCCAAAAAAAGAGTATAAAGAATTTTTTTTTTTAAATATATAGATACTCAAATGATCTTTATAGTCTGTGATTGTTAAATGAATCAATGTTTAATCTCAAAACCCCTAATGTCACTCACTCAGTGTTTGTCCACATATCAACCACTGAGAAAAGGGCTTTTAGCAGCTTTGTCTTTCGCTATAAAGCCCTCGTGGATAACTGTGGTGCTGCCTTCTACAGAATTACACTCTTAATTCAGAAACAGACCTTTCCATAAAGCGAGGTTCGAACTGTGCCGGGACCCCCTGTAACCTCTGCTGGCCCTGGGCAAGGATCTGTGGAGCCATGGCCATCTGGTTCCTCATTAACAACTCCTGCCTCTGCCGGAGCTCTGTGAGAGAAGAACAGCACAGCGGGTTAGTTCAGAGAGCCATATTACCTCAGACATGTGCTGACTGCTCAGAGGGACGCGCCAGGTTTAACTAATGCTCTGCAGACTGGGGTTCACAGATGTGGAAGAAGCAGAATGTATTTATAAAGGACATTTCAAATAAAAGTAAAGTTATAGAAACACAAACAGACAGGATTTAAACTAAATTGTGATTTTTATTTGTATGGGGATGTTAGAGTGTGTGCTTTTTCACTTGTTTTTATTAATTATCTGGTGGTTTTAGTGGAAGTAACTATCTGTGTGTATTCAAGGCTGTACGCAGAAAAACTAGTAAGGTCTGAAAAAAAACAAAAAACATGAAGACCTCTTTCTGCTGACATGCACTTTATCAAGACCGTTAACAATATGAAAGGACAAAAACAAAACGCAAAGGAAAAAACAAGAAAAAGACAAGAAAAAGTAAATAAGTGTCAACTGCAGTTTGTCCAGTTTTAGATGGACAAGCTATGGAGGCCCGGAGAGGACATGTGAGAAAAAATAAAATAAAACGAGGCCTCAAGTTTTTTAATGTGTGGGGACGACTAAAAATGTGAAGCCACAAGTTTATTTTTAAGTGGCCATGTGATATTAACTTGTGGGAAGGACAAACTAACGCGAGATGCTAAGAAAATCCCAAAGAAAATGCTGTCAAAATCCATTCATTCCCAACATTAAGTAATGCTTGATTACAATAGTTTCTTCCAGAGCATGAAGAAACTCAAGGTGTATTATTATTTTTTTCTTGTATGTCCTTTCTGTGCCATAAAAAGTACAATAAATACATAGTGTCTGCTCAGATCTAATTTTGACAACAGCGTAAATTAATTAAACGGTCTTACTTCATCTTTGGTAAAAATAATGCAGTGCTCTGAACCATTTAGAGACATCAATGGTGTGTATGTTCATATGTGTGTGAATGGATTTACTATAAAGCCTTCACGGTAATATTTTGAGTGTATTTGTTTATTGTTGCCTGTTCATTTCTGCAGTACTTTAAAACCATACATCACCAGTATTGCCTCTTATTTTGATGACTTTATGTGTAATTACTGTCTCTGTGTGTGTCTGACCCTCACCTCCTGCAGACATGCCGTTGACCAGTCGGTACCAGTGTTTCTCGTCCAGTCCTCCCTGTTCTCCCAGTGCCGTCATCTTCCTCAGCTGCTCTCGTGGGGTCATCACAGTTTTGACCTCTGACCTCCACCAAAAAACTGCAAAAGTAAAGTTTAAACAGTCATAAGCTACTCTAGTATTAGGATAGTATAATATGTAACTTCCAACAAGGATCCAACATTTATAAATACAGCTTTTCCCAGCACACTAGTTTTCTTTTTATCATTTCATATCAGGTTGCCCATTTTTTAAATTTTATTTGGTTGCTTTTTTGTACTAGTTTGTGTTTTTATTAGCCTCTTTTTGGGACTGTTTCTCAGTCTATTTTATCCCATTAGCTTTCAATGCATCTGTGTGTAGTTTAAGCAATAAGAAAGATTCATTGCAATCCAGAAAAAAGCTATAGTGACTCCACGTTGGATGTGACCCATTAAAAAACAGATTATGAAAATTTATTCGCAGAGAGTAACATTGCTAATGATGTAATTTCTAACTCCTACCACTAAGGGGCGACATTTATCTATATTTATTCCGCTGAACACTTTTTTTTTCCTACCATAGTATCAAAATATGCAATAAAATCACACGTTTAGCTCTGCATCATTACAGTATTAACAGGGTTTGCTGCAGAAGATAAGGAACTATATTTCTGGGAGCTTAAATTACAAATTAAACTTTAAATGTGAATTATGTCAAAAGTTGGTGCACATTCTTGATACTTGGCAATATTCTGTAATTACTTCAAAATAACCCATGGACCCTTCATTATTTCCTTCTACATGTGCCCGGAGAGGTCAAAGTTTGAGCGCACACTCTTTCACAACGGCTCAGGACATTCACAAATTGAACTGATTTAGTTTCCACGTTTTTAAAGCGAGCTGAGAGGTAAAGAATTGAGATTCAGTCCACCTTTAACCCAAACTTTAACTGAAGAATTACTAGCTAATCTTAACCACATTTCCACTGAGCTCTAAACCTAATCCTTCACTTACATTTGACCCTTAAATCCAAATCCTACCTGAGCAATTAAACTGTAAAGTCTGCTGAAACAATTCCTTTTCTTTCTATTGCTGTAAGTATATTTGATTTTTTTTAAAGAACACACCTCTCAAATGGCCGCGGTATTCTTAGCTGAGCCAGCAGACAATAGACTTAGACACCTCCAATTAGCTTTTTGCTCAGTGGAAATCCCATTACAAATATGATACTGTAAACGACAGTGTAGTAATCCACTTGTGTTAATCCGAGGGAGGCGTGCAGTGTGCTTCTGGAGAGATCTCTGTCGAATCCCAGATACTCGCAGGATCTTAATATCTCGTCTTGTCAGTTTGGAAACTTTAAAGGACAAACCTGCTCTTATTTCTACGTATTTCACCTGCCCCTCTGCCCCCCTCCCCCAGACGCTTACAGCCCTTAAGATTTACCCTGTGGCCTTTATCCACACAGTCCCTCAAGTTCCTGTGAAGCCCATCTAATCTGAGGCCTGTAATCCCTCTGTTAGTCCCGCAGCAGTCTGCCAGATACATCTGCTGACTGACCCGCTGCCCTCACCATCCCCCAGCCCCACCCTCACAGGCCCCTGCTACCCCCTGGATCCTATTAGCTAAGTCCTGGCTATACAGCACTTTAAAGGGATGTGTTGGCGGTAATCCGCACGTTTAAGGTTTTACCCTCAGCAAACCTTGCCTGTAAGCATCCCGGACAATACACCCTAAGTGCTAAGCCTATTAGCCACCATTAGCTCTCAGGGTGTCCTAAAAACACCTCGGGGATAAATGTGGGGATGCAATCGGTTTAAGTGGAGCGAGGTGGCGGGAACACATGCACACAGCCCCCAAGTGGGTCCACCTTCATCGAGTCATAAAAGCTGGCATCAGCAAACGAAGGGAGATGTGTTTCTACGTGTATGCCCCGGTAATTCTCCAGAGCTTTGAGTAATTTATGAAGCTTCACTGCTGTGGAAGGATTTACGCTTCACTTGCAACGATCAACCAGTAACTAATGAAACCAAGTTGCTACAAATATCATGATAACGAGGACTGATAGTAGTTTTACTTGATTCATTTCTGTGGCAAATTAAATGATAACTTCACCCCAAATAACCAAGTGCAGCCCTGAACACTGTTTCAGCCCAAGCCACACCTTCACAACAGGCCAACAGGGAGGATCATGAGCCACAGTAACAACAGGGCAACAGGAATAGTACATTAGATCAGAATGTAACTGCATATATACATTTATCACTGTGCACACTTATGAGATGAAATGCTGGAGAAATAGCAAAGTGCAGTGTTAAAAATGAAAAAAGCTCCATTATTAGCAGAAAGTAGGACCGTTAATGACACCAAATGAAGCTCAGAATGTATTATATCATTGGGTTAGGGAAGGTTTGAGAGGAATTTACTGAGATATCTGAAACACACGGGTGCACAGTGTCTCATGAAGGACATGGACAGCAGTACCTTCCTGTGTGGAGTCTGACTGTCCTCCCTTTGATACAATCAGTCCTCTCTGCCTTCTTTTCACCAACAAAGACATGCATGTCTAAGGTGAAATGGTGATTCATTTTTTCATTATGTTGGTGTACAGCACTCGGGCCAAATGTGCTGCTTCTAAAGTGCTCTATAAAGAAAACTGGATTGGATGGGTTTTCCGTTAATAAAGGTTTTAATTACGACAGCAAACTGAATAATGAGAAACACTTGTGACTCATTGCAGTCTGCTTATAATGGGACATTCATACTCAATGAATGTCCTACTGGCAAATGCATAATGTACATTAGGGCTTAGACTTTACAGTTCATGTTCTTTGGGCTTTTTTATGTTTGTGTCTGAAGCCAAGGCTCAAACTGTAAAGACTGGCTTCTTCAAAGTGAAATATAACCAAGAAAATATGCAGAATCTCATGTGGAGAATCTTCTTTAGAGCATCAAAAATTAGGATTTTCTTTAAGAGCAAGGCATTAATGATGAACAAACTTGAGCTCGTGTGATCACACAAGCTTCTCATCAAAGAGTCCATTCTCTGATTTGTTTTCAAGGCGTAAGTTTGAGTCTTTAACTCGAGTCAGCGCAGATGTTGTCGCTCTTTTGATGTTGACAGAGTTGGCTCGTGTCGACGTTTTAGCAGCTTGTAGCTGTCGTCAAAGGTGATACGACTGAAAAAACACTTGTCATATTTCCTTAAACGAGCAGAGGCCGGGCCACAGCTGCCAAATCCCCAGAGATTGGACTCCATGGATTTGCTGTTGCCTGGTTAATCTCATTACAAGAATGAATTAAAGGGAAAAATTGCTGACGACTTAGATAAAGCCCCGAGGAGGTCATATCAGACAAGACTGAAGTATTGTCTAGCCCCTTTAATCCTCTCACACTTCATACACAGACTAAAGCCATGTGTGTTGGTTTATTACAGCACATAACCTCATAATACAGACTTAGAAAGAGAGTAACATGTCTCGTCTCTTTAAATAATTGATTCAGAATTGCTTCTTATCTTCATGAAATACTGCTGTTAAGAGATCCTGGGCTAATTATTAGGTTAATTACACTGATTTCAAGGTTGTTCATCTAATCGCATTGGCTTCTGGATTAATCCTTTCTGCTATAAGTTCAGTTGTGTTTTCTTCTGGCTGATAGGATTATACACGTTTATATCTGCAGAAGAAGAAAAACGATGCCAGCTCCTGTTAATTACATACTTTAAAGGTTTTTTCGGAAACGATTCATACAGATTAATAATATATAAAACACATGCAAGATAAGAAGGTTCATTATTTTATGTTACGGCTGCACAATATTGGATAAAACATGCAATAACTAGATTATTTTTCGTGATATCAATATGACTTGCAGAGTTTGAAAGCCCCCTTTTTGGAAAAGGAAAAAGCTGAATTCAAATAAAAAGCTTTGGACTAATTTTAAATGGTTTCACTTAACTTTTTTACACCAAATCTTGCTTTAAGGCTTTGATTGGGCCCTTTTTGGGGGCTTTTTTGAGCCTTTAATTGATAGAAACAGTGTAGAGAGTGTAGAGAGGAAACAAGGTTAGAGAGAGGGGACTGACATTAAGCATATGACCCAAGCTGGAATCGAACCTGGGTTGCCCAAGTTTGTGGTATGCGCTCCATTGTACCAATACCAGTCCAATACCATAACATTATTACAGTTAAAGGCATTTCTTTTTGCGACACTGATATTGTAATTGTTGAAATTAGGATGTGTCCAGTCTTATTCTTTGTAGATATCAAGGTCCTACAAGAATAACACCAATGTATTCCAGGTTTGCAGTAAAATAAATAGAAATAATTGTTGAAATGATAATTGAACACATTAAGAGTGACATGACATTAAACGACAGCTTTGAAAATTCAGACCTTTGGCATACAGCACACAAAAATAAAGTTATGTTATGTACTGTACTCAATTATGTAAACATCATGCACACAACAAAAGACTAGATGTGACCTAAACCCTTATAACTTTGTCAATTAGTTTTTACTGATCACCTATTACACCATGCAACAGATTGACAGCCAACAATTAAACCAAATTTATAATTAATTATTAAATTATAATTGAAAAATATATAATTGAAAACAAATTTGTTCCCAGTCTTTGAATATGCTTTGTATGGTCTATTTTAGATCAGTGTATTGCAGATTTTTACAAGTGCACAGTTAGAAACAAGCTAAAATATTACTGAATATAGTTTATCATGTTGTGTTAAGTTACTTACAACAGCATGAAATCTCAAACCGTAACTGAAGTTATAGCAACAAACTTTCCTCAAAAACAGAAATGCAAATCAAAAATGGTGTTGGACTTACCTTTAAATTCACTCTAAAAAAAGGCCCAAGTGTGTTTGCTGTCTGTCCCAAGTCTCAGTATGGTCTGGTGCATTAGTATGAGCGCCTGTTTAAAGCACCTACTTCTCTTTTACCTGCTGCTAAATGCTCATCCACAAACCTATCCAACTGGTCCAAGAGCAGCCTGATGCCAGCTAACTGCCTTAACTAAAAAAGACCTTTTAAATACCGATTTATTTCATCTCCATTAGCTGGCCTTATCTCCTGGAGTAAGCCGTCCCTGTCCTGACATCACCATGATCTCCCGTCCAACTGCACCTTGCCACTGATGTGTAATTACTGAAGCAGCACTTGTCCTAAGCAGAGGAGAGCTAAACCTCTTTCAACGTTTACCTCACTAATCCCTTGTTAGCACTTTAGGCCATAGTTAAGACACCTAAATGCTTAGCTTCCTTTTCCACTGGCAAAATGGCCTCCCTGCCTGAACCGTTTTGTGGCCACATGCAGAGCAGCTACTAGAGGCCCAACGTCGACGTCAAAAATCCCGCAGATCTGTCTTGTTTTTGTTATTCAGATGTCTAGTTTAGGTGTCAGAGGTACTGCACACCCCGGGGGGCCCTGGTCAAAACATGCTTGTTGGTGATTTGCTAGAAATCCGACTAAATGTTGTGCGGATCATCCTCTCAGACCTCTTAATCTGACAGTTTGTGCTCACCGACCGCTTACAGCAGCCCCTGCACATTTCTGAGTTATGTTTTCTTTGTGTCCCGCGGCGCAGCTCGGAGAACTCAAGTGGTGGGGCAATAATAGCCCACAGCAGACATGTCAGAAGGGGGCTACACTCAGCTATTAACGCCTTTCCCAGCCAGCATGAAGCACACTGGAATAACACAATACAGCAACAAGGCTTGGCTTTGTTGTTTAACATCTAAACTCTGCAGTCTTTTTATCACAGACCACCTGGAAGCACAAATATGCTAATGCAGGATTTAAATGTTTTGTTTTTATAGTCACACACATATGGGTATTTTGCCGTAAAGGAGCATTAAGTCAACTTTATCGTAAAATAAATAGCCCAGAAATCATTAAATAGTGCAGTCTCAAAGTCATTTTCTTGGATTCCTGACAAAAGAATATAAAATATAATCCACTGTAATTCAGAGCCACAATGCACACAGGGCATGGCAACACATGTCTGCCAGATAAACTTATCAAATGAATGAGAAGAAACAGTCTTCTCAGTTTTTTCAGCAGTGCAGTTGCTGTCAACAGTGTTGCTTTAAGAACTGAGAAATCAATTTTTTAGTTTAGAGTTTTATTTCAGTCACGAAGAAGGAGCTCTTGTGTCGCTGTGTCCTGCAGCTCACTGATCTCAGACGACCGCTGGCTGCTCTCTGTTGTTTAAAAACCCAATGCAGTGGATGGTCCATGTTGTTCAGTACAGCATCTGTCCTATTGTGTGCTCCACTGCTTCAGCCAGAGTCTCCAAACTATCACTGAACCAGCCCTCTCTGTTAGTTTTTCAAGGCACCTACAGTCTTTTTTTCTCTGACTGCCCCCAGTAGACTGCTGTATAAAAGCTAAATTAGCCATTACTTCTGATATAACATTTGCATCAGACTGTAGCTTTCTTATTGCAGGTTATAGCCTTAGTCCCACTGCCAATAGCTTCACATCCTGACATCAGATTTTAATATAATAAGTCTGAATAGCATCATTTGTTTACATGTGTGGGACTAATGTTAACAGACAGTACAGTTTTGTATAGTGTCATGAAAAAACCCACCTTTAATTTGTTTGAATATGTATTTTGATAATTTATTGATGTTATTAGTGAATGCCAATTTATTTTTTGTACAAATATAAGAAATATGTAGGAGATAATAGTCAGGAGTTACATGAAGGACCCATGAAGGGCAGCTGGGGAGCCTTGCAGGTACTGAAGAGTTCCCAGAAACATGAACTGTTCAGTGTGTGGTCATAGAGATGTTTGTCTTGTATTCTCTTGTCTAGTGTCCTTAGCCTCAATTGGGCCTGTCTATCCATTCAGGTCAGCACACTCTGTGAGAGACAGGCCCAATCGAGGTTAAGGAGACTTTAGAGTTAAAGGAGGTAAAGTACAATTCTCCAACAGTCACACAGAAATAAAGTCTTTTAAGTACTACACAAACAGTACAAGTCCTCCTCCCTCACTCCTCCTACTTTAGGCATCTCTATCTGCTCTTATTAGTGTGAATCAATTTACAGAGTGGAGCCCAGGATGCTGTTTTTTAACTAGGACTCAGTGAAAAGCAAAAGGCTGCTCTCACAACGAGATCAGTTGAGCCTGTAGTTCAGTCTTATTTGTCAAGAAAGTCACATTTCCCATTAAAATCCTTGGCAAAAACATCTTGTACCTCCACTTCCTGTCCTTCCTTTGCTTCTCAGATCTGCAGCCTCTGTATTTCCTCCTCATGTCCCTGAAACTTCACTTTTAGTTTCATTATTCTGTCTCTTGTCCAAAACCGCTGGAGGACTTTCTGTCTGTTTCGGAGCGCATGACCTTGCATCAAGGTTTGGGACATCAATGAACTAAACTGATTTAGTTTTTTTGTTTTTTAAGTGAAATCATTATCATAGCTATTTCCACTGGGTTTTTTCACAGACAATAGCATGTCCCTACAGGGCTACCATAGCCACATGATCTAAAAGGTAATGTGTGGAATTGCAGTCTGCACTTTTACCACCAGATGTCACCACAAACAATGTTAAACTGCCCTATTAAGTTAAAAATATTCCGAACAATGACAGGACATTACACAACACGTTTCAAGTAAATGAAGAAAAAGAGTTATAAGCTATTCAGGCATTAAGACATTCATTTAGCCAAGTCATTTAACCACTAATTCTGGATTAGGCTTTTTGTTTGTGGTCTCTGCCCTCTTGTGTGACCAGAGCATTAAAAAGGCACAGAGAGGTGAGGGGATAAACAGTGGTTTAACCTAAAGAAACAGACCAACTATAAACGCACAGCCTCACTTTGCATCTTCTAATTACAGTAACAGGCTGCTGTCCGGATCAGTGGTGCTTCCTCCAGGTCCCATGTACAGTGTCTTAATCCTATAAGGGTTGAGAGGTGCTTCTTTTGTGGCACAAAATCCTGTTCAGGCCTTGATTAACACAAGAGAAATCCCAGGAATAAGTGGGGACTGTACCTTGCATTTATTACAAGTGAAAATATAAGACTCAAAGAACTGAGTAAAACAGCCATGCCCAAAGTCAAGACAGCCACGACACACTTAATAATCAGGAAAACTGTGAGGCCCAACCAAAGTGAAATTTTCAGTCAAATCTAAATATAAGACTGAAGGATTTCCCTGATTTATTGTTCAAAAGCAGTCCACATGCAGTACCTTCGCGGCCCACCAGGGGGCCCGACCCAAAGTTTTTTATTCTCCTTTCACATTGATATATTTGAGCTCACACACAAACACATAGTTATTTTAAATTTCATTGCTACTCACTCCCAAATATATAATGTGCAGCAGAAATGAATGACGGAAGCATCTGAACAGCAGCACTGTATAAATCTGCTAAAACCAAACTGAATCATACAGTGTTAAAGTCAAGACAGAACTGACCAAGACAAAGTCATGTACAATACCATGTAATAGATAAGAAGGAACTGGTTTAAGATCCAGACTGTCCAAGTCCAGACTCATGGAGCTGTTAGTGTTTGGTGAAGGAGGCAGATATAGAGCAAGATTTGTTTTGGCCTTTTTGTCATTATTTGATAAAGGTCGATTGTAGATCAACAGGAAACAAGCTGAGAGAGAGAGAGAGAGAGAGAGGGGAATGACATGTCTGGGCTGGAATGGAACCCAGGTCTCCCGAGTATCATTTTAATTGAATAGATAGAAAAAAGGTTTTTATTTAATAAACTGTTGGAGGTCTTTGTTGGTCTTGACGTCCGAGACCAAGTAAAATTAAGTTTGAGACCAAGACAAGACTAAAACCTTTACAAATGTTTTTAGACAAGAACTCTGAGATGGACTTCTTGTATTTAAGGAAACTTTTTGTTAAATAAAACCCATGTAAAACTTGTATGGAGCAAAGTTTCCGGGAAGAACTGAAAGTGACACTGTGTGATGTACCTGTTAACCCTAACCAAGGCTCTAAGAAAAGGGGAGCAGGTCAGTTTTTATTATTACAGGCTACGTCACTGTTAAAGTTTGTTATCCTTATGATATATCATATTGATCATTGACATCTACTCTGTGCACCATATACTAAATACAAGTGTAAAAGCAGCACATGATATGAAGAGCCAACACAAACACGCAATGTTTTTGTTCAAGTTGTATAACAAAAAATCCTGCCTTCATCAGCCTTCGTCTGTTTAAACACAAAAAACTCTCCTGAACAGATGCCAGTTCTCTCACGTTTTCTCAAAACAGCCCGATAAATACAGCGAAGGGGCCGTCTCGTGACTATAAAAGCCCAGCTGAGGCGATGAACTGCACTGCTGCCCCTAACACAGGTGAGAGGTCTGCTGCTCATTTAAGCATCTGTGTTTCTGAGACAGTTTGTCTTTTTTTTTTTTTCAGGTTGTAGGAAAAATGAACGCCATCCAGGTCATTTCTCTGGCTCTGCTGTCCGTCATGGCAGCCAACGCTCAGGTCATCATGGAGGGTAGATGCCCTCAGCCCGATGTCCAGAAGAACTTTGATACTGCCAGGGTGAATGCATAATAATTACCCATCTATCCTCTTATATTTTCATGTCATTGTCATTAAACGGTGCATTGTCCTCTGTGCAGTACCTCGGTACGTGGTTCGACATCCAGAGACTGCCTCACAGCTTCCAGAAGGGCCAGTGCAGTACTGCCACTTACACCCTGAAGAGCCCTGGAGTGGTGGGTGTGCTCAACAGAGAGCTGCTGTGAGTCCCGGGTCACACTCTGGCCTCCCGTCACCTTTATGGGTTCTTAAAGTGACAGTCCACTGAGGTTGTATGAGGTTAGATGAGCCAGAAGACAGCCCCAAGAAAGAAACAGTCTTTTTACACTGATAAAAGTCACCCTTACACAAATCAAATAAACCACAGCTGTTACACTGAGCAAATAATAGAAGGTTTTAGGAGACTATATATTCACTGTGTCAGAGGCCTCTGTTTTATGTAGCATACAACTGAAATGATTTGCTCAGATAGGGCTTTAAAATGGAACTTCCACTGGGATCTAAGGGCCCTGTGCTTTGAACCTACTTCAGATGTGCTCTCTGCCCAGTAACCCTAACAACCCCGGTCTGGATCAGTGGTGTCACCAAGCGGGTCAAAACCTCTCAAGTTAACCGTGTGTTTCTCTGTGGAGCCGGAGCTGTGAGAGCGTTCATGTGAAAAAGGTGGAGCTGGTGCTAATCAACCAATCACAGCAACTTAACATAAATGACACTAAATCCATTTGAAACGAACAGTAGCAGAGACTAAATGAATGGCACATACTCACAAAGAGCCAAACACTAACAACAAACAGAAGTGCGGAGTCTATGTTTCAAATGCTGCATTAAAATCATTGACTCATTGACCCAATGCTGATGATAAAACCCATTTTGAGCACAATGCCAGTCACGTGTTTAAACCTCTAAGTTACAATTTTACATTACTTTAAAGTGTCAGTAGTTTGCTTTGTTTTTGGGCCACACTCACATATGCAGTTCGTTTCTCGTTTTCTCGTGATACTGAAAACCCAGGGTTAATCCTGAACTTACCTCGCTAACCTCCTACTCCAGCTCCGTAGCACAGGACCCAGGAGCTTTAAATATGTGTTTTACCAAGATAGATGAATTAAAAAATGTATTTTAATGTAATTAACCGCTATTGAAAGCATTGTTTAAAATGATGTTTCTCTTTAGTTTCACTATGTTTTACAACAACTCACTTATTTAACCTTTACATTTATTGCTTAAATATATCTTTATAATATTTTTATTTTTAAGACACAAACAACTCATTTTATAATATGAAAATATTATACTAGATTGTATTGATATTGACTGTTTTTCTTGTAGTGATGATGGGACCATTGACTCCATCATTGGCACCGCTCAGGCCAAAGACCCCTCGGAGCCTGCCAAACTGCTTGTTAGCTTCTTTGAGGGTAACACACTTCTGTCACTCTCTAATTGAAGTTTTTTCATTCACTGACAGTTTATCACACGTCTTCGTCCTCCCCAGGCTCTCCCCCTGCTCCCTACTGGGTGCTCTCCACAGACTACGACAACTACGCCCTGGTCTACAGCTGCACCGACCTGGGCCTGCTGCACGTGGACTTCGCCTGGATCATGAGCAGAGAGCCCACTCTTCCTCAGGAAACCCTCCAGGATCTGCAGGACACGCTTTCCTCCATCGGAGTCAGAGTGGACAAGCTGATCAGCACCGTCCAGGACGAGGAGTACTGCAGCGCCATGTTCCCTTAACATGCTGCAGTGTAGTCATGTGTAGAAGGCAATGCAATAAACATTTTGAATGTTACAGTTATTGTCACACTTTTTTTGTTCAGGGAGTATTTTTCAAATGCAGATCAACAAGTGGCACCTTAAGGAATAAACAATTAACTAGAACAAAGGCTCTAATTATTGAGAGCTCATGTATAAAAGACAGTGGTAGCTGGTGGATGGATGGGCTAATTAATGCATATCAATCAGTTTTTCACACAACAATATTAAAACCCTAGAGACATGAAGTTATAGAAATTCATCAAGAAATTACTACTTTACTTGAAGCTGGAACTGTTTTTTTTTTCACATAAAGAAGCTTCAAACAGACTTTTAATGTTCCCAAACTGCAGTGAACCCATTTTACCCATTTAACTTTAGCCTGCAGCATTTTGCACATCATATTCTAAGACTTGAAAGACCAGTTTAAAGACATGGATTCTAAACTACATTTACATGAGGCAGCCATAGTTTAACTTTTACCAAACTCACAGTTGTGTGTCATGTTATGTTATGTGTCAAATAAACACTATGAACACATTAAGTTTAATATCAATGAAAAAGATGGACAATCTTTTCTTTAATATGGTTTATACAAATCATTATTTTGAATCAGCCAAAGCCAGACATCTTCACAAGGCACAGAGGCACAATCATTTCATTTGTAAAAATAGCACTGTTCCCCAGAATGAATGAATGAAAAACATCCATGTGAGGGTGAACCTGGGCCTGCTGCTTGAAGCCATTCACTTGAACTGCAGGGAACTACAGGACACACATTTTTACCTGAATTTACATGACTTTAGCGTGCATCATTTGCATTTCATATGCTCAGACTTGAAAGACCAGTTTAAGGGACATTCCTTTACACGGCTCATCCACTGTGCACTGTTAGAAACTCAGTCGTGTAGATATTTCTGAAGAGAGAGATTCATCTACAGAGCAGTGAGTGTTTACTTATTACTCTCTTTAAAGTGCTTTTCATTTGGAAAAACTGCTGATATTTAGGAAAAGCTGCCTATGTGTCTTTAATGGTGCTTTATAATGAAGTTAGCTATATCTGCTCTGGGATGTGTGGATTCTACACTTTCATATATTTGTACTGTTTTGCTGATGCAGGGTCAGTTAGATACACTAGGACCTAAATAGTCCTTAAAGAAGCATTTGCAGCTCTTGTACATTGACAAAGCTCTGTTCTCTGTGGTTTAGTGGCATCACAACCAGTGTGCACTGGGAGACTCTGTAGTTAACAGGGAATAACATCATTCAAAGCCCTGATCTAACAGTTTGAATGTGCTCTGTCTTGTAGGAAGTCAGTGGAGTCACATGCTTCACAGTGACATCGACAGTGGTTAAAGTCTGTCTCACTGGAGCAGCTACTCAGTGAAAACCATGAAATGCCACCGGTTTAAACGTAAAGGAGAGCTTCTATGTCTCTTCGCCCTCTTGGCCTTACTGGCCTTTCTCATCCATCAGGACGAACCATATGAAGACCCTTGGGCAGTTATGGAGGAGTGGGACACGACGACACCAGGCCCCTTCCCGTACCTCATCAATGAGGAGAACAAATGTGCTGAAGGCTCTCCAACACCATTTTTAGTGTTGCTCATAGCCACTGAGGCTCGAGTTGTGAATGCTAGGAATGTGATACGGCAGACCTGGGGCAGTGAGAGTGTTGCACCCGGGCTGCGCATTGTTCGACTGTTCCTCCTCGCCAAAACTCAGGAAGACAAGGGGGAGCAAGCCATGCTCGAAGATGAGAGTCAAAAGTATCATGATATAATTCAGCAAGACTTCCTCGACAAATACAATAATCTGACATTGAAGACACTGATGGGAGTGAACTGGGTGGCGATGTACTGCCCTCAGGCCCACTACGTCATGAAGACAGACAGTGATGTGTTCGTTAACATAGAGCTCCTCATTAAAGAGGTGCTCCGACCTGATCTGGAGCCTAAAACCACCTACTACACAGGTTTTGTCAACAATGGCCTCCTGCCTCTTCGTGATCCTTTCAGCAAGTGGTACATGCCTTTTGAAATCTTCCCAGACCCGGCCTATCCCGCGTACTGCTCTGGGAGCGGCTACATCTTCTCAGGACGGTTGGCCAGGGGCGTTTATAGGGTGGCTCTAACGACACAGTACATACATTTTGAGGATGTGTTTGTTGGTATATGCCTGGCTCAGCTTGGGGTACGGCCCACGCTGCCTCCAGAAGGACTGCGGTTCATGGCCCCGAAGGGACGGTTCAGTCCCAGTTGTGCGTACAGGTATCTGGTGACGTCACATGGGTTCTACGCCAATGACTTGCTCAAGTACTGGCAAGAGCTGCAAGACAACAAGTATATGGCCTGCAAAAAAAATACAACAAACCCCGTCACCACAAAAAAAATACTTGTCTGACATGCTTCTGCCAAGATCAGACTGAAAACAGTTTTATGGATATTGTTAAATATACGAAAAATGAAGAATTACAGAATATTGTGGGTTAAAAATAAACATTAAAAACCTTTTTATTGTTATTAAAAATGAACTACATTTCTTCCTCATGTGGCAATATCTCTCGTTCCTCAATACATTTACTTTTACCAATAAATATCAGCAAATTAAACAAAGCCATGTGTTTAATTGTATTATTTTGTTGCATGTAAGAAAGAACACGGTCAGAATATCAATGTGAAGTCGGAACACGATGTTCACAATGTGATGAGTAAACACCAGGACAGCACCACATTTTTGCTTAATTAAATGAAGTTTTATTGCATCAGAGACAGTGTCTGGTGTTTTTTCACTGCTCCATGGGGCTGCAGTAGTTCCTGTCCTGATTGGTAGGAACCATCTTGTTGACGTCGACACCAGCTGAGGCCAGGATGCTGTGCAGATGCTCGATGGTCTCTTCAGAAAGAGTGGGCTCTCTGCTGAGGATCCAGGCCAGCTCCATTCTGAACAGGCCAAAATCTGTGCAGCCGTAGACCAGAGAGTGACCCTCGTAGTCGGAGGAGAGCACCCAGTATGGGCCGGGGGGAGTGCCTGTGTGAGGGGTGACACGTGAGAGCAAAGAACACGAGGCTGTGTGTCGGTGCTATGATAAACCTATGTGATAAAACAAGTGGCTTTACCAGAGAAAGACACCTCCAGCTTGGCAGGCTCCTCGGGGTTTTTGACTTTGGCATTGCCGGCGATAGAGTTAATGGATCCATCATCACTGAGAAAGACACCATTAGAGACAGAGAATCAATTCACTGAACACAGTTTCTATTTACTGTATTTATATATGGTACATGTAGGTATCATATTAATGTAAAGGACCAATGACATGTGTCTGTTTATATCCTTTATGTCCCTGAAGTGATTGCTACATTATGTTGCCCACAATGATTATACTACTTTCTATTGGGACATCATTATTTGTGGAAGCATTAGATGTTGAAGGTCCTTACATAGTCCAATGCGGCCAAATAGAATCAGAATAATCCTTTTTTGAATATGTCTGTAATCCTCTGTTTCATAAATTATACAGTAGCAAACTCGATTCATTTGAAAGCACGTATGACAAGCCTTTCTGTTTCCTCACAGCAGCTCTCTGTTGAAGACTCCAATGACTCCAGGGCTCTTCAGGCTGTAGGTGGCAGTGCCGCACTCGCCCTTCTGGAAGCTGGTGGGCAGTTTCATGATCTCATACCACTTTCCAATGTACTGTACAAAAACACAACAGTTTAAATCTTTACCTTCTTTGCAAAACAATTTGGTGCAATACTGTTTCTGTTTATCATTTAAATGTAAAAGTCTGGTTTAGTTTACCCTGGTGGAATCAAAGTTGGCTTGAACAGCAGGTTTGGGACATCTTCCAAATTTCAGCACCTGAGCACTGGCGGCAAGTGCACACAGTAAAGTCAAAGAGATCACCTGGACGGCCTTCATCTTCTGTCACCTGCACATGACAACATAAAACAAGTTAACCTGTTGTGTCAGTCACATTCATGAGAGCGACGTGAGAATGTGCACCTCAGAGTGATCAGACGTCTCAGCTGGGTCCTGGACGACAGCTCTCAGCTTTTATAGTCCTCACTGAACTCTCTTGAGTATTGATCCTATATCCCGACCGACAAAGTGTGAGAGTTGGCACCTGTTCAAATATCACAGTTTAAACAGGCCTCTCGCTAAAGGCACGTTTGTGATGTAATCAGGTTTTTGTAGTATTTCTGACCTTATGTCACCAGCCCATTCATTCATTAGTCACAAATATGGAAATCACCTAGACCTATTAGGAGACTGGTCCTTGGTGTAATAAAAATGAGTTCACACGGATACGTTCAGCTGTTGACAACACTGTAGTCCAAGGTAGTAGCTGTGACCCTGCTGCTAAGTATTAAACTTAAAAAAAAGTATAGCTCCGCTTCTTCCAAAACTACTTTGTCCTGTTTTTGGCCAGATGGCTGTTATGTCATCTCTTTTCACAGAGGACGCTATCTTCACAAACGTGTCCTTGACTGGATTCAAAAAGGAGAAAGCTGTTCTTGTGTAAATGAACAGCCAAAACAAAACTGAATCTTTGTGTTTTGGGTAAAAGTTGTTGGAAAGGTCTTGTATAAAAAAAACTCAAGAGAACTCAAGGACAGGATGACGTTATTTTGTTGTATTTATGTGCAAACCTACATTAACGGTATACTTCGGTGGCTCGTGTATCATGGGGTTTATATTCATGGTGTTTGTTTCACATTTTCTGTAACATATTTATTGTAATGTCTGTCCTAACTGGAGATGCAAACTTTAACCATTTACAGGTACTACAGATGAAGTAACCCTAACTCTAGCACACGTTTCTAGAGTCAAACCTAACTAATTTAATGAATGAATATAAAGTGACCAGGTTAAGATGGACTCATTTTACACATGTCACTCCATCTCTAAGCATAAAAATACCCCAAAACATATATTTTAAGTATATATTAAAACCACAAAAAACAAATGATTGTTTCTGTGTACATTTGCTGTTGTGACGCATGTTTCCTCCACTTTTTGTCAAGGGACCTACATTCAATAATTAAATCCCACTTCATTTTACCCAGAAGATGCACATTCAGTTTTGTAAAAGCCTTTTCCCTTGTTTTATGAAGTCTCATTATTTAATATTGAGTGGAAGAATAAGGCTCATGTGACTGATTCTGCTTTTCATTCCTGTGAGTTCTTTGTGGCACATGTTTTTGACTCTACTTTTCGCTGTCGTAATACTTCGGGAATTCACCTGAGAAATGACCTCTGACCTTAAAATGTGACAGATTCTCAGGCGTGTTTGCTAAAAAATACTGGCTCCTGCTTCTTATCTGTGTAAAAAAGTATTGTATCGGCTTTGACAAACAGTCACCTCACTTTCTTTAATGATAACACACAAGCACAGACAATCTATTCATAATTCACAGATTTCAGTCCCCAAATGGACCAATAGCATGCACCTGTTCTCTATTGAAGTTATGTTGCTTGTTTTAGACCCAGTTTTTTATGGACATAGGTATCTCCATGACACACACAAAAAAAGAAAAGAACCCAACAAATCTTCATTTTTTGGACCACCTCTCTATATAATGTTACTGAAGAGTTCAAAGTGTCTACTCCCAGGAAAAGCCCACAGGCCACAAACAAGGTTCAATTAAAGAAGAACGAGATCAAAAGGCTCAATTTCCAGATAATTCACTTCAGAGAGGAATAACTAGTTAGGCGAGCCCAGCTACATCAAAGCCTGGTGTGAGCTAAGGAGGGTTTTCTCTTTGGAAGTCGATGTGCGTCACTGGTCGTAACATCAAGGAAAGAAAGATTTCTATATGTTTCAGAATCGCAGTGGAGGCAGATGAAATAGTTATGAGTATTAGAGGCAAAAATATGATATAGTTTTATGTAGTCGGCATAGAACCGGTGTCATGCCATGCTACACTGACACTGTGCAGATAGATTTTTAGATACTCACAAAAAACAAAAGATATTTATTTATTTTGTAACCAATTCTTTTATTTTTTTATTCATTTATTATTAGAACCTATGACTTTAATATAAGCTTAGTATTTTTGTCATTTTATTCAGTTTATTGTAAATGGTAAAGGGTTAGGGTAATGCATTTATATAGTGCCTTTTATTTTTTATCCTTCTTGCCATATCAAGGGCCTCTCCGACCATCACCAAACACACCACCACAATCACACTAACACATTCATACACCAGTGTTGTGCAGTGGGTGCCCTGCTCTACCTCCTGAGTTTGTTCAGGTGTGCACTGGCAGGTACAGCAAAACACAATTTTAATAACTCCCAAACAGTGTATTGTTTGTTGTTGTTCTACTATCCCAATGTCCTGATTAAAAAGCACTCGAACACCTGTGTCATCTTAGGCGACCGAGGGACTTCAAACTCCCACTCAGGGTGCTTGAGAACTTCTACACCTGCACTGTTCAGAGCATCCTGAGTGGGAGCATCACTGTGTGGACGGAGGCAGGACCACTAACTACAACAAAAGAGGCAAAGTAGAGCTGACTGGGTTGCATCAGATCTGAGTCATCCAGACAACAGACTGTTCTTTCTTCTGTCTCTGACGTTATCATTCACTGAGCATCAACACAGAGAAGATGAGGAGGAGTTTTTATCCTCATGCGATAAGACTTTTAAATCAAATGGATGTCTAATGTGTAGATTGTATGCACTTATGGGATACACTGCACTTGTTTATTTGTGTTGTTCCTCACTGTCCTAACAATGGAGAATCTAACCCTAACCAATGATGACTATGCTAGACATTAAGAGTGAAGCAGTAAAATTCCCTCCTTGACAGAAATAACAAATAAACTCACCTCCCCATGTTTCTGGAGGGACATGTGTGGAAAAAAAGGGAAAGTTATGCCTCCAAGACAGATCAGCATGAAAATTGTGTGTTTTTTTTGTTTGTTTTTTTAATCTGTACATGTTACTGCTCATAACACGATTGATGGTGTACATTCTGTTTAAAGTGAATGATTTAACACAGAAATTGTATAAATATGGTGTTCTTTTCTGTGTGGATTGAGCCGGATGTCTTAGTGCAGCGCCAAACAATAACAGCATTGTCAAACAATAACAGCAACAGCAGTGTGTCAGTGATGAGACTTTGAATTCAGAGAACAATAAAAAAAAAAAAAACAAACATCTTTGACTAAACCATGTTACAATTATCTTTAAAGATGACATCTAAGCTAAAGAAATCTCCCTGTATTTAATGAAAACTACATAAAAGTAGGTCCCCTCGTCCATCTAAGGCCGAAGGACATCAGATTATTGTATAACATTTCTGATGGCATGTCCCCCATGACTTTAATTTACTAATGGTTTACTTCAAGTCTGGAATAAGCTCTGTACAAAGAGTCCTATTGATGAGGCACAGTCACATAGTGCAGAGGCTCGCAGACGGTACCAGCTCCAATCCAAAAACCTAAGTCTAACCAGGACAACACATAAAAGGTAGGAAATAAATGTGTTACTAAAATACTCACTTAACAGGATTTATCTGTTTGTTTGTTTTTTTTAGGTAACATTGGCCCGACTCAGAATGACGTTCTCTATCGCTTTGGGTCTACTTCTTGTCCCACTGGTGACGGCTCAGGTCCCGCACTGGGGCCCGTGTCCAGAGCCAACCGTCCAGTCAGGATTCCAGCTCCGTCAGGTAACAGCCACCTGCTTTAAAAATGCACATGTGTAACATTTATTTTTGAGAAGCTACTGTTGTAATACTTCAGACCGGTCTAGGAGTTGAGACCAGTCCTAAGATTACTTTGTCATCTCGTTTTCTCTAACTTTTAGTTTTTACTTTGATTTTGTCCACCTCCTTCTTGTAACAGGATAAAAATGAGATTTATAAGTTTTGACTTGCTCTGGATTTTCAGTGTTTGATTTGACTATTTCTTGTGATCTCTTCTAATTTGTCATACACTGGTCTTGGTCTAGACTAAGTCATGGCTTTGTCTGGCTTAATAGGGTCTTTACAACAACAATAGGTTCATGACCCAACGCAATCACCTGCAGTGGCTTCATTTCCTGCTTAGTTTTGTTTATAACATTTAGCTCATTTTCATATAGTTTTGCACCAGTTTTGTTACAGTCTAAATCTTACTTTCCAAATACAATGTCTTTTTTGTCACATAAATTCACACAAATATACATTAAGTCAGACTGTGACTTTTTCTATATTTTATTTTTGACCTCTCATTGTTTATTTATAGCTACATTGGAAACACACTGGAAAGAGGGAGAAAAGGAACAATAAAATGGAGCAAATGCAGCTGAACTGGATTCAGTCTGTGATAAATTAAACGAGCAGCAGAGCTACTTCCTAACATCCAAACTAAAACTATCCAACTATTCACTTGTCATATCTTTCAAGTGATTTTGATGGTTCTTAGTCATGAAATCAGTAGAATCATATTTGTCACTGACACAGTACCCTCAGCTGGACACAAACCTCTATTGTACGTTTCTGTCCCGGGACTTATCTCCAGAGATTACCTGAATGACACGCTTTATGGCTCAAATAGAGGGAGCAGAAATAGGCCAATACATTGGACCCTAACAGAGTTGTATTTGTACAAAATACACTAAAATGACCTACTGTGACAGAAGATGTGTTCTTTCTTACAAACTTGGATAGTTTTCTCTTTTAAAAATATGACATCCTCTACTGACTAAAAGTAACACAGTGCTGCTTTATTCACACAAGCTCAAACATGGATATGCATTTTAAATTGGAACTGAAATATTTTTATTCGCCCTAGTTATATCTACAGTGACCAAACATTCGAGCCCCAAACCACTGTTTGGGAAACACTGAAGTAGACTTGAGAACTGTGAACGATTTGCCCTACATTTCAGTTGTGTATCTTGTGAGTTGATGTTCTTCTGTTATATTCAGCTCTTTCTGTATTAGATCCTTATCATAAAGCATGAATAAACAAGAGATGTGTTGTTGCTTATTTACATAGAAATAGCCAACCATGTACAAGGTCTAGATTTATGATTTTTGTCTGAAGCATGTGCAGATTTATTCATACTTACTGCCTTTTAAATTGTTTTTGAATGCTATTGGATTTTTATGTTCCCAGTTTGTGGGAAGATGGTTTGAAATCGCCCGACTGCCGGCCCAGTTTGAAAAAGGCCGCTGCATTGAAACCAATTTCACTCTGAAGACAGACAGCTCCATTCGGGTGGTCAGCTCAGAAATACTGTGAGTCATTTACTGCAGAATGTAAAAGTGTATCAACACTGTGTTACCTTTAATCGGACATGACTTTTGACTGTGTGGAATGAAACAGAAAAGGGGAGCTGAAGAAAATTGAAGGCATCGGAGTAACTGAGGATTTGAAGAACCCTGCCAAGCTGGGGATAAGTTATTCATACGGTGAGCGGAGCCATGTTTAATGCACTTTGAAGAGGACGAACCGCTGTAGTGTGTGGAGTCACATTTGAAAGAGTGGTAATTCAGTATTTTGTAAGTGTGGCTCTGTTAGATACTTTTGAGTAATTAATTCTAGGGTTGTGTAAATGAGTAAAAAGCAGTCAAATTGTGGAAAACTGAATGCAAATACCTTGAATTATACATCACACAGTCTTTTCTTATTCTGTCATTACAACCATTGTGTCCACAGTTCTGCCCTACACTCCTTATTGGATCCTAGCTACTGATTATGTGAACTCGGCCCTGGTGTACTCCTGCACTGACGTCCTGAGGCTCTTCCATGTGGACTTCGCCTGGATCCTGAGCCGGACTCGAACCCTGCCGGATGCCACAATTCAAAAAGCCAAAGAAATCTTTGAAAACAACAACATTGATGTGACCAGGATGATCGCCACCAAGCAGCAGGGCTGTGACAAGGATTTCTGAAGAGAAACAGCAGGAAGACGGCACAAGATGGTGCTATTGATGACAAGAAGAAAACAGAGGAAAGACAAGAGGACGGTTTAGTGAAGGATAGCTAACTTTTGTTTACAGTTGTTTACATGTCTTTACATTATATCAGTAGTATATTGCATCAGTCCCATATAAAACTGTTATACATCATAAGATATGTGTTTAATATTGCCCTGAAAAAAGCAGGTGAAGTGATGTACAAAAATTTAAGCCGTAATGAAAAAATTACAATGATCATTTGTTGATCTGATACAAACTAAAAGAATCAATGTTACCTTCAATAAAAGAAATTAAACTTGTGTTGTGGGATTTGTATGCATACTATTAAATTCAAACACAAATAATGTAAACTAGTATTTACCTACACCTAAAAGATATTCCTGCAGCAATGCTACTCTTGATTTTTCTACACGTCTGACATTTCATCTTTCTCAACCATTTTTGATCCCACTATAACAATATTGAAAATACAATATTATAACACCAATACAGATAAAACACCAATAGTCTGGCAAATCTAACATTTAGATTTTGAAGAAACATGAAATAAAATTACTTTGAAGTTGACTAATTTTGAATGAATTATATTTTACGAGAAGCGGAACCTTGTACCGTAACCTTGTTTCCCCACCGGAGTTGTTTCATGATACGCTTTGTTTGCTTTGGTTGTCAGTGGATACTAGCTGTTGACTAAACACGAATATTCATTGGGTTGTTAATCAATGCCCCTCAAAGAGCAGTCCAACTCCGCTGTGATGAAACCAGCCGTGGACGAGATGTTTCCTGAAGGCGCTGGACCCTACGTGGATCTGGACGAGGTCTGATGCTAACATTAGCATTTAGGCTAACGGCAATTAGTATTAGCTTTAGTTAACGAGTTAACCACTTCAGTGCTATGCTACTAACGCTAACTTTATTTTTCACTTATAAGGGGGCTTTGTTTACATAGTAGTATTGCCTTGATTTCGGTGATCTTTTAATGTAGTATTTGATAATTTCATTGCACAACGCGTATCAATTAAATTTTGAAGCGTTAACTTTTTAAATAAATAAAATCTCTTCAGCTTATACAATGCTACCATATCTAGCGAGTGTGTCAATATGCTAAAGTTTTTACTTACAGGTGTATAACATGCAGCTGTGAAGGAAAAATAATAATGCAACTTGCTTATTAGGTTATCAACAAGTCTATGTCTTTAGTCTATGACAGATTATTTACAAAGAATTAAGTTTTATAAGTCCACGTGTTTCACATTTGGAGGTAAAAAGTATTGTATGTCTACTAGGTGTATTTGATCTAAATGTGGGACCTGCATGTTTGTGTTTCTGCAGGCTGGGGGAAGCACAGGACTACTCATGGACCTGGCAGCTAATGAAAAGGCGGTTCATGCAGACTTCTTCAATGGTAAAAATGTGTTCCTAAACTTATCTAACAACGTGAGTTTGAGTACAAAATATGTATTTAGTCACACACAATGCTAAAAGGAAGAAAACAGCAGTTGTATAAAATATTCTAACGGAGATAGTGTACTGTTTATTTAGCTTTATAGTGAAATATAGCTTATGTGTGATTGAATTATAATCACTTTTTGACACTGCACAGCCCACAATGGGCTGTAGATTTAATTTTAGCTCCATTAATAGGGTTGTGTGTTTGTTTTTAAGGATTTGAAAGTTTTGTTCAAGGATAGTAGTGTGTTAGAAGTTGTCCAGTATTTGTACTGGGTAGTGTAGCTCTTTCTCTGACTCAGGCATTGATTTTTAGAGGTAATGGTTTATTTATATACACCGAGCCAGGCCATGGCTTGCCACGAAATATATACCCAGACTTTTTTTATAAGGGTTCTTGGTCACAGATACTTATGTAAATGTACATTACTTTCCAGTGATAAAATATACATTAAAGAGGGAAACCTGTCATGTAGAAATAGGAAACAGTGAGTTAGTCATACTGAATCTATTAGCCCACAATATCAGTCCTCCACTTGGCGTCACTCCTCTGTTGCTCTCACAGCGGGACTCCTCTTTTTACAGGCCCCAGAAACATTCCTTGTGTACCCACCTCCCCTTTTACAAACTGGGTTTATAATGTAGTGTGATGTCTGTCCCGAGGCGCAGTGACTTCAAACAGCCTCGACGTCTTCCATATGCGACACACATTCCTCTGTGCTGTCTCCAGGAGCTTTCCACTTGATTTGTACGAGCTTTCATTCCATTTTGATTAAGATGTGTACCATGAAACTGTCCGGAGGCGTATTGGAAACAGCTCTTCATCCCTCTGGCCTAAATTTTTAATAGGATTTTAAATGTTCATTCATTTAAACAATCAGTGTTGTACACAGCTAATTCTCTCACATTCACAAAAGTAAAAGTGCTGCGGCTTGAGGAGTTGTGTGAATAATCACTTCATTGTGTTCAGCTATTGAGCACTAATCCCTTTTTAAAAGACAATTTTCAAAGCTTTTACCTAATAGACTGCAGTATCTGCTCATGTTCAGCCATTTAATTATGTAACTTTTCAGTATTGGATACAAGATAAAAGAAAGCTACATGTGAAAGCCCCATGTCTCATTAAAATGTACACTTATTTGGGTGTCATTATTTCTTTTTTATCTCTCTATAGCATCTGGATAAAATGTGCATTGGTTTTCAAAGTCAGTGGTCTTTCGCCATTGTCTGTCTCTATTTAAGACCATGGTTATGTAATGAAATGTTTACACCAATGTCTGATTTCATATACTGTGCTGCAGGTATTACACAGGGCTGTGTCTCTGAGGAAAAAAAATGTTGTCACAGCAGTTGCAGCTTGACAGAAGGAATGTTGTCCCTTCATATTATCCTTCTTTCATTGTAAATAATGTGTGTTTGTGAAGGCTTTAATTAGGCTCAAAATATTGTTTTTCTGACATGTTTGTTGTCTGCCCTGTTTTCTGTGTTTAAAGCCCGTCCCAACTACCTGCATTTGTACTGAACACATTTAACAGCATATTTTGCATTGCATTTAGTTCCTCTTTTTAGACTCTACATGTGTATAGTATAGTACATAGACTTTGTGTGTGCTATAAATGTGGGACCAATTCCTCAGACACAAAACGGTTTCATGCAATCTCCCAGTCATTACATTTTTTGAGTTTGAATGAAAGAATTCAATGTAAAATATAAACGTTCAGCATCAGAAATTGTTTTAAATTAGCCAAAATTATAAAAATAAATAGTCTGTAGTTCTTGTTTAGCTCATTCAACGTTGGGTTTTATGCACTGCAGCTGTTGAGTTGAGCTGACTTGAAAATGCTTGTTGTTCCAAACTAGACATATTTCTATGACTGAAATACAATATGATGTAGCAGAGTTAAAAGTATCATCTCCTTGTCTAAAACATTATGGTAGGCTATAAAGAAAATGAACAAAGTGATTAAATTGGATAAGTCAAGTGGACAAATGACACTTTACTGTCATTCTACAAGAATACACAACAAAATTCATGTGCACTGCCGAAAAACAAACTCAAATGTGCAAAAATAAATCTATACTTTTATTCACACATGCCAAAACACAATAACATGTTTTCAGTAGTGCATTATCACAGCCAGATGACACAAAGAAACGCCAAGAACCACACATCTTTAACAAAATACAGTACAAGTTCTTCCAAGTGAATAAATAACTCCTCACAATTACTCAGGAAGACTTCTATTCTGTACTTTGTAGTAAATTTCCCGAGCTCTGCGTTGTTAAGCAGATGTTTAGCCTCATTTCACGCCCACAAAAAGACAATCGCAAAAAAGATATATGGTACCCCACTTCCAAAAACTGGGTTAAATGCCTTAAAGCAGAAGAGTGGAAAAAGTGTGCAGACTTTTAAATGTAGGCCGTACAAAAACACAGGATATGGCAAATATTCTCATGCCTGTTCATACAGTTGCCTCGCCGACCTCTGCCCTCACAAACCAGCAGACCAACAGGAAGGCCAAGTGCTGTCCCAGATCCTTTTACTTTTACAGCCTTCCCCCTTCGACCCACAGCCCCATAATCTTGATTTATGACAATAACCCTGCCTCAAATAAATATGTCAAAGCACGGCCGCCATGTTTGTTACGTAATCATGTTTTGTTTGTTTTCCTCTCACAGATTTCGAGGACCTGTTTGATGACGACGACATCCAGTGACAGAGGCTGACATCCTACGAGCGATGATGGACAATATTCACAGCACTGCTCACCTTTTTCCCCTCTTAACTTTTTTGTGGAAAGCAAACTAGCCATTTTCTGTCTAATAACATACAATTTGCTTTCATAGTTGTCCCAGTTCTGGTCGTTTTAAAGCATCCTTGAAAAGTCGCCACCAGATCCAGATGTTGCGAAATACTTGACATCCCAAGGATTCCTTCATATACGCCATGTTAGAATTAAGAGCTTGTATCGTGCTCACGGCTCGGACTCGGTCTAAAGCGGATTGCAGGTTTGTGTGTGCTCGAAACACCTGTTAGCAGCAGTAATTACACATGATGGGAAGAGGCTCCGAATGCTGTCGCCCTTAAACATACTGCAGATGGTATATGATAAATGTTCACTGGAGCACGGCTCATGTTTTTGTCTGTGATAATAACATATATACAGTATGTTCTGTGTTGAGTTTTATATCTGCAGTGTCCTTTTACATCTGTGTTGTACATATGTGTACAGTAGATATACAACCACATTTGTATTTTTGTGATGGGAATAAATGTATGATAATGTACAAACAACATTTGATGCAAAATCTTGGTGGATATTTTCTTATTTATTCTGTGGATGCTTAGACTGACATATGAACACTTCCACATCCGACCACAAGTGTTTTTCAAAGTCCTGATGCGGATCATGATACTGGCTCAAGGATTCAGGAAAAATGAGGACACAGGCAATAACTTCACTGACGATGGAGGCTGTGGACTCTCCTTCAGCCAGTCTATAACAACAACACACGAGATTCATCACGATTCCTCTGAGAAGCATCACAAGGTCCTTTACTGCCGACATAAATGTGAGCCATGTGTTTGCTGTAAAAGAGAAGTAAGTACCTTTTGTTTTCACTGCAAGGAAAAAGCTTTTTATGGTCTAAAGAGACAATTAATTCTGATTTGTCTTTTCAAACTCAGGACAAAATCTGAGGAGACAAAGGCGGAAATTGTCTGGATCAGGATCATTTTTCATGCTCACAAACAAACACTCTAATCAATCTTACCTGAGCCACTTTTGAGTCCAATGTGAACATATCCTTTGCCATTTCTGTCTTCAGTTTTTTTTAAGTTTGTTCTTCACCAAATCAGTTACATGTAGCAGTCACACATTTCCCTTCAACAAGTATAAACCATACAACAAAGTATAAACTAACCTATTACGGTAGATATTACTGTCCTTAATATATAGCTTTCTAGTGTCTGCCCTAATGTTAGACTTGAGCACAGCGTATTTGAGTTTGTTTAGTTTAGTACTGCACCACTCTGCTATTGACTGACACATTGTAGGCTGTTAGTTATTTGTTCACCATGAGTGCTGTCAATGACTTTCACCCAAACAGGGTTCATCGTCTTTTCATGATGAATGTGTTAAATGCAGACAAAAATCCTCTTTACCCTTGTAGTCTGTTTGAATATAGGCTAACTGATTAATCATAAACACACCACTTCTCCAGCAGCTGTCAGTCTGGAGGGCAGTGTAGGTTTTCAGAAGCAGGCAGCACTGTGCTTGCTATTGCTTGTTTTTGTCAGTGAATGATACGGTGTGTATCTTACTTGAATACTGGTGTGAATGTTGACGGTCAATAACATTTCCCATTCTGTGCCGCATCAGGGCTGAAGTTTTTATTATTAGTCAGCATCACTTGAAGACTGATAAACAGAAAAGCACAAAATGCAAACTGCATGTTTCCCAAAGCTGAACCGAATCAGCAAAACCCAGAAGTGTGTGTTCAGCACAGAAACGTCCAGTGGTATCATAAGAGACATAAGCTGTAATTACTCTGTAGTCTCAACTTTGCATGAATAGTAACAGCATTTGAATAAGCCTGATACTGATTTTTATTATTCAACCAGAAATAAGCCTCTCTCTGTTTGATGAAATAATATATTTGAAAATGTGGGATGGTGGGAGTGGAAAGTTATCGAATATAACACAATGCACACAGCATAGGTTTGTGCAGAACTTGTGTGAAGAGTATCAGTTATAGTCTAGTAGTTTACTCAAAACCTCCAAGTAGATCCATGGAATTTTTATTTTAGAGGCTCATTTCTTTTGCCTCTTATCATTTATTCATGAATAACATCGTGTTCTTGACAGTTACACAACTCCTTTGGCCAAACAATACATTTATAATGAGATGTAACAGGCCACTGACACGACAGATGACAAGAGTTTTTCAAAAAAAACTATTTTTTTTTCCTCTAATGAGCATCTGTATTTATTGTTGTCTCAGACATCCATATCCACACAGTAACAGACATCCCAACTTTTGACGGCTTTACAAAAGACAACCATTCGTCTCGTTTTGGTACAGCCCCAGTTTTTCTAAAATGTATAAATTGCAGGGACCATAACTAAAGCTGAGGCGTCATCAGTCACATTCTTGCAGGATAAATGTATGGGCTCTGTGATGAAGAGGACATGATGTGATTTATTTAAACATTCTGGGAAACTGAAGAAGTGTATCTCGTCATTTTCCACCTTAACGCTCGTGTTTGTGTGTGTGCATTATGAGTGTGTCTAGTGTGTGTTTAAGGTGGATCCAGCTGCAGGCGGCGACGTGGCATGTTGTACCAAACCGACAGTGGAGCTGGCGTGCTGGTCCTAATAGCTCTACAGCAGCAGCAGCTTGCTTCATTAGTGCTCCTCCGTGTGACGCCTGCTTCCACTAATGACTCCAGCAACTCTCATCTTGTGGATAAAGCCCAGGCTTGTGCAAAAAAGAACACTATTTCACAACCTATAATGGGTTTAAGTTGTTGGACTTCTCAGTAGATTAGTTACTAAGCTGGTTTTCTACAACTACTACTACTAACATGAGCTGAAATTTGAGTTAATGAGCTTCTACACAGCTGCCACAGATAAACTTTATCACTTTATCTACAGACATTTTAGACTGTCTGTCTGTACTCTTTTTTTGTTTATTAATGATTTTACTATTGGGTTTTTCTGCTACAAGTAGCTACAGGGGAGTTATACAAATTAACTATTATTATATATACATACATATATATATATATAACCTTTTAGTTGTTAGCTGTGCTGCCATGTGTTGTTTACTCTCTTTGTTTTATTCCCTGTATCGATGAGAAAAGGAGTGACTGATGCAGTTTGAGGAGTTTTACATGTAATACAATAAGTGATGTTTCTCCCTTGTTTCCCTTGCTGACAGTGTTCATTTTATTCTTTTTTTTTTTTTTTGATTCTATATTATTTTATTTGGTTATTTTATTCTGTTACAGGTGGCCTCTCCCAGCAGCTTAGGGAATGAGGCGAGCTACACCTTAAAAAAATCTCCAGTAAATGACTGTGCTACAGTGACAGACAACTATTCACTCTCAGATTCATTAACTAAGGTCACTTTCTCGTGCACATGTGTTTGGCCACGGTGAGGACATGCAGACTTCACACAGAAAAGCCGTCACACTTACAAACAGTGCCCTTTATAGTTGTGTACTTCATCCTGGTGCAAAGTCTGCCCACCTCACAAATGTCTCCTCCTCCTAAACCATATTACTCACTTTTATCAATATTCTGATGCAATGCACTGAAAGTTATTTTCAGAAATCTTTCCAGACTCTCCTGTCTGTGATGAAGGGCTGACACAAAAACACAACTTTTTTCATCTGACTGATTTCATTAGCGTCTCTCCAGCAGCAGACAGTCATTTTACTTCTCACTGTAGGTCATAAAATGCTCTTTTATTTGAGTGTTTTTCATTTTTCTCTGCTGTCAGTGAGGTACAATGAATAACTTTGGTCTGTCCATTCACCATCTCCATAATTACTGCAGTCTTTTCTTTACAGACGCTGTGTGGATTTCAACTCAAAGTTCACTCCCACTGAGCTGTTGTTATAATTTCAAATCACACAGTGGATTATACAGTGGCACGTCGCGTGATGAGCCTAAATTCCAGCGCCGTGAGGAAAGAGACTGCGGTTAAATGACACCTTGTTAACGTTGCTCCACTGCGCCTCTCACCTCTTCTTCTAATTACAGGACCCCTATTGGCCGAACGGACGGCCGCTCAGGAGCCAATCCCGGAGCGCCTAACAGCACGCTGCAGCCGTACGACATGCCTTTTTGTTTTTAATGATCAAGGGGCTCCTTAAAAATGTTGCTCTGCCCGTGTGTCCCATACAGGGGAGCGGCGAGGTCCAGGCTTTACACAGAAGAGCAGTAAGACCTCCTCCAAACTCAAGCACAGAGCCCCACGGGAGGCCCAAACACTTAGTTACCTTCTCAGGTAAGAAAGACTTCACTCTCTTTGTTTTTATTCTCGACTGAAAGTGCATTAGACGAGCTCTCTTTGTGAAAAATCTCTCAGCTTTATTCACCATTCATCAATGAAGAATATTCCCATGTCTTTTGGCAGTTTCATTGTTCTGTGCCGTGGCTTTATTTGATATTTTGATACCCAGAACTCAGTCTTATTTTTCTCTCTGCTAATCCCTAAAAAGTTCAATTACAACTTGTTCCCAATCTCCTCCATTGTCTCGGCAGCAGCCCGTTCACTTTGTGCCAAGCGCTTTGTCTCCTGATGGGCTCCGTTATCAAACAGTGTGAGGGGAATGGGCACAAAACCAACAGACCAAAGAATCAGTCCCTCCTGCTTCATCAGGGCTTTTTCTGTGTTGAATATGAGAGGTTTTGTTCATTGAAACTGTTTCTTTGTCTTTCAGGAGGCACACAAACAGAAAATGGCCCGACTATCGCGTTCCCCGATCCACACTGTATTACTTCTAGCACTTGTTGTACTGCCAGGTAAGATTTCATTAACACAGTATTATCCATTTTATAGAAACATGATGGATCTAAAGACCGCTTTATGAGGGTTTTGGTCTCGCCTCAGATTTATCTTGGCCATAGAGGTCTCTGGATTAAGTCAAGACCAGATAAAAACCACAAGAAGACTAGATTTAGAGTGTTTGGAGAATATAACAGTTCCTTGGTATCTTTTCCAAAATGTCAAACACTGGTCTAACTCTTAAATTAATCTCTAAAACTCTCGGTCTTAGTGCACTCTGGTTTTGGTGAGTATGGTCATAACTACAAAACTAACGGCCATTTTTGCATGAACTAAATGCCTTATGACACGATAAGTTATCTCCTAAACTTTCAAATTGCACATCAAGTCAGCTTTGAAGTGCTTTGTACAAAGACGTCTGAACCTATTAATGTCAACTTCAGGGACATTTTGCCTTTAATTACTTTGAGTGCCTTTGTAAGGACTCTTCATTGTTCTCAACCATTAGTAAAACTTTACATGTGCACCTACTAAAGGACTGTGTGCAATTGCTCTGCAGAAAACTCACATCTTGTGTCATGTATATTATAGAGTGTGTGAAGTAATATGTCCAGATGTTTTCTCAGTGGAGTATAGTAAACCAAATGCATTAGGTCTGTGAAATAAACCAAAAAAATTGACTTTGAGGACAGGTATTTTATTGATTTCAAGGCCTTGTATTTTTTGCTAAAAGGTTAAATAGTGCAGCTTTGAATTAAAAGCATTCTGCTGCCTTCAGTCGTAAAGTTATGAAGAAGCAGAGGACAGACGTACAGACATGACCCGCCCCCCGTCGTCCACTTTTACAGTGGATTGGTAATGAGTTTGTGTGAGGCCCCACTCTTTGTACTTTTACAGGTTCATTTACGCAGCCCCCAGTAGCTGCACGGACTCCTCTGGGTTGCTTCAAAGCTCAGGAGCAGGCCTTTAATGTGCAGGATGCTGTTCGGAGGGCGCCAGAGCCCCCAGCACCTGCCGTGTTCACCCAGGGGCTTATTAGCTGCTCAGCGTTTTCCCTCGTGTCGAGAGAGAAAGCACAACATCTGGTGCTACTCAGCTGCTGGGGCTAATGCCACTGTGGGCTGTTTTACAGAGTTCCTGGGGGCCGTTCCAGTGGAGCAGCACAAGGAGGAGCAAGGTGAGGACCCGAGATGTGGCAATCAGTGACACTAATTGAAAATATCGGACTGTTAAAAGACATATTTAATGGTCAAAATAACAAATGCCTGAAAGAAATGAAGATGTTGGCTTGACAAATAATCTAAGTCATCAAAAAACACCTTGAATTATGTAAAATATGTCTTCATTTATTTTGTAGCAAAACAGCTATTGCAGTATATATTGCATTGATGAGGTTTAGCTCTTCACATTTCATTTGCAGTTATTTTGAGTTAATGTATGGAAATAGTTACATAAGCATTATATAACATTATGCAGATGATTAAAGTACAGGTTACAAAATTTAAATGTAAAGCAGGTTTATCACACAGAAAGATAAATAAAAATAATTTGTAACAGCTTCACTCCAGAACTCAGGAACCAATCGAGACTGTAGCAAAAGACATTCCTGGATGAGGTTTGTGTGAGACATTAAAGTCAGGAGAGAGCTGACAGCAAATTGCAAAGAAAGCAGAGAAAGAAAGACTCAACAAAGCACACTCATTTCTGCTTGCAGCTAGTGGAGGATTCTGTCTGCAACTACACAGCTGCAAAGTCTCATGGGACTGTTATATTTCTGTATGGCTTTTATATGTATTAGATACGTTGAACTTGGGTTTACCTGGTGGTAATGTGTCTTCATGACATGGTAATACTTCACTCAGAGTTACATGATGGAGAATCTGTAACTGAGCAGTCATTCTCACTGTTATGTCAGGATAACAATAAAATAAACACACAAAAACCTGCACATTTTCATTATTTTGAGTCTATCTGTTAAAAAACACATCAAACTAAAATCCAAATTGTCAAAATAACATTCATTCCATTTTTATTTTCATGCAGTACAATATAAAATACAATACATAAACCTTTCCACACTCACCCTTTTATATGGCCTACACACACTGTCCTATCTCTGTCCTGGGACCGTACGAGAGCATTACTTTAAATGCATGATCCTTTATAGTTCACAAACGCTGTGTTACTTTAGGCACGCTTGTTTATTTTTATGGCACCATCTGGACACACAAGTGAGTAGTGTTTCTGTCGCCCTCAGCGCCTGCAGTGTCTGAGGATGTGAAAGCCGAGGCCATGGCCAACTTAAAGAAGCTGGTCCGCAACAGAAGGAACGTCCCAGTGCTGGCTGTGCCCCAATTCAAACGCCTCCCGGACTTCTGGGGCTGGTACAAGTACTTCATGGACACCCACAACCAGGAGGGAGTGAGTGGAGCGGTCACATTAATTATTCACTTTCACACTCGACGCTAAGAAACCATGTTTGGACTTTTAAATGCAGCCAACAGTTTGTTTTTGAGGAGAGTTTATATCTTCAGCTCATTATAACCCACTTAAAGAGCAGCTTTATGAAAACCTTTCACCAGTTCAGACACAGAATAAAGAAAGGTCCACATATTTTAGGGTGTAATTACTTAAAATATCATTATGCAACTACTTTCTTGAAATGCTGAGGTTTTTTTTTTAGCTTTGCAGCATGGCGTGTTGGTGCTTAGGGCTTAAACATGTAAATATAACTGATTTCTCCACTGTGGATTTGCTTGTGATGTTTGTTTCATTTCACTTGCATCACTTTTATGTTAGGGAAGACCACCAACAGTGTGTGAGTGCAGAAATATGGTAGTTTTTTAATATTATTTTCAGGCTATTTCTTCAATGGTGGGAACAGCAGTAACCTGACTGTGGCTTATGTCAGACTTAAAAATCCATGGTTCAATGGAGAGATAACACAGGAATAAAAGCTGAATGCACGGCTGTAGTGTTTAAAATAATGTAAATCGCTAAATGAAAAATTCACTCAGCTCAAGAGTTCAAAGATATCTTTTGTAGCATGTCTTTCTCTTTTTTTTACTCCTCCAAATGGCTGATTATTAGTCTGTTCAGATGAAGACATGTTTATAAATCAGGCTGAGACTAATGCATGATTTGGATTCTCTCTGAAAGTTAGAGAAGAGGACCAAGCAGTAAACTCACATCCCTTTGTTATTTTTGTTTTATGTCCATTCCCATAACATTACAAGATCCAACTGAGCTTTCCTAAAATGGCTCAAAACTCTCATAACCACAACAAAATAGCGACCAGCTTTAAAATAACCACTTTCCTAACAGAAGTTTATGTTGCTATTGTTTCTAATGCTGAATGTAGACCAATCAGCCAATGGGAGCATCTTTTATTCGTGTGGGAGCAGACCCACTTGAATGTAAACTTGACATTGTCCAAAGCTTGTCATCAGGGGCTGAACATCCTAATTTTTGAAAATCCTTGATAATAAAACCTAGACAATGACTTATGGTCTTGTTTTTGAACGAATCATTTTATTACAGTTTGCCCTTTAGAGGATTATACTTATAAGTAATTTAAAAGTGCTGAAAAATAGCATTTTAAAGTCTGTACATGTCTGTCTGTAGTCTGTACATAGGAATAGGCCTATATAACCTTCCCACTTTAAATGTTCAGGTTTGTTGCGACTCACTGATCACAGCAGATCCTTCTTATGGATCTAAAAGTAAAGTGCCCTCTTTTGTCAGGTGGAGGATCTGGACCGTCTGTACATGGCCTACCTCCAGAACAAGCACCGATCCGAAGAGGGCCTCACCTTCAATCACTATCTAACCCACCTCAGTGAGATCTACAAAGGCTGCGCCAACTCTGACGACCCTGAATGCATCGCAGAGTCCACCAGCAAACCCAAAGCGGCCGTGGTGATGCCCGCTCCCATCAAGTCTGCTGCTGTCAGGCTGTGCAACCCTTACGTCGACCCCTACTGCCTGTTCCCACTGGTTCCTAAGGCCGCCGAACCTGAGCCAGAACCTGCGCCTGCTCCCGTCAAAGCCCCCGCCCCGATCCTCACTCCCATGCTCCCTATGCCTCTCAAGTCCCCCTCTGGCTTCTACTACTACGCCCCTGTTCTGGAGCCCTTCCTCAGCGCCGAGCAGAGGGCCGAGCTGCTCCGAATCTGCAACCCCGAGGACGTGGAGTGCCTGCAGTACCACCTCAGAGCGGCTTATGGCTACCGTCCCGCTCCAGGCCCCGCCCCGTCCTACTCCGCCCTCACGTGTGACCCCAAAGACCCTTACTGCATGCCTCTGCTGGTGCACAAGGCCCCCACCGGCTTCTACCACCTCATGCATCCCGGATGTGACCCCGCTGTGGACCCCCTGTGTTTGGTCAATGTAGCCGCCCCCCTCACCTCTGACGAAGCCCCCAAAGAGCAGCACTGCAATCCTCTTTTCGACGGCGGCTGCAACCCACTGACCGCCACCAAGCTGTCTGGCCTCACCAAACCGGTTCTGGAGTACCCCATGAAGGACGCCCCAGCCGCCCCAGCCCCCGTCGCCGCCGCTGCATCCAAGGCCGCCCCTCTGTCCTGCGACCCCCGCTATGACCCCTACTGCTTTCTGGCAGTGGCCGCCGCTCTGCGCAGGCCCCCTCCACAGATCCCCGAGCACCAGGTCTGATCCTGCTTCTTCTCTGGTCACTCTTTTGGCCACTCACTCGGTGTAATCTCACGTGTCTATGAACTGTTCTTTCTTTTTAATGGGTAATTAAATAATGTAGTGAAATCAAATTGGCGTTGAATAATACTTGCTGTCTTCAAAATTTAACCCAATCACCAGAATCAAATGGAGTGTGTTTCTGTGAACAACCAGCAAACCAATATCAACTGGTATCATCTTTACTACGCCAACAATTTTTGCCAAATATCACTCACAAGAACAATAAGGCCTTCTATAAAGAGTTTATTAATGTGTTATAATTGGTTGGTAAATAATTTGTAAGTAATTAATTGGAACAAGAAATTACACAATTATAACAATTACAAAAAGAGAAGTAGTGAGCTGAGGTGCATGGGGTCACTATTTGGCAAGCAACAAGCCACCATTTCTCTGTTAAAAATGTTACAAAAGAGTATTAGTGACTTTGTGACTGTTTTTCCGCCTTTACCACATTTAAAAAACATTTATAAATCGTAAAATAATGTAATAAGTGGTACCACAAGTATAAAAAAGAAAAAATCTGTAGCAAAACTGAACAAATGATTTTAATTATAAATAAATATGTTTTGTGATTATGAAAGTGATCTTCAAAAAAAAAAAAAAGTTAATCACAAAACAAGTCGTCTTTGGGCTATTTCCACCAATTAAATCACTTGAAGGCCCTGTTTTGACAGGTGCGGTTTGCCACTGACTTATATTCAAGCTTGTTTCATTCCTGTGGCACAGTGTAGTGAAAATTTGGTTGCTGGCCCATCTTGTCTGCTTCTGACTCTGAAGGTGCCCTATTACATTGCGTATTTTTCCTCCTGGAGCATTGGTACAGTGGAAAAGTACATCGCTTCTATAGTGCATGCATCTGAACGTTTGCAGAATCCCATATAACTGCATTTCTTCTGGTGATTGGCTTGATCTACTTTACATTTCTTTACACTCCGTCATCAACCAACCAGGTGCGCTACAAGCTGGGCGTCCCCGGCAAGACCAAGGAAGGCTACGACTGCTACGTCCACTACGACAAGGACTGCATCCCTTTGGAAACGAAATCCAAAGCCGACTTGAGGGCTCCAGCCGAACCGTTCTGTCACCCGTTCGACCCCAACTGCGGTAAGTTCGTTGTTCCCGCCGCCGCCGCCTCCAAGCCCAACGACGACGGCATCATCCTGCCCGACCCGCACTGCGACCCCGAGTTCGACTACAACTGCCGCCTGCGACGCGTCGAGCCCGCCCCCGTCGCCGACGACCCCCTCGCCGACGACCCCGCCCCGTTGGCCGAGGAGAAAGCTGCTGCCGACGAGCCCGCGAAAGAGCCCGCCGCCCCACGCTTTGAAGACTTCCTGAAAGGCGTCATGAGCCAAAACGAGTAAAAACAACACCCCTTTTTCCTGAACATTATTTGGGCTTCACGCTCTTTTTAGTTCTCAATGGATTTTATAGACCAAAGTTTATATAGTGTGACGGCAAAAAGAGGGAGTATTGTAAGAGTGCAACAGAAGTATATCATGATGTGAATTAAAACCTATGTAATTATCTGTGTAGAAGCTAGTCTAATTTGTATAGATGTATTTTAGAGTTCCTGTAGGCGTAGTTAGTGCTGTGTCAGTGGGCGTAGACTTCTCTCTGTTGTACATTTGTAGTTTCCCTTCGAGTTATTATATGTGTATTTAATGTTGTTTTCCACAGTTTTATGCAACTTTTAACCTCAGTGCTTTGTGTGTTTTCATGAAGTTTTAATTAATACTAAAATAAAAATAACTCTTTTTATCCAAGTTTACTGGGATCATTAAAATATACTGGGATGGAGTATTCAGAACTGAGGCTTATACTTATAGTGATAATGATGTGTTGTAACAAAAGCCAAAGACACATACACAAAATCACAACAGGCATAATAACAGGCCTTGCCATTTGTCATTAAACATTCAGTGTGCGTTTATTGTTTTGTATTTGAGGAAACTTGTTTAATCACATTGTTTGAAGAAGTATGTGAAAAACAAAACATAAAATTTTAAAATGGCACTCCCTGATTTATTTTGCCGTCACTCACTCCCCGCCAACAGCAGCCGAGGGACCTCTCCTGCTTGTCTTTTATTAAAAACAATCTCTCCTTTGCAAAATACTAATACTTATTTCACTGTAAAAAGACAGCGCTGAATATACATTTTTTTTTTGTTTTATCGGTAGCATTTACTTCCTCATTAACATCAGTTTCAACCAATGGGAGCCCTCCTTTTTCCAGAAGCAAGCTGTGATTGGCCAAAGCTCTCATTGAGGACTGAAAATGCTCATCTTATAAAATCTTTGATAATAAAGCCTAGACGATGTCTTAAGATCTATTTTTTCAATATGCTGTTGGAAGATTAAATGGTTAAGATGTGATCTGGGCTTTATTATCAAGGTTTTAACCAATTACCAGCTCACATTGGAAGTCTCCCATTCAAATAAAGGTTTACTCCCTTTGGCTATTCCTGCTCTGGCTACGTCTGTTTTCTCAGAGAAACACTAAAAGAGAAAAGGTAAGTAAAGTGAAATATAGAAAATATTGTCAATTCATTTACTTGTGTTAATGAGGTGTAGGTATTTGCAGAATCACATTGAGCTGACACTGAACTCAGAGCTAGACGTTTAAGGTAAGCCCTAAACTTTGATGTAATGGTGTAATATGTGAATGTTTTGCAGTGGTGAGTTGGTTCAGTTTGAGTTTTTTAATAAAATAAAAGCAGGCATTTCACTCTGTTGCTGTGGGGCTTTGGAAACTATTGCTGCTTTAATGACAAACAGCTTTTTTAATGCATCATTGAAAGTACAAAGTCTTCCAGCTTCACCTTCATTGTATGATTTATTCAGGACAAAAGCATAAGCTACAATTAGTCTGGCAATAATGGGTTTTCACAGCGGGCAATAAGACACATTTGACATATAGTTGTACGATGTCATAATGGGCATGACATCTCCTTAAACACAGGTGTTAAATGCCACTTGTCACCTGTCACACATTAACTATGTTTTAAGTGTGGTTAATGCTTTCCACTTATATATTTCTAAAGCCTGTCCTTTGAGTCATTCATAACAGTTTCCAGAGTGATTTTCAGAGTGAGTCATTTTCTAATCAAAAGGGACACAATGGCAGAGAAATGATTGACAGATGCATAAACAGAGGATATTAGTTACAAACAGCAGGCCTGGTCTCAAAAAGAAAGCATTTTTATCATCAACCGACTCCTCCTGAACTGTGGACCACCTTTTTTCCCCAGATCTGAAAGGTTATATTTGAGGGATGTAGCTGTGGGCTAAACATGCTGCAGTGAGGTTTTTCAGTAAGCAGCTTTTGGGCAGCTCCAGCACTCAGCAGTCGCCCCGAGCACAAGAGCTGCAGCTTCACTGACAGCTTTAAGGGCCGCTAACGCACGAGCAGGCCCTGTAATAACCACCTGAACACACCTCGAAGTATGTTGGTAATTGTAGCCGCTCTGCTCTAAAATACACTCAAACTGGAGCAAGTTTGTTCAGGTTTAGCCGCTGAAATGTGGAGTGAAAATGAGCATATTCATCCGGTTGTGTTGATGTATGTACTCTGCTGTAATAACTACATGTGTCCAAACTGTTCACTGAAATTCAAGTAAACAAGTCTCACCAGAGGAATCCACCAGTGGCGGACGTTCCTGGGTTGTTGCTGCCACTAGGAGGCGCTGATCTCCAAAATCAACTGTAAGTTTAGTCTAATTTAGTGGTTTCTTTTCATTTTGGGATGCTCTACACTGTTGCTATGGTTTGTTTCTGACATCAACCTATCATCACCATTGACTTATTTTCTTTTAGCTTAGGTTACAAGGTTACAATATGTATTTTTTACGTATATTTAGCTGCTAAAAAAAGGCATGTTTAGTGGAAAGTCGAATTCATATCTACCCTTTAAACCCATTCAGTTAAATACAGATCATAACATTAGCCAGTATTGTCAGAAATTACCCATGAAACGTAGGAGTCATAAAAAAGAAAATACATAATCAAAAGAAGATTATTGAGATCGTCATATATCAATTACATCTATATACTTTGAAACAGCTCTTTTCAGGATGAATACCAACTCAAGGACTAAAGGGGAGCAAATGCTGGAGGAAACTCAATATATTTTATTTCTATGTATGAAACACTATGTATGTACTTGTCAGGATTTGTGAATACTTAAAGGCTGCTGCTGCACTTCTCATTCATTTCTATATTTATAAGTGTTATCAGTGACAGTTTAGGGTAAACCTGGGTCATTTTTCCTTTTGTATGTCAGGGATCCATCAAAAAGGCAATTTATTATAATTATTCAGTAAAATGTAATATACAGCATTTCTGAAACAAGTGAATTTGTGTTGATGGCAGCGTGTCCCATCACTGAGAGTTATACAGTGGAATATCTGTCAAGTCAGGCACACTTTGTCTTTAAATGAGATGTTATTCTCAGGGAACCATTAAAGTGAACATGAGGCTATTGTTTTAATGATTTTACGGCTGCATATTTAAAGATAATGTTGGAGGTGGTGTCATCCATTTCAGATTTGATGACTTTTATGGCAAGAGCTTAGCAAATCTAGCTCCAAACTCAATGTTGGTCCAAAAAACATCTATATAAAGTTGGACCATGAGATCACATTTTAGTCTGAGCTGTAAATAGTGGCAGTGGAGAGTTTTTTTCAGCACAAAACCAGTCAAGTCAACTAAAATTGTGTTTTACCCCAGTCACTGATTGTGTAAAGCCACTTAGGCCACACAACATACAATATAAGGGCTCTGATTAAATCTAACATGGAAATATAGGATTAAAGCCAGTTTAATTCATTTTTATGTGACCTTTGCACACCGTAGCTGTCTGTACAAATGTCTTTATCAAAATCGAAAACTCACTCAGAAGCAGTCTCGGACCAAATACAGAGAATAGAAACTGTCATTATCTTACTCCCTGCTCATCAAAGACAATGGAGACATTTTTAATCCAATCAACACAGACTTTATCAGGAGGGTTAGACATCTTCAGGTACAATGTGTCAACGGCGCCTGAATCAGGTTTCACTAAAGGTCGTCTCGTGGGAACAGAAATCAGACGGCGCAAAGAAGTGTTTGGAATCAATTTCACGCCTCTGTGAAGAATAATTGCTGTGGATTTTAAACATTTTGATATTAAGATAAGCGACTTTCAGCTTGTCACAGCAGACTGCTTTTAGTCAGTCGGACGCTTTTTTCACTCTGACAGTTTGGTGATAATTCAACAACCAATGAATCCATCAGCCCTGGAAAGTGTTCCCTCGCGCTCAGTTTACACTCACGGAGCTCTTTAAGATGCTGAAGACCTTGATTTAGTCTGCACATTAAGGATCACTGAGAAAGGATCAACGTTTAAGGCCTGTAAAAATGTCTCCTTGTTGTTGTCATGTTGTAAAAAGGCAGTATTCCCAAATGTTAAAATAGTAACAAGCTGAGAGTGCATCCAAAAAGATAAGATGTACTCAGAGGCTCTTTAAGTTTAATGGGCTTAATTAGAGAGATTTTGTGAGAACAAGCTGTGTTTAAAACTAAATTTAACTTTAAATTGAACTGCTATAGCCAAAGGGTCGTAGATCTGAAGTTAACAACACAGTCTGTGGGATTTTTATATTTTTATTCCTTGTTTTGTCTGCCTGGTGTTTAACTTTTTGATGATTGACTTCATTTTAGTCTTGACGTTTGATATGCACGGCTGGTTGGTCGTTTTCTTCAAAATAATTTTAAAATGATGTGCCATTTAGTTAAAAAAACTACATGACACTATACTGTATATCCCTTTACTATGTTTGCCATATTTTTACACAAACAGAGTACTTTCTTCTCCTCTCGTTTCCAAATCAGGCTCGTTACTTTAATCACCGAAGTTACATAATAGAGGTAGACAATTAATTTTTTATTGCAAGTTTTGATGGCAGTGTGGGCCTGCTTCCAAACAACAGACTTTTAAGGTCAATGGAAAGGAAGAACTTTTGTTTGAGGATCGCTGCCAGTCATGACAGATTTTCCAGATTAATCATGACAAAACAGTTGCAGTGTTGTCCTGTGATGGATGTTAGCTAATGTGCTTATGTGTTACTGTTGCAATACATTTTAATTTTATACTTTAAGTGCATATATGAGCCTGTACTTCAAGATGTAAGTAAAAAAAGAAAAGAAAGGATGTTTTAGTTTTTTTTTTACATTACACAAAGCTGTCTTTCTCTGATGTTGACCAGATATAGTAGTGTTTTTATATCGTCACAGATTCAAGTTTTTCATCAAATGTGGTCAACACTCTTTTTCTCTTGTAACCAGAAATTTAAGAATCGAAAAAACAATGTGGATAAACTGGGAGTGAGATATTGCTTTTATCTGAGCAAGGAAATAAAGTAATAAATGCACTATCGCTGTAAATTGACATGACTTTGTATCGAGGAATCTGCAGAGATCCTTGCACTTCTGCCACACATTATTATGATGTTTGGTCAAGCGTTCTCTGCATTATTTCTGCTTTTTTAAAAGATCCACAAAGGAAAATGCAAATGATCGCCAGTGTGGAGGAGTGAAACATAAGGTCAGCTCTGTGTTTTAACCCCTTGGAGAGTTGTAAGACCTTGTAACACACAAACTTAATGAACAGAAATGGTGCAGCTACTTGGAAATAGGTGCATGGTGTGATCTTATTTTGTAGCATTTGTTGTTGTCGTAGTTAGTTTGTTTTCTGACATTTTTCCGTCCAAACTTTGCCTGTGGTCTTCATTGAGACTACGGTGCGCTGCTCTTTTTCTGCCAGCGCTTAATGAACAAATGCAGTTGCACTTTTACCTTGTCAACACTCATTGTGTTTTAAGTCAGCGGTGGGCCACAGCAAGAGCGCAAACATAAAAGAGAGTCCCCCCTGAGACCCTCGGCCGTCAAACAGAGCTGCTACTGTTACTAAATACATTTTCTTTCACAGGGATTGAGTGCAATAAATCCAGCCTTTCAGTGGTTGCACTGGACTGTAATTGCACCAAGACATTAAAGCTATTTCTTCTCTGCCAGGACCCTTTACGTGAGCTATTTCAGAGGAGTTCAATCATTTTCTGGTTTTATAAGATGATTTATGCAATTTTATATTACACAAAAGGAAAAAAATATGGTTGAAAGTCTGGAAAGAAAGACAGAATGAAAAACCTGTTGAGATTCTACTTTGGTTTTAGAAGAATGAGGGTTGTACTTCAGTTTTGGCCATAAATGAGAAAAGATGTTCCTTTGTTTGGTTGTGTGTCCAAATAATTGTGAAAAAGAGTTGCTCAAAGTCATTTCTCTCTTGACTTGTGCTCATATAAGAAGAAACGTGACTTGTGTTTGGCTATTTCTCTCTCATTTCAGCTCCAAAGTTATGATACCTCTTTAAGCTTCTCTTTAAAGTGCTATTAAATAAAATATTGAGCTGTGAGTATAAATATCCCCGCTCCGTTACATCTGCCGACAATAACTTTCCTTCCATGAGTGCCTATAAAATAGAAACTCATCGATGCTTGTCAGCTCATGTGATCAATGTTGGCTGGCCACTTCTTTAATTCATTAACTTTGTGCCACACGCTCTTTCAAACGCAATCTAGCTTTGAATAACAGTGAGCCGCTCTGACAGGTTTTGTCATCGATCTGTCTCAGCTCAGCGGCTCTCAGCCTGAAAAAAGCTACACCCATGGGTAACACGCACCGTTCATCACAAGCTGAGGCTGAGGTGTGAGAATAAAGCAGGAGGGAGCTGAAGATATGCACAAAGACATAGTGGACAGTAGGTTTGTATAGTATTAAACTGTTCTTAATGAAATCACTAAAGACCAGGAGTAAGAGTGTGCAGTGTGAGAGCCTCGTCGTCTTTGCAGCTTCTTTGTCTACTTCATATTTTGGGAAATTCTTGCTCTGTGTTGTTAGGTCGTGGGTTCGATCCTCATCTGGTCTCTCTTTGAGGAGTCGGCATGTCCTCCTCGTGTTAATGTAGGCTCTGGGTGTCTGTTGATGTCTGTGTCTAAGTGTCAGCCCTGAGACTAACTGTCCATTGTCCAGGGTGAACCCCGCCTCAGGCCCAAAGCTGCTGGGATAGGCTCCCATGACCCCCAATGGGACTAAAATGTGTGAACATACCAAATATACAATACTGTGTTTTAGACAGGTTTGAAGATATGCAGTAAAGTAAGAATGCTGTCAACAATATGCAATTATTATTTTTTTAATTTACAAAATGGTTAAGAGAAGAGATAAAAACCTTACATCTTTAGAGTGACCCCGTCTGTCTGGCCTGGTCCTGGTCCTGGTCCTGGTCCTGGTCCTGGTCCGGTTTAACCAGTTCATCCTGAGATTTGATGGTCTGGTTTGGTCCAGTTTGCCCTGGTTTTGTTTGGGATTCTCCAAATGTTTAAACAAAACATTCCCAGTTCCTTCAAAAACTGAGACATTGAAGCTTCTCAAACTGTTGCTGTTTTGCGGAAAAGTCACACCAAATGATTTGATTTAGAATCGTCTTCTGTTCCTTTACTTACTAGCATTTTGTAAACTTATAAAAATCACCAGATTTCATAGTTTACTTTACTTTTACATCCTCACCGGCATAACATGTGTGCACAGTACTGTATGTATAATCTTTATTTGTGTATTTACAACTGTCTTTGTGAAGAAGTCTGTGTTTTTGTTCAGCAGCTTTGGCTTGTTGGTTTGAGGCCTCTCGGGTGATACGATACATGCCTCTCCCGAGTCCTGTAAACATTCTCCTGACACGTGCTTTAAGTTTGAGCACAAATATTTCAAAATAGTCCAGACATGGTTGTCCAGACATCCTCTCGTGATACATATGAGAGGCTCCTAACGTTTAGATCCTTCCTGAGAACAATTCATTATGGAGCCAAAATGGTCTATTATAGACAGTGATTGTTGTTCACTCTGGTCTTTGACTCTGAAATGTATTAGAATCTGTGTTGATTATAATAAATACACATACACTGGTACATTTTAAAGCCAGGTTGTTGAAGATCAGCTCTAGCTTGTCTTTCATATGAGACCTGATGAATCTAGGGTTTCTTTTCAATGCTCTGTCAGTCTTTATTGCTTTAAACTGATTTTACTGTTACTTTTATTACAATTCGACTTTAGTATGGCACTATGCAAATAAGTGTATACCTGAACAATAGTTAAATTAATGGTCTTGTTGGCATATTCTTTACGCTTGAAAATGGAAGGTGCCCTGTTGACTTTCTTGGTAGAGCTAGTTTGAAAGCAGCTTGGCTCTTTTGGCTCATGTCATTCACTTCTCTCTGTTTCCTGCCTATCTCCACTGACGCTGTCAATGAAGGCTAAAAGGCCCAAAATAAAAAATATATAAAATCCTCATGCTGAGTGTGGAAGCGGGCCTGACTACGCTGGACAGATGGAGGTTTGGAGTGATTGACAGATGCTGGAGACTGGGGAAAGCGAAGGAGGTGAATTGACAGTCGTACAGCCAAACAATCAGCAGGAGGCAGGGGTGAAGGACTGGGAGACGGCCTCGTATTGGCGCTGAAGAGAAACGATCAAATCCAGTGAACTCCGTCATTGTTATTCAGCTGGCGTGGCTCCGGGTTTCAGCGGCGGACAGTGATTTTAAGCTGACTTGCTACAAACATGCTCCTCGCTCAGTCCTGGCCTTGGCGTGTGTTTGAGTCAGCAGCGGCGAGGTTTGTGCTGACTGCGGCTCACCTCTGGAGAGCGGGGAATATCATTAGCTCCAATCAAACCCGCACTCTGTGAATGGCAATAAAGCAAAACTAAGCTTGGCTGAAATTAGGCCCCTCCCTGTACATTCATTACACTCCACGCACCGGCTCAACATTTCGGCACAACACGTTTGAGATTCAGCTCACACAAACACACCTCCAGTCTGTTCATCAAAAGTTTAAAGGGAAAAGCCGGGTTGGAGGGAATTCTGAAATATTCAGTCTGGATGTGAATGTGCGGTGTCTGCAAAGTGATCCCTCCACATGAAATCAGAGAGAAGATGCAGTGTCTAATGAGTTTTCCTTGACGTGCTAACAGGCTAACACAGTTGGATCAGTAAAGATAAAGGAAACCCTGCATTTCTTAGAGCCACATTTACAAATACACTGATCAGCCATAACATTAAGACACTGACAGGTGAATATCTGATTATCTCTTCATCTTCACCTTTTCTTTTAGTGAGTGGGATATATTAGGATCAGGTAAACTTTTTGTCTCAAAGTTGATGGGTTAAAAGCAGAAAAAATGTGCACCGAAGGGATTTAAGTGAGTTTAACAAGGACTGGGTCAGAACAGCTCTAAAACTTGACTCTTGTGGGGTGTTCCTGGTCTGCAGTGGTCAGTGTCTATCAAAAGTGGACAGGGTCAGGGGTCAGGGGTCACTGATACACGTGCGGTCCGATCCAACAGACCAGCTACTGTTGCTCAAACTGCTGTAGAAGTTAATGCTGGGAAGAGCGGAAACAGCAGGTGCTAATGACCGCAATAGCTTTGTTTACATTTATTTAGTGGAAAGAAAAGTACACTCTCTTCGTGGAATATGTTTATCACAAGAACAGGACATGCTTCATCTGATTCTCAGTACAGATTTCACTTTATTGTCCACTCAACAGACTGCAGCATTTTGTTCCAAAGTTTTACACTTATTTGGGACACTTTTAATCTCTCTTAACAATAGAAACACCTCTAAAAGTGATCCGACCCGTACAGAAAAGTGAAAAGAGTAGAAATTCTAGTGAAAAAAACAGATGGATTTTTACATTTAGTAGCTGCCAGTTTATGCTTTCGTTTATTTTTCGATTTTTTAGAGAAATAATGAATGTGTTTGTAACAGGAGAGTATTTTCAGTATTGTTTGGACACACTCTGTTGAGGATTTGAACAGAACAAAATGTCAAGGCAGTGCTAAAACATTCAGCTGAAGTAAATGGAAAACATCAGATGATGCCTTTGAAACATTTATTAAAAATATGGCTCACCTCTTTTAATCCTGGCATCACTTTATATCCTTTGGTTAGAAATGTTTTGACTGAGTTCACAGTGTGACTTTTTTCTGCTTCAGGGTTTGTGTGTTTGTGTATAATTAATGTTTTTTCGACTTAAAAAATAATTGAATTGGTAAAAAAGAAAAAAAGACTTGAATTATAACTCCCTGCATTGCTTATCTGATACACTTTGTTTACTTTATTATTTGCATTTTAAATGAATAAATATGAATCCCTGCAAATGTCATTCATGTCCTGAGTGACCTCATGTTTATGATGGACACAGTGGTGACAGTAGCAGGTAAATCTGATGAACATGATGGAAACATGGCCGCTTTTACCTGAGGTTCTGCTTTTGTTAAAGAACATGTGCTTTTTCACTGCGGGATCTCAATGTACTAAGCTTTTAAAATGTACTTCTGTGTCTCTGTCTTTCATCTCCGCAGCTTTTGGAGGTTCACATCACATTTACCGAAGGTCAACAGATACATCCTTTTGTCTGTGACAGCGACACTCCGCCGTCTCCGGGACAAGGACAACAGCAGCACCATAATACACTGCCATCAACATTTCTACAGAGACGACCTGAGAAGAATAGGTTTGTTGTTTTATTCCTGTTCGACTCACAGCTGGAGTCTCAGCCAATGTCCCTGAGGAATATAACCTACATACTGTACCATGCAGCAGGCCTTTTGTTCTTCTTCTCATAAGGGCTCCACAGAGACGCCAACACGATCCAGATCAATGCAAACACTGGGGATAAGGCTTATCTTTTACAGAAGATGAAAGAAGGTTATGCATAACTGTGGCATCAGGCTGAAGAGCCAACCATTGACTTTTAAAAATGTAAGTCATTTTGGTGTTGCATTGGAGAGCAGTAGCTTCTTTATGTAAATCAACTATGTACAACAGAATCAAATACTGACAATGACTCTGAACCTATTGAGCTAACAAATTGTCGCTCAGTATGGGTACTTTGGGGCAAATACAACCTGCTGTGCCTGCTGCTGCCTTTCAGCTGCTCCTTTTTAAGTTCTAACTTCAGATCAGATAAAATGGGAATGGTATATGAGAAAATGTAGCTTATTGTTGATTACTGGCTAAACAGAAGAGCCTGGACAGCTATGGGACACTCTATGACAGTCAGTTTAAATATGAAGCCATTTAAAGCAGTTCTGCATAAGTTTCAGCTCAAAAATATACATACATACAAACACACGCACACATTTATACACAAGTAGATAGGTAGATATAATAGAGTGAGTTGTGTGCCCTAAAACTCAGTTACATCAAGGCGTTTCAGGTGCACTTTATCTTTAAAAGATGATTTTCAGCCTCTACATTTTGGGTAAAAAGTTATGTTCAGCCAAAATGAATAATCATGTAAAATGTAGAATTAAAAAAAATCTTCCTTTTCCATTTCTGTTGAATAATTACACATAAAAGTTACATCAGTGAAATGAATGCAGTGTCAGGTGCCTCTTAGTGTTTCCTGCCCCAGGCCCCATCGAGCTGTAGACTCCCTGCAGGAAAAATGAAGACAAGATCAAGTGAATAAACAGGACATTTTACATTAACTTTGTAAAGTTTTCTTTCCAGCTCAGCTCTTCTCAGCAGGCCAGAGCTGACTATAAATAAAAAAAATATATAGATCTTTTCATCTTCGCTGCTCGAGAACAATTAAGCACTTCCCAAAATGTCAAAGTACTCTTTCACAATGCAGAAAAAAACAACACAAAACCCGATCAATCTTTACAGGAAGCACTTTGAGCAGTTAAAAATCCTCTCTGCTCTTTCTTTTATTTATGCCTGTTTTTTTTTTTTTTTTTATCTCTTTCTCAGTTGCTTATTATTTACCTTTAAAAAAATCAATGGAGAGTGGTGTCTGGGGGTTTCAAGTGAAAACGGCTGGAAAATTGCAGAAGTGATCATTATCACAGTAGTAGGCTTTTTATCTGGGAGTTTATGGGCGTTTAATTTGGTGAGTCTCTGGGGCGCTGCGTTGACCGGTCTGCAGCTCGGAGGTGGACTTAATGAAACAGCTGCTCGGCAGATGTCAAGGCAGAGACGTGCACAGAGAAATTAACTTTCTGTTTAAAAGAGCAAAGAAACAGGCCTCACAGCTGTAGCCTATAGACGGGGTGGGCGTGTAGGAGAAGACCAAGGAGCTTTTCCTGATGCAAACTTTTTGTGCTGTGATATTTGAAAGTTGAAATGAAAAGAAAAATGCCAAAGTATTCAGAGAGATGACAGTGAAGGTATTGAAGGCATGCAGCAACAAAGCCGGGCCTTTTTAAGAGTTACCTGAGATGAATCTTGTCTTTTCAAAGTTATAAAAGGCAAGCGTTTTCCTTTTTCACAGTCAACATGAAGAAGAAGGAGCAGCAGCATGAGGGAATAGAGGCAGGTATTTTCTCTGTAAAGCTGTCAGAGCAAAGAGATGTGTGCTCATTTAGTTACTGCTCGGTTTGACACTAAAAAACACTTGCTGAAACCTCAGTCGGGACCAGTGTTTGGTGGTGAGGCTTTGTTCTGGGACGTCCTTGTCGTTCTACAAACAGAGGAGAAAACCTGTGGGCAGGAGGAGCAGCAGTAAGACCCACCACGAGGACTAGAACAGAGCAGGGATCAATGAGAACTAACAGAACACTGATTAAAATCACAAACGGAGGCGGGCTGTGAGCACTGTTTGCCAAAGAGCATCTGGTAATGACAATTGACAAAATCCATGCAACATTGATAAGCCTTAGTCTTAAGAAGTGGAGGAAAGTGACACATCTTTCGCTTCCATTCAAAACAGTTTTTCTTTCAGTATTTATTCATGGTTTTGCAGCTAACTAAAGCCAGAACAAACCAACACTAGAACTGAGTGCCTCTCGAGTGCAAAACAAATGCAACAAAAGTGGTGGTAATTCCTCCTCTGCGTCTCCTCAGCTCACTCTACTCACACTGCTGTCGCTGTAGGGGCTGATTTATTCATGTCTCTGCACTAATCTGCCCCGCGTAGTACGACCTGTAGCCTCTGCTCCGTCGCTGCAGGTCACAGTCGGGTCAGTCCAACAGAATGTCTTCAATAATTTAAGGCCTGGTCCGAGAGGCTGCGACCCGAGTGTCACCGATGATGAGAAAGCACATGACGCAAACTGTAGCCAAACTGCTCCTCATCAGCTTTAACGACCCTTAACGACCCCAGGAGAGCAGACAGACAGACTGACCGAGGTGAGCCGGTGTCAAATGTGCTATATTACTGTCCAAATACTTCCATCAGTGTCCTGGTTTTATTATGTGACAGCTCCTGAGCGGACAGAGAGTACAATCAACACTTGAATCAACATCTGTTTGAATAACTCTTATATTTTTAAAAATAACACAATAGCTCTGTCAATGACAAAGAAGACTCACATACTTCAAGTACCACTATATTTATATTTGTCTTTTATTCAGACCAATCAGAACAGGTTGCCATGGAACCTCAGAGTGGGTTTGATCATTTATTGTAAAGCACAGACAAAAGCAGAGAAAAATGGCCAACCATGAAAACTGACTGATAAATTGTAATAGTGGATAGTGGACTTATACAAACTCATTCTGTGAACTTGATTGATTTAAATGAATGCGTGTACTTTATTTTAGGAATGTGGAAAATGGAGTGGTAATTACTTACTCAGAAAATGGTCCATTTCTATGTGATGTTCAATAAGAACATCTCTTATGTTTGCAAATGTGGACCTATAAAGGTTTGGGCTAAACAACAGGGTCAGAGCATTTCAAGAAGAAAAACATAATGTTTTTTAATCTTAGTCTTAAACTACATGTTTCAAGATTGTAGTGCGTTATTAATGTAACTTTTTAGTCATTCTATTTATTAACATTTTTAGTTTGTGTCCTTTTTGACACACTCTTTTCATTTTTATTGCACGCATACTTTAGCCTCCTTTCCACTGGGACGGTACAGTGTGGGTCGGGTCGGTTCTGGTGTGTTCCCATTACCAAAAAGTGCCCCTAAAAAGTGAGCCCTACCACTTTGGGGTCACACTTTAGAAAAGGTGGCGTTAAACACTGAAGTCAGCTGATTGGACGACAGATAATCCTCACTCAAGTGAAAACAAGAAGCAAAAGGAAAAACATTCAGTGAAAATGAAAAACATCACGTGTAAACAGAAAGACAAGACAAAGCTAGTTCTGGTTTTAATAGAGTCAGCGTTGTACAGCTCTCACTTCATGAATAAACGTTGTATTTATCGTCTACACTGCAGTAAACAGAAGCAGTATATCAGTATATCTAATACCAATAATAAATTATAGGAAATTGATGCAGCTCTATGAATTAAATGTTCTGAAAACTGGGAATAAACCAAAAACAGTTTAATGTTTACAACAGCAGCTGTGCCTCTCGCTGCTAAACACAAGAATTTATTCTTTCTTTATATTAATTGTCTAATGCATCCAACTTTCAAAATGTCTGCTTCAAATACATTTTATATCTCAAATAGAGACACGATACTGACCCGACCCGTACCACCACTGGAAATTAGGCCTATGATATGTTTTGTACTTTCTTACACTTTTTCCCAGTAGCTGCTTTAACAGTTGTGATAAATAAAGGCATATCTTGTTTTAACTTGGAGAGAAGAGCAACTAAACAACAAGACAACTTTGGGATCTACAAAAACAGGTCTGGTCTATGGCGTCTGCACTTGCAGTTTTCCAAGATCTGCCTCAAAACCATGTTCCACAACACGCACAAGTCATGTTTTGCAGTTTTGAAGTCCAGATACACAGTTTTATCCATTAAGTCACGGTGGAAATGACTGAAGGAGTGATAAAATGTCAGGAAAACTTTTTAAGCCTAAGAAAGAATGTAATTGTGGCTGCAGTAGTACACTGAGTTTCATGAAATTAAGTTTGTGCATAAATAAAAAGCTTCAACAGGAAAAACTGAATGTGAAAAGTAACAACCTTGACTTTACTAAAGCAACTGAAAAGCTTCAGATTGAATATAACAGATATAATTATTGTTAAACAACCACTCAAACTGAACCCAGTCACCTACAGCTATTCACTAAGGCTCTCAATCAAAAATGAAAATATCAATGATTTCACAAAGAAGAAAAAAAAACCCCAAATAATCATGAATAAAGTGAGAATGTGTGCGTATACTTTGAGCCTCACTCAAGTTTGGGCCATAATTGCACAGCTCTTGTATTCGTTGAAAGATTTTGACATTGTTCAAATCCCTGCAGGAAGCTTCATAATCAGTCCCTGAGCCTAAACCAAGAGAGCAAGGAAATGAGCAAGAGTGAAGTATTTCTGCAGCTGAATTAATCAAGAGGCTGAGAGCAGGGCTAGAGAGTGGCTCAAAGTGACTCAGAGTCGACACACGGCGGGCCTAATTGAATTTAAACACTCGAGACTAAAATAACAGTATGCAGTCATTAGTCTTTACAGAGTGTCCAGGTTCACATGTGGCGTCTTGGTGGGATTTAAGGAGATGAGCCTCCTTTGGAGACAAGAAGAATCTTTCTTTTTTTCAAGCAAACGGAAGACTTTAGAAACAGTAAATCGTGGTCTAGCTTGTTACGTCACCAGTGTGATATTAAACAAGTGTAGGGCTGTGTAGTCTGCAAAAATACACAACAATAAACAATGGAAGACAAGCAGAATTTGGGGTTAGTGCTCGTGACATTTTCATTATGAAAATAAGACGGAATAAACAGAATAAAATGGTTGTAGTTAAAGTAAATTCATCTAAACACAGACAATGTTTGAATCAAAAACTCTCATGTTTTGTGTTTTAAAGGGCACATTCCCACCAGCACTGTTGGTCCAGACTTTCCTATTTAGTTTGAAAGTAATCTTCATGTGTAAAAGCTCCAGCGGACTGTGGTTTGGACCAATCAGCTCCTCTTTGGTCTTGGTCCAGACCAAACTGAACCAAGTCTGATTTGTTTGTTTTGTTAATACGTGTTTGGTGATAGTTCAGATTTTCGAAAGTCACGGCCAATTAAACACACGAAGAAGAGAGAATAGGAGGGAAATGTGGAAGTTTAATGTTTTGTGTGGCTCTATATGGCACAAACCACAAAGATCATATTTTAATTTATACATTCATCTTCTACCACTTAGGGGTTAGGTGGTCCTGAGGCGGGATACACCTGGATTAATCGCAGGGCTAACGAAACAGAAACTGACCGAAAACCATTCCCTCTCACATTCATTCACTAGAGGCAGTTCAGATTCTCTAAGTGAACTATACATGTCTTTGGACGGTGGGAGGAAGCAGGAGAGAAGTCGCTCGGCCCGGGGATTGAACCCACAACCTTTTTAGAGTGAGTCAGGAGTGCTAACCACTCTGCCTGATAAAAACAAACTGTACAGCTCACTCGTAACAGCTCAAGTTTGAGGCTTTTTGTAAGTCGTGTGTTGCTGTTTTTAGAGCAGATTCACTGACTTCCTGAATGGGTGTTTTTGGGGGAAATGGGTTCTCATTATGTGGTAATACCTTGCTTTGTGCAATAGGCCCATATTCCCAAGTGTGCTATAATACATCATGGAGTTTGCATAGCAGGCAAGTTAGTACATTTGCAATTCATATGAGCCCGGCACTTCTGCTCACTCTCCGGAGTAATAGACTGCTGTCATTGATGAGTCCCGGGGGCATACACACGGAATCCTTTCTCACATTGTTATCGATCCGCAGAGCGTCCTACCTGATTTACATTGACAGCACCATCGGGCTCGGAATCAAAGTAAGCATGTTTTCCAAATGAGAAACACAAGGGACACGTTTCTGCACAAACCGACAGCTGTGAAAGGTAAACAGTGGCGTTCAGATCGAGTGGAGGAAGGCTGACTGTGCTGCTATTCACTGTTTTTTGTAAAAGCCTTATCTGAACATTTTGCAAAATCATAGTATAACGAGAAGGATGTTATTTCTAATGAATGGAATCAGATTTTATTTTGCTTCCGGGACTGTCAGCTACTACACTTACTGTTGGAGAATGGTGTGCTGGAGACTTTCTGGATGTCTCAGGCAGGAGAAGTTTATTTATTATAAATACAGAACCTGGAGACTGTCAACGCTCAACACAGTATTAACTCAGTCTTATTCAAAAGTCTGCCTTCTCTTCTGGGGTAAATGTTATAAAAGCCTCATAACTTCAGTAGAGAGCCATGAGAAGAAAAAGGTTTACCTTGTTGAGGTAAGGCTTGGAGTTGAGTAATCCTTGAATTATCCAGAGCTGGTTATGGCTCCAGGCGAAGTCCTTGGAGTCAGAGACCTGATCTGAGGACTTGGTCTTGTACAGTTTGTTTATTTGCTGTTTATTTATTTATTTATTTCTGTAAAGGCCTTTGAGGTAACTGCTGTTGTAATATTGGGCTATAAAAAATAAAACTGAACCGAATCGAAGAGAGCAAGGCCTTACTAAGTTAGACTTTAAGTAAGAAATGCCAAAAAGTCTCAAAACAAGAACATTCTGGACGATACCTGTTAATTGCAGTTACATTCACACTGATGAAAGAATATCACTTTCCTCTTTTTAAATAAATAATGTTCATTGGATTAGAAAAACCTTTCACATGACACAAGCCTTGAAGTTGCATGAACTTATTCATTTAACATTTTTCTAAGCTAAGAGTTGTCTGAGCTTAGACTTTATCCAGATTCTTACTGTGATTCCTAATATGACCCAGAACCTACAGACACATCCTTCATGAAGTGTAATGCACAGTAGTTTACCAGTACTATTGTTAAACCAAAGCATCTCTTGACAACTAGACTTCTATACATTATTCTTTAATGCTTTGAAAAGGCTAAAGTTAAAATTATGGTAATATCTCAACATAACATTTCTGAATCTACATTGTTTCTATGACCAGAGACAAGCAGCTTTACAGTGTTAAATTCTATTTATGACACACTGTTTTCAGCCTATTACAGACAGCCAGAAAAATGAAAAATGTAATGTCATGTTGTATAAGAAAAAAAACAATTTAAAAAAAAAAAAAAAATATTTATAAAATTGGGGCCGGGGGGGGGGCGCGGGGCCCCCCGCGCGGGGGGGGTCCCCCCCCCCCCACCCCACAAAAAGAAAAGAAAGTAGGGGTGGATATTGGGCCGGAAGGGGGGAGTGGGGGGGGGGAGGGGGGGGTGGGTGAGGTTGGTGGGTGGGGGCCGGGGGGGCCCCGGCCCCGGGCGGGGGGGGGGCGGGGGGGGGGGCCAAAAGGGGGGGGGGGGGGCCCCCCCCCCCCCAAAAAGGGGAAAAGGGGAGAAGATGAAATGAAATGAAATGTTGTATAAGGAGATGCATTGTGTTGTGTTCCAGAAAACAAAACAAAACTCTCCTCCCCCTAGTGGCCTGGCATGCATGCTGCAAGATGTTAATGCTACATTTTTCAGTCTTTTTCTGCAAAAGAAAGCATCCACATAATTTTATGCACAGTTGCAGCAAGAGTCTGCAGTGTGTCATTTTAACATTCTGCCATTTTCTTTCTGATTATCGCAAATTACAGCTCAAACCCCAGTATTGTTCAAAATACAGAAAAATGCAGTGTTTCTATTCAGACGGAGACCTGACGTGACCTGACTGAGTCGTAATGTCTAGCTGCTGATTAGCTGATTGGCCTCAGCTGTGTCAAACGACCGGGCGCTTGGTAACATCCAATCAGACGCCAGCAGGTGCACGGCTCAGTCTTTATAACCGTAACAACACTCGGCGCTCAGAGATATCCTCATACTGCAGGATTTACAATATAACTAATAGACTTCTGTTATATGATGAATTTGATCTGAATCTGCGAAATGAACAGCACCACAGACTGAATGAATGACACAAACGCACCAATAAAGTCTAACAAGAGCAGACAGAAGAGTAGAGTCTGCTGTTTTAAATGTTCACTTTAAATCACTTTCACAGTTCAAGGCCATTAATCACCGGATCTCAAAAAATAATGCTAAAAATGATTGCCTTTCTGTGATGTATGAGCTGCCAACGTGTGTAAACATATAAACTAAGTCTTGATAGGACATCACTTTACAAAGCTGCTTGTTTCAAGAAGCACTATTGTAACTTTAAGCCCAAAAATATATATTCTCCAAATCATTTTGATGCTTCTTTGACATGAGATCAATAAAATCATGTCTATCCCACTGACACAGTACCAGCTGGACACAAACCTCCAGTGTTTTAGAAGACATGTTTTTTTGGTTTTTTTGATAGTTTCTATTTTTAAACAGATGACGTCCGTGAATATTACGCCGCTGTCGTAACAACACAGAAACTGCAGAGAGATATGCGCCCTCTACTGGATAAAAGTTACACAGTGCCACTCTTTTTAGCACTTTTTTTTCCACACTGGCTGGTTTACTGACGGTGATTGGTCAGTGGGTTGTATTTTCATACTTTTATCTGAAGCTTAACCTGCTTCGAACATGGTTAATCATTCAGTTTCCTCAGAGATCAATAGAAAGTGAACCTTCGCTTCGTGACGTTGAAAATTAATTCTGAGCTAATATCTATATCGTCTTTATAATAGGCCACAGGAGCCAGGACTACTTTTGGACGCGATTTACACTGAATAATAAAATGACTGACGGGAAATACTGAAATCAGCTGAATATGATGCCGTCAATACAACTCAATGATGTTACACAATAAATACATCCGAATACTTGTTTTGATATGTAATAATACAAAAACACTCTCTTAGATGACAAATAAAATGTAATTACTATCCAATTACTATGGATAGATGAGAAAGGCCAAAAGGATTATTTCAAAAAGGAGGAGACCGTATCTATACAATCCTTTTATACGAGTACGGGCAGGTGAAGACTGGCATGATTCAAAGATGAGTTTCATGTGTTGTTCTGTTTACTTTCAGTCGTGGAGAGAAACGGTGCATCATCCAGCTGCTCAGTTTACTTTCTGTAGGTTTTATTTTCCTATGTTGACTCAGTATAGGTCACAGTGAGGTCAATAAGTGAATGCTCCCGGTTTATCCGCACTACGGCGCTTCACAGTAAGAGGCGCAGCATATGGGCGGCCATATTGAAAAGCCAAACGAACAGATGGCCACAGCCCACACAGTTATTGGGAGAAAAAGCCTCGTTTAAAGAGCCACATTCGACTGAAAATCTCATTACTGAAAAGTCATGATGCTTTTTAATTAATTTAAAATGGATCATGAAGAAAACATTAAATATGAAAGAGAATAATTTTTGTAACTCTAAACTATTAAAATGCCCAAACTCATGAATCTTTAAAGAATAATAATCCTCTGTAGTTTAGTAAAGGGTTTTTCTCACCTAAATACACAAAGCAGATAATCAATCCAAAAACCAAAGGTTCATGTTAAATATTATGTTTTATACAAGTCCCCAGATCCTGTAGACGTTATCATGTGACTTCCATCGAACTGAAGACATTAGACACTTGAATAATGTTGCAACGCCATAAAAAAGAAAAAAAAAAAGTAAAGTGCTGATGTGTGATGAGTTTATGACATGTCAGTGGATATCAAATATCAATTTCCAACCCATATGTTTTAACTAAAAATCTCAGTTTTGAGGGGTCTGTAGCCCGTCCCTCTGAAAAAGAACTGGGAACACTACAGTGCACTAACTCTAAAACTGGTACAAGACAGAAGTTTTAACCTGTGTTCAGATGCGTCCTGTAGTTTATTTAGACCAGAATAAACTACAGAAGTCTAGAGCTGCTTGGCTCTAGACTGAGGCTGAAAGACAAGAAGAGATAATAACCCATACTCAACTTTAAAAAAGAAACCTGAACAATATCTTATTGAAACTCTTTGGAAGTGAACATTTCAGAACAAAATTCAATAAAGAAAAGGGCAACTGAGACAAAATTAATATTAACGCAGCGCAACAGAAGTATGTTCCTAACTTTAATAAAAGAGCTTTTCGTGTCTAACCCTAAACCCTTTAACATTTAGATTTGAAATCTGGGATGTGCTCTATCCTCCTCACTCCCACCCAATGAAATACAGCTTAATCATGTTAACATCTCATTTGGAAATATTCATTTATCAACTCCTTTTACAGTATTTTTTCCAACACTACTTTTGCACCATACTGTATGTGAACTGCCATCACATTCCCATTGTGGGATCAATTAAGTCTTATCTTATATTTTATCTTAGATTCTAAACAGCCAAGAAAAAAAAGTAAAATGTGGGCTTTTGTTGGTCATTCCTAAAGTCACAGAGTTAAATGTGCAAAAGGGCAGACATTTTTGTAGTTTGGCATCTCTGCAGCATCTTTGTAAACAAGCTCCAGTAAAAAAGATGACTTGACAGTTGAAGAACCAATTAATCTGTGAGTGCAACATGCCAGATGAGGTTTGGTTTTGAGGGGGGCGGGGTGGAGCAGCTGATGTAACTGTTGTTGACGTGGGCTTTACATCATACGAGAGCGACCCGACAGAAATATGAGCCTTAAGAATGTCAGGGGTTTTAGTCTCACTGAGAAACAGCACACATCTGAGGAAATGTCAATGTGTAAACGAATTAAAAGGTTACGCTCCATTCATCACCGACGTGCTCAGGAGTTCACACCCATCACATGATGCACGTAGACTCACATTGACTCAGTAACAGGCAGAAAAGCCTGGGAGCACAGGAATGCAGGTAGACGGCCGCCTACACCACCACAGCTGCAAATGACCTTTTGTCTAATCATTATTTTGCAGCAGAAACTGTGTTTTCATGAATCACACAGACATCCAAATTACTTCTCATCACAAAATGCCTCAAAATGTGATGTGTAAAAACACAAAAACAAGAGCAGAAAGGCACTCAGAATCCCACAGTGCTGCAATTTAGAGAAAAAAATATTTGGCTTGCAGAGGACCTTAAAATCAGAGAAAGCATTATACCTCCACAAAGCTTATTTGGTCGACATATCTTCCACTCAGCCACCCGCTTCTACTTCGATATGCCTAAATTGTATTTAATAGCTTCAATCAGTGTTGAGAGAACAACCCTGCTGCTAATGCACTGTGTCTTAAACAGAAAGACTGTAGAAAAACAAACATGAGTCCCTTTGCCATTGATGCATTATGTGTCCTTATTAACAATCCCGACCCATTCAGGCTGGATTTATGTTCTCAGGTGTTTAAAGGAACCACACGTGTTCATCACAGACTTCACCAATAAACTGTCTTCAGCGTTTGGTGCATAAGCCACATGGCCCACTGTTGGAGGCTGAGTTCAGGACGGCAGCCAGAGAACCAGCCCTTGGACTTAGAGGAGGACTGTGGCAGACATGAGCGGATATGTGAGTCCAATCCTTATTTACACAAACAGCTCTCAGAGTGACACTGAGCAGGCTGCGAGGGCCAGTTCTGTTTGTGTCCCTCGGTTCACATGTATTTCTTCTAGATATGTTTTAAGTAAAAAACTGTGGTTGCTAGGAAACATCTGCTCTAGTTAAACTGTGTACAATCAGTGCAAACAAGTTAATTCTGTTTTGTGTGAATTAAATATTGGGTGAATTTGAAGCAAAGTGTGAATTATGTGTAAATTATAGAGGCTGGAGGTAATTTGAGGGAGAAAGTGGAGAAAGAGAAAATGTTGTTTCTCCTTCTGTCTTCTTGCCTATAATCTAACACAGATAATCTTTGCAGTGGTTAGAATCCATAGCAAAAGCAGGAAATGTGATTTAGTTGTTTGCTGTAGACACAAAGACTAGACATAAAGGATATGTGCAGTAGTTTGGCTCGACTGTAAGCTGTCTATGCTCTTTTCACACTGAACTGAATAGGCAAAATGTGACAAACCAACAACATGTAAATTATAAGATAAAAAAAAAAAATCACACCTTTCCTAAACTATACCCTTTAAACATAAGATATGTATAAAGTGTAATAAGGAATTTCTCAAGCCAAGCAAGTGTAAAAACTTCAAGTGAAATGCAGTGAGTTTTTTTAATTCATAAAAATAATAAATAAGCTTTATAGAAACACATTTACTCTGAGGTTCCCAATGGTAAAATGCACATTATGGACCTGACTGAGCCCTTATTGCAGTCCAGTGATTACATGCACATCATCATAAAAATCATGCCCGGGTAAATGTTGTTACTAAGACTGCTTCTGTATTTATTAAATCATTCATTCATTTGCTGCTGTATATATCCTGTTGGACTGGAGCCGATCACAGATATTTATATAGATACAACAAACACAAACAATGACAGACAACCATTCAGTCAAGACTGCACTGACCAAGACCAAGATATGACCGAGACCAGAGAGTATCAAGACTATAACTAGACCAGGACTTACTCAAAACCAATGTCAGGGCAAGAGCAGGTCAAGACTGTAATAGATAAAAAAAGATCTAAACAGTCCAAGTCCAGTCTTAATCCAAATCCAGACTCATGGAGTTCAGTGTTTGGTGAAGGAGATGGAGTTAGAACAAGATTTTTAATTGAAAACAAAATGATTGAGGTTTTTATTCAGTCCCAACAACAGACAAATATATTCCATTTGTGGTCTTGGTTGGTCTTGACTTTGGAAATCACGACAAGACCAAGTAAAAAGGAGATTGGGACCAAGTCAAGACCAAGACTTTTAGGGATCGAGACCATGACAAAACCAAAACCTTTATTAAATAGTCTTAAGACCGGTTTCGAGTTCTACATCACTACCTGCTCTTGATAGATACAATCTCTCCATATTTAACAAGTATTTAATTCAATTTGTCCAACTAACACCATCTGTAGCGGCACTTTGCCTACATACAAGTCCACTTTTATTGCTGCTTTTTTTTTTTTTTTTTTTTTCCTTTCCCCCCGAAAGGGGGGGAAAAAAACACCACACATTGGACGGGGGGGGATTACATTACAGCTCCAACAATGCAAAACATGAATGCTGCATTTCTCAGCCTTCTATAAGCAGCTAAACCAATCAAAGCCTACAGAACACCTCACAGCGGAAGGTGCAATACACAAAAGAAAAAAGAACTCCAGCTGTTTAAAATGTATACAATCACAAGCATTTTTCAGACACTCAAACTGTATTTAAGCCATGCCAAGCAAAGTTAAACCAAAAATATGTTAAAACCGAGTAAAGCCCACTGAAACAAAGCAGAGTGAGTGCTCCTACACTTGTCAAGGACATCCGTCTAATTAAGAGGCGACCTGTAACGGCAGCTCGACTCGGCGGTGCATGTAAACACCCTGAGTTTTACAAAAGTACAGAGGAAGCGGTGTGTCCTTGTGTCTGTCTCTGTCGATCAGTCCCCGGAGAAACCCACTGATCCTCGGAGACCTGCTCCCGTCCGCCCGGCTCCTGCTGCAACAAAGGCCGGTGTTCCACGCTCGTGTTTCTGTCAAAAACAGCAGGAACCCTTGGGCCGTCAACCGAACAGACCAGATGCAAACAAAACCTGTCAACAAGCCGCTGCGGACGGGAGTTTGTTCAGGGGGACACTCAGACAGTATTTAGTCTCAGCTCTGGGCGAATGAACGCATGGGCCGACATTATCTGAAGATTAAACTGTATTACTGAGCAGCTGAAAGTGCGGACGTCTTCACCGATGATCGATACTTTAATAAGGCCCGACAGGAGCTTGATTAATCCTTTAACTAGTTTTTAATGAGCGAGGGATATTAGAATTGTTAAATTGATTTGTGGAGAAGACCAGTGGGGCAGATACAGCCTTCAGCGGTGAAGGGTAGAGATTATCACCACAAATCTACAAATCTACTCTACATAATGACCGACTCTCCTGCGCCGACATTAAATTACAGCCAACATTATTCGCTACTGATGAGTTTTTGTCTCAAGGCCAGTCCCAGGACCGCTTCTAAACGGCATTAGTTTCATTAAGAATTCAAATGTATTTATTCACTACTTGGCCTCATAAGTTTGAGGTGAGTTTTTGAGTTTTTTAGAGCATGTGAACAGCTATGGCTCCCTGCAGTAACATGCTGTTGCTGTTGGTGTGCACAAACCCAAAGGGAAATAAGCAGGAACTTCTGGTTTAAATGGTTTAAGTTAAGATCCTCCCATTATTTATGTTACTCTAATAATGTATGGTTTTTCCACATTTGTGAGGCCTGTCCCATTGAATTACTGACAAGATATTTATTTTTGTTTAGCACAATATCACAACAACAGCAGCTGCGTCTAAGGGCTTTACAGACTGCACCAGAAAACACTCCATCCTCCATCAGGGCAAGGAACAACCCAACAATTGGAAAGAGAGAAATCTCAGGGAGAATCACAGAAGCAGGGATCCACTCTCAGGACAGGCAGGCCGTGTCCAGAACAGCTGAAAACAACGTAAAAATAAATCTGATATGTAAACAAGTGCCAAACAAAACCAATATGATACTGGCCGAGTCCATAGAGGACAGAGTCAGTGACAGTTGATGAAACAGAAACAGTGTTCACTGTGTGTGTGTTTATGTGAGTGTTTGTGGATGACAGGAGGGGGTCATCACAGAGGAACAGTCCTGTAGAGAACAGTAGGGCTAGATTTATTCAGCTCAGTTGGTTTAAATTGGGGAAATAACAGTGTGATGGGTGAAGGGACAGGGACAGTAGGCTTTTATACGATTCAATTAGCATTATTAGCATCAGAAATGTATCCTTTTAGGTAAGAACTTCACTTAAAAGAATAAAGTAAGACTCTTATCCTTTTTTAACAGAGAATAAGTCCATGACATGAAAATAGGTAATAAACGCTGTTATTATTGTTGCAATACCTCGAGTGGCCAATGATCAAACTGGAGAAAGGGCGAGGTGCCTTATCCAGGTCTTATCGTTTATCCATGTGTCTGTGTCGTTGTGCTTCCTCTTGGCCATGACGTCATTATGAATCAGAATTGGTTTTCAATTGACTCACCTCATTTAATGAAGTTGAAATCAATCATTGATCACTAAGCTTTTTCGTTTGGTGATATCTAAAGTTGTATGTGTGGATTCATTTTGGTCCACTCTATATACTACAACATTTTACACAATGACCACATTATTGAGCATAATGTTAATGTGAGCCTTGTTAGGGATTATTGTAGAAATGACTCCTCCTCATGTGTCCTCCATTAGTCTTGGTCTTCATTGTCCTTGCCCTGCTCTGGACTTTATTGTGTTCTCCACCAAACAGGAGTTTACAGCAAACTGAATAATCACTGTAGCCACAAATAAGCTGTTGTTGTTGTAAAGACTTCCATTAATTCATATTTTGGTCTGTATTCAGGTGCAGAGAAATGAAACATGAAATGATGAATACTTATTTTCCCGTCCTACATTAGGTTTTCACTGAGATGAAAAGGTGACTTTCAATGCACCAGAAAATGAATTCAATTTGAATAGAGAACCCAAACAAAACTTATTACCAAGCATAAATATGTATTTTTCTCTTCATTATATTGTCCACTTTTATAAAACCTTGCCGCTGGTGCATCTAAATACCAACAGCCAATGCATATTACTGCTTTGCGGTTTTGGCATTTGGCGCAGCAGACAGGAGTAATGATATAGAACTGGAAAAGGTGTCCGAAAATGCACACAGCACTGAAATCACAGCACACTTACTTGCCCTTTCTGTCAGTGACATATGAGTGAAAAATGAAGTGTGACTGTATCGTGGCCCGAGACCTCTGTCCCTTCTGTTGGCTTCACTTTCACAGTCGAGTGAGTCTGTCCAATTACGGCTCTGATCTGTGAAAGAGAAGTAGAAACGAATTATTGACAGCTGTAACGACCAATCACTGTCCAATTAGACCAACCCCACTGTGAGAACTTCTAGCTCTTTTGACTTTTCAACACAGCACTTTATATATCTATAGATTTGAATAAGCAGTATGAGAACAGACCTGTCTCTTCAAACAGGCTGTTCCTACATCCACAAGGTGCAAGCATAAGCCACTTTTTGATGTAATATATGCTTATTTATGTCATATTTGTGGGAATTAGTTGAAGTTGTCTCATTAAGCCATGTGCCCTACTTATACAGAGAGTACAAGCCAACAAAAGTCTCTCTTCTTAACTATAAAAAATACATTACAACTCATCTGGTGTGAAAAATACATTAAATCAAAATGGCTACAGACAAATATATGTATCAGGCACACACTATTGTTGCCTTTGTGCATGATACTTCTATTTAAACCCATGCACACCCTCTAAATGCATTTATTTTTCCACAACGCAGTGCCTCAAGTATTGACCCATCTCATCTCTATCATTTCTTCAACACTGGTGAGACATTTATATAAATCATGAGCATAACAAGGGCTGTATTTGTCTGTAGTCACTTTAAGTTTGTTTGACATATTTCTCTCCATTGATGTTTTAATGAATGACCAAATACAACAGCAACAAAACAGGTCTATTTTCAGCTTCAGTCGTAATAAAACAACACTGACATTTTATAACATTTTCTTGGTCTTTGTTGTGAGTTTTTATTATTATCCATTAAAGGTTGTGTTGTAGTCAAGACTGAACTGACCGAGATCAGGACATGTATGAGACCAGAGACTAGACTTTTAGCGATCAAGACCAAGTCAAGACTAAGACCATGTCACGTCAAGTCCAGACCAGAACCAGTGCAAAACGCCTTTGTGGCTCACCTCATAAATTACACACCATATACGTGGGAGACCTGGGTCAAAAATCGGAACAGTTCAAGTCTCAAAACTCTTAGTGTTTGGTAAAGGAAGAGTTAGTCCAGTTCCAGTCTTAGACCAAGTCCAGACTCATCCCTAATAGACTTTTAGACCAAGTCCTTTATACAATAGTCTTAAGTCTGTTCTCAAGTACTGCGTCACTAAAAAGAGGACAATGCATCTTGATGTTTATGAAGTACAGAAGAACCTTAGTGTCAGGACCCTTTATGATTTTATTTTGTAGCATCCATAGTTTCCCATTTGACAAAAATTGTTTCCATTCACAAATTCCAATGCAATACAAAAACAACAGTTTATTTTTGCAAGGACCAATACAGCGACTGCATGTATCACAATATAACAGACACTAAAATAAACCCTAATTTGCTCCATTAATAACTCTCTTATCCCATTACCATTCCCCTTTAGGACCCTCCAGAGACTTTCTGCTGACCCCTCTGGGACCACAAGCCTTACATTGATTGAAGAGCATTAAACTACAATATCACGGGGCAGAACAATCAATACCATTCCCAGAGAAGCCCCTTGTGCTTTGGATAAGTAGGAATCAGCGCGAGTGAAGCAGAAAAAAAGCCCGGACTTGTCTCAAACTCGTGCGTCACGTGACCGGAGGAGCAGCGGCAGCGGCACAGAGCGCGAAGGGGACGCGTCGCGATCCTGCACATCACCAGCAGCCCTCCGCCAATCCTCCGCCAATATACGCCCTGTTTCTTTTTCAATTGAACGCTTTTACCCCTTTTCGGTGAGTACATTTCCCACTGACACTTTCTTAAGCGTCTTTTGAGGCTCTTTTTCTTGCTTCCTTGTCTTGTTGCACCGACACGAGGGGAATGTTTTCTCGCTTTCTGCATGCGATCATTTCAAATCTTGGATGCTGAGTGTTACGACGACATCCGCTGAGAAATAACCCCACGTACGTCTCTTGCTGTTTGCCACATTTGTCTCCCTTCTTTCCCCCCGAAGCGGCTTTGATGTTCCTTTACGAGCTCATGACCTGCTCGTTTTTCTTGTGGCTTGTTTTGGTGTCGTTTTGCTTTTGGGGCTTTTCTTGTGGTGATCTCGTGTTGGAGGATGCACTCTCCTCGGGCTTTGAGGGAACAGTTTTGATTTCTTTTGAGGATTTTGCTTTTCGAATAGGTGAGAAATTGAACTTTACTGGAGTTTTGGTGGACGTTTTTACGGTTTCTTGTGGAAATAGTTTCTCTTTGGTCTATTTGGAAAAACTTCATCTACATTTGGACATTTGGCCCTTCTTTAACTTGACTTATATCTTTGAGATTGAGAAAGTAGGCATTTTGTACCTCGGTATAAACCTAATTAAAATCTCTCTCTAACCTTTTCTTGCCTTCCAAGCCTTTTTATGTATAGGCCTGTATGTTTACCATTACCATACACTGTGAGCACTATTTTCACATTCTGCCTCTAATGCTTCTAATGAGCCATAATTACATTTTCAAGCTTGAAAATGCAAAGGAGAGCAGTGCAGCAGGGGAGCAACAGATTCAGAGGGAGCAGGGCTTTTAAAGTGGGGTTGTTTGGGGATAAAAACGAAATAAATCTAATGTGACAGTGGAATATTTGCAGAAGATCCAAAAGAGGCTGAGTATTGTCGAGGTAACTGTATTGCTGATGCATGCTTTTTAAACTCCACACTAAGTCTTTAATAGTTCATTAGCTGTTCAGTTTTGTATAATGAGCAAAATTATCGTACATTTTATCACCAAAAAGCACAGAATCTGTCTCTTTTAGTTGATTAGTTACAGCTTCAACAGTTGCATAGTGTTGCTGTTGTTCACTATGGCTTCTCTTGTGATTGTCAGAGACCTGTTCCCTACAACTCGACTTCAAAAACCCCGAGCCATCTCTTTAGGAGCCAGCAAAATGTGCATCAGTTCATTATGCAAATGACTCTGATAGATTTGATTCATAGTGTGACCTTGCCATGCAGTCAGAACTCACCCACAGGCTACACACATTAGCCTTTCTAATGACCACTTCTAAAACCTCCACCAAAGTTTGTTTCTAAAATGCACGTCCACTTCCTGCTCACAGATAGTGCAGCAGGTCTGTGGCAGCGACCAGCCCAGGTCGGGGGAACAGGTGGGGGAAGCCGAGCATGAAATGTGCTGCTACGCAAACAATACTTATCTCTCACTGGGGAGCTGCCTCTGGAATAGCCACGCCATAGACGCATCCCCTGCATCGCTATGAGCCCCGGAGGACGCATAAAGTTTAGCCAGGCATTTCCCGAGCGCTCGCTAATCTGTCTCTGTCCAATGAGGGCCTCTGAGCTTCTGCGTCCGAGGGCCACGTGAGCGCTGACCCTTAGCGGGCCACGCTGTTTGCTGTCTTATAGCCGTGCACCGCAGAGTCCATCTACTGCCAGATAGGAATAAAAAATGATGTCAGAGCAGCTTCCAGACTGCAGGTCAAAGAACACGTTACAGGAGCTGCTTCTCACTGTATCACTGCACGAGGAAGTCAAAATCCCAGCCAGAGACAAAAAGAGAGACCAATCTGCGGTTGTATGAGTTTGAATTTATGACACACATGTATATCCTCTTCACGTGTCTTACATTATGCATGTGGTAATACCCAGTCCTCCTTATTAAACCTTTGATGCCAGGAGCTACACTGCTGCCTCTGAGCCTCGTGCCATTCAGCTTCGGCATTTTGACAAACAACAGCGAGTGTATTCATGCACCTGATGCTCCGTTGTGCTACGAGACGTGCCATTAGCCGAGCAGCGACATTATCTCAGCACCGCGGCCAGCTCCTTTCACGCAGATAGCGGTTGATTTCAGCACCGTGGACAGCTGCCAGATGTTTATTTCCTGAGCAGCTGGAAGTGTGCAGCGTGTTCAGTCACTAACCTCTGGCCTCTCCTCGGCACACACCTCTCTGCCGGCAATTTCCAGCTCTGCTCCCACCATCAAGAGGCTAAAACACCTGAGATAAGAAACTAAACACTAACGCAACGGCTTCCAGGAGGTTTGCAATTTACAGATAAAAAAAATAACTGTATTTCTTTGCCTGTTTCTTCTAAAAATCCACTAAAGCCTAAAACCTACAACAGAATGATTGATTTTCTTTCAAGGAGGGAATACATATTCAGCCAGGAGATAAGAAATAGGATTAGGGTTATTTGAAACAATCTTTATATACAGATGATTGTTGAGTCCATATGAGCGTTATATAAAAAAAAGATAATTAGATACGTCAGCCGTTGAGCTTCATGGATTACAGTGTGAGGCCAATAGAGAGAATGTAGATCCCTTCATTTAAATATCTGTAATGATTTCATCTACAGCAAAAATATTGTACCACTACATTAGGACATCACCTGAATGAACTCACAAAGTCTCTGTGAAGCTGTAGAGTTCGGGACACCTTGTAGTTTAAGGTAGTGGTGTCAAACATGCGGCTCGTGGGCCAAAACCGTCCCACCGGAGGGTACACTCGGCCTGTGGGATGAATTTAGAAAGTACAAAAATGACATTGAAGACATTAACTGCAATTTATAAGAGAATGACTGATATTTTTAATGTAATGTCCAATTTTTATGTCCACTGGAGGTACCACTGTTTAAATAAGAGTAGCAGACATAACACAACACTGAAACCCAGAAGTAAACAGCAATGTGCCATTTGGTTCCATAAAAGGCAATGTGCTTGCTTTTGTTGTCAAAATTACCCTCTGTGTCTCTTATTACCCAAAATGTCTTTGTGAAAAAGGGGAAAGGTTTCCAAGAAAAAGTGCTCAAAGAATATAATATTCAGTGCCTCTATGACACTCATGGAGAAAAATACAACAGCTGCAAGTAGGACTGAGAAGAGAGAAGATAAATGAAGAGAAGATAGATGAAATGTTAGTGGGTTTGAGGAAACAGCAGATTGTTTTTAGCTGTAGCTGAGAGGTCAGTGATGCAGCGGTGAACGTTACTGCTGGCAAAATAGCATTAGCATCAAAGCTATATTGTGAGGATGAGTGTGTGAAAACATGCTGAAGGCCAACATTAGCCTTTTTTGGTTTGCAATTGATGAGAGCACTGACATTATACTGTAATCATACTTCTTTGCGCTAAAATAAAGGGAAATAATTGGAGTTTTTGTTATTTATAGATTATTATGTTATTATTTTTTGATAGATTAAGCTGTATGTGGCTTCTGAACTAAATGACTGACACCCCAGGTTTATGGACACAGATGTGAAGTATAGATAATCTTGAGCTAAGTTTTACACATAAGCTTCAATTGATGGCAACCGGTGTCAGCCAATTATTTCTCACTGTATATGATTTCCTTAGGGCTGCACAATGTAACACAGATGTATCTCTATGGCGACATGTTGTGTTATGTTTCAGCCATTAATATAGTTGGCTTTATAGAGCTTTAAATCTGTGGTGCAATCAAAAGTAGAGGACTGTTACTCTGCCAAAGGGGAACTCAAATATCACAGGTCATAATGTTATCTCAGCGCTGAAGAAAGTTATTGCGTATGCCATATTTTCTTGATATAGTGCAGCAGCAACTAGAGATCTGCTTTAAATGTCTCCATCTCCAAAAAAGAAAGCTGAGAGTCGCATAAGAATCTGACTGTGTGTCTTGATTGTAGATGAGCGATGTAATGAAGACTCTGAGAGAAATCCAGATGTCTTCACGTTGTTTATTTCTTGCAGGAAAGGTCACAGAGTCAGGGAGAGAACTGTGCAGAACGAGAGGTTTAATGTGGATGAATACGTGAGAACAGGGCAGAGGGAGTATACTTAGGACTGGTTTGAGCAGGTAACCAAGGTCAAGGTGAGAGTTGTGCAGCAGAAGACACAAACAGTATAGTATGATTAGTTTATACCTAAAAGTGACCGCATAAAGAGTTGTGTGCGGGCAACAGTACTTTCTCCACAAGCTCAAATGTCCCCAAATGCTTGTTATAAATCATGGACTGAGGAGCTGCTGGATCCCTGCTGCTTTCTCTCGCTGGATATTTATTTGCATTCAGATGAGCTCAAATGATTGTTTACAGTTTACCCGTTCCAAATGTGCTCATTGTCGCCGTATCGAGAAAATATAGAAACCAAAAACAAATGTTAGTGTTTAAAAAAGCAAACCGTTTTGCATTTAAATTGCAAATGCGTCCGAAAATGAAAACACAATCATTCCTTCTTCAGTGTTTTTATCATTTGCAGAGACTCCACACACGCAGCCGGCCTCATGCATATTCCCGACTCCACTGATCAAAACCGCAGATTGTGTCAAAACTCCCGCCCACTGTGTGAACTTTGACCTCCCACTAAAAAATCATTAACTCAGTTTGAGTTTGGCCCTCTTTCTGTAAACCTCTGGTGCCACGAAGCAAAACACATATTTTGTTATCAGCTAATTACTCACAGCTCTAGTGACCCACTTACTTTAGCGCAGGGAGTAAAGCTATATTTGGCAGACTCACAAACGCAGAATTATGGAAATGGAGAAATATTTCCCGCGCCAAGAGAAACGGGAGGCATGGCATATGCTCGAACAGCCCTCGGGACGAACCGCGAGGAGCAGCGGACTCCTGTGAAGCAGTAACAGGTGGAGTCTCTGCTTATGTGTCGGGAGAAAGTGTCACCTTATCCGATCAGTGCGTTTAAAGGAGAAATGTGAAGAAATATCAGTGTTTTCAGTATCTGTATTGAAAAGAAGTGCTTGAATCACTATAATATGGTATTATATGTGAGAAACATGTACGTTTTCTTTGTACTCCGAGTCGACCAAATATAAAAGTGAGTGGCACCAGTGTTTTGAAAGGTGGTCCAGTCCAAACCTTATATTTCTTTAGCTCAAACACTGAGTTCAACTTTTACTGTGACAGATTGGGCATGTAAATATAGCAGTCTTATTATTATTATCACAGTACACAGTATATCATTGAAGTGCATATTAAAACACCAAAAGAAACCTCAGAAAACGTCCTTGTTGGCCTATTACATCACTTTATTGAGCTTCTGCATCTTTCATTCTACGTTTAACCCTTTAGAGACATAGGTACTTACACAATATTGCCACATATACACCACTAATTAACCAAATGGCATAACAATCACAACACAAGCATCTTCCAGGGCTGTGAAATTAATCGAATTTTCAATTTCAATTTTGGCTCCCAACGATAAAAAAATCTCCATGTAATCGAGAAAAAATGACTTGTTTTAATTTATTACTTGTTTGTTGAGATTGTGGAAATGAACTACATTGTTGATCTTATTTATTTATCTTAATTATCATTTCTGTTTATTTTTTATTTACATGTTTGAATATATTAGTTATTTTAAGGAGAATTCACTGTTTTGTTCAATAAATCCAACATATTTCCAAAGACAAAGAGTTAATCGTGTAAAACAATCGTGATTTCAATAATGACCAGAGTAATTGTGATTATATTTTTTTTCATAATCGAGCAGCACTAACATCTCGTGACATTGTGCTGACTCCTAAACCTTGCTGAAACCTGATCGTTGCTCAAAAAGAACAAAAAGAGTGTGCTTCTCCTCCAGCAGTGCTTTGTTTGTCCCTTCTGGGCTCCTGTAGGAACGTGAACAGGAAATAATGGAACTTCCACTGGCTTTAAAGGTATTTTTTCATGACAGACACATATAAAGAGTGTTTTTTTGATTTGATTAAACAGTATTGGCCAAATTAATATCAAAATCACTGCCTTGATATCACAAACTTTGGTCAAGACCCCAGGAACAATCAGATCAGAATTGTAATACATCCATTTGTTCGTATCGTAGGTGTATCTCTTTGACGGTGACAGGACAAAGCCACTGAACATGTCCAGATGTCCAGATTTGTAATAAAGCATGCACCGACCCCGGCAGAATCGAGTCATATTGGAGATAATCAGCTGTGTTTTCATTGGTAGATGTGCGATAAAGTGTCTGCCACCGATGCGCCGCGCTCCCATGCGAGCTTATAGGTCACATTGTGTTTTTATCTCCCCGCTGTCATCTGCCGGCGGGGGGCTATAGGTAGCTCAAATCAGATTATGGTACAACTCATTTCAGGTGTGTGCGTGTGTGTGTCCTGCGCCGCCATGCTTCACAGAGCCTCTATAAATTCTCACAGAGGGGGGTTTCGGGGAGATGACGGCTTGGAAATGGGAGCGTATTTGCTGTGGGGCCTCTCACTGTGAAGCACTGCCTTAGACTTCACTAATGTCAGTTCATTAAAGGTATGAAAAATGAAAAATATGTAAATGATTGAAGCTGATAGGATGGTAATTTAAAAGGACGGAGGCACAATAATAATTTATAAGCCCACTCCTACACACCTATGAACTGCATGTGTGGTAAAATATGCCTGAATTTGCCTTCTTTGATGCCGAGGTCCTAGACCCAGTCCTAAGCTGCTTCAAGATGACTGACATAGCAAAAGCCATTTTTTTTTTGGTCTTTTTTGAACATCTCTCCTTCCAACCCTTCCCCCTCTCAGCTGCTATATCTTTTACTCTCTTCTTTTGTTGCCATTTTCCTCCTTTTTCAGTCTCCATTCAGACCCAAGACCTGTATTATGCAGAAAGTAATGGTTTGGAGAATTGTAAGGAGAAATAAGGATGTGGTGCTTGACAGCCGTGGCTCCTTGTTAAGATTTAGAGTCAGCTACATGCAGCTGAAAGTGTACAGCTCAGTACCGGTGGCTGTAAACATATAGTGTATTATAAGCGACTGCTCTGGGCTCTCTGGACCGGCGCCGACCTCTATTCATTAAGCTTAATTGCTAATTGCGGCCTTTGAATGATTCAGCAATAGCCGCCGCTGTCGAGGCATTAGCGCAGTAATTTATAGCCGAGCCTGAACAGGGAAATGAACGAGGCAGAGCATGTGTTATTAAAAGGGGCATTGTGCATTACATTACACAGCTGCCTTATGTTCACTCCCCACAATGTGCACAATGCCCTTTTTATTGTTGTTTATATGAGTTTAATTGATTACGTTCCCCGGTTAAAACTAATTTAGCTTATGCAGCGCTGTAGGCCCGAAGCGAGTGCAGTGTTTTTATTAAGTATTAGCTGCGGAGTAAAGAGATATCACATAAAACAGTCCGCAGTGTGTCCTGAAGAAGAGGAACATGGACTCTGTGGACTGAAGTGTTGTAAATGGTGACAAAAAAGGAAGAAAATGACGCTTTGGACACAGAAATCAATATCCATTCATGTGTGCATTACCTTTGAAGAAACTGAAATGTGAGAGCAGAGTGTGTAGAAGCAGGATTTTGGCCACTTCATATTGAGGCCATTATTACGTCTGTGTAGACTTTTGACTGTGTAGGTCTCTGTTGTATTCACAGTCAGCTTCATTTACCATTTTTACAGCGACTATGTTAGAGTTTTATAACAATCTTTTCCCAAATATACAAAGTTATATTGCATCCACATGCTCTTAAAATAGATAAATTAAAAAAACGTCTACAGCTTTTACATCCAGAGTTACTTATTTTTCACACTTGTGCTCCTCATAACCAATCAATACAGAAATCCAGATACACTTTCCTCTGTGCACTGTTCTCCACAAACAGCCTCAGAGACAGGAAGTTTTCAGCCCACTTTGTTAACTTACTCAGTGTTCGCTGGTCTCACTGTCTCTAAAACAGTTTATGAGGTTAGTTTTTGTCTGTGAGAATACAGCTGTGTGCTGGTTTTGATTTGGCAGGTGCACATCAGAGCGGTGCACAGAGGTGACAGTAAATTAAACAAAATTTTAGATGCCGCACATTAAACACTCTGTCTAACCCTGCACAGTCCTGCTGACCTCCCACAACAGTAACTTGACTCCACAGCACCATCTGGGAGGGCTCCTGTTCAAAGTATTGGCAAAAAAGTACTTTAAATTGATAACTGGTCGCTGATTGGATTTACAACAGCAGTTTATCCAATCAGAGCAGCGCCATGTTGATTATGTTCATTACAGTAAAGCGGTTACTACATCTTCAAATCTAAAACATGCTCAGAACTGTCCGCGCTGCATCATTGGACACACAAACTAAGTCTGGTCAGGGTTGAGACTGTGAATACTTAGCTTGGAACAGTTCAAACTGGATTTACGTAAGTTTGTAAACTCCCAAATCTCACAAGAATCCAGCTGCAGTGCAAGTTTACCACAACAGAGCATGTGGCAGAATGAAATCGTGGGGCATCTAAATTTAAACTGTGCTCTAATATGCTTCAAAAGTTTAAAAAGAAAAACAGTGTAAAGGAAAAGACATGGGACTGAGTAAAGTAAATAAAGTGTAGTCACATATCTATTGTTTGTCTGTTTCCCCAAACTCAAGAGCAGGTAACTTTGTAATTATAATTATAATAATAATTGGTTTATTCAGGTGACATCATTTCTTTTTTTCTGTCTTTTTGTTCTCACTTTGATTTAAAAGCTTTAGCTTCTTCCATTCATTAAATCCACTCCAACATTAAAATCCTGTAAGATTCCTACAGAAACATATCCTTCTCTCTTTAGCTTTAACCCCTGCCTTCATTGAAAGTGACTTGAGTTCATGCAGACATTTGTAATTCTCTTTTGGTGAGGACTGTCTGTCAGGGACCATTAGTTAAATCCAGAGTAGTGTCTTAGTTAAACATATAGCTCTCACTCATGATCTGTTTGACTATTATCAACATTTGCCTATTTTTGTGCTCTTTAAAAAGAGAATCTTAGTACTCTCATTAGAAGTCTTTTTTCCTATTCCTAATTAGAATTATACATTTTATTTTCCATTGCCATTAAAGATAATTGACAAGTCTGAGTCTTAAGTGGAGCACGTGGAGACAGAGAGAGAGTCTAAAAGCTCATAATGGATGCACTCAGCAGACCACAGAGCACCTGTACTCACATCAGAACGTTATTAAATGCATTAGTTCACTGGACACTGTTCTCAGTATCATAAGAGCATATTGTATACTGTAATCAAGGTAGGATTAAAAAGGGGAGACATGAAACAGACAGGCCTGTTTGATAAAACACGGTAACCTCAAATACAGACATATGATGCTGTATATTATTCACATGACGTACTGTTGTTTTTGGAGATATCTTTTGTTCAGATTTGAATTCCTGCCTTCAGTCTCAGTTTATTCGTATAATCTAAATCTAGAGTGTAACTCAAATGTGTACATGGCAAATGTTTTATCTAAACCGTCCACATCTGACTTTATTTAAAACAATGTCTCTATTTGACTTGGAACCGGAAAAAAATGTAAATATATACTGTTAAATACTGTCAAATGGCAACAACAGAGACATGTAAAAGTAAAAATATGAATAATTCAATTCAATTGTATTTATACAGATCAATATCACAAAAACTATTTAAAGTGCTTTACAGAGACAAAAAGCATCGAAAAGACGAACCATCAGCGTGAGAAAAACTCCAAAAACCTCAGTGTTTTTAATGCTACCATTATTGTGGCATTTTGAAACGTTGAAACTGATTATCGTTTCATGCCTACTCTAATCAATAATATAAATTTGGATTTTTATATGTATTTACACTTACAGTAAAAGAAAAAATGAATGGAGCAAAAAGATACCATAAAATAATATACCATGTGGGTTTTCTCTTCAGTAAAACAGGTTCATTATTTGCCACTGATTACTCCTAAACCTGTTGTGTTGAGCATGCTGCCACATTAAAGCACAAAGAGGGGACAAAAATAACCACATACCTGTTCTAATATGTTCAAACGGTATAAAAATGTCATTAGATTCCTGCGTACATCTTTTCCCTTGTAACACATTTGGCTGTCATTCAGAAGTGCCCTGTTATTCACCCAGATTTCACACTCTTTCACAGACAGCTTTTCCAGTGGGGCTCTAAAAGTTAAACCTCAGCTGAGTCTCTAGAGTGCGATAAAGAGGAAAGTGATGTTTTTTTTGGATGTTTTGACTGCAGCATGTTCCATAAAAATGTTTATAAATGGAGCTCAGCCCTACTTCCTTCTGACCGCTCTCACTTGTCAATATAGTCACAGATAAAACGCTGCAGTGCATCACATCCTTCACAGTCCGCGCTGAGTCTATTCGTCATATCGGATGAGGAGTGTTCATCTTTCTCTTTAGACAGCGGTGTGAGGAGCTCAGGGAGAGGAAGCGCTAAAATGATTACTTTCTGTTGCTGCTTTATCTCAGGAGAGCTCCCACTGTGATGCCCCTGACAGCTGGTTTGAGACCAGACCAAAGAGGATCTATGAACGCTTCCTCTTCAGTGATGCTGTAAAGAAACGTCACTGTCAGACGCTCACTTCACCGAGATGCTCAGAGCCTGTGAGTGCTTTCAGGAGACACATATGAAGTTTGTGGGTGATGAGTCGGGTGTGTTTACTCTGATGTACGACAGTGTTAAGGAGCGTTTGATTTTGGAGCAGTGATGATGAGTCTCACCGTGTCTTAGCTTGATCTTACTAACTATTAAAATGCCCTTTTCAAGTATTTAAACCAGTAAACATACCCAGTTTTGGTTCAATGCAAGTGATTTCATGCACTAATTATTGAAAGTTCTGATCATCACTGTATATTTATGACAGTTTAAGAAAATAAGATATTTAACTCTGCAACAACTTTCTTTGTGAATATTGTGCTTGGAAAACATGATGATGTGATTTTGAAAATACACCTGCTTCCTGTGCTTCTCATCTGCAGCGTCTCAGTTATGATGAGCCAGGCCAAGTTTAGATGTCCCGGGTCTGCACAGTATTTTCAACATAAATCATGCATCCTGCAAATTGAGTCTATGTCCAGTATTTAATTGGCTGTTGACATCTCTTTTTCTGAGACTGCCCCCAAGAGACTGCTGCATAAAAAACACTGCTGATGAAAAATAAATATATAAATATAAAATAAGACCTTTTCTTTCTGGGGGGCACCCCTGGCAGCCCAGGTAGAGCATATGCCCAGCACGGGACAGACCCGGGCTCAAGCCTCAGTCAGGGTTATTTTCCCAGTGTCATTCCCCATGCTCTTTAACCTGTGCTCTGTCCAGATACTGTCAAACCATCAATAAAAGGCCAAAAAGCCCCCCAAAAATAATCTTAACTTTCTTAAATATAGCTGGCTTTGGCCGTTCTTATAAAGTCCATTTGTATTTATGGACCAGTCCCGTCTGTCCCAGGTATTTACTGGTGGAAACTATTTCAGTGGCTTTTTTACTGATGGTCACAGTTTGGATTGGGGTCCTGAATGAGACAGTTTTCTTGGCTCCATCTACAAAAGCTCTCATTGAGGCTCTGTATTCCTTTTTCCTGTCCACCTTTGATACATGCCACTAAAGCTGTATCGTCAGTATTCCTAAATGTGGCAGGACTCAGCTTTTATGGGTGTACTCTATGCATTTCAGTCTGCAAAATAAACATGAAAAAAGGTGATCAAAGCCTGTCCACTGAGCAAAAGCTGAAGTTTTGGTTGTTTTCCATCAATTTTGAAAATAAAATTAGGAGATATCCGCTTGATCTTATCTCAAATCCTGTTTCAAACTGTCATCTCCACAAGAATATGCCTCTGTTTACGCCACACACTTCTTCAAAGTCTTTGAGGCTCTTAGTGCTCTCTGAATATTTTAATTAAAATCATGACATTTCTTTTTCTGCGAACAATGTCATTAAAGGCAAATGACAAGTCTGAGTCTTAAGTGTTACATGTGGAGACAGAGAGTGTCTGAAAGCTCATAATGGATGCACTCAGCAGACCACAGAGCACCTGTCGTCCCTTAAACCACATTATTATATGCATTAGTTCACTGTACACTGACCGTTTAGTGTTGGCTGCAGTTGAGGAAAACCGTGAGAGGACAGAACGGCTCAGAGCTGCTTCTGGAGCACCCTCAGACACAGGAAAAAACTCTATTATTCACCGCTGCTGTGTTGTGTAAGGTGAAAACAAGAGTACTTCTTAGAATTACTTCGGTTTCATAGTTCAATATTTCTTTGAACTCCATCTTTAATCTTTAAGAACAAATAACTTATTATTACTTTGCCCTTGAGAGACTTACTCGTATTATTAGAGTGGCTTAGTGTTTGTCCACAGTCTCCAAATCTTGAATTCAGACTTTAGAATAAGACTTTTCTTTTGGCTTCATTTGAACAGACTGAAGGAGAAGTACTTAAGGTGACTCCGACAGCCAATAGGAGTGTCCCTGTTGAGATCATGTGATTGGATAAGCTTGACGTCCGGCGCTAAACGTTCTCATTGAATACAGTCCTTTATAATAAAAGCCAATGAGGTCTTAAATTCTTGTTTCTTCACAGGTCACTTTATACCAATATACTATCAAAAACAAAAATGAACCTTCTCGTTAAATCCCTTTAAACAGAGCAAAGAAGCCTGTAAGATAATATTACAATGTTAATTTTGGAACAAAGCTGTAACATTGATTGTCTGGTATTCGACAGATGAGGCAACAACCTCCAAAGTGGTCAGGTATAGTTTTGTTGTGTTTCTCTGTTGAAAGTATTTTAAACAGCTTAGAAAACAACTTTTTAAATAGCAAATAACTCCATTTTTATGACCGCTCTGTCTCGACTTTAACCCCACTGGCCAGAAATGATGATGTGGAGCAGGACAGTGAGTTAAAGACTGGGCAGCAGAAATAAACCTGGAGGCTGAAATGTTTTTGGCATATAGCAACCAATGAGCAACTGTCAACAAATCAACGACCAACGACCATCAAATTGCAAGATCAAAATATGACAAGATTTCTCATCGAGGTGAAAAGCTGTCTTTTGATTTCAGCTGATGGAGTAAAGTGTAAAAACTAAAACAATGCAGTACACTGAGGGTAGGGCTAACAGCAGCACTCTGTAAAGACACAGAACATCCGCAGCTTTAACCAGCCAGGCCTGGAAATAGTGGACAAATCTCACGCCTCGTCACACTCCTCCTAAAAATACCTCCGTGAGCTGTAATTAACCAAAGTCATAGGACGTTTTCACTTAGTTGCTCCTTTGCATTTGCAGTTTGCACAGGTTATGACTAGGCTGTATATGTATGCTTCCTTCCATTGTGCTGCAGTGAAATAAGAATGTTGTTTTTTCAGTCTGAGTGTGTCTCTGCTGCTGCTGTGTCTCTTGTAGCCTCGTTGTTGCTTCGTGTTGTCACTGTGTGAGGCTCTGTATCTGTTTACCATCTCGCTTGTAGCTCCTGACTATTACTGAGGCCCTAATTAATAAACACTTGAACAAAAGAAATATGCCTCGTGTCCAGTCAGATTGTTAGATCTATATTACATACGTCACATCAGGAGACACTGGCTGCACGACCCACTCACCTCAGGGCAATGCCAATGGAAAAAAACACTGTAAGCAGAAAAGTTTTACACTTTATTTTTGCTGAGGTACATAGTTTTACAAAGAGTATGGGTTCAATAAAAACTGGATGAATATACTTGATATTTTCCCCAAACAATAACTGGGAGAAAAGCTTTCTGTCTGTGGCTATATATAGTTTCTATAGCTCTTGATTTCTCAGTTTTGCTGCTCCACTTCTCATTTGTACTGTGTGTGTTCTCATTTGCTTTAATTGTATTCAAGCTCAGCATGATCTGAAATGAGTAGCCATCGAACATACTTTGCGTGCTCAATCAAGAGTCCGCCCTAAGCTCTTCACATGCGTCAGTCACTGGTTGGGTCATACACAGGTGCTGTTTAAAGGTATAGCAGAAATGAATAAGCTCTGATTTCAGTAAAATAGAGAGCTTTTTAACCTACCGCTGTGTTTTTAATCAGGTTAATCAAATGTAAAAAACTCACTGAGGTTTAGCTACACTGGGGGATTTTCAGTACTGTATAATCATTCTTTCCAGGTTGTGAAAGGCGATCACTTTTCAAGAACAGCAGGAGCGATTGTGAATGGATCATGTGGGCAGTCGACGAGAGAAGAAGAAAAAGATGAAGGTAGTATGGAGGAAATTTTGACGTGAAATGCCTAAGAGGAGATCGACCGCAGAGAAACAGGCGATGAATGTGTGTGTATGGTTTCTGTATTGCTACCTATACCCACAACAGGCAGGAGACAGGCAGAGAGGTATTTTTAGTCAGTGCTTATAGACACTATGTGCATTCTTTTCCAGCTTATTCTGTGTCAGATATATTCAGCAGCTGCAGAGCCTCGAGGTCAAGTGAGCAGCAGGTTTGTGGATCATTGGAGGAAACTGGACCCGCCACGAGGCCGACTCCACTGCAATCGACCATGACAGACTCACCTACCTCCTGACCTGCTCTGTCCTCCTCCTTCACTCTCAAACTACCCATTTCCCGTCCCTTATTGCTGTCGACTGCAAAGAAAGACCTATAAATGGATGCATGAATGGAAGTCAGTGGAGAGTGATTTATTTCTTGATTTCCTTTGAGCTGACTTTTCATAAACTTGTGGAAATTCAAAGCCTATTGAAAATCAGTGGCGGTAAAAGATGCACCGCTTCATGAACTACACAAGTCACATGATTTGTCACATGATCACATCTAGCGTCAAAGTGGCACTACTTGATTATCGTTTTGTCTCAGACCCACTCACCCCCAACAGCAGCCTAATGGGGGTTCTTCTGCTACTTTTTTGATTAAAAAAGTAAAATCAGACCAATTTTTCCTGCACAAAATACTAATACATTACACCAAACTTAAGTTTAGAACTTACTATAAACTTTTAGCGTCCGATCGAAGCATCCGACATGTATTTCTTTCTCATTAAACATAATTGAATTGCCAATATTTATCCCCATTTCATGTTGCCTCCTTTTTTGCTGTTTATGTTTTCCTTTTTTGAGCTTTTTCACTTTAAAAAAACGTATTCAGCGCTGAAAATATGCTTTCTCTGCTTTATCGACAGCCATTACTTCCTTATTGACATCAGTATCAACCAATGAGAGCCCTCCTTTTTCCTGACCTGAGCTCTGATTGGTCAAAGCTTCTATTCAGGACTGATAATACTCAGCTATTAAAATCCTTGATAACAAAGCCTAAATGACTCTTAAAGTCTTATTTTTTCACAGATAATTCCTGTTACAATCTGTTACTGTTAGGTGAATAAACAGTTTTTTCTTATGTGCATAAAGAAGAGACAGATGTTGGATTTTGCAAAGTTACCAGCTTTTGTTAACCAACTTGCCGGTTTTCAGCATAGGCTCCTGCTACAACAGCATTTTTATAAAATTTTATTAAAGAAACTGTGCATTTACACACTAGAAAAGCAAAGCAGCAGCAGTGAATTCGAGGCGCAGTCAGCAGGTTGATCTGTGAGTGGATGTGGCACATTTCACTGGGTGGATTGTTGTGGTGACACTCTGATCCCCCCGAGCGCTGAGGCATTATTGAGACACAGCCTGCAGCGTAGTGTTTACTGACGGAGAGCCGCGGGTCTCATTTGAACTCATTTGTCACTCATCTTTTATTCAGCGTCGCCGTGGCTGGCCGATCTGTCAGCTTTTGTTTGAAAACACCAAAAGGATGAAGGACAGTGAGAAGTGGAGGTGAAATGCTGAGTGAACATGTTTTAAGTGTGAGTTTTCTATTTTCAACCTGGCAACACAGCTCAGTATATGGTGCGATTCTCACACTTCACAATCACTGCCACCGTGTCAGAGTTTCTCTCATCTTCCACCGACAGCTAACTTCGCTCAGTGTTAAAGCTATTACACCAAACAAATCTGGATTATTATCATTATACACAACAGTATTCTCTGACAAAAAATGTAGTGTCGTACTGTATAAAAGAAGTAGTGTCTGTGAGGGGTGAGGGGAAATACACACTTAACAGAGAAACCACCAGAGCTTTGTTTAGACGACACAGTTTTAAGCCCCATTTGGAAGTTGGGGCGGCCTCTGACAAAAAACATGAACTGATGTGATGTTTGATGCACAGTAAGGAACTTTTTTAACAGTTTAGCAGGCTCAATGTCCATATCAGCAAGCAATAGGAGTATATGGCGTGGGATAACAAGACAGGGTGGGTTAAAACATGCAAAAAAACACTCTTTGTTGCATAGACATACCATACTGTCCCAATCCATGTCCCATATTTGCTTACACTATCAGCTTTTAGCATTGTTGAAAGTTTATTTGAAGTGATCAGTGTTGCGTTGTCTCCCGGCTTTTTCCTGCAGCGTCTCACATTTACTTTCATGACACTGTGTTTGTTTTGGAGAGACTGAACTCAATGGGAGTGAAAGATCATGTCATGTATGATCCTCTGCTTCCACCCATTCTTGTGACTGACCTCAAGACTTTCAGGCAGTGTTTACTGTAAAAGAGAAAGAGATCTGTCAGCTTTCAAAATAGCAGCATCTATCCTCTTTTGACTGCTTTGCTTGTGTACAATAAAGTGAAGCTAATATAATGATAATGTAGGAATAATACACATGAAGTGCTTTTGATTAATTAGTGACTTCATGTAACAATTCAAAACAGACTATACTGTGCCACTCATTTCTCATTGGGCCTCAAAATAATGCGATATCACCAGCACCTTCGCTCAGGAGAAAGTCAACACTGAATTTTATTACAAAATAATGAAAGAAATATGCAGGAGAAATATGGATTACTACAGCTGTGTGTTACTGCTTATTCAAAGTACAGTGAAAATGTGCAGTGCTCTTTTTTAAAATAAGCCTAAGCCATGTTTACTGTTGACTTTGTGTGGGACAGAGTTTGGAAGGTAGATGTTATTTGTTAAATGAATGTGGTTATGGGCTCAGTTAAGAAGACTTTAAAATAAAGGAAAACCCAACAGTGCTGCCCACATGCTTTGAGCTGTTTATGTACGTCAGCCCTCACTCTTTATTTTCTTTTATCTGTCAGACCTCTGTGTCTTTCTGAATGACCCGTGTGCTGTGTTTCCCAGCAGGCACTGCGGCAGGGCGAGGATGACTGGGAAGACCCAGACGAGCAACGTGACCAACAAGAATGACCCTCGCTCCCTCAACTCCCGCGTCTTCATCGGTAACCTGAACACGGCCGTGGTGACCAAGGCCGACATCGAGGCCATCTTCGCCAAATACGGCAAGATCGTGGGCTGCTCCGTTCACAAGGGCTACGCCTTCGTCCAGTACGCCAGCGAGAGGAACGCGAGGGCCGCCGTGGCCGGGGAAAATGCCAGGGTCATCGCCGGACAGTCACTAGGTACGAGCTGAATTATAATGCTCTCTCTGTAGGCTCGCTGCTACAACAACACACTGTAAAGGAAGGCACTCACAGCTGCCGTCTTTTACTGATATGAGGATCTATAGTGAGTGTTGTGCCCATAATGCTATTGATCCAGGCACTCTAGTCTCTGAACAATAACAGAATCATATCTATTTGTAAAAATGACATTCTGGGTTTGCTCATGCTTTTCCAGTTTGTTGATGAATGATCTTTTTCTTGATGGATGTGAAGTAGGTTGGGATAGTGGTTTAAAAATAAGAACCAGGAAGCGTTAGTAGCTTCAGTTCTGCAGGGCTTCTTCTTCTTCACTCCCTTCCTCCGTGTTTCCTGTGTAAGTAATATCTACTACCAGAATTTTAAATGGACAGTCCATTATAGAATAAAAGGGGGTCTATGTAACGTAAATGCTACAGTAAATGCCCTAGTTTGGAAAAGCAGGAGACAGGAGCAAAGACCTCCCCTATAGACCACACATTTAAATTGATATTTATAAAGTCCAGGTCTTAATGGTAGGTGTTAGTTTGCTTCATCTAGAGCAGTACATGATTTAGTTTCTGTTGCATTGCTCCTTTTTGCTTTTCCAAACTGCAAGTGTAAAAATTAAAGCCAAAAGTATCAAAGAGACACTCATTTACAAAAAATTGGACTACCAGCAGCAGGGCTTTAAGAACTTTGCAGAAAATAACAAAAGAAGTACCTAAAAAAACAGTTTGTAAACTTTGTAAACAAAAGGTTATTGCTGTCAAATACTAAAGACACATGAATGCAGCATTAGCCCAAGCAATTCAATATCTTTTGTCACTGTAAATGTTTACTGGCAAGAAGCTTTGGTGACTTCTCTGTTCACAGTCCCCAGCCCCAAATAGTGTGTCTTCATTTAGGTTTAAACTCAGATAAAGACTCACTGTTGTTTAAATTGTCATTCAAGAGTTGAGATGACACAGATTTAGTAAGTCCAAGCTTTTTATTCACAAGTCAACAAACTGAAAGCCAGCGCCGCCTCAGAGACCAGACTCCGCCAAAAATGTGTCATATTCGTAAACATCTAATTTGATCAGTGAAATTAAAAAGCTGTATCTGCGCAGGCTGCAGTCTGCGGTGAGGACACGAGGCTTGAACATAAAGATAAAACCAAGTGAGACAGACCGAGCAACAAGGAGGAAACATTCAGAGCTGGACTCCCATGGGCGTTTGGTGGATCTCTGTAAATCTCCTTTATATTACTTATTGATTACTTCACAGCCTTCTCGGTGGAAAATAAAAGTCCTCCCCAAGCCCCGCTGTCTCATTAAATATGAATAAGAGAGCTGCAGGGTCACATCTCTAATTCCACACAGCGTTTCATGCATTTCAGTCTGTGAAATGACATATAGCAGTGTTAGTTTCACTTGTGTTCACTCTGATAGGATTTTTATCTGTGACTCTAAAACCATTATTGCATTAGAGCACGGATATTTAGAGAAGTTAGACCTAGTTTGGTGAATTTTGTTGAAACACTGTCAATCAATAGCTCCTTATAAGCTCCTTTGGATGATATTGGTGGGATTTTATTTCACCATTATTCATTTATTCTGTTACTCGGAGCGCAACACTGCAAATACACAAGCACTGTTGTTGTCTTTGATGCTGCAGCCTTGTGTTTAATTCTGTTTTGTGTGACTTATGGTTATGTACATGGCACTCAAACTGAAATCAAAAGCATAAACCCTTACAACCCTCATCCCGACACTGTACCTTTAAGGATGCTGCGAGAAAGAAAGACTGGAATATCTTTGAACAAAGCGAGAGCAGATAAGATACAATATACATACAGTACAACACAAGCAAGTTGGTAATGATGAAATTTATTGCAAAACATTAAGAGAAGGCTAACATTAGTTTAATAGCATTTCAAACCCTCATTTTTATCACTATGCTCAGATAAATTTCCAAACCAACTCTTTATTTGACAAATTCTTCCTCTGAAAAATTAATTATGGCTCAAATCATGTCCATAATAAGTCTGCAGCAGACACCAAAGACACTGATAATCACCAGAGAAAGGAGTCATTTTACTTCTGTGAGGCCTTGGGTTAACAAAGTGGCAGGAAATTGTTTGTTGATTTATGCAAATTAGCCATGTGCTACAGAGAGATTTTTTGTTTTTTCTCTTTTGATAAGATTGAGTATGTGCCATGTAAATGATACTAGAGCTGGTGTATGGAAACAGAGAAGGCATCTAAATTAAACGGATTTATTATCACTGTTGGGGTGAGTTAACACCAAAAGAGACACAAGCGACTAAAGCAATAGGTGACCATTAATTTCCTATGTGTGTTTGTGCTAGAATGCAACACGAATCTGAGTGATACAAGCGTGAATTTAACTTGGGCAGAATTCAGCTTTGTGCAAAAGAGGAGCGACATCAAGCAACAGCCAATCACAGAGAAGGATTTGATAGACACCTGAGAGGAATAGGTCCAGGCAAAACTGTAGTGGCTTGAACCTCCAGCCCCTTGACAGCGACTTGAATGAAAGCAGGCGACACAAATAGAGCAAGCTGAGCTGAAAGGTGATTTTTGTGATGTTGACAATGAGCTGAAAAGGATCTGACAACTGAAAAGTAATTAGACATTCTCCCATAGACGCCACTAAGAGAGCAGTACATTGAACTACAAATTAACATGTCAGGATCAATAAATAAAATAAAATACAGTACAGTGGCTCTTTGAATAGGTCTAGTACTGGCCCAAAACATAAGAACACATTATTTTTGCTTCCTTTTTTTGGATGTTGAATGGCCATTTTATTTCACTGTGTTATTGTCTAATTGTGTATGTCATTTATATATTTTTTTCTATTATTAATACATGGTACCAACTAAACCTCAGTTCTGTCCACTCCTTGAGCCAAACTCTAGTCTTCTGAGCGCTAGCATAGACATATATTAATATCTATATCGTCTTTGTATAATAATATAACGCATGTGCTACAATTTTAATGAGTTATACATAGCTCAGGCTTTACAAGGAACACAAAGCTGTCGACTGTGACCTGACTTTTACAGCTTCATGTGTTTATTGGAGCCAGTGGCGTCACACACAGCCACGGTCTCACCCTCCACACGGTGCACACTGAACATGTCTGAACTATCTCTGTGTGAAATCACATGATATTCTTCTACCAATGAGCTGAGAGCAGCATCCTGTTTCTGTGAGTACATGAACAATACATTACCTTTATTATACCACAGGGGCCTGCAATAATGTGGCTGTGACTTTCGACATCGTCTCTGCCTACCTTCCTCTGTCAGGTTCATCACGCCTTATCTTTTAAACATGAACTTTAGATTTGATTAGACTCTGTATCGCCAGAGGTGGCTGCAGTCTGCGCAAGATGTGAATTTCTGATATTTCCTCCAACACCTACCTTTTTTTATTAAATTATACAGCAGAGACTGACAATGGGCTGCGGTGCAAAAGGTACAGCGGTAAGTTTACAGCTGTGGCATCTTGAATATGCACCGAGCAGCAAGTGCCCTGTGCATAAGTTAATTTAGTCGCTGTGTGATAGTAAAACCCCACTGAAAGCTTTACGCAATTGAATTTCCTCGACATGACCGCAGTGTTCGTTGTCTTTAAGGAGTTTATGCAAATTCAAGTGATGTGCATTGACTCTGGCAGTTGGCCTGAGACAGGGGTGAGTGTCCTGATGGAGATCTCTGCTGCTCGTTACACCTCGGCTCTGGCTTCACTTCTTTTTCACTGAGTCAGCGTTTTATATCCTCTGTGTCGGTGATATCATCGGCACAAAGATTTATGGATACTAAGATGTTATTTTAGATTAATGCACAGAGCCATCATGTTCCATTATCTTCATTCGGGCTCGTTCAGGTTCAGTGTTCAGTGTCAGAGCGCCTCCCTGTGGCTCAAACACTTACTGCATAAAGGTTAAAGAAGCTTGCTTTCTATCCTTTTTACTTCCTCTTTTGCCTTTTTGCTTCTTTTCTACTGTATTTCTTTACTGCAGTAGATTTTTCAGTCCTAAATGTCAGAGAAAGTCAGACATAGAGACAAAGAGACAATCTTTAAAATGGGGCCTGGAGACAGTGGATAATGGAGAAAAGACCTGCATTTGTGGTTCACAGGACTGTAAGGTGTCTTTTTCATGTCAAAAATAGACCAGATTTAACACCACTTACTTTTAAGCGTTAATTATCAGGATGACAGTCATGAACACAGACTGAGGCGAGGATCAGCTGATGTGATGGTGTAGGCAGATGTAAGAAAACACAGTTAGAAAGTAGACATTTAGTGTTAATATATTCCTTGTTTGTTCCTTTAATTAGCAGTGACATTTTTATGCCTGAGCCTTTAATGATGTGCTAATTGTTTGGTGTATGTGACTCTGTATAATACCTTCACTTTGTGTTCAGAATTAAATTGCGTCAGTGAAACTTTTCTGTCCTGGGATGGTGGTATATCACAAGAGAATAGAGAGTGACACGCTCTTTAGATGGATCAGAAACAGGGCAATAAACTGGACCCTTGCAGAGTCGTATTTGTACAAAATACACTAAAATTAAACATTTTTTTCTTCTAAACTTGCCTCTTGGACAGTCTCCACTCCACAAATGATGTTCGTGAATATTGTGCCGCTGTCGTAACAACACAGAGACTCTGAAGAGGCGCCCTCTACTGGATAAAAGTTACTCAGTGCCACTTTAACTTCCTGATTAAATCTACATTGGACATTAACAGACAGCACCCTTTCCTGTGTTGTTTATTCCTTGTATGGCATGATATAGGATGGTATTGTGTGAACTTTCCTTACACAAGTCACCACTCCAGCTGTAAAGTGTGTTCTTTTTTGCTTAGTGTAGAAATTACCCTCTGAACTAAGCAGTTATAGAAAGCAGTAGGTACAAACAGTACATCCAACAAGCCCAGCAACAGCACACGTCCTTATGGCTACTATAGGGTGTTATGCAGCTGTTTTCCTGTTTGTACATTGCTATTTTTGACCTGCTCTACCAGTGTTTCAACCCTGTGAACACTCCTCACACAAACGAGGAGTGTCTTTAAAGAGAGATAAAAGAGCGCAGGAAACCAGGGATAGTTGCAGACTTAATCCTCTATAACAGCGACTGATGTTTTAATGGAGCTGTTTAATATTGATCTGTGCTCAAATATACATGGTTTTATAGGTGTTTTTCTCAACAGGAGCAGGAATTAGGGAGATTTTGTCCTCGATAGAAATGTCATGGCTTTACTTATAACACCCTTCATCGGTAAAAGTGATAGATCCTTAAGTCTTTAGTTTTAAATGACCTTCAGTGAGAGAATCGAGATGTGATAAAAAAATTAAAGAGACATTGCGACAGCCCACGATGTGTCTTCACCACATTTATAGTTTACTGATGTTTTGCGCATTCTCTGGAGTTTTAACAATTTCAAATCTGTTTGTGCGTCTCTACGATTTGTAGATACAGTCCAGGAAAACCAACCAATAGCAAAAAAAACCATCTCTAAATGACATTTGCCCCTGTGTCTATGCCTCTGTCCCTGTTTGCTGAACACTAGATGGTGCTACGATCCAAGTGCTGAGGGGGACATCTTAGTCAGTCAATATGTGTGATTCAATTGTATCTTCAGGGATAACAGATAATATTTTTCTCTGTAGATCAAGGCCATTGCATGTCCTCCTCAAACACATTTGCAGAGACTGTTTGTAAATGAGAGGACACTGTCTATCTGTGGTTTCAATAATGAATCTTACTGAAAACATCTCTGTGTCGTTCAGAAGCTATAAGTTCCTTGTGTTTTCTTTTGGGAACGAACAGCGAAGCCAGAGGACTATTAGGAGACGACAGGCAGCTGCAGAGCCCATATCAGCGTAATTAGATTCTACAATTATATGGCTTCGTCTTGAATACAGTGTAAACAGCTGGGGACTCAGCAGGCGTCCCGTCCCATCAGCCCCACTGCCTCTCAGTCGTTCGGAGCCCATCGCTTTACGTGGAGTAAAACGCTGGGTTGATTGGGGCTCACACGGGAAAGGGCATTGATTTATGTAGATGGCACTCAGATGCAGTTTGAGGAGCGAGGACACGCAAGGCTCGTGAAGATGAGCCTTTGGAGAGCAGTCAGTCAATAATTTCATATAAATGTGTTGGATTTCAGTGACAGCGGAAGTTGATAATCAAGACGCTATGTGGATTCTCTTATACAACATTATAGAAGATGCAAAACAATACAATTTCAATTTGAACTGAGCTCAATCCTTTACATATTCATGAAGGACAAATGTAAGGCAGCTTGGGTTTATTGACCGTAGACGAAAAAAATAAAGAGCTTAATGAAATATGCATTAACAGTGGCTTCATTAAAAAGGCACTGTTTTAAAAGCATTGTTTTGACGACAACTGGAGCAAGTTATTCATAAACTAAAGGTATCTAGTAATGTTTCTGCAGATAAGAAATAAAGTTGAGATACTGTCATTTCTTAAGGTTTATAGAGGTAGATATAGCTACATCATATATTGTACAGACAGAGGGAGTCATGTCGATCTCTGTGCAAAGTTAAATTATGTTAAAGTAGGTGGAAAGGGCTTCAAAGTCTGTATAAACATGAAAGAATTGTAAGTTTGAGCCACAGATAAAGTCCCTCTCCCTGAATGAATAGACAGCACAGTGAAAATACCACTCATACATGTTCAATTAAAAAATACTGCTACTACTCTATAGAAAAAGTAGATGACTTTGATCCATTTAGCATCTGCAGTGATCAATGCTTTTCATCCTTAACCAAAGCAGTAATGGAGAGCAGCAGTGCATCGCTGTACCTGCTGCTGTTTACCCAGTGTGAGTTCTCTCTCATCTGATTGGATAAAGAGGATGGGATACAAGAAAATATGTACTCCGTGTGTTGTAAAGCAAAAGACTCAGCCATGTTACTGAATAAACACCCAATGACAGAGGTGTCCAAAACTTTCACAACATGGGCCACATTTGACGAGAGGAAAAGGTACAAGGGCCAACACTCTCTGATTATTTTATTCTTATTCTACAAGTAAAGGTTTTAGATGGATTTTTGTAGGTTTTTGTTGGATGTGAACATGTTTTAGATGGATTTGAACAGGTTTTAGTTGCATCTGAAGAGGTTTTGGATGGATTTATTAAGTTTTAGTTGGATCTGAACATGTTTTAGTTGGATCTGAACATGTTTTAGTTGGATCTGAACATGTTTTAGTTGGATCTGAACAGGTTATAACTGTATCTGAAAAGGTTTTAGTTTGATCTGAACATGTTTTAGTTGGATCTGAACATGTTTTAGTTGGATCTGAACATGTTTTAGTTGGATCTGAACATATTTTAGTTGGATCTGAACATGTTTTAGTTGGACCTGAACAGGTTATAACTGTATCTGAAAAGGTTTTAGTTTGATCTGAACATGTTTTAATTAGATCTAAACGGGTTATAATTGTATCTGAAAAGGTTTTAGTTTGATCTGAACTGGTTTTACTTGCATTTGAACAGGTTTTAGATAGATTTCAACAGTTTATTTTTTGCAAATATGTTCGAAATACATTTAAAGTGTCTCAAATCCTCTTGTGCTTGTATTTCGTTCTTACCTCATCAGTGCTGCCTGTAACTCTCTCTAATATAAAGCGATAGAATGACCTTTTCCAATAATATATCATTACTCTGTCATCCATTCACCACTAATCAGCGCCTTTATTTACCTCCCTGCACAACACAGACACACACACACACACGGGGCTGTTTATTTCAGGTGTAGAGCTTGTAGTGTGGCGTTTTTTTAGGCGGCGGGTTCCCCCTGGAGCCGAGTGATGAATGGTATGGTCTGAAGTGGCTCGCTGAAATGCTCTGGCGCTGGTGAATTTGGGGGAGAGACAAAGTGAGAGCAGAGGAAAGCAGAGCCGAGTGTTCGCGCTGGTCATGACCATGTACAAAGGGAGGCGCCGCAACCACAGATGTGAGTAGCAGCCATCCAACTCTCCATTTTGAAGTCATTTTAACACTTTCTATATTTGCGGATTTGTGCCGTGCTCTTTAAAAGTTTGATTCATTTCTTGGTCAAGAAATTGGTGTTTCGTGGTAAGTTAGTATGCTATTTATTAATGTTATTGTGGGCTTTCTATGAGACTCACTGGCATTTTCCTTCATAACTATATTGCAGTGTTTTTTTCTTCTAGTAATAAAAAAAATCCTTTGTCAAATGCATTGTTGAATTTTTTTTTTCATCTTGCTGATACTTTTAAAACTTAAATACTATCAAATCTAGTACTTATTACGGTACAAATCAGTGTGTATGTATGATATTAAAGTAAATCTCGCTGAATGTGGATGGTTTGTCAGTTGTGGTCCAGGCTGGTGCTGCTGATGAAATAAGTCAGTCTAAAGGCTGGCGCACGGCTGTAGAGACGAGCAGCTGCTGTGGCTCTGTGCATGACAAAGAAGTGTTATGTGGTTTAATCAAATTACCAAACGGTTTTGACCCGACACAGTTGTATATCATGAATAGAGTTAGACATAATGTGTTTAGTCCAGGGACAGATGCTGTTTTTCAAAATGTCAATGTCACCTTGTATAATCCATCTGTAAGAGCCAGAAGCAATTACCAACCTTTACAAATGAGATATAGAGACACATGAAGCTCACATCTCTCAGCTGTGACCATGCTTGAACATGTTGAATAGACACCTAATGGAGTTTAAACAGAAAATAAGACCATGAAGAGTTAATAAGACAGTTGCTGTATTAGAAGGCTTTGAGGGAGAACCGTAGACAAGAGAAAATCACTCTATGATCTAATGTTGAGTCCGTTGAAAAGGCTTGGCATCCTCTGAGTTCTCTTTTCAGGAGGTCCATGTGTAATTGATTGCTTCACTGAGCGAGATTATTATGATTTATGAATGATTAGTTTGCTTTTCTGACCAGTGTGATTGGCAGGTATTACCAAAGAAGGTCTGCAACTTAGTTCTGAGTTAGAAAATAATAACTCCTCCTCTGTGGCTCATCTTTTAGAGTGCAGACCACATACTACCACTACCGAGTTCGATACTACTGTCTCCTATCAGATAAAGGCAAAAAAGCCAAAAATGTTTCATGTTACAACACTTAATTAAGAATCTAAAATAACTTCCTCTGGGTATAGTTTGACAGTTCACCAACTAAAGTGTGATAGGTACAGTTGGTGAAACAAACAAAAGTATTTTAGCTGACTTTGTTGAAAACTGTAGATTGCTGCTAAAGGTCAGAACATTCACTTTAAAGCTTTGGGCATTCTCTAAGTCTCTTCAGTCTCAATAGTTCTGCAGTGTCTTTGAGCAAAGTATATTTTACCTCAGTGTTTTCAGTGAAGCTGTGTGTGGGTAATCAATTCAAGCACAGAAGGTTATGACATAGACTTAGACAGCACTATCTCAATAATGACAAATACAATTAACGGAATCATAAAGTTAATAAATCTAGACTCAGTGTCTCGTAAACTTTTTACGAGGGCCATATTTGATCAGTATCTTCCTCAAGTCTCTTCTGATTTTATTCTTATTCCACAAGTACAGGTTTTAAATGGATTTGAATAGGTTTTAGTTGGATTAAAACAAGGTTTAGTTGGATTTGAAAATGTTTTAGTTTGATCTGAACAGGTTTTAATTGGATCCGAACAAGTTTTAGATGGCTTTGAAGAGGTTTTAGGTGAATTAACACAGGTTTAGTTGGATTTGAATATGTTTTAGGTTGATCTTAACAGGTTTTAGTTGGATTTGGACATGTTTTACTTAAATTTGAGCACATTTTAGTACGATTAAAACAGGTTTTTGTTGGATTTTAACATGTTTTGTTGGATTTGAGCAGGTTTTAGATGGATTACAGCTCCCTGCCATTGAGTTTAAATGGGGCATTTTCTGTTGCGGTATTATATTATGTTTAGAGAAATAAAAATATTATATGACATGACCGACTTCAGTCAAGTCAACACAAAACATAAACCCTTTTAGCTTTTGCTCATAAAACATGGCAGAAGGGCTTATGGGTTGACATGCATTAGACGTGCAGATAATGGTAATGTCTATGTATTATAGAGATGACACTATAAACAATATCCAATCTATAGCTCAGTGCTTGTACGAATGGTGTTGGTTTAGTGAGAGCAGGTGCACAAGTGTCAGACTGAGCAGGTGGCAGGTGCTGTTTTTGTTTCCCAGCTGCTCACAGACATTAACCAGAGCACGGTTATACATAGGAACAGGCGACAGGATTGAGTTCAGACGCTTCAAAGCATTGCACTTAGTCGAGACATAGTTTCATCATAAGCAGCAGCAGCAGCAACACGGGGAAAGGAGGAAAAGTCCATTAACGGCTGAGGACTGCTGAAAGACTAAAGTGTCCTCGGGCTACGGTAATATGCTAATTAGGACTTTATGCAAAAATAAACACACAAACGCTGAGATGTGTATAATTATAATTCATGCAAAGCTTTGAACTGGCTCAGAGAAAACGTTCATAACATTTAAGGTTGTAATGAGTAAGTCAACCTGAAAACTGAACGGCACACACCACATTCTCCTAATGGACCATGCGCTGGGTCTAACGACAATTATTTTATTAGATGCTCCAAAGATAAAGTAAGGGCTGCCAACTTTGTGTGCTGCCAAGTGGTCGTTTTCTTAAAAAGGGCAAAGTACGTGAAATTGGTTTAGAGAGGACACATCGACGGGCAGTGAATCCAGACGTCCCCATTCGACCATAACACAAACCGTTTAGGTCTAAGTCTTGATTAAAACTGATATTAGATACTTCAGCGTATAACTCTCAACACTATAAGTACAATAATAAGTAAACATGGACAAGAATTAGGCTGTTGTAATGCTAACAGTAACCAGTTGTCTTCTTGTAAGTCTTATAGTGTTACATATAAAAACAGAGGTCCTTTTTTGACACATTCTTTGAACTTATATTATGGTTAAAAGTCTCCCAGCATCCAATGTTTCCTCCACATCTCCAATGAAGAGACAAAGTGAAAGGGACCCAACTCCAGTCATGTCTTTTATAAAGAGTGGAAGTCTGTGTCCACTTGGCTACTGTCAAAGGGCTTGAAAAATGAGATTCAGTCAGCAGTCTCAGCTCTAGCCAACCCTCGTTCCCATGAAAGAGTGGCACTTAAAGGTGCATTGCAGTGTATAGGTGCATTTGGAAGTCTACAGCTGAACTACAGGGGAACCATCAGCCAAAATCTTTTCAGTAATGTAAGATGTGTCAAAATAACAGTCTTTAGATTTGAATTTACAAAAAAAACATTACCAGCTCTTGCCCAAGTCACAGTCAGGGGAGTTTCTGCTTGGATCTGTTATCCTCGGGACCGTGTCTAATCTTCTCTGTCTACGCTATGCTCAGGTCTCGAGAACGTATTAGCAATGAATATCTGCAGGTCACTTTTGTGTCAGTTTGGTGGAAATACAGCACTACAACTGCCCTGAGAAGCCAAACTGAGCACTGTTTTATGGGAAGTGCATTCTCTATTTGACTGCACAATCTCGTATGAATGTTTAGGACATTGATAAACAAAATGTACTGTCTTTTTCTAAAGTGAACTTGTGTGACACATTTCTATGAGATTCCTTCCAACACACGCAGATATAACAGTGAGAAACATGTTACCAAACAAAGCTTTTTGAAGCCTATCCTCTTTTATATAAATAAACCTTGATAAAATGTACTGGGCAAATGTGAGAACTCTCGATTGGAAGGAAAAAAAAAGTGTGCTTTGGGTTAAACTCTTTCATGCTGCTTTACATGCACCGAGCCGTACGTATATCCATTTTCTCGAACTGTCATTCCTCGCTCACAGCTCTAAAAAGCCTCTCAGGTGTAATAAAAGAGGAAGCAGCCTGTGCCCTTGAGTACGATCTGATGATTCAAGTCGCCCCTGTTAGATTTACAGGCTGCGAGAACACTGTCACGCTGCACGTCTCCGAGTTGCACATTTGTATTCACACAGGAGTCCGTATGATCTCTTAATCAAATAGTGCTCACCTGCTTTTAGGAAACGGCCCTGGTGGAGTTTGTTCTGTGCCAGGGCTGATCCGACTGCCTGCCAAAAGAGCGCAGTTAGAACATTATGTCTAAGGACGAAGTGTAATTCCTCAGACTGCGACTTTTATTGTAAACAGAGCTGGCTGTGGATGAACACTTTTCCCATAAGGCAGCTTTGACAAGGCTCGCATTGTTTTGAGAATTACCCTTGACAGAAAGGTTCCTAACACAGTGTATGCTATATAACTTTTTCTGGATATTTTCACTTTTTTTGTCCCATCAATATGCAATTAATCTGTCCATTTAAGTAGAAATGAGCAAGACATGAGATAGTCCAGTGTCTAGTGTGACTGTATAATATAGAATAGTGTTCTACGTATAGATAATAATATACAGGCAGGCACAAAATAGTATCTTTATGCAGTGGAGCAAAAATAAGCTGAAACCAAATCAGAACCAACTGCTCAAGGATAATGTGGCATAAATAAAACTTCAAAGTAATATGCTCAAGCCAATTGTGTTTTCATCCCAACTCCACCACTTTGCACTTATTTAATTTTCTGTAACCCTGGGCTGTCCTTATATAGGTGCACTGTTTCTCTTTTGGCCCCAAAAGGTAAAGTGACAGGTTGAAAACAGAAATATCACATAATAAAAACCCACTACAGACAGGCTCTACTGGCCTTTCTGTTGGTATTATTAACAGAGGCCAGTGTATACCAGCAGTATACAGTAACTACATTGGCTAAACTACAGTATGAGTGATTTATTGATGGATTTTGTGGTGCAATCAAACAGGCTCCAGTCAAGAATGAGAAGACTTTAAACAAAATTACTGAACACGGATCAAAACTATGGCGTCAATACTGTATACTCACCTCAAAATAACATCTGTCTGTCTTAGGAAATAGTCATTTAAAGCTTCATAAAACCCAGTGGAAGGTGTCATTTTGATTGCATTACGTTTCTAAAACTGCTCAGAACAAAGTAAATGAAGCGTGCACATGTTTCTATTTTTGGCTGAAAGTTTAGGACATTTGTGAATGAGGTTGATTTTCGTTTTTAATTATTCATGAAGTGTGCACTTGTGGTAATGAGGGGCTTGCTCCCGCTTGGGAATCGGACTAAACTACAATCTAAACAGTTTGAGCACATAAATCATGAGCTTCTGCTTTCTTTGTGTGAGATTTACTATTCAGTGTGAGTTGGGTTGTTATAGTCTATACCAGAGCTTCAAACACAACATGAAAACATAATTATCGAGTTTGTAATCACTGAAATAATTTGAACACATCGGCCAGTTTAAAAGTCTGGCCCTGAACCAGACTTTCCAGTCCAAAAGGGGCTAGACTCTACTTCACATAGTGCTTTGTAGAATCAGAGTTGCACCTGATTTCTCTTTAAACAATTCCTTTTTTTCTCTTTAAACCCAGATGCTCCCAGTGGGCCAATTCATTCTGCGCGTGTGCTTTGATTCTCATTGTCTGAGCCCATTCCCGCTTTAATGGCTCGTCCGCGCCTCCAGAGACGAAGAGCTCAAGGGCAAGTCGAGCCCAGGTCTAACTAAAGAAGAACACACACACACAGCAACAATACGCTCACAGGTAATTTAGCTGCGCTTCATTAATATGAATGAACACAGACGGAGTTAGAGAGCCCCGAGGTGCGGGTGATTGGATTTTTGCTCGACCCAGTGTAGAAGGATAAAACGGTTATTGAACATATCCGAGCTGCGGGGGCGCTCAGGTAAAATGAGGTCTTGTAAGAAGCACGACTGATGCTTTAATCTTCATGAAACAAAGTGGAAAGAGTTTTCACTTCACCTGTGGTTCATTCCTGGTTGATGAATCAGAAAACCTTCATGGGTAGCAATATGTTCCTATAATATTTACAGTATTTGCATTTTGTGATTTCCTCTATGCATCTTGGTTTTTTTTTTTCTTCACATTTTAAGATGCATTTCTGAGGAGGTAATTGCGTCCCCAACAGACAAACTGCATTATCTCATTAGCAATTTAACTGCCTCTTATTTATTATGCATTTATCTCATGGTTTTCTCTGAATTAGACATGCAGAAAGTATTAAAGTAAGTATTGTGTTAGTTTAGTCACATTTCTACGAAAATACCGGTCCATTCACCAATGACAAGATGTTCTAAGAAATCTTGTGGCAAAGGATCTGTGCAGAACTGAGGCTGATACATTTTCATTTAGAAGTACATCAAGGTTGCTGCAAACAGGCTATTAAGTTCCTCTAATCATGAGTCTCGATATGAAAGAGGACACAGAAGATTTGAAGTAGTTGTTGGAGGACAGATGCATCACTTTAAGACTATTGTTATGATATTTTACAGTGTAATGATTATATTAAGGTAAAATGTGATATTTAAATGTGGGTCTTTTTGGTGATATCTGTTTTGAGCATGTGAACAGCAGGGAAACAGGGAGATAGGTCTGATGGTGATTGCACTGGAAAAAAATAAAACAGTTTTGATTTAGTTCATGAATGCTCTAAAACTTAGTGCAAGAATGTGTGTTAAAAAGAAACTTCAGGGGATGGTCCATGTTGTTCAGCATAGCATCGTCTCCTGTCTGTCGCTCCACTGCTTCAACCAGAGCCTCCAAACTAATACCTATAATTGAACCAGCCCTCTCTGATCTCTTTGTTGGAGACTTCCCCTCCAACAGACTGCAGCATAAAAAAAACTAACCCATTTAAGCCATTACTGCTGATAAACATTTGCAGCAATTTATTGTTTACATTAAAAGACTGTTCCTGTAAAGTGCATCTGTATTTATGGACCAAGTACGATCACATATTCAAGCTCTCAAGTCAGTGGAGAGCATTTAAAGGTAATTACAGTTCACAGAAGAAAGCAAATTACAGTTACACTATGTGACATGTTGCCAAAGTTCATGCAAAAGCCAGAGTAAAATGTCCATTTAATTTTTACTTATGGGCATTGGGCACAGAGCCAGGTTTGTTTGGAAACATTTACTTGAAATCCTTTATTTGACTTTTTTTCTGCTCTGTCGTTCCATTTCCATTTTTCCATTTTTCCATTTCCGAGACCAACTTGCTCATAATGGCTTCAGTATAAAGTGTCTTCTTTATATTCGTTCTAAATGTGATCGTGCACACAGTTTACTGTATCAATCAAGCAGTAAGTGGCTATTGCTTAGCAACACAGTCTCCATCTCCTTCATCCCCAGACTTTTTATTACTCCACATATACTCTCAGTGCAGCCTCACACCAGCGCTCACACACATTCATTTTTGTATATGATTAGTGTAATGACTGTAATTAATCAGAGGCTCAGTGTGTGTCTGTCAGGCTGTTGTGAGGGGCCTTTTGTCGCTGCCTTCTCTCTTTAATGACTCTAGCAGGGGACCAGAGGAGAGCGCACTTTACAATGTGAGCTATTCCTCATGTCCTTCCTGTTGCCTAATGATAATGATACAGCTGTCCCTGTGCACCTGAGAGCCGCCGTCACAACTCCCATCCATTAGTCCATTAGGGAGCGCGGCCAGCGAGGAGCACAGAGTAAAGCAGGAAAGGAAAGTCTGAGCTTTAAACAAGAAACAAGTTTAGTTTACACACAGGAGTAAATGCAGGGGCTGTGTAAGTGTATGTCTTAGTGATTGTTTTGTACATTTACTATACTTTATGAGCTGTTTGGAGCCTTATAAAGTTTTTGTGGCTCCAAGTGTGACTGGAAAAGGCCAGTATTTGATTGGGAAAGTTCACAGCAGCATTCAATTATAATATTTATATGGAATAAAGATGTCCACTGTGTAATTTATTGTAGACTCTATCAAGTTAAAAGGGCCCAGACTCTAATATTTTCCTGCTGTAAAGATGGTACTTGGTGATCCAAATGTTTTCTGACGTGTGAAAAGTGTCATCTGAGATATCTTTCACTCTTGGATTAATTAGGCGATGTGTTATCACTGCAGTTGGTTAGAGAGGCGGAGGTGTCGGAGTCTGTAACGTCAACACAGAACCATTCTCCACTAGCTTTCTCTTACAACATGACATTTTGAATTAAACATGGGATAGGCCTTACTTTCTCTAAGGCTCTTTTTAAAGTCCTGCTGTCAGACTGTAGTGGCCAGCACACTATTTTATGCAGCTGCATGTTGAGGAGGTATAATGAAGACCAGGGAACAGGCTCAATAGGCTCATAAAGAAGGACAGCAGTGAAGTTAGTGTGCAGCTGGATAATGTGGAAGTTGTAGCAGAAATAATGGATAATGAACAAGATTTACATGAATCTGGAGAATCCTGCTCATCCTCTCAATGAGAAAGTGATCATTCCCAGGTGTTAGAATGATCATTTCAGGTATTTTTTGTGACAACAGCTTTAAGACTGTACAATAGGACCTGAACAAGACAAGACAAGTCATTTATTTTTGTATAGCCCAATATCACAACAACAGCTGTCTCAAAGGGCTTTATAGACTGCACCAGACAACATCCTCAGTCCTGAGACCCTCCATCAGGATCAGAGGAAAAACTAGAAAAACCTCAGAAGAGAAACCTCAGAAGGAGGGATCCACTCTCAGGACGGACAGGCCGCGCAATAGATGTGTCAAGGACAGTTCAAAACAACAAACAAATAGACACAATAAAAACACTTACACTGTCAGAGTCCACTTTTGTAGAATTTATTTATTGAGTGGCTATTTTTATTGTTTTATTGTATTCTTAATCTTGTTATGCTGCAATAGAATAAATGTCCACTTTTTGTGGATTAATACAGCCTCCAATACAACCTCTTCTTTGGCAGCGTTTAACAACATCAAGAGTACAATGAGCAGCATCCTCTTGTTAAGAAGTAGATAACAGTGCTAACCACAGCTAGTTAACCATAGTTCACCGTGGCCAAGGTAAAGAAGGATTTTGGTCTAAAGGTATGTGTATTGTTTACTGACTCGTCTTGCATTTGTAAATTCGTACAGTTAAAGATGCTGCATTACTTTTGAAGTTAGTAACTTTATTACAGTGTCTTCCTTTGTGAGTTTTTCCAACTTTTGCTGAAATGAACATAGCTCTTCTTTTGAGTTATGTTGTGGCACTTGAGGCAACTGACGCACGGCTCACATTTTATCTATGCAACTTTTTCATCTGACTCACATTTCAGACAGGCAGAGATATCGTTCCTTTTTATAGTGTTTGATCTGTGTACTGGTGTTGTTTAGTACTTGTGTTTTAGTGTTTGACCTTGAGCATCACTTAAGGCTGATTGAAGCAGACGACGAGCAGACAGAGCAAACGCAGAGATACGGCGGCGGTGGTGAAGCTCAGTCAGGCTCTTGGCAGGTAGATGGAGTTGTCAATCCTGGCAAATGGTGATGCGTGTCAGGATGAGTCACACCAGTTCGGTAATGCACCTCGAGAGTGATTTCGAGAAGGGAGGTGTAAAGAACTCTTCAAATCCGCTTCACAGGACACTTTTGGGCAAACCATTTCTAGCCTTGAACATAGTCTGCCATACTTTTCTGTGGCAAACTCTAATGAATCACTGCCTTCACGTCGCTTCACTGTTAGTCACTGCAACAACTGAAATATTTCAGTATTTTTTATGTGTATTTTAATCATAAAACAAACTTTGCCTCCTTCACCAAACACTGACCTCCAGACTGAACAGTGTATTGTATTCAGTCCTAAAACACAGTGAATATAAATAATAATTAAACGCAGGAACACATCAATACAAGAGGACAATGTTGAATAGTAACCTTTCCATTTTGTTTTGCAGACATCAACATGGCAGGAGAGCCCAAGCCGTACCGACCGAAGCTGGGCTCTAAAAGACCCCTGTCGTCTCTCTACAGGTCAGTGTTTAACTCCATAAGGTGGATATAGCTTTTCTGACCCACTTTTCCCGCTGTAGCCGTTGCCGCTAGTCCTCAATCACTGGAGATTACTCTGGAGGAGGATCCGATAACAGATCTGCTGCTCATTCCATTTTTGTCTCTTTATATTGACCCACTTCTGGAAACTTTTACGATATATCCTCAGAGCTAAATAGAGAAAACTGGTTGATATCATTTCCATTGATAGTCAGTATCAGTTCAGTTCATGTGAGCTGCAGAGTATATAGGTTTGGTTCCTATAAATGAAACCCAACTATCCGTCTTTTGGGTTGAAAGCACGAAAACTCAGCAAAATTGAGAAAGAATCGTTCCATCTGAGGAGCATGTAGATACAGCTTATATACAATTATTCATTTAGTGCAGGACACACTCTTGTTTGTTTTCTCTTAAAGCAGTGTTTCACAAACATTTTTCAAGAAATCCATATTTCTTGCTCCATATTTGATCATTTTTTCTGTGTTTTTGGTCTTGTTGTTAGTGTCTTGCTTCTTTTTAGCGTAGTTGTCTTCATTACATCAGTTTGTACCTGAGGGTTTTGCTGGAAATCAAACAAGGCATTTTTGAATCTTTTTGAGAACATTGTAGGCTTTACAGAACAAAAGCTCTACTTGTGCAGATACTTTTATGGTTAATTCTAATCATTCGGCCTCTTCATATACTATTATCGGATGAAATATGTGTGTTGTTTTAACCATATTGAAACTTTTTTTTCCAGTGGCTACGAGTTTGACTATGACTACTACAGAGATGACTTTTACAGCAGGTACATGAAAAAGATTCTTTATTATCATCACTGTCATCACTAGAACAAAAGGAGAAATACTGTAGGTTTAAATCTTTTGCGCCATTTAATTTCTTTATCCTGATATCCTGGCCTTCAGTGTTTCTTTCTTTCTGTTTCTTTACGTCTTTTTGCTATTATTTGATAAGATAGACAGACAGGAAACAGGGCTGGAGAGGTGATTGACATCGGGCAAAATAACCTTTTAGGGAATTGAACCTGGGTATCTGGGGATATAGTATTTGCTCTGGCAGGTGAGCCACCAAGGCTGTTTCTTCCTGTTTCTGAAACAGTTTTTCAGATAAAGATGAGCAGAATTGCCCCATTTCATCTGCAGCAAAGTAACTACATTATCATAGGCGTATTAAATGTCATATTTGGGAGGTTTTATTCCTCTCCATTGGGCTCACTAATGATGCTTTTATCTTTATGGCAAGCGCTGAATGTCAGATAGTCCCTCGGCTGGTCATTTGGGTTGGCTCAACTGTGAATGTATCTTCCCTCTGACATTTTCATTGGTTTGTTTACTTCCTCTTTGCAATATCCTTGAGAGATGAATCTTTCAGCTTTCTATCATTAGGGCAGTTTTTGCAACTGGATATTTTATAGAGGGTCGAGATAGATGTGGCTCATTGAGCAGTGTTTACTCACAACTAGCTTTTTTTTTCTTCACTCCTTCCTCAAACATTCACTTTAAAATTGGTCTCTTCATACACTGTTTGTCTGATAATACCTTTACTGCTGCTGATATCCATGCTCTATATGTCTCTTCAGACTGTTCGAGTACCACGGTCGGGTCGTCCCACCCACCAGAGCCGTGATCCCCATCAAACGCTCGCGGCTAGTCGTCCCGTCCACGCGCAGAGCCAAGTCCTCATTCCCTGTCAGAGCCTGCTCCTCCTCTTCCTCTTCATCCTGCTCCTCCTCCCGAGCGTTCAACATCACTTCCTGTGTCAACGGCCCCAAACGTATGCTTTCTGTCACTTTCTCTGATAAATTTAACCATATTATAGAAACAGGAATTGGAGGCGTTTCTCTTTAGCTAAAATACAAAACAAGATGTGAGTAGTTTGTATTGTCTACCTTCATGAATTCATGATTCATGATGGATCTTGAGCAACACTAGGTCACTTTTTTAACACCAAAATACCTAGCCTCCATTCAAACATCCACCTGTAAGTTTTAGCCAAAACATGGCTAAAGACCTGTATGAAATCTGTTTTGTAAAGGTCTTGGTCTTGTCTCTGTCTCAGACGCCAAGACCAACCAAGATAAAGCATTAGATGAAAACCTCTGCCTCTTTCACCAAACACTAATTTCCATGAGTTTTGATTTGGACTTGTACTGTTTAGATTTTTAAAGTGGTTCATTTTATTTATTACAGTGACATATAGCATTGTCTCTGTCTCGAAAGGTAAAGGTCTTGGTCTCTATACGCTTTGGTTTCAGACATGTCTTGGTCAATGTGGTCTTGACTACAATACTTTTTCTTAATTTCAACATTTTGTGTTTTATGGTAGAAGTTATATAGTGCTGCTTTAAAATCAAAAACAATCAGGATTTTATTTAATAACTTTAGTTACTTGTCAGTACTAACTCAGGAATCAATCACCAAACTCAATAACTACCTGTTTCTTCTACTTAGAGCTTTTGACACAATAACAAACATTAGTGAGACTCCTGCAGCTGTAGCTCTTTGTTAATCACACTGCATTATTCTTTTTCACCTCATGAATAAATGCTGCCAGTGAAGACAGACCAGCTTGTAACAATCAAGAAGGAGCTGTCACAGATCAAGACCAAGATCGACTCTCTGCTGGGCCGGCTGGAAAAGATAGAGCGGCAGCATCGCTCTGATGTCGGTGAGGACACTGAGGAGTGTGCATATATGCAAGAGAAAGAGCAAGTGAGGTGCTGGAAAAACAGGCACAGTCTGTCTTTGAGCAGAGAGAACAAACTGAAACATGAAATATAATAATGTCTTGTAAAAATAACATAATCCAATATATTATGAAATATTGAGGCCGCTGTGTTCTGGCGTTAACCCACTCTGTGTTGCCTTTTGCCAGAGATGCAAAGGAAACAAGAGGAAGTGTGTGAGTGTCTCCATGGCGATGTGGCAGACCACTCCGGCGCAGAGGAAGTGGAGGGAGCGGGCGAGGTGGAGGCGGGGGAGATGACGGACGGCGCTGAAGATGACTTTGAAGATGAAGGCACCGGTGACATGGTGAGCAGCACAAGTGGCCATTAAGAGTCTGGATGAGGCCGAGTGGGCGGCACCATGCGCCTCGTACAGACCGGGGTTTTGTATTCAGATTGGTTTCCTGCACTTCAGAATATTATTTATATCTTTGAGTTCATCAGAGTGTAGGGGGTTTGATGTATCTGCTGTAGTTATTGTTGAGGATCATCTACTAACATGGGAGTTAACTGGGAAGTGAGGGCTGTCTCTGATATGGTGTAAATATTCTACAAAATACTCTATTGAACACATGTTTTCATATAACTCTGGGCTGATTTACAAACCTTATTTTTGAAAGTATCACTCACTGCAGTTGCGTTGAACCCTGTGCTACCTTGATGGTAGTTCTTTCCTTTGGAATGATCCTTATAGTTTTGTTTTGTTTTGTTTTGTTTTTTTGTGTGTCTTGTCTGGTCCATTTGAAGGACCTTGGCTCCATTCAACAAGATTGTGAGACAAACAGAAGATCCTACACTGGAGATGATTGAAGTATGATTGGCAGTATGACAAAATCTGCTCACAGATCTCTAAATAAACACAGTAAAAGCTTTTTAACTTGAAGCTGATGCAAATTCCAAGTCATGCTGTACACATTATCTCCTGCCTGCATCAATAAAATTAAAAGCTGAGAACCAGAAACATACAGCTAAGCAGAGCTAGCAGAACTCACAGAGGGAAGATGAGGCCAAGGGCATGCTCGTGTATATATGTAAATTTAACAGTTCCTCCTGTCTTCTCCATCTTAAGTCGTATGTAATTACAACAAAGCTGTGCATTTGCAAAACCCCCTGTTTGGAAGACTCCAGCACAAGTACATTATTACTCCAGCTCTAAACTCTCTCCAGTGGCTCTCTGACGCTCAGATAATTGACATGAGCACAGCCCTGCATGTATATGAAGCTCAGTAAAGTACATGTCTTACATGCAAATCTCAATGCAAAGAACCATCTCGGACCCTCAGGACATCCAGAGTAGGGTATATGCATAAGCCAGAGTCAGAACTAAATACTGTGAAGCAGCTTGTCCGTTTTACGCTGCAGAAACCTGGAATAGCTCCCAGAAGATGTTAGACAAGCCTAAACTCTGACAGTCTTCAAGTCCAAGTTCAAAATGTTCTTTTTTAGCTCGGCATACACTCCTTTGTAATGACGGCTGAAAATCTGCAGTCTTGTTGTTTCAATAATTTGTTTTTGTTCCATGTTTTTGCTCATGTCTCTGTTATTTTTTAGTTCCTGAATGATTTTTGTGCTATAGAAATAAAATGGCCTTTAATACAAATTTCAGCTTTGGTAACAATTATAAATTCATTTCTGTTGTTTGGATGAAAATGTATTCATCAATGTGTGGACTGTCGACATGGTAATAGCCTTTCCTTTTCTCTGCAGATTGAGAACCACATATCGGACATTGACAACTGAGTGAGGTCAGTCTTCAACTGTCTTCTTTCATTAACAGTCTTTTGAAAACACAATAAAACATGCAGTGCTCTTTAGCACGTAAAAACTTTTAGTATTCTGCAGCTCCAAAGGTTTGAGACTTATTTTTTTAGTAAAAGTGGAGAGATAGCTAGAAACACTGCTCATTACCTTCCAGTTTAATCCTCCACAGTGTTCGTCTAAAATGGCCTGTCATTGGAGTGTCTGGGAGCGTACAGCTTCACTGCAGTTATCACTGATGGCTGTCTGAGCAGCCTCAGAGATAGGACTACATCTCATCCGCACTTTCCATCAAACCACATTTAAATCTCCTCTGACAGAGTATGAACAAATAGCTTTGCGATTTAATTTGCCTCTTGGCTGACATCTGGTCTTGCTGTCCTCAAGTGCCCTGTCTTTTTTAGCCTCTCTGATAGCCACATTAACTATGAACAGTTTGTTCTGTGCCTGATATATGTCACATTTTGGTGGCCTCAGGTTATATCAAGAACTCATACTTTCGGTTTTGTTCCCACCTACTTCACAGGAAATCTTGCAGACGCAGTACCTGTAAAAGCAAGAACACTTTAAAAGGAACTGGCAATAATAATAATAATGCATATTTACTGCAGTCTGAGTTGTTTTTCATTTTCTTTTTAAGATAGAAACGAGGACATCTAAATGAAGATACCAGCAAAGCCTTCTTAATAAAAAGATGGCCTATTTACAATGAATGGTAAGCAGCGAGGGAGCCGGCAGGAGAGGTTTTCAGCCTTGTCTGTTGCTTGTATTGCCTCATTACAACATGACACTCCTGATGTGAACTTTATGAAAATGCTGGCTTATGAATATTCACCAGACTACTGCAAGATCAACTGCAAAAGCAATCAATAATCCCCCAAAGTGATTGCCTCGCAGAAAAACAAGGACATTGTATTGTGTGCTTAATATACTGTATAATGATCTGTATTGTGCAAAAGAATACGGTTGTGTGGTAAAACCAAGCAAACCATGCCCCTTCTTTGTTGTATATGTTTGTTCAATTTGTGTGCATTTAAAACTGAGACAAACTTACTCAAAGCAATCTTAATTTGAATGTAAAAAGATTGTTACTTTTGGAAAATAAGACGACTCAGATATTGCTTTATTTGTTTATTTTGCTTAAATGTACAGTATGTAATTTAATCGAAATGTGACACAACACTGTATGTTTGTCATTTGTTAATCACAAATGCATTTAGATTTGTTTTTATTCTGTTTTGGGGTTATGAAAAGTCTATTTTTAATATCAGCATGTGAAAATGTGACCATTATGTATCATTTGTATTCATTGCATCTGATGTACAGCTATAGACGATACCAGTTTTTGAAATAAACCTGTTTCTCCTGAACAAGATAACATGGTTTATAGATGATTTTTCTGATGTATTTTCAGAGACTGTAGGAAAATAAAACTTACACAGTGTCTCATTTAATGATTCTATGTATAGTTCTGTATTAACTTGTTTTGAACTTTTATCTAAACTTACCTCTCTTTCTGCAGCCATTTCTCAAACTAATGAAAGCAGTAAGGTGAACTTTCATTATGTTAATCCTCCTCCTCTTGTCCTCCACTTGTGTTCAATTAGACCGTACATCCATCCTATCCACTTAAAAGGTTGAGAATATTCATCCATTTTTACTCAGTGCCCTTGAAAACTAAAGCTCTGGCCAATGAAAGATGCATAAGTAGCAGTGAGGCTGCAACAGATGGCATTACTAATTCACTGACTTCATTTGCACCAGATCATCATTTTCTCAGGTTAAGGAGGGCCACTGACTGGGTTGCAGGTGTAATTGGTTCTATCGTGGCTGGCGAGAGGCCAGTGAGTACTATGATCAGTCATGCTGCTCTTCTAACATGGACTATGTTCAGTATGTGATGAGCTGCATCAATCAAGAGGCTGTTGCAACTGGAGCAATTAGGAACGTAATAAGGGCCGGGATCTTTATAATACACCTATGATTACAGACCCTTGAGTTAAATGTACAACTTGATAGAATTAATGGGGCACAGAAATGTTGAGATTTAGTTTTTTTTTTTAATCGCATATTTTGAAAAGTAAGAATAAACAAAACCATCTTTCTGCAAATTATGTAATGTGTAATGTTAAGCTACATTGTGTGGGTTCTGGAAGATATCACAAAAGATCAATGTCAATTTATTACACATTCTATGGTCAATGCTTAGGTATGGAAGCCCGTTTCCACCACTTACAAAAATAAAGTCATAATTACGTGATTAAAAGTCATAATTACGAGATTAAATGATATAATTACGAGTTTTAAAGTCATAATTACGAGATTAAAAGGGGCTTCCATACTCAAGAGAATAAACAAGATAGAAAACTTTTTAGCAATCTCCAGCCGCAATCTTTTTTCATAATTATAAAACCATTTAAAAAACATACTGTATATTGTATTAATATGTAACATGTACAAAGAAGCAAACCAATTTTGGTCATTAAATAGTACCCTGGTTACTGCCCTTTATACCTGTAGGTCCTTCAGTGGGCGGGGTAAATATAAGTTTCCCGGATATTGCCGTTGCCTACGTCACGTAAACAGGAAGTAAAAGCGCTTGAAGCGGTGATTTTAAGAAGCTAAACAACTAACCAGTTTAGAAACTCAATAAAACATAGTTTATTTAGCTCCTTGACAGTGTATCGAGTCACAAGTTGAGCATTAAAATTGTTGTTAACCAGGTTTACAGATGGGTTTCTCCGTCTTGAAGATTTTCTGCAATAGCTTTTGTTTCGCGGTCGCTGGAAAGATGTAGTTAGCGATGTCTGCTTGTTGGCAGAGTAAGTTTGGATGTAGCTGTATTCGTGTTTATTAATCGTCCCGAGGCACTTAAGTTAGTTTTATCTGAAACAGCTCTATGTTTAACGAGGTCCAAACTTCACTGAAGCTTGTACAGACGTAAAGATAGCCTGATGTTGTCAATATGGGAGACAAGGAGCTGAGCCTTATTGACAAGAAAATAAAAAGGTAACGTTATAGGTTTGTGTATCCCTAAGCATTGCATGTTTAGTTCAACATAGCTATTAGTTTAATCTCTCTCCCTCAGTTTAATTTACCTACTTACTAACTCACTACCTTTGATGTAGGATTTCAAGATAATACCTACCCTGTTAATAATAATTTATTTAACTTCATATTGTTGTGTATTGAGTGTATTTTGCGTTTCTTGTCTTGCACACAGTCTTCTGGAAGTCCCACTGATCCCTACTATAACATCACTGAATCTTCACTGCAACAACATCCCGAGGATAGAGGGTCTGACCAATGCTTGGCATCTGCGCCACCTGGACCTTTCCTCTAACTGCATTTCTCACATTGAGGGTTTAAGTTCCCTCACTTCGCTGAGGACTTTGAATTTATCCTGCAACTTGATCACCAAGGTCGAAGGTGTGCGTTTAATTACCATTTCAGGCGTATGATAGATGTTATAGCACAGTGGGAGTTCCTCAAGTCATTCATCTCAGTCTTGTGTTTGGTCTAAAGTACTGTCAGTGTTTTATGAGCTGTAAAATCACTCCATTGTAACTCCCGCCTCCCTCAGGACTGAATGGCCTTGTGAACCTAACCAGACTGAACTTGTCCTATAATCAAATTAATAACCTTACAGGTGAGCCTAATTCTGTGTACAATTTTTGACAGGGATTATGATAAAAATGTGTAATGATGAGTGACACATTGATGCTGAAGGATCCTTTTGTCCTTGTTTTTTTTAGGTTTCTTGTATCTTCATGGCCCAGAATACAAGCTGAACCACCTTAGTCTCCATAGCAACCAGCTGGATAGCATTGATCACTTGCTGCAATGCCTGCTGGGATTGCACAGTTTAAAAGAAGTCATTTTGTCCAAAGATGGAGCAGACAACCCACTCTGCGGGTCACCGGGTATGATATTACAATTGTAATGATGGATAGTCCAGAATTTTGTAAAAGCAGTTCTGTTAAATACTTGTGGATAGGTAACTTATTCAGTAGCTAATGTTATTTAGCACAGTTTTAGTTTGCATGTATAGCTGGTGCTGGCACAGGTAAAAAACACACTTTTACAAGGCTCCTAAAACTTCTGGAAGTATAATCAGTGCAAGTGTGTGTCACATAGAAGGTATTTACATGCATTTTAACACATATTACTATGATTTATTTTGTCCCCAGACCAGATATTGATTTCTTTTTGGCTGTCTGAACCGGAATTAACTGTTTTTCATCAAACAAATTGCTGTAACTGAATAAGCAATGTTGGTAACAATCTAATGGTTAAGGATTTTATTTAACTGTCAATAACACAGTATTTTGACTCATCAGTTACCTCACCTCAGCATTTTAAGACCTTGTTCTTCTTTATTTGTGTATTAATTTTAATGCATAGTTAGCACAGTTTTCAATCATCCTGGGACTTTCTGTTGAAGATTGTTAAAAAACAAGCTGCAATATTTTACAGTCCTTTTGTAATGGTATTTTAATTCTAACATATAATGAAATACAATGCTCCAAACTAACTTCCTGGTGATGTTGGTGGGACATTTTGACATGCAAAGGGTGACCGTTGTTACATGAAAGACAACAATGGCAGTGTGTGTCAAACATTTTTTTTGTGATATGGATATGTAACTGTTGGTTTGCTATGGTGTCTCTGTTTTTGCAGGTTACAGGGAGATTGTCATTCAGTCGTTGCCCCAGGTCTCTGTTCTAGATGGTCTGGACCAACTCGGGAACCCACGCCAGCCTCGTTTGCACAAGCTGGACATTCCTGGTTTAGACGACTATGTGGACCTCCTCCTCTCCTCAGATACCAGTCACCATGAAGCTGTAATTTTAATTCAGTTCCAATTGAGAACACACATGAGAACACACATCAACAACTGGTATTTAAAATGCTCTATTTTAGGTTAAAGGAAATGGTCTCAACACGCCCCGCATTGATGAGATGTTGAACCAGTTTCGTCAGCGAATTGCCTCAGAAGTATTAGCAGATCCAACCCCACAGCCCGTTCATAAGGACATGCAGCCTGCCGCTTCCACTGTGGCCGATCCACCAGACCCTTTTAATGAAGAACGCCTCAGGAAACTCGAACACCAGGTGTCTCTGCTCATCCAGCAGGTGATTACACTGCTCTAGGCTTTTTAGTTATTTTACAAGAAGCACGTGGAAACGCCTCTGAAGTAAGAAAAACTCTATGTACATAGATTTTTCCACTCTTTAATAGCTATAATTTTGTGCCATCAGGCTCCAACAAGGGATAAACTCAGTAGCAGTCAGCCTGTGGTAATGATACAGATACCCAAGAGAGACACGGATCGCACATCAGAGAGTGAGTGTGACAGTGGGAAGGAAAACAAGAAGCGCACCAGGATCCCCAAACCTCGAAACAGCACAGCAACAAAGTCCAAAGAGACAAAAGGCAGAAGATCTGACAGGTAATTTGAATGAATGTTGTAAAAGGTGTTTAAGCTGCCCATTTTTCTCAACAAACTGAACCTAGACAATTTTTTGTTATCTACCTAACCCACATAATAATAATTAAAATAGGCAGCAATAGAAATGCTTTTTGTGATGTATTGATCCATCTGGGGCTAAGAAGTCTCTTCTCTGACAAATGCCTCTTTTACTTTCTTGGTTGGACATTACAACTGACACTTACCTTGTATGATTAACGACACTGCTTTTATGGTCTACCTCTTTCATTTTATTTCATCAGCCACTAATAGCATGTGCTTAAGATTCTGTAATTTAATTTAAGAACCCTGATGTCCCCGTCAAATGCAAGGTGAACTGTATATGAATCCATATTCCTATGTTAACTGTTCAGGCTTTGTTTACCCATAAAGTGAGCAGTGTCTTCCTCTTTGACCTTTATTGAGGCATTAGCTTGAGAGCTGGTAATAATCGGTTTTACAGCATGTTCAATAGCTGTGATTTGTTTTATGCGCAGTGATCAGGAGAATCATAAACCGAAGGCTTCAAAGTCAGCCGTGGGGCCTAAGAAGAAGTCTGGCAGCGCAGCAGGTGTGGAAGCATCAGGACTGACACGCAGGGAACCTTTGAAAACAGCTGAAGCCTCTGGCCATTTGAAAACCAAGTCTGCCAAAGAGGAGGAAACCTACAGGGTACGGGATGAATAGGTCATCTGCAGACAAAAAGAATGCCTTTCTTTTTATTACAATTATGTTTTCTAGTGCAGGTTATTCCCACATAGAAATGGATGAGATATTTTCTGTTTTTATTGCCCTACATTTCTCTTCCTCTTTGTGTGTGGTACAGGCTATAGTGGAGGAGAGAGACCAGGAGAGGGAGAGGCGCTGGAAGGCAGAGCAAGCTGTAAGGAAACTAACAGAGGAGCTTAAGTGCCTCCAGACAAAAGTCAGTGAGGAACAAGACCTCCAAAGTTTGGCCATGCACACAACAGACAGGTAACAAAAGGGCACTGATGTAAATGCACATCTGTCACACTGTTATCCCTTCACAACAAAAACCATCAAGTATGGCTTTCCGGATTTAATTGATATAAATGTCTCATAATTTAATTTAAACCTTTCACTATCATTGAACCATATATGCCTACAGTTCTCTATGATGACTATTTAGTTAAATAAAGGCTGTTAACCCACAGACCCATCCTCATTATATGCATTATACTAATGCACAGTGGCTACAATTATCTGTAATGAAATATTCTCATCTCTGTCTCTACACATTAAAGACCATTTAGCTGAAAGACTATGTTCCTGCTGCAGTGTAGATAAAGCAAGGTGTAATTGTTCTGTTTTTGCTGGCTTACACTCAGCTTAGATAAATCTGCATTATGTCTGTAATTAGAGGCATGCTGACAAGCATATGTCAGCAGTATTACATGAATCAATCTTAACTGTCACTTTCTAATGATACTTACTGATACTGCGGCTGTTGCCTTGCTCTCTCATCAGGAGGCAGATCAGAGCAAAGTATCATCATCAACAGTTCAAATATGAAACGACATGAGACAGCATTTTTCTGCTAAAATTATGATTTGATTTTGATTTAAGTTTTTCCTATGGATTTCCTTCCACCAGACAGCTTTTGTATCCCATTTATATTTCTGTTCTGCTGCAGTTTAATGATGTTGTTTTCTAAATTTACTTCAATTTGAGATAAAAACAGAACATGCCAGTACAAATTGTAGTTCTAGTTGCTATTTGCAAATATTTAGTGGATTACTACTATATTGGTTGCACAGTGTCTTAGTGGGAGCGATCCTGTCTCACAGCAAAAAGGTTGTGTGTTCTGGTGAATTGAGTCCCTTTCTTAAATCCAGCTAACTTTATCTTTTCTATCTGGGGCTGTATGTGTGTAGCCCTCCACTCCTTGAAGAGTCCTCGAAGCATTCCTTTGTCTCACTGCTGCTTGTTTGTACTTTACTTAAGTTGCACATATGTTTGAACACACATAGCATCAGCAAAAGGGTTTTGGTAAATCTAATTGATTATAGTGATTGTAAATGGTTGCCTTTCCGTGTATGTCTCAAAATGTTGTGATTAACTGGTGATTGTCCGCCTTATCCCCACGATGTCTCATAAAAGATTAAGAAAATGAATGAATGAATCAGTGGCATCTCTACTCTTTTACACACTTAACTTGCTCATTTTATAAACAGGCTGAAAGAAATGGTGCTGAAGGAGCGCTCTGGCCGCTCTGAGCTGCAGACTCGTGTTGAAGAGCTGGAGGGGAGGTGTCAGACTCTCGTTCAGCAGCTGGAGCAGACCCGCAGCACTGAAGAACAACACAAAACTGGACTGCGTAGATTGGAGGAAAGCATCTCCCAGGCAGATACACTCAGGGCTTTGCAGAGAGCTGAGGAGGTGCAAGAACTACTTTCTTGTTACATTGCTCTTATTACATTCACTGCAAATAAACAGTCTATTCTGGCCTAGCCACAAATCTAACTTGCCTATGTTAAGATGTTTCCAATAATATATTACAAGTTAGGTTAATTAATGAATCTGGTCAGTTATGGTGATCGCTCAGGATCCACTTTAAATCTCTCTAAATAAATTACATACATAAATACATAATTATAAATCTTCTGTGAAACACTAGTTGTTAAGTGAATTAACCACCTGAGTGAATAAATCCCACTCAAAGGTTTTGGACCGTGAGGGTCACTGAGCTCAGACAGTTACATGCTCTGACAGGTTTGGATAAATGATGTGATCAACATCCTCAGGTGAAGCGGTACCAGGAGCTGGAGAACAAGGCTGCAGCTCTAAAGAGGGAATTGGATATTCAGAGAGCATCAGTGCGCCAGCACAAAGACAAACTGCAGCACCTGCACGAACTGCTGGCTTCCAGGGAACAAGAACACAGGTCATTTACATTTACAGTGCTGTTATACTACACTGCAGTAAAGCAATATGAAGCCCACCTTTTAATAGTTATTAAAAGGGTACTTAATTCATTGCAAGAAAATCTAAGAATGGGCCCATTTTCAAATTTGTGTCATTTATCATATTGAGGTTGAATGCACTTTACTGAATTCTACATATAATTACATTTAGAATACACAATTAGTGCTGTGTACAACTAGTCTTTTGGATAAATTCTGGATCAGCGAGGTAATCATTATAAGTTTCCATTTTTCACAGGAAACAGCTTGAGATGCGGTTACAACCTGGTGGAGCAGATTTTCGTGAAGCTGTAGCAAAAGAAGTTGCTTCAGTTGAACAGAGACATGCCCTGAAGGAGGCCGAGCTGCAGGAGAAAATAGCAGAGGGAAAGAGACAGTATGCTGCTTTGGAGGATGAGTTTCGGATGGCACTAACCATTGAAGCTACACGCTACTCTGAGGTTTGTGTGAAGATGAATAACAGCCTTACAAACCCTACAGGCATTAACTTTAATAAGTGAAAATGCTTTTGTTACTTTTAAGTTAAAACTGAAAAGATGGAATTGACCCCAGGATCGACATGGTTATTTTTCATCATGAAATTTGATTGAGCTGTTTTTTTTTTTACTTTGGTCAAGCAGCTGCTTCAGAAAATTTTCAATCAACCTGGTCTTTGCAGTCGCAGTGCTACAACAATGTACCCTATTTTTCAGCGTGGCTAAATCACTGCTACTTTTTTGTGAAAATAGGATGTTTATTGAGTGCTGAATTCTGTTCTGTTAGTGGTTTCTGTGAAATAAAGAGAGACATTAATCAATAAAAAAAACCTTTTTACTGTTAAGGCATTAACAACTTTGCTTTTAGTTTAACTTCTTTGCTCTTGTTTAGGTAAAGGAGGCGTGTGATCAAATGAATGCAGAGCTAATGGAGCTGAGGGCGACTCTAGCACAGTCCCAGCAGAGGGAAAAGAAATCAGGCTCTTTGGTGCAGGAGCTCACATCTATGGTCAAAGAACAGAAGAATCGCATCACTGAGCTCATTAAAGCCAAACGAGATGCCGTCACTGATCTAAAGGTACAGGCCTGTCTCAAGATCTGTCAGTGTTTACTCAGGGCTGCAGCTTTTAAAAATCATTATTAAAAATACAAGACACATGGTTCCATCTTTTTGTGGAGTTCAAATTTGAAATAATAGAAACTGAAAAGTCCAGCTGCCTCACCATCTGCCATAAGCCAACTGACTGGGCATTATTTATAATGTTTTTTTGAGAGGTCGCATTTGATAGAGAGCATACCACATGATGGAGCCCCTGGGGTTTAAATCCTAGCTTAGATCGTGGATTTGTCATTTCTTTCTCTCTCATCTAGTTCTCTGTCAATCATTATCTCTATAAATAAAGGCCTGAATAATTCAGACAAATATATAAAACTCTGTCTGCTTCCCTGTCTGTCCAACTGCCAGAGCCGAGTGCATTCACTGGAAGCAGAGGTGGAGCAGGATCGGCGCTTGGGTGTGCAGCTTGAGTTGATCAAGAAAGACAAGGCGAGGCTGTTGTCCCAGCTCACGGCTCAGGAGTCAGTGATAGACGGTCTCAGGGCAGAGAGGAGGATCTGGGGCCAGGAGCTCGCTCAGCAAGGTGAGGAGGGTGCATGGAAGTAGACGCACTAAAGTTACAGTTTGAGAGGGCTGTAGGGTCCCCACATGTCCTGGCAAACCTGAAAATATATTAGTATTTTGAGTACTTTTCTCTCCATTCTTTCTAACGCAAATGCATTGGTTATAAGCAAACAATCTTCTTCTAACTTGGTGAGTCTTTAATGTAATTCTGTATCTGAGCTCCCAGTGTTGTCCAATGTGATCTGGAGTCGTACATATTTGGAGATTGCATACTTGAGATAGACTATAAAACTTACAATAATATGGTTTTTAAGAATAAATCTAGGTAATGGCTTCACATAAAACCAGTGTGGTAAAAACTGAGGAATAAACGGGGTCTGATTTAAATTATGTGAATGTTAATGATCAAAATCTGTCAAGAAAAAATCCTGGAAACTTATTTGAATGGAACCCTATAGTGCAATAACAGTTTGTTTGGCCATAAGCAGACTCTGAGGACATGGTTAGAGCAAGAACTGTGTGCCATAATTATTTTCCTGTAAACCTTGCACAGTGGTTTTTTTATACTCTTGTTTAACATTACAATAACACAATTATTCATAATTGTTGGTGTTGCCGCTGGAGTATAACCTTGAATCTTTTCTAGGAGCATCTTTGGCACAGGATCGTGGTCGTCTCGAGGCCAAGATAGAGGTTCTGGCAACTGAGCTGGAGACACAAAAGAAACAGAATGGAAGAGACAATGATACTCTTAAAATTAAAGCCAAAATCATAGATGACCAGACAGAGACTATCCGCAAGCTCAAGGAGGTATTTCACACATAGGGCATGTTTTAAGACCATTTTAATATATATCTTGTCTTAATGAATAGTTCTGTTGAAAATTAAGTTTAGAACTTCATTGTCTTGTTTGCTGTCCTTGTTCAGGCCTTGCAGGAGCGTGATGAGCAGATCCGTAGGCTGCGTGAGGAAGCTGTCCAGGCCCAGAAGACATTCAAACTGCAGCTCGAGAAGGAAACTGCTCCTCTTACTGAGCTCAAGGAACAAGTAGAGCATCTCAGTCTGCGCAAGGAAGAGTTAAAGGAGCAGCTCGAGGATAAGGATGCAGAGTTAGAAGAAGTTAAAAGAGTTTACAGGTACAGTTTTGTCACTATGCAGTTTGAATGGATGAAAAAAAAATCATTGTCCAATAGTCCTTGATTGAATTGTGCTTTATTGATTTTTCTTAGTGAATCCAGCAAGAAGTGGCGAGAGAAAGCAGATCTTCTTACTCGACTGGAGACCCAAGTAAAGAGGATGAAAGAAAACTTTGATTCAAAAGAGCAGTTGTTGCTCGAAGAACGGGACAAAGCAACAGAAGGACAAAAGTATGAGTGATTCATTCTCTGATAGATGTACTCACCAAAATACTTTCACGTATCGAGACGTGGTTTTGTCAAGCATCTTGTTGGGTTTTATGCTCAGGGTTTTGTATGTTTTTTATTTTTTGTGATATCATCCTGCAGAGCTGCTGTTGAGAAGTTGCGCAGTATAGATGATGCTTTTCGTCGGCAACTGGAGTCTATTCAGGCTACTCATCAAGCCGAGCTGCTACAACTGGCGAATGAAAAGCAGAAACAAATAGAGCAGGCCAATCAGAAGGTATTTAATAATACACTGAGGTGAAATTATAGTATAATGTAAAGAGATTAGGTGGTAAATTTAGGTCCAGTTTACTGCTAATACTGACACAATGCTTTGTCTCCCTCTTCACTGCGGGTATTTAATGAGTTAGATTTGGTCACAATGCTTTGAGATAAGGGTTTCACACAATAGACAATGCATAAGCCTTAAAAACAACACATTATTTTAGATAAATCTGTTGTTAATACCTAAATACAGGCATATGTTAATACAGTTTCCTACATACAGCTTTTCAAGCTTAATTTGTAGTAAGATAAGTAAACTGATTTTTGTGTTTCATTTTCTCTATGACTTTTCACATTATCCTGTTTGATCAGTGACATTTAGGTTTATATACAAAGTAGGCTGTTGTTTAAACAAACACATATAAGAAGTGTGTGTTTTCCAGGTTTATGAAGTGGAGGAGGAGATGCGTCAGCTTCTGGAGGAGACAAATACGAACAAAAGAATAATGGAAGAGAAAATGAAACGTCTCAACAGTGTACTTAAAGAACTGCAATGATTTTTCTCACCCTTTTTGCAGCTATAGCTGTATTGTACAGGTTGTATTTTTACATTGACAAGTAAATATTTTGTATTTATTAATATTGCATATTTTGATTTACTAAATAAATTAAGTGGCCTGTTGACATTACTCTATTTATTCTTCTTTAGAGATGTAATATGCAAGATTCATTTGACCTAAAGTACGTAGGTCAAGATTTAATTGAAAAATATGCGTCTTTGTTGTCTGTATATGTCAAGAGGTACTTACATTTACATTATTATAATTGAAATATAACATAACATATTGACAATTTTGTAACTAGCTATAATATGTTCAGATGTAATCAAAGGCAATTGCAACAGGGTAGGCATATCAAGCAAGTGCCTAAGGCTCCAAGCTGGCCCACGGCCCACAAAGAAACACGGAAAAGATATATTTTAAGATCATTAGATTTAATGCAACAGATAGTCTTTGTCAAATTCTCAGCTATTGTTAGAAATATGAAAATTAGTATGATCAGTTCATGGATGGATGCCTTACTGGCCCCAGGTTTAGTGCAAGTGGAGGTCCCTGGACACAGCGCTGAGGTCTTGGAGGTCCAGAGTTAAATCTTTGTAATCTTTGAGCATTTACATTTTGAATTTCATTAACAATGCTTACTTCATGCTAAAACCTGGAAATTTTAATCTTGATTAATTCAATCATTCACAGTCAATATTACTCAACAACAAACCATCCTCTCATGTGGTTACCAGCTATAAGTACATATTTTTTATTTCATTGTTGCCAAAACTTATTTTTGTGCCTCCGTGTATGTGTTTTTGTCCCTCAGGAACAGCAGCTCGGGCCCCCCACTGTCTGTAGATACGCCTGTGTTGTTGGTCTATGGGCTGTCCGGCGGAGGAGGGGGAGGGGTCAGTATTAGAAAAGGGCGGGGCTTCGTCGTCAGGGAGGGCACGAGCTAGTGAAGGGTTGCCCTGGCAACGGTAACTTAACGTAACGTCCGTTCATTTAAAATCCCTGCAGGTACAAACCCACCGCCGTCCCGTCGAGGTAACAGAGTCTCGGTGAACACAGAGAAATGATTTAAAAGCATCACATAAACCAAAATAAGTCAGACGTTCTTTTGTAGAAAAAAAGATGGAGTTTGAATCGACGGAGACTGTACGCTCAGCCCCGAGTCGCCACGAGAAAAGTTTGGGTCTCCTCACGATGAAGTTTGTGAGTCTGCTACAAGAAGCGAAGGACGGCGTGCTCGACTTAAAAGTGGTCAGTGAGACTTTGACAGTGGTTTTGTGTTGTTGTTTGAGTTGTTTTAGGGGACATTAATCTGGCCCTCCCTCAAACAGCAGATGTGAACAAAGGGCTGTCAGTCACACACGGGGCCAGTCAGGTGCATTGATTTGGAGCTCCAGGTGGATTAACCCGCCGCCATTAGCCTGGGCCCTTGTTTCTGGGCAAAAAAAGACCAGAATGGGACAGGCCTCAATGAGGTTGTGTTAAAACCACAGCCAAAAATGTAAACCACTTCAACATCCAGACAGAACACAAACTACACCTGAGTTTAGTTAGTTTATAAAACAAAGATTTATCGATAATTCATTAACAATACATTAAGCGTCTTTATTGTTTTCAAAATCTGTTAGCTAGCTTCAAAGTGTTTGTAAAATACCCAGTCATGTAACTTGGAGTGTTGTGGCCTGAATTGCCGAAATATTAAGTTGAGGGTGTTAAAGTGGTCATATTTAACCAATATCTTTTTAATAAAAGTAGAGAACAACATATGGAGCTTTTCAGAGGGTCCTTTACTGTCTCCATTGTTGATTTTGTACTGTCAGCGTTTATAGAGGGGTCTATGAGATACTGAGGGATAGGTAACTTATTCCAGACAATAAATAGTTGTCTGCACTAACAGCTTGGAGAAGCAGACAGGAGCAGTGGCACTGGCTTTGTGTTCTGTATGTCTGATAATAGGGCCAGTGAAAACACTAAAATACTATCAGTGCAAGGGTTCATTACATAGAAAAGTATTTACATGCATCTCTTGAAACCTTACAACTTTTTATTCTTTTATTCTGCTTCTCAATGTGTTTATTTGAAACATATTTAGTGGAAATACCCTACATTTGAATGGACAATGAAGCAGTTTTAGATTTAAGTGTTTAAAATGAAATCTTCACTGGCCCCGTTTACTGCAGCACATGGTTTAGTCTCCTGTCTGCTTCTCCAGACTGTGAGCTGCCAACTGTCCACTGTAGGGAGTAATTAATCTATCAAAAAGTATCTAATAAGACAAAATTTGAGTTACAAAATTCTGAGCGATTCTTTTCTGATGTTTACTTGGTTTAAGTTTGATTAAACTTCTGACACTGTGGTTGCTCTCTTAGATTTGGTTACAATACTTCATACATACATACAGATAAGGATTTCACACAATAGGCAATGCAAACACTACAGCATATTGTCAAAGATAAACAGGCTTATCTCTGGATTCAGGCTCAAAAAAAAAAAAAGCTCAGTTATTTCACACTTATAACGTCCTCAGGTTAGATGGCACCCACAGTATATAAATGTCCATCTTTGATTGATCTGAGTTCTGACATTATCCAGTTTGACCAGTGTCATTTACACAGCATCAAAGAGGTTTGTGTGTCTTGCTGTCAATGCATTTCTGTAGAATGGACGTTGATGCAGGAGTTTTATTTGACTGACTTTTTAATTGAGTGTCTTTACTTTGCAGTTTTCCCTCTCTTGTTTGGCGCCAAAGCCGGCTAATGTTTACACAGCAGGCTTCTCAGAGTCTTTCCCTCCTCCTTCTCCTCTGCCATTGTATAACTGTCTTCGTTTGCCAAGACTTTTGATTGGCTGTTTGTGCAGCTTAATTTGCCAAATCCTTCATTTGTTTTCATCCCTCAAGTCTGTCCCTTTACACCTGCTCAGTACTGGGCACAAAAACATTTTATTTTGTGGTCAGTATCAAAGTAACGGTGATGGTCAAATGTTTACATCTATCAACAGGCTGCAGACTGTTTGGCTGTGAAGCAGAAAAGGAGGATATATGACATCACCAATGTCCTTGAAGGTGTGGGGCTCATCGAGAAGAAAAACAAGAATATTATCCAGTGGAGGTAAAGACACAGGGGTTGGTAGATTTTATACAAGAGAATAAAATCAATGTGTAACATCTGATGTTTCTCATCACATTGATTGATTGATTCAAGGTATTGTTTAGCAAATATAACATCTACCCTTGCAGAGCTGCTGATGGATTATTTTAAAAGCAAGTCAAATTAATGAATAACAAAAGATACATTTTCTTCATTGGTAGATTTTTATGTCCTCAAGTACACAGGCATTTTTAAAAACTGATATTTTCTCAAGAACAATATGTTTGTTCAGCTAGAAGCTGAGGTTTAGTGGTTTTTAGCGTTATCTTAGAGCACAAATTTATAAAAACTGTAGGCTCATAGTTAATTTGTTCTAAAACCTGGTATTTACACAACCTGCTCATTACACAAAACAATAACCAGCATTTATGAACTAAGCTAAGACGTTCCTTTTAAGCTCTTTTATCTGTTCTAAATGCTGTACACAGAATTTTCAGCCTGGTGAGAGTTTTCAGTAGGTGTATTTTCATGACCTAAAACATTTTCTGTGTCAGTACAGATTTGTACAAAATGCACAGATAAAGTTTTTAGAGGTAACTTGTGGACCCTGTCAATAACCTTTTTTTTGGCAAATTTTTGGTGTGTGCAGAGGAGAGAACTCACACAGCCAAACCCAGGAGGTGGTCGAGCAGGTGACGCTTTTGAAGTCACAGATCTCTGAACTGGAAGCTCAAGAAAAAGAACTGGACGAACAAAAAGCCTGGATCGAAGAGGGCATCAAGCACCTCAACAACGATCCCCTCACAAGCACATATCCTTTTGCCTCACAACATGCAAATGACTGTTGATTGAAATTCTCTGCAGAAAGTGTTTTTCTGACATTTCTCTGCTTTATTTCCAGTTTGAAAGCGGTTAATTCTTAGGCTTTTGTTGGCGTCATGTGTTGTTTTCTCAATTCTTTGTTTCCAAAACCGACAATTACAGTTTGTAATTCTATTCCCTTTGAGGCAGTAGCTATGCATTACTCAGCATAAATTCAATCCTTTTAACAGTGTTTGGTTTTGAACCGACAAAATGCATTCAAAGTAGACCAGACTATAATTGCTGAAATAAAAGACAAGCTAATCCAGAGTAGTTTTTCCAGTATCGCCTCCTGTGTGCTGCTCCTTAACACCTCTCACTTATAAATTTGTGACACATGAAGACATCTGTAACGCCTTCAGTGGAGACACGCTGCTCGCCGTCATGGCTCCTGCCGGGACTCAGCTCGAGGTCCCTTTGCCCGAAATGGTGGGTCACGGGATGAAACACAGAATTTATCCTAATGTATTTGTCACTTAAAAGGTCTAACCTTTTAACAGATGGAGGAACTTCTCTTATGGAAAATCCCACATGTACAAAAGGATTAAGTTTTTAAAATAAGAACATTAACAATTGCCTCTCATTTACTTTGAGCTGTTGGGGTTTTTGAAGACCAAACCTGGGTTTTCTTTTATCTGAGAAAAAAACACTCCCACGTTATGTTTATAAGCTTTCTTTAAAAACGACATTTTCTTTCTCTTATTGAGTCTAAATAAGTTTCTTTCTAGCCCATTCATATTTAGCAACACGATATATGTATTTGTGAAGCATGCACACATCCATTGTGTTTGGTTTAATTTCAAATTCTAATAGAAGAGTGTTGTATTATACCCAATACACTTTCTAGGAAACTTGTAAAAAGATTTGCCAAGAAAACAGCTCCATCCATCAATAACTGATATCTGTAGAACAACTTAAAGGCAGGACTGTTATTGTGTCTGTGTAAACAAACCTTGCCCTGGACGCCCTCTCAGAAAATACAGATCAAATCAAACAAATCTAGGTTTTGTCTGACTTATGAATGAGTACAGTGGATGCATATATCATTTAGTTGTTTAGTAGTTTAGTTTATTTTTACTCTTATGAGCTGTTATTGGCTGAGAGCTACACCCTCAAACATCCCTCTCGTGTAAACAAAGGAGTAAAATAGTGAAATATAAAGAGAAGATTTATATTTGTTGGATGAGTTTCAAATACATCCACCTCTGCATTCTTCCAGAGACCCACTGAGGTGGAAACTCTTGCATAAACAGCTCTAAGTTTGAAAATGTTTTGTATTGGATTTTATTACCCGGATAACCAGCATGCAAAGGGCTATTGAGAAGCTAATAGGAGCCAAAAAAGATAAAATGCATGATTAAACACTCGTAAAAAATAAATGGCTCCTGATTTTGTGTTTGAGTATGTGACTACATTCAGTTTTATTCTAATGTTCTAATGTATGATACAAATGCTGAGTGTTTAATTAATGAAAACTAGTAAATGTTGTAACAAAATTAAAGAAGACAAAGCATTAACTCGGTGTTTCTTGTGTCGTGTAGAGCCAGAGCGGTCAGAAGAAGTACCAGGTGAATTTACGCAGCCACTCGGCCCCCATCCAGGTCATGCTCATTAACCAAGACTCGGACGGCTCCGCTCCCGTGTTCTTCTCTGTGCCCCCCACCGACGACATCTGCGCCATGCCGACGCCCCCCAACACCCCCGCCAGTGTGCAGAGGTTCCCCCTGACCTCGTCCCACGCCTACTCCACCTCCAGCACCAGCTTCTCCTACTGCAGCCAGGACTCGCTCTGCTCCGACCAGCAGATGGGGCTGCCGGACCACGATGAGGTGCTCACGCCCTCGTCCACTCCTCCAGACCTGCACATGGGTAAGAACAGAGACTTAAAGGGAAGATATGTGAATGAGGCTGAACTGTTGTTTGTGACTGTAAGAAAAACTGGGCATAAACAGATGCAGATTTAGCTATAACCTACTTATTAAAGGTCAATAGTTTTAGCTTTGAACCAAATTTCTTCACACTCTAATATTAAATGTAGGGTTAGTCAGTGGCATGAGGTATAAAAACAATATAAACAATAGACAAAAGACTTGTGTATTAAACAATAGACTCATTTTATTGCACACATAGCTGCACTCTGTCAAAAGTGTCCTATAAACTTTCAGTACAAGATGAAAAAACAGTCGACACTCCAAATCATTCTGAAATGCCAATAAATGTGTCTAGCCCAAGGACAAAATGTTTTAAATAGAAGCACAAAAACAACTGCAGTCTAGAGATAAAAAAGAGTTTGATGAGTTTTAAATGCTAAACTAGTTTTAATTGGACTTTAATAGACATAGGCTTAGCTGTAACATTTTCATTAAAGGGAAAAAAATAAGCTTTTTAAACTATTTTTACAAGACAATATAATGTAGGGTTTGTCAATAGTAAGAGGTAAAAACAATCCCTCATTTTTTATTACATGTCCTAAAGTATACTTTCTTGGTAAAAGGTTTTTTTTTCCTCTGGATGAAAGGCGGTAGCATATCTCTAAAGTGTCTTTCTGAAGTTGGCTGGAAAGAAATGGGATGTTCCAAAATTGAAACTTATCTCATGAGTTGGACTGACTTTTGCCTTGAAAATGCTTGTGACTCAGATGTCTGCTCGTTCGGACTTGCTACTACGGTTTATATGATCATGAGTCATGCACCTTAGAAATCAAACTGAAAGTGCAGCTTCTCAAAACAGCTCAAGTTAGACAAACAAATAGCTTGAGAATCTACTGATTGTGAATAATGTCTTTATATGTTGTATTGTTATTTGCTTGCACAATGGGATTTCCATCTGAAACTAGCTGCTCGGTTTAATAGGAGCTGGATGTGTCACATTTAATGTTGTTGAAATTACAGCTGGAAACGTTAACTCTCAAGGGAGCAAAGATCTAAGAAAAGTAAAATTATGTTAATATATTCATTTCTGAACATTAATTTGACATTAACTCACTTAATGTGCTTGATTTTGTGAAAAATATATATAATGTCCACAAAGCACTAAATTATACATATTAGTATTTTAGTGCTTGGCTTTGAACTGGAAACACCCTTCACTAATCTTGGTCTTGTCTTGGTCTCGGTCATCACTTGGTCTTGGTTTGTAGTATTTTAGTATTTGAAGTCTTCTCGTACCTGTGTCTCCACTGCAGAGGGCCACAGTGAGTCTGTGGTGGGACTAGGCCCACAGCACATGGACCTGGTCGGACCAGAGTTCCAGCCCGTGATGGACATGAGCAATTTACTGAAGCTGAGCGCTGCAGGAGACCACATGAAGGACGACAGAACGGGTGAGACAACAAAATTACATCCAACACGAAGCTTGGGCTCAGCTTAATGAGTCTTTTCATTGTGATTCACATAAAGCATAAAAGAAGTGTTTTTTATCATTTAAGCTGTAGTACATACAGGCCTATGGTTTAAATTTAAACCAGTTTAAATCCTGGCTGGATGATTAAAACTTTTGTCTGTGCAAATGTCCATTAAGTTTGTAAAGCGTTGTATCCTCTGCAATGTTAAGCCAACTTTTAATACAATGAAGTAAATCCACTCTGCTGAGAACACGGTGCCAACAGGCTTTTAGCTGAGTTTATTAGTCTCAAGCTGCATCCTCTGCTAGAAACAACACAGTGCATCTGCTGGTAAGGTCTACAGTATAATACCAACAAGTGGAAAAGCAGCGGCAGCTTTCACCTCACTGATGCTTACTGAACAAGTTAATTTGAATAATTGTTATTCATTTTAACATCACTTTAAGACCATACACAAACTCATTAAACTGTGTTTGGATTAGTGCCCATCCAAGTTTAATTAAACCTTGTTGGTGCAACCGGGCCAGAGAGAACTATGTTTTTTGTCATTTGAATGGATCACACATAATTTGATATTTTTGTTTGTTTTGTAGGAGCTGTTGATCTTATTGATGAGCTTATGTCGACAGATGGTAAGACCAGGCCTTGGGACATGAATCTTTTTGTTGGAGGTATTTTAGTCTTGGCTGCAGAGAAGGTCTAATTAATTATTTCTCTTCACAAAGGCATAGACTACAGCTTTAACCTGGACGACAACGAGGGAGTGTGTGACCTGTTCGATGTGCAGATCCTCAATTACTGAGGATCGACTGCTGCGGCGCCGTGGAACAATCTTGGGAAGCACTTTTGCCACTCAAACGAAGCCTCAAACCTGTTAAACACCTGTGAAACATTTCTAGTCCCTTTGTCCTCAGTCACAAACAAAGTTCGCCTGAAGCCTGACCCCTCTGTGACCCCTCCGTGACCCCCCTAAGATTTTATGGACTGTAGATGTGGATTTGCAGATAATTCCTTGTTTTCTGTTTGGAGCTACAACATTCCTGGGAAATGAGGTTCCTGAGTGGAAGTAAGCCAAGGACAATCCCACTCCCACCCGCTGCACTTTCACATCTGCCTTTTGTGCCTTTTGTGTCTCCTTTGTCCACAGTTTGTTTGTGGATGACCTGAAACTTGAAGACTGCGGTTTCATTTCGACAGTTTATCAACAGTGTTTCCTTTATGTTGATATTGCAGTAACAGTTCAGTATTGGCATTTTTTATACTTGTTTGATAAAGTTCAGGGTATAACTCTAAATATTTTCATAAAACAAGAACCTTATTCACATAATGAGTCAAATATTTAACCACTTTGACATTTGTATTTCTGAAAAGGGAAATTAAGTTGTAGACTGGAGTTTTGTGGAAAGTAAAAACTGCCCGATAGCTTTTTTTTTCTAAATTATTGCCACACAGCCATTTAGGCTGCTTTTGTTTTTTATTTTTACTTTGAAAATATGAAGTAATTTTTACTTAATTTAACTGAAATCCTATCTTGGTTCTTGTTGTTTGAAACTAAAGCTGGTTGACTGCCTTAATTGTAATTTAATAATTTAAATTTCTGGTTTGAAGATGTTAAAGCCAAGCAGCCATTTTGTCTATTTATGTTTTCTATGATTGTAAGAAATGATTTTTTTTTTTACGTATGTTTCTGTTTGATTTTGTGTATTTGCACATTTTTGAAGGGTTTTCCAATAAATGTATTTAAATATCTCACTTTGCAAACAGTTTCTTCAAAATCAGTTAATGAAAAGTAATCACAGTTTGATTTGTTTAGTTCATTCAACAGATGCTAGGCCTCACTCTAATAGTTTTCTTGTGTTGGGGTCATGTCCCTGAACCTGACTCACACCACTGATTTTCCTTCAATTTTATGTGGCCCCCAGCCAAAAAAGTATTGTTTATGGCCCCTACAATAGCAGCTTGATACAAACAGGTTCAAATCCTTTTATAAAACCTGGTCAAATCCAGTTAAACCTGTTCAAATCCAACTAAATCTGTTTAAATCCAACTAAAATATTGTGGGATTGGAACAAAAATGTTCTATTTTTCCAGAGAAACATGTACTACTCTTTGGTTGTAATTATACGTGGTTGGAGTCCTCTGTTCATCTGTATTGTATTATACATCCAACACTATACTCCACCTTTAACACATGATTCACTACATTTTGCTTGAGGTGTTTTCATTTGATGGGACAGGTTTTAGTAATTGGTTTGTTTTTTTTCTTGCAGCTTAATCATTCCCAGATACTTTCTCACATTTGGTGTCACGCTCCTCCCTCATAAATACTGCTTCACCTCCCCACCCAAAGACCGCTGTCTCAGGCTTAAGACTTCAAAACTCCTGGGTCCAAGTGTAGATCCAGGGATTAATTATGGATTTAATATTACGGGATTAGACCAGGTGACGTCTATTTTTGGAGGTTTAGTCCAGGGTTTAGTGATGGTTATTTCCAGGTGCAGTTTTAGATTTGATGCAGATCAAAGATAGATTGCAATTCCACATCTCACGCATTCCTATTTACAGCCTGTGAGCACCATAGCATGTATAAAATTGGGCACTTACGGTAGCCCTGCAGGGACATGCTGTCGTCTATGAATAACATGAAGGAACTGAATGAACCCAGTGGAAAAAGGTGATGAGACAAACTCAAACAAAACAAAGGTATCCTATGCCTTCATGCAGGATTACACAAATGCACTTCTCTTCAGCACTTTAGCATTCATCCGTATAAACATGGGTGTAGAGTACATTCAAATACCAAACCAGGTCAGGAGCTGGGTTACAAGTCAGTACAAAGTGCACAGTTTCATAAACCCCATCTGTGCTCCGGTAAAAGACATTTTCATTTTCACATATCTTTGATAAATGAGCGTCTCTGTCCGCTCTGGGTTCATTTTGTTGTTTGTATTACAGCTGACCTTATGCCCTGTTTGCAATTCCACCTGTGGTCATTTTTGGCATTGCAGTGTATTTATGGTATTAATATTTTTTTATAACATCTCTGCACTGTCCTATCTTCAACCCCCAGGTGAGAACAAATCATGTAAAAGCCAGTGGGACTGTAGTGCACCTGCTGAACATGGAATTAAACTCAGAAGCAAAATAATGTCATGACTTATTCAAGATCCAGTTCTTTTAATACATCTCAATATTTATTTTTTTCCAAGACACCGCAAAAACAGTGAGTGCCATCTTGAGACAATTATACATTTGTGAAAACATACTTACATTTATTGATTTTCTGCACTTTATTCAACTGTACATTACCAGATTTTACTCAAGTCTTGTCTCAAATGGAGAACGAGTCCGTCTCCTGCGACGCACTGTGGGAGTTAAACGACATGTCCATCCCCTGATCTTCGGCACTCCTCCTCCTCCTCCTCCTTCTCCTCTCTCCGAACCGTTTGGCCGCTTTCATCAGGTTGTTCCTGAACGATGAGCCCACAAAGGCGTAGAGGATGGGGTTGATGCAGCAGTGCGTTAGGGCCAGGCTCTCGGTCACCTGAGCCGCCTGGTCCATGACTTTACTAGTGCCGCAGTGGGTCACTAAACTGTAAACAGTGTCCAGCGTCCTGTAGACTTTTAACACGTTATAGGGCAGCTGAGTGATCACAAATACTCCCACTATTATCAAGAGGACGCGCACTGCTTTACATTTTTTGGTTAGGCTCTCAACGGGGACGTTTTTAAGCAGGCACCCCACTTTGCAGTAACAGACTATCATGATTAAAAGAGGAATGAGGAATCCCAATAAGACCTCAAACATCTCCAGAATGGCTTTACTTGCTCTGCCCATAGACGAGGAGTACACAGCCAAACAAAAACTCCTGTTACTTGAATGCTTCACTTCAGAGAAAATCAAATCAGGAATCCCAAGAAGAAAAGCACTCCCCCAAACTATAAAACAAACTTTCCAACAGTTTGTCCTGTTGAAGACCCTCTGCAGACACCCTCTTCTGTCACTACCCTGCGACCTGGTCAGAGAGAGGTACCTGTCTATACTAACACAGGCCAGCAGCAGCATACAACAGGTGAAGTTGACCGTGTAACAGGCCGACACCATCTTACACAGCCCCCCTCCCAGCTCCCAGCCCCGGGCCGCGTCCAGGGCCCAGAAAGGCAGAGTGGACAGCAGCAGCAGGTCGGCCGCAGCCAGGTGTGTGAGGAACACATCCGTCATGGTCCTGAGGCGTTTGTGGTAGGTGTACACCGCCACCACTAGGACGTTACCGGCCAGGCCCACCACCAGACACACGGCGTACACGGCGGGCAGGAACCGGGCGGCGAACGAGCGGACGTCTGACTTCTCACACACGGCAGGGTAGTCGTCGTAGCTGAACTTGAAGGTGAAGTTTTCAAAGTAGTAAAAGTCATCCTCCTCAAACTCATCCATTTTAGATCTGTTGGGACGACAAGTTTAGATGTGGCTTTAACAGAGCTTTGTTCAGATTTACAGTAACAATTGTGCCCCTTTTGGTGAATTGGTGACCCTGAATTACCCTTTGTGAATAAATGTGAGAGTGAATGGTTATCTGTCAGTGTTTGTCTGTTCTATTATATGATGTAGAGTCAAATTCTGCCAACAAGCCACTACTTTCACTTTGTAAACAGACTTTTTGCTGAGTCCTTGATTCTGGTTGTTCTTTCAGCATCAAAATGTATCTCTTTTCTTCAAGAAGTTGCCTAAATACACCTAAAGCCATTTTCTCTTGAGTAAATGATGAGAATTGAAATATAACAGTAACTCTACACTTTATTTGTGGTTTGATTGAACTGTGGAGCCAGTGGACCTGCTTTCAACGACCATCTGACAATAAATGAGATAATCTTTCTTTTTCTTTTTCTTTTTTTTTTTTTTTTTTTACAAATGATACATCCAAACAGGGGGTCAGTGGTTTTGGGGTTTTATAAAGCAGCACTATCTCTTTCAGATTTGAACCTTGAACCTTGTGTAACTCATATCGTACTGTTATTTCTCAAAAGTGTGGAAATTTGTGTTTGATGATGATGAAAATGCATTGTTTCCACGAAAAGGGGTTATTCTTCCTTTTTAATGTCTGAATACCATCAAAATGACCTTGAGGCCACATATTTTACTGATTACAAGGCTTTGTATTTTCTTCATGAACTGCATGAGCGCCTTTGGTCTATTTTGTTGTTGCAGCGTGCATTTCCCATTTGCAAAGCATTAAATCCACCTTAAAGTCACAATAATTCCGTGGTGTGAGCTCAGACTCTCTGTCCTTGAGTCAAACTTGGCTCACACCAAACATTTGAAATATGCAGAACAAACACTTGAAATAGTTGATCTGGAGCCTGTTGTAATGATTTTGCTGAGTTTAGATCCATTTCAACATCTGTCCTTCATGTCACGACCTCAACTCTTCCTCTCGATGAAATGTTTGTGTTTTGCAATGAGATAAGTGTACACATAAACTTTAGTTCCCAAATGTATTTCCTGGATGGACATTTGCCACTGTTTAGTAGCACCCTTCCTAAATAAGCCAAGCCTAACCTATATCAAGCTGGAAATCTTACCTTTAGTAATTTTCAGTCAACCAGAATGCCTTTAGTGTATTAAATATCTGCACTGAGCAAAAATAGTGAAATAAAGTGCTATATTTCCATGAGTTTGTTAAAATTGTCCTCAACATTCCACATTTCCTCACTGATTAGTAGAATGCATGTTATGTCAAACTCTGAGTGAATACTTGAGGTTTTAGTGGGAAGACACTTCAACAGCTTTTCTCCTGGAGTTTAAGAAGCACTGCAGCAAAGAGAATCTGTCCAAATTAACTATAAAGTGCTGTTTCTTTGCATATAGTGAGAATATAGTAGTGAAAGCAGGCTTACCGTCAGTATGTGGCCAGAAGGCAGGCTCTTGTGTGAGATACAGCACTAATAACTCCACCAAATGGAGACAGAGCGCAGGAAGGAATGAGTCAGAGGAGAGAGGGAGAGAGGAACCAGGACGAGGAGGAAGAGTAAAAACAAGGCACTCTGGTTTGACTGATGAGTTTTTTTATTAAAACTTAATTAACATGAGTACAAGTCAATACAGGGACAGTCCAGTGTTACAAATTGTACTTTGCTCAATAATACTACATTATGTGAAAAAGATTTGTATTTCATCCAATCTGCTAACTCTTATTTCACGTTTTGCAAGTAAATAGCTTAGTACTTTCAGGTATTTCATCATTGTGTTAAAGAAATAACTTGAATGGTGTTGTGTAGGATTCAGTGGCATCTAGTGGTGACATTGAGGAATTGCAGCCAAATGGATCCCTCACTATAATTTCCTTCTTGGAGCCTGCGTAGTTTGGTCTGGTTTTCCATAGTATTATAGTCCTACAACACCGTGGATCAACACTCTCTGCAAACACAATCAAAACATTTGAACTTCGTCTGCATTTTTATTTAATTATCTTCCAATAACTTACCCGCCTCTCACTCTTACTGTGGCATTACATAGAAATGATAACTCCATGGCTTCCTGTGCGAAAACTGGAGGGGAAAAAACAACTCACTTGAAACTTGAAACACTTGAAAATATGAGTTGAAAATTTTGATTGGATTGGTTGTTTTTTCTGCTATTGGTCCTGACAATAAATAATTCAAGTGTAGTCTAGAGACTTGTGGGGTTTAGTATTATACAAAAATCACATTAGTGGAACTTTTTTGTGAGCTATTTACCTCGGATGTGCAATTGGTTTCTTCTGTTTCAGCACAGCATGTGGTAACTGTAAAAAATAATACCAAATACTATTTTACAAGCGTCAATTAACTCGACGGATTGCAGATCAAAAATAGGTGACCAAATTAGAAATATGAATGTTTAAATAGGACAATATAGACTTGAGTTTTGGTGTATAAATAAATACACACATCTGTACAATTACCAGATGTAGAGTTTAATAAGTGTATGCATTAATAAAGTCCTCTTACCTGATGGACACGTCGACACAGTCCTCTTCTCCAAATACAGTTGACCCCAGTTCGTGTCTCAGTCTGTTTATTGATAGTCCGAGGCTGCTCATTACCCTCTTCTGTCTAGAAAAACACATATAATAATTTAACATATATCTACATCATGAGGTGGTCACATAAAGAGTGTCGTACCTGGGGTCTGTGATGTGTCGGGGCAGAGCAGGCCGTGAGCAGCAGGACGGCCTGTAAACACAGAAGGAACAGCAGCACGGGTCTGTTCATGATGAGCGAAGAAATAAAGCATTAACAACAAAACACAAAGTCTACTCCAGGCTCTGGTGGCTTTAATGTGGACGATCAAGGGTATTTAAAGGGGTGTGTACAGGTAAGATAAGCCGTTTCTAAACAGTTTAATTACATGACAAACTCCCACTTTAATTTTCTCAAATCTGCTTTTTCCTCTGGTGCTTTCCATTGAGTCGTTTTGATTATATCACATTAAAGTACCTTTCATTATTGTTTGTGTGTAAAAATATAGCTCACTAACTCCATCTTGTGGTGTTTTTGAGCTTTTGCCTTTGCTGAACCAATCACACACCAGGATGCTAAGTGCTAACCTGTTGATACATGTCTAAATGCAGCCTAAAATATATGTTACAATAATTAAAAACTATTTAAAATATTAAGTTCATACAGAACACACATCTGTTGCAAATGAACTTTAATGTTAATAAAAGCCCTGTTATCTTTATTTAAAATACCAACGTTTACAGTATAATATTAATATTGAGTGGATCAGGATGTTACGTCTGGTTTAACTCTTGTTTTTGTAGGACTGCTTTTTGTGTTCCCTGTCAAAATGTAAATATACTAATGTAAATGTATAATAATATCTGAAGATGTGTGGCTCAGCACAGCTCTGAACGTGTTATTTATTAAAGTATGGTTTATTCATGGTTATTAAATGAAATTCTGATCTTTGAAAATGTCATGGAATTTAAATAACTATAAAATAACTCCTTACAATGAGATTTAAAAATAAAACGCATCACCATGAATTTGTCCATTTTTATTGTAGATTATAGAAGCGTATTTACATAGTGGTGCAGTGGTGACAATGCAGTGGCAATTCTAGTTTAACAATAAACAAGTGCAACAATATTCAAAACTGACTGCAGTGAGCAGTGTTTTTGAATGAGACGTTAATGTCAGACTTTATTTTGTGCAGACTCTGTTTTCATTCATTGATCCATTCACCAATGTCTGATCAAGAAAAAGGCAGAGAAGGACATGGCATAATTAAAACAGTTACATAATGTTAAACCAATGTGAGACTTAAGAATGCAGTTTCTTACCTGGGAGCAGGAGGGCCCGGAGGACCATCATCACGCTGTAAAAAATATATACTGACTTCGACTTTACACATGGGTAACGTATTTGTATTTAATCTTCACTGATGTAACTAAGGTGAATGTTTTTATCCTTTAAGTGGCAGCTCTTACCCAGTGTTGAAGCTGCTCATAGTCTCTCTGATTTACTGCATCTGGTACAGGAATTTATGAGTGTGAGAATCTCAAGACTCAGAAATACACAAAGTCTCCATGTCTTTGTTACCTGTCTTTGCAGTCCTCTCATTTAAACCTCCATTTGGCCTAATCAAAAAACAGCAGGACTCATTATTAGTTGGGTCAAAACCTAAAAACTCAAACAATGGTTCTGATTTATGTATTCAAAGGAAGTCTCTTACGTGGAGGGAGGAAGTGGAAACTGCAAAAAGCAAATTTAGAAAGTCAGCATATATAGCAGAATATACATATATATATATATATATATATATATATATATATATATATATATATATATATATATATATATATATATATAAAAGAAATGCTACATACCCCAGGATTCCCCAGAGGTCCACCGCATGCTATTCTTCTTCTGTATTGGGGCACACTTCTTTCTTTAGTCTGTGTGAAATAAATGTGAAACATCTCTCTTTTTACAAGAAAATACTTGTAAATGAAGTGGATTTGATATAAATGAAATGAGAGAATATGTGATTCAAATAATTAGATATTTGTTTACCCTGACACCACAGTGTCTTCCTTTACAGAGATTTTTGATATTTTTTGATGCATATATAAAATCTGCATACCAAATTCCTAGGCCAATCTTATGCTTCTTGGGAAAATGTGAAACATCTCTCTTTTGACAAGAAAATAGTTGTAAATGCAGTGGATTTGACATGAATGAAATGAGAGAATATGTGATTCAAATAATTGATATTTGTTTACCCTGACACCACAGTGTCTTCCTTTACAGAGATTTTTTGATATTTTTTGCCTTCCTTCTTGTATCCCGGGAAATCTTTCCTAAAAACATGTATTAAATAGTTACAAAGTTTAGACTATAAAGACAATACTTAATCGTTCTTGCCATTTGATCAGTAATAGAGCTTTTACCTGAACACGAGGGGCCTCTCTGTCCTCTGTCCCCTGAGCCTCTGTCCCAGTGATGGCTGTGAGCAGCAGGACGGTCTGGACACAAATGAGCATTAACAGCACAAACCTGTCCATGGCTGGTGGCGAAACGAAGACTGGAAATGTTCCTCAGACCAAATCCAGTGTTTTTATATGCTACAAGAGACAAGATTAAAAGGGCGTGTGCAGATTTGAGATAACAGATCCACACGCACATCAGCAATTTGGGATGTTTTGTTTGTTTCAATTTAAATCAAAAGATTAAAAGCATCATCTCAATGGCTAAAAATAATCAAACACAAGGCTATATGTTTTAAGTATAGTTCAGTGATCTCTTGTTGTATCTTTTTTAGTTGTACCGGTTTTAGTTTAGTGTGAATATAAAAGCATGAAAGGTCAAATCTATAGTCAGATTTATAGTAAGTGACAAAAGTCTTTGGAAAATGTTTGTAAAGTTTTCTGCAATGATAGTTGTTTGTTAAAATGGGGTCAATAGGGACATGGTCTGTTCAAAACTGGTACATATTAGTGTTTTTCTGTTAGCCAGTCTACATGTTTATCAAAGCAATTTGTAAAATAAAAAATATTCTTCCATTCTCTAACTAACAGGTCAAACACAGCAGCTAGTCTAGGCCTGTATGTTCAGATGGTGAAAAGACCTTGTGTTCCACAGCCATACAAGTTTAACATCTGTTTTATTTACAGTAAATAGGCTATTATCAAATAGCTTGCAACAGTAACAACCTATGGAAGCAAAAATACTTTATATAAATGGCTACCATAAAAAGTTATATACTAAGCTACAGCAGCAATATATATCATAATGTCTATTACTGTGACATAGAGTATGTTTTTACCATAAAAACTGGCAGCTGCCTTGTTTTACTGTTAATTTGACACATTTTATTTTATTTTTTTTTCAAATAGCCTGCCTAAGGCTAACAGAATAGGTTTATATTTTAGAGCTTTTTTTTTAAAGAATAACAGTGACAGAGATTTAATATACACATAGACATGAATGTGGTTCGTACTTATGTTATAACCAATGCATTTACATTTTTCTCTACCGCTTTGGTCCTTTAAGGCATTCACTAGCTACATAGGTAGTAGCTACAGCTAATTTTGGTATAATGCATACATTTTCCCAAATCTGACCGTTTTTCCAAATATGGTGATCACTTCCTATTCCATTGATGATGCAGAATTCTTAGAACTTATATTAGAATTCAGCACAATTCAGGAGAAGTCAGACACTTTCAGCAGAGCTCTGAGCAGATTAACACTTTTCAGGACATTTCACTATTTTAATTACTGAACTAAGGGATTTGGTCCTTCTAAGATGGTCCGTTTTAGATCTGATCACTCTGGAACATCAGAGGATGAAGCAGGTAAATCACCAAAACTCTGGCAAACCACATTTCACTCACATTTCAATCAATGCTTCATTTAACAGTTACTTGGTATTTTATGATATTTAGCTGAAAACAAAACAAAAGTACGCTCACAGATGACACAACATGATTTGTGGTGTGTTTTTGTTATATTTGAAATGTTCTTTTGTCTCATTTTGGTTTGAAGATGTGTTTAGTTTTGTGAACAAGGTTAGGTCTGTTTTTTCCGCTTTAAGTTTTGATATTTCTATATTAAATCTGTGTTGTTGTTTTTTTTACCAAACCATTTAGTGCTTGGTCAGGTTTTACTGAGGGATTGTAGATACATTTTAAATGTCCATAATTTTGACACGAAATAGTGTATGTCAAATTTCAAAATAGTACACTAACATTGAGAATTATGAACATACAAAAAACTGATGACGTAACTCAAAGCAAAATGTATTTCTGAGCAAGACAAACAAACAAACAAACAAACAAACAAACAAACAACAGTTTAATCACTGTATTCACTACATTAAGGTTTAGTCACTGTATCATTGTACTCACTGCATTTACAGGCCTGTATTTTCGTTTCCTTTGTGTGATATATTGGTGCACACTGTTTGTGACTGCTTAAAAGCTAAAAGGTATTAAAGTTACCTCATGTATGTATTCTTGAGTGAATATCATTTGTATCTGCTGTATTTCACCGTGTTTGCCATATCTTGGATGTCTTTTACTGTAATGTTCGTGCGGGAGGTCAGTTAAAATTCACAACACACACTCCTCCACCTGGCTTCCATTACCATGAACAAACTTATAAACAGCTGAACAAACATTATGGCTAATTACAAGCTACAAAGCGGGCAACAGAAGTCAAGATGTCCAGCAACGGAAAGTGTGACAAAACTAGATAAAGAACATCATGATTCATTAAAAGTGGACAACTGACATAGAAACAGAGAAAAGTAGAAGAAAACAGAGTAAACTAGATAAAGAAACATCATTTAGATCCATTAAAGCAAACAGCCGACGCGGAACAGAGGCGGAAAGATTCATAAAGTAGATGGCTTTCATCATCTAGCATGAAGAATTGAGCCCCAATTAAAGCGCCACCTGCTGCACTGAAGGCCTTAACTCTGTCACCAAAGGCCTCCCATGAAAATGTTTAATACTGAAAACACCTATAGGGAGGCTAAGACACAATTAGAATTGATTCAAAGAAGGAGTTATTAAGAGAAGTGGAAGGGGGATCCGCAGAGAGTATGTTTTTGGTTGTTGCTTTGTGCACTTGTTCATGTTTGCTGTAATTTCCCCGGGGAAGATTTTTATTGAATGTTACTTGTGAGCATTCAACAAACAACGCTTTCTGTAGTACTGCAAGTCTGTATCCAGTGGTTTGATTTTTGCTCCAGTAGGTAATTTTTCTGATTCCAGTATAACTCAGAAACTACAAGTCAATGCAGTTCACATGACAGCTTCAAAAACACCAACACCACCTCCAGGGCACAGCTTGTATAAATTGATACATACAGTAAAAATAACATCAATTAATCTTTTTGTTTTTGTCCTGACAGCACCCAGCAGCAGTGCCCAGGAGCCGTCTAGAAGCAGGCTCAAGAAGAGGAAGACTGAAGACGAGGCAGAGGAGTCCTCAAAGAAGCCAGCACTTTCAGAAACTCCCAAAAAGGCCAAGAGAAAGACGAAATACATGAGGGAAAGGGACACTGAAGCGGCCATGGACAGCGGTAAATAAATCGATAGATAAAATAGTGTCAATGAGTTTTTTAAAAACTAAAAATTGTAGACCTGGCAATGAATGTATTTAATATTCAAGGATGAATGCATCATTAACAGGTCTAGCGCTGTTTGTTTATCATTGCTAATATGGTTAAAGGACAGCTTGTAAAGTAAAAGGTAAAATAAAGTAAAACAGAAATAGAAAGTTTTAGTACTTGTATTTACACAAATTAGCTAATGTGTAATAATAAGTAAAATGCAATTTATAAATGTCTGTCTATAGTTTATTGCTGTGTAGAACAAGAGACAGTTCACACAGGATTTTGAGAACTTTTTACAGAATAACACTGGAAGAAATTCCAATGTATTGTTTATAACTTTGAGCATTGTTTTACATGCAAGATCTGCAATATTTTGAAAATTTTACCTAGATCCTTGAATTTGAACCTAGACCTATCTGGCTCCAGCTAATGGGGATTATTTATTTATTTATTTGGTTATTGTTAAATTGAAATTTATGTAGCATGTTCTAAAAACATACAAATCTATTGTCCTGACAGCAGCCAGTAGCAGTGTCCAGGAGTTGCCTAAGTGCAAGTCTAGAAGGAAGGCTGAAGAGAAAACAGAGGAGTCCTCAAAGAAGCCAACTCTTTTAGAGATTCCCAAAAAGACCAGAAGAAAGAGAAAAAAGAAAACGGACAATGACACAGCCACCAACAGTGGTAAGGAGAAACAATATTGTGTAAAAAAAAGTTTTTAAAAACTAAAAATTGTGGTCTGTATTTTTACTTTATTAAATAACACTCTTTGCACCAGAATATAGAAAAGGCTCCAATATAGTGTAAGGATTGTGTTTGTGTTAAGAGACACACTTCTGTACAGTGGTTTTGACTGAGTTTATTGTCCTGACAGCACCCAGCAGCAGTCTCCAGGACCCATCTGAGAGCACATCCAGGAAGAGGAAAGCTGGAGAGGACTCAGAAGAGCCCACTCTGTCTGATGCCCCCAAAAAGGCAAAGAGAAAGACACAAAAAAAGAGGAAAACATCCAACGAGGAAACCACCAGTAGTGGTAAGGGAGTATTTTTGAAATGTGTCAAAATGCAAATTTTGAAGAAGGACGCAGCAGCATGTGCTTGAAGCCTTAACATTTCCACAATTAGAAGTGAGTTTTTGTTTGTACTTGAATTTCAGATATGGTAAGAAAGAAGCTGTCTGACTTTCTTATCAGATGAAATAATTAAAAGAAAGTCCCTAATTCAGAAGAGTAATATACAAATATATATACAAATATATACGTGATTCAAAGTCAAAGGTTATTTTCACAACCTTTGACTTTCCGACACTTTCTTCTTAGCGTTACAGTTTGTTAGCTTAGTTAATTCAAATCTTAATAATAATTCATTCAAATCACCATAAACGGCATAGCTCATTATTTTGCACACTTGTCTGACTTTTATTTACTGTCCTAATAGGGCCGAGCACGAGTGTCCAAGAGGCCTCTGAGAGAAATCCCAGAAAGAGGAAGGCTGAGGATGGCACAGCAGGGCCGTCCAAGAAGCCAAAGAATTCAGGTGCTTCCAAAAAGACCAAGAAAACAAGGAAGAGAAGAAAGAGGAGGGTTGCAAACACAGAAGTAAATGAGGAATTTAACCCTTTGGACCACCCAGTTCTGGCTCAAAAGGGCTCCAACATGAGTAAGCAAAAACTGTTATTACATTACAGAGTTTTGTTGTTGCATGATGTTGCTGTGCAGTTCTTGTAACATCAGCTAAATGTTGTCTAAGTGTTCATTTGAGTATATTTTAAACAACAATGTTCAACATAAACACATTCGGCTATTTGAAATTAATACTTCTCATAGCCAGCAGTGGACTTTTATTTGACTCTAAGATAAAGAAACAAGTCACTGCTTCTCACTGACTGGGGACAATGGGGAGATGTTTCCCATGTGTAATTTTCCTCCTTTAGAAAATGTTAGAGAACACCCATAATGTGCGAATGTGCTAATGCTAGAGACTAACTCTGATTGGAAAAAAAAGAAAAAAAAAGAATGGTAACGTATCATACAGAATGTCAAGTCCTTTAGTTTTTCACAATATGTCTTTATGTTTCCACCTTATGTCACACTGCCCACATCCAGAGCCAGCTCTAGCCAATTTGGTGCCCTAGGTGAGATTGGGATTTGCTGCCCCCCATCCCCCCGGCCCACCACACCCGCTCAAATAAAAAAGGACCAAGACACATATGCCTAATCTTAAAAATCTTAAAAGTATAATCTTCATGAGTGTAATAAAACATACCAACACACAAATGCACACAATAATACAATATTAAATAACAATATGAAATAACTAGAAAATTAAAATAAAAGATCAAGTTCTTGTTCAGGGTTTGTGCAAATGTCCTGAGAAAATACAGAGGTGCTATTTTTAAAACAACACAAAACAGTGCTATGTAAAATAAGTAAATTTAAAAGACAACTGGTGGTTTAACTAAAATATTTGTTTCAAAAAGTTGTGCAATTGTGCTGCCTGTTCTTATTAACAATGGCCCTGAATGTGCAAACAAGACCATGTAACAAAACAATAAACAATATAAACAATAAATAAATTAACATAAAATGAAACCACTGAAACCGTTCAGGTTTTGTGCAAATGTCTTAACAAAATAAAAAAGTGCCATGAAGGGTTGTATTTTTTGATGCGCGTCAGCGTGTGTGTGTTGGCCTTAAAGGTCCCATATTATGCTAAATCGACTTTTCTGAGCTTTTAACCATGTTCTAACGTTGTTTCTACCTCAAACACATACCCAAAGTTGTGTTTTGTTTCATTCGCGTTCATGTTTAAGTAATTTACTTAGTTTGAGCGACAGTCCTTTCAACGAGCTGTTTCACGCAATGACGTCAATATGTGAAGTAAACTACTCCTCTCCAGGAAGTGCTCCTCCACACTCCTCCTGCCCCTCTCTCCTGAACTGTCAACAAGTGCCGTGCTCTGCAGCTCAGACACAGAGAAGCATCGCTGCTACTGTGTTAGCTTACTTACCGTCAGCAACATGTATTACTAACAAGCATTACTGCATAGCTCTACATATTGCTAGGCTACTTTATTATAGTTCTTTCAATACACTGCACACCAGCTACCTTAGGAGTCTCCAGGCAGCATACATTCTCAACTTCAGTAGGCATTGTACAGTCATTTCCACATATGCACCGATAAACAGAAGCAGTTAACACACGCTATGCTACGAGCTACACCATAGAAACATACACAATAAATAGTTTCTCATTTACCAAGCAGAAATGTTTATTTCAACTTCGCTAGCCTCGTAGCTTGTGCAAATGAAAAGTTAAACAGCAGTTTTTAATGTTAGAATAAACCTCTTTTCTCCGCTTTCTAAAAGCAGCACCTGATGGCTTGGACGGCCTTTTCATGATAAAAATATGTCAAATTACTTGTTGATGTGACATCCATGAATTTAGGGACCGCTGCTGTGATGTGCGTCAACAATGCGCCCATCCCCCCCGCTTCCACTGTAAACTGTGTCAGTCTGGTTCAGGCTGGCCAGGTCAATCAGAGGTCATTAGGATTTTTTTATTTTTTTTTCATATTAGAGTACAAAGAAGAAATAACACCATTCACTTTATTTTTAATTATTTGTTATTAAGCTGGGTGCCCTAGGGAACCGCCTAGATGGCCTATGCCTAAAGCCAGCTCTGCCCACATCTACGAGGTTTTACAAATTGGATGCTTGTAACTAAATGTAGATTCTTTTCCTTACTTTTTCTAGAAGATTAAAATGACAAATGCCATTCCCCAAAACAATTTCAAAAGAGTGCAGTGACATGTTGTCCCACTATGTTAAACACTATTTGTCTCTTTGTAAATAACTATGGTCTGTACTCTTGTCTGATAACATTTTTTGCTGTATGTTTTTAGAAGAATTCAGAGCCAAATACTTAAAGCTGGAGAAAATTGGACAGGGAGGCTCAGTTTTTGCTGGTTTGAGGAAGTCCGACAATCTGCCTGTGAGTTCAACCATACCCTTTTTATTAACTTTAACTAAGTCTTTTACATTTTTTTTTACTATTGAGTTTTCGTTCATTACCCAGCAGGAGAACATTTTGTATTAACTGCAGTCTGTTCTGATTCTTAGGTTGCCATCAAGTACATCTTGAAAAGCACCATGCTGTTCTCAACAGTGGTGAGTCACACAACATCATTTAATAATACTAAAGCAAGTCATCACTATTTACTTCTAAAGGCTACTGGTAGATTCAAGGCACATTTCTCATGTGTGGTCCAGTAAGGGTCAGATCTGGTAAGATTTGGTGCAGCTACCCTTAAGAAGTGTATACATTATATAATGTCACAAATGTTAGATTCACCAAACAGGTGTGGCTAGCTTTGTTTTTAAAAATAGTTCATTTTACTCAAGTGAGAAATTGTCTCAGATATTTTAGCAACTGTACAGCAGTGCTGGAACTTTTCCTTTTTTTTCATTTGCTGAGTTCTCTCTTCTGATTGGATTCTGATTCTCTCTTTCGTGGTCCGTTTAGATCTATTTTACCCTTATTTTATTTAAAACAAGGTCACTTACTTCTCTATTAATCAAAAATGTCTCCAGTCCTACAATTAGATTCATAGGTTAAGTCAGTTTAATGGTTTCTCTCTTTGCTGTAGGTCGGTATTTCAGGCCGTGAGTACAGCGTCCCATCGGAGGTGTGGTTGGTGCTGAAGGCAGGAGGCAATGACAGCTGTGCCGGACTAAACTCAGCTGTGGCCCTCATCGACTGGTATGAACTGAAGAACAAGGTGGTCATCGTCATGGAGAATCCCGCGGACTACAAAGACCTGCGGACCTATATCAATGAAAATGACGGCCCACTCACTGAGGCCGAGGCCAAGGTACACTACACACTTTCTAGATGATCTTTTTTGCTGTGATTCTGGTCCTAAGGTTGTGTTTTTTGTCCAGAAACTCATCAGGAGAGTCATCTTTGCATTCATTGACATTCAGGGCACAGGTGTTTTCCATCGTGACCTCAAGTGCGAAAATGTCCTGGTTAAAAAGTACAGTAACGGTTTTCATGTCCGCATTGTGGACTTTGGTAGCAGCTGTGACCTGGAGCCCTTGTATGAAGGAATGTACGCAGGTATGAGATCAATGGTTTGGATACATTTTTAAAACTCAGTATAAATTGCATCATTCCACAATCATTTATATTTCAGTGAAATTGTGTTTACGGTGTTTTTTGCGCTTTCTTCAGGGACCATTGAATACGCTCCCCCTGAGTTTTATACTGAGGGTAGGTACCTTTCAGACCCGACCTGTGCTTGGCAAATTGGTGCTCTGCTTTGGGATGTTCTGCACAGCCCCAAAGATTTCAACACCATTGATTTGATGGAGGGGAAGCTCAAGTTCAAGAGAGGCCTTTCTAAAGGTATGGGTCTTCTAGAGATTATCCTTTTAGCACACTACCAAAGTGTACCTCTTATTAGCTGTTCAACATAACAAATGCATAGCAAACATCTTTATCCTACTTTCCCCTCACTATTTCTTCTCTGTTTGTCTTTCATTTTAGATTGCCGTCATTTCTTGACAATTTGCCTGAAGCTGGAGCCAGCAGAGAGAATCTCTGTGCAAAACCTTATTTACCATCCTTGGATTTTAAGACCAACTACAGATTTTTAAAGCAGGGTTGATTGGGGTGTCTATGAAGAGTTTAGTGGATGGGTTTAGGGAATCAGACAGGAATAGGTCTGTAGGATTACCCTGACTGATAACAGGGCCAACAAAAACACATTTAATTAGCAAGACCATTTTTAAAAAAAAACTGCAGTGCATCAAAACCTGGCATTGCTGAACTTCCATGGCATTTTACTTATCATCCAAGAAGCCTCTTAAGTTCTGACTGATTGGTGTAGGCTGCAAATACATATGCCTTGCAAAACTGCTAATGTCTTCCTGGTAGTTGTACTTTAAGACCCAGTTGTGAACTACCAGGCAGACATCACCATTTGGAACAGTTTTGCGAGGCATATGCTCCTGCAAGTCTCTACCAGTCAGTTAGAACTTAAGACACTCCTTGGATGAGAAAGCAAAACATCTAATAACATCATTTTAGCATTTAGGCTTCATTACTGAGAAATTTTTCAGTGTTTGAAATGTGTTTTGGATTGGCTCAGTTAGTAACACCACAGTCAGTTTATTCCTGCAAACCTGTTCTACCTGGTTCACCAAGCCCCAGCCTCATAAATCCATCCAATCTTCCACATCCTCTGTCCATAGGCACCCCAACAAAACCACTGCTAGCTAGGTAAGTATGGTGTATTAGCTCAATGTTTTCCAACCATGTTCTGACTATTTCCAACATCAATGCACCATCTGGAGGGCTTAGGAACAGCATCGTAGCATTTTTATCAGCTTGGAGTGTGTTGGGTAAAAATTTATCTTTTTACCCAACACATTTTAAACCAAAAACCCTGATCAGCTTAACACTAGAAATGCTACAATGCTATTGTTTAGCTTTTCAGAGGTAGCATTTTAAAGTATTAAGTCTAGCTAATATATATGCACAAGGTAAGTATAATTAAGATGCCATATTCTTACCTAAATAAAGAATAAAAATAAAAAAAATAAATTAAACATTCAAAAACACTAATTTCTTTCTTTTTTTCCATTAAATAAAATCTTACCTCAAGGACAGCGTTAATGCTAATGCTGTTGTGACACTTTGTAAAATGATGCTATGGCTAACATTTACAATGAGAGGAATGCGTCAGTATGTCATGGTTTTGTATGGCTAACCACTCTCTTTATGAGAAATAAATCAGATTCGAAGCTAAGTTTTAAAATGTACAATTGCAGACATTAACTAGAATAAAGAAGCAAGTATAATCTTTTAAGTTGCGATGCGAGAAGCTACAGGTAGCTATAGCTAAAGCTGTACACTGTTGCTATAAACAGTAGCAGAATTATCCAGATGATTCCTTTCTAGCTAAGGGACTGCCTATAAAACTCAAAATACTGACATATAAAGTCAAACTTTGTCAAATAAACGAGAAAGAAGCTTAATTAAGGACAGAACCAAAAATATGTATTTAAACCTGCATTTTATTTAGCTAATTAACCTAGCAGAAACATGCTAGCTCTTACTGACAACTGTCACCTGCCATGTAGCTTAGCTAGCGTTAACTGCTCATTTGCTTCAGAAATGTGCAGGATTACATCTGAGAAGCAAGAAAATAGCCTATATTAAAAACCAATTTACATGAATCTTTCTCAATAAATTATCAGATTTGAATAACTAGTTTGTAGTTTGTGATAATTTGATATGGTCAGTCGGCTAAGTGAAGTTAATTTCACTGAGGATAAAGTAAGAAACGCTGGATCCGAGAAAGCTCTTCTGAAGTCCGCCTCTTTTTTGGCCCAACCCTGCTTCTGCTGCTGGTTGTCGACAGGAAAACAATCCAGTTCCCAGCGCAGCTCATTTACAGGAGATTCTCAACCAACTTTATGAAGGAAAGTAGGAATAACCTCGAATAGTTATAGCCATTTTATTTGTTTTACACGTTGACAGTAAAATGAATGTCCTTTTTACTTTTAATGGTTTACAGTAGATGTTTTAACTGGAAAAGTCTCTAGGAAAAAACTGAGATCTTGTTTTATACTGTTAAGAGTTGAACCCTGAATGAGAAAGAGTGGTAAGTTTTTAATTTTATTTTACATAATTTAGGATTAACTTAACTCATTTTAGTGTCGATATTCCCTAAGATCTGAACATAATGTGTCTTTAAAGTCTAAGTAATGAAGAAAAATATGTTCTACTTATTTTGTAATTGTGTGTAAATGAGAGTTTTTTTTAATTAATAGTTTACAGTGTGAAATTTGTGATAGAAATTATACTTAAATGTCAAGAGATTTCATGCTGAGGAATGATAATCCTGCTCAATACTAATGCCCTGATTGTTGCTGTAAGTGGCTTGTTGGATGTGAGAAAGCTTGAAAGAGCGTGAAACAGTAAAGAACATAAATCCGGTAGATTAATAAAGTTTTTCATGTTTGAATTATTTTATACTCAGGCCATAAACTCTTTACTTGGCGCATCATTAAAGGGTTATAAGAAAAGCACATTTGTCACTAACTTAAAGGACCATCAAATAAAATATTTCAAACACATCAACAATATTAAAATAGATGGGAGGAAATGCTCTACGGTTTACATTTTAGATTAAATAAATTGCCCTTGTCCTGGTGTTTTTCTTAATGTGCTGTGTATGTATCCCATTTCTGATAAATACAGATTGGTGAGAGGGTCTTAACGCGTGTGAGCCATGGGCCGGAAGCTGGATCTGTCCGGACTCTCGGACTACGAGGCAGCTCATGTGCTACAGGTCGTACAGAGGGACATGAGGCTGCGTAAAAAGGAAGAGGAGCGCCTCAGGTCAGTGATGAGTCTGTCACATCAAGGAGTAAAGCAAAAGAGAAAAATAAATAAAAAAATAAATAATTTACCATTATGAGATTTTAGCTGGAGTTGTAAGTATCATTTTATGAACTTTGTTTAAGTGGAGACTTTCCAAGTGGCAAGATTGGAAGAAAAAAAACATGTCTCCTGAAACGGGTCATTTTAGTGTATTTTGTACACTAAACTGTATTACCAATACAACTCTGCTAGTGTCCAGTGTATTGGCCTATTTCTGCATTCTCTATTTTGCTGGGAGTCCTTGTCCCAGTGACAGGAAAGTTACTTTGAAGGTTTCTGTCCAGCTTAGGTTACTGTCAGTGAGATAGGCCTGATTCTACTGATCTCAGGTCTAAGGAGCATGCAAATAATTTTGAGAATATGTATTTTTGAGCAAAAAATAAGTTATGTAGGGCTGCTTTAAAGAAAGAGAAATTTTGATACTGCAACTGCAATCACTGAATGACAACAATATTGTGGTATTTCATGTGACAGTCTTTCACACTTTGTATTTACAGTTTTCATCTGAGAGTTTTAAATCAAGCGGTTTTGTGACTTACTGTAAAAGTTAGTGTGTCACATGAAACCAGTTGAAGAAAGTTCAGACATTGTAAATGTTATCTATTTGAATACAGTTCAGCCTTTGCATGGCCAAAAGGGACATTAAAATGTGCCACGTCATAGCCTTGCAATCCATACCCATTAAATAAGTTTTGGATTCCTTCCTTTTGCATTAGTTTTGATTAGATGTGGGACAATATATTGTATGTTTCATTATCAAATTAGTTTCCTATTGTGATACATGATGGTGATACAGTTACAGACAAAAGAGGGACTAAGCAAAAACTATTCAGGTGATTGGCATTGGTTCATTTCTTACAAATTGCATGATAATAACGCTACAATATAAAAAAATCAATCAATGTTCAAAGCACTCAGTGAACATTTCCCATCTTGCTTCTGTGTGCTGCAATGTGCTTCTCAAAACTCTGGACAGGAAGTGACAAGCCTTTTCCTGTCGCAGTCATACAAACATCCTCCAAACGCTTTCAGAAGTCACAAACCGAGTTAACGCAGAGCTCAGACAGACTCACTGGGCGGGATCCGACTCTCAATTCTGTCCAGTCCAAAAATGACGGGAAACATAATAGAGAATAGACGGAAATGATAACAGCTTGTTGTTATGTCAAGAATAACCTGCTTATGTCATGTCAAAATCAACTATTCAGATAAGACTAATAGTTTTAAGCAGCACAAATGGCGTCTGGACTAATGACTCTAATTTCCTTGAGATTTGCAAAAGGAATGCATTAATGGAGTGGGATTTGGCTCAAAACTTGTTACCAGTAAATCACTAATTACTGGTGGTAATAATCACTGAAAGATCTGGAGTACAGCAAATGACTTAATAAAACTTCTACAGAGAATAATTCACCAGCTAACCTTTCTATTTGTTTACTGCTCTGTAGATGATTATTATGTAATAGCATGGTATTTTCCCACTTTCTTTGGTTTCTTTTCTCTTCTTTTTTATAACTAATAATTTTTACATAATAGACTGTAGGAAAATCAGATACACACAAAGTGAAACTTGCTGAGTAAATATAGGCAATGTTAAACATAGAATATGTATAACAGAAAGCATGGAGGTTTTGAGTGTATTTACAGTTTTTGTCCAGCAGGGGGAGTGCTGAGCTAAGCACGTGAGGCATTAAAACACACTCTGTTGTGTTTAGGTATATGAATATTGATTAATATAATATAGATAATATTGATTTCCCTCCAAAAAAGCGTTTTCATTTGCTTTGATTTTTATTGAAGTTTTCAAACAGCTCCAAAGAATACCCCACATATACCTGGAAAAAAGCAGCTTAAGTTACTTAACACACTTTATATTCAGATTTAGTGCTATATATATTTTTGCAATCTGCAGCCATTGTCACGTTGGTGTTTCAGTTGTGTTTACAGAATGTATTATTGTATAATGAATTTATTATATGAAGTCATTTTGTGCTGGTCCAAAGCCCAGATAAATAGAGAGAGTTATGTCTGGAAGGGTATACGGTGTAAAACCTATGAGAGACTAAATAAGTGAACCTCTAGATGATCCACTGTGACGACCCCTGACGGGGGCAGCTGAAAGAAATAGTGATTATATTCAGTAATTTCCTGAAGCAGATTTCCTTTTATATCTGTCATTGCAATGTTACAACAATTTACAATAAAAACATTAAACTATTAAAGCAACTTGATTTAAATACACAGGGGGCTGACCTAAAATAACTCCACATTCATGGGACGTAAACATTACATCAGCACATCTCCAAGAACCAGGCTATTGGTGACGATAATTGGACCAGACAAAGCTCTAGCGCTTCCGTTTATTTGCTCTCATTGCCTAAAGTGAAATTTTAATAAAGTGTGTATGAGGACAGTTACTACAGTACACAGACTGTAGCTGTGAATTCAACGTGATTCATCATAAATGTGTGTAAGTTATTTATATTCTTCATGTAGCTGCAACACCAGAGCGTGCTGCTGCTGCACGAGAGCAGCCAACTCTGTCACAAAGGCACAGTGATTGATGCGATGCCAAACTAAGTTACCCTTGTTTTTATGACATGTTCTTGAAGCCCATACAATTTGTTTATTTTAAACCAAAAATGTCTCTAGATATTGAGTCTGTGTAAAAAGTGACTGTTGTCCCTGTGGTGTCAGGCTCCATCAGTCTCCATCAGTAATCTCCTATAAATGATTCAGGCACTGCTCCTCCAGCTCTGATGTGATAATAACAAATCTTCTGACATTTTCTTGACATGCCCACACTTTTGTCCATCCATCTTTTTCAGTTATAACTTTTAATTGTATCTTTTAGCCCCTGTCTGCTTACAGTGCATGAATATTCTTGTCAGGGCTATTTATGTGTGAATGTTTGTGAATGCATGAGAGGTTTTCAGCTGTATTTCTGTGTAAAATGTCTGATACTGACAGTTTACACATGAGTGCGTAGTAATTGTGAAAACAAGCTTTCGGCGTTTATATTTATATGTTATTATTCAGTAGACCTCTAGATTTGGGATTTTAATTAGATGAAGAATGACTGGAGAAACTTATGATGCTGATGAAGATAGAGTTAAAATGTCAAATGTGAGTAAATATTTGCTCTAAAGCCAGGATTACGGCAGAAAAGAGACAGTTCATGCAGAAGAGCTCTCACTGCAGTCAAGAAAAAGTCCTGATGTATTATTCAGCACTACCTCCTGTAACCTTTACAGCAGCACAGCAGGCACCACATAAATCATATATGCACAGAGTAAATATAGTATCACAGGAAGTGTGAATGAGAATTTAAAGGCAGACTATGCAGTATCCAGGCCCATATGCTCCACCTTGTCTCTTCTACATTGGCCAAGAGCAGTGTTTCTTAATATTTTTAAGGGAGTCCACATTTCAAAAGAAGAAAGAATCATGACCCATTTCCCTGGTCTTTTTTGGTCATTTTTATAAAGACTCTTTCCTCACGGTGGCATCTCTAACAACAGTAGGCAAATGGTGAACAAAAAGCTTCAATGAGGCCCTGTTCTAGAAAAGGCATAGCTGTTTTTAAACTGAACAATGTGAAGGAAAAGTTAACTCGAAATAATTACCTAAAATATCCACAAGGAAACTGTGAATAAACAATATGTCCAGCATATTTAGGTTTTGTCATTGCACTTTCCAAAAGCAGATATTTTTCATTAAATTTCAACTTTTGAAATGACTAGGTTAGAATTTCTGTGACCCACTTTTAGAATCTAGAACGACTCTCAGGCCCACAGTTTTCCAACAAAGGGGTTCGTGTTGTATGTGCATTATTTTAATATTTATTGGAAACTTCTGCATATCATATAATTTCTTCAACAGGAGTGAGGCAGAGGGCAATGACACTGAGCATATGACCTGACCCGGAATCAAGCCCAGGTCTCTCAAAAAAATCCCTTGAATTTATTGTGCCGTTTGAATAAAGGGGGCAGAGGGTCAGTGTGGTGCCTTTACTGTGATACTCATCGTCTCTGACACAGTAAACCACAGCAGTAGATCTGTACAGACATGTCCTCCTCTCTCCATCACGTTGTACATCTGCCCTTAATACTGCCTCTCTCTGTGTGTTTCTGTGCCCTCGCCCCCCCCCTCAGCGAGATAAAGCAGGAGCTGGACGAGGAGGGCAGTCGCTGTCTGCTGCTGTCCCGTCAGAACTGCTTCAACCGCCGCTGCTGCATCCGCTGCTGCTCGCCCTTTTCTTTCCTGCTCAACCCCAAACGGCAGTGTCGCGACTGTGGCTACAACGTGTGCAGGGCCTGCCGCGTCTACAGCAAGAGATACAAGGGCTGGCTCTGCTCCGCCTGCCAGAAGACCAGGTCAGTACCACACTCTGTCAGACCACGCTTGTCACTGACAGGACTTCACTGCTTATTAACGAGAGATTTATGTCACAATTTATGTCTAAACTTTAGTGAGAACAGCTAAATAAACTGTTTAGATATGAAGAAATGTAAAAAAAATGTACATATTCTTTTAAACTTACCTTTTTCACTGTTAAAAACATACATGCATTGATTATATTGTAGCTGTTATGTCTGTATTGGGGCATATAGGGATTAATGAAGGCATTTGGCTTTGTGCAGTCCAATTCTAGGTTTATCTGAAATTACAAATACTACAGAAATCTGGTAAACATTGTGCTAAAGTAGTAGTAGATTGGTGTAAAGGCTGTTTTTGTCTCCTGGTCAGGTTACTGAAGACCCAGTCTCTGGAGTGGTTCTACACTAATGTGAAGAGGCGCTTTAAGAGATTTGGCAGCGCAAAAGTGTTGAAGACTCTTTACAGGAAGCACCTGACTGAGCACAGCATACTTTCAGAGCTCACAGGTAAATCTCTCTTCGCTTCTGTAATCAACATTTTAAATTTGGAAACTTACTGAAAGAGACATTGCTCTTTTTGTATCAGCTTGAGTCAAACAGGATTGAGTTTCTGTTGAGCTCTCATCTTATAACTTGAGCAGATTACGTTGCTTTGGCTGCTGCCCGATTTCTAGTTTTTTGTTTTTTTTTAATGTCTATCCTTCCTTTGTTTCATTATTGCAGTCTGTTTCAGAGCCAGAGCTGAGAGATAAGGCTTTTATATGTTAATTTATTTTAGGACCCCCCCAATCCTTACCACAGTCATGACTATTGTTCTTGAGGTTACTATACAATATTAAAATCCTCCAAAAATTAAAAAGAAAAAGTCATAACAGAGGAAAAGCAATTTAAAAATAGGATACAGTTTTCTACAGTTCTCTTCTGTCGCCACAAAAACACAATAATTTCACCAAGAACCAAGAACTTCAATGACTAGATTTAATTTACTTTAGAATTATTATCTAATTATTATTGCTTTTTAAAAACTACATGCTTTTCCAGTCACAGTTTTAGTTGGAGGCAGCATATTCCAGTGTGAAATGGCTCTTTCCACATAAATCTACACAAAAAGCTTTGTGTATTGGCTCTTTTGTTTTGTGGATGCCTTTATACAGTGTTTAAATTCAGCCTGTTTACAGCCTTCTTACCTTTGAGAACAATTCCTGATGGACTACTTCTTTCCGGAGTCATGGCTTTAGAGTTAGCAGACTGCTCTTTGAGGCAGCATGTGCTCCATCATGTCTGTGGACACGCCACTGAGCATCGCTGGGCCAATAGTTCAGAGTCTGATCTGATTAAACAGACGAGGGATTTTTAGAGAAGCTTGTTGTGGAGGACAGGTCAGTGGCTGCAGATGGCACCGAGCTCTGACCAGAGTCATATCCAGCACAAGAAATAATACAGTCTGTTCATTCCTCAGCCATATCACTCACAAAGTTATGTGTACTGAATGTTGGATCATTTTATAGTTTAGTTTATTTAGTCCATAAATACTAAGTTATCATTGTTTTGCATATAATAGCATTTTAATCCATAGTTTATTTGGGTCTTTTTTCTTGCTCTCTACATATAAAGGTTATTCACTTTTGGTTTGTATTACAGTTGTTTTTGTTTTGAAAGTGCCATGTATTGCATAATTTACAGATGTAGGTCAGTTTGGATAAGCCTGGCGGGCAACTTGGGGATAGGTTTTTTACCAGATGACAAAATGTTTGTTGTTTTGCTGCAGAAATAGTAAATAAAATCCACAGAAAATGCACATTACTGTTCGGATGTTCACTTTTTGACATGTAAGAAATATACTGTGATTTGATTTGTTTCATTATGATTATGTTTTGGACATTAGACACTAGACTGAGGAAGGGTATGCAATGACTAAAGTAAGTTATGGTTAAGTTTCATTTCAAATGAGCAAAGTTAGCAAAAAATCTGTGGAATAGTAGCATGCCTTTGCAGTGTCACATGGAAACAAAACTAAATCCCTTTGTGCAACTAGACCAGCTTTATTTTGTGCTGTTAAATATTGTTAGAAAGCATATTTTTAGTGGCCCATCTGTGTTGATCTTGATGTCATGTTCCCAGTACAGATGTGTGAGTGAATATGAGCAGTGTTATAATCCAGTTCACCTTCACGAGACTCACTGCCTACAGCCCTCCGCTGACCTACTGCTGTTTTGTTTGTAGCAGCTGCGACTTCATGAATCCGTTTTGGGGCCAAATGTGTCGTGGTGCATTAGCTGCCCCATCTGCCGGGGGTCACAGGAGCAAATCCACGCCCCTCAACTCGAATAATTTACTCTCTGTGTCTTCATCACTCTGATCAGTGTGCGCCTGCCTCTTTAGGGATTGAGTGAAGAGTCTCATAAACTAAGAGCATATCTGAATAATCTGCGGTTCAGAGGCCAGTCCCGGTGAATCTTTGGCCCTAAAATGATTGGATATGACCCTTTGTGCTCTACTGTACTTCTCAACTGCAGCTGACATCAGGAATGTAATGCCACGCACAAGGCTGCACTAATGCACTTATGTAACCACTAATGACTGTATTGTTGCATGAATATTACCAGAGCTACAAACAGTGGAAAGTTCATGTTTGCCAATTTCTCTAAACTGTAAATAAGTGACCAATGAGACTTTAGTCGACTGTTTCCTCATTTAATAATTAGTGAGCCCTAATGTTTAGTAGGGCTACGCAATATAATACTAATTTATGTTTATTGCATGTATATTTATGTAGCAAAGTACTACTTAAACTGCAGTAATACTATTGTAGTCCATGTCAGAGCTTTAAATCTCTTTATGGTCCAAATGTAAAGTGGCGTCAGTGTGACTAAGTCACAACAGAGCCTTGTAATATATTGTAATACAGTTCAATTTTGCCAAAGTGACCAATATTGCAACTCAATTCAGTTCATTTAAACTTTATTAATCCTAAAAGGGAAATTCCGCAGTTCAATCTCTTCAAATTAATTGCTTTGGTCTTCATCTTCCTCAGACTGACTGATTGTAGAGTTGTATTTCATTTGTAAAAAAAGGAGTTCTTGTGTCGTTGTGTCCTGCAGCTCACTGATCTCTGACGTCCACTGGCTGCTCTCTGTTGTTAAAAAGCCCAATGCAGGTGATGTCCATATTGTTCAGTATGTACACTTCCTCCATTGCTCCCCAGCTCTACAGCCTCTGAAGTCTCTGGAACCAGAAGCAGACTCCAAAGACACTGCTTCTCGTAGAAATAGTTTAATTTTTTTCTTGTGTAAATGATCCGGGTAGTGTCCATTAAAAATAGAAACCTCTTTATTGAACTTGAGTCAGATTATAGAAACTTTATGTATTATGATGCAACCCAACAAAATATAACAAGTAGCAGTTGTTTCAAGGTTGTGACAAAAATATCCAAATGTTCTGTACTTTGACTCACTTAAACCTGCGTCAACATCTGTGTGTTTCTGCAGAAGGCAGCGGCTACGAGGAGAGCATCTGCAATGACAGCAGCATCTGTGGGAGCGACTCCACCTTCTATCGACAAAGTGAAGGTAAAAAAAACCTACTATACTCAACATGTTTCTAATTTTAGACCTTTATTGTAGACTTTCACATTCAGAGACTCACAAATAAAAAAAATATGTCATTTATGTGTTACTTCAATAAGTTTATAACATATAAAGGACTTCCAGTTTCTTATTGTTATGTAATGGATTCAAATGCAACTTTTTTGCAATATGCATAAGTTAGTGTAATACATTTTTACTGTATGGTTTATTTCTCATTCAAAAGTGAATAATAAGTCATTTTTCCTGATGTTATTGTAATATTAGTCATGCCTGGCCTCTCTTTCCTCTTTTCTCCTGGTTCATTGCTCTGACTGGGTGAATGCTCAAAGCAGCTGTGGCCTTATGCAAATACACAAATGTGTTTCATACAAATACTGTCATTTTAGATGTATATTTAGGAAAATATAATTCAGAGTAAGTCACATTTTGCTTGTGTCCAGAGCACAGCATGGCAGAGACGCTGACTGTGGCGAGGCGTGTGGCAGAGGAGGCCATAGACGAGGCCATTTCCAAAGCTGAAATCGAGGTTTACTGTCCGGTCAGTCTCATTTAATGTCTGTTTTTTTCACATACACACTGTATGTTGAAGGCTGTGGCAACGAACATAGGCAGCATCTATAACGTGATCACTGCTTTCTTTGAATTTGACCCAGATTATGATACAAACCTAGTGAAAATAATAAATCTGTGTTGTTATGACTTGTTATGACCCTCTTCAGTAGACAGTGTTAGAATATAAGCATTTGTAATAGCCTGCTAGGAAGTGTTGCTATCACTCAGAATCATATGTTTACTTACATAATTGGGTATGCTTTTTTCTGGCTTTAAACTAAGCACACACATGAATAAACGTAGTGTCTGAATAATCGGCTTAAGTCTCATGTGTTTGGTGTTAAAAGGCTTTCTTGTTTGTTTGTTGTTTTCCAGGAAAAGCAGAATGAGGCCCACTATCTGCGCGAGCACCGAGGAGAGCTTATCGAGGAACTGGCAAAAACCATCGTTCAGAAAGTACATATGAACAACAGATTAGACTCTAAAACCAGGTTCATGTGGTTGGTCCCATTGGTGCAACAAGTGGTTTATTTTCAGAAGTAGGTCTCAGACAGATGTTTGTAAAAGGCACACTGTTAGATTGACTTGAAAGCAGCTGTTTTTAGCCTTTGTGTTGGATTAACCTCATATTTAATCCTGGCTCTGTGTCCATGTAGATCATCAGCAGGAGGAAGACTCTGGCTGAGATAAAGTGTGAATACGACCAGGACTGGACTGAGCCTCAGTATGAGCAGTGTTTCCCGTCACATCAGCAAGGACTCTGGGTAAAACCACCTCAAAAAACGCTGTTCAGGTCTATTTTAATCCATTAACATTATTTTACTGATGATTTTTAATTGACTTTTCACACCAAGACATCACCAAGACATCACCAAGACTTTAATAGATGAAAGAAAGGTCAAGACCAGTGATACATTAGAAGATATAGCAGGGAACAAATACTAAATCCAATATCATGGAGTCCAATCTAAAATCATGGAGGGGTTAGTGTTTAGACGGCTTAAAGGATATTTTTTTTTCCAATTATGATTAAATAAATCCAATCACAATAATGATGACAAATAACCAGTTGGTCCTTCGTATTACATCATATCTCTTTTCTCTTACTTATATTCAACCATTTAAACAAAATTATGAAGAAAAGAACTACTTTTTACTATATTTGATCGCACCAAATAATAATTTCAGACTTACTGACATGTCTCTCCACAGAGGTCACACTCTGCTTTCTCTTTGTTGGACAATGACCCACAAAGCATAATGAAGAGTCCACTTCAAACACTTAAAAAGGAAGGCACTGGGACGTCTCTGTCTGCGTGGAAGAGTGTGGACCGACTGGACAACTCTGGTAACGCACGCTAACCTTATGAATAATCAATAAATAGTACAATTATTAGTAAAGTTAATTCTTTGTACATTTACTCTGGTCATATGTGATTTTACAGAGTTTGGGTCATACTTTTCTCTTCCCTGCCATCCCATCTAACAAAGTTTGTGTGTCCTCAGTGCTTAAAAGCCCAGACGGGAACTGGATAGCTCTTCAGAGTGGTCAGCTGTCCCGTCCCAGTCTCCTGACCAAAAGGAAGAGCCTGGTCTACAGCGCTTTGGAGAGAGAGTCCGGAGCAGTGTCCGCCTACGAAGGCATGGACTCTGACAACGAAATCAAACCAGAGCCGGACAGTTCGTGGGGCGCCGTCCTGAAAGAGATTCACAGGAAAATGACAGAGTCCAGCTTGGACCTGCTGGACGACCAGGACTTAGTTTACACAGGAGGTCGCAGAGGGAGCAGAGACTCTGAGGGAAACTACTGGAAATCAAACAAGGCGCTGTTGAACAGAAAAGTGCCCGCAGAGATCAGGAAGCCCTCGTCGTCCCGCAGAACGAGTGTCATCGATATCAACTTTAACGTCGAGGGAGGAGCAGCAGAAGAGAGCGGTGCAGCAGCAGAGCCGGAGGAGACGGGGGTCCGCAGGTCACGCAAGAAAAAGAAGAGCAAAAAAGAGACGGCTGCTGCTTCTACTGCACCGGTAAGAGTTGAGAAAGGAGGGGACAGGGTGATGAAAAGACATTTATAGCGAATACTGCGAGCCACTTAAATTGATTCATTTTGTATTTTAAGTTGCAAAAGTACAAGTATATTGTTTTTTTCATGTAGTCATTTAAGGCTCATCACTCCAAGTTGCGTTGAGCAGAAATACGACAAATTTCATGATTTTGTTGCCTTCCTAATTGTATTTAAAGTTAAAATGCTGTCTCCTTGAAAAAGTGTAATCTAGGAAATAACTCAAACAACAATCTTAACATTTATCTTTCCACAGGACCAGAATAATAAATACTCGTCCCATGATTCCTCTGACGCTGCTACTCCTGAAACTCTGACCTCTGGAGAGATGACCCCTGAACTCTTTGCCCTGGACAGTGACATCACGGGGCAAGGAGCCAAACAGATAAACCAGGAGCTTACATTCAAACTGCAACACCTGACGGGACAGGTGAGCATCAGCGACTCTTCGACCCGAGACGACGATGCTCAGGGCGAAGGAGCGAGGATGGAAAGCAACAACGGAGAGGACGGGGACGAAGCTGAGGAAATAGACGACGAGGTGAAGGACAGACTGTTCAAACTCGTGGCTCAGTCCAGACTCATGTACTTATCCTCCACTGACGACGACTTAGACAGAGCGGGACAGAGCGATGAAGAGGACACACAGCAGAGCGAAGGTCTCACGTTTAAACTTGAGCGGCTGGAGCGAGAAGTAAAAGCTACTCAGTTTTCTTCCACAGAGGACGAGCTCGACCGAGTGGGCATCAGCGAAGACGTGATGCACCCAGGGGAGGGAGACGAGGAGCTGGCCGTCAAAGTCTGCAAATTAGCCTCTCAAGTCAACGCCGTGCAGTTTTCTTCCACCGAGGACGAGTTGGACAGAGTCGGGACGGCAGAGGAGGCGGAGGAGGATGTGGACGAAGCAGCGCTGTGGAAAATACAGGCCGAGACGGGCACGGATCAGACGGCACAAGTGAGAGATCTGGCCGGTCTGGTTAGCATCTGTCAGTTCTCTTCCACTGAGGATGAGCTGGACAGAGTGGGACAGGACGAGGCAGGACAAAATGAGGTGAAAGAGAGCATGGATTTAGACAGAAGAGAGTCCATTGGAGATTTAGATGTGGATATGTTTGAACTAAAAGAGGACGGAGAGGTAGGAAACACTTGGGAGGATGATGGAGAAATAAGCAAAGTTAAAAGTTTGGAGGAAGATGAAGGAGAGGCAGTGGAAAGCAGATTAACTGAGAGGAGTGAGAGTGAAAAGGTGAATGAAAAGGTTTTGCTTGAGTCAAAGGAGCAAGAGAAACAGACAGAGGCAAAAATGGACAGAGAGGAAAGAGGTGAAAGTGGAGAGAGCGACCCGACAGAGCATCAAACAGTGTCGGACAGTGAAGAGGACGAGGACGAGTTCAACCGAATCATTAACAGCATGTTGATGATGACTCTGGAGGACATGCAGGTGGGAGCAGAGGGTTTTAGAGAAGAGCTGAAAGAACCAGAGGACAATGTGACAAGGGGAGGAAATGACGATAATGACAGGATAGAGTCAGAGGTAAGAGGACGTGTTCAAAGTGGAGTAAACAAAACACCGGCAGCAGCAAATGAGGAAGAGACGGAGAGTCCAATAAGAGATAATGACGGCAATGACAGTGGGAAAACATGTGGAGATATAAATGGACAGGCACATTCAAAAGAAGAAATACATTTGGAAACGTGTGAAACAGGCGAGATTGTTAAAATACACAAGACAAAGCAGGACTGTTGGGGAATTACGGCGTCGGAAATGATGGAGACACAAAAGGAAAGTTCAGCTACAGACACAGAGACTGAAGAGATGAACGTGGAGCAGAGGAGCGTCACTTCAGCTCAGGACGGTTTACTGTCTCCTGAAGACATCCACAGAGTAAGCCCATGTCTCAATGTTATATTAGAAAATTTGCTTAAACTAATAATGTTAACCCATGTTTTCAGTGCTTTTAGTGTCTATTTTTTCCTGAGAAACACTTTGAATGTTTGAAATACAACTCTTGAACTAACCTGACTAAAAACTACTTCTACTTTTTCTATTTGTTGTGCTGCCTTTTGTCTTTGGATCCAGGGCATTGAGCTTATATCTGCTCTTCTGGAACAGGTTGGTAATATGCCCGAGCTGATAAACCTTATCCAGTTTATAAAGGAGTGGATTTAAACAGCATGCTTACTACTCAATGTTAACAAACCATTCCGTCTGTATTTTTTGTGATTTTTTGAGCTGAAGAGAGACTTACTATTTATCCACGTTTCAATCTGCATGTGTTTGTCCCACAGAGGTACTCGGCCGTGTCTCTGTGCAGCATCACCACTGAGGTGCTCAAAGTGTTGAATGCCACCGAGCAGCTGCTGCAGGGAGTCGAAGGAGAGGACATCCCACAAAAGCCCACCATGTCTCTGCCCCGCGACACGGACCCCAAAAAACTGGACGAACAGTTCTCCAGGTTAGAGGAGAATGTAAGTTACGGAGGTTTTTGCAGCAAACTTAGGCACATTTGTCGTTGTTATTGGTTTCCTTTGAATAGAGACTGATGTATTTCTAAATGAATAACTTGTAATCCCGCAGGTGTACGTGGCGGCCGGCTCGGTGTACGGTCTGGAGACAGAGCTGAACGACCTGGAGGAGTGCGCCAGAGCCATCTCCAGCTCAACGTCCAACATGGAGCTGTCCTTCCTCGAGGAGCAGGTGGCGTCGGCAGCAGCTAAAGTCCAGCAGTCTGAGCTACAGGTCAGTGCTTCAGTTTAACACATCGCCGATAGATATGAAAATAAAGATTTGTTTTGTTAACTAATAACTATACATGTTCAGCTGTCCCCCCAAAAAACGTGGAAAGTACAGTGTTTGTTGAATCTGTCTGATATCGTTTTGTAGATCGTGGACATCTCGGCTCGAATCGCTGCTTTGAGGAGTGCGGGCCTCAACGTGGATCCTAAGTCACGTATCACTAAGTCCAGGAGCACTCCAGTTAAGGTAAAGTAAAAGTTAAAACGTTAAATAAAATGTAAGATGTGATGTTGATGAGGATATAGTTTATGCTGTTTATGCTGAATAAATGAATGGGTGTTTTTCAGACTGTCACTTTGGATTCATCGAGACATCAGAGGCGGCTGTTACCTGCACCTCCCGTTAAAGGTACAGAGTCTATTCAGTCCAATTAATCAAAGAAAAAATGCCACTTTATGGTGAATGTGTATTTGAACTAAACTCCTTCCATTTTTTTTCTCAGATCATCAGGAAACCTAAACCTTTTGGACCTTCGCTCAGCTGTGCCTTCACTGTGCAGACTACAGCCCAGTCTTCATCTTTTATTAACACCTTTAGCCTTACACACGTCTTTAAATTATCTATACTTCTGTTCTGTCCTCACAGTGCAGGAGACCTAAGGATTTATTGTTTTTGTGGCAATAATGATTTGACTAACAAAGATCAACTCTGTCCAGGAAACAGACACATTCTGTAGAAATGAGCTCAATCATAACCGTTTAAATCCAGTAAACAGGCTTTATGTGATGCTATTAAATGGCTCAGAGGCAGTGTATTCTGTGAATCTAAACCAGACTTCATTCTTTGCATAGACTAGAAATAAAGACTTACATAACACACACATATAGTTTATAATAAAGAAGCAAATGAGTCAATGTTTTATTTTGACTTGAGCCACATTCGACAGTTTTACAACCAGACAAATAAAGATGTAGTCCTCAGTGACTAACATTTGGTTTGCTAAACAGTAATTAGAGTATAGTAGAAGAACATGCAACAAACTTTTGCTGTAATACAAAATATGTACAAAATACAAAGTATGTATTTTTCTGTTACTGATATCTGTGTATATTGACTAGTGTATGTTTGTAAAGTAAAATAATAAATTGTGCTTTAATATAATGAAATGAAAGTTTTGCCCTGTGTGTTTTGCTCTGAGTCAAACACAGCTGGAGGTGGGTGTGTTGGTGAGGAATGTAGGCTGTTTTTTTTTTTTTTTTTTTTTGGAGATGAGGAAATGACACCCAAACATGACATTCCTTGTTTCTGAGGTTTGTGTGGGAATGAATAATGGCCATCTTTGAGACTAATGGCCTCTAAACAAACACTGAGCAGCGTTCGAGCTGATGTAAACATATTTTTCACCTGAGTTTGTCTCTGTTACGCACAGCAGACATAAAAATGCAGTTTTTCCTCACAGAGGCTGAACAACTTCTCTTTGAATGCTCCAGTCCTTTCACAAATTAAAAAGTCTGCATCCAAAAAAATATAACTCCTGAAGAGGCCCAGTGCTATCTTTCTGGGATTTGTAGTTTTGGTCAGGAGTTTTCTGTCCCAAGAAAGCGCTCTCTTTGGTCTGGGACGACGAACCCCTCTTTCTGTTCACTTTCCCGTCGGTCTGTGATGACGAAAGACTGTTTGGGATCAAAGACCACTGCGCTGTCTTTGTCCTGACCTGAAATCTCCACCTCTGCGTAGGAGGGTCGGCCAGAGCCCCGCCGAAATTTCAGGATGGGCCAGTGTGTTGGGCGTCGCTACGGGAAACGAAGACAAACATACACTCAGTAACACTATTAGCTTTAAAAAGAAATTAAGTCAATGCATCTGTCTCCACCAAATATTTAATGACTTTCTGTGCTCTCTGTTCTATGAAGTGTTTCCTTCTTTTCCCAATGATCAGACGTTATTTTTCTAAGTCAAAACTCTATGTGCAGCGAGAGATAAACACGAAGAACTAATTTTTCTGCTACCGCTTCATTAGAGAGAATCTGTACCTCTATAAAGAACAGGCTGACACTGGACGTTGGATGAAAGTAGACGTAGAGAGACAGAAGCACTGCTGCCGCTATGACGACGGTCACTACGACGATGGTCACCAGGAGACCGATCTGGAGCTGCTCGTGTCCTGTGGCCTCTTCAGCGTCTGCGGGACAGTCACACATTCACATTCACTGGTTCATGACACAGACACTGATAGAAATTAGATGAAAAACCTGGAAAAGTCATAGAAAATTAAAAAGAAATTTCGAGGTCATGGTTTTTCAATTGTTTGATCAAAGTTTTGGAAAAGGTAGTGTCAAAGATTATGCTAATAATCCCACAAGTTATTATTTACATTAACATTTATTTCTTCTTTATATTTTACTTTATAACCTGCTCGATTTTTTTGGATTTTTTGCTATTATTTAATTTAATGAGAGGATTCCCAGGATTGGGAAATAGTTTTGGAAAAGAAATGGAAAAATATAAAGGAAGAACTGTATGAACTTTTAATGATGTTACATACAACTATTATGGATTTTTCTCATCAAATCCTAATTCAATAAATCAGTTTAATGCAGAATTATGAAAAGCAAATCCCCAGAGTAACTATACCTCAGTGGCCCGCTCCTGCAGCTACACTAGCTAAAGACAGAGAGCCGTCCCAGAAAGGACCCGGTGTACATTAAGTCATCCTTTGCAGTATTTAACATGGCACTGTACACTCTCAGCTCTGAGCCAACAGCGCACTGGGAAATACCTGACCACTTGACCCTCGAGTGGAAAACACAGGGCGTGGAAACAACAAGCATTAACTCACTCCCAGCGCTGTGACGGAGTAGTACGATCAAGTGAAATATTTTGAAGCTGGCAGCGGAGGAACAAATATAAACAGGTATTTGTGAGTGTACCTTCTGCCGTGTGGCTCGCTGGGGGCTGCGCAGTGGAAACCGTTCTCTTGTTTGTGGCGTTGGCAGCTCCCTGTGTCCCGTTGAAGGGGCCGACGGTCGAGCCCCTCTGCTGTCCCGCCGCGGCCAGGACGGAGGCGGTGGTTTGAGTAGAGTACACGGATGTGGAGTTTGTAGCGTCTGCCGTTTGGAGACACCGAGAATCCCGCCTCTGGAAATCAAACACGAAAATACGGTTTCAAACAAACACCGGCTTGATTTACAGCAGTTTTCAGCGAAATGATGCGAACCTCCTCCAGACAGCCGTGGTCCACCCAGTCCTGGCGATTACGGTCGAAACCACTGGAGCATCTGGGAACCAAAAAGAGTTACATAATCACAAATAAATCACATTTGTAAAGCTTATTGAATAAAGAAAAAAAAAAGAGTAAAGGGCTTTTAACAATAAACAGTTATCCGTATTGAATGCTTTTGTAAAAAACTGTATCTCACAACAACAATAAAGTTCAAGTTATGCTTTTTCATACACCACAACACTTATCCTTCCCTTTATTTATTTTTTTAAACCATTATTAAGAGAGTTTATTTACCTCTGTAGTCGACTGCACCAGCTGCAGTTGAAGCCAATCTGTGAAGAGACACATGAACCACAGCTGGAGAACTGCAGACAGGCTGAGGACAGACATTTGAGAAGAAGAATAAGTTAAATTCACAGTCACAAGTATAACCAGGGAAAAGTAGGGCTGAAGAATATGGACATATGGAATATATGTTGATATGTTTATTTAATATGGGACAAGGCACATTAAACAACATGAGTACATTAGTCCATCGTGTAGATATGCCAGATTTAGCCAAAAGGCCTAGTTTTCATCTGTAGGTTGATGGTAAAGATAAAAAGACTTGTTATATTATTATATCTATTTAGCTGTATCTCAATATACAATCTTAATCTCAATATATTTACCCCATAAAGTATAAAGCATAAAATGGGGTATTTAACAAAGCCATATGTGTCGGCACATTTTTTATTATTAGTGCTGACAATCACTATGCACATATTATATACATACTGTATATTTAAAGTGTCTTATGAATAAAATCCACAAAGAAAATATACTTATCTGCAATTAGGAGCATGTAAACAAAAAAAGAGAGGCCAACTTGCTTTTACAACAGGCATCAACAACTTACTTGGAAGTGGGAAAATCTCCACAGTCGTCCAAGTTGAGATTTTTGACTTGACGATGTCCACTTTGTGATATTCATAAATGGTTTTCCTCCGAACATCTGCAGAATCACAAACACATTATACTGTTAAAAAACTAACTGAGCTGAAATGTCATCAAACTTTGCTCATTGTCAGTGTAACTTACTGGGAATCTGCTCAATGTCATGCAGCACCACGAAGGCGTCGGATAATCCCACTCGAACTGGGTGATGTTCACTGCTGATGCTGCTGATGTCCACAGGGATCTAAGAAGAATCAACATCTCACTTTAGACACAGGTCTGTTTTTATAAAGAACAGAAAGGTAAAAGTAAAAGTCACCTCTTTGTAGGCGAATACGATGCGTCCATCACTGTGAAGAACGGTCTGAAAGGTAAACGGTCCCAGGCTGACGTTGTCCTGGAGGAACACGTGACTCCACTGCACCAATAAAGATGTCCCTGTGGATAGATAGAGATTCATAAATAGTCCATAGATAAAAGAAATGGATTTACTCAAACATCTTGTCACTCTCGTACCGTTATCAAAGTAAAACACAGAGGAGTTTTTGGAAAGGCTTGGGTCAAAGTTGGCCATTAGAGGAGCGATGTACTGTGTAGCTGTGAGAAGCTGGTGCATCACTTCTCCAGTGTAAACAAAACCTGGAAACGGACAGAAGATGCAATCAAAATGAAAAATAATCTGGCTTTTTTATTAGATTTACTCAAGGCAGGGGTCAGTATGACTGCGGTGAGTGTGAGGCGTTAGACGTACCTCCGCTGGTCACTGTCACTTCCTTCAGGAGATGACCGTAGAAAGGAAAGTCGAAGGAAAGACTCACTCTCTGACAACAGGAAGAGCATTCATATGAGTTACAGGTGAACATCAGCAAGATTAAGGTTACATAAAACAAGAAAAGCATTCAGGTTTGGGATAGTAAGATAACCTTTAAGGAAATGACAGTATGTTTTGGGTTTTTTTACTGTTTTTTAACTGTTTCAACAGAAAAATACAAATACTTGTTTCCTCATAGTCATACCTGTTCATTTATGCTTTGTTTTGACCCTATTCACAGTATGAATAGTGTTACAGTATTACTGGTGTTCATACTGTTATCATGAAGTTTATAAAAGTTATAAAATCCTGGTTATTGTCCCATGCCCTTAAACAGTTGCACACACTTTTTAATCTTTATGAATCCAATCTGATTCTCAGACCTCGGCCTGTTTGTGAATGTTGGGCAGAAAACTGTGGCGCCTCCATGTTTCCTGCTGAAGTTCATCAATGTTCACCCACAGCTCTTTTCTGGCTCCGTCTCCAGGGCTGTAGATTTTAGACGCGTAGTAGGCATGATCAACGTCCTGCACACAAAATGAACCGTTTTTAATGTTTGCTTTTATGGTCACACGTTTTCACTGCAGTTTATAAAAGAAGTACATTTCTGATACATTCACAACTAAGTGTAATGTTATTTAGAAGTAGAAGAAAAACATAGCTTGAGGATCCAAACATGTTGTCGGTTTTTTTTTTTTTTTTAGGTTTTTCCAGTTTTAATAGTATTTTTTTTTTAGTTTTAGTCTTTTATTTTCATGTATTTACATCATGCAACATGCTGTGACTTTTCAAAATATCACATACTTATGGGATATTTTATAAAGTGAGCTAACACAGGGTCAAAGTGTGCAGATGAAACTTAAAAAAACATATGAATCCATTGCAATATTCATAGTTTTCAGGACATTTTAAAACATTTCCAGGTAATTTCAATAATGACTGAAAGACTTCTCTCTGATAAAACAACACACACTTTTGTTTTCCCAAAATGCCTTTTAGCTGCTGAATAACCATACTATGATCTGTGTGGTGGTGGTGTTGTGGGCCTCCTCCAGCAGCACGTCTGACTCTTCTGTTTTGAACTGGTCTCTGTAATGGCCTCTGTTTTCTGCAGTTCGTCCGTGAGCCCCGGGTCGAGGGCTCGGTGGATCCTCTCTAGACTCCTGCTTCACTGGGCTTTCAGCTAACGGCCCTGGTGAATCTGAACAAGGAACACAAAGCATAATATTCATATTTATTATTCTATCAATAAAAAAACTGAGCACTGCTGGATGAGAAGCACATCCATTAGTCCTGTTTTCACTGGGTTTGCATAGAAAAAGTATGACCCTGCAGGGCTACAATACAATAGCTCTATTATTTTAGCAGTAGGTCTTCATATTGGTGATGTTGTGTGCTCCTGGGACATAAACACAACCTGAGCAGTGCTCCATGTGGTCCCTATGCTGACATCACTGGGGCCTGTCCTTCCTCTTCACACTGAGGAGCTAAAGCGTGCTTCACATTCCTCATAGAAGCATCTCCAGAGGCGGGCAGCCCCAATGTGAGCCCAGCCCAGGGGTATTTGTCACTATTATCATGGTGGTGGCTGCACAGACCCCCACTATTCCCCGTGTGTGTGGAAAATACTGAAGCAGTGCAGTGTTAAGTGTAGCACTAGCCAAACAAACACGTCACAGATAGAGAATAAAGTAATAATAGTATCCAGGTAAAATTTCTGACTGGATAAAGTAGCTAGACTAGCCTTTATAATTTAACAAATACATGATTATGCACTCTTTATGTTCATTATCCATCAAAGTAAAAATGGCTGCTTTAATGGAGAATATTACAAGATTGTTTGCAAAGCTAAAAAGACAAAAAAAAGCGTAAAATTACACTGTTCATGTATTATTAATTTGGCTAAAAAGTGAAAACAGTTGGTTAATTTAAGAGATAGGATAATATTAAAAGCCTGTATCCTTGTCCTTCTTTGTTTTTAAGAAAAATATTTAATTAAAAAAGGTTTTACTTACCGTAGAGTAGCCTCGGTTTACAGAAACTTATTTGAAACAGTGACAAAATAACAAATCCCACAAAAAGATTTGGAGTCTTTTTTATCTTTGTCATCGTTTCTTACTGGTCTTAAAAAAAATATAAAATTAAAAAAACTGCTTGTCTCGTCTGGTCGTAGTCCTCAAACCTCTGTCGTGGGTTTTTAACTAAAGTTTTTGTGTGTTGCTAACTCTTGATAAACGGCGCGTCCTCAAGCCGCTCAGACACGCCCTCATAAACAGTCCTCACGTAAGGACGTCACCACACAGCGATATACCTCCATCCACCAGAGGGCAGGCTCCAAAAGAAGAATCATATTGTAAAATCCAATTGCGACTTTACAAGTATAAAAACCCTTTTACAGCCTGGTACAAAAGAGAGTTCTGGTCTCTAGAGCTGAGTTCTTGTTACGTGGCGTCTCTGACTGCGGTCAAGCCAGCCGCCTTTCGTCTTTCCGTGGTCAAATGAGCCGCACGTAATTTTCGAGTGCTCATTTGTACCGTTCATTACGGTAACACTCGGCCCGCTGTTACCATAGACATAAATAAATATTAAAATAATACATTTTAATAAATTTCAATAAATTTATTTATGTCTATGGCTGTTACGGCGAAAAGACCCAAACGCATATGAAAGAGACTCAGATGGGAATTAATTAATAAATATAAGAATGAAAAATGAATAAACCAGCCAGTCAATCATTTTACCATGAGTATAAGGTGAAACGTGTACAATTGTACTAATCTACTGAGTACCTCTAGTACTACTACCACCCATAGTATCAAGTACTTTTACTGTGGAATTTTTGTGAATCCATGTTCACACATATACTTTTTCACCTTACTTTCCACATGTGCTGTCACAGTTTGCAGTCAATTCAAAATTGGTTGGAGCTTGGTCGGGACATACAGATTTTGTCAAATAAGCTAACGTCTGTGGCTTTGTCGCCATCACAAAATAATAATAATGCTCAACTCCACCAGTCACACTTTTAAATAAGAATAACAATGTCAGCATGTAGTAGTATCCAATGTTTTAATCAAAGGAAGTACAATACACCGTTAAGATCATTTGAAATGATAATGAAGCATGTGACAATATAAAAAGCTGCATGAGAAAGATTGTATAATATGCGCAACACAATGAATACAAAACAAATTTAAGACACAGAAAGCATCATTCAATTTGCACCAAAGTCAATGTGTGCATTTACTCAAATCTTGATCTCCAGCGTCACTAACTATCACAATACTTTAGCATTAGGGGGGGTCACTTATTAATTGTACTAAATTTTGAGGGATACTTTGACTTGGAAAAACACAATTAACACATGGGAAAAATGGTGGCCATGATGTGGAGGGAATGAAAAACTACAATGTACAAACAAAGTAGTAACACTCAGCACTTGAGCAGCTCCACTTCAAAGACCAGTGTGGCATTAGGCGGGATGACAGGCGGGTACCCTCTGGACCCATAAGCATAATCTGGTGTGCAGGTCAGCCTAGAGATCTCGCCGAGGGTCATCTGAGGAAGTAAAGATGTCATTTTAATCATAGTCACATTTAAGTCTTAAACATTTGTTGTCATTTGAAGTCTGCGTACCTGAGCAACACCCTCATCCCAGCCCTTAATCACTTCGGAGGCACCAAGCCTGAACTCGAATGGTGTCCCACGATCCTTGGACGAGTCAAACTTCTTTCCATTTGTCAACGTGCCTGTAAATGTCAACATTCAGACCATTATACATCGTGCAATGCAAAGACTTGCTTAGATTAGCTCACGTTAAAGCTCTTAGTTGCACATTAGCTGCATTCCACTTCTCTTTAAATGAGAGACTACGTGATATTTCCAGTTTTTAAACAGAAGCAAAACTGAAAGCAATTTGTTGTTTGATAACAGGCAAAAACTCATTAAACATTGATAAAAAGAGAATTCCCAGCACCAATGGAAACCTTGTTTTCATTGGTGTCGTCTGTACAATATTACATCTAATTTAACAGTTTCCTTGGTAATGACAAGGTTTGTGCCTTTTCACACCACAATTATTCATACAAATTAACTAAAACCTATAAGAACACCACACTGCAATTGTGTCTTTATTGACCTTAAATTTTAAATACTCATATTGCCTTAGGTCCCCAGAGTCTATACTGTTGCCTCTTTTATGTGTAATAGAAAGGGTTTAATATTTGCGTCACTTTGAAAAGCCCATTTTCCTGTATTAGACTTTAATCTTACTTTTATATTACATTTTGTACACAAAGCATTGTGGAGTGGTCGTTTTGTTGTTTGTGGGATTTGCTTTTGTGTTACACAAGTTTTAACCTTTGCTACGCTGTATGAAGATTATAGCACACTTTACTGACATCTTTGAACTCACATTCACGCTTGCTTTAGGTCGTAGTGGGGAAAAAAACCGTCTTATTGATGCGGTACATCTTGTGGCCTCAGAGGGGCAGTAATGGGACTTTCTACGCCCACAGCACAAGCTTCTCTGTGAAAATAAAGGGCCTGAGACTGAACGTGGGCGAGGACCATTTGGGGAAAAAACTGTAGAAACGAGCCTAGATTAGAATACTCCCCATTATGTATTCTTATGTTTATTAAAATCATTTATACACGCGTTTTGTCCGATTATACAGCAGTGAGAGCGGAGGATTGCGTGGTGCAGCCTCCACACAGGGCGCGTCTATTGTGTGAGCGCCGGGCCATGCAGCGGAGAGCTATTGTGCGGCCGCTGGTACTCACCGGTGTAGTGCACGGTGACCTTGCTTCCTTGCCGCGGGCGAGTCTTTCCTGAAACGGGAATCAATGAAAGTTAAAGATTAAATAAACCTCTACATGTTCTGACTTGGAATATTGCTCCTCACCATCTCCTTCTCTTAGCACTTCTCGCTGGACTCCCATTTTCCCGTCGGACTGCCTTCTGCCACACTTCCGCAAAGACCAGCCTCCTCACCGGAAGCTTTATTTCGTCACTTCCGAGTACGACGTAAACATTAATGGTGCAGGATTTATTACAAGAATCGCTAAATTCACCGCAAAAAAGTCAACTACAATGATGCCATTTATTCTTAAGTATTATCATGAACAACAATTAATCAATAACAATTAATAGAGGGCTACGAAGTTATTTATTATTATCTTCATTATATTGACGCTCCCGGATTTGATTGTGTTACTGAACTAAAGTGATCTTAAGAAAATGTGTGTTATTGTTTCTGTGGTTATGCAGTGAACTTCAGTGTAGCTTAAAAACATCAGCCTCAACTAGAAAATTCAGCTACTGAAATCCCTTTTTGGCAGACGAAAAAGAGCATTTTAGGGGGTATTTCCACTTGTCAAATGAATAGTTTTGGTTGTTAAGACATTACACAAGTAAAATAATGGAAAGAAAAACATCAAGGCATTTTCTGTATTTTATCCATAAATACAAGAAGGTTCCATTATTGACAGCTTTTTGGCAAAGTATAGATGCCCTACTGTGTGACTTGAATTTATTTTCGACTGTTAATGTAACTTATCTTTGTCAGGGTGAAATAGCTATGTCACTTCATCACTTACCAGTTTGGACTTTATGCTCATTTAAACTATTATTATGTACATGCCTAATTCTTTTTTTTTAGTTTGTAGTATTTTTACCCTTTTAGAGCTTATTGTATTTGTCATATTACTACTTAACTAGTGTGTTACTGTTGTCTGCAGCTTTGTGTATGCACCAGTTTCCAAAGTATCTTTATTTTCAATTTATCTGGCAAGAAACCTGATTATGATGTGTGCCACTGGCTAAAGCTGCTGGGATTGGATTTAGCCCCACACAAGAAACAGAATCTAGAGAACTATTTCCTTGGTCTCAATGATTGTTTGTTTATTCTCATAACACTCTTTCCAATGTCTATTTGTTTTAGTTGAATTCTTCATGTGAAGGAGATCTGGATTAAGCATCAGTTGAGGTAGCGTCTTGTGGTGACGGATTGTAGAGTGAGTTAGAAAAGGAAAAGTCAGATTCAGATCCATGTTGTGTTTCCTGAAAAAAGAAGTATGCCTTAAGTTGAGCCCAAAACAATGTGTTTTAATACATTTAAGTTACTTACATCTATGGTGAAATCAGTGATATCATACATTGAATTTTGATCAGTAAGTTCAGTGTTCATAATGTCATCATTCCTAAGAAGAACAAAAAGAAAATGAATAAAAGGTATGAAGTATGTAATAAACAGTGTGATTGCATTAAGCAGATTAATGTCAGTGTTCTACTTTGTACATCTTCTCCGGTTTAGCATGAAGAGGAAGACAGAGATGATAAAACCACCCAGCAACGTCAATCCAACAGCAAGGCCAAGAGTAAACAGACCTGCAAACCAAATATTTAATTACGTTTATACATTTTAGTTTCATATACACAGTTGTAAACATGATTGGGATGTACAATTCCTCTAAACGTCTATAAAGAATATTTATTGAAATACTGAAAAAAAGCTTTGGAAAACATTACATTGTGCACTGTGGGAAAAAAAGCATTGTACATTTACAGTCCAGATACTTTTTAAAGTAGTAGTTACCGTGCTTCTCATCAGGGGGGTCGACTGGGGGCTCTGCGTAACAAGGAAAAGGGACAATTGCAATGTCATCGAGAGCAACATCTCCGCCTGTATTTCTCCCTCTCTGATAGACAAACACAAACTGCAGCAAGAGAGAGACCATTTTCAGGAATTTAGTCATTTCAGTGGTATTTGAGCGTAACATCAACTGACATTGTGGAAGTATTATTTACCCAAAATGCCTCTTCATGTTTGATGGACACACTGGCCTCTTGCCACTGGTTTCCTCTGTCTCCAGTCTCCACCCACTTCAGCATGCCCTCCTCGTTGCCAGTGTCATGTGTTTTTCTGTCAAAGGCATACATTTACCCGTGTGTTTTAAAGTTTAACATTGATGCTCCCCTCATTTGAAATGTTACCTGTCATTGATGTGGAGTCTGAGTGTCCCAACGTGGCTGCCGTACATGTGATACCAGAAAGTGATACAGTGCCCTCTAGTGGACGGCTGGAAGACCTCACTGATGAGAAAGGACTGGTCTCCCCACAAACCCACTGAGCTGTCCACGTACACATAGTGACCTGGACAGAGCAGAGCATTTTCTTCAGCCAGAGTAAAAAATTTTGGAGGCAAACTTTCAAAATGTAGATACATGCACATTAACTAAAATAAAGAATAAAAAAGGTTAGTAACATGGAGTAGACATTAGAAGAAGATTTCCAGATTGTTTTTCAGCTTTCTGAGTTTCAAATTCAAAAACTGTCAGTTTTCTACATTTTAGATGAGGCACTTTTTCATGTCACAGCTTTTGCTCATGTTGACTGCAGTTTTTATGTCAAGATTTTAAGACTTATATGGCACCAACACTTTTTAAGAGGAAAACAACTGTTGACTACCCCGGAGTTTATGCAAGAAAGTGCAACAATTTGCATTTTCTGTTGCCCAGTCAACACAGTTAAGTCTTTAGCTCTAGCTTTTCATAGTTTGTTTGTTTTTTAATGAAAAGGTGAATAAAACTGGGGGCCAAAAGTGAACTGTACCGTTTGGTGGGACACAGGACTTAACTATGCAGTACACTTGATAACCCACCATGTGAGGAGTTGGTGGTGTGATCAACCGTGGGTCCAGTGTTAGGGTTTGGGGAGGCTCCTCTGCCCCGTAGCCAGTCTCCCTGGTCAATTGGTGCTCCCAGGTTACTCCAGCTACACATGTTGATCTCAAAGTCACAGTGTCCAGGAGGAGGACAATGAGCCTCTGTCAACTGCACATCATCGAATGCTATCCCTCCCTCCTGTGATGGACCAGCCTTGACCCCTTCCACCACAATCTGAAACACATCAGTGTCACATGCAGCAGTTAGTTGAGATAAACTGATAAACTGACTGATATTTTATACAAAACAAATTTCCATTTTATTGTTTTACAGTTTAGTTCATTTATTGCAATAACCCCTATCCAAAGAGAGATTTAGAAATAGTATGTTTGCCAAGGTTTTGGAGTCTCACCCTGTATGGCTGAACTCGAGGCAGGAGAGAGGCCTGAGCAAACCTCCACAACCGGCCCTGGTCTCCGCTCTGAGAGAAAAGCAACACTTCTTTCCCCTCTTTACTCTGCTGGTAAATGTTTAGAATCCCAGTTTCTTTTCCAAACATGTGGTACCAGAGCTGCACACACGATCCTGTATCTATGGGGGGAAAAACTAATGAAATGTCATGTAATCCCAAAAATACAGTATGTCATCTATAAACTGAATTCAAATAAGTTCAGACTAAATATGAGAACCTGAAACATATGTTTCACTTTTTTATTCTCCTAAATTATATTTGTTTAGGAAGCCAGTGTGTTTGTGCTCTCTAATAAACCTAATGGCCCTCAGACAGCATTGAGGGCTATTACATAAAACCCGACAGAGAAAACGGACAATGAGCCTATTTTAAATCCTATTTAATTTTCTCATTATTCAAATCAAAAGTAACTCTATATTTGAGTAGTCATTCAACTGAATACTTTGTACTGTCACTCAATAACCATTTCATTGACTACTTTTGCTTTACCTTAAGTATTACTTTAACTTGAATACACATTTTGATTTCTGTGGCCATCTCTGATCAGATCTAATGAACTGAAGATGATGGTACGTTGCAGATGGAGCTTGTTCTCACCGGCCGAGTACAGAAGAGATGACATAGCAGCGGTCTGGCCGGTCTGATCGGACACAGATGAGGGCAGGTAGTAGTAATGTCCCGAGGGTGTGTTGGTGGTGTGGTCAGTGTCGGGTCCTGTATATGGGCGGTCGGAGCCGGACTGTCTGATCCAGTCAGAGTCATCATTGTTGTGCTGCTGCCAACCACAGCTGTCCTCCTCGAAGTCACACAAACCTAAAACATGACAACACAGTCTTTATGCTCTTTTAGTTCAGTAATTAGAGCCACTGTTTCACCTATGGGCCTCTGAAACGTGAATATGTTAAACCAGATGCCGGACTTGTACTTCTGATTTCCATGTCATATGTATGATGTGATGACGTTATCTTGTAGTTATTTATAACAATGAGAATAAAGTATTTATTATAAACTGCCCTTTGTCTGTATTTTACCATTTTTACATCTCTATTTACCAGGGAGGGATATTTTTGTAAAGCTCTTAACCAATCACAATTCACATACAGAAAAACTATATGACAGGAGTCCTGACATAATTCAAAAAACATGGGAGGAGTCTGTATGTCCTCCCTGTGTTACCGTGGGTTCACTCCAGCTTTCTCCCACCGTCCGAAGACATTCATGTGGGGGTCTAGTCAGCCCTAATTGGACTGTTGAAAAGTTGAAAAAAATGAATGGGTTTCTATCTTACCCTCACTTTAAAAATACCTACTGCAGTGTCAAATGCCTTAGGGGCACTAAGACCATCCCTTGATTTTGGCCTCAAATACAGGAAATATGCTCACTAATAACACACAGTTGTTATAAGACAGTGACCAGCCCTGACAGTATCTTAAACAATTAACTTTTTCTTGTTGAGTCTAGATTTGGCATTGACCCTCCATAATTCTCCTGCATCTCTCACATTACATCTAGAGTATCCAACTGTTTGCTGTCTTCCATTTAAGAATGACCATGGAAGTTAAAGTTACACTAAATACTTGTGGATGGCTTATATTTTCAGGGTGTATTTAAATAAAGACACTGAGAAGTATTATCCGGTTTATGTTATTATAGTCAAACCTGGGTTCCTCTGGTTATGTAGTCAGTCATTTTAACGTTTTCCTTAATAATTGCAACGATTGTGGAAATTCATGATCATCTAATTCTGTTGTGCATTATCCTTTTTTACCAGAGGCAGGACATGGCCCACTGGTGAGTGAGATGTCATCGATGGCTATCTCTCCCGCCTCTCCTCCGACCGTCGCCTCCAGAATCACTCGGTGCACTTTCTGCGAGGTCACATGACTCCGCACCAGCAGCCACTGGTCACCTTGATTTCCCGATTTCTGCCACACCTACAGGAAACACAGGAGGCTGATTCACTCTTCACAATGAGGATGTGGGTCGTTTGTGCAACAGCGCGGTATACTCTGAATGGTAGATGAATACTGTTTTGCAATAAGCATTTCACAATTATGAAAAGTATAATAACAGAGCGAGCACAAATTGGATGTTGTCCCATATATTTCTCAATCACTCTTTTGGTCTCAGTGGTACAGGGAAGTTACTACTTACTGAAAAAATAGCTGTGGCTGTACATTTTGCAAGACTTTTATTAAGACACATCAAAATAAAGCTCAACAATCAATACAAATTCATGAAGAATGTTTTACCAGTGTTTTGTCGAGTGGATCTGTAGTTTGCAAAAACATCCTTAAAGAGCCCACAGTCGCTCCAAACATGTGATACCAGAATTTAAAACAGTATCCTTCTTCACCGGCAGGCGGCAGTTGTGTGGATTTCAACTGGGCCATATTCCCTTTTTGACTCGGTGGGGAAGTCTTTAAGTAAAGGTAATTCCCTTTAAATGAGAAATAAAACAGCCTTTTTTCACATTCTTTAGAGCCATAAACAGCTGATGTTGCTGTAAGGGTAAATCACAAACCGTTGCCTGTTGTGTGGTCTCCTTCAGGCCCAGTGTTGGGGGTTTCTGTGGGACCAGAGCCGCTGAGCCAGTCCAACTCATCTTCAGCTCCTTGCAGCCAACTACAAAGGCCATCTTCAAAAGAGCAGCCAATGGACGACAGAGCTGTGAAGGGAAGAGACAATTCAAACTCAAACATGTCCCTTAAGAACTGTTTGCATTAATAAAAATATGAGGTTCATAAACCCTAATTTTACCTGGCGGCTGAAAGGATATTTCACAGTTGACAAAAGAGACATCATCCACAGCCACGACTGGATCTCCTTTTGCTTTGCTCCCGTTATTTATGCTGCTGAACCAAACCTACAAACACACACTACGGTCATATTAGAGCATGTGAATGATTAAAGCTGTTAAATACTATATTAATGTATCTAAACAGGATGCATGATGCTTCACAATAAGAAGGTTGTGAGATTGATTGAAATGCTAGCCGTCAAAATCATCATGAGAATTGTTGTCTGTCAGTATCAGCCTCTACGTGTTAGCCTGTGCTTGAATACTGTTTTTCTGGGGTGTATAGATTCTAGTCCCCTGTGACCCATGAACAGTCAGTGGAAGAAAATGAATCTAAATCTAAAATAGAGTGACATTATGATTTGTCCAATCGAGGACACATTTTTGTTTATTCTTCTGCTTTACAATTTAATTTGGGACATTTTTAATTTTGTAACTTCAGTTGTATGACATTGAAATAAAACTGTATCCAAAATACAGCATAATCAAAGTTGTAATGCTACTTTAGAACAACTCGGAAAGCCGTGAATGCTCTGAGAAAACAAACTTAGCAATAGCCTTGTGCTTAAATGCCGTATAAATGGACCGATCAGTGTTGTGTTGGCTTCTGCAGCATTGTTGATGTTTTTTAACTGGTTTAAATGATCATGAAAACTCTGTCACTGACTTCTACAGACAAATAAATATCAAGCATGGTCCAGTGTCTTTAAGAGATTCGGGAGAGGGGCTGCTCAAAATCGAGACACTGGACAAGGAACTTTCTAGGACAAGGAACTTTTCAGGACATGTCTAAAGGCTATTATCATTATAACATTCTCCAAACACTTCTATAGTAACATATAGATGGTGAGTTTATATTTTTTTCCTTTTTCTGATTGGTACCCTGCATAAAAAGTGCTTTGTCTTCACATGCATTCACCTTAAAACCGTGCTGGTGCCGGCCGAGAGGCAGATGCTCCGGAGTCCATGGAGAGACAGTGTTATGGCTGCGTGACCACAGGATTGCTTCACTCCCTTCAGCTTGCTGCATAAGCACTCTGAGTGACCCAGAAGCCTCCGCGCTGATGTGGAAGTGAAACCTGAGTTGAGGAAAGGAGGAAGGAAGAACAGGAGAGTGTTGATTTGGGGAGGCAGTTGCGTGGTTTAGAGGATGGGCATTGAGCAATTCATACTCAAACATTTAACTTATACAACATTACGAAAAAACAAGTATTGGTTATGAGTGACTTTGACTTACAGCAGCTGACAGTAGGGGGACGAAGGAGGCAGAGCTGGACTCTGGAGCCGGGCTTCGCTTTGTGTGTGTCCCTCAGTAAAATTCACTTTCATGTAGTAGCCTGGGAACAGGAGCAGACAGATTCCACAATTAACTCAAACCAAAATGTTCAGAAGCTATGCCAAAAAGGGCTCAGAGCTTTTCTCCTTCAAACACATATAGTTCATGGCAACTCTCCGTGATCTTGCCATTAAAAGAGCAGTGCTATGTGGGGCTGCCACCAAAAGCAGGAGAAAACACTTTTCGATGCTTCTTCCCTTCATTTAAATACAGACAGAGAATCATTGTTTTACTGAATTCATTGGTGTCTTTAATTCAAGGAAACATCTGGAGGTCTTGACTCACATGTGTCTGAGTGTATTTGTATGTGGAGGTGTGAAAGGATGTGAGTCCTCCTCTGGAGGCTCTCCTCCCGCATCAGTGTTTTTTAAATAAAGCATTGCTCATAGCTGCTTCACATCATTTAGTATTGAAGCTCAGTATTATGAATAGGAGTATATCAGTTGTATTTGCACAAAATAAGTCATCAGTAATGAAATGTTTTAGAAATCAGAAATTGTAGCAGCAAATATAAAAAACACAGCAGGTAAAGTGCTTGCTGTGCAGCTTATTTGCAGCAGATTAACTCTCTTATTCTCCCTTTCCCGGTATGAAAAAAGGAAGTCAGTCAGAACAACACAGTTACAATCAAAAGCTGGTGTAGTTTTACAAATGAAGTGAAAAAGTGAGAACTGATCCAATGCAGACTCAGGAGGATACATATAAATACAAGTTGTGAATTGTGAATCTATCAAGATTGTATTTCTAAACACTATTTTTATTGTGGGTTTATTTCTTAATAGTACAGATGTTACAGTTATCCTCTTTCACCTGTTTCTGTGGTGTGATCAGTGGAAGGCACTGTGTTGTTGTCGGCCTTTTGTCTCTGCCATTTGCTCGGTCCACTGCTCACGTCAGTCCATCCACACTGGTCTCTTTCAAATGTGCACGGGCCTAATATAAAATAGTAAAATAGTCAATCCAATCAGTTGAAAAAAATTATATAATAGATTTAGGCGAGGTTACTGTGGGTCACTCAGTTGATGGCATTAAAAACGATGTCCTTAAATAGAATCACATTTATAAATCCAAACATCGGTTTAGGTTAGTTTTATGACAGTTTTCATCGTCAAAAACAAAGTGTTGCATCTCATAAATGACATCTAATACATTTCCTCTGGGGTTCATCACTCACCACATCCGTCCTCATCCTCCGCCCCAGGGCAGTCGACGTTATAGTCACACTGTGCATTAGCCTGAACACAAACTTCTCCAGCTGACAGCCAACAATAAAACTCTCCATCCTGCAACATGAATTAAAAAGACCACGTCATTCTTAATCTGGATTTAGTTTCTGTTTAGTCATGTTCTTGTCATTTACCTGGCAGGGGTTCACAGGTGAGGCTGAGGTTGGAGTGGTGGGTGTGTTCGTGGAGGATGGTGGAGGAGAAGTGTATGATGTGTCGGGCAGTTCAGAGTTGTTTGGATCAAAACGACACTCCCGAGAGAAAGAAATGTCGTCGAGAGCAACAAGGCCTCTGTGTCCTTCTCCTTGTTCATAGTGAAAGACAAGCTGCAAAAAAAAAACAATAAAATGTAAGAATTGCTCTCTCTGTTATCATCCATTAAACACTGACAGTTTTTGTAAGTTGCAAAAGGTCAAATGTATGTACTAGCGAGAGAAAAGATTATATATGTTACAGTTATGTTGCTGGCAGTCTGCCATGTTAATGATGCAGGCACCAATTTTTAACCAACGTTTCTGAGTTTATGTTCCAGTGTTAGCAGCCATTCATTAACATTTTTCAACTTGAATGCAGCAGTATTCCTGGCATGGACATGATATTTCTGAGATCCATTATACTTCTCCCGAGCGACTTACTGACCTTGCTCTTGGTTGTGGAGGAAAACAAAACCTCAGCTCTCTTCCAGCTGTAGCTGTGGGAGTTTTCTCTGAACCACAGCACAATGTCATTGTCACCAGACGACTGTGTCCTGGACTGAACGGTGAGATTGGCTGCAGCATCTGTTAGACTGTAGTAAAAGAATCTCACCTACACAGAGACAAAACATGAATATACAGTTAGTAAAGGAAACAAGGAAGAAAGAAAACATCTCGATGGAAAGAGACAGCAAATTATTAATCCTGGTTGGCTGTTAGCATTCAGGACAAGCAAAGGAAACCACACAATATGCAAGTTTTTTTTAAGATTCCTGTGATGATTTCTACTTGCAATTTCTCCATCACAATGAAAATGTTGTATTGTCCCAATTCCGATGCAACATCTGTCTACTCACAGAGCAGTCAACACTGGGTAGTAGTGTTTTAGAGAGAATCTCAGACGTCTGTCCTTTCTCATTCAGCTGACCTTCAGGGATTATATAGTGCCCTGAAGAAAAAAAAAAACAACAAAAAACAAAAAAGACATCCATTTTACAACAGCATTAAGAGTCAATTGCTAAACAGCTTTTGCCATCCCAGACCTGCAGCAGAGTTTCTGGTGTGATCCCTGGGAGGTCCAGAGTCGGGCCAGGCATCCTGTCCTCTGAGGAGCGTCCATTTAGCTCCAGGTGTGTCCGTCTCACTCTCCGCCCAAAAACACAAACCATTTTCAAAGCTGCAGCGCTCAACCACACCTTGATCCTCTGTTAATAGTGGAAAAAGTTCATGTTGAGATGCATTGAGAGCTGGCTGACGACACACATCTAATGCTGTAAAAGACATTACACTAGACAAAGACACTATTATACTGTATGTATTATACTAGTGTAGGATCTCACCACAGTTGTTCTCATCAGACCAGTCTCCACAGTCATCGCTGAAGTCACAAACTCTGTTGACCTCCACACACGCCCTGTTCTCACATGTAAACATACTCTCTGGACAAGAAGGCTGGGGCCCTGAAGAGAAAACAATCTGTATTAGACAAGATCTGAAGAAAATAAGCCAAGAAAAATGATTTGTGGCACATTGTAGGCAAAAGCAACACAACTGAAAAAGAAAACTACAGCAGAAGAAAAAACAGAGATAAATTGACTGAAAAAGGCCAGGATACTTAGCCATGCTACTGATAAACGTGAAAGTCTCTGGAAAACTAGAACTGGAAATGTTTCAACCAAAAACTACTTGGAGTTTTTAAAATGTAACATACATAATGCTTTATTATTTCCCTCTAACGCCATGTGACTGTCAATAAACATGTCAAGCTCTGTAGATCGACCTAGATGTACAATCTGATCATTCCTTTTGTTTGATTTTGGTTTTTCTGTTCTGACTTTTGTCAAACTAATACAATAATTGTTGAAAAAAGACATGAGAGCTGAGAAAAACGCAGGCTGCAGACTGTGAGTGGGCAGTTTACCCGGCAGAGAACAGTTGGCGAAGTCTATGTCATCGATGGCAATGTGTCCGGGTTTGGATAACGTCCTGGCTTCAAACAGGATGTTAAAGTCGTGAGGGACTCGACTGACACGCACCTCAGCGTGGTGCCACTCGTCTCCGTGGTTACCAGACAGCCACCACAGTACGGTCGACCTGGGACCCTCCTTTAGCAGCACGTTCAGGTCGCCTATGTCTGTAACGCACAAACACACTGTAAACACTGTAGTAACTGATGACAAAAGTTATGTAACGCTAAGATAATTAATTAAGACAAACCCTGTCCAAACATGTTGTAGTAGAAATGTAATGTGCAGTGGACGTCGGCCGGTTTCATTCGTGGACTGAGCAGAACAGCAGGACTCCCATGGTCTCCTCGGTTCTCCTTCACCGCCATGTACCAACCTAAATAATGCACTCCATGAACATTCACATCTATAAGAACTGGGTGCTTCTGTGCTAGTAACACATTAGCTATCCGTTACAATAAGCAGATGACCTGTATTTCTCTCACTGTGAATGAATGAATAGACTTTTCTAATCATAGCTGAGCCTTTCATCATATGCATCATTTTGTTTTGATTAACTTTTGAGCCCTTAATTTACTGAAAGACAGTAGCTGGAGCGGAAGGCGTAGAGAGTGAGGGGATGTCATGTCAGAGACTGAGCTGAGCTGTGAGTTAAACCCACCCACACTTATGTCGCTTTCTCTGTGTCTCTCCCATTTTTACTGCTCGGCTACTATGTGATGTAATCTTTAATAAAATAACATTCATAAATAGTCCTATATTTGTTCATGCACCTTTTGTTCAGCTTTACTTTAGTCCATTTAAATGTGTCCCATTTTCTGCTCCCATTTCATTTAGTCTCTATGAGCATTTTGTCCCCTCTGTTTTTAAAAGGTATTGTATAAACAGAGATTGTCATTATATAATATTATAATATATTTTTTTCCATCAAGTTCAGGTGCTATTACCGAGTGACATTTGAGTTGAGATGGTGTTGGTATTATGTGGTTGTACCTTGCTCATTGCCCAGAGTATTGTCCACAGAGGGTCCAGTACCGTTCCTGCCTCTGACCCACTCGAACTGTCCAGTGCTTAAGTCGTCCCAGCCACATGTGCCACTTTCAAAAGAACAGCCCTCAAACCCTGAACTACTTTCATTCACTAAAAAAAGAAAATAGCAGTAACATATCACAAATAATCACCTTTTTAAGTTAGTTATTTCTGCTCAAACCTTGACAGAGGCCTGGTGTGATGCTTATGTCGTCAATGGCAACATATCCATCAGTGTTAGTTTCTGCTTCAATCAGTAACTAAGATTAAAATCACAAGAAATCAAGGCAAATCCTAACATTATTATTGCTGCTCATGTATAAACTGTCTGTCTGAGGCACCTGGAAAGGTTTGCTGTTCATTTCCAGAGACTGAGAGAACCTGCTCCATTTGTGTGCACTGCTGTTAATGTGAAACATCAAGTCCTCCTCCGTTGGCCCAAAATGTAAGAGCAACCGCAGCGTCCCAGAGTCTCTGACGAACATAAAACGGTCTCACGTTAATTGTTCTCATGTTTAGAAAGTCTCAGACAGCTTTCTCTGACCTTTACCATTGAATATTCTCAGTGTTGCACAAAGAGAAGCAGGTGATTCATGACTGAGTGACATTTGTGCACAGTTTCAAAAGGAAGTCAATGAGGAAACTTAAGAGGACAAACAGGATAGAGTGCATCCTCCGCATTGTCACATACTGTATGCTACTGAAAAAGTGGTGATTTGGGGATGTTTTCTGCTGACCTGGTTCCCATAAAGGACCATAAGGCGAGGCAGGAGGAGGCGTCTTTTGGATGAATCCATTCAGATGATATCTGGGCTTTACTGCTGTGGTTTAGATGCTGAGAAGAGCTCAACAGGAACCCACCTAAAAGTCAAAATGGGAAAGTATCATTATCTAATCTATGGCTATTGGGAAACACTCATTGGAAGTAGATAAAGTTATTTGAATATTGCCCAGAGGAAGTGAAAAGAGGATAAAAACAGAAGTTAGTGGTAAAGGCTGGTGCTGTGACTAGTGGAAAAGACTGCTTTGTAAATGATCCCATTGTTATTTGCCAGTTTAAAGCACCACTATGTACCGTTTGTGAATTTGCACTCAACAATCCACTATGTCTGTAGCTGCACTGCTGCAAATCCACACAAGAATCTGGTGAGGTGTATCTTTGTGAAATGAAAACATGCACCTTCACTCAGATATTGATCAGACCTATATAGTGCAATATATTGGTATGAACTGGCTGCAAAGCCTATTAAAGGGGGTTATGTTTCCCGTTTCCCTCATAAGGGGCTCATGTGGTACAGCAAATACTGTGTGATGTGGAGCAACATAGATTCAGTCCCCCATGTCATCCCCACACTTAATATTTACTGTATCTCTACACTGTGTCAGTCAATTAGAGGCTAAAAAATCCCCAAATATCTTATACTGTAATGATGTGAGCTCATGTATTGTAAGGCAAAAGGTGCATAGTGTTGCCTTAAAATAAGCTGTCACTTTTAACTTCCCGCTTTAAAATACTTATAGAAGAGCCACATCTGGATTTTATGTTATTTGTATACCATAGCCTGCATTTGTGGCTAATTATTCTTATTTTGGAGCAGCTTGTTGTGAGAAAAGTCAAATTCAAAAACAGAGTGGTGCAAGAGTGTCTTTTCTCCCTCTGTTTTACCAATCTTTTAGTGAATTGCAGATAAGTGAGGTTTTATTTGTTTGGTATTAATACTGATTTTTGTATCTTGAATGTTCTGTCCAACCTAAGCCTTGTTCTTTTGTGTTTTCTTTTTTCTAAAGGACTTATTTGGCTCCCCTTGCCATTACAGTACATAGCGGCATACCATCAGGAGTCTGGGTGGTGTGGTCGGTGGGTGGGCCAAGAAACCCTCCGGACGATAAAACCCACTCGTGTCCACTACTTCTGGGAACGTTGACCCAAGTGCACTGCCCAGACTCAAAGTCACAGCTGCCGCGAGGACTGCAGGCTCCATTTTTTACAGAAACGTCATCTATTTTCACAGTGGAGGTCATTCCTGGCACATGAACAGCTTTAAACACCACCTGCGATAAATATAGTAGAAATATATAGACTACAGTTTGAAGGCAAATGAAAACCACTTTGATCGAAAGGCCTCACGTGAAACTTGGCAGGAGCCCACACAGTGACTTCTGCTACTTCCCAGTCGTTAGACGCTGCACTAGAGGACTCCCAAAGCTTCTCATGCACATCTCCGCTCCAAAACAAATGGACAGCGAGAGTGTTCGAGGACTCTGCAGGTAACCAGTACCTGGGAAGTGCAGAATAATGTGGCTATTATGGAAAAAATAAGTAAATAAATCAGGCTTGTGTGTTTGAGATGTGAGTAATGGACGCACCAGAATCGCACACACATCTCTGAAGCTGATGGTAGTTCATGAGTGAGCAGCTGAGCCACTTCAGTTTGGGGTAAGTTTGACATCATTACACTCATATAAAAACCTGGAAAAACACAAATGAAAAGTGAAAAATGGCTGACATATGTTTTCCTTTAAAGCCTGTGTGCATAATGAATAGATTTTAAAAAAAAAATACAGGAAAAAAGTTGCCTAAAAAGAAAGTATGAATACCTTTATGGATAATAGCCAGATCTTAAAATCCTGTTAAACTTCCTGACATGACTAAGTAATTTAGCTTCATCTTGAATCACTTATTGTCATCCAAACATTTCCATTGATCCCATTTACTGTTCACCTTGTTCGGTCCCGTAAGTGTGATCCGGATGTTGCTTTGTGGCTTTTGTGCGACTCCAGCGACCAATGTGACTGACATCGTTCTCAAAGTCGCACCAGCTGGAATCAAAGCCACATGCGTCTAAAAAGAGTAGAATCAGATGGTCGTACAGTCGTCCTGTTTGTTATTAACATAAGAAAGAAGCAGTATTTACTTACTCTGATTGCGGCAGACCCCTTTCTTCACTGAAATGTCATCGATGGCAATGAAGCCTCGGCTGTGGGTGTTTCTACGAGCGCTGAACATGAGCTGTAGTGATAAAGACTGGTATATTATTTGTATTACGCAGCGAGTATTTTTGCATTTGTACGGTTACTACCTTTGTGATATCTGTCCGGCTGATATTCACTTCTGCCTTTATCCATTCTCGATTTTGGGTTCCTCCTCGTGTCCACACCAACAATTCAGAGGTTTTCTAGAGGAACAATAGCTTTAAAATGACTTGTATTATTAAGTATATGAGAAAAAAACACAGGGGCACATACTGTTTGAACCAGTAGATCCAGAGTGGACACAGCAGGCCCCAACATGTAATACCAAAACTCAACACAAAACTCTGAGGAAACATCTGTGACAGGGACAAAGATGGCTGCCTTTTCATTATCTTTGAAACCAGCTCCATTTAAAAGCAAAAAGAAACCTGGAGAAACAGACAATAGTCATTTTACTCTGTGCACATTATTTCCACTTTCCATTATTTCCTTCTCTAAAGTGTGTGTACCTTCATTATTTCCTACTGTATGATCATACTGTGGTCCATCCCATGTGTGATCCATGTTAAGTCCGTTCCTCAGAGTCCAGTTCAGATCCGCATTAACCTCTGGGACCCAGCTGCACAAACCTGTTTTACAAGATGTAATATTAAAACAAAACTGTATTAATAGAAATAAACAAATTCAGAAATGTCCAGCAAAAGACAAGATTTTATTAAATTGGATGACTCAGGTTTTGTCCTTGCTGATATTGTAAGTCATTTTTTGTTATATCCACCTTATCAATTTTTGAAAAGGCTGTAAATTGTGGGGTTGTGTTGATGTGTGAGGATAAAAATGAGACTTTTGATAAAGATGGAATGGTTTCTTTTCTAATGTGTTATTAGAGTAAAACAATATGGTATCCTTGATGACTTTTTGGGACATTTCATAGCCTTCACTTGATATACACATACATATATAGCATAGCAAGAAGGAAACAAGAAAGCGAGAGTGAACAGGCCACCATGGCGCCCCCTTTGTTGACTAGTTAGGTCTAAATTATGCAACGTGAGTCGTTTCAGGGACAGAGATACATCCAAAAGTAATGTCACCTTGTTCAAATGTGCAGTCCATGGATGAGGCAGGAGCAGTGGTGGTGGTGGTGGCAGGAGGGGCGGTGGTTGTGAGGACTGAATCATCACAGCCTCTGTCTCTCATAATGTGGACATCATCCAGAGAAATGCTGCCACAATCTGATTTTGGACAAGTTGCTTGAAGAACAACCTGCAACAACCACGGTCAAATTTTATTAATAGGCTGCATACATGAAAAAAAAACATACAATCTTCTGAATATTTTGTCTTTTTTTTTACCTGATGGAGCCCTGATGCACTGTAATCCACTCTACTGAGGATCCATCTGTCGATCAAAAACCCAGTTGAACTCCACACAGGACGCAGTGAACCAGACTCATTGATAAACACTGTCAGTCTAATATCTGAGGAGACTGAAGGCAACACAATACACACAGAAAGGCTTAGTGACACCACTGTTTTACTAGATTTTCTCTTGCAAAAGCCATCGTTTGTACTGTCATGGGTAGAACACAAAACAAGAGTTTACTTACATAACCAGACCGAGGAGTAGTGCCAGAGCTCCAGGCAAGCTTTTTCTACTGCCTCCATCATTTCACTCTCCAGTCGGGCAGTCTCATTAGGTTTAGAATTGGAAAAGAACGCAAAATGCCCTATGAAGACGGAAAAGACAAGCAATACAACTTAAAATTATACAATGGCTCGACAAAACAGATATTTACTGCAGCTCCACTATCAACACACAGATAAATGGAACTATTCATAATTTCACACGGGACACACTCAAGAGGCCATAACTACATTGTGTCAGTATTCACCTAAAGGAGACTTAAGAGAGTGATCTGTTCTTGGGATGAAAAAATTTCCCACACTGGAACCTGAAAGCCAATCCCAGCGCAGTCCAGACTCGGATGGTGGACTGTTCACCCAGCCACAGAAGTCCATTTCAAAGTCACAAAACCCTGTGAGGATTCATGAATATACAAACAGTATCAGTGAACCTAAACTGTGTGAAACCTGAAAGTTGATGCTGCTCACTGACCTTGTGGAGGACAGGCATCATTTAGAACAATCAGATCATCAATAGCAATGTCTCCACTTGGTTTAGCCCCCGCCACCGCCTCAAATATCACCTGAAATATTGACAAATACACATTATTTTACCCATTGTAACCTCAAATTGGTCCATTTGCTCCATGTCTTTCCCCTCTTTCATCCCAGATATCCTGTCTAGTTACTGTATTCAATAAAAATGCCCCAAAATAATCTAAAAATGCTTTGTTTAGGACTGGGCCTTATGTTTATTATAAAGATTGAAACATATAATGATCAGACAAAGAGATAAATAATCATTTATTCATTTATTCATATATCACCTTATACTGCACATGTGGGCTGTACAGTGTGACTCTCCCATGCCTCCAGTGTTTCCCTTGATCACCACTTCTGCTCCAGAGCTGAACGATTGGTGTCTGGTTGTCACTGGTCTGCAGGTAAACACTGAGTTCACCTAATTCCTGTCCCTCCATGTGGTACCAGAACATTAAGCACTCTCCTTCAGGTGGAGTGGGCCCCATCTCTGCAGTCGTCACTGTCACTCTGGACCCTGTCTCATGACTCCACAGCTGTGAGCTCAGGTAATAACCTACACATGAAGAGGAATCGTTTTAGTATTAACAAACATAGAAAAAATGAAATAAATGTGAGTGTAACGGTGGTGGTGCACAACCTTGGTCTGTTCCCAGAGTGTGATCTGTCAGGGGTCCTGAAGCGTTGGCCATTAAAGAGCTCCCTGTGACGCGCCTCCAGCCTAACTCTCCAAAAGGCTGTAGACCACAAAGTGAACCCTGGAAGGTGCACTCCCTCTCAGCTGAACAGGAGCCATTGGTGCCGCTGGACACCACTATATCATCGATGGATATGCTCCCTTGTGTCCCACCTACAACTGCCTCTAAAACAAACTGCAACGAAATGAGAGCAAATGCTTCTAACATCTCATTAACTCAAGTAAAAAAAAGGAAAATCCTGCAGAATAAAAACCTGTATTGGCTTGTCACTTTGAATAGTCAGATCAGCGAATCTCCATTTGTTTCCTTGTGTGCCGCTTCTCATCCACACAACAGTCTCTTCCTCATCAGGATGCTTTGTGATGAACTTCAGTGAGCCTAAGGTATAAGACAAACAAGTAAAAGTAAGAAAATACATTAAGCTTATGTAACCTGATGTTGTTTCAAGTTAGTAGAGGAATATACCAATGCTGTTGCCAAAAATGTGGTACCAAAAGCTGACACAAAAGAGTGAATGTGCAGGTTGGGAAAAGCTGACAAGTCTGGCTGTTGAGGAGATGTTTACTTGTTTGTTCGCAGTTATAATCATATGGTAGCCTGAAAACAATCACAAAATAATCAGAGTCACAAACACAAACAGTAAATGTTAGTCTCCAACAGTGGCTCACCTTTAACTTCAGGATTATCCCCAAATTCGTATTTACTCCTCTGCCATAAAAGGCTGGCCGTGTAGTCGTGGTACCAAGAGCAGGAGTCTTTCTCAAAGTCACATGACAGTTGTTCTGATCCTGCAGGAACATCTCCCTCTGCACAATTGTTAAACATGATATCATCCAGCATCACATCACTCTTTCCAAAAAATGGCCGTACCATAACAAACTGAAGCTGTGGAAAGAGAAATAATGGGACACACATAACCTTTTAACCCTTTTCGCTCAGAAATATATTGTAAATGAAGATGTAATGTACCGACTTTGTATCCTTTGGGTCTATTTCCAATAAAAACTGTGGCATTTTCCCATCCTTTTGTGTTACTCTTCGAAATTGTAAGCAACACTTTCATGGTTGAGCCTCTAACCATTTTTACTTCCATGTCTGGGAATGCATGGGACCCTTTGTCATATATATGGTACCAAAAGCTGAAATTAAAGACACAGCTATATCATTTCATTCATCTAGAAAATGTCAACAATATATTCTATTTTAAACGTAAAAAAGTACCCGACTGAGCATCCAAGAGCTGTCTTATTGTCAACAGGGAACTCTAAAACAGCCTCTGGAAACAGTCCAGCTCCATCTTTGTCATCTATTTGCATCACGTGTCCTGCAAACACCAGGAACAAAAGCATTACCTGTTATCAAAGACTTATCTAGATATCAAGCTCTTTAAACGATTTATATGACAGCACAGGAAGTTGGTGCTGACCCCAAGGACTTTCTGTGGTGTGGTCAAATCCAGGTACTGAGCTGCTGTTGGCCATCTGCCGTTTCCAGCTGTATAACTTATCACCGCTGTTTTTCCAGCCGCAGGAGTGATGCTCGAAGTCACATGACCCTTAAGGATAGAGGCAGACAGTCCCACAAACCAATGACTTTGTGCCACCAACACCAAACACTTAATTTGCCTCAATATTTATAATCTTAAAGACTTAATGATGATGAATGAAGACTTACCAGCAAAAGTACCACAAAATTCTTCATCTGAACCGTCTTGACAGTCATCCTTCAAATCACAGACAACTCCATCAGGGACACACTCTCCAGTTTTACAGCCGAAGTCAGGACAAGGTGAAACTAGCACCAGGAACACTGTAAAACACACAGTTGGGTGGGTATTGTCAGGTTCAAAAAAGAAAAGGTCTGGAGGTCCTCAAACTCGGTGACTTTGCTCATGTTAACACATCAAAAAAGAGCTCCTCACCAGACAGAAGTAGGACTAATTGCCTCATGCCTGCAGAAACATGGCACATGAAAGAAATCCAAATAAAGTGTAGGATCCGTAGTGCTCAACCCCAGCTAACCCTCTGCCTGTTTTGTTGGATAGAAGCTATAGCACACAGGAAGTCTGGTCTGACTTTATCTACCAACACAAAGTCCACAGAGCACTGGTGTAGTCACTTTATGGTTTAAGTGCATTTGTTTTATTTCAAAGTAAAATAGCACTACAAAAATTTCATAATGGTAATAAACCCCATTTATAAAATTTCCTCTGTCTGTTTGGGTATTGTTTGATTGTGTTGAGTATTAAAATAGAATTTACTGGACTTGCTTTTGTTTGGTGACCTGATCTGACTTCAAGGTGAACAAGTTGATCCAGGAGTATATTGTCCAACTGTGTGGTATTGAACCGATCGACCTTCAGAGGTGTCATGTCCCGTCTGTAATCAGCCCAATAAAACACACTGAGATCATATCACACCAACAGCCAACTACACGCTGTCTACCAAGATTCCTGAGCAAAGGTTTACGTCTTTCATGCAAATACTGTACAGTGGATTACTTTCTCTGCATCTATACATGTTCTTGATTTAAAGAGAGCTTGAAGGTTGATAAGGATGCACCAGATTTCTTCACAATACAAAAAAGGAGAAAAGCTACGGAGGAAGTGAAAGTAACAAAAGCTATGATCGATGGGGTGTATGTAAATGACTCACCTTTACACAGGACATGCACCACAGACTGCACACAGTGTTCTTCTACAGCAGCAGTGCCAAATCAGGACAGAGCTGCAGCATTTTGATGATTCAGCATTTAAACATTTAATTTTAATCTGGTTTCCTTTGGTCGCTTGTCACTGCTGATTCATTACCTTATGGTGAAACATAAAAGAAGCAAACAAATGCAGATATGCAGACACTTTAAGGTTTTATGATTGTGTATTGGGCAAATACCCGATAAAAGATCTGCAAAAAAATTACATTGCATCTACTTTATATGGTTCAAAATGTGTGTGTACCTGATCTGGAAAAAGTGGTACATGGACATTCCTACATCACAGAAACCAGTTTGACAAACCAGCTGCTTTTACACTAGGTTTCTGCTGTAGCTGCTGCCAGACTCTGAAAACACTTTTAATCAGACAGACCCAGTCTCTACATCTGGTTCAGAAGTGTAAAAGCAACACTTTTTGGGTTATAAACTAGGAATTAAAGGTAAAACTATAAATTACTTAGGATATAGTGAAACTATGTCCACGAAAATTGTCTGACAAACGTGACATTCATATTATCAGCCCAAAGGCCTAAAAAGTGAATTTGCTGAGTAATGTTTGGCACAAATGTGATTGTAGTTTTTCTGAAGGATGGGAAGTAAATAGGGCCACTTTTTGCCATCAGTGTAAAAACGGTGTGACCCAGATCATGTGCATTTGCCTCACTTCCCTCCCAACCCCCTTTAACCAGTGGCTGAAAAGTAAAATGTGCCAATCAGAATCACGACACTTTCTCAATGGAAAGGAAAAAAACACAGTGTCAGTGGTATTAAGATTCCCTCCTTTGTCATGGTCACGCTCATAAGTCTTCAGCTTGCAATGCATGGACAGAGTTAGCTGCAAGAGACTTATCAGAAGAATGCTGACCCTGAGGATAACTCTAGCTGCTTTGATGCTTTTCATCCCAGCGGCTCACAGCACTGTTATAAACGGTACAGTATTCTGGCCTTTTTCAGCAGACTCTTGTAATCCTAAAAGCGTCTTATTTTTAGGCAACATGAACTGTCTGAGCATAAGTTTGTGTGTACGTTTTGAATGCTTATTTGTTTTATTATGTTTTTAAAGATGCACCATTCTCACTCACCAACAAGGCCACTGGTTTTTGTTTGGTTAAAAAATCAACAAGATGCCTGGACATACGCTGGACAACAGGAAATCGTCTTTTTGTGACTTCAACTAAAAAGTGTCTGGGAGCACAGGGCAAAAGTGTGGGGAGTGAAGTCAGTCTCTACGACTGTGACGACAAGAGCGACCTGCAGAAGTGGGAATGCAGGAATAACACACTGCTCGCCCTCAAAGGCCAGCAGCTGTACATCGAAATTCAGTCTGATGAGTCGACTGTTCTCTCCAGAACTGTTAGTGCAAACAACCACCTCACCATCTCAGGGACGGCCAGCGGTGCCTGCAGCAGGACGTACAGAGGTAAAGCAGGGACAGCTCGGCCCTCAGTCACACATCACTGAAACAAAGAGTATCAAGTTAATAATGTCTTAATTAGAACAGAAAAGCTTAGTTGCACTGTTGTGCTAAAGTTTTAGGTTTGATGAAACACCGTAAAGTAAGAAAGCTTTCAAAAATATAAGCTTTGTTTATCTATATTTATTTACAAAATGCAAAGTAAACAGAAGAAAAACCTAAATCAAACAGTGTGAGCATCCTTTAAAACAGTACCAGTTCTTCTTGGTTTTTAGAGGACTTGACACATGGCTATTCTAAACACCTAACCACAGATCATCTGTGGATGTAGGCTCTTCATGTTAATCCAGACAGACTAAAAAATCAGAGCTTTGCATGAGCCGTAACATCACTTCCAATACTCTTTTCCTTCTTTACACCTACAGGATAGTCCATAATTACACTGGCTGTATGTTTGTGTCGCTGACATTTGTCAATTGATAAAAATGCTACATTTTTGAAAGCATGCTTTAAAACATTTCTCCACAACTGTCTTCTTAATTATTAAAGATAGATTAAAAGATACAACTTCTTTGAAATCCAACTTCTTTTTCCTCCTTTAGAACTTTACAGCATCGGGGGAAATGCGTTTGGAAAGCCCTGCATGTTTCCTTTCCAGTACAAGGACCGGTGGTACGGAGACTGCACCACATACGACTCGTCCAAAAAGCGTCTCTGGTGTGCAATTGAAACCAAATACCAACACGAACTTTGGGGATACTGCCCAACCACTTGTGAGTAGTGCACTTAAAATAACAAGTAACGCATTGTGCAGATTCAAATGTAGCACGACGCATAATGAAGTATTTGCTTTGTTGCTGTTGTAAATACTTAGCCACGGATCACTGGGCAAAAAACATTGCAACAGGAGCATATTACCAAATCAACTCTGAGTCAGCGCTGACCTGGTCCCAGGCTCAAGTGAGCTGCAAACAGCAGGGGGCCTCCCTGCTCAGCATCAACGACCCCAACGAGCAGGCGTTTGTCTCAGGTAAGTGCCCCCTGGTGGACACTGAGCTCTCAAGGACAAAGAATTATAGCCACAGTAAATTAGTTACTGCTATTAGGAGTATGACCTAAGTTAAAATGATGGCAGTGCACTATAATGACTGAAAGAGAGGTCTGGGACTTAACACAAGGTTTTTCACTGAGATAGTAGTCGTAAACTAAGAGGATAGACACTTACTGAACCCATTTTAAAGAAGAAAAAGAGACAAGACAAGAGTGCTTCAAAACCCACACTGTTTCCTGAAATTTTTAGTCCAAAGATCACAAGGAGCAGAGGTCAAATTGTGCAATCCATTCTGTCGAGGAGGGCTTCTTCACAGTAAAATCTCTATTCAGTCTGGTTCACTTACAATGGTTATGTTATGACTGTGGTGCTATGAAATATGGAAATATGTAACAAAAACACTGAGATCTGACTGAGTTAAAGTGCCAACATGATCTAATAGATGTTTGTTTACTGCGTCATCTAGAGTTTGGTGATATGGACCAAAATGATATCTGGGTAAATGAAGCACAGTATAAGCAGTGTGTTGACTTGTTAAAGCTTTAAACTTCGTCCTTCTCACCTGCACACTTCTCTACACACACAGTTATTCTTGGATCAGGGAGAATTAAAGTCTGGATTGGTCTGGTCTTGGATCCTGAACATGGCTGGCAGTGGACTAATGGGCAACCGTTCAGATACTTAAGGTGGACTCCTGGTAAGTCCTTTAATTTGATGCAGAACAGAATAAGAGCAACCCGCTGGTAAACAGGTAAACTTAGTCAGAGGTTTGTTTGTATGGGAAAAGATAAAGGTTCAAATACCACTCAACAATACTTACTTTTGAATATTCATTTTTTATATTAAATCTGGGTCCCATTTACTGTTCATCTTTCAAACAGTTGCTTCTTTTCTAGAAAATTAGCGCCACCCCTTGTTTAACTGGGGCATTTTCACGTCACATGCCTGTATTATTATTATACACAGTTATTTATTGTAAACAGTATTTTAATATATTTACATTAGTTAAGACATGGGCATGGAAGTTAAAGTTAAATTATTGTTTTAGGCAGATTTGATTTGATATGTAGCTGACAGCAATATGTTTTTCAGGAAATCCTCAGCCTAACCCTGGACACAACTGTGCAGTCATTGACTCTTCTGGGCAGCAGACCTGGGAAAGCACCACTTGTGGAAAGCAACTGGGATATATCTGTTATAAAGATGGGGCTCCCCCTCCCACTGTGAAAAGTACGCACATGAATCTAACACACATGTCCCTGTTTTGCTTCCTCTCATTCATGAAAATCTCTTCAAAATCTTTTGTTGTATCTCACACAGTTGAGCAAGGGTTTTGTTCAAGTCCATGGGTTCCCTACAACGGTCACTGCTTCCACCTTCATCGTGAATTAAAAACATGGGCTGACGCTCTGAAAGAGTGTCGTAAAGAAGAGGGAGACCTCTTGAGCATTCGTAACGTGGAGGACCAGAGCTTTGTCATCTCTCAGCTGGGATATGGTAGGAGACTAAATAGTAGTAAACTAAATTAGTTTGACAATGAACGTAAAGTCATGGACAACAGTCTAAGAGGACACTTACATATTAATTGTGAACAGGCAGGATATGATAATGGAAAGTTGTATTGGAAAAGGTAATTCATCAGATGCATCTCTTAAAAATAAAATACAAAAAATATAAAAACATTCTAACAATAAAGCTATAATATGACAAGACCTTTTTGTGACACTGATGAGTGCAGTTAATGTTTGATAATATCATTCTCCATACAGTGAGAATACACATTTATCAAATGCATATAAATGTACATTTTAAACAACAGTATGTGGTATTTAACCTTAAAATACCTCAAAAATAATTAAAGTGAGAACAGTGCAACCCACTCTGCAGATACTCCACCTTTGATGGATGTTATTTGTGAGAGCACATACTGATAAGACAACTCTCCCACATGATGTATTTACAGGAAATGTATGTGCCACTACTGTCCACTTTACTGTACCTTTCATTGTATCTTGAGTTGCTTTGAAATATAAAAATGACAAGGAATTTCTAATGAGACATATATTCTGGTTCTTTTCTGCAGCATCGACAGACGAGCTCTGGATTGGACTGAACGACAGGAGAACAGAGGGACTGTTCGACTGGAGTGACCACTCCACAGTCAGCTTCACCAGCTGGGAATATGGAGAGCCCTCTGTGTCTAGTGATACAGAAGACTGTGTTCTCATGAGAGGAGAGGTAGTATTGACTAGAACTATGGCATCATCTAATGCTTAGAATTTGAGATTTGAAAGACAAATTTTAGATTCTCATCTGAGAGTAATGTACTATAATACTATGTAAAGCTAAGTCTATGCAGTCTATTTTTGCCCCAAAAATGCTCCCAAACCCCAAAGCCATGAAAGAGGAGAGCTTTTAAATGCCTCTATCTGGACAAGGAGACCAAATCTCACATTCACTTTAAACAATATTAAGTTAATAAATGACTCATTTAACCTCAAAACAGAGAATTCAAAGAGGGGACAATAACTTTTAACATACCGTATTCTTCTGTATTCTTCTTTTTAATAGAGGATGTTAGTAATGTTTTTTTTCTTCATTAGAAGGGAAACTGGGCCGATCGCAGTTGTGATGAGAAGCATGGTTTCATTTGTATGAAGCAGAGCACCACTGAACGCACTGGAGAAGAAGTGAATCTGGACGTCGGCTGCAAAGCAGTGAGTTGACATTAAAACCTGATGCAGTTTGGGTGATTCACTACAAAACAGGGTTTTAAATAAAACCAGTTTTGGTGCAAATTTCAAAGGTGTGTTGTTTTAACTGTTGTTGTGCTGCTACGACCCAGGGCTGGAAGAGACATGGGTCTTACTGCTACTTTGTAGGAACAGAGACCAAAAGTTTTGATGAAGCCAAAGAAGACTGCAAGAGCACAGACTCTTACTTGGCTGACGTCGCAAATGGGTGAGGCTATTTTTACAACGTTTTTCACTTGTCTTGAACTTGACAATGAGAATATAAACGTGTGTGTTTTTTTTCAGTGTGGATAATGCATTTCTGGTGAGTTTGGTGGGCATGCGACCAGAGAAATACTTCTGGCTTGGCCTTTCAAACATGAAAGACATTGATCAGTTTGAGTGGACCAACTCAGACTCAGTCAAATTTACACACTGGAACAGTCTAATGCCAGGTACGGGTGGTGTTTGTTTACAGTAAAATGCCAAAGGTGACTTGACATGAATGATGTTTAATTATGTCTCTGCTGCTGAAGGATACCAGCAGGGTTGTGTGGCTATCACAACAGGCGTTTTGGCTGGACTCTGGGACCTGCTGCCCTGCACCAACACAGAGAAATACATCTGTAAGCATCTGGCCGAAGGGGCCGTACTAACTCCTCCGCCACCAACAGTGAGTCCTCCAAAATGTCCCGACGGCTGGAATCGAATTTCAACGAGAAACTACTGCTCCAAGGTAAAGACTGAGAACAAATATTACTACAGACAAAGAAAAACTTCTGTACATTTATATCCTAAAATGAATGTAGCTACTTAACATGAACAGTGGATTTACAGCTTTCTCATGACTTGCTCTTAATGACTTAAATATGTTGTTGCTCTCTGTCGTAGTTCTTTACAGGGCCCCGATCAAATGAGAAAACCTGGTTTGAAGCCAGAGATTACTGCAGAGCTATTGGAGGAGATCTGCTCAGCATTCACAGTTCTGCTGAATTACATGTGGCACGGTATGAGCAAGTTCTGAATTTTGAAATAAAAAGCTGCACATCTTCTATTTGAGACAAAATGCACATTGTTTCTGTTTTAAAGTACTTAAACGTCCATTTAAGTGGATGGTCCATAAGGGATGTTGGTCAGTACTGTGCTGAAAATAACCTTCTGTAAGAAATATATCTTAATATCTTATATATGGCTAAATATCTCATAGATCCCATTTTACTAAGTGCCGAATGATCCCTTTAATATGAAAGTATGTGGGCACAGTCACAGTATTGCATCTATTGTGAAGTTAGGTTTGGAAAATATTAAGGTACAAAGTTTGCATTAACAGGTATTTTTTGTTCTTAAAGCCATGGGAAAGCGTGGATTGGTCTCCATGTCCCAGATCCAAACACTGGTTACGCCTGGAGCGACGGGACGCCGGTTTGTTTTCTTTTGTTTTTAATTTTTAATAGGAAGCTTAGTAACTATAAATCATGTGTTTTCTTACTTCTAGTGATTTTTTGTTGTTGTATCTCCAGGTGAACTTCCAACACTGGCAGGAAGGAGAGCCGAACAACTTCAATAACGCTGAGTCCTGTGCTGAGTTCAGGATATACAGCTGGGATGAAGGTGGGTCCTGGAACGATGTCAACTGTGAAAGCTACAACGACTGGCTGTGTCAGATCCGCGCAGGTAAAAAAAGAAAATTATTACACTTAACATTCAAGCATAAGTTATGTTTTTTTGCTGAAATGATTCTTATTTTTTTCAGGAGTCACTCCAAAACCACCTCCAAATGCCACTGTAACAGGTGAGAGGATATTAATTACACAAATTAAGTCTTTACTTTTTGGGGAGCATTTAAACTTTTTGGAAGTGACAAGCATCTATCTATGACCTAACCATTAGAAGGCTCTAAATCCACACACCTGCTTTTTGTGCATCTACATGAACCCAAAATTGAGATTAATTTTTTTTTCTTGGTAAAAGTTAAATGTGACAGCACTTTTAATATGACGAAAATCATTGCAGACTTTAACACTACATCAGACGGTTGGCTTGAATGGAGAGGGAATCAGTATTATATCAACAAAGCCACGATGGCGATGGAAACTGCTCGTCAGTATTGCCAAAAGAGGCATGGAGACTTGGTGACCATCACCAGCAGAGCTGAAAATGTCTTCCTGTGGAAACAGGTGGGTACAGCTTGGTTCTTTGGACGCTGTAGTTTGTGCATTTAAATGAAGTGAATACTAACAGAGACATGTTTTGGCAGATTTCCAGGAGCTATGGGAGGTACTATATTGGACTGTCAGTGGATCTTGATGGAACTTTTTGGTGAGTGAAAAAAAAATTGGAGCAACTACTTGATTTCAACTGTTACATTGCTGGTTATGGAAATGGAAAACATAGTAAATAGTTTTTCTTTTGAAGGTGGATGAAAAACAATCCAGTAGAGTTTCTAAGCTGGGATCAAAACCAACCTAAGACTGATGTTTTTGATGAAAACTGTGTTGCTATGACATATCACATGGGTGAGTGACTGGCCTCAATTATAATGGCTTACTTTACTTTACATCTTAACAATATGTTCTGGTTGAAATATACTCACAGGTTACTGGAGTAGCTGTAATTGTGGTGAAGAGTTAAAATCCATTTGTAAACGCAGCTCCTCAGCCCCCGTCAACACCACAGTGGCCCCCACAACTCCTCCCACTGGGGGCTGCCCGCTCAGATGGATGCAGTTCGACTCAAAGGTCAGAAACACATATTCATATATCCTGCACAGAATATATAAACTTAACAGTGTTAGTCACGTTGTAATCTTCTATCTCTGCAGTGTTACAGTATCATAAACAACCGAAAGGCCACTTGGGAGGATGCGAGGCGACAGTGCATCACCATGGGAGGAAATCTGGCCTCTATACCCACCAGATATGTGCAAAGTATGTCCATTCTGTTCTGAATGAATGTAAATATACATATATGTAGTACACAAGCCCACAGTTTGTTGTTTTTGTGCCAGATAATGTTATTTATTTATTTATTTTCTTGAGTGTTGCATTGTTCAAGTATTTTTAAATTGACATCATTTGGAAATCTAAAGTTGTTATATTTACTTATATTTATATATTTAAGTGTTATATTTTTACAGTATTCCTGACAAGCAAAATGGCTGAAACCACGACCCCAGACCTTTGGATTGGTTTGAACAGTTTGAAACAAGATGAATATTACTGGACTGACGGAAAACCAAGAAAATACACCAACTGGGGCTATTCTGTAGGTGAACATTAAAGAAAAAGAAAAAATGTGTTTAATCTTTATTTAAATATTGATCTCTGATTTCTGTTTAGAAACAAAAACGTCACCCAGGAAGCTTTTATCAAAGATGGAACGAGGTATATTTTCTCACCAAGTTTATCTATATCTATTAACATTGACTGCTTTAACTGGGATCTTACACTAAAAACTCTGTTATTTCTTCATGTGTGCGTCACCAGGAGGACTGTGTTGTTATGAGCAGCAGTCCATCAGGCTTTGGGAAATGGATGTTGAGGGGCTGCAACGATACAAATGGATTTGTTTGTCTTCGTGAACTTGGTGAGTAAAATTACGCAACAGTAAATCGGGGGTAAGAAAGTAACTGGGTGCCTTCAGTTACTGCTAAAGAATAAATTGGAGAAAACTGGAGCAACCATTAACATGTTACATTTTGTATTCTCAATCTTCTCCTGCAGGAACAATTCATTCAAAATGTTACGTATTTCATAATAGGGGTCTATGAGTTACTTAAGGATAGGTAACATATTCACTATAACTACAGACAGTAGCAGTGGTATTGTTGTGTTATGTATGGCTGACAAATGTGTGTTACAAAGAAGGTACTTGCATGATTTTGACTTTTTTATTCTATTCCTCATTTACACAAACTCAATAACTAAAATGGACATTGAAGTAGTTCAGTGATTTAAAAGAAGTGAGCGCAAAAGAAAAAAAAAGCTTTGTAACAGAAACTCATAGAACCACATTTATTCCATTAAAGCCTTTTTTATTGTGACACTCTCTCAATAGATAAAAATCTCCCACCTCAGTCCGACCCAGTGCTTCCTAACACATACGTGTCTTTGGGAAATGACAGCCTTAAAGTAGTGACACAAAATCTTACCTGGAACGACGCCAAAAGCAACTGTGAAAAGGACCAAGCCAACCTCGCCAGTCTGCGCAACGAGTGGACACAGGCCTTTGTGGAGCTGATGGCTAGGACTCTGAAAACACCTCTGTGGATTGGACTCAACAAACAACAGGTACAAACAATAGCTTCACTGTATAGACAATTCACACAATATAATTATGCTTTTGTTTTGTGGAGCTTAATCATACAAACACTATGAGTGCTTCTAATGTTTGTTCCTTACCATTTCGTTCAGACGAATGGTTTTTATAGATACATTGATGGCTGGCACATGAACTTCGCAAACTGGAATGAACGTGAGCCTCGTCAGGACAAGCCTTGTGTCTATCTCGATGTAGATGGAAAATGGAAGACGGCGTTCTGCAATGAGTCCATGAGCAGCGTGTGCTTACAGTCCACAGGTGCGGCTGTAAAAATAAGAACCACTCCAGTCAGTCAGTAATAAAGACTATAGGGTTATGTTATGAAACTCTAACCACTACTTGGTCTAATGCTGCATTTATGTGGAATCTGACAAATGGAAGACAACAAGCCAAGAGTTATTTTATTTAATGGTTTAAAAAAAAAGAAGAAGACTTTCTCAATTCTAAGTTTATTTTTTTCTGTTCTGTCTTTGAAGAATACCTCATTTGTCAAATTTCAGATAAATGCAGAATTATGGGCAAATTGAATGGTTAAGGACCATATCCTTAATCCTATATTTTGTGATTTAATATCATTCAGCACTTGCTGTAAGTAATTATGTTTGTCACTGGCAGATAAGCCACCGACTCAGTCGACCGATTACCTGGGAGCCTGCCCTGATGACCCAGAGGTGGATTACCGACAGAGCTACTCCTGGCTGCCTTTTAAGAGCCACTGCTATTTGTTTATGACAGAGGAAATAGAATGGGCAGATGCCGCTAGTAGCTGCGCAAGGCATGGTGGGTAATGTTATGACGGCATTCTTTAACTTCTTCTAGAAGAGAAAAATGTTTCTCCTTTCAAAGTGCAGGAGCAGACGGGGTCTTAATGAGCTCTGTGTCTTTAAATTCAATATTTCAATAGGTCGTAGAAGTGTTTGTCAGTGTGCCATGTCATAATTATTAATACATTTTCATGCTGTAGGTGGATACCTGGCAAGTATTGAAGACCCCTCGGAGCAAGAGTTCATCAAAGGAAATGTGGAAATATTTAAAGATGCTCACACTTCTTTCTGGATCGGTCTGTTTAAAACACATAAAGGTATGAGAACATTTACATGTACTGAGTTTACATACAGTATATTACAGTAAAATAATAAGTGTGCTGTTCGTCCTAGGAACATGGTCATGGTTAGATAAAACAGTGATGGACTACACTAACTGGGGTGAAGAGCCCCGTAATGACTATGGACAGATTCAGTCGTCTGATGGACAATGGAGCACAGGCCGCAAATGGCACGACAGAGCGTATGTTTGTGAGGCGGCTAAAGGTGAGCTGACAAAGCATTTATGAATTTATGAGATCATTTCTTTCGTCCTTTTTGAGTTTTGTTCTTGACACAGTTGACGCTATGTTAAAGAATATATTAATTATATATTTTTTTCTTCCAGTGATGCCAGGAGGTCCAGAGTCAAAAGCTGGTAAGTTACCTCAATGAATTTTCTTAAGTTGTGCAGGATTTTATTTTTTATGATTGTAAATGTTTAGTGAAACCATTCAAACTGTTACCTTTTTGATCTGTGCAGAACCACTGGGACCTCAGGAGCCTCAGAGCCGAGCCCATGGCAGTCTGGTGGTTGTACTCATCATCATGATCGTCTCCTCATTAGTCGCTGTAGCCATCTTCTTTTACAAGAAGTCTCCACGTTCCTTGCCCACCTTTGAAAATCCCCTGTACACTGAACGGTCTCAGCCTGACATCGTCGACACCAACAAACTGATAGAAAAAGAAGAAGAAGACAGCCCTGAACCTATTATATCTCTGTGAATTGGAAAATGGATGTTTCCTTTTCTGAATCTCCTCCAAATTACATTCTACTCACTTAGCGTTTTTTACAATACCTTACAGTATTCTGTATATTCTGTTATTTAACAGTGTGTTGTTTTGAAAAATGTCACTGTCAGTGAATAGAGCCTGACTAAATATATGAACTAAACAGTTAAGGCTCTGTTTTGTGTTTTTTGGGAATAGTTAATAGTTGATTTATATGATTATGTAAATAAACTTTTGAGGCCTGTTCCCACAAAGATTGAGTTTAGTTCTTGAAATATGTGCATTACTAAGCAGTATTTGTGTTTGATACAATAAAATAGTATTTTATTAAAGTTGTGGTGCATAGTTTTTGGTGGCATTTTGGAGGGAAATTGAGTTTTTCAATAATTCTTTCTAAATAACATGAGTAACTATGGAAGCCCTGCAGGGACATGCTGTTCTATGTGAATAAACAGTGTAGATAAAATAATTTAAAAAAAACAAACAAAACAAAACAGTGCAGCAGGAAGTAAGTAAAGCAATGGCTCCTTCCAGTGGGTTTTATACTCTATGTGTAAATGTCTAGGATAATTTTTAAGTATTTATTAGAGATGTAGAATGTCAATGCTAATGTAGAAAGACAGGAAACAGAGTGAGACAGGGGCAATGCTGCTGTCATTACCCACAAATGACCCACATCATCTACTCCCACTATCTTTTGCAACAGAGGAAGTCAGTTTCGGGATGTGCTTTATGATTCAATTCTCAGTCTGTACTAATACATCCTCCCGATTTGTACTCATCGAAACAACTGTTGGCCCTTTTACGTTTCAACATTTTACTGTGTTTAGTGAAGTTTGAGTGTGACAAGCTCAAAACGCACCACTGACACTCTGTCTGGACTGAGTGGGATTTCAAGGTGCAAGGTTCAAGGTCAATTGGGCGAAATGGGACTCAAGTTTCAATGACTAGGTTGTCTCTTCCTGTAGTAAAAGAATTGTCTTCCAGTAAATACTTGACAGTACTTCGCATTAGTAAACATTTCTAGGTATTTCAGGAAGACGTGTGAGTCATTTCAGTGAAAGATCTGACTCTCATGAGAAAAGCAAACTATTAGGAGCAGATAAAGATTTGACGTGTCAACATTTTGTCTTTCTGCCTTGTTTAATAAATTCTTATGGATTTAGGATAACAAAATGTACTGTCATCCAGCCCTACATGACGTTTGACTACATGTTCATTCTCATTGGGCTTAAGTGATAAATACAACTAAGAATTGTCTTTATAACGGTGGAAAGTGCAATGTTTTCTGATTATATTATCTAAAGGGAGGAAGGATAACATGAAGAGTATGTGGTCAAGTATTGAGCTGTGGGGATTGCTCGTTTACGTCAACAGATTGGTCCCTGACAGACATGACTGCTGAGGGTAGATCCTCTAATCCCAATGTCAGACATAAGTCTCATTGAAAGAACACTGTGGACAATTGTATCAAATGCTTCACAGATCAAATAAAACAGAAGACAACAGATCATTTGTGACTTTGACTAATGCTGGTAAAAAGGACTGTGGGTAATATTGGGCAAGGCACATTTTGAGTCTAGTCGTGAGGTTTGTTAGATTGTGGCTTCCTGAGTTCATACCAGTTAAGTCACTTGTCGTTAGGGTTACTGTAAAAATTCACACTCCTCCTGTTCATAAGAAAATGTTGACACATATTGACACATGATGCTGATTGACTAAAAACTGTTAAATGACGTATGATGGCAGGAAACAGCATCTATTAAGAAGACTCCTCTGTGTCTTGTCTCTTACAGTCATTCATTGACACAGTTACAAAGTGTTCATCACAAAAATGAACACAGTAACTACTATTGTTTCTGTTGTGCTCCTCAGTCCAGTATTATTCTGTTTGGCTTCAGATGGTAATGTATTCAAACTTCTATACATTTTTATTGATTTTTTTCAGGTGTATGTTCAACAGTGACGACAAACTCTTTTCTCTGCAGATGGATCATTTCAACTTTACAACAAGGCTACTGATTTTTGTTTAGTGCATAGGTTCTACTGTAGGCCCAATGCACTTCGCTGGACGACTGGGGATCGGCTTCTGGTACCTTTAGAAAACAAATGTCTCGGAGCGCAGGGGACCAGTGTTGGAAGTGGAATAAGCCAATATGAGTGTGATGAAAAAAGTGACCTGCAGAAGTGGGAATGTAAAAATGAAACACTGCTCGCTCTTAAAGGCCACGATCTTTACATCGAGCTCATAAACGACGGTGAAGCGGTCCTCACGAAAAACACAGGTCCCAAAACCCACCTGACCATTGAGAACACACAAAGTGGACCATGTACAAAAAAAGCCAGAGGTACAGAATCTTTTATTCACATTTATATATTTTAACTACTGTCCGGTCGCTCTGCAAGACAATAAATAAATGGATTTATGGACACTATACATGTCAGTGGTTTCACAACTCCACTTGTAAACTGAGCGTGTTAGATATGTAACTATTATATGAGTAATCTTAGTCTTTTGTGTCTTTCCATTTAGTGCTTTATACCATTGGTGGAAATGCGTTTGGGAGACCATGTATGTTTCCGTTCCTGTACAAAAACATTTGGTACTCAGACTGCACAACGGACGGGTCCTCCACAAAACACAAATGGTGTTCAGTCGAAACTAACTTTGAAAATGAACTCTGGGGCTTCTGCCCAACTAACGGTGAGTATGTGATTCAACCAAACAATGAAGACCTGTTTTAACAAATGCATTTATGTATTGTTTGTGCAGTAAACAGAAATTAAATATGCTGATATCTTTACAGTATAATCCCATTATCAGTAATAGCCCTCTGTACTTAGACTTGTTTATCTAGAGCTCCACATGCTCCACGAGGATGACACAAAAAGAGCTAAATAATACTCTAAGGCTTTAATACAACAATATTTAACAATTTAACATTTGAATTATCTCAATATCTGTGGTTAGTGTCTAATTTGCCTGTCATTTCATTTCTTAGCACTGGGCAATAAATCCAATTCAGTAAATTACAGTTTTTGATTTTGAACAATGTAAAAAATAGCCACATTACTAAATCAAATTTAAGAGTAATAATTAATTCTTAATACCATGCGGTACACTAAAAACTAAAATACATCTATCCAAAACTTAGTACTATTCATTATAGGGATACTGCAGATTGTAAAAATATAAAATAAAAAAATGAATTGTGGACAGTTTTTAAGGAAATTTGATTTAAAAATTAAAACACTTGTCGTACAACTTAATTGTAAGTACTCTCTCTCTGAAAAAAGCAGTATCCCTAACAAACTGTGCCAACTTTTGCATATTTTTTAATAATACTTTTGCGAATGTTGCTTTCTGAAATTTCACAGATAAAGAACTATGGAAGACACACCCAATCACAGGAGAACGTTTTCAACTGAACACACAGTCAGCTTTGACTTGGTCCGAGGCTGACTCCAGCTGCAAACAGCAGAGTTCTTCACTGCTCAGTATCACAGACCCAAACGAGCAGGCTTACATCACAGGTAACGTTACATCAACACTGCACTCCTTAAATCACTCGCACCAATTGAGAGAAAGTGCTGTCAGACAAGATAAAAGACATGAAACAGATTGGGTTGTTGTCTTTGTGTGACAACATTTAAAGAAAAGTTTGGCTGCATGAACTGACAAACATCTGATTTACTCCTCAGCGCTTCTCATGGCTGAGGGTGTAGGAGAGGAGGATAAGTTTTGGGTTGGACTTACTCTGAATCCTGAGCATGGTTGGCACTGGTCCAATGGGAGACCGTACCGTTATCTGAAATGGGATTCAGGTAGGTTGTGTTTTAAATTCTACAGACACTAAACATGTCTATTCCACAACTGGTTGGTTTGTCACTTTCTTACAAAGTCAGCGTTCATAAATACATTTTTGGGTTGTTTTGTTTTAGGACACCCACTAAATGCTCCGGGACACAGTTGTGCCATTATTGATGCAGCTGTGAAGTATTCCTGGCAGAGTTCACCTTGCAACAAAAAATTAGGCTACATCTGCTACAGCAAAGGCTCTGGGGAAGCGCCAGTACAACGTAATGAAGCTGAATTTAACTTCATGGCTTAGGTTTTTATCTCTTCATTACTCATTTTTTGTTGTCTGATCATTAGCCGTGGAGCAAGGGTTTTGTTCAAGTCCATGGATTCCCTACAACGGTCACTGCTTCCACCTTCATCGAGAATTAAAAACATGGGCTGATTCTCAGAAAGAGTGCCGTAAAGAAGAAGGAGACCTAGTGAGCATTCGTGACGTGGAGGACCAGAGCTTTGTCATCTCTCAGCTGGGATATGGTGTGTAAATCTTTTGTGCAAATGAATTTCATTATTGAACCAAGTGCATCCAACTCAAGACGTAAAACTCACAGTTGTACCTCTTTGTGCAGCATCGACAGACGAGCTCTGGATTGGACTGAACGACAGGAGAACAGAGGGACTGTTCGACTGGAGTGACCACTCCACAGTCAGCTTCACCAGCTGGGAATATGGAGAGCCCTCTGTGTCTAGTGATACAGAAGACTGTGTTCTCATGAGAGGAGAGGTAAGAGAGGTCAAGGTTGGACTAGATATACAGTACATAGTTTAGCTTACATAGGTTTTTTTCTGAATGGGATGCCTTCATAACAAACCAAACCTTTGTAATTCTATCACGTTTATTCCTATAATTTTCCGTACTCTTTAGTGTTGTTAGTTTTCTGAGACACAATTGTCCAGAGGAGAGTTAAAACATGATGACTGCACTTCTACCGTAGTGATTTTTGGCTTTTGTGGTCACTTTACACCAAATTCCCTGTTAGCACGGCTTTGTAACCTAAGAGGAACAGAGAATGAGAGACGCAGACGGCTAAAGATTAGATTTCTTGGTGGCAGGTTGGTGACATCAAGTCAACATCAAAGAAAGATCAAGACTATCTGATGTGGTGACTGAGAGAAGGCTAAGATGGGACAGCTTTACTACACATTGTGTTGGCAATATTGACTGGCTACAAAAGTACAATGTCCTGAATACTGCTAACCAGAGATGTATGACGTATGAGGATGTATTTATGGATGTTTTTTCTACTGAATTGTTTTTTTTTTCCCTTTCAATCATATGTACTCAGGATGGAAACTGGGCTGATCGAGCATGTGCCGAGAAGCATGGCTTTATTTGTATGAAACCAAGTGCGTCTGAAGCTTCTGGAGACGAGGTGGAGCAGAACATAGGCTGCAAAACAGTGAGTCATTTTGAAGCACGTGTGTCAGTAATTAATAATTTAATTTACAGTACCTGCAACATATTTGGTGACTGGTATTGAGTAATAAAGATGTTTGTCACTCCAGGTACATTTTTTAAGTTGGTAAAAAAAATGACCAATTTGCCCACAGAAAACCCTAAATATGATTTTGATAAATGCAGGGCTGGAAGAGACATGGGTCTTACTGCTACTTTGTAGGAACTCAGACCAAAACATTTGAGGAAGCCAAAGAAGACTGCAAGGGCACAGACTCTTACTTGGCTGACGTCTCAAATGGGTGAGGTCACCAAGTCTAAGTAGTCTGGGTTTTTGTATCATAGAGCACATGAAGTTTGAACATACAGGTTGTTTGATTATGATATATGATTATGAGCTTTGTGTAAACTTTTCCAGGCTGGATAATGCATTTCTTGTGTCCATTGTGGGGATGCGACCAGAGAAATATTTCTGGATTGGCCTTTCAAACCAGAAACACATTGACACATTTGTATGGACCAACACAGACTCAGTGAAGTATTCTCACTGGAACACTGGGATGCCAGGTACAGATCACTACAATTTCTAACTCTTTATCAGGGTGTATTTTTAATTGTAGTCTGCTTCATTTTGTTCGGAGAGAAACTGCCCCAGAGTTTGTCTTAACTGCACCAAACATGACAAATGTAAACACCAACAAACCTTAACGATTCCTGATCTAAACTAGGTCACCTCCAAGGCTGTGTCGCTATGGGAAGTGGGATTTTTGCAGGAATTTGGGATGTGCTTCCCTGCACAAACAAGGAGAAATACATTTGCAAGCATCTGGCAGAAGGAGCTATAGCAACATCTGCACCAAAAACTGTTGCACCACCTACATGCCCAGAGGGGTGGCTTAAAAAATCAAAAAACTTTTGCTATAAGGTAAGGTCATTATAAAGATTAGGCAAGACATGAGGTGTTTTTAAACTGTTGCTTACAGTTGTGCTACAGTTTTTTCCAGGTCATTCTTCAAGAGAGAGAAAGACCTGGTTTGAAGCCAGAGACTACTGCAGGGCTATAGGAGGAGATCTGATAAGTCTTCACAATCAATGGCAGATACCGCTGTATGAGTACAGCCAGATTTCTTCAATATGGCAAAATCTACATTTTCAGATGACAATGAGAAAATTAAATAGTTTTATCAATTATTGCTTTGAATGTGCGGCTCCAACACAAAAGAAATAGCAAAGCAGCACAACACGTGCAATGCTGTTATAACAAATATATGGCCCTTTTGCTGCCTATGAGTTTTGTGACTGAAACTGGACCAATGTCAATGTCAATATGCTCTTGCTGACTCTGCAGATGACAGATGATCAGATGAGACCTTGTTTTTTAACAAAAGTGCAAGGCCTATTTTGTATTAATCAGCTTCATACACACAATGGGCAGCGTACTGAAAGCGAAAACTGTTTCTGTCCATTTTTGTTGTAATTGTGACTGAATAATCCCACATAGATTTAAGCGTAATGTGGTCTATATTCTGCATCTTTACTTTTATTTATTGCCTCAGAGATACTTAATGCTACTAATGGATACCAGTATTTCATATTACTAAATAATATGTTACAATTGTGGTCAAATACAATAATTAAAATCTAAAATAAAATCTAAAATAGAAAATATAAATATAATCCTGTCCTTCAACAGAAACTCAAGGACCCCGGCCTGGATTGGACTAAGTGCACCAGACTCCACTGCCAGCTATGTTTGGAGTGATGGATCTGCAGTGAGTTTGTCTACAAACTTTTATCCTAATGTATAACAACTTAATAAATACATATTTTGTAGGTAAACTTCCAACACTGGGAGAATGGAGAGCCAAATGGAAAAAACAATATGGAATCTTGCGTTGAAACCAAAGTTGACAGGTATTATGGCGGAGGGTCATGGCAAGATGATCACTGTGAAAAGAAGAATGGCTTTGTGTGCCAGATACAAATTGGTGAGTTTGACAGAGAGACTGTGGTAATTAAACTCATTTACTGTGTGTGCAACCTTTACTCATATGTATACATTAGAAATAACTTAATTAAAAAGTGTAATTAACCTCCTTGGTCAGAGCCTAACTTGGCTTCCCATATTTCAAAAAGGCTGGAAAAGGAACTCATGACAACATTTTTCTGATAAAAAAGCAAAAAGCAAAACCTAAAAAAAAGAAAAAGCTCAAAAAAGCATAAACTGTATGGATATGGGACACATGCGACTACAGATAAAATAACACATTTTGCACTTATGTGTAAATATGGCCTTGACTTTTCAGGAGTAACTCCAAAGCCACCGCCTGACCCTGTTGACCCAGGTAAATTGGAAATCACTGTTACCCCTCACAAACTGTACTTTTGGTAACATATTTTAAAGAATTTAAACCATACACTTTCTATTCTATTATTTAAAATATTCTACAATGCTTCCTTTTAAATTTGTCAACAAATACACACAGATTTCAACACCACTGCCGATGGATGGCTGGAACGTAATGGGACACAGTATTATTTCAATACAAGAGGAATGGCCAATGAGGAAGCCCGTCAGTTCTGCCGAAACAGGCATGGTGACTTAGTGACTATCAACAGTGAAGCTGAAAGCATCTTTTTATGGAATCAGGTGAGATGTGACAACCACATTGTACCAACTTCATTGCCAGATACAGTCACAAAAGAAATGCATGTTTCTTCTTCATAGATTTCCAGAGATTATTGGCCCTATTGGCTTGGTCTGAATGTGGATTTTGATGGAACATTTCAGTAAGTAATAAGTAATAACTAAGAGGTAAGAGCAGGGTTTTCAATATCACAAAGCAAGTTCACCAGAACAGAACATACAGCTAGAATTAACCTTGACTTCCGACATTATAAAGTCCTGTAAAGATGCAGTATTTTCCACAGAATTGAAGTAGGCTTTTGTCGGGGGTGGGGGTTATCACATCAACATGAGTGGTGGTAGTGGGGGCAAACAGTTTACTCTACATTAAGCCTAAAATTTGATACAAAAGCCTATTCTGTCTAGTGCTTACATCAAAAAGGATGTGTGGTTTGTAGTTGTAGTTTGTTGTAACGTAATTTAGATGAATATAAACGTGAAACAACATTGTCTTCTCATAAACAAGAGTGATATAAGTAAACCACAGCCTCATCTTGAGCTTTATCAGCTAAAAGTTGAAGGCTGCGGCGAAGAAAGTAACTCACATAATCAAAATAAAATAAGTCAGTTTAGCAGACTGCAGCGTAAAAAACAAATTCACCCAATGCAAAAACAGCGCCCCAACATTATAATCTAGTTTTGAGTCATTTTGAGACAATAGAGAGGCCAATTAGATTATGGTGGGCTACCAAGGTCTCTTTAACGTATGGGAAACAATAACATTTATACAATTTTTCCATTTTTAAATATGAATGAATTCATTTACTTTATTGTATTGCCTGAAGGTGGATGGATGGATCACAAGTGGTGTTTCAAAAGTGGAATAAGGGTCAGCCTAATTTCAAGTATTATGATGAAAACTGTGCTGCTATGTCTAGTACTGGTAAGTAAACTAAAGTAGAAATATATCTACTGTATGTATTCAATGGTTGATATTTATTTCTTGGATCATTTTACAGGATTCTGGCATAATCACAACTGTGGCCATGAATTCAGATCCATTTGTAAAAGAAGTAGCACACGGCCGGTCAATGCCACTGTTGCACCAACAACTCCCCTTAAAGGCGGCTGCAAGCCCCAGTGGAAACAATTTAAATCTAAGGTTAGTATCTACTTGGGATTAAAATGGTTTTAAAGAGACAGTCCAGGATTTTGTGAAATGGGGATGGGATACTTATGGATATAGCTTACTTATTCCATTCTGAAACTTAAATAATACTATTAGTGTAAGTACGGTATTTACATTACATGCATTTATCTGTCAATGAGTATAAAAAGCTTTAACCCCATTCTTCACTTTTAGTGTTACAGCATCATTAAAAATCAGAAACTAAAATGGAGCGATGCAAGACAGCAATGCTTGAGTATGAATGCTAGGTTAGCCTCTATCCCCTCAAGACACGAGGAAGGTATGGTATAAGATGTATTACCATGTGCCACTCCCTTATGTCTCCTGTATAACACTAATATGTAGCGTCTGACGTTCTTTTCCAAAGTGTTCCTCTTAAGTCAAATGGTTGACTCACCCACTGCAGACCTCTGGATAGGACTACATCATTTTCATGACAAATTTCTCTGGAGTGACAGGACACCCATATCGTATGTTAATCTCTTTTTTCCGGTGAGTAAGTTGATGCTTCCTGATGCTTTTGCTTTCTTATTTGGAACTCATTTTCACGTTTCCTTTTTCATCTGCACTCAGTAATGTATTTGTATTTGAAATAAAGTATTTCTTCATTGAATATTATAATATTTTATGAATATAAATGTATTTATAGATGATCACTTTAAAGATGTAAATTTTGTTTTGTAGTCATGGCGAATGTTCTTCAGTTATGAAATGGTAAGGAGTAATTTATTTTTTAATATAAACAAATAAACTGTAGATGTTATACTTAAAGTTAAACTAGAATAAGTATTTTGACCTTCAGAATTTTTTTTTTTCTGTAACTGTTGTTTTTACAAAAAAATGTGGACATTCAATAAGTTCATTAACTGATTCTTCTTTAGGACAACTGTGTTGTGATCAGCACGAATCCTTCAGTCGGTGTTGGGAAATGGAAGCAGACAGACTGCAACCACACATATGGATACATTTGTCAACAAAATGTTGGTGAGGATTTCCATGGAATATTTAAATCAAACATACTCTTACTGGGTGCAAGGTAGCAGGTTAGCGCTCCTGCTTCACAGCAAGAAGGTCGTGAGTTCGAATCCCGGTCGACCGAAAAAAACATCGTTGGCTGATTGTAGCCAACTCAAACATCATTGGCTTACTCTCTGTGGTCTCTGTGAGGAGTCTGCATGTCCTCCCCGTGTCTCCCCCGTTCTCTCTGGGCACTCCGGCTTCCTCCCACCGTCCAAAGACATGCATGTATAGGTGAATTGGTGACTCTAAAGTGCCCCTAGTGGATGAATGTGAGAGTGAATGGTTGTCTGTCAATGTACGTCTCTAGTGTCAGACCTGTGACGAACTGGCCACTGTCCAGGGTGTACCCCGCCTAAGGATAGGCTCCAGCCACCCGCGACCCCACGAATGGGATAAGAGGTAGAAAATGAATGAATGAACATACTCTTACTATTTATTTATATAAAATAGAGAGCTTTGGCCTATACTTCCTGTCGACAGCCTTTCTGCCAAAACACACTGATGTAATAGAGTAATCTATAGAGTACCTGTGTTTTTTATCTGACTTTACACACACATTTACTCTAACCTTTCCAAAGAGCAACTACAATTTACCAAAGAAGCCACACAGCACTTCTTACTGAACTTTTATTCTTATAGGAATAGCTTTAAAACCATTACAAAATAATATCCTAATATCCATTACATTATGTCCTGTTTCAGTCAGCTTTGTGTCCCACTGACGTTAAACAAGTGAGACGGCAAAAACGACGCACCACAATCTCTAATTATAATGCCATGGCATGTAGTGTGAAATTAAATATATGCCTAACACAGAAAGACAATATGCATGTGCAATAAATGACATATATAACTATAGATGCAACATATTAAAGACAGACTATTCTTGCTTTTGAGCCTACACAGCTATAGGGACCTCCTACAGACGACACAGCCAGAAATACTCAGAACATGAAGTGTCTATGAAGGCCTATGTACCAACAACATTGCACCCATAGAGGCCATTAAACATATAACACATAATGCTGCTATTAATGTCCAAAATTAATTATTACTCTGAAGCGATATGTCAAATTCAGTATTCTTTGCACAATTAAATTACCAATTTACATTCCTTTTTCCTTTCCGTAAACAGACCCACGTCTTCCAGAGTCTTCTGAACCAACTCCCACTGACTTTATCAAAATACTTAATGACTCCATAAAAGTTGTGACGAAAAATCTGACCTGGGATGCGGCTAAGAGGCAGTGTGACGGCGAAGACGCCAAACTAGCGAGCCTGCGCAATGAATGGACACAGGCCTATGTGGAACTACAGGCTATGAATCTCCAGGTTCCTGTATGGATTGGACTTAACACTGATGAGGTACAGGAACTAATAAGTTAAATAAAGCTTGTAAAATTAGTTTGTAGGAAGCAGAACGTCTACCATTATGTCCAAATTTATTATATAATCTCTCACAGACCAGTGGCTACTTCAGATATATTGATGGCTGGCACTTGAGCTTCTCTAAATGGGGCAATGGAGAACCAAAAAGTGGCAGGCCCTGTGTTTATGTGGATGTAAATGGGTATTGGAAAACTGCCCATTGCAACCAAACCATGCACAGTGTTTGTATGAAGTCAACCGGTATGGGCCAATGCATTATAATAAGTCAGTCCGAAAATAGGAAACTATCGAGCATGTGTCTGGTATTGATTTTTGCTCTTGTTCCTAGATGTGCCGCCAACAGAGTCCAGCCAGTTTGAAGGTGTCTGTCCTAATGATTTGCACTCACAGTATGGAAGCAAAAACCATGTGTGGCTGCCATTTAAGGGTCATTGTTACAAGATTTTCACAACAGAAAAAGACTGGTCAGAAGCATCTGTGAGCTGTGTAGAACAAAGTAAGCATTATCTCCCAACTGTGCCAAAAATGTAACTTTTGAGCTAATTATTGAGTCACATATCTGTTTTTTTATGTTTAAAGGTGCCACACTAGTCAGCATTGAAGATCCATCAGAGCAAGAATTCATATTAAGCAAAGTGGAAATATATAAAGACCGCTTCAACCTTTTCTGGATTGGCCTGTTTAAAACATTCAAAGGTATTGCTAGAGCTAAGATTAGGTGATTTTTAATACTGCCATAAAAATCTGACTTTTGATTCTCCAGGAGAGTGGCAATGGCTGGACAAAACAGTTATGGACTACAGCAACTGGGATGAAGAACAGCCAGGGACTTATGGCTTCACTGGCATCAGCACTGGGAATGGGAAATGGAAGACAAAGTTCAAACGCTGGCCTCAACCCTACATCTGCAAAACACCCAAAGGTAAGTTTACTCAAGAAGACGTTTTGTTAACGCTGGAGAATAGAGCTACAAACCAAATCAGCACTTTTTCTCTCATTTTTTTTGGTTTGGTTTGTATACCTCCTTTCTTAAAAACTGCAACAACACCACAAAAAAATTCTAGTAAGATAAGCAGAAGAACTGTCTTTTGTGAAGGAGACTAGAGCTATATAGCTTTACATTTTATATTTGAGGTAATCTGGCACACAAAATAATATGCCCACAGTCTCCACAAATAGTCTTAAATCTTCAGACTACGTTTCTGGTTTGAAATGGTTACTTTTCCTAGTCTTGACTGTGCAAGAAGCAGCAGCAATGACTTGACTTTACAGTGTACAGTGAACTGCTGGGAAGAGATAAATTAGTGTTCACAGTGGTTGTTCTGTGGGTGGCACAATTGGTTTTTGACCATCAGCATCTGAATGGAGTTCTTTTATTTTCCTGTCTCTATTGGACTACAAATGGACATTTACTTTACTATCTGCTTAGACAATAAATATCGATTTTGAATGCACCATGAAGGCCTATGGATTCATTCAAGCAACATAAAATAGGCACCACAGCCCGTAGCAGCACATCAGCCATAACGACCGGAGTCACACGTCTCAGCGACTTTACGCTTGGACTTAGCCACTACACTTGTTTCATCTAACTTCATTTAGCTATTTAGAAAACATGAATCAAATAATAGTACCCAGCCTTTCCTCTGCTTATTGTTGTTGTATTAACCTAGAAATATGGTCAAGTACACTGTGCAATGTCTGTTTTTTGTGAATGAATCACTGGCCAATATACTGTTTACAATGCTTACTTTTGCCTTCCAGTATTGCCAGAAATACTACCGTCTCCAACAGCTGGTAAGTGAAGGCTCCATCTTTATAACCACTCTTACATGTTCATAACTTCAGATACACCTTCAAACCATCACTGACCTTGTCTTTGCAGAATCAGTTCATCTCCCTCATCGTAGCCACATGGCACTGGCAGCTGTACTGGTTATCACTGGAATAGCACTGGGAATAGTTGTTGCCTTTTTCAACTTGAAGAAGTCCAGTCTCCGCTTACCCATTCCTGAAAGATTCACTACATTTGACAACCCACTGTTCTTCAGCAATGACAGCTCTCCGCCGGATGTGGTTGACACTAAAACACTGATAGACGACAGTGAACATAACGGCACAACTCTTGTAACTATATAACCTAAAATACACTATTTAAATAATTGTGCATACACTTAGAACTTTGCAAATGTCCAAAAGCAAAGTGTATTTGTTTTGTAAGGTACTTAGTTTAGAAACAAAGGAAAAACAATAAACCAGTTTACCTGAAATATTGTCTATTTTTTTTTAGTTCATTCCTTTAACATTATGAAAGGCAATTTTGTAACTTTAAAGTCACCACAAAATACAAAAGCTACACCATTGCGTGCATATCCATCACCAGGGATCTAGTCTTTGAAACAGTCCCAATATTTTTCTGGCTTTGTGATGAGCTGAATTATCTGTACTTTTACTTAAGTAGAGGACTTGAGTACTTCCTCCTCCACTGACTTTAAATTGTGTTTTCTTGTGTAAGACGTTGAGAAAAAGCATTTTAATTGTTGCTGTGTTGTACCATTGAAATGCTGGAGTATTGTCCAGTGCTAAAGACAGAAAAAGTAATCTTCAGACAGCCCAAGAAGATGTCTAGAAGAGAAGACTGGAGCATGTCGGTGCACTATACTCTTCATATGGGTCTTCAGATGAGTGCTCTATGACAAAAACTCTGAACCAAATAAGATACATATTGTCTCTTCTTTGTTTCTTTTTTATATCTTGCCTCAGAACAGACTCATTGGTGTTTAAATAATACTGGCCTACAATGTGCTAAAATGTAAAAAATACTTTCTTGAGTCATCAGACGTTTGTGCTGTTTGTGCCCTGAGAGACTTAAGATAAAATACAGGCTTATGAATTTGTAATCCTTTATGTATTTATATTATCCTTTTTATATTTAAGATTTTAAACAATTTGATGCATTGCCAAAAGTTTTATTCCTCATTTCTGTACAAAACAAAAAGTGACCCAAAATAACATCTTAAAAGGAAACAGAATCACTTAAGTCCTCAAAGCAGTCACGCAAAGAAAGTCAAGTTCTACCAAAACAGTGCAGCAGGCTCTCTCCATACAGTTCACTAACAAGGCAATTATGAAATATGTACAAATGCATAGAGGTTGTATTAAAGCAATGTATTTTACCACAAGAAAATGCATAGAGTATCCAGCATAGAGCGAAGTCACCAGAAGTAGTCATGCTGCAGAAGAAAAGCAAGTCTGTGAATAAATTATGCTTTTACAACATTTAGAAAAATAGGAAGCACCGTAAAACCTCCTTTTAGATTCTATAAAAATAGTTTTATCCATGTGTAAAATAAGTTACATTTTCAACAAATTAATATTTTGGATGCAACAGATGAGTAGCTCAAATCAGACTTTATATATGTAATGTAACAAAAATCTAGGGCACTTTTGTACAGAGGCCAAAATCCTCATTTATAATGTACCTCCTCTTATAGCAACATCTTCCATTTCTTTTATATCCCAGCCTTAAATAGGTTTCTTTTGTTTGCTTAGAAATTTAAATTCTTTTATTTGTGCAACAAAATGGAATTTATGGATTTTGTCATCTGTACAATTGCCTGAACAATACAGAGAATAAATGGCCAGCCATCCCCATTTAAATCCACAGAAACCTGACTAATTCTTTGAAAAGATTCAAAATAAGACAAGGATGGCTGGCCAGGATACAGAACAAATACTGCGAGTGCCAACTAGTGTCAAATAAAGCTGGTGATATTTGTGCAAAAACTGGTTCAAGACAAAACAAAATACAGTGGTCTGATTGTAAAATAAAAAGGATGACGTGAAGTATGTCTCACAGAGGGCATTATAAAAATGGCAAACAACAGATGAAAATAAAAGTCTAAAAACTCTGGCGGTCCATTAGTGCATAAGAACATGAGCAGCACAAAGGTGTGTACCAACCCACAGGAGGAAGAGTTAGAGCTTCTCATAAACAAACCAGTACTTTTAAGAATCGTACCTTGATATGTTTCAACTGCTAACATCCTGCAGTCTTCCTCAGAAAAGTCTTGTCTTGTACTATTACAAAGCAGAGCAAGGAAACTGGAAACTCTGCAAACTGGAAGAAGACTTATGAGAGAGTATGAGAAACACAAGTGGCAGGAATGGCACTCTATGCTAAGAATCATCAAAAGACACAAAATCATGTTGTAAATTACCCAAATAGCTTTAAATGGATGGAAATAGGCTAAAAATCATTTTTAAACCTTCAAAAAAATGCAAAATATTACAAAAAAATGACCAAATAGCACTAAAGCAGACCTATAAGTTTGGTCATAATTCAGTCTAATGAAATATTGGTCCAATGAAAAATAGTTCAGGAAACACAGCTGTCCAAAGAAAAGAAGACAGCTGATGCATCACAGAAAGAAGTTAGCAGTCGACACATTTCAAGGTACAATAGTCAAAAGCACTGGGTTGTTTACAATAAACTAGTGAATATGGGAATCCCTGTGCCATTGTCGAGCATCCCTGTCTCTAACTCGATCTCTGTCTCTTTCTCTGTCCTTAAATCTGTCCCGATCCCTGTCCCGGTCCCGGTCTCTGTCTCTGTCCCGGTCCCTGTCTCTGTCCCGGTCTGGGTCGTGATCCCGGTCTCGGCTGTGGTAGTGGTGGTAGTTGTGGTGATTATGCGAGCTGTAGTGGTCCGTGTGCTGTTTCCGGACGGGAACGTGCTGGTGGTGCCTGTGATGCCTGTTGCGTTCATTGTGCTCGTACTCCTCTCGGTGGACGTGTGGCTGGCTGTTTCCACGGTGATGCTGGTGGTGATGATGGTGGGTGTTGTTGTGGTGATGGCGATTATGGCTGCGTTGGTTGTAGCGCGAGTCCTCTTCCTCCTCCTCTGGCAGCACGTCTCTCTCCTCGGGCAGGTGTCTCCGGGGAAGCCTCTGTGTGTGGTCCCGGCCTGAGCCCACGTCCGCAGCAGCGGCGGAGGCGGGGGTGTGCTGGGGGTGGGGCTCGGGACGTCTGTGGTGATGGTGGTGGTGATGATGGTGAGTGTGCGAGGGTCTCTTTGGTTCGGACTTCAGGAGGCGCTCTTCCTCGGCTCTGTGGACCTCCTCAGGTCTCGGCTCTTGAGCTGCTGCTGAAGGATGCTCCTGGTCGAGGTGGTTCTCACGAGAGCCTTTCCTCTTGGAGGCTACAGACTTCTTGGTCTTCTGCTCGTCCTGCAAAAGACAAAACATTCATCCTACTTTCCTAAAATATGCACAGTGCAGTAAAAACAAACTCATACTGATTATAAATTAATGGCACTGGTTCAACCATTACATTACATTAGATGTGACTGAATGGCATTTCAGGACAGTAAAACAATTATCATGGCAACAAACACTTACTTAACGCTGTTGTACCAAGTTGCAATGAATTATTCTATTTTGAGGAAGTTTTTGCCATGTAGTAATGTTATTTTGACAAATGTCCAGAATTTAATGAATGCTTCAGCTAAATGTCCCTGTTACTTTAGTTCTTTCATTATTTTTTCCCCACTTTGTGCTGTTTTCTTTCATAGTGTTAAATAGTCCTGATACCGCTACTTTGTGCCTTTATTCGTCATTAGGTTTGTTGCATTTTAATTTAATTTGAAAGACTCCCAGACAGGAAAGCCTATGGGGTGTAATGGATCAAAATGATCTGAGTCAAGAACTAAACCCAGGTTGTCCCACTTAATGTGGTACAAGTAACATCAGGGAATCCACCAAACAAAAAGCTATTATGTGTTTCTGCCACTTGAAATAAAGGCTATTACTATTACTACTATTACTAATCTGAATCTATCACTACATTGATAAAGCAGAGAAGTGGTCCACTCACCGGAGGCAGACCTATCTCATTTCTTCAACTTTCCAGTGGAGTATGGGATGAGGAGAAATGACATGAATGTTAGATGAAAACAAGTAACTCAAATGTTGTGTCTGTGAGTGGATGAAGGTGATGTTTGATGAAACTATGGAGTAACAAGTTCATATGAGTTTGTACCGGCACCACTGTCGGGCTCGTAGGCAGTGTGTTTTCTGCCAGCTGGGCCACCAGGGCATTAGCCGGCTCCATCTCTGGTGGATGAGTGGCCCTCCAGTAAGACTCCAGGTAATCAGCTATGTGCTCACAGGCGTCTGTCAGCTGGTTCTCATCTAAGATCACGTCAAACATTTCCTACAGGAAAAATGATCAGTAAAGAATAATAAAAAAGTACACGTGTAAACATTGTTTGGTTGTTATTATTAAATTGTTGGTTTGGGACTTTTAAAGTATCACTCTATGTGTTTATTTTGAATAGTTTGTGTTTTAGTGATCACATGCTATTTACTGAGAGATATAAATGTGAACAGTGGTCACTAGATGGCACTCACAGACGGACACTGGGCAAGCTTGTCTGCTGCCACTAACTGAACATTGAGGTGTTTGGTTTGAGACTTTCCCCTGGTCTTGATCAGCCTCGTCAACACCTGCAACAAACACAACTCATTCACATCTGATAGACCCTGTTACTGACAACTGTGGATTCAGTTCACTTCAATGTACCTTTGGTGAAGAGATCTTGACATAAACGAGGATCGGCGCGAGGGACGTCTTTGACACCTGTATAGGGTGGTTCACTGTGTCTGCGTCCAAAATCACCAGCTGCATGCTCCGAGCGAGCTCAAAGATACGCTCCACCTCCCCCTGGATTTGGGCTGGAATGGACAGATTATTCACAGTCATAGTATTTAATTACACTGTTATTGCAAATGTAACACATTTAAATGGTGTAACTATGTCTTTGTGTTTTCATGGCCAATACATAATTAATAATGTACTTTGACAGATGTATTAGGTCAAAACATACATTAAATATTGGATATTATTGTATAGCATCAATGCCACATGAGGATTATACACAACATGAGCAAACTAAATCAAACTATATTGAACTATATATAGGTCAATATAGTTTAATATTATGTGGTGCATTAAGGTGCATCAGGTAAACCAGGCACTTTGTGAACTTATGGGATCTGTAATTAAAACACTGTCCACTAGAGGGAGTGCAAGAGACAAGGAATGGAAAAGGCAGCCACATAGTTGTATCCTTGCACAACTACTACTAATCAAAATCAGTAAAAACAGGGTGCTATTATTCCTGAGAAAGAGATAAAATTAAAGCTTACTTCATTTCTACTTCATAACATTCATAAAAGAGTTAAAAAACAAAATGAGTGGCTGCTGCATCATCTGTGAAAAAATATATCTATAACTCAAACAAACATAAACTACCAGAAATACATACCGGCAGCATCTGGGATAAAGGAGCAACGAGGACAAATGTAGAAAAAAAAAGTAGAAAAAAAGTTAATCTTACCCTTGACTAGATTTAAAGTGAAATGGCTAAATTTACAGTATGCATTACACTGAGGCGTGTTATATATGAAAAACATTACAGGCTTTAAGAGTAAAAATCTATTGTGGCAGACAGTCAAATGAGAACACTAGGCCAAGGTCAAAATAACTAATGGGGGATAGCATCCAGAAAGAACGTCCATGGGGAAAAAAGCTGTATTTATTTTTTATTTCTTACGGTGGAATGCCTCACAGATAGAGTTGGTTGTGTTACTGTTGCTGCCAGACTTTGAGGATAAGTACCTAAATTGGAGCGGGTATTGGAACGGTCCATTAAGGCCTTTTTTCCAGGGTTGTTGAGGATGGATCGTTTTGCCAAAGAGATGTCTGCTGTGATCCGGGTGATAGTTATTCTGAGAAAGAGAAAAAAACATCATGTGTCAAAACTCAATCACAACTTTGAAAACATAAATAGATGACAATAAAGAACTCAGTCTGAACGTACCTGCCTTCAAATCGATGCTTTAGAAAGTCAAACAGTGCTTTTTGCATCATATCTGTAACCTACAGAGAGTAACAGATCATTTACTCTTTTGCAGTTTTATTGTACATTTTATTTTGATTTTACATGGAACTGTTTTCTAAAGACTCACTTCTAAGCCCTTCAACGATGGCCCCATAAGAATAACTGGACGCATTGTAGGCACTACATCATACATGGCCACATGCTCCCCCTGTGCATAAAGATAATATAAAGATAAATACACACATATAAAGTCCTGAAGATCATAGCTTTATAGGTAAATGTGGTAATATTAATATTACATTGAATCAGTTAACTTACCGGTTTCTTCTTCACTTGCTGATTCGCTGTTCAAGAAGAAGAAAGGGGCAGATTATTATCAACCATAAATGAAAACCAAGCAGGGAAAAGGTGAATATGTACTGACCTTGTGAAGGCGGGGTGTATTTCTTAGAGTTCATATCTTGAGCTGCCTGAGAAGCAGCTTTGCTGAAATGAGACAGATTTTAATGAGCTCACTATTTCTATTAGCTTTGTTTTCTCTGCATCTAAAAAACTAATGCACTTTGTTAGATTGTGTTGTTATGTTGTGAATAGTGAATATCTGTCCCTTAAGACTGGCACATAAATGACTGTTGTTGGTTTATTTGTTTGAAAAGATTATTCATTCAGACCCAAGGAGAAACACTTTTGCACATTGTGAATAAAATCTATCAAGATGTATTGCAGAAAAGAATCAAGTTGAGATACTTTCTAATGTTTTGGGGTTACACACTTTTAGCCAAATCTCTTTTTTTTTATCATGCTTTCTGTTGTTTTTCGGCTCTAAAAGCACTAAACTACAGTGGTCCATGTGTGCAGTACGTACTTGGCTAAGGCCTTGGCAGCTTTCCTCGCCTGCACCTCTCGTCTGATGAGAATAGTCTCCAGATTGACTGGACTGGGGACGAAGCCCACCACACCATCCTCCTTTACCGGCCGTCCGATCCACCACTCATTGTTAAACTTCTGCCTCAAAAGAAGTCATTTAATTATGTTTTATTCAATGCTCCAAACATACAAGGATTGTGTAGTGAAACTCTAATAAACAGTGTGTAAAAACAGTGAGAGTGTCTTGTCAAACCTCTTTGACGTGAAGGAAGTCTCTGGCCTCAAAAGTGACAGCTTGGCCCGGGACAGGGACATTATCGTCGTCTGCAGGCGTGTAGGAGAAGTTGCAGCGTACAGCGAATGCCACAGGCTTGTACTGCAAACACAGAGTTATTCATACAGCGCTTGCCTTTACAATATCATCTTTTACTATGTTTATAATGGCATCCAATAAAAAATGTGAACACAAAAATTAAAAAGAAGCAGAAGGCAGTGGTTTAAATTGGTCTAATTTCTTTGCTCAATTCCTTCTTTGTGAGTGGATTTCTGTTGGTGTTATTATCCTATTAGAGTTAAATGCCAGTCTTCACGCATTTCGGCTGCTAATTAGGCACTTTTATAGGACTGTGGGGTCGGCAGGGGAGGCGTGGTGTGTTCACAGCATTAATTACACAGCACTAAAGGAGATCATTAAATCTGTGAAGGGGGTTTAATTTAATATTAAAGAGGACCAGTGATGCAGGTGCTGTTTTAAAGGTAGAAATCTATACTAATTAGTCTGTGTGACATAACAAATACACAGGCATAAAGGGGGGCTATGTATAAGTGAATTGAGCTACTAATAAATGTCATCATAAAGGATACTTATGTTTGCATAAAATGTAAAGAGAATTCGAAAAAAAAAATTGAGATGTTGAAAAAATAGTCTTTCTATAAAATTAATAAAAAATTAACATTGTGTAACGGTTTTGCAGAAGCCTGATAAAAATGGCGTATAAGTTGATGAAAAAAAAAGAAAAAAAGTTTTTTGTTGGGAAGTGGGATACTTTCTCTACATTGTGGCTCCTGTCTTATCTTTTTTAATGTAGGCAGGGATATGGTTATAAAGCAGACTGTGAGGCTCACTGCAACAGGATCCATACATCTGAATATGATATAGTGGCATATTTGACAGCTGTTTTCCGTCAACATTGGTGTCATATTTCTCTTATTTGGTACAGGAATGATTTTGGTTCCTATATATTTCTAAATATATGTTGGAAACAGCCAACACTGTTTAATTTCTCTTGTAATATTTCAAAAGGTGAATAAAACCTGTTTATATATATATATATATGATGCTCTGTTGCTCTGTGAGGCTAAACACATTTAACTGGAAGATAAGATTACAACCGCAGAATATTGCGGCGTTAATCCAAAGCCATGCAGTCTGTGTTTCCTGTTGTGATGTAATCATGTCCTTCTGAGCTGCCTCTCTGAAAAATGAGTCTGCTAAGGTCAGGCCTGGTGATCCCGGGATGCAACAGTGAACCAGGAAGTGAGAAGTACCTTGGCCTTTTCCAGCTGCACCTGAGCGTTTCTTTCTTCAGCGGCGTCCGCATCCTTATGCTCTCCCTGCAGGACACAGACAAACACTAATTACATTAAAGTGAAATCACCATCAGACCTATTTTCACTAGGTTTGCTTGTAGACAACAGCATGTTCCTGCAGGGCTACCATAGCTGTTCACATGCTAAAAAGGGGGAGTGTTAGGTCCTTTTGGCTACTTGCCAAAAGTCAGACTGAGGAATGAGATAAAGAAGAGGCCGACTGAATGTAGACACTCAGTCAAAGATGCTGAGAAACATTTTGTCCTTCAAATCTTTGTGCCCAAAGCAAAATGTGTTAAACTGCAAGTAAAAATACTGGAGAATTAGTGTCAAAACATCCAGTGCTAATAGAGAAAGCCTGAAATAAGGTTAAAAATGATTTAGGTAGAATTAAAGTAGCATCTTGTTACCATGGCACCAGTTCTGTGGCAGCCTTTACAACAGCTACAACTAACATGTTTCTTTTCTTGTTCTCCTTCTTTTTATTTCTTTTCAAATTCTTGTATTTTGGGCATTTATCACTATAGAGACCAAGACAAATGTTATACCTCTCTTTATACTGGGGGCTAATAACAAATCAGTACTATCTCAGGGATTACAGATGATGCTGTTTCTACTGGACTTTCACCTGATGCTGTTTCAACATTTCTTAACTCTGGCCAACATGAGCCAGAATTACTGAGAATGTTTTATTGATAAGACAAGCAAAATAAGTGAATTTTTTTTCTTATGGCACAGAAAGAATCCTTCCCATTTCATCCATTGAAAACGACTATACTCTCCATACCTCACTTAAACCCTGTAATTTCATAACAGCTTCCAAAACTGTGTTTAATTGAGAGAAAGAAGCATGGCGCCCCCCTCCTGCGGCTCTCAGATTTATGTGCCACGTGTCCCTGAGATTAGACTGTCCCCTCAAAGACATGGTAATTAATGCCCTCTATGTCATAGCCAGGAGGTGCCGTAGCCCCCTGCGTCAGTCTGGCACTCCAGATACGCGCTCCTATCGCAAAGCGGCAAATCAGCTGCATCTATGCACACACTCTTGTGCATTTCAACAACAGCCCTGTTAGTCTTTTATTTTGTGGTGTCCTCACATCAACAGAATAAACTGAATTCATAAGTTTCATGAGATGACAATGGAATTTCTTGGATATACGTGTAAGTTGGTAAATGACATGCAACAAAGATATTGGGTTTAAAGCATAATAAGCAGGGTTCTTTAAAATTCTTTAAAACTCCTGTTGAAATATTATTGCATGACACAGTGCAAGTTTTAAAATGCCACAGGAGAAAAGGTGTTCCAAGTTCAATAAAAAGGCCATTTAACAAACTCTAACCTCACCTTAGCCGCCCTTTAGTCTTCTCTTGTCCAACATTTTTCTAAATGAGTGCACACTGCTCTGTCCGACAGTGACTCTGATGATGATGGATTAGACTGCGTGTCGTTACTAAAGGCCAGTAGTTATTATAAACCTATATCTGATCATTTTATGAGGTTGTACGAGGAAATTAAGTGGAAAAAAATGCATTGGATAGAGCAGAAGGAACGGTGAGATGAGAAATAGGAAGTGAGAAATAGGAAGTGAAAAGTGAGGATGTGTTTTCGGTTAAGAGAATGATTTGTTGGAGTGTGCTTATGCTTCAAATTCACAAAAGTTACATACACACAAAGAAAATGAGACATACACATTCAAAATTAACACTAAGTAAAGTGTTGATAATTATTAATAGAGTTTAAGTTCCCCCACGGTGAAGAGGGAAGGCAGGAGGAGGAAGTGGACCTCCCTGGGGCTAAATTATGCTCAGGCATGGCTTTTTGTTTACCCGTGACTGGTGCAGACATCTGTGCGCTCAGCGGCTGCCTCTCCTGCACGCCAATGTCACCCAGCCAATAAACAAAACACCTCCGCAGAATCCTTAAACAATGCTGAGTGCTGAGAGAAACCGCCAGAAATCAGTGGCAAAATTGTCCCCCGGGGTGTCTTTAATGCTCACTCCAACATAAAATGATAAATAATCGATATCTGTGGGCAATGATTTGAGTTAATTATCAGAATCAGGCCAGTAAACAATGTATAAACATCGTCTTATTAAGTGACGTACCTAAATGAATGTAATTGTGATACTTTAGGTTTTTTATATGTATGCATCAATGTTATCCTTAATTCAGCCAGTCGGGATCTTTACATAATCAGGTAAAATATATATATATCCAGCTTCCAAATTTCAGGGACTTCTGATTAGTTAAAACAAAGCTGTATGGATGTTTTACTACTATCGCCTTTATCTTATTGAGAGAGAGAGTTAGCAGTTAGGTTAGCATCACTTAAGCCACCTGTATTATTAAAAGAGGCTGACTTTTTGTTGTCTGAGTTACCATAAATCCACTGTTAAACCATTAAAGTTTCTTGTACACCTTTCTTTCTCTTTGATGTAAAACACTTAATTACAGCAGTATTTACCCAAATTTACTACTGTAACACTTTCTTCCCTTTTCTCTATAAAGTGTCTCTTTCTGCGCTGTTTAGCTGTTAAAGTAGCATTAATACAGGCAGTACTTAGCCATTACTTCCTTGTTGACGTCAGTGTGGACCAATGGAAGGGTCCCTTTTTAAGGAATGAGCTGTGATCGGTCCCAAGACCCATATGTGCTGAATACCCTCGTCTATTAAAATCCTTTATAAAAAAACCTAGATTACATCTTAAGGTCAGTTTTTCTCACAGATGATTCCTATTACAATATGCTATTATGCGAATGCTATGCTAATTAAACTGTTTTTCTCAAATACAAGAAAAAGAACAGTCTGGTCTGAAGGGGGCCTAAATGTAGATAGTGTTTAGGTAGTGGGGCCTGTACTGAAAACAAACACTCAGATATTTTGGTTAAAAAATCTAATCTGTTGTGGACTAAAGCCACAGTATAGTACACAGTTGAAAATGTAGATGTGCAAAACCAACTGATATTGTTTAAAATAAAACTAAATTGCTCTTTTGCAGTCTTTTCTATGTACTTATATAAAATCTCTATCCCATACTTGTTATCTCCATCTCCGATCCACCTGCCTTTGTCAAAAAGCAAACCATTAACATGATTACGTGTGGTGGGGGCATAAGGAAGTGTATGACAGTGCTTATCTGGTGCGCCTCCTGAAGGTGACTCTTGTCCTGCTCAAAAGCGTCTACACAGCACTTGTCGGAGGGAGCGCAGGGAAAGCACAGCGTCTGATCAAAGAGACAGGCTCCATCCCTAAACTGAAGTAATCTGAGCCAGCTGGCAGCACCAAGCAACTTAGCCCAGAGGACAAAGTCAACCAAGAAACTGACAAAGAAAACTCAGATACTGTTAATGTTATACTCTATTGGTAAAGATAGTGAATGATATTAGATATATTTGTTTGGCACCATTAAGGAAACACATCTTAAAAGTACAGATGACAATTTTCACCGCCCATTTTGAGATTTAGCTTTGCCCAATGAGCCTGGTCAAACCAAGAACAGCTATTTCACACTTAAGTGATTAGACTAAATGGACCTTGACTTAATTTTTTTGAGAGAATCTATAGCCTTTATTTCTGGTTGATGCTTTACTCTACTTCTGAAAGTTTTGCCTCAATGGAGTCTTGTGTCCTTCTATGAAGTCATTAGTACTTTCAGTCTACTAAAGGCAATCAGAACCTTTCTCAACCTTCTTCTATTTAGGCAAAAAGTCCGTACTGAATTTTTTGTAAATAAATTAAAGGATAATACATTGTTGCTACATTGATGTGAGTCAAGTTGGAAGGTCTCAAATTTTCACTTGAATTTATGTGATCCTTTTCTTACATGACTAGGCATTTATTTGCATTTTTCAACTAAGAAACTATGTTTTACTGAGATTTTGTGGGCTATACATGCACCACATGATACACTGGAAAACATACCAGACAAAAGAAACCAAATCCACACACTACAAGTCTAGTGTCGGTCCAAACACAGGAAAGAGTGTGTGTTTGGTGAATGAGGCTGAGTTAAATCTCGAAATTCATTTTCTTCGAGAATGATCTGGATAATAAAAGAAGTTATAGTCTAAAAGTAAAGTATTCAAGACAAGGACAAGTAGAAATAAGTCAAAGACCAGACTGAGACCTTTACAAAGTGATCATTAGACGAGTCTCAAGCAGTAAAACAGTAACCAGAAGCTCCCTCTCAATTAAAAGATCTGAAGCGTAAGTAAAAATTGAGCAGTCATCATTCATAATGCAATGTTATCTCACAATATTCTTATCCATTCAGCCATAATCAAAGCTTTAATCAATGACCGACTGCTCTAAATCACATACACTTTTGTAAAACCAGCTGTACTGCACACGTTTCCATGGCAACCTTTGACAGAAATATGCCGTGTCAGCATAAACAGCATCCACTGATCAATTATTACTCCTCCTGTTCAGAGAAATAAACAGGGACAATACAACATTATACAGTGTCCACTTGTCGATAAGACTTTATGATGATGTAATGTCTCTAATTCAAGGAGATAATAGTCGTCCAGCACTGCATCTGAATCAATATGAGATCCATAAACAAGTTAGTGGACAGGAGATGTTAGTGTAATTAGGTCAGCCTGGCAGCATTCACAACCACTGTCATGTTTTTACAGTTAAAGATGCCAATGAAAAACAATAAACTGTCATTCAAGCCACTTAACACATCAGTCACTGGACAATTACAAACTTTGAGACACGCTGACAGCAGACAGCACAGAGCGTTATTTATGGTGAACAGATCGTAGCTTACCCTGTGTGGTATATGCATGGTTTTCATCAAGTCCTGCTGCTGAATCAGTGCTGAACATTATAAGAGAGTCTACACAGTGAACTCCACAGACAGTAAGCGAGCAGAGCAGTCTGGTCGGGTACAGTGTGGGTGGCTGACTTCAGGGGGTGTGGTGTATCAGTCTGCCTGGATGAGCACTGGTATTGGGATTGTTTGCATGGTGAGATCCAATATGAGACAGTGTGTTCTCTTCCACTTCCTTTAGTTTCCGGCTCCATTCTGGCGGCCCTCCATCGACATCTTATTTCGAGATCTGAGGGTTAAGCGTAGCAGCACTGCCTCACTTTAAGTCCAACACAAGGTGAGCTACAATGCCTTTAGCGCTCGGTCGCTGTTTTCCTGTTATAAAATATATTGAACTCAAAAGCACAATTCTGCAGAGTTTGGCAGTGTCTCACGAGCCATGTGTGAACACACCATGACACGAGCATCATCCACTGCTCTGCCAGGTGCACATACGCATTATTACTGCAGCCAATGAAAAGACTGTACCACAAAGCTGTAAGACTTTAACTTTTGTCAAATGATGTATTATGTTTGGTCTACATTTATAATAGCATAATTGTTCAGAGATTGAAGTTAATTCTTTTCTGACAAAATGTTGAACTAGCCAATTGATGTGTTTTGTGCAGCAAAATTCACAATGCCACATTTATTTTATACAAATAATGAATTTGCCAATGAGTTAACAAAATGTGAGCCTTCTTTTGCATTTTCAGGTAAATCTTACGTTTACTTTTTTTTTTTTAAACAAGGTCCTAAAACAATTCGTGCATAACTCTGAGTCCTCCGTGTGATTTTATTTTCCATTATGTACTTGTTCAACTTAACATAGTAATAAGCATCCAGTTACATTCAGTAGCTTGAAACCTTTAGCAGGTGTGTCCTAAACGTTTAGATTGAGTAGTTGACTATGGAGCCGCTCTCTAATGTTCTCCACCCATTCACTGACAGCACACACAGGTAAATCTCGACTATTCTGTAAACTTCATTTGACTAAAGCACTACACGCCCTTTTTGTACTGCATATATTCCTCTCATTCGCTCTCCTATATCTTTAAGTGTTTTCAGAATCCCTTTTTAGTTGCGTCATGAGCTGAGATATATATGCTTAAGTGTGTGATGACCTTTGACCTATTAAAAGAAAATCATTTCCTGGTTTTAAGGGAAAATGTAAAATGTTGACTGAGGATTTTACTTGAGTGAGAATGTGAGTCACATCTGTCACTAGTGTGTGAGCATAAAAATGAAGATAATATCACAGCAACCAAATCTAAAATTGGAAAAAAAAAACACCAGAGGCAAAAGCCTACGTGTATTTGTATTTTCCTCTCTCTCTTTCTCTCTCTCTGGGTCATGATTGTCTCTGAGTAAGGAGATTAAGATAGCATGCGTCAATCCAGGATTTAGAGCCAGAGACACAAATGCAGCCTCCTACTGACGGCCAACACTGCGCCGCTGCTGTGCTCCGGCTCCATGACAGCCATCTGATAGAGACACACAAGCTGCATTAAAAGTATCTGTGCACCTTAATTCCTGTCTGCTCTGCTCCTGCAAGAGATACCTACACGGAGGATGACTCTTGGGCTCTTGGGTGGTTCGAAGCTACGGACAGTTATGGTTAGAGTCACAAAAAGGACAGGGAAGGGTTAAACACTGTCTTCTCTTACGGATCTCTTCTGATACACTCCTCTCACTTTTCCATTAACACCTCTTGCGCAACAACATACAGACGTTTCCTGCTATTATTTTATTTAATTGAGTAAAAAGTTAGTGATCCTGATATTACTTCCATCTCATGATGCATTACCAATATTTATCCATGTTTCACTTCCCCTTCCTCTATTCTTTTTAATGTTTTTCTTTTTTCTTTTTTGAGGGTGTTTAAGCAGTAAGGATTTTCTGTTGACATTGATCCAATATTAACAAGCTGGGTAGACCAAGCAGAATAACCAGCATAAACCTCATCAAAGCATTAATTAGTTCTGTCTATTCAAAAGAATCCACACCGGATGTTTCCAGACAGCACTGATTGCTAATTGCCCCACTTTCCATCTGGAGGAAGTACAGGTATCTGGCTGTAATGCTCCACTAACAGCTACTAAGAGGCTTTTTTCCTATTTTAGGCAACAAGCAGTGGGCCAACACTCCTCACTAATGCAAGACAGTAGGCCATCAGGTCTGCATGTCTTTCTCACTCCCACAAGTCTTACTCATAAAGCGACGTACGCTCTGATGCTTAAATAAAAATCCACTGCTGCGCTATAGATTAAAGTATTTTGGAGAACTTTTTTATTTTTGAAATTAGAAAGATGTGGCTGGAAATAGTGATCTAATAAACATGGGATAGAGACAAGGAAGTTTAGAGGCTACTTTTAAGATAGATATATATTTAATACAACACTCTTTTTTTTCCCCCCAGTGTAATATGGCGTATTGAGGAAATCTATTGTAATTCCAAAATATTGGCATCTGTACATGGATCTGTATCACTGAAAATGATCTGTACAAAAGCATTCAACATCTTTCTGGTACAAAGGCATCCCACCAATAGCCCTGTCTGTATGTGCCTCTTGGAAGGAAAGAGAAAGCGAACAGCTGATCGATGTAAGCTTTTATCCAGTGACAGGAAATAAAATTATGCTGAATTAACGACAAACAGACTAGTTTCTTTCATCTATATATGATACACATGCCATACTAATAATGCTAATAAATAGCATAAATAAACATGTTGCACACTGTTTTTGCTAAATATAATGCTAAAGTGGCTAATGTCTTTGCCTCCTGTGATATTGTGCAGCGGACAACAGTTTAATGACATTTAGCTCAATGACTGTGGTATTAAGTACTTAATGAACTCTCACATCTATGCAAGTGCTATACCTTTTTCGCCCCCTATTCCTGCCAATATGGCGGATTGAACACACTGAGTCATGTCTGGAGCTTGAAATATGTACTCTTTTTAGTAACACTGGGTTCAGTTGAAACACTGAAATACACTACTCTTCTGTCACTCACACATAGTTTAAGTAAATATGCAAAAAGATGCAGAAGTGAGAGGATATTCTGAATTATGTCCAAAAGAGCCCTGCATAGTCCTGCCCTTACAATAGCCTGTGGGTCAAAAACACAGATACAAGCTCTAGTGTCCATGCCATTTATAAAAGTAGCACAGTGCAGGTGACAGTAGCTACATAACACATCCCGGTGCTGTGGACTGAGGCGCGCTGAAGTGGAAAGGCCTCAGAGAAGGATTAACGCTCAGTGCAACAGATGGTACTGTATATTCTCCTTTTCTCTCTGAACGCGCACACGCACACCTCAAGTCCAGCTATACCTACTCTACTCCTGCTATGAAGCTTGCGTTGCAATATTTACCTTTTTCTTGGGTGGCATGGCGCTTCAGGCGGTGCTTTAGCCGTGTCCCGTCGCAGAGCAGTGAAGAGCCTCATTCACCTGACTCCCGTAAGTCCCGCTCGAGCCGCTGTGCCATGGGACACCTCCGCGGCGGGTGCACGAGTCCCTGGCGGCTTGGATAATGCCTACAAACGGGTACACACACGAGCAGTTTCCGTGAGGAGAGGAGAGACTGTCCCACGGAGCCACGGGAGACACGATGAGGCGCGTCACTGAGCGACTCCCCTGCAGAGAGTGTAGTTACCCTCCGCGAGCCCGGGGTATTAACGGCTTATTTCTCGGAGCGGCATCTGTTGCGTCGCTCGCGCTCGCTCTGACCTCACGCCCAGGAAGTTTCCCGAGAGTCCGCGCGCTCCACGAGGCCTGCTCCGCGAGGCCTGCTCCACGAGGACTTCAAAGTGAGGAGTGCGTCTTTCAAGTTGCCGCTCGAGTCAGCTGAATCCAAACTGTTTCCCGCGCTTTGAGATGATACCCTCATCCTGGGTCAAAAACATGGATGAAAATGAATAAAACAGCTAATACAGGGCATCTTCAACAGTGGACCGTGGGTGGACGTAGCCTTTCATCAGTGTGTGCGCCCATCATAAATGTCCTCAGGTCACCTTCACTCTGGGATGAAATGGCTCCAATGAACTCTCTGTGGTACCCGCTGTGTGTGATCACGTGGTAATGTCGGTTTGACTCACACAGTTTTTATCAAGGTATTAAAAACGAAAAATCAGCTCGTTTAATATCACAAGCCAGACACATCAAACGCAGGCTGGGTCCAAATTCAGACCTTGGAGAAAATCTATAAACCAAACCTTTCAGGAGTTACTTTGAGCTAATGACAAAAAGGATATGGACATAACGAAACAAAAAAAGCACATGAGTTTAATCCAGGCCATACTGTGAATATCTGACTGGAAGAAGCTGTTCTGTTGATCGGAGTTCCTTTTTGACACAAGAAAACAATTATGCAGTTGGCTGATGTCAACAAATGCCACAAAACCATTTAAAGGCAGTCTCAATTGAATGATCTGAATCAAATACAGGACCTTAACCTTATCTTTAATCTGAAGAATTATGAATTAAGCTCATGCTTCGTCCCCAGCTACACAGAACACAATTAGTAGATCTTGAATCAATCTTGAATAAGCACACACATATCATTAATATACATGTTAGACGATTAAAATCATTGGATTACAATGGGTGTAGGACAACTATGTTCTGCCCATATTATCCTTTAAGGGAAGAGGAAGTGTGACAGTGACGAATACAACAGAAATACTCATGACATCAGGTCAGAGGAGAATAGAAATTTACTTAAATCTGCTATAGACAGTAGGCCTATAAATCTAGTCACACACAGCACAGTCAAATCTGCTTCATGAATCTCCTGAAGGTCGGCTTGTTAAATGCGTCTCTAAGGACCAACAATTAAATCGGCTGCAAATATGATTCTAGCATATTTAACATTGTGGATGAGAGATGTCAAATCACTATAATATTAATAAGAATTAGAAAAGTAGGGGGCTAATAGTAGAGCATGATATTTTTATGATTTGCAAAGTGGTTAGCACTGTCACCTCACACTGAGTTCCCAAGTTTGACTCCTATCTGAGCAGGGCCTTTCTGTGTGGAGTTTGAGTATTGTCCCTATGTCCAGGTGGGTTTTCTCCAGGTACGCCAGCTTCCCCCACTACAGCAGTCTCCAGTTAGTAATATAATAACCAATTTGTAGAGGGTCCACAGGTGCCTCATGAGCGGCTGGATGGGTTAAATGCAGGGAATTAATTTCTCCACGTGGATTATAAAGGGTCACTTTACACAAATGAGTCAAAGCCAGGAACCTAACCTAATTAGAGATACTGAAAGATCTCTAATTGAAGGTGCTGATAGAAAAAGAAAGAAAATGGTCTTCTTTCTGATGCAAAGCAAAGCATCAATTTATTTCAAAGTCTTGCCTTGAGTCTAGACTTGACCTTTAATCCTAACAAAGCAAAAATAAATCAAATTGGTCTTTTTACTGCAGTGTGTACATCTGTGGTTTTTATTAATGTGATACCACTGAATCAGTTCATCTGTCAAAACGTTTATAGAGAAACATACTGCGTTGGCTTGTATCCTTTGACATTACACATCAAAACTCACACCCATTTATCCGAGACCCCTCCCTCCGTCTGTGCCCACTCACCTCACGTGTTCACTCGTGCACATGTGCTCACTCACAAACATAAACAAACATCTGTCACTAAGCCTCTTACAACAGCCCCTGAGTCTGCTGTGGGCCGTCGGAGCAGAGACGAACGGCACGCACGGCCCACCCTCCCTGCGTCCGCACACCCTCCGACCACGCATCTGCCCTCCCCGAAATAACCACATTCATCTTCACTTTCGCCGCTGAAACATGCAATTATTTTCAGCCAACTGTAAACTGCGCTCACTGAGTTGAGTCTAATTCTCACCTCAAACAATAACGGTGCAGAACAAAGATGCTGCTGTGGATAAGCACTGTTAAAAAGGAGGATATTCATGACAAATAAAATAGAAGTACTTTTTATACCACACCTATGTCCCTCTGGAACAGTGTAGAGGTGAATAGATCTGTAAAACTACTGCCAAGTCACAGCGGACCTAAGAAAAAATAGAAATGCACCAAAATGTGTGACAGATTTTCTGCATGAGGCCAAGTTTCTTCACAAATATTCACCTGGAAATCATGCATTTTACCCATTTAAAATGCACCGTATGCTTCATTTGAAAACAAGACTATTCAAGGATACACATCTATAAAAACTGTAGATCCCAATTACAACAGACTATTTTTCTTCTTTGACGGGTTTTGAAGCCAACAGTAAACTCAGCAGCTCTTTAAATATATATAATATAATAATTATTACACATAGATTATTACAGTTTCCTTCATCTTTATGTTAGTCTTGTTTTAATGGCTTTGGATTGGCTAAAGTGTTGCTGGACTGACATAAAGATTCATTTACTTGAGCTATCATCTGCTAAAACCTCATCTTTTTTTTTACATAGTTTAATAGTTACAAAACAGAAATGAATTGACCACACACTTATTTCACCCTAAATAAATGTATCTCTGAGTCAACTTCCTCCTGACTAAACTGGATTAGCTCTCAGCCAATCACAGATCACAGAGAAAACAAAAATACAAAAATGCATGAGCCCACAGTGGTTCATTTAGTAGATTGGAAACCATATACTGAGGAGATCTGGGTTTGGCTTCCTGCTCAGTCTGTACTACATTGTCAAATAAAGTCTAAAATGTCAAAAAAAATTAAAAAAAATAAAGATTTGTCCTTGCACTGTCTACATTTTACTACAGTCCCAAATATGGCATCACAAATCTGTCAAAAATTATAATGCCCTTAAACTAAACCCCCATAATCCAACCTCTCATGCCCTGGCCCTGCACCAGCCCAGAGCCTGTACTCACCCACGAGACATTTTTGTTCCGGGCTAATTTTGCCATGCTGTGCTGGTCCAGAGGTCACGACCCTGGCCCGGTTAGACCCTGTGTCCTCAGAGACCCCGGTCCACCTCAACAGCAGCCTTCTCACTGAGCCCAAACGGTGCCTTTTCATTAAATGTCTTTTCACTGTCTGCTCTTTGCCAGAAAACTTTTAGCCTCCAATCACAGAAACATGTTCCAAAAGTAACGCTTGTAGGAGGTGAAGTGGGAGTGAAGGAGAGACAAAGAAAGGAAAGCTCCAAAAGTGGCGACCCGATGCAGAAATAGATCATGACAAGTTCTTCCTCGTGTTCCTCTTCTGTGTAAATGTTGTGTAAATGCTCCCTTTTCTCCTCGTGTTCATTATGTATTTGAATCCTGTATGAAAATGTAATCTAACATCTGGCTCATGCCCCTCCTCTGTGCTGCTAAATGGCCAATCCTGCTCTTTTCACATCGGCGAGAGATGTATGTAAGGTTCTCACGACACTCAACAACACGTTAATATACGACACAATATATAACAGATGGTTAGGTAGAGACAGCCCCCGAGTGAGAGGCTTGGGAGTCAGAATAAACTTTAAAAACCATGTTACATTTGAATTTGGATGGGTAAAATAACACTAGAGGCAAGGTAAGGCTCAGTGTGTTTGTCTATTGATAAATTAATATGAATAAGTTAATATATTCATACTTGTCTTGGATGGAATGGTCAGGAAACAATACTAACTAATACTATTGACCAAAAAACATCTTGTCTGAGAGTTATAATGGGGCATGTTCACTCCCTAAAACTGCATTTCAAGGAAAAAGTCTCCAAAAGAGTGATTATCTGAGGCTGAGCAGCTGTAAAGCTCGCTGTAATCTACAAATGCCTCGGGTGAAGCAGGAAATAGCAGAGTGTAGCTGGCAGACAGAAGTCAATGCCATCAGCCCGCAGCTCGTTTACAGAAGCAGGATTTGGATTCAGTGTTAGATCAATGGCGGCCTTAAAGCTGTATAGATCCACGCTCTCTATACATTTCATCTGACAGAAATACTGTACGGTGACCACAGCAGAGTCAATGCTTTTCTCACAGTGTGGATCTACAGATGCAAGTATGGAATATTTGTCTGCACACTTCATCATCAGAGAAAACCAGCTGTTCCTGTAACATCAGACGTCGTTGGAAGTACTACTGTGCTGACTTGGCAGTGCATTTTGGGAGCAAATGTAATAGTCTTGTCACCTTATATGAGATGCTGAGTTGGTTTATGTTTTTCCATGTTCATTTGTCCATTTGGGTGAATCAACAAACACATTCGGACAGTACTACATCAGTCCTAAACAGCCTCATGATTGTACTGGACCAAGCAGTCTTTTGATTTTGTCTTTCTTCATATGTACTCTCTAATGTTGTGGCCTGAAGTTCATTGGGCCAGAGAATTAGACTTTGCACTGCTTCTAAGCCAAAAATATGACGCTATATGCCCCGTGCTTTTGTGACAAGTAGTCGTCTGCATTGTGGGTATTAATTCACTGTTCAAGAAGCATCAAGGATTTCATTTAGATACAGTCTGTAACATTTGCTATTATTCGTTTCCAGCCAAAGCTTTGCCCATAAGGAAAAGGATTATAGATAAAAGGGGGATGCAGTGGAACAGCATGACATGAATCATGAAGAAGAAATAAAAATAGAGGGGCTAGAGGAGTTTCATGCTATAGCGTATACAAAGACTTAAGAACAGAAACTGAAAGAAATAAATCTACAAACACTACAACAGCAACATAGCAACCTGTTGAAATCCAGCTTTCAAATCCAACTTAAACACCTCTTTAAATTCAACTAAAACCTGTATTTGTAGAATAAGAATAAACTGTTGGCCTTTGTAAATTTTTCTTTTATCAAATGTGGACCTCTTTGCAAAACACTGGAACCCATGACTAATCATTGACCCATTCTGACTCACTTGATTCTTCACGAGTGACTTGGAACTTAACTTGAGACTTAAGGCTTAATAACTTTGGCCTACTTTCACCAGAGCGACACCAGCCGAGCGTCAGCAGACAGAGAAAGAAACTCCTTCTGAAACACAGCAGGAATCTCACTGATAAAGAGTTAACAGTGAAACCACAACGAAACCCTTATTGATCCATCTCTTGAATTACACTGGCGACAATAAGTGTTGGCACATAAGATGTTTTCCAGTAAATGGAGTGAAAATAACAGATGACTAATGTTCTCTGGGCAACGTTGGCCAAAATGACAGCAACAATTTATCACAGTGAGTGTAAGCCTGACCAGATCCCAACATTTTTCCCATATTTACATGCATTTTATTCGCTCTATACTGGAGTGTTGGACGCTTGGTGCATAGAGCAGTATGTTGTACGTGGTAATCTGCGAGACGGTGCTGACAGCCTGTTAAAGAGGCTGACAGTAAGCCTATTTCATGTGGGAATGTGGCTACAGAAGGGTTCCTCTGCAGTCAGCGGCGTCATACAATACACAGAGCCTTTTTCTGTGCTGCAAGTGCACAGAGGCTGAGCAGGGACAGAAAAAACTGCAAACAGACTGATGAAACAGGGAGAAATCGACAGAGTGAAGGGTTGAGGCATGAAAGAGTGAGAAATTGTCATTGAGGGGACAGTAAAAACCTGGCCTTTTAGAGATAAGTCTCCTGTCCTCCTCTGCTCGTCCTCTCCCACCAGACGGGACGCATGTGTCTGTAAAACGGGAATCCATGTGGGTTCTGTTCTGTTCTGAGTCAGCAGAGGCACAAAATAATGCAAGAAAATGCAATAAAGCAAGTGTGTGAAGTTCAAGACACACAAATCAACCAATCAATGCACGCCTTCAGAGGTTAGTGAAGTTTAGAGCTCAATGGATCAGCCTAGAGACTTCTCCCAAGACACAGTAGCATCAAATGTCCAAATTTGATAGTTTCTTCTTAATACCTTTGTAAATGGCTTGCTTATGTTTTATGTGTTTTTAATTTGTTCTACCTTTTTTACTGAGCCTGTAAAGCACTTTGGGCAGCGATGGTTGTTTTAAATGTGCTATATAAATAAAATTGACATTGACATTATGTATCTTAAGACAGAGAAACTGAATTAGGTAATGCATTAGTTGTCTGGCAAATAGCTCTCAAAATGATAATATGGCACTACTCTGCAAAAGTCTATGTATGTATGTATTTCTATAAAGTAAGGATGCTTTATCAAAAATTTGATTTATTTGATAATTTTTACCAGAAGAAAAATGTAAATCAAATTGTGAGGCCAGCCCTTTGCATTCACAACAGCATAAACTCTTCTAGGTCAACTCTCGCACAGTTTTTGGAGGGACTCGGCAGTAGCATCTACTGTTTATTTGGGATCCTCAAATCCTTGTTTTTCTTTTTTCTTAATCCCAGGCTGACTCCATCACTTCAGAACTCCCTGTTTTTCTTTATGTTTCTTTAAGACAGTTCCTTATGTCAGTGCTTCTCAAACTCTTCACATCAAGTGCCATCCCAGAAAATATATTTCTTTCCAAGTACCACCTTTATGTCGATACGGATATCATCATCAAAGTCATTTTAAGTTTTATATGAATTTTGTTTGCTGCTTCTTTGAAACTACATTTTGAATCCCTCAGCTTTATAAGAATCCAAACATTTAGTGGTATTGTCAAGTGTATTATGGGAAAGCTGCAGCAGAAATCAATAGTCCTACATTTTATAGTCATCAGAGATTCTCAAGTACCACCACAGAGAGCCAGAGGACCACCAGTGGTACCTGTACCACAGTTTGAGAACCACTACCTTGTGTCACTGGCTGTTTGCAGTTCTGTCTCAAACTTTTATTCTGTACTGTATGTGTTATATACACCTTCATGAATTGTTTGCTTTTGTATCTTAGGTGATCAAATGAATGCACCTGCAAATAGTTTCTTAAAATGTCGTTATATAATGTACATGCCAATATTACTTGTAATGTTAATGTAATGTAACCTAAAATGCCTACTCCAGCTTTAGCCACCAGCTTTAAAGCTAAGAGTCCTATGAATGCAGGACAGTGGATCAGAATATAGAGACAGCTCTTTATGCACTGACAAATAAATCTATCTTGCTCCATCAGAGAATGACCTTGGCTGCTATGGACTCAGACCAAGTCTAGTGTGTAACATGTGGCCATAGTATCCACCATTTGTGCTCATAATGTAAATAATACCCTATACACACAGGAATTAAACAAACTATAACAGATGCTTGATACAGAGCCACTTCCCTTGTTACTATCTAGTTGCTGCTGCCAAAACTCATTCAAACTACTATAGATTGACTATATTTTACACAATGAGAATAACTTACAGTTTCCAGCTTTAACCATAATCCTTTTCTTCTTTCTATGCCAAGGGCTGCCACATTTTAAGCCACAGGTGAAGCCTCCAGGTCGAGTTTATCAGGTAACGTCCTCATCGCTCAAGTGCTCTAATCAGATCGATACAGGGGGGTTGTTTTACACCGCTACTGTCTGTCCTGATAAACTGCAGCGCGGTGGACACTCAGCAGCAACGAACAGGTACAGATCAACAACAGCACATGTTAACTCAGTGTCCTGCCAAGTACAGAGCAGTTTATGTTTCTACGGCATCACAAACAGATATAAGGGGTTTATTTTTACTCACATAGGTGGACTGCACTCTCCGCCAGTGTCCCAGCCCACAGCAATACATCAAGACATCCAGTGACGGGGAGAAGGAAGGGACCGGCCGGTGAGAGCCTCCTGGGTGGGGGTCGATTCAGGCCAAGGTCTTCATTTCACTGGCTGGTGGTCCGTCTCGGTGGTCCCGTAACGAGATAATTAACAATTCCCAAGCGGTGGATTAGTTTGAATAAGTTTTGCAGCAGCAGGTGATCAGCGGCAGTCTTCAGAGTCCTGCACTGAGTCTGGATCAAAACGGATCATGTGGAAGGTGTGTTCTCACCTTATCTCAGGATGGGGGTCCGTCTGCCATCCCACATTCAGTGACCACTCCTCACTTTGGAACAAATCATTTTTAGTCTCTGAAATGTATCCAATCACTGCTCTTGTTTCTGGTCAATCCCACAGTCCTACCTTCCCATCCTCTATGCTTTTGCGTGTATCCTCTTCAAATCCAGCAGTGTAGCTCCCCGGGGGTCTCCTCTCATGGGGGGTCCTTCCAGCCCGAGTCTGTCATGTGAGAGAGGCTGCATCTGAGGCTCAGAGCGCTCTGTTTCTCTCTGTTGCCATGCTAGAGCAGGTAACGTTCGGCTAGCGCAGGAGACACACAGCCTGAATTCAAATGCGCCTCGAGCCTCTCACACTCACTGAGCCTCCACCCCTTTAACGGCACCCCCTCCTCATCTCTCCCGTCCATCGTCATCTCCCGCTTCTCTGCCCTGTCTTTCTCAGTGTCTGCCTCCTCCTGATTGTCTCTGCTGCTACTGTCTTCTGTGAGTCTTACAGACACTATTATTATGTCTGGTGTTACCCAAAGAGAGGGCGATATCCTTTTGCTTCAGCTTTTCTCTTTAAAAGAAAGTCCCGGGGCAAAAAAAAGCACTGCCAGTGGAACAGATTAACAGCAAGCAGCCTAATCTACTCAGTCAATTTGTCTAACTTCGGTAAGGTTTTGCAGTTAGTTGTATTTCATCAACATGTGTCCCTATTCAACATCTTGTCCCATGCCAAAAATCAGCAAAACATCTCAGTGTCTGTTCCTATTGCTCATATTTCAGCCGATGCCAACACATTCGTCCATAGACTTTTTCACTGAATGCAGTTTCCACGTCACACTTTTTACCAATAAATGTCAATTACATTCGACCCGAGGCTGTTGCTTCCTGTCGCTTTGTGTTCCTACATAATATTTTCCTGAAAAAAATAAAGATTAGTTCATTAGAGATGTGTTAAGTTCAAAAAGATTCACTCATGTTCATGTGTCTTAATTTCATCAGCTTAAAGAGTGTCAGTGGGTTTGCAGAAACAAAATGAAGCATCCCTGTTTTGAGGTTTGCAATGTAAAGCTGTAGAGTTTTTTTCCTTACACATAACAAGTTTGCACAATAAAACCATACCATCTTAAAACAAAGCTAACAGACTGAGCTAATATCCATATGGCTATTGTGAAGTCAAATACAGCTCACATGTTTCCAGTTCTAACCATTGTTTGATTTCTGCTAAAGCACATCAGAAAATGTGCAGGAAAATGTCCATTTGTTTTTTGTTGAGTTTGTCCAGGTAATGGCTGCCCAACCATTTAGATGTCATTTCTGCCAGTCCTTTTGTAATGTGTTCTCAGCTTGAACACATTACAATCCTGATAAAGTGACATCTACAAAGCTCCATCCATCTTCCTTTGATCCAGGGCCGGGTTTGTGGGGGCAGCAGTCTAAGCAGAGAGGTCCAGACTTCCCTCTCCCCAGACACTTCCTCCAGCTCTTCCGGGGGAATACGGAGGCGTTCCCTGCCCATCTCAGAGACCTAGTCCCTCCAGTGTGTCCTAGGTCCTTCCTGGGGACTCCTCCAGGGTGACGGAGCTCCTCACCCTGTGGAGAAAGCTCATTTAGGCCGACTGTATCTTGTCCCTTGGTCATTACCCACAGCTTATGGCCATATGTGAGAGTGTGAATGTAGATTGACCGTTAAATCCAGAGCTGGGCTTTGCAGCTCCTCCTGTACCACAATAGTACTTTGACCTCATCACTGCAGAAGCTCTGCCAATCTGTCTGTCGATCTCCTGTTCCATCCTTCCTTCACTCATGAACACTTGATTTCTCTGGAATAAAATATGTTAATACGTTTTTTTTATACATACATACATAGTTCAGACATACAGTAAGTCAAGCAGAACTTTGTCAGCCAAATAGTAAAGAATATACCACCTCTACTGTCCATGAGTCATATGAGCTTACTTAAAGCATGCTCTTCCTGCTGACTTTGAAGTTTTATAATCCAGACTTGCCTGAGCATGAAAATATATGTGCCAACAAAAAAGAGGATAAAAGCTACAGCAGAAAAGTCGCTATATTCATCTTAAAGTCTCTCATGAAGGAGGGAAGGTTTGACATCTTGTTTCTTGGATCATTTGAGGACTTGTGACAAATGTGACATGTAAAAATGGCCGCAGTGACTTAAGCTGCACTGAGGCTTTGTTGCAGATTATAGTGTGATTCATTAAGGAGTAGGTTGATTGTTGCTTTGGGGAAATTAAAGTAAGTTATATTTAGTGTTTGGTGAATGAAAGCAGGTCGTCTCCGTCACTGAGCGGTAGATTACTGTTTGTCTGAGTCTGATGTCCTGCGAGTGTCTCTGAAAAGGCATCGTCTTGTTTTTAGTGTGACATTTACAACTGGGCCGAGTTAATGTGCTTATTTTTACATTCACTTATTACCATTTTATACGCTTTTGTCTTAAACAGCGTCTGTCGCGGCACATCCATCACAAAACCAGACAAAGACCAAGCGCACTGTGGGGGGCCGCTCTGTCAGATGACACTGCACCAGACTTTAGATGAACAGAGGCTCTTTGCTGTGTCATTGTGCCAATACACTCACACACACAAGCCAAGATTATAATCCACCAAATTCAACAGCTCTGGCTACATTGTGCCAGAGGCTAAAGAACAAAACAGCCAAGGACGAAACAACACGTAAGGATTTGAGTGGTTGTGTAATGGAGCAGCAGACAATGTCAAATCTAAGCACTTCATTGAATCAAGTTTAGCCAAGTCAAGTTTTTTATTCTCAGTGTTTTATTGTCATTTTTTGTGTTAATATGGAGTGTTGTTTGTGCCAAAAAGATGATAGAAAATAAAGAAGAAAATAAAACCTAATGTTCTATAATGGCTCAAAATATACAGTAACTAAAGTATTGGAAGCATATTGCTTTCTAGAAGAAGATTTGTTAGAACTTTTAGGCACAAATAAAGTTAAATGTACAAAAATATATACAAAATGTGTTTAAGAACGTGTTGAACTGTTGTAGGTAAAAACAGACTGGCAATAAATAAAATCTGAATTCAGTAAATGATACAAATGTGATAGTATGTGATACAAAAACTGCTTTATGAGAATGTTGTTATGATATAAATCAGTTTCTTACACACCTCATTCATTTGATTTGGTTTAAATGAACATAACTTGAAGAAACCATGTCTCTGAGGCGCTGCTCGAATACAGCAACTGTTCCTTCTCAGAACATACTTTCCCTCTTGAAAATCTTCAGCCTGGTCAGAAACGTGAAGTAGACGTACGTGAGGCAGACGAGCACGTTCTTCATCAGGAACAGCACCGGTGTTATGTATCCAAACACAGCCAGGAGAGCCACACGGAGGATGAAGAAGGGAAAGTCCTGCAGAGCGACCCCAGCACACGACAACAGCGGGTTGTGAGGAGTGATGACCAGGCGCAGGCAGGACACAAAGCTCAGGATGTAGACCGGGAACACCCATGCTGAGTAGAAGACTTTTGGGTCCCCTCCCACTCGGACCATCTCCACCGTGTCCAACCAGAACATGAAGCTGTCCACAAACACCTCCGCTCTGGGGTCCTTCCACCACAGGACGCCCAGACGGCCCGAGTAAGACCGCGGTCGTGAGGAGTACAGGTAGGCCGCCCTGGAGGCTCTGGGGCTGAAGCCTGATCGACTGGGGCTGACTGCAGGAGGGCCGCCGTTACGGGCCTCGGGCTCCGGGTGGGTCACACCGTTCGGGACCTCGTCGGTGTGCAGCTGTCCTGACACTGTGTTGACCTGATCGAGGTGAGTGAGGACCGGACTGGACAGGAACACATCAGTGTCCAGATCGGCTGCTGGAGAGAGATCAGAACACAGTGTCATGATGCATTTAATGAGTCATCCATTAAACGGACAGACGCAAGCCAAAAACAAACCACTATCACCATTGTTTATTTGATTTGTGCAGTGGTACTGTGATCTCAAGAGACTGTGAGCAACATGAGCTGTGTGCACTTTTGGCAACAGAAAACTATGCTGCTACATTTGACCAAAGACCATCACCTTCAAAAAATAGCAAATTCAGTTTAAACAAGATGACTGTGGCAAATGGCAACAGACTGACTCCAAGTGTGATGTGTGAGAACATTACAAGAGGTTTGATATTCAGATGCTCGATATAAACGTACATTTAGGCTTCACCAGCTAAAGGCTACAAGCTACAAGTCAAGGATGCATAATATTAATACCATATGGAGGACAGACCTCTACTGTGCCATCAAAGACTGTTAAACTGGAATCTGCTTGATGATATTAGCAGCAAAGGTCACACACGCATTAAACAAATATACTGTAATTTCAGTGTGTCATTGAAAGTCAGCTGCATGGGTTTCTGTTGCCCCTGTTAAACTACACTGTTATCATTGTCACCGTAGTCACACCCCATGTTTCTTCCAAAACAAACATTAACTCTCCTTAAGAAACTTTGTCAAAGACTATGGGCAAGATAGAAATGGATTCTTGTCAGTAATGAAATAATACTGAAAGCCTTACCCGGTCCCATGAGCCGACAGGGCCGGAGTTTCTCCACAATATCCACACAGATCAGTGAAAACAGCACCAAGGAAACAGGCAGCTCAACGAAATGGTCCCGACACATGTTTTTGTCCACCTGCAACTGCAATGATCAATAATCACAAAAGAGAAAATCAAAGAACAGCATTGATCTACCACAAGAAGAGCAACCCAAAAGAAGAAAGCAGTGAGAAATGAGACTCTATATTTTCTCTCTGTTTACAATAATAATTTCAACCAGTGCAATCAACAGGAAATGAGAATATAAAGTGAACAGAGTTAAAATCATTAGTGCAAAAACTCAATCCCTCTCTAAAATAAAAGTCATGTTTTTGTTATTGGCTTGATGACTCCATCTAGTGATCTAGAGCAGAGGGCGCAGATCCCTCTCTGTGCAACGCATGGATGTAGAAGCAGCCATGTTTGTTTACCAAACGTTTAAGACGGCAAGTTTGGAAGAAAGAACTTTTATTACTTTCATTTTAGTGTTTTTGTACAAATATGACTGCTACAGTCCAGTGTATTGGACTGTTTTCTTTATTATATGCACAGAGTGGTAATCTCTCACCATATACCACTGTCCTGACCGGCTAAATGTTCTAAATGTGCGTCTACAGAAACAGCGGCTCATAAACACTAGCTTTGTTTTCTTTCTTCTTGTAATATGAATGTTTATCACAAGACTTCCTTTGAGATTCTTTTCTTAGCTCTTCTTATGCACAGTCCTCACTCAGTGTTAGCTCCACCTTTTAGTTACATTACAATGTTGGAACCAAAAGCTGAGGGGTTGATTAAGACACATCGTACCATTTTGACGGTGAAGACTTGCACTGAGAAACCTGTATTAAACCTCTAGAAACAAGCTGAACTCATACTACTCACATTCTTGACATGAGGTAAGCTGTAAGAATAAGAACTGGCATTACAATGTATGTAACAAATTCTACTATGAACTGGTGAACAGTAAACTTTGGGTTAATGGCCAACCCACTGTGGGTTACTGAATATCCCAGTCTCATGATGAGCACAGGAAGTCTCTGTCAAAGTCCTTCTCAGAACAAATCTGTAAGTATAACATTAAGAGGCATTTCTCATTAAATTTGTGACCATCAATCTATTTTTTATTCTGTAATTCGCTCTGTCGTGTCAAACATCCGTCAGTGAATCCTTTTAGTCCTGGACAAACACATTCTCTCACACAAAAACAACCTGAATACATCTGTCCAAGGACGCTGGCAGAGCATGACATAACAAAACATCCACAGGTGCCTCTTAGAGACGGCACTGATCTGTCCTAATGGCAGTACCTTGGAGCTGGTGATTATAATGGCAAAACAAGGAGCTGTGCACAGGCTGAGGTAGGCCAGGACTGTGGGTCTCCTACAACACAAAGGAACAAAGACAGAAGTGTTAGAGATACATCTGCACAAAAGAAGAGTGGGAAACAGAAGCGATATCATTCAGAGGTTGTGTATCTTTTGTCCATTGTCTTTCCATCATTATATAATGAAAAACGGAAAGTCAATTGAAAAAGTCCCTCAATGTGCTTTAACCTAGAAGTTTAAAAACATGGTACAATACTGGAGTTAAAACGATGATGAACAATTACAAATACATTAAAAGATGGGGTAATTGTATTTGAGAAATACAAAGTAAACACATGGATGTACTAACAATGCATAGGAGTAAAACAACAATTACAAAAAAATAGTACAAAAGAAAAAGTAAGACTTCAATTAAATGTTCTGTATTTGCTTTCTTCTCTGTTGTGACTCCTCTTACCATTGTGTGATTTCACTGATGAACCTGCGCCTCTTCAGGACCACATACTCCAGAGGGGCCCACACCAGCAGGGTCACAGACGTCACATACGCTATAGATATAAACACCACCAACCAGTAGGCTGTGAGGTCTCCAGCTTTCAGGTCCCAGACCAGGCTGGCGAACCTCTCCAGGATGACAAACACAGGGGCGACGAGGGCCGTGAACTCCAGGACCTCGAACAGGATCAGTTTGAGGGTCTTTCCAGACGGCATGGTCCCAGCTGCTGCTCGGAGGCTCAACACTTGACAGTCATGTCCCGCTGAAGGAGCAGCTCGTTGGACTCTGCACACACAGAGTGCTTACAGTGCACCGCAGGCTATATTCTTTTATTGCTGTGGTAATAATGTGGTCATGTTCACCGCTTTATGGGCTCACAAAAAGAGCACTCCCATCCCATAACGTCGAGGAGACAGCTGGAATACAAGCTGTTAGATGTTCCACAGCTATACATTTAGGAAAAAGTGTCAATTTCAATGATTTTTAGTAATGGGGGTGGACTGGGATGATACCAAAGGGATATTATGTTCTGTAGTCTTTCAAAGAAGAGGGTCTGGGCCATCTGTGGCACTAACTTAACATTTTATAACAGTAATCTTTTATAAAGTAATAAAGCCCTTCCCCCTTTAAAAAAAAAGAAATCACATACTTTGCCTTTAAGTCTGTCCCTATTCAGGGTTTCAAATAAAGTAAATGTTGAGATGTCTGAAGTTAGTTTCAGTTTTCAGTTTGTGGCAGACTTAGCAATGATTACTGTAAACAATGACATTAGAGCATTAGGGAAATAACAACAGTAAACTGTCCCAAAGTGGTGTCATTGGCACAGTTAATATTATTACAATGAAATGTCCTGTCATTTGTGCATTTGTCTCCCTCTAGCGGCAAACCACAAAAACACACATATTTAGCAGTTTGGTCAGTCACTATTATTCTTTACGATTAAAAGTATACCTCTTAAGTACTGTCCACCTCTGTAGAATATTACTGACCGTAACAGTACGATACAGTATAGGCCTGTTCCTCTTGCCCTTGGGTCGTGGGGTCGTTACATAATAGGGCTATTATCCTCTTCCAACTCTGTCGTTCAAGGGCAAGACTCTGGGTTGTGGCAAAGTTCAATGATGTCCACTTATTTCTATATCTGCCTCTTTTTCTTCCTCTGGACTGTTCCCTGAAGGATTGTTTTTGAAAGGCTGGTCACATGGTCATGGCATTGTAGATAGTCATGTAGATAGACATGTACAGTAACCTAAACAGGCCATTTTTACTTGATTACAACATCTATCATTTACAATTGTACTGCATTTAAATGGCCTAAACATAGATTCAACCAGGAAAAACACAAAAGAATTGACTTCCTGATAATAGATTTTACATTTTCAGTCTTAAAACAATAATCTCTGAGCTCCTTAGAAGCTATTTTCTGATGATGTACTCTTTAAGACCTACAATACATTGAACTCAGTGCCCTCCTTCACTCAAACCATCACTAATCCACCTCTATTCTCAACAGTAGCTGGAAATTAATATTAATAACATGCTGCAGTATCAGTAAACATACATTATGGGGATTATAAAACACCAGCACAATTGCCATTCTATACATTTGGCCTGTTTTTATTGTGAATACCAATTAATAAGTATGGTTAAAAGAATACATACAAACAGCAGGGTACAACTTTAGACAGTACTTGTACAATAATAGTGATGTGGAGTTCCAACAATAATCAGGCAGCCTCTTAATCCTGTACAAGAGAGTTACACCTGGGCTGCACTGCCTCGTGTTAAATGTTGACATGTGATAGACTGGCTCCATGTCCGGTGGTCCCAGAATAGCTGCTACTTTCTCATTTAAACCCTCTTTGATCCTACAGCTTATTCTACTTTATTCAGGTGAAGGCAGAACAAAAACACTTGCCTGATTTAAACGGTGTCAGTTTGCTTAAATGAAGGTTGCATTAGTTCAGTTGAAGGGTAAAACTGTATTCATCTGAAATGATTGAGAACAATGAGCCTGAAAAATCAAGTTAAGGTCTTCATTTTTATCATTCCTTCACTGTGCGTCATTATACAACATATAACTACTCACTTAGAGCTTTTAATCCATTCAATACTTGGAGATATCAAGTGTTACTCGAGAAAGCAGCATGTTCAAAACAGACGAGTTTCTAAAAATTTGATCTTAAAGCTTCAGTTTTAACACTGTAACTTCGAGCCAAAAGATGCCAACAAATCCCGACTGTGCTGCCAGAGATTTTTTAGTGCCGACAAAGCTCTCTGAGAAAAATGTGGGGAGGTTTGCTCATTTTTCACATTTGACCTTACGGTACAACGCATCAAACACAGAAATGTCCCGAGTGATTTAAATATACAACTAAATGAAGCGAAATATCTCATACTCCGCTTTTCTCTGAATACATACATCCATCCTGCATGGTTTCTCCGTTTAAAATAGCATAACAATCAAAACATAAATTAAAATGCACTACGAAAACGTCATTTTTTTGAAACACAGACTAAAAGGGGATTCAGCCAGTTCTGTTTGTCTGTGATACAGGTGTGTGATAACAGCCTCTGAATGAACAAAGGAAGGTACAATCCACAGTATGAGGTGTCAGTCTTTCCGAATGAAGCACCTAAGCATTTGTATCTCGTTTTCTTCGCCTCATATCTGCAGAGTTGACCTTAAGGCTGAGAAACGAACACACCCGAGCTGTGGTCATCGTGTTGTATCGTCACTACTAGGTCAGTACAGTATATACAAGAGTGATGTGCATGCTTCCTCTTGTTACTTACCCCTTCGAAAACAAACAAACAAAAAAAGTGGCGTCAGTTTTCAGTACTTCTAAAAGTTGACAACATATACAGAGAGTAGTAGCCTATTTTCTTTATCGTTAAAGTCCTTTTCTCATCGAAATGTCATGATAAGTCGTTGCCCGGTTTCCTGTGGAGGATGAGAAGTGGGTGGCTGCCTCCTTCTGACTCTTCTCTTCATGTTAGTGTATAAGTAAAGATAAATTATTACATACTAATGAGGGTGTAGCTCCACTGCTTCGTCTTGTAGTGTATTATGTGAGCAGCTCCAGTGTGACCTTAAGAAACGTCTGTGTACACCTCAAACCTGATCAAATAGATGTTGTAAAATGAGATGAGAACAGCAATAAAAAGTGATTACAATGACAAAACTTATGTCTTTCCCATTTTTAAAACAAGAGTGCCTTGTGTTAAAGTTTATCTATATAACACTGAACTAAAAATTGAAATGTATTGCTGAACTGGAGAAATTAAAAGTACAAAACATGAACAGCTTCTATTTGATCAGGTCTGGGGTTTGCTGTGTGTGCATGAACGTTACAGTGGGGCCCTATAGCAAGGCTTTCTCGAGGTAAGGAGCCTGCTGGGCGTCTGAGGAAGGTGCTATGCTCTGGCCAGAGGGGGCGCTGTAGTTTGGTGTCTGTGTTAGGCCTGTGGGGTTTGAGCCCGGCTGTGAGGCAGGGTTCTGGTAAGACTGGACATCTGCAGGGGCCATGGAGCCTGGAGCCGCGGAGTAGACCGGGGGCTGGCCCATGTACATGTGGACATCACTGCAGCAGAGAGTGAAGCAACATTCAAAATGAAATATGACATGAGTTCATCATAATGACTACAGACATACAGTGCCATCTGTTGACCATATAAAAATAATGTTTTGGATTGACTCCAGCAGTGAGCATGACTAAGTACACTGTGGACACATTCCAAGGACATCCAGGACTTTTCTGGGATATTATAACTGATTATCTCTGTAATTTGACATGTTGTCTACAATGATGCATCCTTGAATCAATTTATGAGTCAAACATCTTAAAACTGTGTCAGTATTATTACCTGTGGATTGATGGATTTTTTTAACAAGATCAGTCTAGTCAAAATGCCTTTTCTATCAACATTCATCATTAATATGACCAAGACGTCATTTTCTAGGATCTTTTTTCTTTCTTACTGAATTACAGATGTTCCATGAACTCTACAAATGTATCATGTGAAATATGTATCATGTGAAACGCACCTAGGGGCAGGTTGACCAGGAATGGGAGTCCCAGCTTGGAGTTGCTCCATAGGAACAGTGTAACCCTGAACCCCAGCACTGCTCATGGCATAAGAACCTGAGGCCGTCTGACCAGGGTAAACCTGAGGGGGATGAAACACTTGACATTAAAGAGTTACCGGTACAATCATAGGTCATAAGTCATTCATGTTTTATAAAGTTTATAGTCTCACCTGTTGCGCTGCATTGCCAGGTTGCTGCATGTAGTACTGTTGGCTTTGCAGCTTGGCGTACATAGCATAGACTGGATCTTCATTCATCAACTTGGCATACAAAGACAAGGCTTCCATCACCTTCACATTGAGCTCTGACAGCTCTGAGTGTTTCCTGATGACGAATAAAATAACAATAATAGAAAAATCAGCACATACCTCTCATCATAATTATGTTTTATGGCTCTAGATCATTATCACAGATCATAAGATGCTACCTGTCTATATCCTCTAACTTCTGATCAATGAGCGGTCCCATCTGATTACAAGCACCTGATGGAAAAGGCAACATTACCCTCTAGAGTATGGTATAATCCCACACACCAGTAGTCATTATTTTATCCTCAGATATACTCCACCTTCTAACTGCAGTAACTCGACACTGTCGGACTGGTTGTCTGTGGGATCTGCACTCTGGATCATCTGCAGCAGTTGGTCCATTTTGTCCTAAAAGGTTTCAGTACAGTTCAAGACAAACATAACTCACTGGTTTTATTTAGAATTTACAACAAAATAATAGTATATTACAGTATGCAGGCCTTACCTCGTCTATGTACACAGGCTCCTGCTCTGGCTCAATAGTCTCCACCTGGATGTCCTCGCTGAACTGTACTGACTTTTTCTCTGTCTTTACTATAGAGTCCAAGCCAGAGGAAAAAAAGACCAATAAAAGAACAGTAGTTGGATAATTCATCAACAAATAAGTATTAAGAAACTAAGCAAGATAGTATTAGGTCAGTGAGTTTCTAATCATTGATAAATGTACATTAGGAACATTTCCCTGCTTTAAAAGTTGAACATATTTACAGCACAAGCCAAAACTAATGACTGGGGCAAATCTGGGGCTTTTATGTGATGAAAGAAAAATGTATGTAATTTTAGAACAGATTTACCTTGAAAAACCCAAACAAGTAAAAAAAAGCATTGATTGTTGAAGGACTGTTAAATGGCTTGCACTATCCTCTAATCCAGTTGTGTCATGTTCTTTGCATTGTTTCAAAGGATGTAAATGCATAAACCACCTCTCTATGGCGGAATCAATACATCACAGCTAATGGACTATACAGGCTGAGCAACTGGGAAGGCGTAAATGGATTTAATGTATTGTACTCACTCATCTCAGGCTCTGCAGTGAGATCAGCTGTGACAAAGTTCGAGGGGAATAACCCCACTCCTTGGTATGTTTCTCCTTTCCACCAGTTAGGATCACTGCACACACAAGAAAAACATTTAAATAAAACATGAAACTAGATAGAAAATGATCTTTTGAACCATATAAATACTGCCTCATTTTGTTGTCTTTAAATGTGTGGCATAAAATGTACCTGTCGTCCAGAATAGTTATGATTTCTCCCGACTTAAAGGTGAGCTCATTGTCTTCAGCGGCCTCAAAGTCATAGATGGCACGGACTTTTCTGCCGTCGGACTTGTGTGAGGAGAGCAGGCTGGAGGTGCTAGGGTAGAGACTTGACAGAGAGGTCTGCGACTGCTGACGCTGCTCCTTCAGAGACAGCTCGATAGCTGCAAAAGTGACACACAGGGGTTTGTGTGGGACTTCCAGTATGTTACAGACACGATTTACAAAGAACAAAGCGTATGAGGCTCTGGCTACAGATACATAGACATGCTTAGAAACATATGTGCATCTCTGTCACATGGGACTAATAAGCAACCACTACAAACACCGTAAATGAGTACTCCTCGCTCTTCAAATGAATGACACTCAGCAAGAGAGAACAACACTCTGATTTATGTGTACAGACCGTATGTGATGAAAGCATAATATTACCATAAAAACTGATGAAAAGCTTTTTGAGCTCATAAAATTGCAGTTTGTGTCTGAAAACCCAGTACCTTGGCTGTCATGTTATGGATATGTTACTCAAAACATCCATGAGTTAATACAGCTGCAACATTGGTGCAGATATGAAAATCTACCAATCTACATCCATTTGTTACATTTGGCATCAAAGGGAGAGAAACATTTGCAGAACTAGGCAAATCAAAAGTAAATGAATACTACAATTCCATCTACCCCTCTATCCAAAAACATACCTTTAGCCAAGTCCTCCTCTTCTTTTTTGTTTGTTGCAGTGGCGGGATCCTTTGCCACTAAAGCAGGACTTGCTTTGGCTTGCTCTGCAGCCTATACAAATATTTTGTTATTTGTATTTCATTTTTTAAATACCTCAAAATGTCCAGCCAGTTTGGTTTTCTGCCCTTACCTGGGAGCCCACAGCAGGGAAAGTGACCCCTTGCTCACGTAGATTCTTGATCATGGCTGATATCAGACTAAGTTGAGGATCGTTGCGGAAGTCCTCTGCCCACTCCACCATCAGGGCCTTCAGCTTCTCACATACTTTGGGATGGCCCTGAAGATACAACATAGAATATAACTTAAAATCTACAGCTATTTGTACTCCTATGAGGCTTAACTGAATACACACAGTGAGTACCTTGTTTAAGACGCTACTGACTTCACTGGCAAACTCTCGGGAGCACACTTCCAGATGGAAGATTTTCCCACAGTTTGAGACACAGGCCCCAAGAAGCTGAGAGAACAGAATAATCAAATGACTTCCCCCAAAATAATGACTCACACAAAAAGAAAACTAAAGGCTATCATTAAGCCATAACATATTGAATTAGATCACAACACACTGTTTATACCAAGTGCTTACAGTCAGTGCCTGCATGGCCACGTGGGGATCCTTGTGGTTTACTCTTCTCATTATCGAACGAAGGCATTCCTTTGGCCTACAAACAGATTCATGTTATTTTCAAACACACAAATAACTAATTCATATCTATATGTGGATGTTTATGTTTGAAGTGATATTTTGGAATTTGGAAGTGGGTTTGTATGTGGTAATTGTGCCTAATGAGTATATTCCCTGTAGTGGATTGCTGTCTACTACACAATATTAAACGTCTTTCTTGTCAGGATAACAATGAAAAGCGTTAACAAACCCAGTGCGTGACTGGCCTATCTTATCACAAATGTCCAGAATGAGGCCCCAGTCCTCGGCTGTATTCATCTCACTGGTTGCTTTCTCTGCGGGAAATAATAACAGATAAGAGCAGAGAAGTGGACGTTACAGGGAGCATGTTAACACACAATAGTTACATAGTGTAGTTTTGATAATAATATCTAATTGTTATGCTGTTATCTTATTGATAGTGAGACCTATGTTACAAATTCCATAAAAGTATTTTAATAAAATTTACGACAGGCTTTCTGAAAAGGTAAAAAGTCTTTAAGCCATTAAGTTTTAAAAAAATATAAGATATACGGTTTCCAATCTTAAATGAATTACCCCAGACTGTCACATATGAAGGTTACAACTGAAAATAAACATTTAACATATATTTGTTGGTTTAATTTCACCAAAAGCGTTAAGGTTTTAATATTATGATAAATGAAGTGTTTGTGGACTTTACTCACTCATAGGAAATGCTAATGAAAAAGTAAGCTATTTAATACAAAACAAAGAAAGGGGCTTGAGTTTTTTCTCACAATCACAGCATTTTCATAACTCGAGGATGTTGAAAATCTAACATTAAAATAACAGAGAAAGGGAATGGGCCAGAAGGCTAGCTTAAGCTACTGCAATTAGCTGAAGGCTAAACCTGGGTTTTAGGAACACAGATGTAATAACGGTGTAGTTATTAAAGATGTTACACAAAAATACAATATTTAAAACAACGATGACATATTAATCTGGCAAAAGGATTAAACGTTTAAAGGTTTTGTGGAAATATCGGTTAGAGTTAGCATGGGCAGCTGCTAGCCTCCTCCAGCTCAAACACAGCCCAGTGTTTATGGACTGTTAGCTTGGGCGTTATATTCACAACAAACATAAGATATAGGACACAGTTAAACTGAACAGACAGGCCCAGTCTCTCCATCTCCCATAAACACATCTACTGTATTAACTGTGAGTCTGTGCACAGCTGGAAACACAAACAAAGCCTGATGATGACAATTGAGTTAAAGATGCATTGATCCGTGCCTCTGCCACTAACTACTCACCCACATCTTGGTCAAACGGGTTTGTCGTGAAGAGAGGCATCGCTGGTGTCTTGACGACTTCCTATTTATATATTTCCCACTGTAGTTTATTTCATACGGCAACAAATCATAGTAACTTCATGAATGCCACTCGCTGATAGCTTCTCTAAACTGCTTCGCCAGACGGCAACAAGCTAGGCATTCTGGGTAATTAAAGCAGGCAGTCCGGTGTGAAATACACAAACAGATTTAGTTTTAATCTCACGGACACCGTGTCATTAACCTGAGTGCTAACACTCGATACTACCTAAAATATGAATCTTAAAATAAAGACGTCAAATTGCCTTTGCCTTAAAAATAATATGTCATCGTCAGGTGATGGTGATCACGTGACATTGTCGCGGTGACACAGCGTTGTCAATGCATCATGGGAGTAGGAGTTTTTGGCATGTACGCTCTTAATCGAATAATTCTGTGTGGGAAATGAGGGTTTCCACAGCATAAGTGTTTAGATAAAATGTATGCTACTTACATTGGCTTGTTTCTATGATTTCAAATGGTCCAAATGGTATCTTAAAGGAACATGCTTCAAACTCACATTGGACTAAGTTATGGTGTAAATTTTTGTTAATACTGCAGGTTTTTAGAAATGATGTCTTCACACCAGTCACATGCCCAGTTACTTTTTAATGATTTTGAGGTTTCATTTGTTTTAGGCAAAAAATGTACATCGTGTTGCTTTGAGTTTTGTTTGTTCTAAACAGATAAAATATAATAATAATAATAATAAAAAAACACACAAACATTTACATAATTTATGAATCAAATCACAAAAATGCATAGGAAATTTATTGGCAGACAATATTTTTAGAAGTATAATAAAGTTTAATAGTAAAACTAATTATTAAGTAGACCATAATTTTATTGTTTAAATAAAACACTTAACACACAGTTTCTTACCCATTTTATTGTTTTTATGTGTTCTGGTGGTAATCTTTAACCTGGTTAATTTAAAAGCAAATATGAGCCTTAAAGCAGCTTCCACCTCCTCAGTCCATAAGCATGGGTTAAATCAGTCATACAACAGTAACACCTGATTACACAAATGATAACAATGTAAGATAGTCACATATTTAGCATTATTAACAATGCTTATCTTAAAAATGAATTATATACTGCATATTTCATTTCTAATTCTAAAAATACAGTCTTTTTTATAAAAGAGAATCAAGGTTATTTTCTAAAATCAGTTTGTAGAAAGTAAAATTAGAGCAGTTAAATTTGTGTATGAATTTGTTGCAGTCATTTGATGATAGTGGGTGCTCTGTGGGTACTTACTTACAGTCACAGTTTTATTTCAGTGGATGATCACAAAATAGGTCACTTACTCAACAAGCAACTTTTCTTAGACAGAGTTCAAGAATACTGTAACAATTACGGTGATCAACAATAATACATATTGACCTCATCACCGAGCAAAGTGATACTTCTTATTTACAGATAAACCTGTACAGAACAGAGGCTGTGCCACATGAGGACTTAGTATAGCAAATTTGGACAACTTCATTCATATTTTCACCAAAGAAATGCTTGTCCTGGAAATTGTGGGCCGGCCTGTGCACATTTAGTCCTTTGCACCTTACTGTTGTGTAAAGTGCCTTTGAAGACATGTCAGTGCTGGTCTCATTGAGACTGACTGACTTTATCAGAGTCCTCTAGTCGTCTAGCGCTCCTCCTCATGTCTTTCATAATATCTGCTATTCGTCCTCTTCACCTTTGACCCAGAGACAGCTCACACTGTCATAGATGAATGCTATAAAACTGGAACATCCACTGTAAAGACAAATAAAAAAAACAGAGCTAACCATAAGTTATGGAAACAGAAAATTAAATAAACTGACATATGTGGTACTGACAGTCAGCGGTGCGTTCACAGATGAAGCCGATGCGGTCAGTGCAGTAGAAGTCGTTCCAGTTGGCGTTGTGAATAAGGCCGGCACAGTCCTCACCGTCTTCATGCCCATGAGTCCAGTTATCAGGCTGACCCAGCTTCCACTTCCTGATACCCACAAACAACCACTGTTTAATACTGTCCAATAAAAGGATTGTGATTTGTTCTGTTTAATTGTTAACTCACGTGAACACAGGCAAAGTGCCATCCACCCACTTCCAGACATTTTCTTCCTCTCTGTCAGTGAGGCCCAGCCAGAAGTATCCCTTTCCAGCAATACCATTTCTTATGTATTGCTAGATGAAGACAAGAGAATTATATGGACAGAATATAATTATGAAAGCACATGCTAAACATACATGAAAACAGAAGAACAATAATAGTCACACTTTAAATGGACATTACCTGTTCCTCATTGTCATTGATTATGAGCATATGTGACGAAATATTGGTACAAAACTGTTTGGTCTCATCAAAGTTAAGTCTCTGAGAGCCAGAAGAAAAATAATAGCAGCTTCCTCCAAACTTTTTAAACGTAGGAGGGCAACCTAAAAAGGATTATTAGATGTTAATTATTGAAGACTTTGTTCCCAATTGGCATTAAACATTTAAGAGTGATGTGTAACTGACCTGGAGCTGGTGTTGTGGGGGCAGCTGTCTGGAACTGTCGGGCCACAGAGCCTTCAGACTGCTCTGTCGGTGTCAAAGGTTTCTGTGGTTTTGGAGGTTTAGGAAGCTGAGTGGGCTGAGGAGGCTGTGGGATCTGCGGTGGATGAGCTGGTAGTCCTGGTAAACCTGGAGGACCAGGAGGACCGATGGGGCCAACAGGGCCACGTGGACCATCCAGCCCTGCAGGTCCCTCTGGACCTCTGGGCCCCTGTTCTCCTTGTGGTCCTTGAAGTCCTGGGGGCCCGTCTTGGCCTGGTCGACCGGGTGGTCCGGGGTCACCTTTGTCCCCAGGTGAGCCAGGTCTACCTCCAGACCCTCTTGATCCTTTGGCTCCTGGAAAACCTCGAGCCCCCAGAGCACCCTTTGCACCAGGGGCACCGGGTGGACCAGCCACACCTCTCTCTCCTTTAGGTCCCACCACTCCGGCCGCCCCTTTGTCCCCTTTATCCCCCTTTGGTCCACTCTGGCCGACTGGGCCCTGTGCACCCCTGTCACCTTTCGGGCCCCTTGGCCCTGGAGGTCCTACAAAAAGTTAAAAAAGAACAAAGCATTGAGTCGTCTGTGAATCTGGAGCATGTCTGACATGTTCTGGTGGGTTCTTACCTTGCAGGATGGTGAAGTTGGTGATGAGCTGTGAGTGCCTGCTGTCCACCAGCTTCATCTCCTCCATCACTGTGGACAGGCTGGACACCTCCCGATCCAAGCGGGTCACTAGCTCATCCTGCTGGGTCCTCAGATCTTTGTTGTCGGCTTTGGCCTCAGCCACACTGTCGTTGAGTCCCAATAAAAGGTCTGAATGTTTCATCACTGTCTCAGCGCAGGACCTCATCCCATTCAGGTCTGAGCTGATGGCCCCGAGGAGCTGAGTGGAGAAGCTCACATTTCCAGTCACTCTGTCCATGTCGTTCTCGTGGCGGTCCAACCGAGCCTCCACCTCATCAAACCTGGTTGAGGTGGTGTTGTCGTGGTCCCTTTGGTGGTCCATGAGCTCCCGCAGACTCTGATCGTGAATCTCAGTGAGAGCCGAGGCGTTCTGGATTTGGCTGGCCAATGTGCTCAGCTGAGCTCCCAAATCCTCCAGCACCTCCCCGTTGGACCGGGCCAGAGCTGAGTTGTTGGCTGCCAGGACCTGCAGGTTCTGGACCTTCTCCTTGAGCCACTCTGTGTCGGAGCGCGCCTGTCGGGCAGTCTGCTGCAAACCCTGGTAGTCGTTCTTCAGTTTCTGCACGGCCTGACCTGCGTCCTCCACAGTTTTCTGGAGGCTGCTGAGGAGGCTGCGCTGCTGCGCCTGGCTGATGTTCAGAGCACTGATACTGTGCTGGCTCTCATGCTGAACTTTGACCTGGCTCTGGATCTCCGACTGTAGCCAAGCTGTGTCTGTCTGGAGGTTGTCGATTGTGGCACTGTAAGAAGCCAAAGTCTGGTTGACGCCACGCAGAGAAGCAGCATTACTTTCCAAAACACTCTGAAGTGAGACATGACTGTTCTGCATGTCGTCTCCTGTGATGCGCAGTTCATCCAGGACGTCCCTGTTTCTAGTGGCCCTCAGGGCTATCTCATCAAGCTGCATTCTCAGAGCCTCCAGGTCAGATTTAAAAGTCTTGATTTGACTTGTGGCATTTATTGACTTCTGTCCTGCCTGATTACCTAAAATGTGACAGACACTAAATTAACATACAAAGAGCATCTTTTATTTTACGCACACAACTGAATTTTGGCCCCATTTCAGTCACAATTTCCCCATTAGTCATTACAGAGAGACTTACCAAACTTCTTCAGATCTTTCTCCACCTCATTGATCTTGCCCCCATAGTTTTCCATGCCCTCTGTCACATTATCCATTCTCTGGACCACTGGAAAAACACACAAAGCATCTATAAAAAAGCAACACTGACAGAATAAAGAAAAGATGAAAAAAGTCAATTTCTCTTTGACAAGGTTGCATTTACCTCTTCTGTGTAAAAACAGTGTGATTTGAACAAGCAAAAAGGAAACAAACTCTGCAGTAAATTTCCACAAACTCCAGAGGGAGCTACTGCATTTCAACTGTTGAATTAACAAAACTGATGCTTAGTCTCCAAGTTAAAGTTGAACAGAGTAAAGACTTTCTGATTTATTGTATCTAGGCAACATATAATCACACACACAGCGTACAATCACAGACTGCACTCGATAGGTATAAACAGCCAAGATAACCAAGACCACATGTCGGTTCTCTTCTTCTTCTTCTCCTTAATGTGTTTTACGTCTGTGGGTGTCTAAAAGTGAAAATCCACTGGAGAGCAGCCTGAACTTTCACTGTTATCATTCCAGAAGTGACAAAAACATGCAACAATAACACACTCTTGGGACAAACAAAAACACATGGGCTCCACTTTTGGTCCTTTGCTGGGAAGTGACTTATGCAACGTGAACCTGCTCACTCCTGATGGTATTATTCTCCATTTTTCAACACAAAGAAGCAGTGTGTCACTTGTTTGTAGCATTTTAAATTTACAGTAGTCTTTTCTTACTTATACTTCCTGGTATGAATTCCAGGTCTGTTTTACAAAAGCATTATAAGTTATATAAGAATGCTTATTCAAGAGAGGATTATGACACTTTACTGTGACCTGTTCTGTGAGATTATTAGGCACTAATCCAACCCAAGCAGATAAATCCCACAAGAAAAAGAGAGAAGAAACAACAGAACAGAACCAAACTATTTTAGTCACTTGTTGCCGTTTGTGAGTCAACCTAACAAATTGCTACCGAGCCATAAAAGCTCCCCTGAGAGGTTCAACTGGGGCAGTCACTGCGTGGTCATCTGGTAAACATTACAGCCAAACCATCGAAATCACATGAGCTCCACGCTGACACACATTCACGCTGACACCAAACCCAAAACACCCCAACAGCACTGATGATGGCAAACACAAATATAGATCTCTTATGGCAGTTTTTACCCTTCGTCTAAGGTTCAGGTGGAGGGACACCAGTGAAGCAGGTTGTTGTTTTTACGGATACTGTGACAGATTTTTATGTTGACTGGGGCCAACATCTGCAGAGCTGTAGGGTTGGAAAATATATTTACTATTTTTGTTAAAGACCACCTTCTGGGATCAAACAGATTATGTCAAGTGTCGAGGGAAACAGCAAAAACTGGGTACAGTCATTTTGCCCTTGTCTTGATCTGGAATTCATCAATGAATTTGTGAGTCTTAAAAGGGTAAATATTTGGCAAAACCGAAAGAAAAAGAAACAGACAGGACATTGAGGAAAAATCTACACAGACATAAAGCCACTTTAGGGGAAAGTGAATCAGACTGTCACTGGGACCTGGAATTGAGCTACGGATGTTATGCTTTCTGGTGTGATCCTCCTACAGTCTACTTATTCATTTGGAGGAAAATCATACCACTAAAGGCTGTGCAGTTATTGAATGTGAAACTATTTAGGAACGTAAATATGTGGAAAGACTTTAAAAAATGCTCGGTTCACAGAGGTTCAATCAAAACAGAAAATGATCCTTTTAGTTTGGTTTTTGGTACAAAAATTAAGTCTTTGCTGCTTGCTTTTATCTTGTAGTGTTCTCCACATTTTTGTCCGTTAGACTTTGGTCCTCATTTACATGTCAATTGACCCAGACCAGACTTCATTTAGAAGTGGAGCGTTTTAATGCCCTGGACCTGTGTGCAACCTTGTTCAAGTAAACAGCACTAACAGAAAAACTGCATCAGGATCTGCATTTGTGGGTGTGTCTTAAATGTAAATATATGTAAGAACAATCATGCTTGGATCCTTCTAGACAAACACATGCGTTTGCAATGTACTTTAGAGCAAAAAAACATGCGATATGCAATAACTATTTTGAATATAGCAATACCCTGCGATATATGAATTCCTTATTTGCCGGAGCAAAAGTTAAATTGCTTTCAAATATATACAGATGTAACCTCAGGACTTCCATTGGTGTCACTGGTCCAACTAACTTTTCCATTTTGTTGCACCATAGTTTGATTTAAACACTTGATCAGCCAATTATTGTGAAAACCACTTCTTTATGGATACTGGGGTTGTTGATATGCTGATAGTAAATGTGAAATATATCGTGCAGGTCTGTTTTAGAGGTTTATAAGGGTACACATTCTCTTTAGATTCAAAATGATCTGAACCTACCTTTGAATCCGAGGACAGCCACAGCGATAGTGAGCAGGGCGCAGAGCACATACAGCAGACCAATGGCAGCTCTTAAGGCCCAGTCATTTTTACACTTGGTGCACTCTGTTCCTTCTTGAATCCCTGCAACATACAACAGCACATTATAACAATGTTAACATACAGTAGTTACTCAGGGGGTTCATAAGCTCAAAGATTATATTTAAAAACAAAATAGCGTGGGATTTGGATTGCATAACTTTGTTGTTTAGTAGTGTGTGTCTAAAATGGGACACACTCTGCCTTTCTGCAGCCAAGTATCAATTGAAAACATTTGTCCTCGTGAACAGGCAGTAAGACTCACTCACTATGAAACTTTACACACATGTGTTAGCCATACGACCGAAGAATCACAAAACGACATTCCCCTTTAGTTGCTCCTTTGCCATTCCACCTCGAAACCGCAAGGAAAATCTTTGGGTCAGTCACATCACATTTAACCAGTTCAGATCTACTTCCTCAAGGCCTTTTCAGAGCCCGGATGTTTACTTGACTTCATTAGGAACTGACCAACTAGCCTCTGGCCAGCTGAGTCCGAGGGCAGCTGGATGTGTTCACCACACGCAATAGAACATGTGTTATCAGAACAGAGCACAAATCAGATTAGAGAAGGAACAAGGAATTTGTGGAGGCTGCAGGCTTTGGGTAAAATACACTAGAAATGACAAAGCTGCCTGGAAATGGTGGTAAAAGCTATTGACCATTTCAATGTTTGCAGCTGGAGTCACTCTTAAAATATGGCAAAAATGAAAAGTGTAATATTGCACAATACATACAGAAATTATATACAAGTTTTGTGACCCTTTGACCATAAATATTAACCTTGCGGTCAAGACCATTTGTGTACTGTACCAAGACATTTTTCATTTGGCTGAAAAACAAGTTGGATCAGCAGTGGTGCTGTACTCACTTTGGGCCATGCAACCAGGAAAAAAGTGCAGCAAATAAGATGTATTTGACTCCACAGTAGCCATGTTTGTTAGCTGAGTGGCTCTTTTGCTCGAATTTAATTGCATTACTATACTTGTTTATATCAAAATACCACATAAAGACTAGGATCGGGATCGTTGGCTGCTGAGAGCAGAATACTCAACAGTTGAATAAAGGACACTTCTGAGACATAAATTCAGTTGTTTATGTCAGAACTGAATGACATATGTCAGTCATTCTTTTTACGGCCCAGTAATATTGTACATAATACTCTCTGTTGTAACTTGTCAGTATGTAATCTGTGGCCCATAGAGTCAGAGTCTTTCTGTCGGGGCAGGTGTCGACCACCAGAGAGGTACTCAGGCTGTGGCCTTGCAGCTTCACAGACACACATCTGTCCAAACATGGCGTCTGACCACCTCAAAGGGTCCCAGCCGTGGATACACAGGCCGTGTGTACCACCTGACAGAGAGCTCATCGACAGACCCCCACTGGTCCAGAGGGCCCGCTGCTTAAGGACAACATCACTCTGTGTAAACAAGCAGCTGACCGTCTCAAGGCTCTGGGTCAAGAGCACAGCAGATGTGCTTTTTCAGGACGAGGACGAACAAACAGCACCAGATGTCCTGAGATGGAGAGGGTCATTGGGTCTTAACTGCTGTGTCTCAATTAAAACCTCTGACTCACACATTCAGATATTTCACTTGTTTACCTTCATGAAACTCTATTCATTCACAACAAGAACAATATGTTCACAAAAACACAGTGCAAAGTTAAACCTGCCATGACTTTAGCAAAAAAGATTGTGTGCAGTAAAACTTTGCACAAAAAGAGCTTCAAACTGAATAATTTCTCAGCATTTGACAGCAGCACTGCTCCACTGAAGTAATGTGAGAATTCATCCTGGCGTGGACAGAAGTTAGCTCCTTCCAGCTTCGCAAAATTTTCCTACTGCTGTGACTGGAGGACTTTCTGCCCCCTGCAGAGCTTTGGATTAAAAAAATAACTCAGTCAAAGAAGCATTTGAAACACATACTTCATCCAGTAAATGTATAAAACTTTATAATCGTGGAATATTTAATGGCTATCACAAAACTCTTTTAGAATAAAAAGTCAGAGGGCAATAAAGTCTGAATTCTTGGTTTAGATTAAATTACAGGATCTAGTAGCTCATTAGTAACTATGTCTGTCATGTTTCATGCCGTTGTGGCTGCTTGTTGTCTTCATGTTACATAAACACGCAGACAGATTCACGTCAAGAGCTGAGTGAAAACACAACAAGCTCTTGGTGAAACGCTGCTGGTCAATGTGAACTTGTTGAGAAGCTGGACGACAGCCAGGACGAGCCAATCAACAAGTTGGACCCGGGCCAGATAAAGCTCTTAGGAAAGGTAACACTAGAACGATATGACTGGGAATTGCAAACACTTTGAAATATGTACCTCTAGTTTTGGTCTGTTTTAATGTTTTTTTTATTGGTCACGACAAAAACAACATTTCAGAAAATACATAATTTCATTTAGTTGTGGTTTGAGAAAAACAGAATGATGGAGTCAGTGCAGTGTGGTGTCTGTAAAGCAGCTGTATTTCATTTGGACTCGAATAAAAACCAACACTGATCCCCTTCTTCCATGTACCTGCCATAGGACCTGCCTCGCTCCTCGGCCCCAGTGGAAATTTCCATGGCAACACAAAGAAAGCCTTCACAGAGCAGAGCCTTTTTGTGTGAAGCGCCTTTGTGCCGAGTGTTAATACTATATTATATACAGTAACTGGGTGGCTACCACAGGAATTCTTTCTCTTTGCAGCCGTCCATTTAGTGTCAAATGAAAACTGAATCTGGTCTCGAGCCTGGAGCCGGTAGTCTCAGGCCGTACACACATCTGGAGGGAGTCTGATGGATCACACTGCTGCCAATCCCTACGCTTAAGTTCCACAGGGAGCAAACACCATTTTTCTTCCTTTCACTGCTGGTATCTGTCTGCAAAGCTAAAAAACAACACCATAAAAATCATCCACACAAACACAACAAGACTAACAGTTGATGTGTGTTTTTTTCACATATCTATATCAAATTATGCAGCATATTCAAGATGCTGATTACTGCTGTCAAAGAAAACCAGTGTAATTTACAGTATATTCAAAATTAGTAGCATACAAAGTGAAATGGAGACATACTTCTACTTTTCCCATTCATTTGCCATTTCTTTTGGATGAAGTCCAAATGCGGATTATGTCTAACAAGTCTCTAACAAATGAGGCAAAAGAGTAGTGACGTAAATGTTGCAGAGGCAGGACTCACAAATTTAGCAAGTTCAATAAACAGCAGGAATAGAGAGAGAGAAAGGTATTATAATGTTGTTTATAATGTTTAAATGGAGTGTAAACAGTTGCATTAAGTAACGATTACCCTCAGTACAGTTCTTATACAAAGATATAGATTGTTACGTTAAACTGACATCACACTGACTATGAGCCTGGTTATTACTATTTCAAATACATACATAAATAAGATTATGGACTAAATCTCTAATCCACTTTTCACAAAGATGCCACTAAACTCTTTTCTTTTAATCATACCAAGGATCTGATTAAGGGCTACACGATATATATAGCAAATGTATTAGTCAATTATAGCCTCACATCAAACTGTGGTAAAACCAAATAAAAATCATAAAGTCCTGGTTTAGACCTGGGTTGGTCCTGATTTAGCTGTGGTTTAGTCCTTGGGTTATTTCTGATCCAGTTTAGTTTGGGTTTGGCTGTAGTTTTGACCAGTGGAAGTCACTCCAGAGCCTTGTGTTTCTCTATTTGTCTGAATTTGACTTTTCCTACGTCAGTGAGAGTCACATCATCACTGCAATATTCAGCATAATTTCACATATTGTATATTTTCTCAATATTGTGCTGCTTTATTGAACTATTATTTGACATTCAACCATTCCTAATAATACGATACATTACATTACATGTGTGATAATGCAGGTCAGCTCTCAAAATAAAACTCTAGGCATTTGTGACTTAGGTCATGTGGCAGTCGGCCCCTGAGCCGAGGGAACGAGGTGTCCTGGGGTCGCAATGTCCCCTACTGGCCCCTAGAGCTACCCCTGTATTAACAACCAGCTTCAGGAATGTTAACAAGTAAACACTCTCAGAGGAAGTTAACGCTGAGACAAATTACTACGACATCAGGGTCCTTGAATTGCTGAGCTGGCCCTGCATGCCTCTCAGTGTTTCGGCTCTCGCTGCTAACAGGTTTATGGCACTTTAAATTGGGCTCTGGGCCTCGACAACATCTGGACCTTGTTACAGTGGAGCCAAATCAAAGCACGCATGCAAACATTTGATACATCACCATTTCAGGCCAAGCGTCGTAGGTATGACCAGCTAAGATCTTAGATTTAGCCTCGGTAAGCAACTTTAGAAGCTTTAAGCAAACATCTGAGTGGCATTTACTTCCTCTTTACCATAAAACAACAGCTCAGAAGTTTATAGAAAACCATATGAAAAATAACAGACGGTTGGCTGCATGTCTGAACAGGATGACATGCCCTTATTACAGATGCACATGTACACTCGGCCAAACGCTGACAAGCCAAAAACACATCCTTTGAAGGTATAGGCCACTGACATAAGGATAAAGGCCACAGTGGGACATGCTCTGCACCTAAAACCCTTACATCAGCAGACCCTCCAACCCTGCACTGCTGGAATTGAAGCTGTAAAGAACAAGAAGAGACTAACAAAATCAGGTAAGGCACATTTGTGAGGTAAGTAGTTTCATTATCTCATATTTTATAATGTACTGTTAATGGAAAGCTGCTGATTTTTTTAAAGGCACAACTTGTAACTGCTGCTTTGTTGGTCTGTTAAACTGAGATCAGATTCAGTGAAGCATTGAACATGGTTTTCTCTTCTCATCTGCGCTCAGTTAAAGAAAGACACACAACAACAAAGTGGTCATATATAATAATCTGCAGAGACAGACACAAACGTGAGCTTCATAAACAGAGTCAGAGCCTGAATCAGCGATACTTATGTCATGGGATACATATAGAGTCAGTGTTGCAGTCAGCAGTCTTCATTAGACTCATTACATGCATGACTTTTAACAGAAGAAGTATTTTGTACTGAGGCCGTTATTGTATTGATGCTGCATTGGTACATTTTGATCATAAATTTTAACACAGATTAGTTTAAGTCATTACAGTAAACAAATATTCATCCATAAAAACATTAACATATCAGGTAAAAAAAAGCATCTTTATATGTAACGACTATATTCCACTTTATTAAGCTGCACAATGTCATATCATGTATTAGAAATTTTACATCATCCCAACAAATGTTTCAAAAATGACTGCTTTAAGTGCGGTGTTATGCTGTCTTGTTTTGGATGTTGAAATATAATATACATCAGATGAAACTGCACATGCCTGTAACATGCATGTATGGGTCAAAATTGGTAAAAATTGTCCCTAGTAAATAAATGTGGGAGTGAATGGTTGTCAGTGTCAGTCGTGTGTTCCCCGCCTCAGGCCCAAAGCTGCTGGGATAGGCTCCAGTCACCTGTGACCCTCAACGGGACAAAGCAGAGGAAGAACATGAATGCACATGTGAGTATACCTAATATAGTACTGTCCCAGCTCTTATCTATTCTTAACTAAATGAAAAATTTAACAGCAGGAATATATTGTGGGATCTTACTGAAAGAAATATGACTTAATGACCACTCTTTACACACGGATGTAAAACTCCAAGCATGTTGTAAAGTTTATTGTGCCGAGCGGGGAACATGAAACCTGCTGGCTCGCTCTGCTAATGTTTAAATGTTGGCATGTTGGAATGAGGTCATTTGTCTAAAAGGGGACCAAGTAAAGCTTTGAGAAAATGCCAGTGGATGCTCCTCACAACAACCAAGTCACTGAGATTAACTGCACTGTATTTGGAGGAAATGTCGAGTTGAGTTGGTAATGTGCTGTTGTTTCAATTTCGCAAGAACTACTTTTTGTCCAACTAATTACCCATTTACCAGAACAAATGTGCAGTGGATAATGTGTTCAACTGTGGATTACATAACTGTGATGGATTTGATCTCAAACAGCTCTATAATTACAGCCATATTATTCTGGTGTGTTGCCATTTGATTATTTTAATAGCTCCCAAAGAAAAAAGAGAGAACTGCATCTTGATAAATATCTGGTGAATAAAATCAAGCCACAGAATAAACCCACCACAACAACATGAACACAAATAAACTGGGCTTTGTCATGGAGGTTTGGAGGATTACATTACACACATTTGAAGGCCAAACCACGTGCACCAGGGCTTACTGTACATACCATCTGTGCAGTGGTTTTGGTGTGGTCCCTGCAGCTGGGTGGCCCACCTTAGAAACACTTCAGATACTGAATCAGCAGCAGTCGTCGCCCAATGATTGCTTTCCTCAGTACCACATACTACTCTCGGCTTCATCGCCCAGCCGAGAAAATACAACCACAGCAGTCCAGCCGTGACCGGTTGAACTTATGGAGAAGGTACTGACCACAGAGAAGAGGGTTTCTTATGCTCACTTTACATACGAAAATAGATCTGTCCATTTCTAAAAAGTCTGACTAAGGAACAATGGGCGTAATACAGCAGATGTTTAAAGATTTCAATAGTGACACATACGATAAATGTATGATGAAGGTGTGGCTCTGTGTAGTGTTACTGTTCCACCTGTGGCCTGATGCAAAAAGAGGCTTTAAACTGCAGACAGGACACTTGGAAGACTTTAAAATATTGATCTAACTACTGTATACACTCACAGCACTGCTCCACCTTCAACCCATTAGTCTGAACAGATCATGTGTGAGGTGGCACAGACTGAAAGACAGATGGTGCAAATGCCTATGTTCTAGCTGCAAACTGTGAAAATAAACACCAAAAGACAGACACAAGTGCCAATGAAAATCTATGGAAACATTAGGAGATGAACAAAGCAAATGTTGTTTTTAATTAAATACACAGAGATTTCACATGGCCCTCCACTGTCACTTTAATTATGGTCAGTCCTCTCCTCGCTTTTCTTTAGTAACTCTTTAAACCTGGCAAAATCTGTTTCACAATTGTCCACTGAGGTGTTCTAACTAGGTCTTTACTGTGCTTATATGTGGTCTGCAAAACAGCACACAAGCTATATTTTAGTCTTTTGAAAAAAACAAAACAAAACAAAACATTATTGGTAATGAAATGAGAAATACAGTTAGTCCAAGTTTCTCATAGAGACTTTGCTTTGCTGCAGATGTGAACACACAAACACACGGCTGACTAAAAACGGACAACTGCAACACTTGAGAGATGATTCAATGGAAAACTTCTTCATGGTAGGCTTTATTGCACAACATGCAGACATTTTTTCAATGTGTCCAAAAATACAAGTCCTAAAGCATAAACAAGTGAAAACACTGAGAGGCGTTCTGGTCCCGGGCCAACATAATCACAGCCTGAGCCACGACCGCGCTGTGGCCAGGTCTGCTGCTGAGGCACACACAGGACAAAGAATAATACACATTTTTCATCTGAGCTTTCGGTAATTTTTCAAGGAGAGGAAGCACAGAGGTTGATGTTGGCCCACTCTGAAGCAAAAAGACTTATTTAATGTAACACTGACGCTGGGCCATATGCAAAACGTCTTCACCCTCATCCTGTCTGGGACTGTTGACATGAAATAGAGGCAGACTCTAGCAGCACTTGTGTGTGTTAGTCTTGTGTTGGAGCCAAAGCCTGCTGTGAAAGAAGAGCTTAACAAACATCTATTATGTGACAGAAGACACCCACTCACATCAGGGCAGGCGTGTCATTATCATTGGCCAGTGTTTTATAGGGACTAAGGCGTAAAATATAACGACTCTTCACGACTTTATAGCTAAAAGCAGTTTTATTAAAGGGCTCTGTGAAATCAGCTTATTACATAATGCAGCTGCAGGAGGAGAGGCAGACAGAGGCAGGATATTCAAACAAACTCACTTAAAGTCATATTTTCTCAAATAAATAGGGCAATTTTCCACCACCAGAGCAACCACTGGAAAAGTGAGTTTTAGGACTGCATTGATTTATTTGTAGCCTATTTGTATTAAACTATTAGAACAACACAAACATTTGCCTATGAACCTTTTACCTGGAAATTAAAAGCATTTAAATTTGTAACTACAATATCTGATAAGGACATTCTCATAATGTCGGATGTTTAGATGTGAGTTAAGAGTCCACAATTATATAACTATAAACTATAAAGCACTATATAGTCAAGACCGCATTGACCGAGACCAAGTCAAGACCATGTCAAGACCAGAACCAGTGTACAATACACTGTAATACACGCAAGGGAATAGTAACAAAATCTAAAAGGTCCAAGTCCAGTCTTAGACCAAGTCCAGACTCATGGAGGTTAGTGTTCGCTGAAGGATGCAGATCTTTAATTGTATATTAAATCATGAACCATGAACTGACAAATAAGCCATTTGTTGTCTTCGCTGGTCTTGACACGTGAGACTGTGACAAGACCGAGTAAAAAGGAGACTGAAGCCAAGACAAGGATGAGACTTTTGCAAAAGGCTGGTCTCAAGTTCTACAAAACTATCCTCAAAATCTCGCTGCTTTACTGTTCGATCTGCGAGGTCATGCAACATTTATTTGCATCCTACAGATAATTTTCTTTTTTCTTTTTGCGTCACGTCAACATTTTTCTTTAAATTCACTTTGACATAAACAGGACTTATTGCAATCTCAAAGACATTCACCTCTAGCCACGTGAACGTTCCTGAGATTGTTTTAACAAAGACAGGTGGATCATACAAATGTTTTATGCTACAGCTGTCTCAAGTACAAAGGAACACTAAATGTTTTATTGGACAGCCACGAAAGCAAAAAAGCTCTTTTCTGTATGAACTCCTTTTTAATCCAGTCTGAGGCTTGTACAGTATAGGCCCAGATCTGCTGTTCCTCTGAGCGACAACGATAACTCTCCTGAGCTTTGAGTGTGTTCAGTTCATTCTGACAGTGTTAAGTGAAGGGTTAAACTGCAGTGCTCTTTAGTGAACGTACATCCGACCCGCCGCTGACCTCAGGCTGTTCCCCTCTAACGCTCCCTGCTGAAATCCTCATGGCATGCTTTGTTCCTGCTCTGGGACTGATTCCAGACTCCCTGCCATTGGTCAAACCCGGATTGACCCACCATTCCTCTAACCAGTCACAGAGCAGAGCCTACACAGTCCTATAAGACAACTGGATGTATTTATGAATCTTGAAGTCTGTAATCTTCTGATGTTTCCCCTTTTATTAAAAACATGAATAAGTAATCTTTCATTAGGACGACTGAACACAAACTGCGAGCCCTGGAGGGGTTTGTGAGTAACAGGAGGGCATTCAGAAAACATTCTTCTCTGGTAATAAAGGCCCCGTAAATTAAAACCACTTGCTGCTTGCTCCCAAAAATAAGTCGGGTAAAGAATGTGATTCCTCAGCTGAAAATAAAACGCTTGACAAATGGTCCCCTGTTCAATCGGAAAAAGAAAAGCAGATGAATCAAACAGAAACAATCACTCAACACAGATGAACTTTGAGAAAAGGAAAGGAGTATGATGAATAAAGAAATCCCTCATTGTTGAGATCTATTTCTATCTTTCTTGCTACACTTCTTAATCTAAAAGGTCAGTCCCACGGTAACTCTGTCACTACTGCGTCTCTCTGAGTAAACACTATAGACTTGCACTGAATAAACTTGCCGTATACGCACAGGAAGTGGCTCAGCAACTTGTACCGTTTGGACATACGCTCAGTGGGATAATCCTGCTCTTATGGAAAGCAGATGTCAAAAAGAGTAGACGACCCCATTTCTCTGGATGAAAAAAGTCAGACAACATCGACCTGGGTTTGCCAGAAGAAAAAAGAAACACACATCAAAACTTAGAGGGATGAAATTTGGAGTCAACAAAGATAAGATGAAACGGAGGGTTTAAAGGACTGTGTTTAAAGAGGCTGTGAGCTTAGCTTTGGAAAAGTACTAATCTGATAATGGACCATATTCAAAAATATAAGTGTGCTGACATTTTAAACATAGACTATTTAGGAAACAAACAGCAATAACACTTTATGGGAAGTTTAATCAATGTCAATCAATATCAAACGTAATTACAGGAAAACAAGATGTGACAACTATATTCAATATTGTATGACTTGCAATAATTAGCTGTTTGTCGCGACTTTTCGATGTCCAAACTAATTTCTTAAAATCTGTATTTGCAGCTCCCTATTAATAGTAACATAAGACAAATCAAGAGGCTGGTTGCTAAGTAAAGGATAAAACATATGTATGGTAGTGCTGCGTGGGTTGGAAAAACAGGGGGAAGTTGCAATGTTAATTATACAAACTGGACATTGTCTGCTTTGAATGAAAATGTGAGATTATTGTAAATATATGTGCAGACAAAAAAATCATACAGGCCCACCCAGAAGAGAGGCAATTAATAGTTCATGTGACATTCTGGTTGCTAAGAACTGATATTGCATTGCTTTGCTTCCTCTTTGTGACAAATGAGACAAATAAACAAATAAATATACTAAGAGGTACACAGATGTATAATAATGCAGATGATTACCAAATGATGAGCTGACTTGCTGTATTGTATCATAAACTATATTTTGAGAAACAAGTCTTGTCGTTCTTCTCAAATAGTGTCTGATAATGACTACAAATAGTTTCAAGCTTATGTTTTTCTTTTCTATTCCACTACAATGGAAGAAAAACTGCAGATATGGCACAACTGAAGACACTGATGAATGTATCCAACAAAGCCAAGGCCATCTTTACTTTATTTGTCCAGAACAATGTGCTTTGTAGTAAATCTGCTATACTTATAGTGTGTATGTTCATAATGGTTTTAAGGCTCGATGGAGATGTCAAGGACAAGCCACGCAGCTGTGAGCCACAGTCATCACTGTATCAACACCATATGGATATAAATGACTAAGAATTCCTCTTGTCAGCACTGTTATATGATGCTGGATTCACAAATCTAACTTAGAGTAAACATAAAATGTGCTCCTCTTGTTACAATCATTCTTATCTTCAGACACACAAACTAACACAGACAGTTGCTCAAATCCTGTGTGTGTAAAGTGATGAAAGGATAAACAGAATATCCTCCTACTGCACTTCACTCCCAAACTGCTGCTGAGGTTTTGGACGACACTCTGCTCCATCACACCTCGTAAAGCAAAAGGGGGGATGCTGCGAACCCCGTAACCTGATCTGTGCTCTGGGACCGAGGCAGGAGAAAGTCTTCAGGAGCACCCATACATCACACGGGGTTAGGCCATCAACACAACACACAGATAACATCTTCTTCATTTAAAACAAAGACAGTGATTTAGTGGGGCTTCTAAGCTCTGCGCATTTTACATACCACACATAGCACTAGGACGTAGTAAAAGAGAGACCAAACAGTCGGTGGGATTACATGAAAGTAGAAAAACCCGATTACTGTCTCAGTCTGAATTCAATTGGACTTATATGAAAGCTTTTAGTCAATTATTCAAACTTCTCTCAGAAAAGTTTGAATAATCAGAGTAAGGTCAGAGTAATACATATGGATAATGTCATAGTCGCATTAATGCTGCATGTTTACGGCTTAGTCGAGTTAAGACACAGTGCTCTGAGCATGCTCCAGAGTCACAGCATAACAAGTCAAAACAAATGAGGAAAACATGAGTACAGCTAGTGTTTGGAGAGATATTAACACATAAATCTTGTTGGTCATTTGTTTTGGTCTCACAAATTAGGTTTAAAAGGAAAAAACTTGTCTACATTAGCTTACGGTGCGTTCATGTGCTCCTTGGAAAGCACAAAAGTCGAGCTAGGAATGTGTTTGTGTGCTTTCAGCTTATAAAGTTGGAGTGTTAACAATGTTATTCATAAAAGCTTCAACAATTACTCTACTAGGTAAAGTTAGTAAAGTGGTAGATTTAACATATTGAACTCCTTTTCTTTTTTATCAAAGTATATACTGTATATACTGTATTTAAACTCGTGAGCATAGTCCAGCTGTGTATGTTGCACTTTGAAACTAGATTTTTTGACCTAACACAGTTGCCACAGTTTCAGGTAACAATTATTTTTTTCTCACTGGACAGAACAGTGTTGAGACCACAAAAAGCTTGGACTCACTTTCCAGAGAAGGTTTTGCTTGTTTTCCATCTCTTTTGCTGGAAATGACTGTGGTTTACTGAATCGGGGAAAGAAATGTGTCAATACAACACTTTTCAGAGCACCCACACACAGCTGGAGGATTACCACTGGCTCTACTTTTTACTGCTTGATGATCGTCAATCTGTCGGAAAATCATTCCTGTTTTGTAGAGTTTTAGAGAAATAACTAATACTTTTGTTGTTTTAGACCATTTGTGTGTTTTTGTTGAGTATCAGTGGCCAGGAACACCCAGGATGCAGGGATTTCCAGACATTAAAATTAAAACAACAGCCCAAACTAATGTGGTTTCTGCAAAAATGAGGTGTGGCCTCAGTTTAACCTCAAGGAAACTTCCAGCCAAAGAAAACACTGCGCTTAAAATTAAAAAAAATCTTTTAATATACTCCTAGTAGTTAAGTGGCATCACTAATGTGTCGTGTGGGATTGACACCAGTCACATCATACTCACCAAACCTTTTGTATCCGAAGGACTGCACCTCCTCTTCATCAGCGTAGTCGTCTAAAGAATAAAAGAATAAACAAAATGTTACAAAAGCCCATTTTTCCAGTAAATCTGTGTGGATCAGGAAAGTCGTTTCACTTCCAGTTAACTTTTGCCACATTTTTTATCTCCTGTGTTTGGTTACAGGCAATAAGAATACGCTACATGGGACAAAGAATATGAAAGATGAGGGTTTATGGGATGGTGTGCAAGGTCAAGGCTCCAAACAGAAGACGGTGTGATCTTGTCTTCGGACTGTTCTGTGCAGGCACTTCTTCAAAAAGGCAGAATGATTTAAGACATGACAAAACATCTAAACAGAGGTAAAATTATGAAACCTCAGTCTCAGTGAAGGAATGTGTCTTACCCAGTCCCCCCCTGTGTCTTTTCCCAGTTTCCATGGGTTTGAGCATAAAGACGATTACAAAACATTACATTTGTTTAAATAATATGACTGACCTGGTGATAAGAGGCTCAGGGGAGTGTTAAAACAGAGCCACAATTATTGGAAACATGAGCAAAGATTGGTAAAAGTTCACTTAGAAGGAATTTAGTCACCACTGAGGCTGAGATTCAAGAGAACTGCTGAGGTCCAAGCAACCTTCTGGCCAGGAATTACTACAAAAACCTGACATAGGGAGGAAAATAGTGGGAATCAGTGGGAGTAGGATTTTGTCCAAGTGTTGCACAAGCTGCTTTAGGTCTGAACTGAAATGGAGTTGTTAAGGATGCTGCATGATGATTGATGAAGCAGTCATTCAGATGCTGTATACTGGCATCTTCTTACACAATAAAACAGAAACAATTTTGTGACTCTGATAATGTAAGGACAAGAAGTATTACAATGTCAACACATAGTCCATGAGTATTTATTCTGCAGTGCACCACAAGGAGGCAGTAAGTTCAAGATGTTACAATAATAAAATATGTTGAGTGTGCACTTGATGCTTTAAAGAACATTTATCAGCGTGTACACTCTCCACTGAACTAAAGGAGACTAATTCTGATGGAAACACAGGACTATTACCTCTCATTAACTATTTAACATTTAAGTTGTGATGTAAATGTTTATTGACTGTTTGTTGATAGATCCTGGTGTTTTCATGAGATGGTAGCAGCCAGGCACTGCCACTCATAGTTTCAAAAAACCTTCAAAATGAGTTTGAAGGTATTGACTTAATAATTCTCAGGCGCCATATTTTAAGGTAAAAAGTTACATCATGTTTCATTAATACCTTTTTCATATTAAAACACACTCTGGGAAAAAGACACGTGTAATTTGTCCAAATACCATGGCTAATTTTGCGTTTTTTGATGCAGTGTTATTGTTATCTTTAAATGAAACGTAGTCCAATTAAGTTTAAGCGCGCGCGGAAATTACAGCCAATCACAATAAAAGCTGCACATTGGCTAATAAAGCTAATAAGAGAGCGGGTTTCACATGCCCAGTGACGGTCCAAAGTGAAGAAAAGAGGTAGGTTTTTTTCATAAAGTGGGTCAAAGTTAACGCTAAAGTGCACTAAAAGTATCAGACTAGATTTAGCCTAAGTTTTTAAGCTCTGTTGTAAAAAGCATAGCGCCGTAAAAGCTGGTATTTGATGTGCAGCAGCAGCAGCAGTAACCAGATGCAAAACAATCCCAAGCAGAGTGCCTTAATTGAAACCAGATGTCAGACGTGAGTTGTAGCCCACGCATTCCTTACGTCTCAAGTTGAAGAAAGAACAGAAATAGCGGACCAAAGTGACAAAGAAAGTGCGTAAAGTGAGTAATAGTGTGCGTCAGAGCAGTAAACAGTCATTAAATCTGCTCAGTGTTTGATTTATTTACCATTAACTCAATACGGGCTTACCTTTCATTGTGGCTGAAAGCGCTGTTCCCTCTTGAAGCTGTTGTCTGAAGTCACATCCACAGCATTGCACTGACCCACAAGTATCCCTTTTATGAAGTCCTTATATCCACGTTGTTTGTTAAATAAAAGTGGAAAAAAGTCAGAGCTCCATCCGTTTTTCTTCGCTCAGGGGGCAACCTCCTTCGGGGCAGGTAACTTCAGGGATGAACTTTGTTGCAAGTTTTCTCGGGAATTCAAGAAGGAGGAACGGGTGCAAAGGACAAAAAAAAAACTTTCGTGTTTATGAAGTAGTTTGGAGAGATGCTGAGGTGAGGTGGGAGTTTCCGCGTCCAGCTCAGCGCTTTGTGGTGGCACCAGCAGCAGCAGAAAGCGCAGAGCTACAAAGGAGCGCAGGAATCTGAACGTGAGGAAGTGCTGCGGCCCGACGGTTGCTAAGAGACACCACGTGCTCCCCACATCTGCGCGCGCCATGTGCACGCCACCAACTACAGGGCGCGTGGAAGTTTGATGCTGTGATGAATGAAGAGTTAGTTTACTTTATCAACTCCAATGGAAACCTGTGCAATATATAACACTGTTCTCGGATTATTCTAGTATTTTAACACTTTAACCTTAAAGTATAGCCTCAAAAAAAAAAAACAAAAAAAAAAAACACTAAACTAAAAGGTTAAATAGAGGTGCTTTAAAGTCAACTAAATACTCATATAGCTAGCAAGTAGGTTGGCTCTTAACTGTAGGCCAGCATATGTTTTAAAAATGTCATAAATAAGTAAGAAAGCAAAGGAAAAAAGGCAGTGGAAGACTAATGTTTAAGGTTTCTAAAATGTATTGCATGCTATAAAATAAAATATTACTATTGTTGCGCAGCTGCCCAAGCACTCAACACCTAAAAAGCATTTCTTTTGCTGCAAGATTGTTGTTTTTCTATGTCAGAATTAATTCTTTGTCATATTGAGCATTGCATTGCACAGTGTTTGAATCATAGACGTCTTTATGTGATATAAGGATAAAAGGTAAAGGATAAACTATTGTTTGGTGATGACTTTTTATATTATGGGGTCCTTGGGTTGGGACAGGATCACAGATGGAGCCAGCTCAGTGGTGGATTAAGCAGAAAAGTAAACTAATATTGAAAACACATTGTAATAATAGAAAGGAGGACGGTCAGAGCCAGAGGATAGAAGCTCAGAGTGTCATACTGCCCCCAATAGTCGATGCCTGGGCTGCTTAGCTTATCTAGTGATGGAGGTGCTTAATAATAAACTGATGTCATCTCCATTTCTATATGTCCTGACCATATATCAAAGAGGGAGGTCTTAAGTCTAACATTAAATTTAGAGACTGTGTTTGCCTCTGAGCTTGAGCTGATTCCAAAAAAATAAGAGCTTGGAAACTGAAGGCTTTACCTCCCATTGTAGTTTTGGAAAACCTTAGTAACCCTGCATTACACATTAGACTCATTTAACTGTGTGGTCTTAATAAAAATGGAGTCTGACAACACTGATCTACTGTTACAAACATAATGTAACTGGCAGACTTCAGCAGTGTGGATTATATTTTACAGTTTATGGAGAAGGCTAACGACAGAAAAGGCCAGGATTTCTTTTGGAGGCAGCCTTCTCTAATGACAAGAAATATGAATTCAGCTTTAGACATCCGCTAACATTCGTCTCCAGTCCTAGCTCTTTTCATAATGATTATACCAAAACAGAAGAGGAAATGGGATCCCCTGCCAATATGCAGTCCAGGCTTAAGGTAACGAAGAAGATGGACCAACAGAGACATACTGTGGAAAGAAAATGTGACATCAGGTGAGATCTTGAGCCAGGATTTTGATGATGAGTATTGTCAGGATTAACTTATAATGTGGATGTTTTTCAAGGTTGGAGGGAAGTAGGAGGATCAGGAGTTAACCACTCAAGCAAACGTCACACAAAAAAGGAATCATCTCTGGACTCTTCTTCGTGCCACTGTTTCGTCAAAATAATGTAAGTAAGGCCTTGGTGGTTGCTGAATCCAGATATTTTCATGTAAAACATAAACCAGTCATGCTTTGGCTATGTTGTAATTCAAAATTCTTGTTGTTTACTCCTATAGCTGCCTATTCCACTCATAAATACCACTGTAATGAATCCCATTTTCACTCAGTCCAGTTTAATCGTCAAACAACTCGATGAAAGCCTGGTGTCAAATGTGGTTCCCAGGCTCCAACTGCTGAAACCATTACTTTTGTGTCTCGTAAAGCAGTTTATCCCACGCACCTGTTTATCTCTTTAGCCCTGGTCTCTACTCTTCCATCACAACTTACATCCCAAGTAAGTAATACCTACTCACTGCTGCACTTTGAAGCACCTCATACAGCATCTCTAAAACAATGGAAAACTCCTAAACTCCAGAGTATATGCAGTTTTTTTAATGGCTTGTACCCCAGTATCCCCAGAGCTGTTTACTGTCAACTGGTTTGTGTTAAGATGTTCCATGGGAGAACATAGGAAGAGCGTTTCTCCCTGCAGTGTTATATGAACCAGGTGTTGAAGGTGTCATTGGGGCAGCAGACTGGACTCCAACGCTGGCTGTTTTTGATTATTATCCAAGGAGAACCCTATTTTCTGGGTCACAGCGTGTGAAAAGGGCACATTTTTGAGTGAGCCAAGGAACTAGTGAGGAGTTTTTGAAAAGAAAAAAAACCTCCTGTCAACCCTTTCACCCTCACATTCCTACATAGGTGGAGATGCTGAACAGCTTCACAGCTTCCTACCGAGGGGAATGTTTAGTTTACTAAAAATATCTGCACTCACATCTGGGTACGAATGTAGGAGTAGCTTCTGGGGATTTATGCATCAGCTAAGGTCTTTATCAACTGTGTCAAGGGCCACAGTGAAGAAGAATAGTACATTCACAACACTGGCTTTTGATCCAGTAGATACTATTGGCCTTGTTTCCATCTTAAAATGAGTCTAAAACTTTCTTCTACCTACATACATACAGTGTGGGGTTGTTTTTCGTGTCTTTACTGCTTTGGATACTTTGATGGACCCTTAAGTCGACCTAGAACTTTAAAAGCGCTGCTCACAACAATACAGGTCTATGTGAAACCCAACAGATTATGTTTAGTGTAATTTCTCTTAATGCTGAAATGCCTCTGGTTATGTAAACAAAAGACATAAGATATACATACTCTAGTATTTTATCTGTAAAGTTACCTAGCTCATACATCAAAAGTAATGCATAAACCATTAATGGCTAAAGTTTGTCCATGTCAGTGTCAGTTATCCAAAAGTGTCAGCTTCACCTTTGTTTTGTACATTGTAAAAAAAAAAATCTTTGTTGTGATTTATTGTGACACAGCATAATAAAAAATTCAAGTACATAAAAGGAGTAAATGATTATTAATGGTAGCATCACGTTGTTTGTTGGCTAATTAACATTAAAAAAGACAAAAAGCACTACAATAAAACAATGTCCCCCTTCTCAGGATTGGCCTCTGTTTGAACACTTCCTATTTCTGGTCACTGCTGTATTCTCTAAGTGGAAATATTAATAAGGGTTATAGCCACTCCTTGTTAAATCTTGGGTGTAGTGTTGATTAGTGTTGTTCTATGACTAAGCATTATCTTATGCAAACAGTGTTCATGTGACAGTGTTAACTGGATTAGTGGTCATCAACTTGAAGCAAAGACAGTAATTGGATAAAGCCGCAGTGGAAAGAGCACAAATAGATCTGGTCGACATAAGTCAAGCTGTCCGTCCACACAACACACTTTGTCGTTTGCTGTCAGTGAGGAAGCACCTGTCCTACAGTCTCTCAGGTACGTTTGTCATGACACACTTTTCTCTCACAAAAACTTTAATGTTACTGCAGTTTCATGATACGTTACTGTAATCTCAACATGTCTAGGTCTAAATTTATTAATAATCTCCACCTTTAAATTCATTTTCTTTAACTGTCCTACTTTAATGATGCAGTAAACTGTCTAAGCCTGCACTGACAGAAAGGCCAGAAATGCAGAGCTACTGATATGAATTTTTATAAAAAAGTGCGCAAAGAGTCAGTTTTTACCAAGTTTAATGAGTGTACAGTGGTTGTTCCGTTTGTTGTCAGTCACCCAAGACAAAGCTGATTGTCCCAACAACCTAAACCTACAACTGAGTACATCCTCATCTGCTGTAAATCCCTGTTGATGTCAACTTGTGTAACTGCTCACACATTAAACCAGGCCAGTTCTGTCTAACTTAGGTCTGTGGTGCTAAATAAGCGAGGAAACACAAAGTTTCTTCAAGTTTGGGAGTGTTTAGTGACCTGGCTCTTGGTGACACAGCAGATGGAGCAGACATAAACACAGCTCAGTGAAGTGCAGTCACTCTATTGGATCACCCCCCGAGGAGCTGAGCGGAGCGGCTTGGCGCCAAGTTAGGAGCTAAAGAATAAAGGAGGCAAGAGAAGGAATGAATAAAACTCTTATTGAAGCAAGCCAGAATCCTTTTTATATCTCAGCAGTTTAAATGTAGGACTTAGCACTAATACAAGACACTAAAATTCATAATGATATTAAAATTAGCTCATTTTACCCTCACTGATAACTTAAGTTGTCATGGATTGAAAGAAGGATTTGTGTCCATTTGTTAATTGTATAAGAATAGCTAAAAATAAGTGTGTGTGTGTGTGTGTGTGTTTATGTAGTTTTCCAAATACACTAAAATATCCCATCACAAACCCAGTACAAACATTGTGAGTTATTGTGATACTGATTTCAGCTCATATCGCCCAAACCTAACTAAGTGCACAAATTGTACTACTTCCATTTTTGACCTGTAAGGACTTGGACATTTGATGCTACTCTTAAGTCCACAGACAGAAGTGTAGCACCCCCAAGTGGCTCACATATCTATAGTCATAAACAATGTTGGTTACTGATGCCCATGCATTAAATCCTAAAAGATTTCATATAGCTTTGTGTCAAAATAGGGTTTCAACACGATTTATATTAAAAAAAAAAAAAAGTTTTATCATGTGTATTTAAGCACTTAAAAATAATTGAAGTTTTTGTATGTATTCTATAACACCAGGCTGAAGATTGTGACAGAAAAATGAAGCTCCTGTTTAGTTTGGCTGTTCTGGTGGCTACACTGGGCGTCCTTCGCTCTGCGGCAGATGACCAACCCAAAATCATCTCTGAAGAAACCTTAAAGCGTGAGTTTAACAGTGGGATGTATTTCAACCTGGAGAGACTCAAAAATAGACAATGGACGCATTAAGAACATTTATCGAAAGTGAAACTTTAGGAGGAGTCTGAATTTATGCTTCAGCTTCATTTTAGCAATTACTGTACATATCAAGTGATCATTATAAAGCTTTGTATTGAGTCTATATATTTTACTAAATCATTCATGTGTATTGATGTTTTTACTACTTGCATCTAGAAAAACTAGATATTTCATACTGTAGCTGTAGAAAAGAGAAGGTGTGAGCACATTTCACCACCAGGTGTCACCAGAGACCACACACTGGACCTTTAACCGTGACAGTCTGTTACTGTGTCTCACTCCCATCTGACTCCTGGTCACAGAGCTGTCCCAGGACGGAGAGAAGCTTGTGGACGAGGAGGTGAGGCGGGCCCTGTACGGAGTGAAGCAGATGAGAGAGGTCATGTGGAGGAACGGGCAGAAACACGATCACCTCATGAAGTCTCTTCTACGCAGCAGCGACAAGAAGAAGGTGAGGTTTGGTAAAAACGTGTATGAAACTGTTTATTCATGTATTAAGAGTTTATAGATTTTAATTTCATCTGATGCCAGGGTGCAGCCCAGCTAGCTAAAGAGGTGACTGAGAAGCTGACGGAGGCCGAGGAGCAGTGTAAGGACTCGCTGCAGTCCGAGTGGGACGAGTGCAGACCTTGTCTCGAAGACGCCTGTAAGAGCTTCTACACCTCCACCTGCCGCAGGGGCTTCGCAACTTTCCACACCAAGGTCAGTGTATTGTTTATATTAGGTCTAGAGAAATAGGATGTTTATTTGAAAATATAGTGTATGTTTTACTTACGATTATGCCCATTTTGCTTGTGCTGTAGGTGGAGAACTTCTTCCACAGAGTGTCCAAGCGCTTTGGTTCCAAGGAGCCCCGTATTGAGTCTGGGGACATCCTTGTAAACCAGGGCAACACTGACATTGACGTGAACCGCATCGAGGACTCCTTTAACCGCCTCATGAGTAAAGTGGGTGCTGTGGTGAACCGCAGCGTGGCCCTGGTGTCCCAGATGAGGGATAAGATGGACCAGACCATCCAGACAACCTTTTTGAACGGCACACAGGACGCCCTGAAGGAAGAGGAAACCTCAGACCCGTTTTACCCCAGCCGGGACTCGGGATTCATGCAGGGAGTGGGGCTGGACGAGGTGCTGGACTCTTTCTTTGATTTTGGCCGGAGTGTGGTGGAGGAGTTCGGGGCCGTGGTCACGCAGGTGTTTGGAGACCTGAACGAAGCAGTGGAAGAAGAGAAGAAGAAAGGTCAGAATTGGTCAATAAAGCCCCGTTAATTTAAAACACTTACCTATATTCTGTCTAATCTATCTAGACAACGTGCAGTGGTGCGTTGTGCATAAAGTTGATAAAATACTGTCATCTGTAGGAGTGATTTTAAATAGCAAACAATAACAAAATCCATTTTGTGGATTAGGTAGAATTAGCATAATGAACCAAAACAACAATAATATCTTGAGGTCTATTGAGTATGAATACACAAGGATTAGGAAGGTCAAAACAGTTGAGCAGTTTATAATTGTATGGTGATGAGGATGGTCTCGGTTGCGTTTCACAGCAATGTCTGTTTTACAGTTTAAATGTTCAAATATGTGACTAAAAACTGTTTTCTACAGAGAGGGAAAGTATCCCTCGATTCCTACAGAACAGGAAGCTGTGCAGAGATCTCCGTAAGCAGACTTCAGAGTGTTGGCAGCTCCAGAGCCAGTGTGAGGTGTGTCAGGGGGCGCTGCTCACAGGTGAGGAGCCTCTGTCCCATTAGACTGTTATTAAGAGCCATGTTCATTTAGCTAATCTGAGCGTTCCTCTCATTACCCACAGAGTGCCCAGCTGTCAGGGAGTTGCACGTGGAGCTGGATGAAGTGTCCCAGCTGCTGGACGCCTCCAAAGAGCAGTACGAGGAGATCCTGTCCATCGTCCAGAGGCACACGGATGAAACCCTCAACTGGCTCGGCAACATGGCCGCCGAGTTCAGCTGGGTCTCTCAGGCCGCCAGCAACAGCAGCACCAAACACAACATCTTCCGTGTGACCATGGTGCGCATTATGTTGTAACCATTTTATATTTTTATTACCATGATATAAACCTAGGTAAGGAGAAGTAAAATTAATAGATGAGTAAATAGTAATGCAAAACAAAAAAAAGGTACAACATAGATGTGGCCACAAAGTCAACTCTGTTTAGGGTTTATTACTCATCAAGCAAAAAAAGTTGTGTATTAATTGAATAAACAAGGATAAACTGCCTATTTTTTAATGGTCTTTTATTCGGACCATTACTATACGAAGTCATATACTTAAGCAATAATAATAACAAGGATAATCATGTCTTAACTGCCTTGTGGATTTTAATTTTGTTAGATACTAAATGCTCTAAAATACATTATTTAGAATCATGGTCCACTTTAGTTTAAGTAGGAACAAAATCAAATGCTTGGAATAATACACTGTTGAATGTATTAAAACAAAAGTAGTGATCCAACAGTAAATATGGCTTTTTCACCTGTAGGTGGCGCCAGAGAGCCACGATGACAACCTGCCAATGAGTGAGACTAAAGTGGAGGTGAACATCCTGAACTCTCCATCCCTAATCCTGTCTGTCCCCGGAGAGCTGGAGCTGCAGGATCCCGCCTTCATCGAGTACGTGGCTCAGGAGGCTCTGGACAAGTACAAGGACATGGTCAGGTACATGTTTGTGAAAGGAGAGTAGATTTTTGTTATGTTATATGTTCTCACTTCACCACTGTTTTTTTCTGTTCACAGGTTTGAAGATGAGTAAAACTGCTCAGATTTAACTTTATTAAGCATCTAAAGCACTTTATTAAACAGGGGTAGAGTGTGTTTATTGTGTTAGCTTAAATATAGAAGAAAGCTAACTTCTTTTCTGTCAAAGGACGTATTAATGTGACCAAAAAAAACAAAACAAAACAAACTAAATACTAGTGATTGATGTGTAACAAACTATTTTGAGGTCACAAGAACTTCTTTAAGTAAAACTTTTATTTTTTCTGTACAAAAATCATATTAGTTACAATTCTCAGTATGTCCATCTTCCCACTAGTCCATGTACCCATTTGTTTAGCAACAATCACACATTAGGTTCTTATGACAAAAGCAGAAAAAATACAAAATAATTGTTCACATCTTCCTCCAATCTGAATAAAAGACAAAAGGTCTTGTCATCACTTTCAATCACAAACCACTGGACACCTCTTATTATTACTGACGTAGGTTTTAAATGTATAAAGGCCCTGAGGTGACCACAGGGTGTGCAAGGTTTGTCTGGTTCAGTTGCCTCACTCACAAAGTCATCCATCATCTCGAAGGGGGGCTTGACAAAGACAAATACGTTTGGTTCCATAAAACATGACCCGATGGCTTTGTATAATGACATTTATATTTCAGGGGATTTGTTTTGTCATCTGGGTTTAATCAAAATCTCTCTCTGTACCGACAATCTCTTGGTTTGTAGGAAGACTACAGCTCCAAGTTAGATCAATTGTTTTTTGTTTTTACTATAGGCTTTTGTATCGTATATTGCTGTGTTAGTCTTTATACAGCATTCAGTTGTGCATCTGACAATTATTAGACAATGATCGTACTCAAATTTCACAGTTGAAATGTCAATTCTAAAACATGTATAAAATGTTAACAGGTAAAATGTTTGTAAATTATCAAAAATACCTGTAAATTATGAAGTCCCCATTAAAATGTAAAACCCTAATGCTGATTTGTTAAATCATCCTCATCACTAATTCATTCATTCACCCGATTACACCATGACAATACACTTCTTTTGCACATAATGTACACTGTTTAAACTCTCGGTACATTCTTGCATCCATACAGTCCAGTCCATTCATTTACTCATCCTTTTCTTTACAGTCACAGCACATACTTGAACCACTTGTTGGTCACTTAAACACACTTTATCAACCTACAAATTCAAACCAAATGTTCATACAAAATTGACTCCCGTGCCAAAAATTATGGTTCATAAAACAAGATAAAAAAAAGAGAGAGTGGCGAAAACTCAATAAAAAGTTATAAACTGCATCTGCGAGTGGCTGATTTGATTTTGAGCGAAAATGCCTCTCCGTTTGATCACAGTGTTGTGGCCAGTCTTTATGGATTACTCTGATTAACAGGGTTCCCAGAGCTTAGCGTACCAGCACCGATCTGCACAGTTGGACATCTCCCAGAATATTTGGTCCCTGGGTGCACAAGGGACAACGCATTTCTGTCTTTTTCTGGTGTGGTAATGGGCTACTTTTTACTTTTCAGTTTTTATTAAGGTTCAGTCAGGAAGCTTGTGGAAGCTCTTGTCCGAGCGCTAATCTCCTCTGAAGCAGCTCCCTCGGTGGCCCACACTAGAGGTTGTCCCCGGGCTGGTATTGTGGCTCTGTCGCTGTGAAGTAGTCTTCCAAAAAGGACTGGATGTACTCGAACGTGGGCCTCTCGTCTGGCTCCTTTTTCCAGCACTGCCTCATCATCTCGTGCAGAGACTCGGGGCAGCCTTGGGGACAGGGCATGCGGTACCCTCGCTCCACCTGCTCCAGCACCTCCCGATTCACCATCCCTGCAAAAAATAAGTATTACATATGAAAATTATGACCTGAGGCCTGACAAGCTGCTGATCTATGAGCTTTGGGCTGAACTCCACTATTGATTGTTGCTGGTTTACTTGTTTCTGGAATACTTCTTTAATCAGATAAATAATATAACTATATGTAGGTTCCACTGCAAAAACAATGAAATTAAAAACACTGACTATGAAAACATCTTTTATTGGGGCCATTACCGTTAAAAGTGCAAGTCATTCTGATTCGTCAAGAGGCTCTCGGCATACAACATAAATGAAGCCCAGTGATGTTGGTCCAGTCACTGTGTTTTTACTGGTCCCATTAGCAGCCATACATCCCACCAAGCCGCTGTCGTTGCTCCTGGCTGCTTCTCCAAACTCTGAGTGAGCTGACAATAATCCACTCGAGGCAATAAGTAGTTACTAATCTCACAGAAAACCTTTCACAAAATACTGGACTATCTTTTCAGGCCATGAACAAATTAAATACTCTTAATACTTTTAATCCAGTCTCTCTGCAAACTTTGGTGGCTCGAGAGCACTTAAATAATAAATGGTCAATTCTTTGGCCTTCACTTAAAAATTTCAGCCCCCTTTTGGACCATTTTAATCATGAATAAGGCTGAGTGTGTGAAGTTTAAGGTTAACTCCTATAATTCTCTTAATACCCGGGTTAAAGAGATAAGAAGATCAACATTTTTCTTTTAAAACCTTAGTAAATCTTAGTTTTAAACATTCTCAACATGACATTCGTGCCTGTTTTAATCCACTGCAGCATTTCTTACTTGTGCTGTATGTCCCCAAACCACATTAAAGCTTCTTCAGTCTTATCCCATTTATAGCTGTGCTTTTTCAGGAAAGTCTTGCATGTCTTCTCGAGACAGGAAGACAGTTATGGTGAACTCTGTCACACGCTGTAGCAACAGCCCCACAGGGAGCTCAAGTGCCGCTAAAAGAGGTTATGACACAGAGTCAGTGGCATGGTCTCAGCCACATCCGCCCCTTTAGTCGTCTGACTCTCAGCAGGAGTGAGGGATCACATTAGCTCACACCCTGACAGAAAAAGGCTCATAGATTGGGTGTTAGCAGCGTGCCGGATGCTAAGGTGTTAGAGCGATTTATGTCTTACATGTGATGAGCTCTAATGGCACCACTGTCATATATCCACTGTGTAGATATCTATATATAAGTGCACTCCAGAAAAAAAAAACAAATGACGTATTCCTGCACTTTTTTTTGGAATACCTGCTTCTCTTGCACTGGCCAGAAATAGAGCTCCAAAAAGACAGCATGGCAGGATAACAGCCACAAATGCTCAGTGAGTCAGACTGCAGTTTGGAGCAGCAGCAAAAAGAGGTTCAGCCCCCGTGATTTGGAGCTCTGGGGTGAATTAATTAGACCAAGGGGTTTGCACTGAAACCAGGAGGGCCGCAGGAGCCAGATGGCCCTCTGCAAGACGTGCTGGTTAAGCCTGCCATATGGCACGCTCTGTAATCAGTGCCAGTCAGACGCTGTCAACATCAGAGCCACTGCAGGACCACAGTTGGACAGCAGGGGTCAGCAAAGGGACAGCAGATGACAGGGAATGAGCACAGTGGGATATGGTAGTTTCCCATGGGCACGGAAGTCATTAGGCATCTGTGTTGACTCATATAAGCTATACGCTCTATTTTAAACTTCATGTGTGAGAAAAAAATATCTGAGGATCGGAACAGCAGAGCATCAAAGTTGCCCTGAGGGGATATCTGTTTATTTCAGGCAGCGTGAATGTTCCACTCTATATATACACAGTCTATATGTAACATAAAGAAGATCTGAGAGTCGTTACCTGGGTATGGTACTCTGCCCTTGGTCACCAGCTCAGTCAGTAGTATCCCAAAAGACCAGACGTCTGATTTGATGGTGAAGCGGCCGTACAGAGCAGCTTCAGGAGCTGTCCACTTAATGGGAAATTTGGCTCCTGAGAAATAAACGAGCAAGAAGGAAGAAAAACATAAAAATCTCTCAGCACCATTACAACCCTGACTATTAATTTAGTTTTAATTATTTTTTTCTCTCAATAGCTTTTGTACTTTAGGTTAAATATATTCTTCTGTTAGAGTGTAAGTATTTTGAAAAAGTTGGTTGTGCTGAGTCTGTGGTCTAAAAATAAGGTATGAAGGTAAATGAGTCCAAACACATGCACACTCCTGTATTCATTTCCTGTAATTACTTGTACCTGTTTGTATAATTGCTAATTAAGGACAGTCCTTTTGGCACATATTTCTGTTCTTAATGGGAGTTGATGAAGTCACCAGAGCTAAATTTAGATCCTAGTCTCTTCGGTGGAAACCCAGTTCCTCTAAAGGAAACTAGATCTGGGGTTGAACTGTGTCTTTAGGTTGAGTCAATAAAAGCAATATATTTGAACGAATAGGGCAGCAGATATATTGTGGTCCTATTTATAGCAGACACATGATCAACTGCACCTTGTCTGGCAGTGTACTCGTTGTCCTCGATGAGCCGAGCCAGGCCAAAGTCTGCGATTTTACACACCAGGTTATCGGCCACCAGGATGTTGGCAGCTCTCAGGTCTCTGTGGATGTAGTTCATCCTCTCAATGAAGGCCATGCCGTCTGCAATCTGTGACAAAGAGGAGGAGGAGGGGCCATTAAGCTCACATAAATTAACATGCAAATGAACAGCTCCCTTTACATTGCCTTTTCCTTCCTGTATACTTTTCCAACTTTGCCTTTTGTGTAAAATGTAGCTTTCTGGAGTGAGAGAAGGATTTTAATTCATGAGAAAACCATGATTTATAATTCGAATGCTCTGTTGTGTGATTTATTAGCCATGCCACTTTCAATTTCACAGACATTTTTCTCTCTTGTTATGTAAAAAATATATTTTAAAAAATCTAAATGATTTATATTCAAATTTAGACTAGATGAGTGTTTCCAAACAGTGGGTCAGGAAGCAAATGTGGGTCATGATAGATTTGATTCGGGACACAACAGAATATCTATCAATTTTAAACTTTAGAGACCCATGTGAATTGAACAAATATTCATTCATTCATTTTCTCCATTTAGTCTCATAAGGGACGACTGGAGCCTATCCCATCAGCTTTGGAGTTGGGCCGGTTAGTCGCAGGGTTGACTTATGAACAAACAGTGCTTTGGAAATGGGTTAAAATGGCCAGAAAGCTACAAAACAACAGTTGAGAGGAATCAAACAAGAGAAGCAAACACAAAAAATGTACAAATAATCAAAGCAACACTGTGGTAAATAGAATTGGGGTTGTATGGCACAAAGGGAGCCTGATGCAGCTTACTGAAGGGCCAATTTACAAAAAAAAAAAGAGATACTAAGGAACATATTTTTACATAGAAGCACTATTTGTTGCAGGTGTATGATTCAGCAGCGAGAACAAAGCAGCACATCTTTAACACCTCTTCAGACTTTGCACCAACTCCCTCAGAGGCATGTGTAGTTTTCACCATGCCTCCGTCTGAACACGTTTCCACTCGGCTGAGTAAGTCGAACAGGGAGCCCGAGAGTGTGAAGAGGCAAATTAAGAGCACATCTCAGTAGGTGAGTGAGCAGCCAGCTTAAGTGGCCACTGATGAGCGCCGTTTAAGTGCTACTGGAAGTTAAACGGTGGGAAATAAAGCACATGCAGCGGAGAAAGGCGATGAGAGGGGCGAGGCCGGAGGTGGCAAGTGGAGAATAAATAAAAATGACAACTAGATGGAGAACAAAACACAAAGGCTTTATTCTTTGGCTCCGAGCGTTTGACTCACACACACACTGCTCTTTGTTTTATTGACTGTGTCAGTTTAAAAAGGGGCCAGCCAGGTGAGAGGCAAAGGGAGCTGTTGCTTGAATTGGGAACACACTTTTGAGATGTGAACTTACCTGAGCAGCCATATCCACCAGCTGGGGCAGCTTCAGATATTTACCATCGCCCTCCTTCAAGAAGTCCAACAGACTGCCTGAAATAGTAAAAAAACAATCAGTGTTAATTCTGGGTTCGGGATATTTAATAAATCAAGTATACTTTTGGGTATTTTGGCAGCTTAAAGGCATAATAAAAAAGGATAGTGGGATGATTAACAAACCAGAGTAAACAGAGTTAGTTTAAGTGTCAACTCTTTTGATTTGCTGTAATTTCTAGCCTGTGATTTGTGATTTGCTCTGGGGTACACACCGATAAATATCCCCACAAATGAAAATGAAAAAAGTGGAGGAAAATCATTTTGCTGTAAAGTGCTAGAACTATAGATTTAGAGTATTTCCTTCATCTCACGGATACTTTACTCATTGTGAACATTTTGCATATTATACCTTTAATGTTAATTTGTTTTACTCAACAAGACTGTACTCTAGTATTGTTGTCACTAGTATTGACCTTTGTACAGTATTTGAGAGCAGACATTTGCTTGTGTACTGCAACTTCACTCATTCATATGGCTCTGAGATTGTTTCCATTGTTTCCACTCCTTTCTGGCGAGTTGTCAAAAATGAGGCTGGCTGTGACTGGTCATGTGTTTGTTAAATTGCATCCAGAGGTACAAAGAACAAATTGTATATGATAGAAAAAGATTGAGAATGCAAGACTTCAATATTGCAATTTTTCCACACTTAAATATAAAAAAATGACAAACGATACTGGAAAGCTTGATTCACCGAGAGCAGGTGTGCTGTCACTGCACGTTAGTAAATGCTCCGACAGCGACTACGACACTTGACTACTCTCTGACAGACTGGCTAGACTTGTTCAGTTAAAGTTTTGAGTGATTACTAATACGTTATATGGAGAGGGAAAAAAAGAGATTAACTGTACAAATTGGGTACCACTCAGAGTGGGTTTTGATGAACTGATTTACAAGTCTCGCTTTGGAGAAGGGTAAAAAAAAAAAATCTTTCCCTGAAGGACTAATAGCTTGATTGAAGAAGAAGTTGTATTTAACGGCTTTGAAACTTGGTAAGGCATTGCACTGTGTTGCAACATAAACAGACTAGGGGGGCTCTTTTTAAATTATTGACTTGGCTTTGTGCTTTGTAAAGTACCACTGTTGGCTGTCAGAGCATGCCTAGAGGGTATATTTAAGACTTGTTTCAACATTTATTGCTTTTCAGTAACCACACCAAAACAAATCAGTGTAAAATGAGGAGATGAAAACCATTTTGGGTGTGTTTTGCTTACCTTTGCCCATAAATTCAGTGACAATATAGATGGGCTCTTCAGATACAACAGCGTAGAGAGGCACTAGTTTGTCATGGCGCAGTTTCTTCATGATCTGAGCCTCCTGGAGGAAGGCCTCAGGGGACATTGTGCCTGGTTTGAGAGTCTTAATGGCCACTTTAGTCGTGCCGTTCCATGTGCCTGAATGAAAGCAACAAGAGAAGGATCCTTTAAAACAACGCTGCCCTTGTCTGCTTTCTTGAACTAACCAATTCATTTCATATTGACAAAGTGACACAGAAAGTCAAGGTACAATTAAAAGCGTTTGACTTTCATTTAGAGGAATTTGAAAGAAGAAAAGGCAGCAGAGAACGTGACTGTTTAGATAATCGGCAACTTCCTGCTTGAAAGCCACTTACTCACGCCCTGCTTACATACAAAAAGCTGAGGCAGGAGATCTACCGCTTCTGTCACTGGGCTCACTGTCCATTTATCACGCTGAACAAACTCTCTTAGACAAACAAGCTGACAGACACCACAGCCACGTTAAAAAATAAAAGAGTTATAAAAAGCACAAGCAATTTGAGATAACCTGTAATCAAAAATGAAAGGATCACAACATGATGACGTGACAGGAGTGGTATAGTTTCAGTAAAAAGTCGTGCAGAAACCTATGATGAACAAACAGTGCGGGGAGAGGCAGAGAGGGATTCCTGGGATTGCACAGTGCAGGCTGGCAGGTCGAGGCTCGCTGCAGGCTTAATGAAAGAGCGAATGATGAAAGAGACGAGTGGTGCTCGCTGAAAGGCCCCCCCGTCTCACATGCGGGCCAGAGAAATGAAGCGTAGGAGGCGACCTGTGATTACAGCGCTGCGTTTGTATGCCTCCGTGAACTGGCAGTGATCAGCAATCAGCGTTTCCGTCAGTATGTGGGCCAGTGTGATTTAAAGATGGGCTCTTTAGCGAGGTCACCTCCACTCATCTGTACCGTAATGTGAATCACCCTCCACATAAACTATACATGAGTTAACTGCTCTGACGTCCCACGGCACTGCAGTAAAAGTATACTTCTTATATTTCAACAGCTAATTGTTATCATATATTACACATTCCAATGTTAGATGTACAGGCATGTTTGATTGATCAGGTTAACTAAAACTTTGATACAAAAATGATTTATAAATTCCTAATAGGCATTCTGTAATCTGCCACTAAATAAGGTTATTTTGTTTCCAAAACTTGTGTTAAAAATTGAATAGGGCTTAGGCCATGTTTGTTTTTATGTCCTCAAGCTGCAAATGTATTACAAAGGCAACATTGAAGACACTGGATCTCCCCCATTAAGTTATTGTACTGAGGAGAGAAAAGAGCCAGTGCTTAAACTTTTTTGCATATTTGCATGTCATGACTGTGATCATCTGACAATATGCCTTTTTATTACTGTAGAAAACATCATGAATGCCTTTAGATGAGGTTATATTGTGTGTCCATTTGCAACAATTATGATTTCCAATGTGGTCACGCAGCGGTTTTAATAGTATTTTTTTAAATGGCCATAAAAGAAAAGAAAAGCAGATTTGCTGATGATAAAAACATTTATAGAGTGCATTTGTGGCTCTGAGGTTCATTAAATAAGCACTTTAGAATAAAATATGGACTAGACTTTTATGTGTGGAATACTTCCTTACCCATCCAGACTTCTCCGAAGCAGCCTTGGCCCAGTTTGACCTCCAGTCGGAGGGACTCTCTGGGAATTTCCCAGGCATCTTTAGCCAGTCCCTGAGTCTGAGGCTTCACTGTGGGACACACAGTGGTGAGCCTGTAGCACAGACCATCTGCATGTTCTGGACAGGAGCACATGTCCAAACAGAGAGGGGAGAAAACACAACAGAAACAAGTGTTTAGGCTTGTTGTATCGAGACCTGTTGTAGTCATACAACATGTCTGTAAACACATCTCACACAACAGGCTTTGTATTTTCACAAACATACTTTGTTTTGACACTGTGACTGGAAACGGAGCAGCAAACATCACAATTTTACATTTCAAATGATTTTTAATTATAATTAGATTTGTCAACTGCAAAATATAATCACATTTTTTCCTAAAGACACTTTGTGTGCTAAAGATATCAGATATCACACTGCCCAGTGTAACATATTATCCAAAATGAGCTCTAAACACTGAAAGTAGAAACTGACTTAACAGTCTTATGATTATCTACAACTGCAGTATCTACTTCTATGAAAGACTGTATCTTAAACTTGACTAGGCGTTTATTGTCAAGGATAAATCAAAACGACCACAAACAAGACAAAGACTTGTGCCTGTCCTTAAAGAGCCGTACTACTCAACTATTATTGTAAAGACTGAAAGGCTCTGGGTCAAGTGTCACATTTGTATTTGGGGAATTCTGTCACTGAAGCCAGTCTGTGCCAATGAAAGCACTGCTTGAAGCACCATTACAAAAAACCTCTGTTAAACATATTCAATACACTTCCCCGCAGCAAGAGTACAGCTGAATAATGTATTTCCTCTGTGAACAGTGCACTTGTTGGCTGAAATATCAAATGAAACATGAGAGGCTGCCCCTACAACTGTTTTAGAAATACGTGCGTCTCAAATCTCTTAATGGCCACTGTCCAAACCACACAAACACACCATCTTTGATCTGTAAACATCAATTTATCTAACCACTACCTCCATCTGCTGTGCTTGTGTGCGGACACACTCAAATACCTGTGTAGTGTTTCACCAGCTTCTGTAGCGTCTCAAACTGGGCTCGAGTGGTGATGTAATAACCACCGTTGTCCAGCTTTCGGATCTTGTAGTGTTTGACGTTGTCTCCTTTTACTTCATCCCAGTCGCGGATGGACAGAGAGTAGGCACCTTTGAAGACAGCAAAAAAAAATGTTTCACAGATGACAGTAAAACGAATAAAAGATCCTCTAAAGTCTCTAAATAAAGTTTGCAGACATATCAAGCCTATTTATTTGCACTGACTTTGGGAGCATGTTTGTTTTTTAGTTTTACCTTTGGTCGTTTCACTCTCTCGTGCCAAGAAAGTGCCCCGCTGGTTCCCTGGAAGCAGCAAGAGACGCTCTGCATCTTTGCGGCCCATTTTGCCAAAGTACCATCTGCCGAGAGACAGATGAGAAGGGAGAGATGATCAAAGCGAATGTATAGCATGCAGCTTTTTCTAATAATGCAATAAAGGCTACACATCTTTAAAGAGCTGGCAAAGCTCCTAATACACCCTGACCAAACTAAAAATCAAAGGAACGATACAATCTGTTGACGCTAGACTTAAAGGATTCTGATGTAGCTAGCTTTAAATGCAAATCAAGTCTAAAGCCATATCGCAATTATCATGTCTTATTTAAAACATTAAAGCTAAACAAAAAGCTAGTTTACTTCTACTGCTAATAAGGCATGAGCAATAAATGAGATTGTGGCCTCTCTGTCAAACAGGTCTAGTCATGTCATGAATAAAACACATTTTTTCCTAACAGAAGAGAAAAACAGGGAATATACAATATCATATCAATGCGCTTAACAGAAATATGCTACTTTAAGAGATAAGACCTTCTAGTTATTAACAAGATTTAATTTTTTTTTTTTTTACAAAGTTCTCCCTCACTCACCGTGCGCCAATTAAAACACAGGTCATAGCAACTCGGTCCCTTAGGGTTTATGTCTGTCACACTGGTTGAACAGCAATGCGAACACTAACGGCTGTCACAACAACAATGTAAGACTTTATTGTACCAGAGAGTTTGACGTGTGTACACACTGAGCGCCCGGCTGAATCACGCTGCCTTAATTAGAAGAGAGAATGAAAGAGAAAGGTGAAGTGAGAGACGGACAGCTCTTACTCTTCTGCCTGTATAGAGTCTGCAGGAGCCACGTAGTTACTGGGAATGTAACCCTTCTGTCCCGTGTTGATGGAGCGTGCTTCCCACCAGTCGCCTTCCCTAAAGAGAGGACAAATGAAGAAGTGAGAAAGAATGAGTAAAAGAGTGACAAACGTTTTTTTTTATTTATTTTTGCTTTAACCGTAAAACATCACATACACAGTCTTTATAATCTTAAAGTGTCCTGCTATTTGGGACTGTCCCCATGACGTCCTACTGCCCAACTATTAATACTTTTTAAAGTGAAAAGCCAACATAGATATCTGTTCCCCTCTAAGCGGATTTAAAAATGAGCCATGATTCAGCTGCAGGACGCCGTGTACTGCCTGCTCTAAAAGTCTAATTTGAATTGTGAGATTGTGAGCCTGTCCTCTTGCCACCTCCTCTTCCTCAAAAGCAGATGGCATTTTCATTGGCGCTAAGTGATATACACATGCAATATGAGCAACTGTGCCTCTTACACCTGGGCCCTGAACAGATGCTGCTCCTCGAGCGCGCTGTAGACATGAGACAATACTGTACATTTGATAAACTTCAAATTATGTAATTAGACAGTTTTACATTTAGCAGAAAGCTGTATTAAACGTTGTACATAGCAGCGACAGGGGCTTAACAGATGGCCCATCGGAGGAATCCATTAACCCAGACAGATATCAGCTTTACTATCAGACCTGAATAGAACACAGGATTAAACCCTCACACAGCAGGAGCCTGTGTAAAAATCAAACGCACTCACGTGTTGTTAATAATCTGGAAACGGTCCCCCTTTTTGAACGACAGATCATCCGACGTCCTGGCCTCGTAGTCGTACAGAGCCACGAAAAATGTTACACCTCCTGGAAGTAAAAAGGACACATGCATTTGTTGTAAAATCACTGATTTATTTGTGACAGAAACACAGACTTGTTTTATCTGCCAGTTAAACAAACCACCTCTAGGCTGTGAAACGTCTGCAGCAGGGAATATTGCTGTGTACAGTTCTACTCTGGCAGCGTCATGTCACTTTAGTAAATCTAATCTGTTTGTGGAATGCCGACAGCACATTTGGCCGAGATGCTCTGAAGTGACAGAGCACAGAGAGTCGTTAGGACGCTGATTGGTTTTATCTGAAGGAGGAAATTGAACGGACGGGATTAGATCTGTAGAAGCCCCTTTAGGCCAGATTATCCAGTAACACAGACACAAACACAGGGCCTGCAAGGCTGTGTTTATCTATGGAAGTAACTCACTCGGACACGCCTTTATTTACGTTTCTCACTTTCTTTACTTTTGCGAGTATCAACTTCTACAAAATAAATGCCACAAAATGAATCATTACAAACAAAACTTTTAAATAAAAATCAACTTTATCTACTGTATGTTATATTGTTTGGCTGAGTGCATGCCTGCTGTCTGTCCTGCCATATTACAAAGCTATTTCTGAGTTCTAGTCAGCCATGATGTTTTGGCCGACTCGTTTTAAATGTCTAATTTGCATAACATCTGCTGCTCATTGCGTCTTGTGCATAACAAATGACTGACCAGGTTTATTTTAGAGTTACGGCTTCAATACAAGGACAACATTTGAAGAAGTTTAAATAGTTCCAGAAACATGAACATGCATTAGATTTGCAAATAAGAATGGTATATGTAAATGTTTCACTTTGAAAAACTTATTTAAGCAGAAAACCTCAACACACTTCCTTTAAAAAGTCAGTAAAATCAAGTATATGAATATATTTGAATAATTTAAGAATAGATTTATGGTGATAATATGCATTTTTATTATTCCCTTCACAGTCTCCTTAATCTGATTTTAGACACCGACCTGTGATGACGCTGGGGAAGGGGCTGCTAACAGCCACCGACGTGAAGGAAGTGGACGCTCCACCGAACGGCGTCATGGTGGAAGACGCGCCTCCGAACGGCGTGAGCGAGACCGCGTGGCTGTTGTAGCTGTTGTTGTGCGACTTCATGGCTGGAGAGTGGCCCATGAGGGTGGGGTCCGGCCCGTAGTGGCCCAGGTGGGGGTTGAGCGGCGTGGCACTTGGGTTGTCGGGTCGGTACTTCAACGCCGAGCTTTTGTCCTCTTTACTCCTCACACAACCCATCTTTGAGCCTGTGGCAGAAGAAATGGAGCTGATGTGAATATAATGTTCATGTTATTAGTCTAGCACCAAAAATGTCCTAATTCTGACTAATAAATATGATTCATGTTGTGTATATTTATCAAGCTCACAAAACCAAAACAAAACAATGGGGTGTATTACATTTTTGTAACATCAGTCATCTGGGTGGAATCAGCAATTTTATAAACCTCACCCAAAGAAATGATCATTTTAATGTTTTATGTTACTCACTAAGTCTTGGCAGTTTCTATGTTGGTGTAATTATCACAAAACAACACAAAAAATGTCTTGTACTATAAGCAATAAGAATCATAATCTGAAACATACAATCAAACACAATATAGATAAAGGAGAGAGTGAAAATATTAAACCAGGACTAGAAGGTAAAAAGGAAAAATACTGTTTTGATTGAAAATGTGATTTTCAGATTGTGTGAATGGGAAAGCTGATAACAATTGACCCAACACTTCACAAACACTGCAAAAAGTAAACATCCATTATTTGACTGCTTCTCGAGCTGTGACACCGAGGAGTAACGATGCTGGACAAGGCCTGGAGGGGTTTTTGGGTGGTTCCCAGGATCCTGAATGAATGACCTCATATGACTTCACAGTTTCTCAACAAAAGCCTCATAATGCAGCAAAACTAAAGACGGGTTGGGTTACAGCCTTTGGCCACTACACCTCTCTCTGATCAGACACTGAGCTGAAACCACTACAGTCCATCTAAACGCAGTGATATCTGAGAAGTACGTGTGCAGTTCTTCGACACAAACATGACTAAACCTTCGGGAACAACAGCGTAAACACAAGTCATTTTTTCCTCATATTTCCGTCACCTTTGTCCTTTGAGTCAGAGTTTTCTTCGTCAGCTGTCCGTGTGTGTCTTTTTAACAATCCACAATAAAACAATCTGCTGTGTGTGAATCACATCCTGGAATTTGTGAAATGTTACAACACAGTTTCAAATGGCTGTCAGTGGCAGGTCACACACTGGTATTTTAGGAAAGGTGTGCTGCTGCCACTCAAACATAAAAGCAAACGACGAGGACAAGAGGTAACATGAACTAAAAGGGTCATACATCAGTCTAGTGACACAGCGGCTCAACACAGCAATATGTAAGTGGACAGGGCTAAAACAAGGTTGTTATATAATTAATTTAGTTTCCATAGCCTCCTGTGTGTTCTTACAAATTATTGTTATTATTATTAAAATATTACAGTGCTTTTCGTTACCATTGAACTTGTTCTGTTTTTGCCTAGATACTTTTTTTTAGCAGAACTGTGTCTTGCTTTGTTTTATATTTGCCTTCAGTTTTTTAATTCAAGTCATTTATAGACAGGTTTTACAATCTGACTTTTTATATATTTAATTTAGTGTAAGACCTGGCTTATCATTTTAAAGGCCACTGTTTAAAAGAGATATTCCAGATTTTTGTAAGGTGTTTAATTGATAGACTATTACGTATGTAGATTCTGGTCAGCACTGCTCACTTTGTGTACTTATTTTAGTGCCACAGGGCCATTCATACATAAAGACAGGTTAAAAGTTGTCTTGGTTTAGGTTATGCTTGGACCATAAATCCATTCAGGTTTTAATATGATGCCACTATTAAAACTCAGTCAGAAAGTTAAATATGCTAATTGGACTCAGGGAGCCTTCTGCTTCAGTAGATTATGCCCATTTACACTTTGTTTTACATTAAGATTATGCTGATTTGATGTTTAATTTTAGGTCTGTGAGACATTTTTTCCAACATAAATCTATTTCAAAGACTTAGCAGCAGCCATTATTTTCCTAATTGTTGCCTGGGGTTCATTCTGACCTCCTCCACTCTTACATACCTTACTCTAGTGATTAATGCGATCTCTTTTCAGAACAAGGGCAGCTAATATTCTAACATTATCCAGTCCACCGCATGAGTCTGAAGTAAAATCAGGAATCTTCTTTAAAAACATGATACACAAGCTGGTATGTTTGGATTGGACAGTGCAGACCCAAGTGAGGAGTATTTGCTCATCTTAGTCCCATTGTCTTCTTGTTTGCAGTCCTGCAGCTTCCCAAAGCTTTGAGGTGGAACAATCAATGTATGGATCTGTGCCTTTGAGATGGATGGTGCATTGATTTGCTCTGGTGAACAAACAGCATTGACAGAAAGTCTTTGCTCGGGCAGAGAAAACAGACAGAGGGGTTGATGGAGCGAGCAGATTGGACCGAAAAATGAAACAGATGTCGGTGAAGGGCTGACATTTTAGATTGACTATTTTTTCGATTACATAAAGTCAACTGTGAGATGTTCGAGATGTTTCAGCTATTTAGTATGTAATAAGGAAAATACACTACACATAATTCAGAAGCAGCGAGGTAAAACTGACAAAAGCAAAAACTTCCCTTGATAAAGCACAGAGAGTGTCTTTTTGAGTGCTGAAGCAGAAAAGACTCAATGTGTCGGTGAAGCATACAGAGTTTGCATGTTTTAGTATCCTACACGTAACCTAGTCACACAGGTGCCAAGGAACATACGGTCCAAGCACGAAAGGTTCAGATAAACACGTCAGGAAGTGAGGAGCAACAGACTCAGTCCAAACAATGTCCCGCATGAATAAAAACCCAAAGAAATAGTTATTCAGTCACTTTTGTTTGAGTGTCTTTAACTGTTTACTAAAAACTCACCAAACAGACATGTTCTAATTAACATCTTCTCTAATCTATACACTGACATCTCCGTTACACAAAAAAACGACAAAATGGCAGTCGCTGACATCAAAACAGAGGTCAACACAAACATGGCTGTCACCTTTGACCCCACTCTGACACCGATGTCAAACAACCCATGGTTCAAAACATCCAAAACACTTAGCTGTGACAATACGGCTAATGCCACAGCTGCTCCAAAAGAAAACATGTGAAAGTGGTCAGTGCTGTATCCTGGAAGTAGCAGCATCATCCTCATGAATGTAGACCAGCATCCCCATGAAGTACTAGAGTATCCAGCTCTTACGCCTGTGGCTGTATTTTAACAACACTTTTCTGAAAAATGTATAATTCCCCTGATAATAATTTCCTCCCCAAACTGACCATGAATAAACCACGGTCCATGAGCGATCCCAGAGGGTGGCACATGATCCAGTGATTCTAAACTCCTAAATGCCTGCAGCTAGCTTAAAGCAGTTAGCCCAAGTTTGGCTTTTCAAATAACAAAAGCCTTGCTGTGTCCCAAGTCAGTGTCTTTCTAGATTCAAAGATATGTTTTATCTTAAAAAACAGCAGTGCTGTCTTTTTCCATTCCAAGGAAGTCCAATAGAGGATTGGGTGAAAAAAGGGGGAAGCTCACACCTCTGGCAGTTTAAGAGCTGCAGAGAAAGGCTTTGAGTTCCCTTTTGTCAGCTCCATGCTTCTTTTGTTATGGAAAATGAGAAAGTACCTCACAGTGCTTCCCCCACAGAGAGTAGAGCTCTCACAATCCCTTGACCTATACTCCCTCATACACATGCTAACAGCTAACAGCACAAATGCTAATGGAAGAGGAAGGTGTAAAGAGTCCCTGACACAGTCCTAAGTCAAAAACAACCAGATGTGGAGGACACATTTAAGCTTTATATTATGTATTGTTCGATATATTAATAATAACTCTGATCCTTGAATATAAAGTATAAATATTTTTCCAATCGGATATTGCAAATATTACAATTCCAAAATTCGAAAAAAAAAAGGTTGACACTATAATCCAGCAGTGCAATTAATGTCTTAACCTATTGTATGTGTTCCCAATAACGTGCCTTTAGTGGCCATATTAAAATAGTATTATGAGGGAAAACATGAGAGACATCCACAGCAGGGATTTTCTGTTCCATAAATGCAGCATAACTAATGACACCCCACTTGGCTTTGGTGCAAATTAAATTACAGTCAGATTATTGTACACCACTTGGATGGGTTCTTAAACGAGGCTCTTATACTGACAATGAGATTAGCCGGTGGCTCCAAGGGACAGGATGACACGGCTCCGAGCTCGTACGCAGAGATGTGGGTCACATGTCTGGCTGCACTACTGTAAATTGCTTGTTAACATGGACCACAGCATCTCAGAGATCTCAGAGGTAAATGCAAAATACTTAACATATTAACCATAACAAGATTCTGCTCAAATCTCGAGTGGACCCTTGAAAGAGCGGCAGATCTGAAGGCAGCACAGAGTAATGGTGGCAGCGCGCACTCACACACGTTTATGAATGTTTATACTGAGAACAAATGTAAGGCACAACGCGGTGGTGTGCATTGAGAGGCACGCCATGCAGAGCCCATGTGACACGTTAGCCTGAGCGCCAGACTGCCACCGATGCCGTGCCAGATTAAGGAGACACAGGCTGCCGCTTCCCACAGGGCTCAATGAAACAATGATGGAGAACTTGGCGTGCGGGCAACATTGAGGACGAAAACCTCCGACCGTACTGTGCTGCCGCCTCACAACGAGACAACTTCATACCATGAACAGTATGAGGCCCGACTCACAGCTTTGTACAGTTTGTGCAGGAGAAAAGTGGCATTCAGGACCAAAGCATAACTTAACTAAACAGAAGAAAAGCAGGCCTTCGAATAATGAGTTAATTCACAACAGAATCCCTCTGCACTTGTGATGGATGTGCCCCTCTGACCCAAGGTAATGCTGAACTTTTCCCTTTCGTCATACTTGTTATCAGTTAAGATGCAACTTTTCTGGGAGAGGCCCCTTTGACCTTTGAGCTCCTTCCTGAGTAACCTCTGGACTCACTTGGGACAAAGTTGTGATTGTTCTAGGAAGCTGGATTCAAAACCAACAAAGTCTGAACAAGAGTAAGCGGCAGTTCCTTCCGAACAAGAACATTGGCTGTCACTTTGATGAATAATCTTGTGTTGGCGTTGTGGCGAGTGTTGGCCTTTCAACAACAAAGATTCACAAAGTTTAGACTTCTTGACATGGTTCAGGAAAACAGAAGCACATAAATGATGCTTATAAACTTCTTTGGCTCCAAGACAAACCCAGCGCATAAGCCGAGCACCTAACTTGACAGGCTTGCTTAGTAAATGCCGGCATCAATCACCGAGACACGAGGGGAAACCAGGGGCTGTGAACTCTTACTGAAGCGGTAACTCAGTAATTGCCCTGGCACACTCCCACAGACGCAGCACGGTCTTATCTTCAGGGCAGCCTGCCATCTCTGCCAATCACACAGCGAGGGGAGGGCGCCGGCGGAGGAAAGAGGGACTTCCTTCCGAGGCCATTCATGCTATTGAGGCCACCTGCTGTGCCTGTCAAAGCCTGGAGTCGGACTGGGAGAGAAACAGGGCCATCTTCAACCTATAAAATACAAGACCTCTTTTTCCTCTTGACTTTTTTTATTTGAAGCCACAATAGACGTCTGACATGGGTAGTGATTTATTTTTGTGCACCAAGATCCACACTTTGTTCAGTTTACCACCAACTGGGACTTTAAAGACACACTACATAACCTTGGGCTGCTCGATTATGGAAAAAAAATCATAATCACAATTATTTTGGTCTTTATTGAAATCAAGATTATTCTACGGTAACTCACTGACTTCAGAAAACAAAACAGTGAATTCTCCTTCAAATTTATAAATAAATAGCTTAAAAATAAACAGAAATAATGTTGTGGAAAACAAGTAAAAAGTAATTGTTTTTAGTCAATTACATAGGTTTGTTATCATTGAGAGATGAAATTGAAAATTTGATTAATTGCACAGCCCTACACTACATGACCTTTATATCAACAACATCCTTACAATACACAGTCTTCAAGTCCTATTCATGGAAGTGGCACCTGATGGTTATAAGAGAATGAATCTGTACAAACAAGTCACACCAACATTCATTTCATCCTATAAATACAAAACACATGAAGATAAAAGAGTCGTGTGTAAGTCGGGAGCACTCCAGTGGCTCTCGGAGCGTTTTAATCTATAATTACTATAATAAAACTGAAGAGACCCATCCATCCATGAGGCCACTCGGGTGAAGATCCTTCACTCCTCTCATTTAACCCAGGTCCCTGATCCTTGGCCAACACCACCTGTTAGCGCTCCTCACCGCTCTGCCAACTGCCCTCTTTATTCCAGCTGTGAGTGTGTAAAGAGACAGGACTGTTCGGCCAAACAGAGGGATTACCGTGCAGATGGATTACTGCGGCTCCACGGTCCATAAGCACACCAGCAGACACATGAACAGTCTCTGGAGCACCACACTCACTCTCACATACATTCCCAGTTTGAAGAGTGTGCAAATCAGAGAAGTTGGCCAAGACTTACCAAAATAACAACACAGAAGGAAATACATGGGAATTAGAGATTAGGGTTTAAATTACAAGAGTTTGGTCATTCTGGGAAGCCTGGTAATAGTATACTGTGTGTCTAGCAATAAAGGGCTTTAACAGCTGGGGCCTGCAGCAGCTGACTGTGGAGTGAGACTCACACAGGGATAGACAGGGTGAGGCAGGAATACATTAAGTGCTTTAAGGAGAGGATACAATGTAATAAGATAAAGAGAGGAAGTGGTTTAAGTGTGCATTTATTACTTGGACACAACATGATATGAGCCAGAGCTGCTTTGTGTTTCAAGTTTAAAAAGTGTCTGTTCTTGTGGAAATCAGAGAACATGTAAGAAACGCTTTAAATGAGTTAAAAGCAGTAGCAGAACAGAAGCTAACCCCGATCATTAACTTTCCAAAGGCGCACATCGGGACAACTCTCTTGCACCTTTCCTCTTAACTTTCTTCGAGAGTCACACACCAGGCCTTCTCCATTTACTCCAAAGACAAACGGGACTTACCTCAAAAGCGACCTTTGAAGCGGTGTATTGCGGCTACATGCGTCCTGAGGTCCTTTCCCCCACGTTTTTCACGTCGACACAATCCCAAAGTGGAAACAACCAACACGAGCAACCTCTTCTAACGTGGAATCTCAGTCTTCCGTCTGTCCCATACCGATTAACTACTTCCCCAGCCCTGATCCTCCACCGGGATCCCAAATATTCCTCCAAGAAGACAATAACCCGGCAGCTGACAAAGGCTCCTGAATATGGCGGGGTTAGGGCGAGCTGGAGTAATTAAAATATCCAGAAATCACCGCCCGCTGATAGGTCAGAGCTGCCCTCAAAAGAGGCACAACAATAGCCGGACTAGTGCGAGGAGCCGACGAGGCCAAAGAAGGAACGGTGCTGCATTGAATGACCCGGATTAGATTCGGGTATTCAAGTCTCAACACGCACAAGCAATAAATGAACAAAAAACTATGACTGAATTCATGTAAACAGCTTTAATATACAAGTATCGATGTCCTCTACAGTCTATATGATCCAACAAACAAAAAATTATGCTGAAAACGCTTTGGTTTAAGTCCTAAACCTGAAAAACATTTAAGTTTTAAAGCTGCAGCCATTAAGTATATTTTACGTTTAATTGACCTTGATTATCAGAAACAATCTGTGATATACAGTTATTCTATTTTTTACGAAACTTTTACACACTTTTGAGTTTTAATAACCCAACAGGAAGGTTTTTCAGTTCAATTAATGATTATTTCTACCGTCAGTGAAAGCACCATCACCTCCTATTGAACGCTTTTCCCGTGTGCCCAATATGGCGGACACCCGTGCCTCAGATTGATCAGAAAATTCAGCACCTGACTCTAACCCCAGAACAAAGTATGTTTTCCTGAATGTCTTTGTGAAAATATAACCAACAGCGCGCTCTGCTTCGTCAAATATAAACTGAAGTTGGAAGGAAACGCAGAAACTGAAAGCTTGAACCTTGGACTGAAGCATAAATTATGCAGGCATCTGGCGCCCCCTAGGTTTAGAGTCGAGTAAGAGGCTTTTCACTGCCCACTGGCTTCTTCAGGGCAAATATCCATGTTCAAGTTTTTGTTTTTTTCAGCAAAAGGCCACAGGCAAGTCTGTTGAATAATACTGCATTTCATGTGTATTTTTTCCCTACAGGGCAAGAATACGTTGTTTTTTTTAAATAGCCTACAAACCATATTTGTCTGACCCCTCTAGACTCTTACTGCTCCTTAAACAGACAAAGCTTTCCCAGACAGTATCAATAATAAAGCAGCCTCTGAGGAAAGTCAGTTAAAGCCTGTGTGAGTCAAAACAGGCTCCAAACACAGACAGATACTTACTGTTGCCCTGAACATGATCTGGTGTTTCAATTTACTTGCCCTACATATATTTGCCATCATCTATTACATTGTTTTTGTAGTGGAAATTAAATTATTATAAAAATCACTATCATAGCCTGATCAGTTTGGAAAGGCTATAGCCAAACTGACATGATACAGACTGCATTTATTTATGTTATTTGCATTTGATTTACCTGAAAAAGAGACTATGAGACTTTTTATTCTTTTTTTTCTAGGCCTATGCTTCGATGTTTGTTAAAGAAGTGGTGTCAAACTCAAAGTGGTGATGGGCCACTAGTAAATAGGAATACTTTTAGGGGATTTTATTATTTCCCTATTCCTCCATTTCTGCCTCATTTTCATGCATAATTTTGTGACTTGCATCTTAAATCTCATCAAATCCAACTAAAACCTGTAAGAAACCAACTAAATATGTAAGAAACCAATTAAAACCTATTTGAATCCAACTTAAGCCTCTTCCAATCCAACTAAAACCAGTACAAATCCAACATAAACCAGTTCAAATCCACATGAACCTTGTTCCAATCCATCAAAAACTTGTTCAAATCAACATAAAACCTGATAAATCCAACTAATACCTGTTGAAGTCCAACTAATTCTTGCCCAAATCTGTATAAAACCTGTTCAGACAAGAATTATAGAAATAAAATTAGTTCAAATCCAACTAAAACCCTTTCAAACCCAAATATAAGTTTGTGAATTTACTCCAATTGCAATTTGTGCCACTTATTTTAAGCCCCATTTTTGGCTCTTTAAAATGGTTAGCTTTGTGTTGCAAAGTCCCAAAAATATCATCTACCAAATGTATTGAAGGCCAAATGAAACAATGCAAAGGGCCGCATTTGGTCCCCGGGCCTTGAGTTTGAAATGTGTGCCATAGACAGTGGAGATACTGATGGTCTGACTCCTTTTACTTGTCCATAATAAGGTCTGGATGCTTTAGTATAACCTATAGCTCTCCCTCATCCTTTACTAGGCCCACTGTGTTAAACGCATTAGTGACAGGATGTGAATGACCAAATTAGAACAGTGATGACAGTGGGTTTGATAAATAGATTCTGATTTTTCTGCTGACGAGCAAACTTATCTCATTGTTATTTTAACTGAGTTACTCTCTGCGATGGCTGGGCTTTCTAACAATTAAAGCTCCAGACTCTGTAATGACCAAAGGGAGGCTCTGACTCATGCTTTCCTTTCCTTCATGAGCGCGCTGCTGAGTGGACAGTGCGCTCGTATTTCCCTCCGCTGGCCTCTTGGTGGCGCCGTGTGCTCAGCCTACACACAGAGCCTTCTCTTCTACCTGCTGCACCATTAGCAGTCCTCTCCATCACGTATGGGCTTTAAGTTGTGCTCCAAGCTGGAATCACGCCCCGTAAAACTGGAGTTGTGGATAGGCCCCTGAGGCGGTGACTGGCTCTGTTCGTCATATTGCGTCAGAGTAAACAAAAAGGCTGACGTGAATCTGAAAAAAAAAAGTAAAAAAATAAATAAATAAAAAATCAAGTGCTTGGTGAGCTATATGTCTGATTCAGCGCTGGGCAGCACGCACTGTCCTCCTCTCTTTAATTATCACGAGGCATCCCTTCAGAATTGATGGCACTTTTTGGACAAAGATCCCTGCGAATTCAAAGTCTCCAAAAACTTCAATTCGTTTTGGACGCTCTCTCTTCTCTCCTCTCCCTCACTCTGTTTCACGCCACGCGTTTAAAGCCAAGTTCACACTGTGCTGCAGTTAATTTGCCTTATTAATATCTAATAATAAGTCCCCCGATGCACAGAAGCAGCGAGGAGCAGCACAGTCAGATTTGGTGCTTTAATTTTTAAAAAAGAGGCTTCACCGGGCCTCGCTCCTGCTGCTTCAAAGCCTAGACAAATAACAAAAAGATACCATTTCTTTTCTTATTTTTCGTTTTGATGTGTAAAGTTAAACATTATAAGGGCGTATCAAATGTGAAATTAACGGGAAGAATAAGTGTGCAGTGCGTGATTTCACAAATTGCCATTTTTGGGAAACGCTTCAGACGCACGGCCCATAACCTGACACTGAAATCTAAAGTGGAATGATTGGAAATGCTCAGAAAAGCTGGAGATGAGCGAGGAAACAGGAGACGAGTCACTGGAGCAGCTTCAGTCCCAGGAGGCCTTGAATTTATGAAGCCTAATCCCTTTTATGAAAAAACAGCCAATCATTTCCCAGCTTAGCCATAATCACACGCGCTTAATTGAAGTCGGTGATGACGCGGTGAGTGGACAAATTGATTGGTAATGGCTGTCACATAACGCGGTATGTGCGTCTTTGCGGTTCAGAAAAGAAAAGTTTTGGGTCGAAAAACTTGAAAGAGGGATGGGTGGCTGCATAGAGGCAGGTGGGGAAGGGTCTGACGGCTGCGTCGATGAGGAAGAAACTGTACTATTATATTCCGGGAGGAAGGCTTGATGACGTCTACAGCATCCTTAATGTGACTTATCGGGGGAGGGCGGAGGGGAGATAAAAATCCAAGGCAATCACAGCACAGGACAAAAGTTTCGAGCGAGCGATATGTAGACGCACACACGCGGCTGGTTTTTTGACTTTTGTCGGGGGCTTTTTTTCTTCTTCAACGTGCGCGCAGTTGACTCCTCTTTCACTGCTGAGTCCAAAGTGAGATAGACGCGAACTGAGGGGAACATAAAGGAGAGTCGACGCGGAGACGGCGCTTCAGCCAAAAGGGGAAAGAAGTGCTCTCTCTTCACTCGCAGACACGCCCGGACCCAGCCTCCTCTTCCCTCTCATCCTCTTCCTCCTTCCAGCAGCAGCACCGCGCGCCTCCTGCCTCCCTTTCTTCCTGATATAGGTATGTTGTGCCACCGCGGACTGAAAGGACACTGATGGAGAGCGGCGTAAAGTCACAGGAATTAGTCTATTTGTGGACACAGATACTTTGCATGTAAAGGATTGGCTATAACTTTGGTGTAAGGTAACAAAACATCTTTTATCGAGTTATAATGAAGCTTTTAGTTGTATTTTAAAGCGAAATGAGGTGTGTTTTGTGTAGAAAGAATGCTGTTTCATTGTTCCTGCGGCGTTATTATATTAATAATGCCTTTATGTTTCCCTGCAGCATGGCCAGTTCGAGTAAAGCCACTTTAATCTTACTCATCTACGGAATCTTAGTGCACTACAGCGTCTTCTGCACACCTCTCGGACTAAGTTACCCTAAAATCAGGTAGGTGCCCTCTCAGCAACATTTATTTTACGCGTGAAACAAGGGATTTCTTTGCACAGTGCTACGAAATACCAGTTTTTATTTATATTCAACGCGTAATTACGCACGAAGGCTGCGCGCACGGTGATTGATGAAAGCCATAGTTGTCAAAGTACATGGGTGTGTGTGTGTGTGTGACAGTGAGGTATGGGTCCGGCGGGACGCTTCTCACAAGTCGCTCTTATTAAACTGAAACCGAGCGCCGGATGACGGGGGGCTGTCGTCACGCGCAGAGGCGAGGCAAAGCGAAAAGAAACCTGAGCCGCTTCATATCTATTTTTTTTCTTTCTTGTTTGTGCAAAAAGCCTGATTTGGGCGTGGTTATGGTGCACATCATAATTGCTGCATTATTGTTTTTCGTTGTCCATTTTCATTATTAATATTTCCGTGTTCACGCCCACTCTGGATCTGAGGGTTTTCACACCCATTGTTTGGCTTTTTTAAATTATTAATGAGCCACTGTAAAGACAACGAAGCCAAACCAGAATTAAATCGGTTTTAACGATTTAATAATGATCTTTAAACACATAAAGATAAATCCAGATAATTTAATCTGCTTTTTAAATCACTTATATTATTGGACTCGTTTCTGACTTTTTTAAACAACCCACATTCATTCGTTTTTAAACATTTTCGTTCCAAAACTATTTTTTACGCATTTCACATCCCACGGAAGGGAAGCTGGGGCGCGCGTTTGTCCGCATTCTTCCACTATTCTTAATGCTGCTGCTGTCCCACACACACGCACACGCCTCATGACTGATCTGTGCTTTTTTATTCTCCTCTTCAGACTTGAAAACGACGCCTTCGATGAAGACGGCAACACATTACCGGACATGGGTTTCGACACGGACCAAATAGCGATACGCAGCCCGGACGAGGCGTACACGCTGTACTACCCTCCAGATAAGAGGTAAATACACTTCGTCTCAACCATTCTGATGCTCCCGTGTTCTCTGTCCAGTGTTATTTTCACGACGAGTAGCCTAAAATGTAGATGCCTCGTTTTGATGAGGGACATTTAAGGCTACTTTTTTGTATCATTGTCTGCGCTTTTCTTTTTTGAGTCTCTTGGATTGATATGTGTGTTTTGGCGTTTTATCATCTCAGATCAGAAAGGCATGCTGAGGAGGAATTAGATAGAGCCTTGAGGGACATCCTGGGTCAGTTAACAGCGAGACATTATCTGCATTCTCTGATGACTATTCGCGCAGGGTAAGGGCATCCTCTTATACGCGTTTACCTGCAGCCACCATAACCATCCCCACCTCATCTGCTTCCATACAGGCTGCTGCATCTTTGAACTATTTGTGTTTTTGTGTTGCATGGCGTTGCGTTCACTGTCACTATGATTCCCATGAACAGTAAACGGGTCAGGGTAGATTTCCAGAGCAGTCTATACATTGATTTTTTGTTGCAGTAAAAAAGAAAAAAAAATCCTGCGTCAGAATGCACAATGGGCCAAATGATGAATCATTTACGCGCTTAAATCAAGGCCTGTTGTAGCACGACAGGCCGGAAAAAAACCCAAAAACGACGCTTTACGTTAGAACTACGACAGATTAAAACACGAGTGACAATTGATCGTAGAAATGCAGCAGGTTTTCAATGCTTTTTCTTGTTTGTGTTGCAGTGATGACAACAGCGTCGAGGAAGAGTCGGAGCCCCTCTCCAAGAGACACTCAGACGGCATCTTCACCGACAGCTACAGCCGCTACAGGAAGCAGATGGCCGTGCAGAAATACCTGGCAACGGTTCTGGGGAGAAGGTACAGACAGAGAGTTAGGAACAAAGGACGTCGACTGGCCTATTTGTAGCGTCCTTTTTTTGTGAGAACGCGCCCCAAACTGCCCAACTGTGTATATACATCCAGTCGTTAAATTCATCCACATATATCTGCCAACCAGTGGATTGCGCCTGTGTTCTTTCAACATGTATTTATGTATGAAGTAAAGCCATTAAAATCAATATTTTATTAATAATATCGTTTTTTTCTTTTTGTACTAAAGCACTTCTTCTTCTTCTTCTTGATACATAACCTACGCACAGTTGTGGACCAATATTTTATTTTCATGTTACGATGTTAAAGAAAATGAGAAAAAAAAGTAAAAAAGAAAAAAGAAAAGAAAAAGGATAAATGTGCACCTTCAACATTATGCGCTTGAAATCTTCAAAGGTCATCTACATATGCAGAAAATAAATAGATTTTAAAAAGACAATCAAAGTATTGAATGTTATACTTATTTTTGTAACCTATTTTTTTAGTGTTGTTTATTTTTGTTTCCGAACAGGCCCAAAGAAGCAGTGAGCATGCTCTGTAAACCCAGGCTTATCCTATTAATGATATATCTTGTCCACCTTAATGGTGAGCTCTGTGGCTTCGATGTGCAGTCTCATTTGGTGGCAGAAAAAAAAACTAAGAAAAAAACAAACAAACAAAAAAAATGCCTACTTCTTTAAAAAAAAAAGTCATTGTCGGGGGCAGTTATTACAGAGAATTGCTCACTCGCCTCAAAAGTGTCGCGGAGAACTGCATCCGTGAAGAGAGTTGTGTGTATTGTGTACAGTGTAGAAAACTACAAATCCCAGTGTTGTCTGCTCAGTCGACAGTTTCATTCAAAGGGGCAAACTGTTGATCAAACAGGCAGCACCAGAAAACAGATTAGTGGTATAGAGGACTATAACCGGCTTACTTCATCTTTATTGGTGCATGTGAAGGCTGAGTTTGCTTAGAAATTGCATGCCATTGTGCTCTAGGTTTTATTTTTGGCTGGTGGGCTATGCTTTAAGCCTATTTCTGCACCACTCCTCCTCCTTTAAGATGTAAAGAAGGGGAGCTAGACGTGGTGGAAACTGGTATTGCACTGACTTGTTGAATCTCCTGCAGCTGTCACCTCATATGACAGGACACTGGACGCCCTTTTCCTTTTATGAGCTGATTGCCTTCGTCTCCTAGTAGTCGTTTTGGGATTCTTTTGCTTCTAGATGGCTGTGCAAAGTAGTTTTTTTCTTTTTCTTTTCTAGTTAAGCCTTGACAGTGCCGTTGTTGGTTGTTAAGTGAAGATAAGGCTGATTTGTGTTAGACGTCTGTCGGGAGTGTGCAGAGAGGATGTGATAAAGAGGTGCGGAGAGTGTGAGGAGGATAGGATTGGACCGGTGAGCTGCGACAAAAGAGACACAGTGTTAAAGTCAAACAAAGTGGGATTGTTGCGTATCAGAGAGTGACGAGACGCACCGAGACAAGGAACAGATCGGACAAAGTGACGCCAGGGTCAATGAGTCTGACAAAGCACGTCAGGCGTTGAATTCCCTCCACTTTGTCGAATGGAGAGAGTTAGAGGCCACATCCAAACTAATCCATTTTGATCTCTTTAGCATCTAAAGCTAACACCTAGGCTTTTGAAACAATGCTTTACTACGTTGTTTGAGTTACCAGTTAATGTAGACGAACAAAAACGGAGACTATTTTGTTTGTTTTTTCGGCTGTCCCTGTTAAATTAACCCTGACGACCAGTTGATTCCAAATCATTTGAGTCGGTGTTTTGAGAAGAACAACTTTTCTTTTTAAAATCAAGTAAAAAGAAATCAGATAATCCCGATTTTTGCTGCCTTTTTGCTTAGCGTCCAAAGTAAATTGCACATAGCTAAAATGCTATCATTTATGCTGTTGTTAGATGAAAATGCATTAGTGTGGATGCAGCCTCAGTTTGAGCCTTAACAGAATGTACTAGTATGATGTGTAAAAGGCAGGTGTAATTGGAGATTGTCAAACGCCATTGTACAAAGGAAAAGCATTAGTGTAGATGTAGCTTTACTGTAGAAAGGAGCTAAATGGATTCCTACACCCTCCAGCGAGAGGGATCTTCCCACTGACTTTTATTAGGCCGATATCTTATGAATTTATTCAATATTATGTAAATGCAGTTATATGCTACCCTGCAATCCAATCTCTTGCCTGTGTCCCTCCACAGAAACTATAAATACAATGTTGAATTGGGCTTTATCCTACAGGCTTTGTGTGAATGTGATGTCACTGTAGGTGTTGCATATCGGCGTCTCTTTGTGTGCGTTTGTTTGTGTGAATGAGACCGAACGTGGAGGTGGAAACAGCTTTTGGCTTCGGTGCCTTGCTTCGACGTGAGAAAAAAAAATGTAAAATGAAAAAGAAAAAAAAAAAAAAAAGAAAATTCGCCACAAGTGACAGATGGCAATTTTAGTGGCCCTACAATGCTGCAGTCCATTAGCTTACATTCAGACTTCCTTTTACTGTTTAATCGCTTGGCTTGGTCTGCCCCAACAGTAGTAGAATTAGGCTTTCTTTTTGAAGCATGGCCAATACCTTATAGTGAGTAAAATATTTAAAAATGAATAGAATGTATATGTTGATGGAGCAGGCAATGTATGTGCGTGTGCATGGGGTGTTCAGTGTCTGTGGGAGTTGTGAACAATGACCAGTGTTAATGTTAATGTTGACTATGAGGTGTTGTTCTTTTGATATTGATCAGTACTTTATGAACAAGAAAAATAGCCCCTAACCTTCTTTATCATGTTCATCACTATCTACAAGTACAAGGGTTATCGAAACATGACAGAGATATTGTTCAGATCATAGAAAATGCCTGTTGTTGATATTTCTGAAAGCGCCAAACGCCTTACTTAAATGTTGAAACCCTTATATATCTGAAAAACAATGTGTTTTAAAAGTGAACCTTAGTACAAGTGACATCGTTCTACACACAGGAATCCTTTATGGGGTTTTACGTTTATCAATGTTATGAAAGTGTTGTAAGATTTGTATGAATAAATTTTTGTAAACAACATTTTTCTAATCAATGTCTAATCATTTTTAAGATAAACCTTGTTAAAGTACATATAGTGTTTGGAGTGAGTTTGGAGTTTAAGCTAAAACTGCTGACACATGTCAAACAGAGTCTATGTAGTTCCCTGTTGTCTGAGAGCAGATCATTTCCTAAAAGCTAAAGATTGAGAATAAAGTTAAATATCATTCACATCCAGCTCAGCTGCTCTCTGGTGTAACTACTCTGCCAGGTTAAATTTACATTTCTAGCAATATCTCATCACAAATGAAAAGCAAATATATTCCAGGATTGGCCCAACCTGTAAGCAGCAGACATGATCATGAGCCAAAAGCAGGGCTGCCAGTCTGTTGGGCTTTTCTATCTCTTACTGGTAACTTCACACCTCAGCCTTAAGATATTTATATGGGTTTACAGCACATTTAAATGTACAATTCATAAAGTGAAGATGAGAATGAGGCAAACTCCTGAATTCATCTATACAAATGGATCAATAATTCTCAGTGAAAAACAGTGCAACGCCTCAAAGGAGCTTGTGAGGAAGAGCCAGCGCCGTGCACTGAGGCTCAGAGAGGTTCCTTCTTTGTGGAGCAGCGCCTCTTTCTCCTCGTTCCATCCTTGGCCTTGGAAGTGCAGCTGAGTCCCGCGGGAGAGGAGGATGGGTGTGGTGAAGGAGCGTCTGTGTGATCCGATCCTCATCAGCAGCCACTCGGAGCCTGTGTGGACGCACACGCACCAGAGCTCAACTAACCCAATCAGAGAAATGTTGCATGGCAACGGGCCACAAAGGGACACGGTTATGTATACGCATGTGTCAAGTGTGTGCATGTCGGGGTGTGCGGATAGGCAGCAGGAGTGTGTACATGTTTATGAGTGTGTTTTATTATTCATGGCTCCACACAGGAAAACCTTGGGAGGGCTCTGCATGCTCTGGGATGGGGGTCCTCACCCTTACATTAGTGTACACACACCGCCCGGGCAGAACAAGAGGAACACACCACAAATACTGTAATAACACCAACAATCGCTGGCACAAAGGAGCAGGTGGTAAATATGATTAATGAAATTCAGCTAAACGAATTAGCCACGAGAACCTGCCTCATGCTCACACATACATCTTTGTTTCTTCCCTGAGGAGGCTGATTCGTGGGAGTTGGCCTGTTACTAAGAAAGCCTGGCAGATTGATGATTGTCAGCTACCTGTGTGATGTGGAGGACGTCTCTATTCTTTATTTATCCTCCCTGCTTCTCCATCTCCTAAGCTGTCAGGTCGAAAAAGAAGGCTTAGTCCTGTTGACAAGAAGAGATTCCTGGATTTCGCCTGTGACGTTTTGGGATTTCACAAAAGGTTCTTTGAAATAAATGGAAAAAATGTATTCAGAAAGATATTCCATTTGAAATGAAAGTCCTCATGCGCAGAGGTGCGTTCTCTCACACAGCTGCAGGGATATCTTCTACATTATGTACACTAATGTGAGAATCAGGAAAAGATGGCTCCACATATTGGTCCGATTGCTCCTCTGTGGCATGCTTCACTCCACATTTCCCATTAGCTAGGCTCATAATTGACCTTCATATTTCAAGAGATTTGCACTTTTCTTATTTTGCTTCTCTGGTGAGTTCCTTTTGGACGTGAAAAAAAGGGAAATGAGCCTTTAATTAAAACTGGCTCGCACTGTCCAGACTCGGAATCACATCTTTTAATAATGACGCGCTGGCCTTCAGAGCCTGCAGACGTGTCTTAATCATGTGGAGTGGGAGGGGGAGGGGGAGGCTGGTCTGGGGGCTATTCCAGAGGGGATACCCATAGTGCCCCCACGTCTCACACGCAGCTTTCTTTTGTTGCCATCCGAGGAGGGTCTTACAGGTTTACAACCATATCTCCCAGATCATGTTTTTAGACTCGTAGATAGAAGAGTTTAGTTCCAGATCAAATGATAGAAATATGGCTTTGATGGGTCTATTTAAGCAAAAAACACACCCACTTTTGGGCAAGGCAAGAAAGCTTCAAAAGAAATGTGATACATCGCCATCTTTAGTTATTAAAATAAACTAAATTAAACCTAACTTTTTGAAATGTGGCTGCTCTTTCAAGAATTTTCCTTTAGTGACTTCAGAGACTTTCAAATCAGCCCATATCATCTAAATTTTAAAGGAACATAACCTTTGTGAGTCTTGCTAAACAATTGACTTTTCAGTAGGAAAGTGTTGGTTTTCCTTCAGTTTAATTAATTTGTATTGTTCATACAAAGCACTTAACCTTGACTCTGTCAAGTGCATAATAAATAAAGTTGGATTGGATAGATAACTTGAATTTCTAATCCAAAGAAACATCCAAAGGAAAACTTGAAAGTAACCTTAAAATACAAATACACATATAAATCCTAGAGTTGGGATTGAAAGCTGATGCCATGTGTTTGTTTGTTGACGTGCGCGCTCACCTCCTCCTGCACTCTGACTTCTCTGTGGCCCATCAGGGTTACAGCGCTCACCAGAGAGGCCCAGACACAGCCGTGATGCAACAGCACACTCCTGCTCCAAACCCCACCCCCCTCCGCCTCATAAATCATTCAGTGGTCCGCTCTGAGGGACAAGAACACAGGAGGGGTGTGCCTGGTCGGGCCCGCAATGAAAGCCTGTGACTGCGACGCAGCCCAGAGTCCCCTCTCCGCTGCTGAAATCCCATCTAGTGGTGCGCTCTGTCACATCTAGCATTAAGCGGCAGGCTCAGTGTGGGGAACAGCAGCCCCTCTGGGAGCAACAACACAGAGGAAGAGACAAGCAGCAAGAAAATAGGGGATGTGGGCGAGCGCTCGCAGACATGGACCACTGATCAAGAGTTGCCTCTGGCCTTAGAGGGGAACACTTTACTCGTATTGCTTGAGTAATCATGGGTAACCACCACTATCCATCATTTATTATAAGCTTACGTGGCCAGCAAGGAAAATGACCAACACAAATGTTATTTTCTCAGCAGCGCACTTTAAAATAACAACCTGAGAGAAGGAAAGCTCAAATTTAAGTCAGACGCTATCAAACAATCTATACACTAGCCTTACATCCAGGGTTCTCATATGTAGTTGTTATGGCAAACCAGCCCCACACACACACACACACACACACACACACACACACACACACACACACACACACACACACACACACACACACACACACACACACACACACACACACACACACACACAACTCTTTTAGCTCTGTTGTGCTCGTCTCCAACTCCTCTGGGAAATATCAGGCTCGTTAGCTTCTAAAAATAATCCATCAGCTTTACTAGCTGGCTGCACGGTCTGCTGTTTGATGTTGGCAGGTAACGTTCATACACGAGGTCTTTGTCTCGAGAAGCAACCACCTGCTGATGCAATCGATATAAAGAAGAGGGTCTCTCGTGAACAAAACAGTAAAGTTGAGTAAAACCAAAGGGAAAATAACAAGCTAAAGCTAAACGTTATACTGTTTGACTTTGATTGAACTGAGAATGTTTCTATTGTTATTTTTACGATGAATTTACTAAACAGCTGTCTGTGTCATATGCTCTGCCAGCTGTGATTAAGCTCATTGGCTAAACTGTTTAAGCTGTTCCTTGTGTGAAGAAAAGTCACAACCCGCCTCCACCCCAGCTCCTTAGTTTGCTGTGATATGAATGTCAGAGTTTCGTTGCTTGGAAAAGTTTGTGTGGCATGAAAAGGGACATTGCCTCACCTTTCTGCGGCACACAGGATGAATAACAATGAAGAAGGCTTTATATGTGATCAAAATAAAGTTTCTGAATATAAATATTGCAAAACCAATCACATAACCAACATAAGCCCAGTTGGATCGAGAAATGACCAGTATGATTTTACCTTTTATGTTTTTGTATTGGTTTATTGATGCTGACGTTCTGCTCACTGGCCGTGTGAACATGGATCATGACAGAGCTGACTCTACCTCAAATGTCCCGTGGAGGCAAATCCGATTGATCTAAGTGCAAGCATTAGTAATGGTTTGCAAATACAACTCGGAGTGAAATGGTGTTTGCAGGACTACTCTTCTGTGTGAATCCATTAAGGCTCGTGAGAACACAAACTCTAATTTGTCAGTTCACTTTTTAACATCCTCACTCTTACAAGCCTCATTCCTCCTTCTGAGTAAAACCTAACTGGATAAATCCCTGATGCGGGTGGCTCCATGTTGTTTTACATCAAACGAGCGCCGTCTTTTCCCAGCGAGACACAAAGAGAGGCTTCCCCATCTCTAAATGCATGAGGATCACAGTCGCAGAGGATTGTGGACCCTGTTGCTCTGAGAAACTACCGAAGCGCAGTGGCTCGACTTCGTGTGGCTCTTGTAAGTTGACTTTGTCAGCTCGAGGCACCGTGTTTTCAGAAGCAGGCGTGTACAACAGTAAACAAAAACGTGGCTGACCTTCAAAGTTTGATGGCAGGTGAACAAATGTATCAGTTTTGTGTTTTTAGCGTCTCACAGCTCATTCTGATTTGGGTGAGGCTGTGCAAACACTGAATAATGCATTATTGCTGGAGCAGTAAGGTGTGAAAACTCAGCGTGAGATTAGCGCCAAGAAACATGTTGGAGCTCTTTTTCATTCTGCCACTTCTGCCTTTCACCTGCCTCCAAACAAAGAAGAGAAGAAGAAGGCACCTTATTACCCCTTTTCCCACCAGTGCATTCCCTTTTCACATCATTTACCTTAACTCCTCTAAGCTGTGCCAGATTTCCTGAATGAAACAGGAGTTAATGAATGGAGAAAAAATGAGAATAAACACCTTTCACGTCACGGCAGATCACGAGAGTCAAATTTACATGCTCAGACACAGCTCGGGGTTACGTGAAGGGTTTCTCTTGGTTTTTAATGAACGTGAGATGGCTGTCTCTGTGTGTGGGAAAACTTCAGTGTCAAGGTCTTCTGTGTAATAACTATAAACAATTTTTCACTGAATAACAAAATAATACCTCCTTGTATTTTGTCAAAAAGACACAAACCTCACATGTCGTTCACCCTCCAGCTGTCCGGATGGATCTGGCAACCGGCTGTTGCTGTCAATAAGTACTTTTTACAAATCTTAAAACCTCAGTGGGACAAGTAGAAACTTGGACACAAAGCAGGGAGATAAAAACAACACATTAAAAATGAATGAAAAGAAGATTGTTGAAGTATTTCACACACTTAGTTGAAACTTTTATGATGAAGCAAAAGTGTGGAGCTCCAGATGTGTCCTGCAGCTGCATGGGCAACACGTAATGCTTCACCTATTACAAAAACAAAAGCTGCATTTTAAATTACGAGTTTATCGCAACAGGTGATAAACAAGCCCCAAGCCCTCTCTGTGTAATATGCCAAAGAAACCTGAAAGAAAACAATGCAAACATGAAGGAGGCAATGAACAACTTCAATTCTCTCAACAATCTGAATTAAAATCAAGATAAAATATCCCGAGATCACTACAAAATCACTAAAAAGAAGAACGAGATTGAGCGTCCTGCTCATAATGGATGCTCCAGTGTCACTGTCTCTCATCACTCCCAGATGGGACATCTCGTTGCTGTGAAAAAAGCCAGGGGTCACAATAACTCTACATTATAATGAGTTTATGTTAAGGTTCTACCACATAAAAACAATATCAAGCATTCTATATTTGCTTTTTTTAAGATTTATCTCTATTTTTACTCCTTGCTATGATGGGTGCTGTCTGTTATTCATATTTGAGTCTGACACCACTGGTCTATAGTAATATCACAACTCAGTAAGGGTCTCAGTATAAGATTCGCATGTTGCAGCTGAAAGCAAAGCAACAATCTCTGTTTATTGTACGAAGCCAGAAGGAAAGGGTGTTGATGCATCAAAACATCTTTGTCCCTAATCACAGAAACAGAAATACGTCTGGAGCAAATAAACCAGCGCCTTCTCCATTCCTCTCAACTTCTTGAAAACGTTCACTTACAAAGATCCTAGTGCTCACTTTGCACCAAAAAAGGCTTTCACTTTTTCAGAGGCACAAAGCATGGCGCAGGTTTTTCCCATCTTTTTTTTCGCACGTATTGAAAACAAAAGAAAGATACCTGCCGCCTGTCACCGAGCAACAGGGAACTCTTTGGGAAGGTGTGAGTGGGAACAGAGGGAGATGATGCAACCAGCCAGGCTCTTCATTCGCACCTGTGAGCGACATCCTGCACTCCCCGGGGTTCAGCATCCGGATGGCACTGCTCGTGTCTCCCACAGTTCCCAACGTTCCCATCTTTCATGCGTTTAGTGGGGGCTTAACTCCCACGCAATATTCTCCCTCTGTGATATTTGGTTATACTCGATGACACAATGAGAAAGAAATCGTGTTAGGAAAGCCATGGTGATTCACTGCAGGTTTTTCATTCAATTGTGAGTATCTGATGGCCTTATAGTTTGGCATTTCTGGAGGCAAATTGTGGCTGGTGGCTATTTGTTCTCAAACAGTCTGTGTGTCGGAGTCATGTTTTTTGCTATAATTAATACTGGGCACATACAAAATGATTGTTAAATATGACAGAGGGTTTCATATCACATGCATTGTATGAAACATGCATTGTATTTGTCAAGTCAGAGCAGCAGCAAGATGTGTTTGTCTGCTTTTGTCAACTTACTCAGTGTGTTTAAACGTATTGGTGTCATGGTTTTATTGTATATGACACTGAATGAAATATTCAGTACCTGCTGTCGTTTTAACATTTATGAGAGATATAACAATGGTCCCACACCCACTCATTAGCATTCATTATTTCCACTGTGTTGTTAGTCGCCTCAAAGCAGCTCAGCTTGTTTGTTTGTTCGGGCGTTTGGCAGCCGCCGTCAGCTCAGTGACATCACACACGCTGGCACCGAGAACCATGCAGCAATGACTGCTTAGCACAAAAGACATCTCCAAATAACAGCAAACACACTGCCGGTAATCACGTTAAGCTAATGTCATTGACTGAACTGAGGCTCAAGAGAGACCCTCATAACACAGATGAAGTACATAAACACCACGCTGGAGTGTGGACGTGAAAATAAAGCCAAACCCAGTTAACAGAGCAAACACGATTTATTCATTTGTTTTCAGTGCTGTGCTCATAATGTGAGCTGGTTTTGTGTGTGAATAGGTCAGAGGACACTTTAACATACGCACAACTTACATCAAACAACGTTCCATAAATAAACAAAATGGCAGTCTCCAAGGCTCCTACACTCGGGATTAGAGATGTGAAATACCCATCATGCACCCTGTTTGGCTTAGAGCAGATCTTGACAGGCATTCACTGATGAGATCCCAGAGGCTGGTGAGGTTTTACTAAAGACCTGCATGAGGTCAGCACCTGCACAACCTGGAGGCTGCAGGTCCAGAAATTAGTTTTACTGATTTTACTCTTGTGTAGGGCTGGGGGCCACATGGCTAAAAATTAAATTAAAAAATCTGACATTTTTGGGCCTTTTTTAGGCTTTAAGCAAACAGACCTGAGAGGAATCGCACCTGGGTGGAGACAATATGTGCACTTTAACATGTGAACCACAGAATGTGGACATTTTAAATAGATTTTTACTAGGGCTGGTAAAATTTGTATAAATTAGTTAACTTTTTGTGTTAATTTATTTGGTTAAGTATGTTAAAAAAATAACGCAATTGTTGATTGACGTAATGCCCCACACCACGGCACCTCATTTGTGTTTTCTGTGGCTAACACGACCGCACACTTGAGCTAGTGATGGAAAAACAAAAGACACATGCTGCTAAATGGACAATTCTGCTTTAAGAGATTACCGATGGCTCCCTGGAAAAGAGTTAAGTAAGTAATTTGCAAAGCAGATATAAATATTTTGTAAGGTTCTCAATTACAAAAGTTCAAACAAAAATTGACATTTCAAAAAGTCAAAGTTGTGAAGCACAAAGTGAATGTACCGGTAATGCACTAGTTACTGTATTTTATGAAATTATTTGTCAAATCATTTTTGCATTCATAGACTGGGCTGTCATAGTGAGTCAGTTTTGAGTCTGAACAACCCAAAACTAATACTTTTCAATGTTAAATTTATTACAGATTACATGCTATACAAAAGTTAAAGTATGGCAAAGTTAAATGATTCAAAATAGTGATTTTTTGTTAAGTTAATTAAGTGAATTACTTTCTGTTAAATTGTGTTTATTAAAAGTTGTGTATTATTCACTATTACAGCCAGATTTGTGATTAATTAGTTAATTGTTTTTAATTGATTAACATCCCTAATTTTCACCTTTCTTAATGGCCTTAAATCCAATGATAATTCACAAACCTTCTTATGTTTGCACTGTTCTTGTCATCAAAGCACATGGCTAATTTGCATAAATCAACAAATACACAACACAAGACTGTGCATGTTGTGTTTTTAGCCCATTCGCTGCCACTTTGCCTCTATCACAGAGATACCACGGCCATTATTCAAGCTGCTCTGGGCACCGGCAGCAGCATTAGGCTTCACGCTGAGGACAAAGGGAGGGAACTGTGTCTGGTATATTTGATTTTGCAATATAGCTGTTTTTATATGGATAGAAAAAAATCTGGTACACTGAGTCTAGAAAAAGTAATAGAAAAAGTTGTATGTAGAAAGGGTCACTAGTTTTAAGGCCCAAAAAACAGTTGTACAGGTTAATAACTAGGACTAATAACATGGAGGAGGTGGCTGGGGAGGTGGAGGCATATCAAAAGTCATTTAATATTATGGCAGATTGCAAAGATAAACAAGAGAGCAGATGTAAGAGAATGTAAATACACAGAAGTAACACCCAATTGGGCAGAAGAAAAGACCAGTTTCCACCAATATGTTTATGATGCCAGTGGATAAAAATAAATAAACATTTAATTTATTGTTAGTTGGCCTATCATCAAATCTCTGATTGTAGTGAATTTGTTTGATGAATGCACCCCTTCTTCATAGAAAGCAGCCACACTTTCATTCATTTCACATCGAGCAACTGTCACAGTGAGATCAAGAATGATATCTGGAACAGGGAGCCTCTGGGGCAAAGCCTAGAAGCAGGATTAAAAAATAATGACACAGTTAGCTAAACCTGTGAAGTGCTTATTGATCATTAAAGAAGCAGGGAATCACAGCCTGTTGCTTTAGTGCATGATCCAATTCACTGTGACAAAGTGGTGAATGGGAATGAAATGTATAAATATGAATACATTTGTGTGCATTAGATGTTTCTTATGCATGAGAGCGAAAAAAGAAGAATAAAAAATGCCTTGACCTGACAGCTGTGGAGGAAATGGAAATTCAAGTCAATGCACAGTTTAAAGTGTAAAAAACAGAGAGGATTACAGACTCATGTGCCATTATTTTGAAAAGTCTGACATTTTCCTCTTGTTTTACATTTTTCCGTCCGTCCCTGTACACTGTCTGTCACAGCTCTCCAGAAGAGACAGAGTGTAACTTTACATCTGTGTATAACGCCTCAGAAGTTACCTCTGTTGGTAGCTTATCCTTCTAGTGAGAAAACAACCTAATTTATGTCATGTGAAGCAGAGTCAGGCTTTAGATGCCAATGCTGCTGTGTTCAGTGTTGACTGTCTCAGGGGCCTGTGTTGATGGTAAATTCTCCTCAGAGTGTCCAGATTACCTTTTTGTAAGACCTCCACAGGTTTTAAAGAGTGCAAGAATTCCCTAACACATGCACAGTGATGATCAAACCTGTGATTAAGTTTGATTTGACCCAATCCTAGTCTCAGTGGCCCCTCAGTGTTCATCGAGTGTTGGGCGAGTGGGTCATCCCAGTGCCCAGAGGCTTATTGCTGGAAACAGGAGGCACGCTGAGAAACAGCTGTCACTCAGAGCCATCTCTGAGGTATCTATCACGATGGAGAGCTCAGCACCTGCTGCTGTTTCTGTGCAGCAGCGCGGCTCCTTCACTGTCGGAGTGGGAGCTATATCACTGACTCACAGCAGCTTGTGAGCATGTTCAGACCCATATGGGAAAGACTAGCCGCCGCATGTCGCACACAGTCAAATCACACTGTAAAACTCAGCACTATGCCACACAGACGCCACTCATCTGTTAATTAATTTATCACTACATTTAATATTATTTTAAAGATACACTGCTGAGTAAATCACTTGTGAATCTGCATTAAAGCAAAAGGATGAGTCACCGCTGCAGTCTTTCCTGGACGTCTACTGGTTGTGGCTCAGGTTTATTCAACGCTGTGGTCACAGTCAATAGGAGACATATATTCATGCGACTGGGTGTGAACTCCAGCCTCCTGCATGAAAACAGAACGCACCCAATCACTGCCCTGACCTCCACCGAGCCCACACACAGCTGCAGTCTGAACACAACACTGAGCACACAGGCCTCACGCTCTTGGCAATTACACTGTGTTTATGTTGAGATCATCATGGCAGACTGTACAACTGAGATACACACGAGGTAATCATGAGTAAAAAAAGAGGCATGTGACCAAAATAATTGCATGAGCCTTTAAAGCTCATTGTCTCAAGTCACCAGTTTTAGAATAACGTCAGATATCGGGAATCACAAAGTCTAGTGGATACAAAGTTAGCTGTTGCTGTAGCTACTAATACAGAAGTACCACAGAAGTTAAAAAGCATCTCCTTCTATACATTAAGCGATACACTTAAGTGATAGAGAGAGGGTTTTGAATCAGATTAGAGGATTCTTTGAAAATAAAGTAAGAAAGACCATATCTATCATAAACACTGAAACTTTCCTTTTGACCTTGAAAATGCCATAAAGATACATTATACTTTTAGTACATGGTGAAGCATATTACAGTCAATAAATACTCTGAAACATTGCAGCTTCTTTATTGGATTGACTGGCTATATCTTTGATTTAAAGGACTCTCAACTAACTTCACTCTTTTTATTACTTAGCAAACTGCAATTAAACATGAATTATGAGGTGTGAATATATTTAATATGCATGCTTGTGTAGTAAAAGTGATAATAAGTGCTAAGTCAGTTCAGGATAGATAAATATACTGGTGCCACAACAACTAATAGGAATAGTGTACTTGTCATATTTCAGAACAAAAAAACCTGTATGCAGCAATAGGTCAGATTAAGAAAATGCTTCTCTTGTCCTGACTGTCAACCTTCCCTTCACAGTCGCTCTGCATTAAACTTTGAGAGGCTTCAGAGGAAAACAGCTTCTCTGAAGTGTGGGCATGACCAGACAGGAACAGGGAAAACAAAATGCAGCGCTCAGAAAAATGCCTCAGGTTTTAAGCAGCACAGTGAGTGAGAGTGTATCGATCTATGGTCGCAACAACTTCCTCTGTCAGCAAATTTCTATTTCTGGAAGCAGCCTACCTCAGGAAGCCAACGAGACCTGATTTGTGGGGAATGACTTACATTACCTTGTCTCTTCTCGAGTCCAAGTGATCTATTTTAATCCCAACCCCTTCTCTTGAGTTGTCACTCAAGTTAAATTCAGGTTGTATTGAGACCGAAGGGGCACGACTCCTCACTGTTGTTGTGGAGGATGTTCTGGATGCCACTTAATTACCTCAGCCCTTGGGCACACCCCCACTCAGAGCATCAGCCCATGTGACACATTATGCACCTAGCGAGAATAAAAGCTCAAGGTAATGAGCGATACTTCTCATGTCAGCAGACACTCATGAATTGTCTGGAGGAGGAACAAAACCGCAACGAGGAAAGTGTCAAAAGCTTCCTCTTAAAACCTGAGAAGGGGTTTCTCCCATCAAGCACGGATCGGGAACCTCTGGGGACAAGCACACGGCTGCAGTGACAGGTACGCCTTCTGAGAAACACACTCACATGTTCAAGCACTCGGGTCCCAAGTGTGTGTGATGCACTTAGTGATAAGATAATTTGGACAACAAAACAAACAGGTTTTGCTTTACTGCCCTCACAAGGACACTATTAACTACAATGCAAACGTATCTACTACTAGCTTCTGGAGGAACAACCAAAAACAAAAGAAAAAAAAAGAAACTCTCTGGAGAAACAACTCAAATCAATGAGTTCTGATTAAATCGACAAGAGCATCACTGAGGCCACTGCAAATGAGAAGCTGGTGGTTAGCGAGTGGCGTGCGCCGTGATTCATGACAGTCTTGAGAGTCATTCATCCCCCATCAGCCCGTCGTCGCTGCCAACCCACCGGGTCAACCTTGTAATAAATATAGATGTTGACACACAGATTCTACCAGTCACCGGAGCAGACGATTCATGTTGTGGGTGGACTGGATGTGGCCCTGTGTCCGCACCTGACACCCTCCAATTATATGTGACAGATGCTCGGCGCATGCACACGCACATTAATACGCCGCACAAGCACCAAATGAAATCTCCATATCTGACTCTGGGCTTTCTCCCCCCTTCACCTCTTCCTTTTGTTCCCTGGCTCTATGTGACCAGATGTGGCCCTACTACAAATTTAATAAACACCAGTGCGTATGTGTGTGCTTTTCTAAGATGCCCATAAGGATCTATATGATTAGTCACGTGTGCATGTGGACGCCTGCTGTGTTTTACATGTGCGTGTACCAATCCTACACGCCACGCTGCCCGCATCGCCTTATTAGCAGGCTCCATGTGTCAGTGGTTAATTCCCGTGTCTCCCGCGGGACCCCCCTCTCATACCCCCCTGTCCTCCTGTCACCCCCTCATCACCACCTCCACAGATGGGTCCTTTTATTTCCCAGCAGAATACTAATAATGGCCATTGAAGGATTCCAAAGGGGGCGGTTTAGGCCCTTAACACCAGCATTGAGCTGAACGCTGTAATGATGCAAGTGGTGGCCGAGGGAGGGACCAGGGAGGGTCCTATGAGCCCACAGACAACAGCCAACACAAACAAAGATGTTAAAGTGCTTCCGTTCAATTCATGGAGTGCCTTATCATTCCCCAAAACATAGCTGCATTAGAGAGTTGAGCAAAGAAGAGGAGTGATTCTGTTCAGACTGCAAAGTCAGGTAGATATAAACAGTTTGTGTGACGGTCCACATTACTGATTTCAGTCCTTAAAGACATTACATAAGGAAACCCAGAGAAAACTAAAGAGACATTTAGGTTAATATTTAGGTATATATCAAGTTTGGCATTACATTTAGTCTTCACCTTTATTAATTGTTGGACAAATGTTAAAGTTGTAACAGAAACATGGAAAAAAAAAAAAGAATTGGGCACCTAACTTTCTGACTTGACGCCATGTCGTGTGATATTGACTACAGACTGCTCATCAAGTCTTTGACAAATTTTAATATAGGAATACAAACTGTTGTCTATATAGTCTGTCCTGTACGAGTGACTGTTTTACACACTTATTACAGTTAGAGCATCATATAAGAAGCCAGGTACCCATAGCCCGGCCGACCATCCTAATAGTTTTTCTATTCTGTTGTTCTTTCCTATAAAAACAATTTAGTTGGATTTTTAAGGGACCAACAGATCCACAATAAACTCCTGCTGGATGCATTTGGATACATGTACAAACAATCAGAGAATAGGGAATTACATAAAGCCACCCATTTTAGAAAAACAATTTGGTTCAACGGGATTTATTCTCAGTTGCTGTGAAGGGAAGGTGTGACGCTCCACTTAGACGTCTCCAAAGGACTGTTTTGTGTTTACGAAGTAGTGGCCATTCATTTGGGTCCAATGATCCCGCTGCCTTTAAAAGCCTCCAGCACGTAACTATTAATACAGCTACATTAACCATAAATATCTTAATATATTGTTTGCTTTAATGTAATAAGAGCCATGTAAGAGCCATTTCGTAACAGAAGGCATAGGGAGACTTGCAAAGTGAGGAGGTATGGCTGGCGTATTATAGTAAATAATTTTTTTCTGTTTCTTCTATGATTAAAAAAGGAGGGACTGTATGCTACTTTGTGAACTAATCAGTGGCTTAATCTGTGAATGCAATGCAAAGATGATAAATAGTCTAACTTGAAAACCAACATGTAATAAGTAAGTTTGGTCTAAAATGAAATATCAGTCTGTTTTGCTTTTTTTTTTACACTTTGCTACAAGTTGGGTCTGAACATGTGGAGTCGAGCTAAAACCAATGTCAGATTGGTCTGTTTACTTTGATATGAACTGGGACATTTTTGAAGCTGCAGTAAGCATGGCCTTTTATTACTTAATGCAAAGTAATAAAGCGAGTATAATATAGACTTTACTTATTAAATGCCAGGAAGACAGTGTTGTGCTGCTGTAAAATCAAACCCTGCCAAGAGGAAGCACAGAAGAAGAATTCAGAGTGAAAATAAACAGGCTACTATTGCTTCTAAATTTAAACTAAAGTATTTCTGAATATGGATGATGTTGTTGTGGTGTAACCAAACCGAAGACAGGCCACTTTGTAACACTGGACGATAAAAGGCAAAGAAGAAAACTTTGGGGACTTGTGAGTATTATGGAAAGGTTTGAGGCAGCTTAAGTGTCGTCTGCCAAATCGACCAACGTCTAAGTCTCAGTCGGGCCAAGATAGAACTCACTCACTCACTATAAAAGTCCACACATCACGAGCCAAATTAAAGTTATAGAAACTGCCTCAGACATAAACAAGAAAACACCAAAAAAAAAAAAAAACACCAAAAAACAAAACACCAAATAGAAGATGAAGTAAAGTAAGTAAAAAACTATCTACGTAAATGACATAGATGTGAGTCATTTGTTTGTTTGCAGTTTGTTTAGTTTGATTGTGTCTAATAACAGATGTATTCACAGATGTCTACCTCCATATCTGAAGCCAATTCTGTTGAATATTGCAGAAATATTGACCTTCTCTCAGGCAAGAACCACTGAAGATACAACCTAATCTAAAAACGGCAGCTTTCTTACGTCTCTTGTCAGTGCCCACTATACACTGTAGTCTTTCTTTAAATAAAGATGGTGAGTGCAAATTTATAATTTATATGAAAAAATGTAGGCCATCTGTGCAATAAAGCAGAAAAACTGTTCTGTTTTGTTCAGTTTGTTTTCATTGGCTAAAAGTGTCTTGTATAACTTTTTTTCCAGTAGAGAGCACAGGTCCCTCTAGAGGCTCTCTGTGTTGTTACAACGGCGGCGCCACATTCACGGACCTTATTTAGAGACTATCCAAGCGGGAAGTTTGTAAGAAAAAACATGTCTTCTGGTAATTCTAGTGTATTTGCGTATGGTCCAGTTTATTGGTCTATTTTTGCTTCTTCTATTTGAGTCACTCACATTAGAGGTTTGTGTCCAGCTGAGGGACTGTGTCACTGAGATAGGCCTGATTCTTCTGATCTCAAGTCTAAGAACCATCAAAATTTATTTGAAAATATATATTTCTGAGCTAAAAGTTATGCGGTTCCCTTTCAAATTGATCAAAAAAGGCTGCATAGACAGTGCACATGGGCACCTCAGTCCTAAAAGTCAATAATGATGAATAATGATGTGCTGTGTTTTGTGAGTTTGGGTTAAAACAGAGTGAGGTGAGCCCTTTTACACCAGTTGTCTTGTTTTTTGAAAATAGTTCATCACTAAAAATATAACTTTGTTGAAAGTGCCACAAATGGATCACCATTTCAAGTACAAAACCAAACATAGCTTTATTTAGTTTCTGTACATTATATAAATAGCTCTTTGTTACTTGGTGTTCATTGCCGTCATTCTCTGGTGGCGCCTGTCGTCACTGTCTGACCTATGACTGATACCCCGTCTCCAGTGAGTAGCTCAGGTTTATCCAGTCCCAGCCTGCTGTGTCAGATAAAGTACATCACATCCTTGTAGCTCTCCAAGGCCATGAACAGAGTAGAGCGGGACATTTGTCTGTATGAATATTACATTTTTTCCTTTAGTCCAATGCTAAATTATTGAATGGAATGCTCTCTGGAAAACAGCCCTCTATTCTTTTTGTGGATTTTTATTTTCAGTGTTGCCTAAAAAGTGCAGGAACTTGAGTGCAGTTCTTCCCTGCTGGATCCAGCTCAGGCCGACTCGTCTGCTGCACCAGCAACAGATGGCCATGCTCTTGGGTTGCTAGGAAACTGGTAATCAAATACTTTAATTCAGATTGATTTGGGAATCTGCGGTTTATTAAAAGCAGGGTGAAGTCTTTTGTTATTCAGATGGCAGGATGTCACATGTCTCCCACTTATATCGGGGCAAATATCTGAATGGCAGCAGAATTTAATTTAAACTTGGACTAGTTCTGGACAAGTGTGTGAATAAAATGATTGACAGTGTCTAAACTGCAGCTGAAGGGAAACTAAAGCTGAGCCAGACATTTTCAATATGTCATAGAATATATTGATGGAAATAGTCTTCTGGCTTCAGGCTGTGTCTTGTACAGTTGCAGCTGTGGTTTGGAGGATTAATGGGGAGGAGTAATACTAAAAGTATATGTTTTACACAAAGAACAGGTTGTGTTGTTGTGAAAAAACAAAACTTTTAGGAGCTGACACTGAGTCAAGTGCAGGACAGAGCAAAGCTGAACTTTTATTTAACCTTTATTTAACCATGAAGGTTTTAGGATGGATTTAAATTTACTGAGCGATATCAGTTCCTTGATAATCAATGTATGACTGATTATAAGACAAAAAAGTGTGACTGAGATCAATCTAGAGAGTAAGTACGATACTTCAAGAGCCATAATGCAAAGATCGCGGACATCACCAGTGACCAATAAGATTTGCCTCTGCATTGTTTTTCTTTGGGCTTTTTTTGTTCATCAACAATAATGACAAAAATCTTTCAAAAATGCAGGTTTGTTTGGCCAAAATGAATTAATTCGATCTTATCAGGGTAAAGGTCAAGTTTGTGACCTCCAGTCCATTGCATTTTTGTGAATGACATGTAAATCCCAGAAAGGACTCATGGGAATTGATTCAAATTTAACCAAATGTTCACTCAAGCCTGAGCAGATTGTGATTTGGCGACGTGCTGTTAAAAAGTCAAGTTAAGTGTGAATGCTTTACAGAAGGTTTTTAAAGAGTGAGACATGTATCCAAGGTTTAAAAATAGTGTCACTGGAAACTGGAAATTATTCAGTGAAATGACATATCATTAGCACTTAGAAAAAAATATATATGTTAAGTACCTTCTGTGGATGTATTATCAGTCTGCTCCTACATGAATGGAAGCTCATGAATGGCTCAGACACACTGTTTACTCCTTTACTATTTAAACCTGAATGTGTGTTTCTCTTTCAGCAGTGCTCAGTTTGTCCTCTCTGGGCTGTTGTAGAAAACATAACAGGAAATAATTCAACTTCCGCTGCGTTTCAGGGAGCTTTAAAGGTCCATTTTTAAAAGACAAAGTTATTTTGACGTGATTATACACAGCACTGATGTCTTCCATTTTATCCAGCATTATACTACAACACAGTATTTTTAACACAGTAAGTTTTTTAGATTGTTCTTAGATCTAGATTGTTTTTTATGGATTCTGCTGTTGTTGCTGCTCAAAAACATGGATGTATAGGTAAATTAGTGAATCTACATTGCCCATAGTGAATGAATGCGGCTGTCAATAGCTGCTTGTCAGTATATGTCTGGTGCTTGTCCAAGGAGTGCCTCACCTTATGCTCTGAGCAGCTGGGATAGGCTCCAGGCTCCAGGCCCATGTGACCTGTAACTCACTCAAATGGTCCTCAGATGGTAGTATAGTTTCTCGCAGTAGCTTTGGCCAACTGTGTGGATTTGCTGCTGTAGACGTTCCCTCAGTTAGCGGCTGATAGTACACTCCTTCTGGTGACATTAGAAACAGATCCAGTTTACAGACGGATCTAGAGCACAAATATAGCAGCTGATTGTTGATGTTCACAGAGGCCCATTTGAGGAATCCATCTCTCTTTCATCTAAAAATAAAACAGGGATAGTGTTCCTCAAGCTTCTGTTTTGTTTCGACTACGTCATACAGCATATATTCATAAACAAAGGAACTGAACTGAAGTCCCAGTGGCATTTACCTTTTATATAAGTAAACAAGGCTATTTTAAAGAAAAGGGATATTACTGCCGTCGGACACTTTACGATTCTGACCCAATAAGACCATACTCCAAGACCATAGGAGTGTGCGTTTGCTGCATCACAATGAAACAAAATCAGTTGTTTTTTCTAAAGTTTTACACAAACAGCATTTCCTCAACCTCTGTCCTTAATACACAATTATTATGCCACTAAAACAAATTTAGATGATTCAGAATGCACATGCAGAACTGAAAAAAATGTGGGCGTCTGGAGAATCTACAATACCTGCCAGAGGACAGGAAAGTCAGGTCGACACGGGCTCAGTTACTACAGTGTGCTCTATAGCTTTCAGTGTTATGGATTTGTCAAAGGAGATCGGAGGTGGTTAGGCTCAGGGTGCTTTAGTTTAGGATCACTCAGCTCTGTAACATCTTTCTCACCAAACGAGCCACAGAAGCAGACGTTTTAATGTGCAGTACGCATTAGAGTCCCTTACCTGTTGGCATGGCGCGCTGTCACTATTTCAAGAGAATTTCTGATATTGTTTTCTGTTTAATGTATTTTACAGCACAGTAGACCGAAGAGAGCAGTGACTCACCTCTTCTTAGGACTTTAAAATGCCAAAAGAACCACAGCCAGTGCACAGATGATGAATTCAGTTTTATCATGGATATTGTAAGCTAATGTATATTTTATATGTCAGCCTAAAGCTCATTTTATTTTTGCATGTATTGTGAGTTTGGTAAAATTAGAAATTCTACTGGGACTCTTGCTTTTTGTAAGACTTGTGTAAACTGTTGTCTTTGAACCATGATGTATATCTGTTTGTGAAAGGATGATAATAAATTAAACATTAAAGTGACTTGTGATGCTTTTGTAGACTTTTTCATCACTGTAACAAAAATAAAACAATACAAACTGAAATCTTTTCTCTCATCTTTGTTTCATTGGTTTCACTTCACAGCTGCATCACAGATTACATTTTCTGTCCCTTTATTCTCTCCCAAGAACAAAGAAGTTTTCTGTCCCAGGGTGCTTCTTTCTCATCAAAAACCATTAGACAGAATCAAAAGCACATGTCAGATGCTGGGCTCTTGAGAAATGTTTCTCAATGGCAACACGTCACAAACCTGGTGACACATCCAGTCCCCAGCTGCCTCCTTCACGGACCACTAATCCAGACTACGCACTTTCAAAGTAAGCTCAAACTTTGGAATAAAATGTGCCCTAGACATAAAACAGCACTGAGATTCTTTGTAAACAGAGGGCTGCCTCTCTGCCCAAATCTGCTCAAGCCCTCAATTCTGTTTATAAAGCTCATATTTATAAGAAACAGAGTAAAACTTCAGAAAACCCATGTTGCTCAAGGGGTGTCTCTCTGAGTCTCCAGCCTGTAATAAAGTGCAATCTAATATAAAAACCTCAGTGAGGCAGAGGCGGGAGGGTCACAGTGCTGCAGGCAGCAGCTCCAAAGCAGCCTGAGCTGATGCCCACTGACACTGCCAGATAAATATAGTCCCCCACAATGGGATCCACATGGCTCAAGACCACATTGGCAAAAGCCAGTGCAAGTAAATATTACATTTTCTTGTGCCTTAAAGTGTGTTTGTGTCCATGAGCACAAGCTTATATCACACGAGGCAGTTTTGTTGTGAAAGTACTGCCTAACTTTGGTTTCAAGAGACGTACAGTAGATGTGTATTTATTCCTCATACTCTTTAGTGCTAACAACATCCCTGAAGGTTTTATTAAGTAATGTCCTGCCAAGTCTGAGTTATTTTCCAAAAGTGTGAATTTCTTTTCACATGGCTTCAAGAAAAACACAATATTTGCTTTGTAATATATATGTTCATTTTATCCAGAAGCTAATTACAAATTGTAAAACTTTCTTAATTTTCTTTTGTTTCATCCGTTACTTACCCCAGAAGAGCCCTGGCACTTGTATAAACCTGGTGTACTGTAATTTAAATCTCATCCACATTTCACTATTTCCTTTTTTGTTTGTCACATCATCTTTTATAATTCAGTGAAAAGCCTCATTATTGATGTCAAAGGCAACAATGAACAGTACTATTTCAATCATTTTCTAAATGTCTAATACCGATCCCTCCACCAAGAACTAGTAGAAACCAACCCCAAAAGTTTACCTTCAGTGTGAGGGACTTCTATTTCTATTTCTGCATCAAATAACCTTCTCTGGTCTGTGTCTTGAGTCAGTGTCAGTCCTTAAGTCTTGTCAAACACTGGTCTTGGTCCAGACCTGCTACAGCAGTAATAAACTGTGGGTATGAGCCCTGCAGGTTCAAGCGGGTATCACTAGCACCTTGGACAGCTCCAGACACTTTTGTTGGACCAATGTACAGGGTTTTTTTTAAAGAAACAAATATTTTTTCATCATTTAAACAGATATCTTTTTCAAAATAAGAGAAATTTCACATAGCACCACTACATGTAACTTTTTTTTAAATTATTATTTTATGGGACATTTTAGCCTTTATTTGACAGTATATTGTAGACAGAGAGGAGTTTTTAATGTTTATGAACAGGTAAAAAGGCTGGATTGTTGTTTAGTTAAGTATTCTGATACAATATTGATATTTTATTGTTCCTAAAACCTAAATCATATCTGGAATTTAAAAAAAATAAAAGCAGGCTGAAAACTTTTTCGTGTCGACAAGAGGCAACAGTAAAGAGAAATGTACATTTATTAAAATATCCATAGCCAGCGCCTAAGAGCAGTCTTTGAAGCCACCACAACTTACTTTCTATATTGTGTTGTATTTCTTTACATAACCAGACTTATGTGACTTCTCCAGTTTCATAACCACATGGCTGTTTGGCCTGAAGCTAAACCTCTAATCATGTTCTTCACAGACAGGAAGTGTGAGAATCTGGCGACACTGCAAACTCGACTAATTAAAAGAAATAATGAGTTTGTGATATAACATGTTCATGTGCATCTGTTTTAGGCGAAAATAAAAATATATGGAGGAGTCACATAGACATTTTTTTCTGTATTTGCTTTCACACATCCTCAACATTTTTTCTGTCTTGTGTAAATGTGTTACTGCTTTTTTCACCATAAAGGCATAAATAAAATACATATCCTCAGAGTCACTTTGATGGTTCCCGAACATAAAAAGGCACAGTATAACTCAAAGGAGAGCACAGAAACAGAAACTTTTGGATGCATGAGTCCCGCATGAGTGTAGTTGCAGTCAATGTCCATTAGGGGGTGCAAATCCTAAAAAGTTATGTAGTGTTGCTTTAAACACACAAATATATCCCAAAAGAACTGAATTACACTTCACTTTTTAAGGGCTCAATGCTAAGTATTCATTTCTAAAAACAAGGTCTATATATATTTTATGACATAACATTTATGGTATAATCTTCTATAAAAGAAATGAATTGGACTGATTCAATAGAAAATGACTTGTCACACTTGTCATTATTTAGTATTTAGTGCTACAAGAAAAAAAAAGTCTGATAGTGTTAGTGAAAAATGTGTCGAGCAGTTTGATTTCAGTAAATAATGTTCGTCCCAGTGTTGCACTCCCTATTGATTCAGACACACATCTGTTTAATGTGGCCATCTGTCTGAGCTGGCAGCGTATATTCAGCCTTGGGTTGGACAGTTTCTACCTGAATCACTCTCGTCTTGCTCTAACTTACTTCTTGTTATCCGAGTGGTGCTTGCCTCACTGAGCCCTGAGCCACAAAGTCACCTTCAGCAGTCGCCTCAATGCCGCCTCTGTCATTTAGTCTTTGAAGTTTGAAGCCGTTGAGCGCACAGCCACAGGTCACAGCGGATACAGATGGTTGAACACTGAGAGAGGCTTTTGATTCGCAACAGCTTATCACGTCCATTCATTCACTGACATTTTCATTGCTCACAAGGTTTTATTATGTTGCCATGAGCTTAATCTGAAGAGAAACACAACTGTGGGTGTTAGCTCTAAAAGGCGACATGATACAGTAATGTGTCAAGGACTATGGGAAGTAGGGTTAGCTCAGGTCAAATGTTTCACATGAAGCAGCCTTCACTGTCAACATCCACTCTTTTTACACTTTATGCTCTGATTTTTTAAAATTTATTTATTTATATTAAGGATGTACTTCATAATTTTAAAGTATTTTGTCAGCTTTTCATATTTCAACCTTGGTCAAAGAAGTAATGGAGAAAATAAACATAAGCTAATCAACATCTAAGCAGGCTGCAATGCTGACTTCTTGCTTCTGACTGGATACAACAGGACAGCAGAAAATGTATGGAACACACAACTTATGTATACTTATAAACTTAAAAAGTCAGCTTAAAGGCATCAGTCCAACATTGACTCATCCACTGTTTTAAAGGTATATTAATAATGATCAGGATCGCACTGTTTGTTAATAATATTGGCAAAAGAGCTGCAAACTCACAAACATAAAAATTACACTGACCTTCACATTGATTTAGAGAAATGTGAGTGGAATAAAACAGATTTCGTTTGTGTTTGGATTCATTCATTTTTAAATACATCTCCTACATATCATAAAACTATACAACTCTAACTAAAAATGGCCGTAACTGCAGTTCTGCCCCACCATTGGTCCAAACTGACAGCGAGTCACGGGCAGATGCTTTGCCTGGAGCAGTACAAGATAGTTTTGGTGAGCTCAAAAATCTCAGGAGAATCCAGCTGCAGCGCCAGGTAAGTATTAGACCTTGAAAGCAATGCAGTTTAATGAAAAATTAGTCAAATATTTTAAAGCCATCATCTATTATCGTGAATACTATCCCAAACACACCAGATTTTTTTGTGTTTATGTTTATTTAGGCTTGTAGTACATTGTGTAAAACTAACTGCTGTTAAATAAAGACTCTTAAACAACACAAGAAACAAATTCTAAACTGCAGAGCCTTTAGTTTGGCACGAATGCAGTATTTTTTTGGAAATGTCTAAACATTTACATAAACATTGTTCTGTTTTTGTGTCCACAGTATGCAAATGAGACATTTTAAATATCTCGTTGTGTCCTCTGAAGAGTAAACACTGCGATGTACTGAATTATTTTGAACAGGAGCTGCAGCTTCCTGTCAGCTATTGACCTACATACTGTTTATACACAAGTGAAATGTAGGGACAAGAATCTGCACAAATGTCTGTTGATAATGAGCTGAAAGATGTAATGTTCAGCCCCTCTTTTCTAAATTAAATCAGGTTCAAACACATTATGGACACCCTGTCAATAAATATGAATCAACGTATTATTGGGTGGTGCCAGCGGGTGTCCAAATAACAACAGATGGCCGGCTGCATACCTCTTCAAAGCCGGACGACCGTGGGAACAGCATGAGGCTGACTATGATATGCACTGATTCACTTCTCCATTAGTCACAGGAGCGTTATGACAGAGTCTGCACTGATCAGTCTGTAAAGTGAGTTCTGTCACCTGCCCTTGACCTGGACACGCAAGTAAATGAAGCGTTAAATATGTATACATCTGTAGGCAGCTCAGCACACAGCAGAAGTCAAGTATTAAGGTAAAGACGTGTTTAGTGTTGAGTTAATGTAATGGATGTCTATGTTTAACATCTGCACATTTATGAGCAAATGCTTTTTAGTTTTGAAGAACACTGTGGCTCTCAAACATTGGGTTGAAATGTAATAAAAAATAAATGTCTATTTTAGGAAATTGGTAATATGGGTTGGCAACAGTAAAAAGAAAGGGTAACCAAGAGAGGAATAACATCATGATAAAAATGTCCAAAATAGCAAGGAATTAAACAGCACTTAAAAAACACAAAATAAAATAGACAGAGCTTGATTAAAAAAAAACCTAAAAAAAAATCAGGAAATTGGGTTCTTGCTGTCTTCTGACAATGGGTCTCATCAGACAGACTTCAGAGTTTGTATGGTGAAGATATATTTACAATGTTTATATATTGTTTTGAATGCAGCTTGTCATTTGTTGACAGCGTTTCTCATTACTGACCTGTTAGTTATTCTGTTTTTTATCCTGTGTCTGGAACTGTGGGTGGAGGGAGTATTTGTCCTTCTTAAGTGACCTCTGGGACTTTTTTGAGCGTGTGAAAAGCTATGGTAGCCCTGCAGGGACATGCCGTTGTCTATGAATAAACCCAGTGTAAATAGATCTGATGGTGATTTCACTTTGAATCCTTTTAACTTTCATGTAAGAATGTGAGCTCAGAACAAATAAACCAGCAGTGCTCTGTTTGTCCTCTCTGGGCACCTGTAGGAAGACAGGTGTTATTTTTATGTCATTATCATCTATTCACTACAGGATTTAACACAGTGCACCTGTTTACATATTCATGCATCAGGCAGAATTGTATTGTTTCATGTAATTAATCTACCACAAGTTTAGTGTGAAGAAAATGATCTTGACGCACCCACATTGACACCTGTGGCTCTTAAGCAAAGACGCTGTAATGGCAAGTAATAAAAACTGTATTAAGAATAAAGATACATTTATAGTAAGACATATTGTTTGGCGTGTTTCTTATTTGCCGGTGCTGAACTTTACTCCCCAGAGATCCTGTTTAATTGCGTTGTTATCAGTATGTCAGACCCTGAAGAAGCAGTAGTCACCATGGCTACTGAGATCCTCGCTGGTGATGATGGTAGGGCATGAACAGCAGTGAGAAAAGTCCACCGCAACATTGAGATATCTGGCTCATTTAAAAGAGTTTAGCAGAAAAAGCTGAAGGCCGGCTTGTTTTGTGTGATGTAAGCATATGTACGGGACAGTTTGTTGGATGTGTGTGAGTGCTTTGGCGCTCTATGCCCGTCTATGTAGGTGTAGCTAAGTCCCTGTATATTATTAACAGCAGTCCAAGGGAGTTGGTCGATGAAACCCCTGCCCACCAGTGGCCCTCTTTAGTCCTACACACCGTCTCATCGTTATCTATGGTAATCGCTGGGATCACATCACAGCACATCCTTAATCATGCTGGGGGCGGGTGTTCTGAGATGTGAACCGCTGACCTGCATGCACTATCAACCGCTTTCATCTCAGGGCAACATTTTGTACTTTTTCTCCCCCAGAGTCTTATTTCGAACACAGCGTCATGGCGTGACGGAAAGAACTGGATTCAAAGGCTCTTTTAATGGCAGTTCCATACCACAGCATGTAATGATTTCGGCCTGTTTCTTCATGTTTGTTCAGCATGTACCCTTCCAATTCCCCGTGTCGGCCGGGATCGGCAGCAGCCCCCCGCATCGCCGCAGAGGATGAGCAGGTATGGCAGTATAGCTGTATTAGCAGGTGGGAGAGTGCCCTTTCACTGAGACGAATATCTGTGCAGATGCAGAAATCCTGTTAAGCCTCAGTAAGCCTGCTCATGTGGTCACTCACACCCCCTGGTCTGCAACGCAATGAATTTCCTCATTAAAGGACCTCTGACGTGATAGAAAGGCAAACAAAACATGTGGCACGGAAGGATTTTATAGAATAACAGACACAATTCACTGACAGAGCTTCATGTTTGTTTTTATTCACATTTGATCCTTGGGTAAAGCAATGATACAATACTATAACAAATGAGTTTTGTCTTTTAATGTACAGTTTCAAGACAGACATATTACTTCTGATGGACTGATATAACCACCTACCATTTAGTGATTTTTTTGTTTTTTACATTTGATAACATTAATGAAAACTGCATTTAAAACTAGATGATAAAAGATATGAGTGGTAGTGGGGAGGATGCTGATGAAGGGAGTTGGATTAAATGAAATGGGTTTTATTGAGAACACTTAAAATTTTTGGCCTAATGTGACATAATGACGTGTCAGCCTTGTGTCCCACTTATGTTAAGTGAGCGAGGTAGCCTAAAGCCACTGTTCTCTTGTATGATGCATTCTGGGATTTTGTGAAAAGGTCTTTACACAATAAAGAAAAGTGATGAACGTTAAGGGAAAAGCACAAGTTGAAACTGGAACAAACAAGTCTAAGGTTGATATGAAATAAAACAAATGTGGTGACAAATACATTTACAAATACATTTACAAATACATTTACAAACACAAATACAATACATACAATATCTTTCATCAGACTATGTTTAAGCTTTGGAGTTGTTTTGCTAAAATGACTTTTTCGTTGATGAGCTATTTACAAACTTTTTCCACATTGCATTCCATATTGCATAATTTCAATAAACTATTATAATTTCTTTTTAGTGTTTTCATGTCATTCTTATATTTTTATCCCATTGTAATGTCTTCATCCATTAAAGACTATATTCCATATCTGATTTTTAAACACATGAATGACCAAAATACGTTTGATAATAGAAACATAATTTTAGATTTTGTGGTGACTCCTATACTATCTACTGTGACCTATTTTTGGGTCCTTTCCCACTGTTTGGACAACACAGAGCTATTCTACTTTGAATTAAAATGCAAGAGACTGGACAAATATGTTAAAGGTGAAAATAATACAAATATACAAAAAACTTAGATGAAAGAAACCAAAAAGGCCAAGAAGTACTGTCATACAGCTGTGACTACTATAATGCAAGAGTCCATTATGACCAGCTCCAAATCTCACTTCACTGTGAGTCTAATGTGAAACAATCATGAGACCAACCAATAACAGCTCAGAGCTTGTGATGTATGCAAAACCGAGAGATAGAAGATAATGAAAGATTAATGAGTAAATCTCTAGCCATAAATATTTGAGGAGGGGAAGTCTGTTTAATACATGATCACCCTGCGAAAGGCTTCCTGTACATAACACCGCCTCATTTGCCAATTCAGAGAAGTTGCTTATTAGATTTTCAGGCGGATGGCATTTTCATTGCCGTAGACTCCCATGAGCCGCTTTCATAAATCATTTCAGATCACTTTTTATTTGGGATTTGGTCCTTGATGTGATGTATATATGTATGTACTGTCTATCTGAAATGGGCAACAATGTCCCTAGTCTTCAGGAAAACATGGAAGATTAATGAGAAATTCCTAGAGCGGCTTTATAGATTTCTCATTCATACTTTGTCATAGATTAACTCTTGCGATATTTAAAATAGAGAGCAATCTATTTTAAGAAATGACAGCTGGGGTCAGTCCCACAGAATTAAAAATATTTCCATTTGGTTATATTGATTACGTCAAATCTAAAAAAAACGAGGGGAAACTCTAGTTTAACTCAAAGCAGGAGCCCAATGTTTCCAGGAAAAACAACAAAATCCCTAGAGACTAAGGACTTAAGGGCCACTGCAGTGTGTTTTTGGCCTTCAGGGACATTACCCATGAAGCCTGCCATGTAAGCAAAAAGAAAAGGGCAACGACAGGAAAGGACGGTCTTAAATGTAGGTTTGTGGAATCTCCACTATATTATATCATTTAAAGCAACACTATGTAACTTTTTACCTCAAAACATAGAACCCTTATTCTTATAATAATAGCCTCAAGTTTAGTTTGATGGTTTCTTGAAAGGAGGAATAACCCCCAATTTAGGGCGTTTTCATACCTGCACTTTTTGGTCCAGACCTTCCTACGATTCTGACCAAACAGCTGCTCTTTAGTCCGGCAAAAAGAGGTGGTCTCAGTCCAGACCAAACTAAACCAAGGTCTAGTTTGTTCGTATTGTAAAAGCGTGTTCGCCGTTAGTTCGCACTTTCGGAAGCAGGAACCACGGGTGATTAAACAAACAAAGGAAACGTTTCTTGATGTTATGATTCAAAACATGTCTTACAAAGTGGATTTGATGAGAGAACATTATAAAAAATTCAAAGTCAAAAGTCAAAAAGAATGTCATAACAAAGCGACTAATCTAAAGTCAACCCACAATGTGTCCCATTCTGCAAACTCTAATATTATTTTAAATGTAGTAACTTCTGATTCCATAAACTCTCCTCTACTTTTTCAAAGCATGAAAATCCAAGGAGAATCTTTGTAGATTCAGTGCCGTTTTTATGTCTGAGTCAATCACTTAGATGCTAAAAGAAGTTGATTCTTGTCTTTAGCATTTGGCTCTGTTTGGCTTTTGAAAAGTGAACAGCAATTTAATCAATGGCAGATATAAACTTGAAAGTCTATTCTAGAAAAAGAAATGGTCAAAACTGCAGACATATGATTAATTGTAGTGCATAGCCATACACAATGTGATGCACAGTGTATAGGCCGTCTCTTTGAACTACATGTCCACTTACCATGTGCATCACACAAAGACATCATTTGACCATTTGCATCTCAAATGACTTTCATGCCATCGATCGTGAGCCTGGAGGGCCACACTTGACATAGCCTAGCTCTGTAGCTCGTAGCGCTAACTGCTTCTGTGACTGACACACAGAGAGGGATCAATGGATTAGTTTCCATGAGATGGGTGATCTTGGGGGCCGTAGACGTGCCTGCACATGCTAAGAGCGGGATTACGGCGAGGCAGACGGGGGCTCTACGGTCTGACGCTGCTCCCAGGCCCATCTCTGAGCTCAAGATGGTGACAAATGGAGAGCGCTGCCAGCAGAGTGCACTCATATCTTCAACTCAATCACACTGTGTCAACACGCGCAAACTCAGGGACGCTGTCAATCAGAGTCGGCCATTTAGGCAAACAGGCAAATCTGCAAACATCAGCATACACACTCATATGGTCAAATCCATGCCTTGACTGAAAATCCAGAATTGTGCACTTTGTATTTCCTGAGCGAGCATGCCCAAATTATAAACTCAAATCAACTGAAAATGTGCTGTTTTAAAGCAACACTACAGAAGTTTTGAGAATAGGCTGCAAACCATCATAGAACTGCTCTGTTTTTTATTTTAAATGTGGGGATAGTATCTCAGGGAACCACCATAATGACTTTGGGATTACACATTTTAAAAAATGACATATTGTTCAACAAAAGCTTGTCTATTTGTAGCATTTATTGCATTTTCTCATGTGGCTTCATCCATTTGACTTTGACAGTACTGTCTACTCTGTCAAAAATGCCTGTGACGCAGAATCTGACAAATTCCTCACAGCCACAGTCTCAATCAAAGCAAAGCTGTGCTAAGACTTTGACAAATATATCTGTAAAGGATACACGTTTTTCATTTTTTCATCACATCCTTCTCTTGTCAAAGCGTTGAGATTATGAAATTACCCGATGTACAAGACATATTTTATCCAAGCTGGTGGTAGATTCTTGTCTTGCGCAGCCTAAGGAGGGTGTTTCACCACAGAGGATATTTATAGCACAGGCAGAGGCTGTGTTTTGTGTTGCCTGAACGAGGGAAACCCTAAGCCACGAGGATGATGAATGTCTTTAATGAAGGTATTGCATAAATGTAATACCGCAGGGAAAGCCGTGATGTAAACAGCATTAAACTAAACTAAATTTGGACCTTGATGCAGAGGAATTGGACCACACATGCTTCACACATTCACTCACATGTACATCTATTTACCTGCTCAAATTTCTCACACCCTGCCGTCATGTCCCACCGCACACCGCACAGACTCTGAAGCATGTGTTCAGTCGGATGATCACAGCAGCTGGGGAAGCACCGGTGACAGCCAATGTAAGCTCCGCACTGAACCCCCCCCTTTTCATGTCATCAAAGTGTGGTCGGGACTTCCGATTCCCCGCTCTTCATAGCAGAGGATGAATTATGCAGCAATGCGGGGTTGCCTGCCTGACTAACTTGATAAAAACAGCTGGGGGAGACCGCGGGAGACGTCACTTTGCCGCACAAGAGCTGCAGCCGCTAAATATATGCACTGGCACCGTCCCAAAGGCGCCTTTCATTCAAAGACATGGAGGAGGCAGACCCACACACACAGAAAGCACATATAAGTGTTCATGTGAATGCAGTAATGTAATTATCTTGTGTTCGACACTGCTCTGTGCCTTGAGCTCACACCTGGAGTTACCTGCAGGCTGTCGACACAAGCGCCACAGGAAGGTGTGCAGTGTGTGACGGCTTTGTCACTTGTGACTCTAAAGGTGTTTGTACAGTCAATAACAGTTGTGTTGAATATTGAAATCCCTCTTCACATTGTTAATTGTTAAATAAAGTAAATACAGTTCTGTGGAAATTAAAATTGTGTTAATACATTGTCCCAAAATGTTAGAGATGTTCAAGGACAGGCAGATGGTGCGTAAGGAGTATCGTTGATGTAACAATATGATTTGTACTAGAGCCAGTGTCCAGGATACAACAGTGATTTAGAAGGGTCAGTCCATGAATAAAAGTGAGTAAAATCAGCATTTTAATGAGGCTAGGAACAACCTGATGTTACAGTTTGCAAAGAAGAGCCAGCTATTGTTTGGTTTGTGCTGGGAACCAACCTTGTAGTTTTAAATCGGTGTAAATATGTTGCTCAGCTCACATTTAGGTTTTAGAACCAACCAACACAGAGCCTGGGCCTGAGAAGGAACAGACAGTGGACGGACAAGTAGATGTTGTAGCTGTTGGCAACAAGGCAACAGAGGTCATGTCTCTGCCATTTCTGTTGACTTTTGAAGGACAATTATACTGTATCAATGTAATACAACATGTCTTACACCTTTCAAAATTCATAATCTTGCACACTGACAATGGCCTAATAGTATACAATCAACCTAAAGGGTTTGTATATTTTACCTTCACATGAGAAAAAGAGGTGACAGACAGTAATCCACTGTAGAAAGCCTTACTAAAATGTGCCATATACTTTGTGAGGCAGACAGACCAGGCCTTTTGCACCATGTCCTGCATTTTTACAGGCAATAGTTACATAACCTCTTCCACATGGTAACTAGGAGTTCTTCATTTGTCCAGAATACAAGTAACAGCATAAGGAAAACCCAGACAAGATACTGACATTAAAGATGTGTTTACTGTGTATGGAATCGGACTTTTCTCTGGCAGATGACTGACACCGTACGAAGGATGACAAGGAATAAGATGCACAAAAAGATCAGTCACCCTTTTAAATAACACAGGATTTTTGTGATTCCTGAAACGAATATGCTGTAGAAGGCATTTACTCAAAGGTCAGTCTGTGTGTCACAAATCCACGTTTGACTGCGCCACCTTGAGCTGAACCATCTTCTGAAGGCTTTAATTGAAATCCTGAAAAAGTTGACGAAACGAGTACAAAGATGACCTATACTGCAGCACTATTCTGGTGCTATTTCTCATTCAAACAGAGAGCCGCTTATAAATAGCGACACATCACAAGCTGGGAGCCTTTTGTCATGGCAGCGATGATCAAAGACGCAGCTCGTGAAGTTAACTAAAAGGCATATAGTGTTGCTATTACAGCTTCCCTACGATTAGACTCAAAGTGACATATTACTATAATATCAATTCCAATTATATGGAAAAAAGGATTTGAAGAAGATTTGTTTTATTTCCCGTCAATGAGATTTCAATAATAGCGGGTGACGTTAATACATTTGTCTCAGTAATGATTATTGATATTCATTGTAAATGAATTGAAACTATGCATTGTGTTCTGAGCTCGGGATGTCTCTGTGGGGAAATAATTAGTGCAAAAATCAACCCTGAGATTACTTTGGGGCCGTTGAGTCTCATATGGCTCGTGAGAATTGAATTCCAATACATGCACCTTCATTCAACTGTGTGTACAGACAGTGGGGGTCATGAACAGGTTACATGGGTACAATACAGTACATATATAATAATAGAGATTTTGCATTTTACCATAATTTTAATTAAATCAAACAAACAAAATGTCAATTTAGAGTTTATCAATGGCATACAACAAGGTCTTTGGCACAATAATTGATTTCTTTTGCCTGTTGTGAGTCTAACTTTAGTTTGTCCTTGAGAGAATATGCCATACATCACACTTATCCACACAAACAACAATAAACAACAGGTTTATGTCCACATAACCTTCAGACAGTTCACAGTGTTGATGTGACTGACTGATGGATGACTGGTCAATCTCAATCACAAAACATGACAAATATAAATGTGGATGTCATTTTAGAGATTTCACACCTGTTTGGTCCAAACCAAATCTTCAGGTGTGAAAGCACCAGCTTTTGGACCAGTTGATCACATTAAGATGACCGAACAGAAGAGGGAAACGGGCTAAATAGATATCGGTCGGGTTTAAAAATACATAAAAGTATAGATTATGTTGTTTGACATTTTGTATGGCTCTAGTTTTCTTAATATATGCTGCAGCAGATGCCTCTTGTGAAGCCAACCATTTCTTATGAGCGATTCAAGTCATGTCTTAAATAGTGCATTTGAGCCGTTTGTATTCATTCTATATTATTAATAAAATGTCTCTATAGGCCCTACTCCAGTCTGATTATTGTAATTCTTTAGTTAAACTGTAAAATGAGCCTTTTAAAAGTCACATTCAAAGGCTCACCACAATAAAAGTCATCTACAGGAGGCGCCCCCATCATCATGACAACAGTCATCACAGTGTCAGGGAAAGTCTGACTGTCCACTTTAAAAACTGTATAATGAAACCAAACAAGAATTTGAGAGTTCACAGTGTGGAGCTTGGTGTGGCCTTTCAGGTGAGAAAACACTCTTTCTATTCCTAAAGTAATGATGAGGCAGTCTCTATTGAATCATCTCATGTCAAGACCAGAAACCTGTCAGTAAGGATCACACACATCTCTAATCAGGATCTTATTTCACAGCAGTATAATCACAATCACATGGAAACATAACAAAGGTCTTGAACTGTAACTCCACATGGATAATTTGCATATGTTAGCTTCATATTAACATGAATCACTGACTCAAGCTGTTACTGTGTTTTTTGTCACGCGTGGTTATGTTTTTTTCCACTGTGTACCATCTAACTCCCATTGTGGGTAAAAATGTGGAACTTTCCTTCAACAAATATATACTGTACGTACATTTCAACTAATGAACTGTTTTTAATGTTTAGTCCCATGTCATAATATGCTATTAATATTGTGTAGTTATTATAAACACAACATTTTACTGTATTCTGTTTTTAAAGGTAATTTTGTTGAGACAGAGCCTTTTTTTTTTTTATCTGTGAAACTGAAACTTGCTGCTTTAATTAACGGTCCTGTTATCCTTGTTGCATAACTCCTTCCAGCGCCGTATCTCCCAATGTTCTCAGCTCCGACTAAATTCCCTGAGTCATATTTTTAGCTACATATTAAGCCAATATTTGTATATACATATTTTATAACCCGGTAATCTCAAATGCAGTGGAAAGGCCCTCAAGTTAGATTAGTTCCACTTGGTTTGACTTGTTGGCTTTACTCTGCAGTCGGCCTGTGGTGTGTGAGTGCTCCACAGAAAAAGCCCCGGCATGAATCCTGCTGTCATGAACGCCCTAATGTGTGGTGTTCACCCAACATCCTCCATGACTCAAGTGTTAACTCTCACCTGCAGGCAATCCCTCGGCTTCCCTCCATTTCCAGAGCCATCTCTCACTTTGATGTTCAGCATTCGTTTTATGGCGACATCTCAATTATTCAGTGCTGTCAGTGGGATCCATATTGTGCGGTGTATGTGCCTTTGTGCGTAACACGGGCTTCAGGTAGGCTGGCAATGAAAGAGTCGGTGAGAAATTGAATGGGGTTCACTTGGGTTGCATTTCCATTCTTGCTCTTGTATTTTGCAGTAAAAAAATCATTCCACTGTTGGACTTATTTTCTTCATGTATGAGAAACACACAGCACCTCATCTGGCCCCAAGCGCCGAAACACACAGCAATAAAAGCGTGCCTTCTATTACAGCACTCTGCCTTTCACAGTGGACATGTTATCTTCCTCACGATTTCAAATTACCCACAGAGAGGTGGGAATATGAAATGGCACACAGCACAGAGGAGACACACAGCGTGTTGGCAAAAGTTGGCAGTTTGAGGCTCCAAAGGTGTTACAGAAGTCCCGAAGTAAAAAGTAAAGCCGTCTCTTTTCTGAACCATTTAATGATCCTGAGAAAGTATTAAAAAACAAACACACACACAAAACAGAACCTGAACACAAATAAGGCATCAAGTGCAAAAGTTTACGCAGAATAAACATCGAGGGCCTCATTAAGATGTCTGTTAAATTGCATGAGCAGGTTTGAAAGTTGTTTGTGGACGTGTTGCAGATGACGAAGGTTAAGGGAGTGATAGCAGCCGCAAAAAAGTAACAGAGGATTTTGTCTGTTATAATATAAATGAGATCCAAAGGGTTCGTTCACACTTTCCATGTTTGGTGTGGTTCAACAGTTGTTCTGTTTGTGTGGTTCACTTGGATTAGTGTGAATGCTCCATACAAACTTCAGTGCTCAATAGACGAGCGCTGAGAACCCTTCGAAACAGGGGTCTCAGAGCGCTCTCTCCTGAACTCTGGTGTGGTTTGATAGAAACGTGAACCCAAGCAGACGTCTAAACGAGCCCAAACAGGAAGAGCCTCATAAACTGGCGACAAATACATCACTGAACTGAAACAATAATGTCCATCAACTAAATAAAAATGAGCAGCAAACATAGAACCCTGACGAGATAAAATTATTCTTAGCATTTGGGCAAACAGCCCCATCTACAGTGTTTCTTAAGAAAGGCTTTTGTTCTTTCTGTTCTTTCTTTTCTGGCTTTTTCTTCAGGGAACAGAGTAATTGGGTTGTTTTCTGTTTTGGTCCAAACTAAATGAAGCGGACTACAAAAGTAAACACACCCTAAGACATCATCAAGGCTTTGTTATCAAGGATTTGATTATATGACAAGTTCAGCACATACTGAAAGCTTTGGCCAATCACAAGGAAGTAATGACTATAGATAATTATAATGAATTCAGAGAAAGTGTCTATTCTTTCACTGGAAATACCTTCTTAGAAATGTAACGTTTTGATTAAGACATAGGTCAGAATTTAATCAGAATAATCTGTAAAATGATTAAAACACACTTAAAACTTTTGAACAATTGCGATGCTATTTAATGTATGTGTTTCAAAATAAGAAGAGGTAAAAGTGACCTGCCTTACATGGAAATAAATCTGAACAATTTTTGAGCTATTTTTCTTTTTGAGCATCTATAGTTTTTATTAAAATTAAAAATTTGTAATAGTTTTAATACACAATTATTGTATATCTGGTTGATTCACAAAATGACTAATTATTCCACGAGGCGCTATAGTAAAAATCAAGACTTTAAAAGGTATTGTGGCACACAATAATATCATCCTCACACAGACTTTATTCTGAATGTTCATGTTGAAACTTTCATGAAAGTTCACATCATATTTATGTATTATTCGCCATAGCAACATATTTTCATGCTCATGGTTATCAAAAGTACATTTTGTTCTAGTGTTGTGACTGTTGTGATGTGGGCGAGAGGGAATAAACACATACAGTAAAGAACCTGTGTCATCTGCTCAAACTTGTGTTAAACAAATGCAGTTTAATTTTATATGAAATGAAATGTAGGGTCAGTTTTCATTTTGCTGAAAGTGATTTCTAGAAATAGAACAACATGTGCCACTGAGCCATGAGCAGCTCGTCGTCGTCTCAAACCAAACGTCTGCCCACATCCACCCACACACTTTCACCCAATATTCACTGATATAGTAAATCCTTATGAATAAATGACACTACTCTTGGGGAACACTCTGTAGAATAGTATTATGCAAGATCTTCATCAAAGGGCAAAAAAGATTGTGGTGTCCCCCTCTAGACCAGCCTTTTATGATCTGTGCTACACTTCTAAAATTAGGACCATTTTATCAAAAGGTGAAAAATGAAAACATGCTTTCGTTTCTTCTTGACTAAACTATTATAATTCTCTTTTATCAAGATGATCAAACAATTGCCCTGACGACCTGCCTCCTCCTTATCTCTGTCCTGTCTCTGTGTCTCCTCTCAGTCCATTCGACTCAGCTGGTCCTTGGGTCCAGGTCTGCAGTGGTTTTAACCCCAAGGGAGCTTTTTCCTCTCCACTGTTGTCTTAGTCGTGGTTGTGTGTCTTGTAAAGTGCCTTGACGTAAGGTTAGTGCATATAAATAAAGTTGTCTTGTCCCCCACCAACTCTTAAAAACATATACGCACTAGAGGGTAATGCTCCGGTCAGTGCCCATGACCAAGATACTGGCCCAAGATGGAGACAGTCCCTGGGCACTGCCTGATGACCCAGTGTATGTAGTACTTTTCAAAATATTATTACAAAGTGCTTTTACAATCCCATTAAAAACATGAGGAAAAACCACACAGACGCAGATAAAACAAACACAGCCTGAAGTCCAACATAATTCCAAAACTGTATAAAATGAATTATGAGCTTTTTTTTTTAAGGTATAGCTTCAACTGGCTTCAACCCACTTTTCCACAGGCTGGTCGTTTCAAAGCCAGGAGTTCGCTCTGAATACACTCAGTCTAACCTTGGTCTACCTCGGTCTTGAGTTGTGAGCTGGGAACAGACATGAGACTCCTGCCCGAGGATCTCAGGCTGCGCTCTGGTTCATACAGGGACAGTAGGTCTGCTGTGTACCCAGGGGCCAGACCAACAAGTAACAAGTAAATCTAAAAACCAAAGGGCAGCCAGTGCAGGGCCATTAAAACTGCAGTTATATACTGCCTCTTTCCCTCTTTTAGTTTTAGTTAAAACTCTAGCTGCTGTTAGTTAGTAGCTATCTGTAGTAGATATCTAAGCATACTTAGGCAACTTTGTTTTCAAAAGCATTTGGATTAGACGCTCAGAGCTGAGCAATTATACATTTAATTTCAGCCTTGTTCTTATCATTTATCTGAAGGAGACTGTGTTCTCTGCATTTTTCTTGATAATAAAGACAAAAATACTGACTGAACATTTTGGAAAGGAGTCCATCTACAAGAAAGGAGAACATTTTCCTCGTTGATGAGTATAATGATATCTGGGCGCTTCATGAAACAGTGCAGTCGCTTTAAACCCAGGGAGTAGGAGACATCTGGCTCTCCTCTGAACGCACAGATCTCTTCATATATTTTCAGCAAATGCTTCTTCAATTATTTACCCCCGATGCTATTTATGGCCCAAATGCTCTGTCTTCAAATATGCATGATGTGTCTATAAAGGATGTGATGTCTCCTCGGGTCTGTTTGAGTGGCAGAGTCATGTGACAGTGGGCCACGGCGGGCAGCCAAACACAAATAGTGCAGGACAAAAGTGAGGTCTGTATGTCACGTCCCGGTTTATTCCTGGAGCAGCGTCTGAGATTTGCGTGACCTGCACAAAGCGAAGGCTGCTGACGAAGATTACAGCACAAGAACACAGGACGGTGGAAGAGCGGGGAAAAGAGTGCACTATGGGACCTGAACTGAAAAAGCTGGGACATGGATATAGTACAGACGCATCTTTAGAGCTGAACGACACAGGTCTTATCTGTGGAGATTACTGAACATTCACATCTGCAGATATTCTAATGTGAAATGATATTAAGGCAAAGCAGAGTCTGATGACTGTCTTGGCGCCTTGTTAAAGATTACCATATTTTCCATACAAAAAGATAAAGAGATTGAATGTTATCACTCGAAGCCTTAATGTATTATCACACTTTACAAATGGACCTGTAAGACGTTCATCTTCACTCGAGCCTTTTCATTACAGCCTTTAAGTTGCTGGACAAAAGAAAGATTTTCAATTGAGACCTGCTTCAGCACATTGGATTTAACACATTTATATATTATTAAACCATTTATATTCACTGCAGACGGTCCTTTTCTGCTCAAGTTTACTTCTTACTTCTTCTTTTCTCAATGCTTGTGTATTTGCTACAAAGACTAATAACACTATTTCAGTCTGGTCTGGCAAATATTAAAGCAATATTTGAAAATCCCGAAAGGGGACTGAGAGAAATATGTTGGACATTAATGTTGCTGCCTATATTGTGTGATTTCATTTTCAAAGGAAGTTATTACAGTTTTTTATGGATGGATACTTTGAGAATTAAGTGTCATGCAATAACTAAGTGATTGTTTTCTAAAATATATCAAAACTAAACAGCAAACCCACCTCACACTCAGAGTAGTCTGATGCAAGAGCAATGAAAAACACCCCAGCAATGACCACTTATTGCAACTTGTGAAGAAAATCCATGTAACTTGCCCTGAATTTCACAGTAATGCTTTTATCACTTCTTCAGAAAATAACAGCGTGTCAAATGAATGTTTGAGACAGATTGGTTGTAAACCTGCTTTTATGACTCAACACCACACACAGATGTTTCCATGTATTTCTAAGGCCACTGGACTCATTAGATTTTAGTAGATTTTAACAGCTGGGAACCAAAACTACACCCAACTGTGAACATGATTCTTTATTGTAAAATGTTCATTTGTGTTAATCAAGCTCAATGTTTTCATTCATTCTCCACAATACAGCAGTAAATAACAGAACCCTGTAATGTGCTCAAGTTGATCTGGAAAAACTAAGACTATACAGAACCTGTTGTTGTCAGCCTGTAAACATACTAACATACTTAGACAGTGTTACTTTGGAAGGACTGATGACGAGGTAAAGCCATGTTTTCTCTGTGTTTGTCGTCACATAGACTTACTCAAAGGAAGTACTTCTGTTCATTTGCTGTTGTCCTGCTTCAGCAGCCATGACCTGAGGCACTCATGACTGTGAGTAGGTGTATAGAAAGCTGAGGGCTTGTGAGTCATTCACCAGTCCATCTGAGATGCCTGACCCGGTCCCTGCACTCCCAGTCCAGAGGCTCCATCTGTGGGCCCCATGGGCCAGCTCCTGGCCTCTCTCACGCTCCTTTAGCCCAAGCTGTTCAGGCCCCGTGGTGCAGTCCTAATCCTCCCAGTGCCACGTCCAGGCAGCCTCTCCTCCTGAGCTCTCACCAGCAGCTTGTTTGTCTGACATGCTGCATGCTTGGCTCTGGTAAACCCAGCTACACAGACATGAGTTGACTCAATCAGATGCTCACACAAACAACAAGCTCCTGCAGTTCCAACACTTAAGGACAACACGCACCTTACTGTGCCATTCAGACCATTTCAATGACACTAAATGAGGAAACACAGGATGAAGGACACTGTGCTGAGAATGAGGACTTCTTTAAAGGCTGGTAAGTACAACAAAAGAGCCTCTTCAAGTGTAGCACTTTGCACACCATACTGTAAGCAGACTGTGACATTACATCATGTTCAAAAGATTTGAGGAAGAACTGAGTCATAAAAGAGTCATACATGTCTTTACCCTTTAAGCAGGACATATTTGTCTGCAGGCAACAACAACAACACATTTTAATGTCATTTTTATACTTCGTTACAATTTCAAATGATCATTGTTAAACTTGTTGTTATTGTGCAGTCTTATTGCCACTGAATTATTTGAGACCATCTCATTTTTAGGCTCCAGACAGTGACATTTACAGGTCTTGCCTATTAACTTTGACTTTGCAGTTGGGGAATATCTGGCCCTCTGTGACCATCTAGTTAACACTGTCTGCTGCTTACTAATGGGAGGCTGGCCTGTTAAAGTGCATGACGTTTAGGAGGAAGGTTGGAGAAGGTACAGTCTCTATTATCTAATGGCCGACTGTGGTCCCAGTCAGAACTGTGGTTATGGGTTTTCAAAAGTCTATAAAAACTGACTGATTCAATAATCTGTTTTCCCTCCATATGTTCAAAGTTAAAGTTTGAATTGTTATGGGTTTTCACAAATAAAACATGATTTAAGAAAGCTAATATTTTGTAGAGTCACTGCATTAAGAGTCTGATTATACAGACTAAAGAGCTGCATGAATCTTCACAACTGACACTGCCTTTGCATTTCATCTTCACAATACTCCATCTTCCATGTGCGACCTTGTGAAAGTCACGACATATCATTCAATCTTATATTTTATTCTAACTTTCAATGTGCTTGTCCTGGCGAATGAGACATTACTCCCCAAACTGTTGCACAGCGAAAAGGTCTCTTTTTACTGTGTCTGCGCGCTGCATTGATTTTGAACACATCGGCGAGAGCAGAGGTACGCTCTCGCAAAGTCAGCAGGGCTAGACCCTAAATCGATATGAAAATTATATCAAGGGACCATTTGCGGTCCGGTGTGTGCGTACGTGTATTACACGTTGGAATTTAACTCTCCTGCCTCTTCACTTAACGGGTTAAATCTGCCTAAATGGTGTTCTTTTTTGGGGGATGAAGGAGGGGTATGGTTTGCCCCGTTTTAGATGTTTTAATAATTCATCAGTGACATGTCCCCAGGAAATGAGTCTTTTTTAATATATTCCTAATGGCCCACTTAAAGGTTATGTCTATCAGATGGCTGCAGCTGGAGACAAGCTGGCATTTTAATCAGCCCTGAGATGGTAGGCTTTTTCAAATGAAATCCCATGTTCTATTGATTGTACAGAAAATTTGCTTCTGTCGTGTCACCGCAGGCCTGCATCACAACATCCATGAGCTCATACATGGAGCTATCAGGTCCAATGGAAGAACTCATATGCTTGGAAAATTATAGTCTTAGTTAATTATCCTTTTGAAGCTACAGTTCATTACCCAAACAATTGTTTTATAGCTTTCTCAAATAGTGCCAAACAAGATCAAAAAAGAACTCACTCATCTGTGAACAATTTTCTTTTATAATACCAGTGTGTGTGTTTGTGTGTGTGTGTGTGTGTGTGTGTGTGTGTGTGTGTGTGTGTGTGTGTGTGTGTGTGTGTGTAAAATGTATAAAACTTCAAATGGAATTTTAATTTTCTCAACACTGACAAGTTTGTGAATAGTTCTTTCTCAAGAAAAAAATAGTGTATTATATTTTGTCTCTTTGTTTGGGACCCCCTCGAAAACGAGATGATTCATCTCAAGGAGCTATCCCATTAATAAACAATTTACAATAGTGTAAACTCTGGACAATGAAGCTAATGACATGAATTGTAGAAATCCCAAGTATTTTTGTGATGGAAATGTATGTATTGAGATTGAAAATGTGATAAGGCTCTGTAAATGTGCCAGCTCATCCTCTGACATGCACCAAAACCTAAACCCTAAGTGTAAACATACGGTCTTAATATATTTGCAGCTAATGACAGATCTCCTTATTATTTCCTATAACATTTCCTGTGAGGACGCTACACCATTATCGCCCTTGTCATCATCATCTGAAAGTGTTAACAGAGGTGTCAAAATATGAGAATTTGGCCTGCCTCTGGAACCCACAGGACTGTGATATCTGTCGTTTGACGTCAAGGTTAAGGCGAGATCAATCAAAGAGATATTGTGACTGAAAAATACATTTGAGCATGTCCCAGACGACCTCTGTGAGGACAGGCAACTAAACTCTTCATTTTACACTTTATCTCCAGTTGACATTGACAGTGAACAAGAAGACTGAGCAAACACTGTCCAGTGAGTAATCTTGTGTAGTCGGCTCCGGTGACATAATACATGTTTACAATTAAAGATGTGGTCTGATTGTCCTAATTTGAACACTTTCACTTTTCCAGATTATTGATGCAGAATTGTCATTTATATAATTTTACATGAGTGTCTTTTTCAAGGAGAAAAGATTAATAATAATAATGTTTAACTTTGATGTGGGAGTAATGCTTTAAATTACTAAAAGTTACTTAAAGTGGCACTAAAGTGGTATCAGCCAAGAGACCTCTCCTGCTTTTCTTTTGTTAAAAAAATCAAACTTGTCCTTGGCGAAATACTAATACATTACACCAAACTGAAGTTTAGAGACTACCGTAAACTTTTAGCTATGACTTTAGCATCAGAACGGCAATTATCTCCATTTCTTGTTAAACATTGCAAGAATGCATTGACACTATTTATCCCTGTTTCATGTTAAATTCCCTTTCTCTGCTTAAGTTTTTCTTTTTTGGAGCTGTTTTGCTTTAAAAATATGTATGTAAATATGTATCGGCAGCTATTACTTCCTTATTTACATCTGTGACGACCAATGAGAGCGCTCCTTTTTTTTGAACAGAGCTGTGATTGGCCAAAGCAAATAAAACCCTTGATAATAAAGCCTAAATGACATCTTAAGGTCTTCTTTTTTCACAAATGACTCCTATTACAACATCCTTTAAGGTGATTAAACTGTTCTTTTTCACATGCATTAAAAAATCACATACTCTCCTTTAACGAATTTTATTAGTTTTCATTAGTTATTTCTAAAGTGTTACTTTCTTCTTTTACTTGTTAACGGCTCTGGGGATGAAGTGGCATCAAAGCACTACACACTGTATTCTCTATTTGTAAAGATACCACAGGTGTTCTCTGGTCATTCTCAGGTCACGCTGCTGTCTCCAAGAAGAAAGAAATGGCTTGATTACAGGAGCCTTTGTAGGAGAAGTAGAACGTAAAGTGCGACACCCGCCTGAGAGTGAAACCAGGGGACAGATGAGGACTCGAGTGTTATTCAGCTTTCACCATCTGCTTCTTCCACACGAGTAAAGCACACCACAGACACGCAGCAGAATGATAGCCTGCTCTGCAAAGCTGTTTTTAAAGGCACCACTTTTAATCTTCATGTAAAATTCAACTACTTTACATGTCCATTTCTTTCTTTTGATTGAATATCTGCACCAGAAAATACTATTACTGTACTGTGTCAGTCCACATGCCCTTTGCCTTTGCTTTTTGTGTTTTTTTTTCTCATGGTGTTTGTGGAGGTGAGACAAGGGATGACAGTCCAGTGTGTGTTTAAGGCAGTGCAGTTCCTGTAGTAGCCTTTAGAGGGCCAATATACAGTAATAAGGTCATGCAAATGTTGCTTTAACTAAAAAAAAACTTTTAAACTTGGACCGGACTTGTAGTGTTCTTGTTCTTGATCTCGCTCTGTCTCAATCCATAAAAAATCTTGGTCTTGTCTTGATTCTAGTTCCAGACTTGACTTGTGTGGTCTTGGAAACATCACAAGGTAACACAGTCAACTTTGAACTTTAATACATCCCAATATCAGAAAAAGAGGAGAAAAAAAATCCCATTTGCAGGAAGACACTTCACACGTGTGAGGTGACACATGAGAAGAAGAGGGAGGTGAGATTTAATCTTAAAGAGTAACTGCAGCAGCACATGGAAAGGTCATGAGTACTACCACTTGGTTTCCCATGAGCCACTGTGACATGGACAAAGCACCTCATCCTTCCACACAGTGACTAATCAATAGTTGTCAGGCCTTTTTTTTCGCCACAAAGAGGTATTTCCACCGCTCGGCCTGTCATATTCAAATATTAATGCACACATTTCGACTCCAGTGCACCTTTGCTGATGACGCGCTGTATAGACCAAGACATATAAAAATATGAATCACCGAGTGAGGAAATGTTTGACTTTTCCTTCAGAGGGTTTCTTAAAGGCTAACGCAAAGGTAAATACCAAATGTCCAGGAAGAAAAATACGACTAATTAGCTTTCATGACAGCGATTGCTCTGTGATAATATATTAGGAATGTGGGTTTTAATTGCTTCCTCAGTGACAGGCAAATAAAACGTCTAATTAGTCCATTTGTTTTCAGAAAAACAAAGATTTTGTTCACTTTATACATGTCCCCACCAAATAAAACAAATGTATAATTTATCCACATCAACCTTCACAAAATTTGGTGGTATATTGGTTCAGTTTGATTTTTTATGACATTTCCCTCAGTTTTTTTTTTTGCCTTCTAGTACACTATTGGATGTGAAAAATAATTTGGACACACTTTTTATATTAATATATTTTTTGTTAGTTTAAAATAAACAAACATGGCCATGAGGCTGTTGAGATGATGGGACAAGGTATTTTTTCTGTCCAACTAAATGGGGTCACTCCGACTTAGACCTAATACCCCGAGAACTATGTGCAGTTTTCACTCATGTTTGTCCAATGTTGCAATATGAACGTGTGTTTGGTACAATAATTCTTCTTGATATGGATATATTTGTGTATTGTTTATCACTGCTGTATTGTGTTTTGTCTGTTTTATGTTTTATCTTCTTCATACTTTCTTCCTGCTGAATTGAAAACAATGTGTATCCTGTATTATACTGTCCTATCGAAACACCAAAATCACATGAACAAAATGTCACAACAGAAATATTCCAACCATCTAAACGCTGCCCTAAACATTACAACAGTCATTTCAGATTCAAAGCACAGTGTTGTGAAACCAGACACTGTCACTAAATTCAATGCACATGTACCGACTGATCTATTTTTATTGGTACATGACACAAGGAGTAATTGGACAATCAGAAAAACATACACCAGAACACTTGTGTCACTCACATTTGTATAAACCCACAGTGAAGACCCTGTAATGAGCCTTTTGTCCCATTCAGCAGTTTAACATCACACACAGTGCCATTAAATGAAAATGATTTGCAGTCCTTGTGAACATAAACAGGCATTATTTCCAACCTCCGGCTCATGAATTGGTAATAAAATGAGGAAGTATTGATAGTGTTGTCAGTTCCTCTGACATAATACAGAGTGTATTAAAATTTAAGTTGTGCAAAGTTTTTAAATTGTTAATAGAAAGATATGTTGTAAATGCAAATGACGTTAGCTCATTTTAGACATTGCTATTCAGCGGTGAATGAGGGGTCAGTTTCAGGGAGACAGGGCAGACGACATCCAAATGCTTTGCAAAATTTATGAAGGGCACTTTAAAACCCCACACTGCACTGTCCCACCGTGTCTCTGCCTCAGACTGCCTGCAGCAATCCCAGTGTATATTCTCCGTGACACAGAGCTAACATGTTTTGGGAAGATGGCAATATTGAAACACAAAAGGGGAGGGATGGGGGGGCGGCGGGTAAACACAGTGGAAAAATTTGGCGTGTACTGTGAGAGAGCGAGGCAGATCTGTCTTCATTTAAAG